>OU342741.1:450356662-451694361 GCA_910589775.1 Avena eriantha | reverse complement strand
TGTGGTTTGTTAAGAGGAACAGACATGCCATCACACAGGGTGTGGTTGATGAAAAGAATAGACATGCAATGACACTGGTGGATCCATATGTGGTTTGTGGAAGGAACATACATGCAACGACTCTAGCTGTGGTTCATGAAAATAATAGACAGGCAATAACACTGGTGGATCCATGTGTGGTTCATGAGAAGAACACACATACAATGACACTGGTGGATCCATGTGTGGTTCATGAAAAGAACAGACATGCAATCACAGTAGGTTTATCCATGTGTGGTTTGTGAAGAAAACATACATGCAATGACACTAGGTGGATCCATGTGTGGTTTGTTTAGAGGAACAGACATTCAATGACACTAGGTGGATCCATGTGTGGTTTGTTTAGAAGAATACACATGCAATGACTCTAGTTGTGGTTCATGAAAAGAAAAGACATGCGATCACACTGGTGGATCCTTGTGTGGTTTGTGAGAAGAACATAAATGCAATCACACTGGCTGTGGTTCATGAGAAGAACACACATGTAATGACACTGGTGGATCCATGTGTGGTTTTTTAGAGGATCAGACATGAAATAACACTAGGTGTAGTTCATGAGGAGAACAGACATGCAATGATGGATCCATATGTGGTTTGTGGAAGGAACATACATGCAATGAATCTAGCTGTGGTTCATTAAAAGAACAGACATGGAATCACACTAGGTGGATCCATGTGTGGTTCATGAAAATAATAGACATGCAATGACACTGGGTGGATCGATGTGTGGTTTGTGAAAAGAACAGACATGCGATCACACTAGGGGATCCATGTGTGGTTTGTTAGAGGAACAGGCATGCAATCACACTAGGTGGATCCATGTGTGGCTCATGAAAACAACATACATGCAATGACACTTGGTGGATCCATGTGTGGTTTGTGAAAAGAACATACATGCGATCACACTAGGTGGATCCATGTGTGGATTGTTAGAGGAACAGACATGCAATCACACTAGGTGGATCCATGTGTGGTTTGTTTAGAAGAACACACATGCAATGACTCTAGTTGTGGTTCATGATAAGAACACACATGCAATGACACTCGTGGATCCATGTGTGGTTCATGAAAAAAACGGACATGCAATCACACTAGGTGGATCCATGTGTGGTTTGTGAAAAGAATAGACATGCAATGACACTGGGTGGATCCATATGTGGTTTGTTTAGAGGAATAGACATGCAATGACAGTGGGTGAGGTTCATGAAAAGAACACGCATGCAATGACACTAGTGTATCTATGTGTGGTTTGTGAAAAGAACAGACATGCAATCACACTAGGTGGATCCATGTGTGGTTTGTTTAGAGGAACAGACATGCAATCACACTAGGTGTGGTTCATGAAAAGAACACACATGCAATGACACTAGTGGATCCATGTGTGGTTTGTGAAAAGAACAAACATGCAATGACACTGGTGGATCCATGTGTGGTTCATGAAAAGGATAGACATGCAATCACACTAGGTGGATCCATGTGTGGTTTGTTTAGAGGAACATACATGCAATGACACTGGGTGCATCCATGTGTGGCTTATTTAGAAGAACAGACATGCAATGACTCTAGTTGTGGTTCATGAAAATAACACACATGAAATGACACTGGTGGATCCATGTGTGGTTCATGAAAATAACAGACATGCAATGACACTGGGTGGATCCATGTGTGGTTTGTTTGGAGGAACATACATGCAATGACACTAGGTGGATGCATGTGTGGTTTGTATAGAGGAACAGACATGCAATCACTCTAGTTGTGGTTCATGAAAAGAACACACATGCAATGACACTGGGGGATCCATGTGCGGTTTTTGAAAAGAACAGACATGCAATGACACTGGTGGATCCATGTGTGGTTAATGAAAAGAATAGACATGCAATCACACTAGGTGGATCCATATGTGGTTTGTTTAGAGGAACAGACATACATTGACACTGGGTGGATCCATGTGTGGTTTGTTTAGAATAACAAACATGCAATGACTCTAGTTTTGGTTCATGAAAAGAACACACATGCAATGACACTGGTGGATCCATTGTGGTTCATGAAAAGACCAAACATGCAATGACACTGGGTGGATCCATGTGTGGTTTGTTTGGAGGAACAGACATGCAATGACACTAGGTGGATCCATGTGTGGTTTGTTTAGAAGAATAGACATGCAATGACTCTAGTTGTGGTTCATGAAAATAACACACATGCAATGACACTGGTGGATCCATGTGTGGTTTGTGAGAAGAACAGACATGTAATGACACTAGGTGGATCCATGTGTGGTTTGTTTAGAGGAACAGACATGAAATGACACTTGTGGATCCATGCGTGGTTTGTTTAGAAGACCATACATGCAATGACACTGGCCGTGGTTCCATGTGTGGTTTGTTAAGAGGAACAGACATGCCATCACACAGGGTGTGGTTGATGAAAATAACAGACATGCAATGACACTGGTGGATCCATATGTGGTTTGTGGAAGGAACATACATGCAACGACTCTAGCTGTGGTTCATGAAAAGAATAGACATGCAATAACACTGGTGGATCCATGTGTGGTTCATGAGAAGAACACACATGCAATGACACTGGTGGATCCATGTGTGGTTCATGAAAAGAACAGACATGCAATCACAGTAGGTTGATCCATGTGTGGTTTGTGAAGAAAACATACATGCAATGACACTAGGTGGATCCATGTGTGGTTTGTTTAGAGGAACAGACATTCAATGACACTAGGTGGATCCATGTGTGGTTTGTTTAGAAGAATAGACATGCAATGACTCTAGTTGTGGTTCATGAAATGAAAAGACATGCGATCATAGTGGTGGATCCTTGTGTGGTTTGTGAGAAGAACATACATGCAATCACACTGGCTGTGGTTCATGAGAAGAACACACATGTAATGACACTGCTGGATCCATGTGTGGTTTGTTTAGAGGATCAGACATGAAATAACACTGGGTGTAGTTCATGAGGAGAACAGACATGCAATGATGGATCCATATGTGGTTTGTGGAAGGAACATACATGCAATGAATCTAGCTGTGGTTCATGAAAAGAACAGACATGGAATCACACTAGGTGGATCCATGTGTGGTTCATGAAAAGAATAGACATGCAATGACACTGGGTGGATCGATGTGTGGTCTGTGAAAAGAACAGACATGCGATCACACTAGGTGGATCCATGTGTGGTTTGTTAGAGGAACAGGCATGCAATTACACTAGGTGGATCCATGTGTGGCTCATGAAAAGAACATACATGCAATGACACTGGGTGGATCCATGTGTGGTTTGTGAAAAGAACATACATGCGATCACACTAGGTGGATCCATGTGTGGATTGTTAGAGGAACAGACATGCAATCACACTAGGTGGATCCATGTGTGGTTTGTTTAGAAGAACACACATGCAATGACTCTAGTTGTGGTTCATGATAAGAACACACATGCAATGACACTCGTGGATCCATGTGTGGTTCATGAATAGAACGGACATGCAATCACACTAGGTGGATCCATGTGTGGTTTGTGAAAATAATAGACATGCAATGACACTGGGTGGATCCATATGTGGTTTGTTTAGAGGAATAGACATGCAATGACACTGGGTGAGGTTCATGAAAAGAACACGCATGCAATGACACTAGTGTATCTATGTGTGGTTTGTAAAAAGAACAGACATGCAATCACACTAGGTGGATCCATGTGTGGTTTGTTTAGAGGAACAGACATGCAATCACACTAGGTGTGGTTCATGAAAAGAACACACATGCAATGACACTAGTGGATCCATGTGTGGTTTGTGAAAAGAACAGACATGCAATGACACTGGTGGATCCATGTGTGGTTCATGAAAAGGATAGACATGCAATCACACTAGGTGGATCCATGTGTGGTTTGTTTAGAGGAACATACATGCAATGACACTGGGTGGATCCATGTGTGGCTTATTTAGAAGAACAGACATGCAATGACTCTAGTTGTGGTTCATGAAAATAACACACATGAAATGACACTGGTGGATCCATGTGTGGTTCATGAAAAGAACAGACATGCAATGACACTGGGTGGATCCATGTGTGGTTTGTTTGGAGGAACATACATGCAATGACACTAGGTGGATCCATGTGTGGTTTGTGTAGAATAACAGACATGCAATCACTCTAGTTGTGGTGCATGAAAAGAACACACATGCAATGACACTGGGGGATCCATGTGCGGTTTGTGAGAAGAACAGCCATGCAATGACACTGGGTGGATCCATGTGTGGTTTGTTTAGAGGAACCGACATGCAATGACACTGGTGGATCCATGTGTGGTTTGTTTAGAAGAACATACCTGGAATGACACTGGCTGTGGTGCCATGTGTGGTTTGTTTAGAGGAACAGACATGCAATCACACTGGGTGTGGTTCATGAAAAGAACAGACATGCAATGACACTGGTGGATCGATATGTGGTTTGTGGAAGGAACATACATGCAATGACTCTAGCTGTGTTTCATGAAAAGAACAGGCATGCAATAACACTTGTGGATCCATGTGTGGTTCAGGAGAAGAACACACATCCAATGACACTGGTGGATCCATGTGTGGTTCATGGAAAGAACACACATGTAATAACACTAGTGTATCCATGTGTGGTTCATGAAAACAACACACATGCAATGACACTGGTTGTGGTTCATGAGAAGAACAGACATGCAATGACACTGGTGGATCCATGTGTGGTTTGTTTAGAGGAAAATACATGCAATCACACAGGGTGTGGTTCATGAGAGGAACATACATCCAATGACACTGGTGGATCCATATGTGGTTTGTGGAAGGAACACACATGCAATGACTCTAGATGTGGTTCCCGAAAAGAACAGATATACAATCACACTAGGTGGATCCATGTGTGGATCATGAAAAGAACACACATGCAATGACTCTAGGTGGATTCATGTGTGGTTTGTTTAAAGAACAAACATGCAATGACACTGGGTGGATCCATGTGTGGTTTCTTTAGAAGAACATACATGCAATGACTCTAGTTGTGGTTCATGAAAAGAACAGACATGCGATCACACTAGGTGGATCCTTATGTGGTTTGTGAGAAGAACATACATGCAATCACACTGGCTGTAGTTCATGAGAAAAACACACCTGCAATGACATTGGTGGATCCATGTGTGGTTTCTTTAGAGGAATAGACATGCAATCGCACTAGGTGTGGTTCATGAGCAGAACAGACATGCAATGATACTGGTGGATCCATATGTGGTTTGTGGAAGGAACAAACATGCAATGACTCTCGATGTGGTTCGTGAAAAGAACAGACATCCAATCACACTAGGTGGATCCATGTGTGGTTCATGAAAAGGACATACATGCAATGACACTAGGTGGATCCATGTGTGGTTTGTGAAAAGAACAGACATGCAATCACACTAGGTGGATCCATGTGTGGTTTGTTAGAGGAACAAACATGCAATCACACTAGGTGGATCCAGGTGTAGTTTGTCTAGAAGAACACACATGCAATATCTCTAGTTGTATTTCATGAGAAGAACACACATGCAATGACACAGGTGGATCCATGTGTGGTTCATGAAAAGAACAGACATGCAATCACACTAGGTGGATCCATGTGTGGTTTGTGAAAAGAACAGACATGCAATGGACACTGGGTGGATCCATGTGTGGTTTGTTTAGAGGAACAAACATGCAATGACACTGGGTGGATCCATGTGTTGTTTGTTTAGAAGAACACACATGCAATGACACTAGTTGTGGTTCATGAAAAGAACACACATGACATGACACTGGGTGGATCCATGTGTGGTTTGTTAAAAGAACAGACATACAATGACACTGGGTGGATCCATGTGTGGTTTGTTTAGAGGAATAGATATGCAATGACACTAGGTCTGGTTCATGAGAAGAACAGGCATGCAATCACACTAGGTGGATCCATGTGTGGTTTGTTTACAAGAACAGACATCCAATGACTCTAGCTGTGGTTCATGAAAAGAACACATATGCAATGACACTGGTGGATCCATGTGTGGTTTGTGAGAAGAATATACATGCAATGACACTGGCTGTGGTTCATGAGAAGAACAAACATGCAATGACACTGGTGGATCCTTGTGTGGTTCATGAGAAGAACAGACATGTAATCACACTAGGTGGATCCATGTGTGGTTTGTTTAGAGGAACAGAATTCTAATGACACTGGGTGTGGTTCATGAAAACAATAGACATGCGATGACACTGGTGGATCCATATGTGGTTTGTGGAAGGAATAGACATGCAATGACTCTAGCTGTGGTTCATGAAAAGAACACACATGCAATGACACTGGTAGATCCATATGTGGTTCATGAGAAGAACACACATCCAATGACACTAGTGGATCCATGTGTGGTTCATGAAAAGAACACACGTGCAATGACACTGGTGTATCCATGTGTGGTTCATGAAAAGATCACACATGTAATGACACTGGTGGATCCATGTGTTGTTCGTGAAGAGAACAGACATGCAATGACACTTGGTGGATCCATGTGGGGTTTGTTTAGAGGAACATACATGCAATGACACTGGGTGTGGTCAATAGACATGCAATCACACTGGCTGTGGTTCATGAGAAGAGCACACATGCAATGACACTGACTGTGGTTCATGATAAGAACACACATGCAATGACACAGGTGGATCCATGTGTGGTTCATGAGAAGAACAGACATGCAATCACACTAGGTGGATCTATGTGTGGTTTGTTTAGAGGAACAGAAATCCAATGACACTGGGTGTGGTTCATGAAAAGAACGGACATGCAATGACACTGGTGGATCCATATGTGGTTTGTGGATTAAACACACATGCAATGACACTTGTGTATCCTTATGTGGTTTGTGAGAAGAACTGACATGCAATGCCATTGGTTGATCCATGTATTTCCTTGTACACGACACTCACTTTCCATTTTTTTACTACTCAGTTTTGCCCTTTGTTTTTTGACACTACTCAGTTTTGCCCCCTCTCTCTATCTTTCGTAGAAGCCCAAACCTGTGCTCACTCTGTCTACTAGTCCCTGATTGGTTGTCACAGTTTTCACGCGGATCGTGTGCACCAATCGTTGATTCTGTGCGATCCAACAATAATCGTTGCACACGTCGTGCCCTTCACAGTACAGCGTGAGACATCACGGACGTCTCCCTCAGCGAGACTTCTACAAGAAGGAACATGAAGCCGTCCATTGAAAAAGTCATCGAGCGGTCATGTCATGTTTAATCAAGTCTAAAAAGCCTACTGCTGCTACTACTATGCCACAACACATGCGTCATCGAGTGCATGGTCGTCGATGGACAACTGCAATTTATTGCCACTTCATTTTAATAAGACATATCCCATTTTTTACGCAGCGGCTCTCAATCTCACTTCCAACTAGGCCCCACCGTAAGAAGCTTGCACGCGCTACCCGGAGGCCGAAGAGCTGATATCGACGAGACCTAACGTCTCCGCCTTCATCGAGTCCCTCGCATCCATCAACACATCCCTCTACCCGATCTAGCACAACCCCACAAATCTCGCCATACAGCCACCTACCTCCCCCTCTACATTTCTACTTTTAACTATCGCAAATTTTAGGGCCGTGTCAAACTTCATACATAGAAAGTGTGTATACGCCCTTTGCATGTGGCTCAATAAAGAACTGCCATGCATGGCCTGGGAAAGAAACGTGACGTACCGTGCACGTGTCGCGGTGCACGGTACAGTAGACTGCGCGGCACGTTGCACGGTGGAGCAACGAAACGTGCCTTGCTTCCATCCACCTTAACTATAGAGCCCCTCTCCGTACACCCACTCTCACTCTCGTTCACTCTCCCCACGCAACCCTCTCCACTGTCCCACCAGCACCCACATACTCCCGAGAATACCCCGCGCGCGCCGGCGATGGTGGAGGAGGATAAGGCAACCATCATCGCCTGCGAGGCTGCCGCCGAGGAGGCCCCTGTCTCCTCGTCGGTCCCTCTCGGTGCATTGAAAGCAGCCGCCGTCCCTATCCAGGCCCCAGTCGAGCCATCGATGGCAGCTGTCGTTCCAGACCAGGCCCCCGTCCCCGCAACCAATGGGGCCGCCGAAGAGGAGCCCTTCGCCGGCGAGGAGCCCCCCACCGGCCACAAGCATATCAAGCACTTCTTGGGCACCTACAATCCAGATAAGTACATCGCTCCGCTGAACCCCTACGACACCGGCATCAATGACCCATGGTCGGAGTTAACTAGGGTTTGCTCCCCTCCCCTGGTTCTTCTACCGTTCCCATCGTTGGATGCTAGATCTTGGTTTATTAGGATTCGCTTGTTCGCATTTTGTTTGCTTGGTCTTCTTACATCATCTACTCCCCCATTTTCCTTTTCTTCCAATAGGTTTCCGACAGCGACGTCTGCAGTGATGACGAGTCCATCCACACCAAGACTCGTCAGGTGCTGAGGAGGCTGCGGGCCGGCCAGTACGACGCCTTCTTCAGGGGCGGTTCCCGACGCTGCCCCTTCTACAAGGGGATCACCTTCGGTTGGGTGAGTCTCCCCGGCACTGACTTCAACTCCTTAATGAAGCATGCAAAGGCCCCGGGCTCCGGCATCCACGAAGGAGGCGAGCGCGAGACCGTGAACATCAATTCCTACATCGATGAACACCGGGCTCTCGACATTCACCTCCAAAACCTCCAGCGGGTGGCCATCAAAGAGGGTCGCATGCCTCCAATCAGGCCCAAGGCCCCCAAGATCAAGGGACTGGGCAACAAGAAGTGGAGGAAGCGCCGAAGGGAGGAGGCGGGGGCGCGGGCGCTTGCAAGATGTGCCTGCAGCTATGGCGGCTGTTGTTGCTGCTAAGCAGCTTCTTTCTAGCTATATCTTATTTCTGGTTGAATGCATCGAACCTCGTTAAGCAACCTACTTTCTATCGCTATATCCTATTTAGCTGCGCACAGCTATATCTACATTTGTTTTGTTTTCTGAATGAATGTATTCTGCCTGGTGTGATTTGCTGCTCTAGATTTGCTACCTGATCGGAGGCAAAAAGAGGTCCAAAAGGGAATGAATTATCGAAGTGAGAATCTTCTCTAGATTTGCTACCAATTTGGGAAAAATGAAACATATCTATTTAGCGAGAGAGGAAAAGGGCACTCTTTCAAACTGCTAGTTAACGAGCTACCATCTTGACAAGCTACAAGACACATATATAAGCATAACACAAAGAGGGTTAAATTTATTTTACTACTATCACTTGAGGGGCTAGACATCTTGACAAGCTAACTGAGTTCCACAAAACAGAAACATAACACTAACAAGTAAAATTTAATTCACTTCTCATCAGAACACTTGAGGCGCTTGCCATTGTTCCTAGGCGACCAACTACGACCATTCCAGGTACTCCACAGCTCACGAAATGCTTCCTCCCACCTGGGATCTGACTTGTCTTCCCTATCTTTAGCGTCCTGCGGCACAATTAGCGGTGCATCACATGCCTGATTGTTGCCGCTAGAAGATGCTGCCTCTCTGTTTGCTGCTTCAGTTGCAGCCTCTTTGTCAGCTGCTTCTACTTTAGCTGCAAGCTCTCTTTCAGCTGCTTCTGCAGCCTCTCTGTCAGCTGCTTCAGATGCAGCCATTTTCTTTGCATATGCAGCTTCAAACTCCGCTATTCTGCATTTTCTACAAAGGGAACCCCTAAGCTCGTCTTCCCTCTTGCAAATAGGGCAAAACACAAGGTAACGTAGAAAAAAATGGATCTTCTTATATAGCTGGTAGGTCACATAAGCATCTATGGCTGCATACTTCAGGTTTATATCAGACAACGGCCACTCGTCTCAGAAATCGTGCCTATCCGTAGGGAAATCTTCCTTCATTTTGTCGTACGACTAATCGAGGATTCTAGTTGCGAGTGATGCCATTCCATCCTTCCTCAAGCCCCCTAGGATCTTGAGAAAACTCTGAATACCGATCCAGTTGTGCGCAGAAATTATAATTCCCTCTTGATAAAATTTCCAAAAATCATTTGTTTTGTCGACAATGCAGAAAACAATTCCCTTTTCTACAAAGAACTAGTGCAGCGCCGGACATTTCCTGTCAGTCCTGAAAGTATGTAGTTTGTCATCACCAAAATTTGTAACTACAAATATTTGTCAATGCAAGATCATCATATGAATATAATTTTGAAAAGTTTAGTAAATGCAAGATCAAGACTCTCAACATTATCTTGTCATAATTTATTTGGTCCAAAATAAAATCCAGTAGTTGCAAGATGAGCAAATGGATAAAGAACAAGAGGAGAAAAACCTAAAAGCGGTTAGCTACAGAGAGCAGATCTACAAATCGGGAGAGGTGGTAGAAGAGGACGTGTTTCCTCATGGCCAGTTGAACGACGGCGATTTCACTCCCTTCATATGGGTGCTCCGGGGTGTACTCGAGGTCCAATCCCACAAACTTGTCCTCGTCTATCCCAAACCAACCCTCATAGATCCCCAGGACACGCACCACTGTCTCCTCCCCGTTGGTGTAGACAACGTCTATCTTCTTATTGTTATGGGTAGTGAAGCTTGTCTCTAGAGTGCGACGACCTTCCATGGCGGCAAGGAGAAGACGGGAAGAAGATAGATGACAGGTAGAAAAAGAGTGGTTTCTGCGAGGCAGGGGAACGGTGGAACCATCAATGCGCTTTTAAGGTAGTGGTTAACGACGGGGACAGAAGTCTAAGGAGAGATGCGTGGCAGTGGTCGTTCCAGCTTCTGAGTAAACAAAAAATAATTATAACGCCAATACATGTGCCCTGTTTTGTCATGTCAATACACTGGGCAGGGGGGCAGGGGGTGTTGTCCTATCCACTGTGCCAATGCTGCAAGCCTATGTGACAGCCACCCCGCCTGAGTGACGGGAGCGTCATAACGGCGAGAACTGACAGGGGGGCCCAACTTGACGGCCGTTAGCCCAATTTTTTTATCGAAACGTAAAGTTGAATTCGTGCCAAAAAAGACCCTCTGAGTATTTGGCACACCAACTGTAGTCATCCTGGCTGATTTCAGGGAACTTGGGTACTGTGTTGCCTGGACCCCCAAATTTCGGGCCGCAAAATGATATTCTCATTCACATTGGCAGTGGCGGCAATCTTCTTGGGACACTCGTTGGAGTAGTGACCCTTCACTCCACATTCAAAACAAGTAATCGTAGACTTGTCTTTGGCTGCCACAGGCACAGCATTGCTTCCAGTCCTTGGGGCAGTATTGTTGTTGTTGTTGTTGGACTTGGGCGGTGTACGGTTGAAGTTGTTGGAGTTGCCGGGGTTGTTGTTGTTCTTTCCTCCGGACTTCACATTTCCTCCGTTACGGGTTGGGGTATCTTGGATGGTTCATCGGGGGTCTATTGTTCCTTGGGGCATATCCTGCAGATGGGTTGGGGCGATACTTCTGAACATGGTTGGATCCACTCTGGTGCATCATTCTACGCTTGCGGTTGTCGTTGGCTTGGTTGATCTTCCCTTCCATCTGGATGGCAGAGTTGACTAGCTCTTCGAGATCATCAAAACGGATGTTGATTAATACCGTTTGCATCTCATCATGTAGTCCATTCAGGAATCTCTCCTTCTTGGCTTTCAGTGTTGATCTTATTAGGTGCATACCTAGAGAGAGACAGGAATCTGTCATGGTACTCTACTATAGTCATCCTGCCTTGCTTCAGTTCTCTTAACTCATCTCTCATTCTGGTGACTAAACCTCACGGCACATGGGTGCGGCTAAACTTGGTCTTGAAATCCTCCCACGTCATCACTTGCCCGTGGTTCATAGTACGGGTGTTGTTCCACCATGCTCTTGCATCTCCTACCAGGTAGTCATCATCATTGCTGAGGTACGAGTGAATATCACCTTAGATGTCTTCACCTTCTTCTTCTTCTTTGGCTACAAGCTGAGCTTCTTGCTCCTTGATGGTCTTCTCGAGGTCGGCCACCTTCTTGCGAAGACGGTCGATGGTGCGATCCTTCTTTGCACGTTGACGACGAAGTGATTGACGATCCTTGACGAGCAGTGAGAAAGTTTGAGCCTTCTGGGTGGCAATGGCAAGGTTGTGGTTGGCGTACTCTCTAGCATTGTCCAATTCCTTCTGCCTATCATATTGTAGGTAGTCAAGGTTCTCCACTTGGCGCTTCAACTCCGGGTGACTTGGAATCTCCAATAGCATTCCCATAGAATCACGCCTTTCATAGTACGCAAAGCGAGTTCCCTGGATCAAGTTGATGTTCTATCCGCAAAAACGAGCGAGAGCTTCATGCATTGCCCTGGCTAATCCATCTAGCCAGTTGTTCTCTCTCACGGTGAATTGAATCTTCTCCAAAAGTGGTGCTTCCATCTTGCCTCGAAGATCAGTAACTATTAGCCATTGTAAATCTCCTCTTGGGGGACCTTTGAGTTGATCTCCAAAGAATTCCGGATGAGGGCGCTCCAAGTGCTCAGACAGTGCATCAAGATCCCTCTCGAAGATCAGTTGGCCTCCCTTGCCCAACTGGTAGAACTTGCTGTACTGAACTTCCATCTATATGAATTTAGGATGAGTAAGTTAGTGAAGTGATCAAGTGTGTCAAATTTTATGTAGTAATGTAAGAATTTTGAGGAACATGTATTTTTTGGAGAGAAAGAATCCAAAGGGTAAGAGTGGAAAGATGTTTTCACAAATACTCACTTTCTTTGTTTTTGAAACTAAGTTTTTGTTCGGACGTCCATTCTAACTAGGGTCTCCTATGGTCAGGATGGCTCTGATACCAACTTTTCAACACCGTGATTTTTAATCCAGATGCCCGTTATGCCATACATCGCAATCCCAGGATTACCATTTTTGCGAGACATAACAGATTGGATATCATAGTACATCATCCATTGCAAACCATAATAAGGTCTTACACAAATAAAGGATCTCATGATCCAGTCTTAATACAATAAGCAGCGGAATAAATAATAAGCGTAGCGGTGGGGTCCATCTTCAGTGTCACAGGCAATGCTAACGATGGCAGATAGTCCTAGTTGTCGTAGCCATCCTGCTGTCCTTCATCTTGGTAGTCCTCTTCATAGTCTGGCCACGAGAATAGCCAGGGACAAAGCCATGAGTACTCTTTAAGTACTTGCAAACTATAACTAACAAGTAAGGTAGTTCTAGTAGAAGTGCTAAACTCTAAGTTTATTTGCAAGGTTAAGTTTGAAACCTAAGCTGAGTTCAGAAGTAAAGAAAGATAAAATAAAGTTCTAGAATCACTTAAGTTGGGGAAACTAGTTTCATGTTCACAACTCTGTTGTGGTCAAGTCAAAATCATCATTCATTTCATAAGTCATTTGGAAAACATCTAATGACAGAACAATATGGCCACTCCAACTATCCATGACCACGGACACGGCTATTCGAATAGTTTGAAACACTGTAGAGGTGGTACACTTTCACCACAAAAATCGATACATCCATTAGGGATAACCCTGAATCATCATACTTAGTATGCGGATAATCAATCATAACCTTTCAATTACAAACCCTAGTATATGCACCTCTCCTATGATCTTAGCCTCCCAGCCATGGCCATCTGCCATCCTGGGCACTTCATAGGTGGACAACATTGGGAGGTAGCCTCAGCTCAGACCTCTCTCGCGAGGGAACTCCTACTAATGCATATAAACTTCTGGCGAAGCCTTACCTAATTCAGGTATTGTGGTTGTACGGTAAGTTTGGAATGGAATCGCATCCGAACCCAACCATCAGTTTTTATAAAGGAGTAAGGCTCATGCCTCAACATTTTCATCATCATAAACCATTTATGTTTCTCAACACATGTCAAAACATCTCAATAGAATGACTCATCATTCCAAGTTTTTCATAATCATTTTCACCAAGTATTCCCATCTAAAGTGATCAAGTTTTATGTTTAGCTCTAGACACTAAGTTAAGAGTGTTCACTAAGTTGGGATGCTAATCTCAATCTCATGCCACAGAATGACATCTAGGTCTAACTAGATAGGTCAAGTTTTATACTCTTTATGCTATCTATAAACAAAGTAAAGAACTTTGGTAAAGTAAAAGAAAGTAAAGCTTGTAAATAAGACTTGGGATGGTATAAGTCAAAATGTATAACCAAGCATGCCTAGTGCATCTTACTTGGGTTAACTTGCATCTAGTGATGGCTTGCAAGCATTAGCTTGCCAATAATAGCTTGCATATATCTAGCTTGCCTTGGTTGGTGAAGTGGTTGAAATTCTCTTCCTCCTCTTCTTGGTCGAACTCCTCCTCCTCGAAGACTTGGTCGGTACTATCATCTATAAATACATACGGAGTACACAATCACCAAACAATACTTAACTAGTCTATTTAGCACTCTAAGGCACACATTTGATGATCTAGTATCATCACACACATCACAAGATTTAATGAATTAGTTTCATTTATTTTATTTGAGAAAAGTAATTTCTACTCATTTAAATTAATTAAGATTTAATATTCTCCAATTAAAATATGGGATCATGTGGACACATGTCATCACCACATATTCTAATACATGGGAATGTGATTTAAACGTTGGATCATATTTTAATAAGTTTAAGTTTAATATTTAATGATTTAAAGTGACTAGAAATGCCTATATAGCATTATTTTGGTACTAGTCCAAACTCACTGCATGCAAACCTAAATATTATTACATATTCAGATAGGTATATTCAAATGTGATTTTTGAGAGTTGGAATCAACTCCAAAGCTATTATGGTTGATTTTAGGAAAATGTTTGAATGTGAAAAAGCCTCTGTTTTGTTATTTTTGCTAGGACATATCTCTAACTCTAATTGATTTAAATCCAACGGGCTTGGATAGAGATTTTCATTATCCTTCCAAAAAAATTTGAATCATTCAATTTGGTGAAGTAAATATTTCTGAATTGATTTTCAAACTAGTGGACAGAATCTAGACTAAGTTTAAAAAGATAAATCTAAATTTGAATTACAAGGCCAGCGCGGGAATACTAATGGGCCAGCCCAGTTTCACTCCGCGGCGCAGAGGACAGCTGACAGGGGGTCCCACATGTCAGCGGCTCTTATAACGCGAAGCCGTATGGGGCAATGTGGACCGCACGATTAGAACTAGAATCGACAGCTGTGGCTCGTCGTCGACGACGAACAGGTCGCCAGCGAGATGGAACGCTAGCGGCTCGTGGGGGTGCAGTGGGGGCATACCAGGGCTCCAGCGAGTGCGGCGATGGGGGCGATTGAACGAGGAGACGACAGCGGACTCAGGCGAGGTCGTGGCAGCTCCTGGGTTGGACGAAATCGACGGAGGCTTCTCCTCCTCTGTTGCGGCTAACTCCGGCGCAATTCCAGCGAACTGCTGCTTGAGCGGCTCCGGCGAGAGGTGGGGAAGGATCAGTGGTGAGAGGGGAGTGTGGGAGTATGACGAAATGGTGCTGGGGAGGGCTCTTTATATAGGATCGACGAGGGGACCGTGTGGGCGACGGTGAGCTCGTCGGTGACGTTGATATAGGGCGCTAGAGGCATGGGCGGTGCAGGCGGACAGTGGCCTGCCTCCTAGCGGTCAGCTACGGCTTGATGGCGATGCGAGGGGCGGTGGCAGGTGGTCGGGAAATGGCGATGCTCCGCACGGTAGAGGCGGTGCTCGACGTGGTTCACGGCGGCTGCTGGTTGCGCAACGGGAGAAGGGGATGTCTGGGGGCTTGCTGGGGGCTTGCTGGGTTTATGGCGGAGCGGCGCATGCGACCTGGGGTCAAGGCACAGCTTGTGCGGGCTTGTCCGGGATGGTGCTCTGGCGTGAGCTGGGCACGGCGCATAGGCTGTGGGCGCGAGCTGTCCATGGTGGTTCAGGGGCTGGCTGCATCCTTGGGGTGGACAAGGGTCGCGGTAGGGTGTGGTGGAGCTAGTGGCGGTGCTGGATTGGCACAGCGCGGTCTGTGGCACGTTGCCCGTGTTTGGCCGGCGACGACCATATTTGGGCGGCGCGCTACTGCTGCTAGCGGTGAAGGGGGAGCAGGTCTGGGCTGGGGTAGATGCTAGGGGGACATGGGATTAAGTGGGAGACCAAATTGGTCGATGATCACTATAGAAATAGTGAAGCTACTCTAGTGTTTGATCTGTGCCTGCCATGTGTTCGACAAAATTGCCGCATGAAGAAAATATTTGAATTTTGGATTCAAATTTTTTGAGTGTTCTCCACTTAAGCTTGTGGTTCTATGCCTGCTTGGAAAGGTCAAGGTGAATTCAATTGATTGGTTTTTGAAAAGGTGTGATCTATGTACATACACTTGATCCCATTTTCAAATGCCATTTTAAATTAGGGTTTAAATGTTTTTGTAAGTTCACAAAGTGGGCCTTGGTAGATCTTTACTTGTACTAGCAAGGGGTGCAAATAGTTAGAAAATTTTATGTTTGAATTTAAGTGCTAGGAACACCTAAAGTGACCTAGTTGATTAAAATAGCCAAAATGACCATTTCCATTTATTAATTCTTTTTGATTTCTTTTTCTTTGGATTTTGCTTGGGAATGATCTAGATGATGTGTAATTAACCTTAGAATCGTTTTACAACCATTAGAACAAACAAGCATGGCAATTTCCAAACAATTCTATCTTAATGCAACACACATATGCATTCTTAATTATTTAAATGAGAAACAGTTTTTGTTAACCCTAACTTGGGTGATTTGGATCTTGATAAACTTGATTAAAGTTTTGGGATGTTATAGTGGCGTGTGCACCTTGTGAAGAAAGGTCGGAGTCTAGTACGGTGGCGGATATATGAAAAAAAATTGGGGTGGTGTTGGCTGCCAGCCGTGGCCCTTATAAAAAATAAATAAATATTTCAAATAAGTGTAAATACATCAAATAATTGATCCAACTGTCAGCATTCAAAGTTATTCGTATGAATGGGGACCATATACTGTAGTGAGAGAAACGGCTGAGTGAACTTGGGTTTCATAGCTAAACGGTGTGCATATGCATATGCCAACTCATTTGAACTAATTTAGGTAGAGAGTACTGTAACTTAAGTCGTTTAATTTAGCTACGAACCTTAAAAATTCATAGAACCTAGGAATCACAAGGAAAACATGCATGCTTCACAATGTCTGGAAACATGGCGCGCTTGTCGCATTCTGAGCCAAATTCTTCTGATTTTCTTTACTAGTACGAAACATCCCCGTAATCACTTGGAAAAGTAAAAAATGTTCTTTCATAATTGTTCGAAACTCCCACGGTCAACATTTTTTACTATGCCAAGACGTACCCATCTACCCGATGTGAGAACCATATTATAAAGTGTAGCTAGGGTATTCATACATATGGCCATGACCTTATTGGTCCTTCAGACTGAAACCCAAGAATGTTGATACATTGTAGGCTACTAGTAAGTTGCACGTGCCATGCACGTGAGACTCAGATAATAGACATATGACATATCATCATTATATAAAATTATAATAGCTAAATCACAAAAAATGATATATATGATCAACATATATAAAGTATGGGTGTATATTTTGTTCTTGTACTTTGTATCATCATGTAGAAGACAAAGATTATTAGCTACCTAACACTTGAAATTTTTGGTGACATGGTCTAGAGAAACGAGGGAGAGGATTCTAGGAGTATGATGGAGAAGTGTGTTTTGAGGTTTGTGCATAGCATTCATTATGCTGAAGACTATCTATAGAATCTTCTAAATGCTGGAATGGAAAAGAAGATCCAACGGTTGGAAATATTTGGATTCACGAGTCTTGATCCAACGGTCAGCATTCAAAGTTATTCGTATCTTATCACTATTAGTAAATTACACGTGTCCTGCATGCGAGGCTCAGATAATAGATGTCTGACATATCATCACTATATAAAATTATCTCTACTACTATAATTGAGCTGTTTTTAACTGGATCCATAGCACCAATCCTAACCGTTAGGATGTTAGATCCAATGGTTCAGAGCAGCTGGATTCGTGTTGAATAGTACCTAGAGCAAACTCCACCATGTTCTAGAACGATCATGTCACTCCCCAAAGTTTCATAACACAGTAGGTTGTATTCTCAATATGTGTAGATAGTTATTATTAATAGACTTAATTTATGCATTTTGGGGGTGGTGACATGATGGTTCTAGAACATGGTGCAGTTTGCTCTAGGTCTATACTATTCAACATGAAACCAGTTGCTCTGGACCATTGGATCTAACAACCCAAAGGTCAGGATTGGTGTTATGGATCCAATTCAAAACTGCTCCACTATAGTAGTAGAGAGAATACATCCAACTATATTATGAAATTTTGGGGGTGGTGTCATGATGCTTCTAGAACATGCATGGTGGAGTTTGCTCTAGGTACTATTCAAAACGAATCCAGCTTCTATGAACCATTGGATATAACAGCCCAACAGTCAGGATTGGTGCTATGGATCCAATTCAAAACTGCTCCATTATAGTTGTAGATATAGAGATATCTTACCACTATATAGTGTACGAATAACTTTGAATATTGACCATTGGATCAAGACTCGCGAATCCCAACATTTCTAGCCGGTGGATCTTCTTTTCCATTCTAGCATCTAGAAGATTCTATTGATAGTCTTCAGCATAATGAATGCTATGCACAAACCTCAAAACACACTTCGCCATCATACTAGAATCTTCTCCCTCATAGCTAATAATTATTGACTTCTGCATGATCTTATCTTATCTTATCTTACCACTATATAGTGTACGAATAACTTTGAATATTGACCGTTGGATCAAGATTCGCGATTCCCAGCATTTCTAGCCATTGGATCTTGTTTTCCATTCTAGCATCTATAATATTCTATTGATAGTGTTTGGCATAATGAATGCTATGCACAAACCTCAAAACACACTTCTTCATCATACTAGAATCTTCTCTTTTTTTCTCTAGACCATGTTATCAAAATTTTCATGTCTTAGGTAGCTAATATTCTTTGACTTCTACATGACATACAAAGTACAAGGACCAAATATACCCCCATACTTTATAGATGTTGATCAAATTTATAATTTATTGTGCTTTACCAATTATAATTTTATATAGTTATGATATGTTATACGTTTACTATGTAAGTCTCACGTGCAAGGCACATGCAACTTACTAGTATAACCGGTAAAGCAAAAAAATATAAATTTGATCAACATCTATAAAGTATGGGTGTATATATTTGGTTCTTGTAATTTGTATAGCATGTAGAAGTCAGCAATTATTAGCTATCTAAAACTTTAAAATTTTGGTAACATGGTCTAGATAAAGGAGGGAGAAGATTCTAGAATGATGAAGAAGTGAGTTTTGTGCATAGCATTCATTGTAATGAAGACTATGAATAGAATCTTCAAGATGCTAGAATGGAAAATAAGATCCAACAACTGGAAATGTTGGGATTCACGAGTCTTGATCCAATGGTCAATATTCAAAGTTGTTCGCACACTATTTAGTGGTAAGATCATGTAGAAGTCAACGATTATTAGCTACTAGTAAGCTGCATGTGCCTTGCACGTGAGACTCGGATAGTAGACGTATGACGTATCATCACTATATACAATTGTAATTGGTAAAGCACAAAAAATTATAAATTTGATCAACATCTATAAAGTATGGGTGTATATATTTGGTCCTTGTACTTTGTATCATCATGTAGAATTCAAAGATTATTAGCTACGTGAGTTTTGAGGTTTGTGCATAGCATTCATTATGCTGAAAACTATCAATAGAATCTTCAAAATGCTAGATGGAAAAGGAGATCCAATGGCTAGAAAAGTTGGGATTTAGGAGTCTTGATCCAACGATCAACATTAAAAGTTATTCGTACACTATATAGTGGTTTGTAATGAAGATTTTCAATAGAATCTTCAAGATGCTAGAATTGAAAAGAAGATCCAACGGCTGGAAATGTTGGGATTCTCGAGTCTTGATCCAACGGTGAATATTCAAAGTTGTTTGTACACTATCTAGTGGTAAGATTATGTAGAAGTCAATGATTATTAGCTACTAGTAAGTTGCACGTGAGACTTAGATAGTAGACGTATGACATATCATCATCACTATATACAATTATAATTGGTAAAGCACAAAAAATTATAAATTTGATCAACATCTATAAAGTATGGGTGTATATTTGGTCCTTGTACTTTGTATCATCGTGTAGAAGTCAAAGATTATTAGTAAAAGGATCGTATGGGCACCTAGAAGGGGGGAGGGTGAATAGGTGCTACTTCAAATTTTACTCATTTTCAATTTAGGGTTTGACACAAAAGGTAAATTCTCTAGATTATGCAACTATGGTGAATTTACCTATATGTCAATCTAGCACATATACTAAGCAAGAACTTGATAACTAAAGTGCGGTAAAGGATATAAGTAACCAAATTGGAGCACGCAAAGAAACAAGGATTTATTTCCTGTAGTTCCTTCCTTTTGAGGGGAAGTACGTCTACATTTGGAGAGGGGGTGGTTTCAAACAACCAACGCCACGAGAGGCCTCCCTTGTTATCCGACCAACCTCACTCCAACGGGTTCGATTCACCTCTTCCACTATACGGCAACCTTCGAGGTGGAACCCGACACCTTTACAACAAGTTCGAGGCACACATCCACAACCTAATTGGAGGCTCCTGAATACAAGCAAGCTGTCAAACAATCAAAGACAAGCTTGTAAGAACCAAATCACAAGCTAGGGTTTCCAATTAAACACTAGAGCAAGGGGCCCTCAAGTGAATGACTGTCCAATCAGCGACAAAGTCAGCAAGGATCTAGGATTTGATTGCTGTCCGAGGTTTATACTCAATGTTGAAAGCTGAAAGCTCTATGCCCCATTTGGCGACGCGTCCTATGGCGTCACTATTGTTGATTATATCTCTCATGGGAGCTTTTCTCACCACGGTAATCGGATGCTCCTGAAAATAATGTCGTAGCTTATGAGATGCTAGAAAAACACCGTAAGCCAACTTTTTATAATGCGGATACCGCTATTTTGATTCTGTCAGGACCTCGCTGACAAAGTATATCGGACGCTGCACCAGGTGTTCCTGATTTTCCTCTGGTCTCTCCACCACCATGACGATACTGACGACCTTATTTGTCACGGCAATGTAAAGCAACATCGGTTCCTGAGGTTCCGGTGCTGCAAGGATAGGAGCAGATGAGAGTACTTTCTTCGGGTCTTGTAGTGCAGCTTCAGCTTCATCGGTCCAGACAAAATCCTTAGTCTTTTCAGGAGCTTGTATAATGGTGCGGCTCTTTCACCAAGCCGGCTTACAAATCGACTGACCGCAGCGATGCAACCAGTTAATCTTTGTACATCCTTCAAGCGAGTTGGCCTGGAAATATTGAGTATAGCCTTGATTTTGTCTCAGTTCACCTCTATGCCTCTTTGAGACACGATGAAACCTAACAATTTTTCGGCTGGTATTTCAAAGAAGCATTTCTTCGGGTTTAGCATGATGTTGTATTTTCGTAGATTGGCGAACGTCTCCTCCAAGTCGGAAATCAGTGTTTCCTTCTTTTTGGACATCACCGTGATATCATCCACGTATGCATGTACATTGCGTCCGAGTTGGTCGTGGAGGCAACGCTGCATCATGCGCTGGTACGTAGCTCCTGCGTTCTTCAGCCCAAAGGGCATCGTAACAAAACAGAAGGTTCCGAAGGGGGTTATAAATGAAGTTTTGACTTTGTCAGATTCCTTCATCCGGATTTGGTGATAACCAGAATATGCGTCGAGAAAACAGAGGAGTTCCGAGCCTGCCGTAGAATCGATGACTTGATCAATTCTAGGCAGAGCGAACGGATCTTTTGGACAAGCCTTGTTCAAGGCAGTATAATCAACACACATCCTTAAATCAGTGGTGTCCTTTTTAGGGACCATTACAGGATTGGCCGACCACTCAGTGTGGATGACCTGTTCTATGGATCTCGCTAACTCGAGCCGTGCTAGTTCCTTAGCTATTGCCTTACGCTTTTCGTTGCCAAACCATCGTAGGGACTGTTTGACGGGTTTAGCGTTCGGGTTTACATTTAAAGAGTGCTCGGCAAGTTCCCTAGGTACTCCGGTCATGTCAGATGGCTGCCATGCGAAGATATCTTGATTTGCTTGGAGGAACTTGACGAGCGCGCTTTCCTATGCGCTACTTAGGCCTACGCCTATCTGGGTCACCTTGGAGGGGTCATCATCCTTCAACGGCGTCTTCTTTGTCTCCTTTGATGCCTTGAACTCCGGATTTGGCTTTGTCACCTCCTTCTTTGTTGCGGGCATCTCGGACGGATCTATGCTCTTCTTGATCTCCTAGTACTCCTGGGCATGCAGCACGGCTTCGGGAAAGGCGGCATTTCCATCCTCGCACTCTCGCGCATTCTTCGGGTCTCCCCTGATGGTGATCACGCCGTTGGGACCTGGAATTTTCATCATATTGTAAATGTAACACGGACGAGCCATAAAGGCCCAGTAAGCTAGACGTCCGAATATAGCGTGGTATGCAATCTTGAATGGGACCACTTCAAAAGAAAGTGCCTCCGTCCGATAGTTCTTTGGAGTTCCAAAGGTAACATCCAAAGTAATCTCTCCTAGGGAATTAGCTTGTCTTCCTAGGACAACTCCGTGAAAAATCACAGAGCTATGGTTTAGCTGGGTCTCCGAGATCTTCATCCGGTGTAGCATTTCGACATAGAGAATATTGATGCTGCTACCACTGTCCATGAGGGTCTTGGACAAACCATAACCGTCAATAAGTGGATTGACGATTAAGGCGTATTTTCCTCGCCTGTGTAACTTAGGAGGATGATCAGCATGGTCAAATGTGATTGCCACTTCCGACCAGTCCAGATATTGGGGGACAGCCGGAACTGTTGCATTGAGCTTATGGAGAACTGCTTTCTTGACCTTTGCTGGTTGAGATCCGAGGAAGGTGACGTAAGTGTCCTTTTTGGTGGGAAAAGTCTTCTTCCCTTTCGGCTTGGGATTTGAAGCATCAGCTTCCTCCATGTTGGAATCGTCCTTGGTCTCTTTGTCCTTTTCGGGATTTTTCTTTCCCTTCTTCCGCTTAGCTTTGTAGCCCGCGGTATCATCTCTCTTGATGTCGTCATTAAAACGACATTCCGCGTTGGTGTGGGACGAGCCCCCATTGGCGTCTAGGTGATGCACATATGGGTTATTGGCAATGTCGGCCCAAGTGTAGGTTTTGCCTGGTTGCTGTTCTCCTCTACCTTGGACCCTTGAAGTCCCACGCCCACGCCTGCGGCCTCCGCGACGTCCTCCTCGTCCTCCAGACCCGGATACAGTAGTAACCATTGCTGTTTCCGCGTAGGGTTTTTCTTCCGAGGTATTTTTGCACTTATGAGCTTGTTGCTTTGTCTTTGCTGACTGAGGTACAGCCAAGACGTTGAGTAATCCCTCTACATCGTCGTCAGCATCTGCACCTTGTCACACTTCAAGCGATGACGTAGTAGACCAATTGGGAGTCCTGTGATGAAAGCTTCAATCGTGGTTTGATCGTTTACTCCTTCACAGGAGTTCTTGGTGTCAATCCATCGTCCGAGGTAATCTCGGCAAGTTTCTCCAGCTTTCTGGGTGCAACGTTGTAGGTCTCCGACCGAACAGGGCCTCCGATATGTGCCTTCGAAATTCCGAAAGAACGCACTTTGCATGTCATACCAGTTATGGATGGTGTTCTCCGGAAGTTCATTGAGCCACGATCGCGCCGTCTTCCGCAACATGAGTGGGAGATATCGGGTTGCGACCAGGCTGTTTCCGCCTTTGGCGATGCAGCAAGCTTGGAAAAAATCCTATAGCCAAGTATCTGGCCGAGCAATGCCGTCGTAGGCTTGGATGTGCCCTGAGATAGCAAATCCTTCCGGGAATCTTGTAGCTCTGATGCGTGGTCCGAAGCACTTTGGGCCCACGTACATATCATCATTTTCATAGCGCCGCGCCTCTATGTTGGAATTGATCATGTGCCTTGCGTCGTTCGGGGATAGAGATCGTCTCGAATGCTGGCTGTGGTTGCGGTGCCGTGGAGCCGGACTTCGGCTTCTACCACCACCTCCTCCACCATGTCGTCATCCTTGCCCTCCATGGGAGTCGTTGTGATGACTTTGTGGTGGAGAGGGTGGGGCAGCTGGATAGTTTCCGGCTGATCGCCGGCCTCCATCCGGAGCGTCATTATTCCGGTTCCAAGGAGGATCTTGACTACGACAAGCCCCCTGCCGGCTTGTCCCAGCATGGTTTCCGTTGTTCCTTCGTCCGTTGTTCCCACCACGGTGAGGCTCAGCCGGACGGCTTGTATGTTTTGCAGGTGGCATTTTTTGACGGTCCTCCTCCCATCGTTTCTCTTTATCTTCTCCCCTTCCATCGTTAGATTCTCGTCGGGGAGGGTTCTTCAAATTCAGTGTAGCGATGGCATCTTTCTCGGCCGCTGGAGCGATGTTGCTCCGGCTACGCGTAGTTCTGTGGTGTTGTCCTGATGATCCGGTTCTTGAATAATTGTCTTCCCAGCGTTCAGGGTGATGATACTGCGCCCGGACATAATGGGATCTTACACCAGCCCATGCCGGATCTGTGCGACATTGGTCAGAATCCAAGACCAATTTTTGACTTCGGACAGGGCGACCTTTTGCTGCTCCAGTCCCTTGTTGAGTAGCTTGATACCCAAACGGATCTCCCCCGATCCTGGATTAGCCGATAGAATTTCTCGGGCTGCCACGGTATTCTGTACTAGGGTTGGGTATACCCAATCTCCCTTGCTATCTTTCCATGGCTTCCCCATCTCATCTCCAAAAAGGACGGCACGGACACGTGGGAATTGGCCGTCATTTGTATGACGCTTCGGTGTCTTCTAATGTAACCGAGACATGTAGTCCTTGTTTGACTTGTGTTTCTTCTCCACCTCAATGTTTTTGGCCTCATCGAGGAGTTGTTGACGATGCACTTCTAGGGCCTTCGCCCTTTCGTCCAGCTCATCCGCAGTAAGTTATGCGGCTGTAGGGATAGGTGTGGTTAATGCAGCGTCGATGAGTTTACGCGCACCCTCGGTGATCACGTGTCCATCCACCGATGCTTCTTTTTTCGGCTCTTCTGGGATAAGTGCTCCATCTGAGTCTTCCTCGTATTCCTCGGCAATCACCTCCTCTGTCAGAGGGTCTTTTGTCGGGGTCTTGTTCTTCTTATTCCTCTTCTTTGCCTTCTTGGCAGCGGCGGTAGCAAAGACGGCTTTGGGTCCATTTCCCAGAGTCAAGCTCTGATCGGTACTTTCGGACATCTAGACCTCGGGATTATCTCCGACGTCCATGTCATCCTGTGCTTTGGGAGAGTGTTCCCCGGATACTTCATCCATGGCTTCTCCTTCTTCTGTAGCTTTGGAATTATACTCCTCTTCATATTCCGCGGAGAACTTTCGGAAATCTGCTGACGTCATCGACTCATCCGAGGATGCGGGTACGTCGGCGTTTGTTCCAATTGCCTCCAGCATAGAGTCGGTGTATTCTCCGGCATCGGCAGAGCCGGATCCGGATCCCACGTATCCGACAAAGTGTGACGCGTGCTTCCTGAGGTACCTGCAGCTTTCACGATCAGCCATGTCGAAACTTTTGATGGTTTCGAGGATTGCATCTGCACTTTCGCCTTGCAGTATCATACGTCGTAGTGTGTACCTTAGGAAAGGCCTGTCTGTCCCGGCGTCCTCAGAGCCGGAATCAGTGTCGTTGTTATGCTCCTCCTAGATTTCGACCTCCACGGGTGGGTCGATCTGGGATCTGGCTTCTCCAAGAAGATCCACTCCAGATTCTACTTGGACCGCTAGGTCTTCCTCAGGCTCGGATTTCTCCACTATCTCCGCAGCTGGTGCGGGCTGGGTGGGATTAGGGTTTTCTGAGATCCGGAACTCTGCTGCCTCCGCGGAAAAAGGGGATCCATAAAATTCTTCTGGCTCTATCATCACCGCTGGGGTGGGTGGGGCAGGTTCAGCGAAACCGATGTAAACATCGATCTCGCCAAAAGACATGATTGTGTAAGCAGTCATGGCCTCCCTAGCCGGAATCCAAGTCTCGTCGAGGACGATGAGAGGGATGTCACTGGCGTAGAGGATGCGACCGACGGCAATAGTCTCGCCGATTCCAATTCTTGCAGATTCCGCTCGGAACGCAGATCCGTAGCTCACTTGCCCCATGGTGGGCGCCAACTGTCGTCGGATTATGGACAAGTACGCCATGAGGGGTCCTCGAGGCGTGCGGAAGAGAGGGGTGTGAGACGTACGGTGTTCCGGGACGGTGAGCACACAAGTTTACCCAGGTTCGAATCCGCCGGCTTTGGACGAATCCTCCTGCTAGCAATCTAGTAATACGGCAGAGCCAGAATATGGGTTACAAGGGTTTCGCCTGTGCAAGTTGAGGTTCTAAAGTATTGGGTGCCCTAAAGGCTCTCCCTAGGACGGCTTATATAGATATCCGGCCTAGGGTTTACAGGAGAGATCTATCCGGCTATGACTAAGAGTCAGGTACAGAGTACATCTTGAACTACAAGTAACATTACGAGCCTAAGTCGGTAAGTCTTCTGGGCCTTCCCGTAGCTGGATTGGACTCCGTCTTTCTCCCTGACTGGGCCGCCCGTGTAGCAAAGCTCTAACCCGAAGTGGGCAACCCTGGTCAGTGAGGAACTGTGAGGATACCCGGAAAGTATATCCCCAACAGTAATAATATGTGCGAGAGCATCACTTCATTAAGGGGTCATGAAACTCAGCACAACCTCTTAATATAAAAGGGTGTGATATGATAAGGTAGAACAAATAGAAGCTAATCATGCCTCTTAATCTGCGGACTACAACACTTTGACCTGGTCCTACATATGAAGATGTGTGGGATTTTTTTTCTCCTGACATCCTGATATGGTTTGTCATCGAGGACCACAAGAGTATCTTGCATCAGAAAACACTGATGCACATTTACTACTTGGCTACCAACTGGTAGACAAAGGTTGGAAACAACAAGGGGAGAAGAACATGCTGAGGAGGGAATCCCGAGATGTGGATGCATAGATTATCAATCTTCCAAAAACCAATGCATAGAAGGGAGGGTGTGGCAGAGTCACGAATATAGACGCGAGACTCTTGAGGAGTACTCTTTTCGTGATCTATTTGGTTCCATTAAAGAACATCTGCCATAACTAGTGGTAGGGGAAGTCCTTAATGGTCGAAATTCAGTCGCGACAAATACCACAAGCTTGAAGACCAGAATTACAGTTCTAGCCATCCTGAGGTGATGTGTGAACATTACGACAGGGTCAACAGAATGTACCTTGGGTTAAAGATCAGCTTCATGTACAAGATTCATAACACTAGAATCCAGCACAATCCGGGATCTTTGGTTCAAGTCCAAGGGTTAAAACCCGAGGAAGAAGTAACTACTACATGAGTGATGTAACGTACACTACGAGATAGCAATCACAAGGTAGCTTCCAAAAGAAGAAAAGACTTCTAAAGTACCCAAAGAAACAAAAAGGAGGCACACGAGGAAAAAGGAAACCTCGAAGCCTAGAACAGAACATTGTGGATCCTACAATATAATATTGTGGGTCCATAAGGTATAGAGATCATGATGGAAAGGAATCTCCCGGACAAAGCAGAGCAAAGGAAACACAAGGAATTCACAACATACACAACTCTAGAGAACTCAACACTAGGTCAGCTGGCTGAGAAACGACATGCCTGGAAGACACCTAAGCTTTGAAAGACTAGAAGGGATATCAAAACTTTTCAAAATCAACACAAGATAAGATGACTCAGAGTTAAGAGCGATACCAGATGAGGAGAAAAAGAAGCATACCAGAATTTTCGCAAATAATTTTCATCTTTGAAATAGTTTTCATAAATACTAGACTCAACATCGACCAATAGCAAGGTTTTCCTACGATCGGTACTGCTCTGATACCAAGAACTTTGACACCCCCAGGATCAGGGCTAAACTAATCTATACCTTAGCCTGACATAAGCTTAACCTAGAGCTCGAGGATATCTAGTGAGAAATCGGTAACACAACAGTAACCCTGTGACAAAAAATTTATTACAGTAAGCTCATAACTGAGCGAAGAACCAAAATATTACAAGCAGAGGTCACTGACCACTAACATCAAACAATGGAAGGAAAATTATGCTATTAAGTATAGCAAACTTAACAAATGGCCTAAGAGGCCTGAAGCATAACAATGATGTCCGAGCCCATAGATTCCAGGCTGCCGACCGGGAACCCCAAGCTACTCGTCGGTATTGATGTCGTACCATACTCGTGTTCTGGGGATCACTTACTTTGCTACAAAAGTATCAATAAAGCAAGGGTGAGTACAGGGTGTACTCCGCAAGACTTATGGCAGGTGGGGTTATTTTGCATAAAGCCATCTTTGTTTGTAAAACAAGAGGAAAGAAGAAGCTCGTCCAATCAGAATATTTTAAAGCGGTTAAGAGAGAGACATCTCCAAAGAACTAATCATCATCTTTTGATATCCACCAAAGTAATCCTCATCTCACAACTAGGATCATCCCCTTGTACCCATGAGGAAGCATCCTTAAGCACACGTTGAAACCTCCAAGTTTTACGATTAGGTTAAGTTCTCTATGATCTTAGAATTCGGTCACCAAGCGTTCATAACCGTGAACACAGCTTTTCGAAAAGATTTAACCCTACAGGGGTGTACAAATTTACCCACACATACCAAACGACTCTTAATGCCAAGCTATTAGCCCTCTTCCTTGGAAGGCCGGCAGAGGGTGGTTGGAAACGAACTTTACCTTGCTTTCGCCGAGACCATGAGTCACACCCTAAGGATGGTTCCACCGTAATGGGTCAAATCCCAAAGCCGGTCCCTAGAGATGTGGGCGAGGTTGGTTTATCAGGGGCTCCATTGACCCCAAGCAACCTGGTCCACGCTTCCCTACCTGTATGAATGCACCTCCTTCACCGCCTTCGAGAACAACCAGAATGCATATGTTGAATGGAACGCCGAACTAGGTGACTCATGGAATATACTAGGCAAGTTAGTAACTCGTGAGGTTTTCTAGGCCCCGTGTGGCTGTACGCTCATCTCGGTTCCAAAGGCAAGAACTCGGTTCCTAGTAGTGGCGAGCATGGGACTAGATAAACCACATCCCACCATGGCCTCCCATGCAAGCCTTATCATGTTTAACCTTTACCACTGATCTTACCTCATCAGTATACCTCGTTCTCCTGTCATACTAGATTCTTTGCATTTGGTACCTCATCTGGATGAACCAGCACTGACAGCTAAGCATGGATAAGCAAGACACAGATATCAGCTCTAGCAGTGCACACACAAGCCAAACCTAGGTATGCTAGGAGTAGTGGATCAGGTAATATAAGCTCAAAGGGAGTAATGCAACAGATAGGATACTCTATCTATCGATAAAAGACCATAGTGGAATCGTATGCATCATGGCGAGAAGTAAAATACTTTGAAAGCATAGGATTGTATGATGGTGGGGCTATGCTTGCCTTGTTTTTTGATACCCAGATATAGATCTTCGGAAGACTTGTACTTTACTTGATTATAGTTGGTCAAGTATTGTTCGTCAATCTTCGATGGTGTTGATCTCGGTCTTCGATCTCGATCTTGATATCGTATTCTGCCGAGAAGAAGCAAACACCGGAAAGAAAGGGGGAACAACAATCAACACATGTTATCGATTCAATGCTCAAGGAAGGATGATGATATGACAAGTTAAATAGATCTTAAATGAAACCCTAGGGCATGCTTGATCATTTTAAACAGGGTCCGAAGAGTACAAACCCTAGGACATGGGAACCTCGGAACACCTATGAGGGTTGATTTAGTTATCTGATTAAACTTGTCATTTAAGTAGCTTAACAATGCATCATATTGATGCTAATGAG
The DNA here is from genome assembly GCA_910589775.1 of Avena eriantha. Classification (NCBI taxonomy): domain Eukaryota; kingdom Viridiplantae; phylum Streptophyta; class Magnoliopsida; order Poales; family Poaceae; genus Avena; species Avena eriantha. The sequence goes on along the minus strand of OU342741.1, from coordinate 451,664,381 downwards.
TAGATCTTGTTTTTCTGAACATTTTGATATATTATACACATTTTTATGACTTATAGAATAAAAGATATTGAATTTTTGAGTAATTAAACAATTTCTGGATTTATGAAACCATTTCTGAAATTAATAAAACTAGGAAATACATTTTGCACCAGGGGTTGGGCTAGCCACTGCGGCTGACAGAAGGGCCCCACGACCACCTCAAATGCCACGCGAGCAGGTGGGACCATAGGCCGGTTTGACCGGGGTTGACCCGTGCTTGCTGAGGTCATGCTGACATCAGGGTGACGCCAGCGCGGCGGTGGCCTCAGATCGGTGGCGGGGATGGCGATTGGCGGCGATCTAGGACACGCGACTAAGTGATGCACTCGACTTTCAATGTAGAGCTCGTTGGGAACCCCAAGAGGAAGGTATGATGAGCACAGCAGCTAGTTTCCCTTAGTTATGAAACCAAGGTTTAATTGAACCAGTAGGATCAAGGAAACACCCCAAAGGTGTTGCCAGCTGAGCCTTGGCAGGGCGCACTACCGGTGCTAGTAGCAACGTGGAGACCTGCACAACACAACCACAGAACTTTGTCCCCAACTTGCGATGAGGTTGTCAATCTCACCGTGTTTTGCGGAAAACAAAGGATTAAACGTATTGAATGGAAAGAAGTAAAGTTTGCAGAAACTAAACACAAAGCAGTAAAAGATTGTAGATTGTATGTAAAGAAAAGGACCGGGATCCATAGTTCACTAGAGGTGGATCTCCTTAAGATAGATAACAGGCTGGGTGAACAAATTACAGCGGGGCAATTGACAAACATCGAGAAAGCATACAAGTATATACTAATCATCTTGACTCCTTTGAGACTTGATTGGGCATTACAACATTATACATAGACCACCATCCAACTACATCTATGACTAATAATCCACCTTCAGGTTATCATCCGAACCCCCTCCAGTATTAAGTTGCAAGCAACAGATTATTGCTTTACGAACTGCGTGTAAAGTAAATAATATGATTGTTCTATGAACAAAGGATTGTTGTTTTCTCCCTAGGAGCAACAGCACATCTAGTACCTTAGAGATTTCTGTCACTTCCCCAGATTACCAGAGGCATGAACCCACTATCGAGCATAAATACTAACTCTTGGAGTTGCTAGCATCTACTTGGCCAAGATAGCTACTAACAACGGAAAGCATGCAAGATCTCAAATAACAAAGACATGATAGAATCAATAATCATTTTGAAATAGCATCTCAATATCCACCGTATCCCCGCAAACACAACATGTATTAATTACAAATAGATGATCTTGATCATGAACGGAGCTCACAAGATCTAAACATGAAAGCACAAAGGAGGAGAACCAGCCATCTAGCTACTACATGGATCCGTAGTCCAAGGATGAACTACTCAAGCATCACACCGGAGGCTTGCATGGTCATGAAGAAGGCCTCCAGGGTGAATTCCCCTATCCGACAGGGTGCCAGGAAGAGCTTCAGATCCCTCCCGATCTAGGGATGGAGATGACGACGGCTACAGACTTTTTCATGGATTTTTGATCGGGTCCTTAGGGTTTTCGTCCCGAGTGTAATATATAGGTGGAAAGAGAGGAAGAGGGGGTGCCGAGAGCCACCACACCACCCCCTAGCGCGGGCCCAGCCTGGCCACGCGGCCAGGTTGTGTGGCCGGCCCCTGACCCTTCTCCGTCTCGTATTCTGGCACTTGATCACTTCCAGAAAAGTAGGCACTTTGGCTTTTGTCCCATCCAATTCCTAGAATATACATTTTCTGTCTTTCCTCGAACCAAAAACAGCAGAATACAGGCAGTTGGCACTGTGGCTCTTGTTAATAGGTTAGTCCAAGAAATCATATGAAAAGTACTCCAAATTTGGAACAAAACACGAGAATGTGGATAAAACCAAACATGGAACATCAAAAATTATAGATACATTTGCAATGTATCAACATCCCTAAGCTTAACTCCTGCTCGTCCTCGAGTAGGCAAGTGATAAAAAGAAAGAATAATTTTTGAGGTGACATGCACCATCAAAGACTTGATCAAAGTATTTGCAAAACATTCAAAGCTGGGATCAAAGTACTTCAATCATAACATGAAAGACAAAGTTCTAGCAATAAGCAAAGAGACTATGATGCAACATGAAAAGGCACAAACAAAAGATTCATGAATAACAATGCTTTGCAAGACGTTTGTTTGTTTCACATAAAGAAACCATAGCATAATAGTATTCAGCTTGTCCCTCAATAGAGTAGCAAATATAAATGCATAGGACACCTTCAAAGTTCATAAGAGTCTTGGGACAATGCACATAGAACTAAGAATGGCCACTATGCTCTCAAAGTAGGTGCATAAAGATAGAAGGTGGAGACTCAATAATATGGTGGAAGAAAAGCCTTTGTAAAAGGAAGTAGGGATTCAAGTCTCATAAAGAGCTTCCAAAAATTATGGTACTTGTAGTTTTCAGCTCTCATTGCCCCTATCATATGCATCTTGAAGGTGATTAAGGTTAAAGTGACACAACTAAGAGGATATGCTTGACAAGTTATAAACCGAAATCTCATGCCCCTTACTTACAAAGACTGATCCTCATGGTACTCAACTTCAGTCACGAGTAAGCTCTTGTCATTGTAAGTATATGTGTATCATTAAAAACTGCCAATGGGGTACCCCTTGCACATGATACGGGAGCTTTCCCATAATCAAAATGACAAGGCAAGCAGACAATGAGCATCTCAACGATCTTTTATTTGCTATTTTCATAGGTTTTTATTGAGGATGCTTCATAGAGTGCTCATTATGGTGATGCTGCAAGTTTCAACCATGATTAGGCATGGCTTAGGCTAGCGGCCCATGCGTTTCTCTAACACACATACAAACTCCATGATCTTACAAGTTCCACTTTTATTTCACACCGTCGGGATCCGTAAGCAAAAGAACATGATATCAACGGGGTACAAAGTACAAGTGCAATGTTGAAAGCGTTCACCATGAAACATGGTTCTGCTAATTTCAACTTATAAAGCGCAAGCATATACGCAACAAAGAAGGACCCAATGGTTCAAGTTTATTAGAGGCAATAAAGTAAAGTGTGCCATCAAGTTCGTGAGAGCTTTAATCACTAGTTTTCTCATAACAAGTGGAAGGTAAAAAAAGCATGAATATACTTGGCATAGCATAAGCTAGTAGGTAGGTATGGTGGACTCTTTGGAATAACTTGGTTTAGGGAATTGGATGCATGAGTGGAACTCATACTTTGTTGTGGAGGCTAGCAAAAGACTAGGAGCGACAAACTAAGAGCGCAATCAGGGCCATAATCATGCAGAGCGACAAACCATCATTGATAAAAGCATAAAGTGATACTACAAGTTGAAAACTAAAGGATCATAAAGGCTATGGTGACTTTGGATAGTCATAACATGGTGTGAGCATGCGCCAAGTCAACCCAACTAAAGCATCAAAGGAGAATACCACTATACGATGCTTTAATATGCTAAAACAACGTATGATTCATCCAAGGCACATTAAGCAATCTAAATTGTTTATAATAAGTCATGCTACATCAAAGAATACTAAGCATAAAGCTAAAACAATATCAAGCATGGCATGACAAAGCATAGGCCAAGTCAAAAACAAGCTCTTTTTTACCACATAAGGATGGACTTTCCTACTCTTTTCCAAACCAAGCCAAACTATTTGCAAACCAAATGTATTAAATAGGGGTTCCAACCAATTTATTCAGAAAACTATGCAAACCAAGCAAACTAAAAAACAAAACAAAAACGAAAAAGAAGACTCTCCAAGAACAACACAACTGTGCATGAAACAATAAAAATGAAGCGTTTGGAAGAAACCTAGGATTTTTATTAATGAAGAAGGGGATGCCTTGGGCATCCCCAAGCTTTGACGCTTGTACTTCTTGGATATTTCTTGGGGTGACACGCGTGGCATCCCCAAGCTTGAGCTTTAGTCCATCCTTCATCGCATTACTCATTCCTTCCATACACCTGAAATTTTTCCTTCATACAAAACTTCACACAATCTCATTAGGAACATTAGTGCACTTAAGATAAATAAGTCTTAAGGTTCAGTTCTAACACCAAATAAAATTCCATTAGAACACTAGCTACTGTAGAACTTTCCTCAAAAAGCTCAATTCCCAGAAAGAACTCAAGAAGGAACCAACAAGAAGCAAATGCAGAAAATGGCAGAAATCTGTCAAAACAGACCAGCAGGTAAAGACGAATTTTTTCGAAGACCTTATGTTGTTGAAATCAAAAAGTGTTGAACTAACGAAAGTTAGATATCAAACTGGGGCAGAAGCACAAAATATTAGAGCTCAATCCGACATACATAGATCTCTCACGAATTTTTACGGCGAAGCACAGAAATCTGTTTCGGGACAGCAACTTTCTCAATCATTACTTCTCTCTCATTAGAGGTTACTCTTGCCAAAAAAAGCAAATAAAAAGGATAAGGAGAGGTTATTATAGAGGTAAAAACTTCCAAGACTCATCTAAAACTCTTGAGTTATCTCCCAACAAGTACTTTTCTTTAACGCCTTTAAGTTAGGCATAAGAAGCAAAGAAAGAATCAAGTGTTCTCAAATGAAGAAGCACTAAAACCAACTTTCTTGCTCTTACCTCTCTTATTTTTATTATTAACCTTTGGGAAAATGTGATTGTTTGGTGGATAAGAAAGGTGCATGGTCCCCTTTCGCACATCTATTATTGCTCCAAGGAGTTCTAATAGGGACCTTCCAAGTGTAATTTGTCCTTTTCCTGCACATTCAATAACAAGATAATCAATAGAAATCGTTTTCCCAAGGATCTTTGTAGACACTCCTTCAGCTATTCCAAGAGGTAATATGTTAGTATTATTAGTAAGAGATATTTCTTTTCCTCCTTCAATGAGCCCCAAGTATTCAGAGATTTATAAATATCCTTGGGCATCAGGCAAAATTCAGACATGATATCACAACGAGCTTGAAAAGTTTCATTGTTCATCTCAATCTTTACTGTAGGGAACCACTTTGATGGTTCAGAGTTTTTTGGAACATAATCGTGATACTCCCTAAGCGTATTATAGAAACTCTCTAATCTAGTAATGCTAGCCTCAAGAGTGTCCAACCTAGCAAATATTTTTGCGCAAGAAGTATCAGTTTGGCTAGGCAAGTTGTAAGTGAGGATCAATTTCTTTATATCATTAATATCATCATCCTCATTACAATGGAGAAAATCTCCTCCCACAAATGCAGCCAAAGCATATTTATAGAAAAGAGCAATTCCAAGGTAAAAATTGATAAGGAACAAGCTTTGCGTCATTTTAGGCTAAGTTTTCTCATGTAGATCGGAGATTCTAGACCAAGCTTCCTTAAAACTTTCCTCAATTCCTTGTTTAAAAGTGAAAATCATATTCTCGGGTGACATAGTGACTGGAGCAAGGCTAGACATAGTGACAACTAAAGGAGACTTAATTTTTTTTGTGTTTTTTGAAATAAGAAAGCAAACAAGTAAAACTAATTTTTTTGTGTTTTTTGAAGAAGAAAACAAGCAAACAAAGCAAAAGAAAGAAAACTAAGCAAAACAAAAAAAAACAAAGTAAAGAGATTGGTTATGAGGGACTCCCCTTGTGAAGATGTCCTTGACTCCCCAGCAACGGGGCCAGAAAAGATCTTGATGCACTCGACTTTCAACGTAGAGATCGTTGGGAACCACAAAAGCAAGGTATGATGAGCACATCAGTAAGTTTTCCCTCAGTTATGAAACCAAGGTTTAATCGAACTAGTAGGAGCAAGGAAACACCACAAAGGTATTACTAGCTGAGCTTTGGCAGGGCGCACTACCGGTGCTACTAGCAACATGGAGACCTGCACAACACAACCACAAAACTTTGTCCCCAACTTGCGATGAGGTTGTCAATCTCACCGTGTTTTGCGGAAAACAAAGGATTAAACGTATCAAATGGAAGGAAGTAAAAGTTTGCAAAAAGTAAACACAAAGTAGTAAACAGTTGTAGATTGTATGTAAAGAAAAAGGACCGGGATCCATAGTACACTAGAGGTGGCTCTCCTTAGATAGATAACATGCTGGGTGAACAAATTACAGCGGGGCAATTGACAAACACTGAGAAAGCAATACATGCATATACTAATCATCTTGACTCCTTTGTGACTTGATTGGGAATTACAACATAATACATAGACCACCATCGAACTGCATCTATGACTAATAATCCACCTTTAGGTTATCATCCGAACCCCCTCCAGTATTAAGTTACAAGCAATAGATTATTGCTTTACGAACTCCATGTAAAGTAAACAATACGATTGTTCTATGAACAAAGGATTGTTGTTTTCTCCCTAGTAGCAACAGCACATCTAGTACCTTAGAGATTTCTGTCACTTCCCCAGATTACCAGAGGCATGAACCCACTATCGAGCATAAATACTAACTCTTGGAGTTGCTAGCATCTACTTGGCCAAGATAGCTACTAACAACGGAAAGCATGCAAGATCTCAAATAACAAAGACATGATAGAATCAATAATCAATCTGAAATAGCATCTCAATATCCATCGGATCCCCACAAACACAACATGTATGAATTACAAATAGATGATCTTGATCATTAACAGAGCTCACAAGATCTAAACATGAAAGCACAAAGGAGGAGAAACCAGCCATCTAGCTACTACATGGATCCGTTGTCCAAGGATGAACTATTCACGCATCACACCAGAGACTTGCATGGTGATGAAGAAGACCTCGAGGGTGAATTCCCCTCTCCGGTATGGTGCCGGGAAGAGCTTCAGATCCCTCCCGATCTTGGGATGGAGATGACGGCGGCTACAGACTCTTTCGTGGATTTTTGATCGGGTACTTAGGGTTTTCGTCCCGAGGGCAATATATAGGCGGAAGGAGAGGTCGAGGTGGTGCCAGGAGCGGCCACACCACCCCCTCGCGCGGGCTAGGCCTGGCCGCACGGCCAGGTGGTGTGGTGGCTCCCTAGCCCTTCTACGTCTCGTATTCTTGCACTTGATCACTTCCGGAAAAATAGGCACTTTGGCTTTTGTCCCGTCCAATTCCGAGAATATTCTTTTTCTGACTTTCCTGGAACAAAAAAAGGCAGAAAACAGGCAGCTGGCACTGTGGCTCTTGTTAATAGGTTAGTCTAAGAAATCATATGAAAAGTACTCCAAAGTTGGAACAAAACACAAGAAAGTGGATAAAACCAAGCATGGAACAACAAAAATTATAGATACATTTACAATGTATCAACATCCCCAAGCTTAACTCCTGCTCGTCCTCGAGTAGGTAAGTGATAAAAAGAATAATTTTTGAGGTGACATGCACCATCAAAGACTTGATCAAAGTATTTGCAAAACATTTAAAGCTGGGATGATAGTACTTCAATCATAACGTGAAAGACAAAGTTCTAGCAATAAGCAAAGAAACTATGATGCAACATGAAAAGGCACAAACAAAATATTCATGAATAACAATGCTTTGCAAGACGTTTGTTTGTTTCACATAAAGAAAACATAGCATAATAGTATTCAGCTTGTCCCTCAATAGAGTAGCAAATATAAATGCATAGGACACCTTCAAAGTTCATAAGAGTGACTAGATAAAATAGTTTAAAACAAGCAATAACAAGTTATGCATCAATCAACTAGTCTTGGGACAATGCACATAGAACTAAGAATGGCCACTATGCTCTCAAAGTAGGTGCATAAAGATAGAAGGTGGAGACTCAATAATATGGTGGAAGAAAAGCCTTTGTAAAAGGAAGTAGGGATTCAAGTCTCATAAAGAGCTTCCAAAAATTATGGTACTTGTAGTTTTCAGCTCTCATTGCCCCTATCATATGCATCTTGAAGGTGATTAAGGTTAAAGTGACACAACTAAGAGGATACGCTTGACAAGTTATAAAACGAAATCTCATGCCCATTACTTACGAAGACCGATCCTCATGCTACTCAACTTCAGTCACGAGTAAGCTCTTGTCATTGTAAGTATATGCGTATCATTAAGAACCGCCAACGGGGTACCCGTTGCACATGATACGGGAGCTTTCCCATAATCAAAATGACAAGGCAAGCAGACAATGAGCATCTCAGCGATCTTTTTATTTGTTATTTGCATAGGTTTTTACTGAGGATGCTTCATAGAGTGCTCATTATGGTGATGCTGCAAGTTTCCACCATGATTAGGCATGGCTTAGGCTAGCGGCCCAGGCATTTCTCTAACACACATACAAACTCCATGATCTTACAAGTTCCACTTTTATTTCACACCGTCGGGATCCGTAAGCAAAATAACATGATATCAACGGGGTACAAAGTACAATTGCCATGTTGAAAGCGTTCCCCATGGTACATGGTTCTGCTAATTTCAACTTATAAAGCGCAAGCATATACGCAACAAAGAAGGACCCAATGGTTCAAGTTTATTAGAGGCAAAAAAAGTAAAGTGTGCCATCAAGTTCGTGAGAGCTTTAATCACTAGTTTTCTCATAACAAGTGGAAGGTAAACAAAGGCATGAATATACTTGGAATAGCAAAAGCTAGTAGGTAGGTATGGTGGACTCTTTGGACTAACTTGGTTTAGGGAATTCGATGCATGAGTGGAACTCATACTTTATTGTGGAGGCTAGCAAAAGACTGGGAGCGACAAACTCAGAGAGCAATAATGGCCATAATCATGCAGAGCGACAAAACATCATTGATCAAAGCATAAAGTGATACTACAAGTTGAAAACTAAAGGATCATAAAGGTTTATGGTGACTTGGGATAGTCATAACATGGTGTGAGCATGTGCCAAGTTAACCCAAATAAAGCATCAAAGGAGAATACCACAATACTATGCTTTAATATGCTAAAACAATGCATGATTCTTCAAAGACACATTAAGCAATCTCAATTGTTTATAACAAGTCATGATACACCAAAGAATACTAAGCATAAAGCCAAAACAATATCAAGCATGGCATGACAAAGCATAGGCCATAGTAAAAAAGGAGCTCTTTTTACCACATAAGTATGAACTTTCCTACTCTTTTCCAAACCAATCCAAACTATTTGCAAACCAACGTATGAAAGAGGGGGTCCAACCAATTTTCAGAAAACTAAGAAAACCAAGAAAACTAAAAACCAAAACGAAAAAGAAAAAGAATACGCTCCAAGAACAACACAACTGTGCATGAAACAATAAAAATGAAGCGTTTGGAAGAAACCTGGGATTTTAATTGATGAAGAAGGGGATGTCTTGGGCATCCCCAAGCTTTGACGCTTGTACTTCTTGGATATTTCTTGGGGTGACATGCGTCGCATCCCCAAGCTTGAGCTTTAGTAAATCCTTCATCTCATTACTCATTCCTTCCATACACGTGAAATTTTTCCTTCATACAAAACTTCACACAATCTCATTAGCAACATTAGTGCACTTAAGATAAATAAGTTTCAAGGTTCAGTTATAACACCAAATAAACTTCCATTAGAAAACTAGCTACTATAGCACTTCCCTAAAAAATCTCAATTCCCCAAAAGAACTCAAGAAGGAACCAACAAGAAGCAAATGCAAAAATGGCAGAAATCTATCAAAACAAACCAACAGGTAAAGACGAATTTTTTTGAAGACCTTATGTTGCTCAAATCAAAAAGTGTTAAACTAACGAAAGTTAGATAACAACCTGGGTCAGAAGCACAAACAATTACAGCTCAATCCGACATACAGAGCTCTCTCACGAATTTTTACGGTGAAGCACAGAAATCTGTTTCAGGACAGCAACTTTCCCAATCATTACTTCTCTCTCATTAGAGGTTACTCTTGGCACAAAAAGAAAATAAAAAGGATAAGGAGCGGTTATTACAGAGGTAATAACTTCCAATACTCATCTAAAACTTTTGGTTTATCTCCCAATAAGTACTTTTCTTTAACACCTTTATGTTAGGCATAAGAAGCAAAGAAAGAATCAAGTGTTCTCAAATGAAGAAGCATTAAAACCAACTTTCTTGCTTTTACCTCTCTTACTTTTATTCTTAACCTTGGGGAAAGTATGATTGTTTGGTGGATAAGAAAGTTGCATGTTCCCCTTTCCCACATCTATTATTGCTCCAAGGAGTTCTAATAGGGACCTTCCAAGTGTAATCTGTCCTTTTCCTGCACATTCAATAACAAGATAATCAATAGAAATCCTTTTCCCAAGGATCTTTGTGAACACTCTTTCAGCTATTCCAAGAGGTAATATGGTAGTATTATTAGTAAGAGATATTTATTTTTCTCCCTCAATGAGCCCCCAAGTATTCAGAGATTTATAAATATCCTTGGGCATCAGGCAAAATTCAGACATAATATCGCAGCGAGCTTGAAAAGTTTCATTGCTCATCTCAATATTTACTGTAGGGAACCACTTTGATGGTTCAGAGTTTATTGGAACATAATCGTGATGCTCCCTAAGCGTATTATAGCAACTCTCTAATCTAGTAATGCTAGCCTCAAGAGTGTCCAACCTAGCAAATATTTTTGCGCAAGAAGTATCAGTTTGGCTAGGCAAGTTGTAAGTGAGGGTCAATTTCTTTATAGCATTAATAGCATCATCCTCATTACAATGGAGGAAATCTCCTCCCACAACAGCATCTAAAGCATATCTATAGAAAAGAGCAATTCCAAGGTAAAAACTGCTAAGGAACAAGCTTTGGGTCATTTTAGGCTCAGTTTTTTCATGTAGATCAGAGATTCTAGACCATGCTTCCTTAAAACTTTCCTCAATTCCTTGTTTAAAAGTGAAAATCATAACCTCGGGTGACATAGTGATTGGAGCAAGCCTAGACATAGTGACAACTTAGGATAGGAACTAAGTTTTTTGTGTTTTTCAAATAAGAAAGCAAACTTGTAAAACTAATTATTTTGTGTTTTTGAAGAACAAAACAAGCAAACAAAGCAAAAAGAAACTAAGCAAAACAAAATTAACAAAGTAAAGAGATTGGTTATGAGGGACTCCCCTTGTGAAGATGTCCTTGACTGCCCGGCAACGGCGCCAGAAAAGATCTGGTTCGTAGTTGACGTGGGAGCTTCTTCTTGTTCTTCAGTCCCCAGCAACGGCGCCAGAAAGATCTTGATGCGCTCGACTTTCAACGTAGAGCTCGTTGGGAACCCCAAGAGGAAGGTATGATGAGCACATCAGTAAGTTTTCCCTCAGTTATGAAACCAAGGTTTAATCGAACCAGTAGGAGCAAGGAAACACCCCAAAGGTGTTACTAGCTGTGCTTTGGCATGGCGCACTACCGGTGCTAGTAGCAACGTGGAGACCTGCACAACACAGCCACAGAACTTTGTCCCCAACTTGCGATGAGGTTGTCAATCTCACCGTGTTTTGCGGAAAACAAAGGATTAAACGTATCAAATGGAAGGAAGTAAAAGTTTGCAGAAAGTAAACACAGAGCAGTAAACAGCTGTAGATTGTATGTAAAGAAAAAGGATCGGGAGCCATAGTTCACTAGAGGTGGCTCTCCTTAGATAGATAACATGCTAGGTGAACAAATTACAGAAGGGCAATTGACAAACACCGAGAAAGCAATACATGCATATACTAATCATCTTGACTCCTCTGAGACTTCATTGGGCATTACAACATAATACATAGACCGCCATCCAACTGCATCTATGACTAATAATCCACCTTCAGGATATCATCCGAAACCCCTCTAGTATTAAGTTGCAAGCAACAGATTATGGCTTTACGAACTGCGTGTAAAGTAAACAATACGATTATTCTATGAACAAAGGATTGTTGTTTTCTCCCTAGTAGAAACAGCACATCTAGTACCTTAGAGATTTCTGTCACTTCTCCAGATTACCAAAGGCATGAACCCACTATCGAGCATAAATACTAACTCTTGGAGTTGCTAGCATCTACTTGGCCAAGAAAGCTACTAACAACGGAAAGCATGCAAGATCTCAAATAACAAAGACATGATATAATCAATAATCAATCTAAAATAGCAACTCAATATCCATCGGATCCCCACCAACACAACATGTATGAATTACAAATAGATGATCTTGATCATGAACGGAGCCCACAAGATCTAAACATGAAAGCACAAAGGAGGAGAAACCAGCCATCTAGATACTACATGGATCCGTAGTCCAAGGATGAACTACTCACGGATCACACCGGAGGCTTGCATGGTGATGAAGAAGGCCTCCAAGGTGAATTCCCCTCTGCGGCAGGGTGCCGGGAAGAGCTTCAGATCCCTCCCGATCTAGGGATGGAGATGACGGCGGCTACAGATTCTTTTGTGGATTCTTGATAGGGTACTTAGGGTTTTCTTCCCGAGGGAAATATATAGGCGGAAGGAGAGGGCCGAGGGGGTGCCGGGAGCGGCCACACCACCCCCTAGCGCGGGCCAGGCCTGGCCGTGCAGCCAGGTGGTGTGGTGGCTTCCTGGCCCTTCTCCGTCTCGTATTCTGGCACTTGACCACTTTCGGAAAAATAGGCACTTTGGCTTTTGTCCCGTCCAATTCCGAGAATATTCATTTTCTAACTTTCCTGGAACCAAAAATAGCAAAAATCAGGCAGCTGGCACTATGGCTCTTGTTAATAGGTTAGTCCAAGAAATCATATGAAAAGTACTCCAAAGTTGGAACAAAACACAAGAGAGTGGATAAAACCAAGCATGGAACCACCACACCACCTGGCCATGCGGCCAGGCCTGGCACGTGCCAGGGGGTGGTCTGGCCGCCCCCAGCACCCCCTCGGCCTCTCCTTACGCCTATAAGTTGCCCTCGGGACGAAAACCCTAAGTACCTGATCAAAAATCCACGAAAGAGTCTGTAGCCGCCATCGTCTCTGTCCCTAGATCGGGGGCATCTGAAGCTCTTCCCGGCACCCTGCCGGAGAGGGGAATTCACCCTGGAGGCTTTCTTCATCACCATGCAAGCCTCCGGTGTGATGCATGAGTAGTTCATCCTTGGACTACGGATCCATGTAGTAGCTAGATGGCTGGTTTCTCCTCCTTTGTGCTTGCATGTTTAGATCTATTGAGCTCCGTTCATGATCAAGTTCATCTATTTGTAATTCATACATGTTGTGTTTGCGGGGATCCGATGGATATTGAGATGCTATTTCAAATTGATTATTGATTCTATCATGTCTTTGTTATTTGAGATCTTGCATGCTTTCCGTTGTTAGTATCTATCTTGGCCAAGTAGATGCTAGCAACTCCAAGATTTAGTATTTATGCTCGATAGTGGGTTCATGCCTCTGGTAATCTGGGGAAGTGACAGAAATCTCTAAGGTACTAGATGTGATGTTGCTACTAGGGAGAAAACAACGATCTTTTGTTCATAGAGCAATCGTATTGTTTACTTTACACGTAGTTCATAAAGAAATAATCTGTTGCTTGCAACTTAATACTGGAGGGGGTTCGGATGATAACCTGAAGGTGGATTATTAGTCATAGATGTAGTTGGATGGCGGTCTATGTATTATGTTGTAATAGCCAATCAAGTCTCAGAGGAGTCAAGATGATTAGTATATGCATGTATTGCTTTCTCGGTGTCTGTCAATTGCCCCACTGTAATTTGTTCACCCAGCATGTTTTCTATCTAAGGAGAGCCACCTCTAGTGAACTATGGATCCCGGTCCTTTTACTTTACATACAATCTACAATCTGTTTCTCCTTTGTGTTTACTTGCTGCAAACTTTTACTTATTTCCATTTGATACGTTTAATCCTTTGTTTTCCGCAAAACACGGTGAGATTGACAACCTCATCGCAAGTTGGGGACAAAGTTCTGTGGTTGTGTTGTGTAGGTCTCCATGTTGCTACTAGCACCGGTAGTGCGCCCTGCCAAAGCTCAGCTAGTAACACCTTTGGTGGGTGTTTCCTTGCTCCTACTGGTTCGATTATACCTTGGTTTCATAATTGAGGGAAAACTTGCTGCTATATTCCTCGTGCCTTCCTCTTGGGGTTCCCAACAAGCTCTACGTTGAAAGTCGAGCGCATCAGGACCCTTAACACCATTTGGGCTCCAAACATTTTTGGTAGTTTTCCAAATGCAAAACCCTTTTGAATTGCTTTTAGAGAGAGAGGGTAAAATAGCTAGGGTTTTAGGGTTTTGCATTATTTCTTTTGCATGCAATTTAAGATATGATGCTCAGGAATGCACAAACAAAGCCCTAATTAGGATTAGCTAAAACTAGGGTGTTACACATAGTTTGGGGTATGAACCAAATATCGAAAGATTCTCTTGACCGCCATCAAATGGCTTTCTTTAGGAGCCGCTTGATATCTTGCACACACTCCTACACTCAACGCAATATCGGGTCTAGATGCACAAAGGTAAAGCAAGGAACCAATGATGGACCGGTATACCTTTTGATCCACATATTAACCATTTGGGTTTAGTTCAAGATGGGTATTTGTTGCCATGGGAGTGGGAGCTCCATTTAGATCTTTCATGTTGAATCTCTTGAGCATATCTTGAGTATACTTGGCTTGGTTGAAGAATGTTTTTCCTCTTACTTGCTTGATCTCAAAACCAAGAAATACTCTCAATTCTCCCATCATAGACATCATGAACCTGTCAGTCATAAGCTTTGAGAATTCATCATTAAAAGCTTTGTTAGATGAGCCAAAGATAATATCATCTACATATTTTGGCATACAAAAAGCTCCCCATTGACCTTCTTAGTAAAAAGAGTGGGATCGATTTTCCCAACCTCAAACCCACGATCTAACAACAACTATCTAAGGTGCTCATACCACATGCGTGGATCTTGTTTGAGCCCATAGAGTGCCTTGTCAAGTTTGTAGACATGGTTTGGAAAGTTAGGATCCTCAAACCCCGGGGGGTTGCTTTACATATACCAACTCATGCAATGGACCATTAAGAAATGCACTTTCTACATCCATTTGTTGTAATTTAAAGTTATAATGTGCCGCATAAGCAAGAAGGATACATATGGACTCAAGGCGAGCCACGGGTGCATATGTCTCTTGATAATCAATGCCTTCAATTTGAGAGAACCCTTATGCAACCAATCTTTCCTTGTTCCACACAAAAATTCCATGCTCATCTTGCTTGTTCTTGAATATCCACTTCGTTCCTATAACATTGTGGCACTCTTTTGGCTTTCAACTAACCTCCATACTTTGTTTCTATCAAAGTTGTTGAGCTCTTTGTGCATTGCTTCCAACCAATCCGAATCTTCAAGAGCTTCCCATACTTTATTTGGTTCCACCATGGAAATGTGTGCTTGGTGTTCACCGAAGTTCTTCAATTGAGCTCGAGTGGATATCCCTCTCCTTAGATCTCCTACCACATTCTCAAGAGTGTGGTCTCTTAATTCCAACATTCTATCCGTTCTAGCTTGGCGATGAGTTTCGATCTCCTTGTTGTTTCTTGTGGGGATCACTTCATCATTTTGGTCCTCGTCTTGACCATTAACTTGACCTTGATCATCATTGGAGTCATTTTGTTCATTAAGAGGCAAAGATTGACCTTGGTCTTGATCATGCACATGTCTAGACATGCGTCGGGCAGTTCTTATGGCAGTTTCTACAGATATTTCTTGTACAATAGACTGAGCAGCGCTGAACATTCTAGCAAATGGAGACTCAAGCTCCTCCTAGCTAGAGGATTCTCCCTGGTCAACTTGTTGAGGGTCCACAGCTTGTCTTTGGCTTGGGTCATTGTCCTCCTCGATAGGAGCTTGTTGATGTTGTGAAGATGAGGGCTCCACTTGAGTAGAGCATAGTTCTTCTTGATCCGCCATAAGGGGTTCCTCAACAGGGTAGATGAATCCCGCACCCATTCTTCCTATGGAATCCTGAGGCATTTCATCATCTACATCATAGACATCAATACGCCCCGCTTGGGGACCATCATATTCTTCAAAAACCACACTACAAGATTCTATGACAACTCCAGAGAGCTTGCCATAGATTCTATAAGTGTGGGTTTCGAGACCATAACCAACAAAAATACCCTCTAATGCTTTGGAATCAAATTTGGACAAACGAACACCCTTAATGCGATAGAAACACTTACAACCGAACACCCAGAAAGTATGAAATGCTGGGCTTGTTACCGGTAAGAATTTGATATAGAGTCTTGATCAATTGTTTGCGGAGGTAGAGACGGTTTGATACATGGCATGCGGTGGAGATTGCTTCAGCCCAAAAAATGTATGTAGATTTAAACTCTGCCAACATGGTCCTTGCCATATATATAAGAGTCTGGTTCTTCCTCTCAGCTACACCATTTTGTTGAGGGGTATATGCAACGGAATATTGATGTTTTATCCCCTCATCACTAAAAAATCCATTCAACGTGTAGTTCTTGAACTCGGTACCATTGTCACTTCTTATTGTTAACACCGGGACATTGTGTTGACGTTGATCCATGTTGATGAATGCAATGAAGTTTTCTTGGGTCTCACTTTTCAGCTTGGATAAATATACCCATGTGTATCTTGAGTAGTCATCAACAATCACCATGCAATATTTCTTCCCACCAAGGCTTGCATGAGATGGAGGGCCAAAGAGATCCACATGAAGGATCTCCAAGATCCTCTTAGACTTGATGTAGTTCTTTGGCTTGTGGGGAGAATCATGCATCTTTCCTTCAACACATGCCCTGCACACACGATCTTTGGCAAAGCAAACATTTTCTTTTAGTCCAACAATATGACCATCCTTGTGGAGGCTTTGCAAAGTTCTCATACTGACATGGGCTAGACGTCGATGCCATAACCAACCCACATCGGCCTTTCCGAATAAGCACATCGCACTTGTAGTGGTTTTCCCTGAGAAGTCCACCACATACAAGTCATTTTGGACGTACCCAACGAAAGTGACCTTTAGAGTCTTGCTCCACATGAGGATCACAATATCATTATTAATAAAGACGGCAAAGCCCATCTTTCCAAGAGCACAGACTGAAAGTAATTTATAGCCAAGCTTCTCAACAAGCATGACATCCACGAGAGTGATATCGTGTGCAACCACAACTTTGCCGAAACCCATTACCTTAAACTTTAACTTGTCGGCATATGTCACGAATATTTGATCAACATTTGGTCTCAACTCCTTGACACTAGATGCGCTTCCGGTCATATGACTTGTGGATCCACTATCAAGCACCCATTTTGACCCTCCGTAAGCATAGGTCTACAAAAGATCAAACTAGTTTTTAGGTACCCGTTTTTCAATGGGTCCTCTTTTGTTAGAAACAAGGGTCTTGGGAACCCAAATAGACCAAGCAATATAACCATCAAATGGGCCAACATATTGTGCATATACATCACCATAATAATCACACATTAAAACATAGTGAGGGTTAGCACTTCCCGCAAAGTCATCATCAGACATAGTTTTGTCACTCGTGGTCTTACTTCCCACAATGACCTTGTATTTTTCTTGTGCGGGCTTGGCCTTCTTATTCTTGTTATTGTTCTTGTTCTTGTTCTTCTTCTTGGCATTTGAGACAAACCCAATGCCCCTTTCTCACCATTTAGCCTCTTCTTACTCAAGAGTTCATCAACTAACTTGTTTCCTTTGGGTAAGGTGGCCTTAGCTAGCTCGCCTTCAACTTAGCATTTTCTTCAAGTATATTTGTACAACTAGAAGGAATGAAAGTACCAGGTGAAGGAATATTGGTCAATTGAGTTTGAGGCTTTTCACGAGACTTTGTGTGCAAAAAGAGTTCACTCTCTAAGGCCTTGTGAGCCTTGTTAAGCATCCTAAAGTCCTCGGCAAGTTTTTCATGAACAACATCACACTCAATCTTGTCCTTTTTAGCCTTTTTATATTTAGCAATAACATGGTCATGTTCCTTGATGAGTCTATTAATAATTAAGTCATTAGCTTCATCAAGCCCTTCAAGTTTAGTTTCAAGAGACATCATAGTCTGTTGTACTTCTTCTAGAGCATTATTTAGAGCTTCTATCTCAAACATGTGCTCTCTTCATAATTTACATCTCTCGTCTAGAAGCTCTTGTGTGTGTGCAAGTTGATTTAAGAGGTCCACAAAATGTTTCTTGTGCTCCCCTTGCATGTTTTTCATAAACACATCAAAAGCAACTAATTCCTTTTTGACCTCAAGAGACATCTCATCATCAAATTCATTATCAACTAAGGAGGTGGGGTGTGACAATGATAATACCTCAGTTCCTCTTGCCATAAGGCAAGTTCCGTTCTTGTTGGAGGTGTTCTCATTTGGGGAGTCGAAGAGTGAAAAGGTAGGTGTAGATGTAGTGGCAAGAGCAGCCTCATTCCTTAAGGCATCATACCTATTTCTTCTCATGCTCTCATTGCCAACAAACAAGTCAAAGAGAGCATCCCAAGCTTCCTTGGCGGTGTTGTAGTGCTCATTGTGGGGAAAATCCTTTGTCCCCACTCCAAGTTGGATCATGTGCAAGGCAATCACATTGAGTTGGCTATTGACCACTTCTCTTCTAGTCAAGTTGGTTGGATCCTCAATTTTTAGTCCTTCTTCAATAATGTTCCATAAGTTAATGCAAGAGTTGTGCACATGAGATTTCATTAAAACTTGATATTGAGCAAAGGTATGAGTGGTTAACTTAGGTGGGTCACCTCTGTTATTTATATGAGGATGAGGGATTGGATGGTTGGGAGATTACCATCCGGGAACCGCATGGTGCTCTTCCTTCCCATTACCCTTTTTGGTGGTGGAGTCAGTGGAATTATGTTAATCCCCCACCGCTTCACCCATTGGCTTAGCCGGAGCATTTGCCTTAGGGTTAGGTGGTGTTTCCTCTTGAGAGGGAGGAGGTGAGGCTGACTTTTCCATAACAAGTCGCTCAACAAGTTGACGCAACTGTTGGATTTCATTGCCCAAGGCAGAGCTCAAGCTTGTTTCCAAATTCTTGAGATCTACCATGGTCACTGAGTGGCTAGCCTCACTCCCTCCCTCATCTCCTGAGTTGCCTATAATCTCTTAGGTGGTTGAGACCGAATAAAAGGCCGAGGCTCTGATACCAATTGAAAAGATCGTATGGGCACCTAGAGGGGGGTGTGAATAGGTGCTACTTCAAATTTTACTCATTTCCAATTTAGGGTTTGACACGAAAGGTTAATTCTCTAGATTATGCAACTATGGTGAATTTACCTATATGTCAATCTAGCACATATACTAAGCAAGAACTTGATAAGTAAAGTGTGGTAAAGGAAAGAATTAACCAAACTAGAGCACACAGAGACACAAGGATTTGTTTCCCGTAGTTCCTTCCTTTTGAGGGGAAGTATGTCCCTTGTTCTCCGATGAACCTCACCCAATGGGTTCGATTCACCTCTTCCACTATATGACAACCTTCGAGGTGGAAGCCGGCACCTTTACAACATGTTCGAGGCACACATCCACAACCTAATTGGAGGCTCCCGAATACAAGCAAGCTATCAAACAATCAAAGACAAGCTTGTAAGAACCAAATCACAAGCTAGGGTTTCCAATGAAACACTAGAGCAAGGGGTCCTCAAGTGAATGAGGGGGCGATTCTCCAAAGATCAATGACTTTGGATGGTTGAGTGAACATATCTTGTGGATTTGGTGGCTCAAATGGTGTTGTTGTTCTTGAGGTGGACGAGCAGCTCCCAAGGTAGAAGAAGGGGCCTTTATATAGACCCCCTGGAATTAGAGCCGTTGGGAGCCACTTACCCCGGACAGTCCAGCCAACATCAACTGGACAGTCCGGCGCAGCCGGACACTCTGGGTGAAACCAACCGGACACTCTAGCCTGGCAAAGTTTCCAGCCAGTGTCCGGATTGTGTCCGAGTAGTGTCCGATATGCCACACAGAATGTCCGAGCAAGTCGACCACTCCCCAGGGCCGGATAGTCCGAGAGAATCCAATCGGACAATCCGGCCTGGGCCAGACACTCTGGTTCTAATCAACCAGACAGTCCGGCTAGGACTTTGTTCCTGCTTATACATGATCGTGGGAAGACTTTTTCCTTTAGTGCACAATACACTAGAGTAGCTAATATCTCCTGAAACATTTAATAGTAGATTAAACATATCCAAGTGTTGTCAACAAACATCAAAATAATGGGAAGGGAATAAATGCCCTTTCAATTAGCTACCTAAAACATGAAATTTTTGATAACATGGTCTAGAGAAACAAGGGAGAATCTTCTAGTATGATGGAGAAGTGTGTTTTGAGGTTTTTGCATAGCATTCATTATGCCGAAGACTATCAATAGAATATTCTAGAAGCTAGAATGGAAAAGAAGATCCAATGGCTAGAAACGCTGGGATTCGCGAGTCTTGATCCAACAGTCAGCATTCAAAGTTATTCGTACACTATATAGTGGTAAAGATAATATCATGTAGAAGTCAACTATTATTAGCTACTCCGTATGAGGGAGAAGATTCTAGTATGATGAAGAAGTGTGTTTTGAGGTTTTTGCATAACATTCATTATGCTGAAGACTATCTATAGAATCTTCTAGATACTAGAATGGAAAATAAGATCCACTGGTTGGAAATATTAGGATTCGTGAGTCTTGATACAATGGTCAACATTCAAAGTAATTCATACACTATATAGTGGTTATATCTCTACTATTATAATGGAGTAGTTTTGAATTGGATCCATAGCACCAATCCTGACCATTGGGCTATTAGATCTAATGGTTCACAGAAGCTGGATTCGTGTTGAATAGTACCTGGAGCAAACTCGACCATGCATGTTTTAGAACAATCATGTCACCACCCCAAAATTTCATAGCACAGTAGGATGTATTTTCTCTACTACTATAATGGAGAAGTTTTGAATTGGATCCATAGCACCAATCCTGACCGCTGGGCTCTTAGATCCAATGGTTCATAGCAGCTATATTCGTGTTGAGTAGTACGTACCTATATCAAACTCCACCATGGTCTAGAACCATCATGTCACCACCCCCAAAATTTCATAGCACATCAGGATGTATTCTCAATATGTGTAGATATAGTTACTATTAATAGACTTAATGTATGGTTTTTTCTCTAACAAGACTATTGGTTAATAACAACTTAATGTTTGTTAAATCACATTTCATACATTAGAGAAAAAATGCATAAATTAAGTCTATTAATAATAACTCTATATACATATTTAGAATACAGCCTACTGTGCTATGAAATTTTGGGGGTGGTGACATGATGGTTCTAGAACATGGTGGAGTTTACTCTAGGTACTATTAAACACGAATCCAGCTGCTCAGAACCATTGGATCTAACAGCCCAATGGTCAGGATTGGTGCTATGGATCCAATTCAAAACTACTCCATTATAGTAGTGGAGATCTAAAACATGAAATTTCTAACATGGTCTAGAGAAACGAGGGAGAAGATTCTAAAATGATGGAGAAGTGTGTTCTGAGTTTTGTGCATAGCATTCATTTTGATGAATACTATCAATAGAATCTTCTAGACCGTTCAAAAAAATAGAATCTTCTAGATGCTAGAATGGAGAAGAAGATCCAACGGCTGGAAATGTTGGAATTCACGAGTCTTGATCCAACGGTCAATATTCAAAGTTATTCGTACACTATATAGTGGTAAGAAAATATTATAAAAGGTAAAGTGGAAAAAAATATAAATTTGATCAACATCTATAAAGTATGGGTGTATATATTTGGTTCTTGTACTTTGTATATCATGTAGAAGTCAGCGATTATTAGCTATCTAAAACTTTAAATTTTGGTAACATGGTCTACAAAAATGATGGAGAAGATTATAGAATGATGGAGAAGTGTGTTTTGATTTTTGTCCATAGCATTCATTGTGATGAAGACTATCAATAGAATCTTCTAGATGCTAGAATAATGGAAAATAAGATCCAACGGCTGGAAATGTTGGGATTTGCATGTCTTGATCCAACGGTCAATATTCAAAGTTGTTCATACACTATTTACCAATGGCAAGATGTGAATATCTACTTTCTTATAGTACTACCAAATATGGGAAATTTACCATAAACTATGACATGGATATGTCCATGACCTTGCTTGGTTGCTCGGCCTGAAACTTGTTCATCAAAAAACAAGATGATTATTAATCCAGTAGATTGCTTGAATTTCGAGGAAAAATGGTTGCTAGAAGTAGATTGGTGTGCTGTACTAAGACACACGTGCGCAGCGCCACGCTATGGATGAGGAAGAGACAAGCCGGACTATGCATCCGCGTCTACAGAGAAGAGATCGACGGAGGATGGATGGTGAGAGACAGCAAAGGAGAGAAAACACAACTTGTTTTGCATGCATATTATTACTAGCACTACAAGAAAAGTTGGCTTTTACAACGTGCGATTTTCGTGGTTGAAGACCCATTTTTTGTGGCTAAACATTCTTCTACGACAGATGGCCATCATGGTAAAAGCCCTGTCATAAAAGAATCTACCACGATTTTTTCCTGACCGTGGCGGATCGCAACCTTCAGCCACGAAAACTTGTTCTATCGTAGATCTGTTTCCCAGCCGACGTCATGCAAACTGCCACGTGGCAGCCACGGTTAGCGGCCAGTTACCATTGTTAACAGCCATAGAAACCATGGCAAAAGCCAGGCCCAGTCAAGGCCTGCTAAATTCTAACATGGCCGGCCCATTAAGGGAGCCCAATAAGAAGATAGCCCATTACTGTTTTGTCCTGTACTATTTGAAATGGGCCCAAAGTTCCAGCCAGCAGCGGCCCGCGAACTTTCAGGCCCAATTATGTTTCAGCCTAAAGAAGGCCCACGATGGTCCAACACTCTACGACCCATTAGCAGCTTGCGCCAAGTCGCTCCTGTACATTTAAGGCCTGCGGGCGACCCATCACTATTTATCGTAGCCCATCATAGGCAGCCTACTGACGGCCCTTGTCTGAGATGGCCCGTTACTGTTCAGGCCTATTACTGTCCTGGCCTTTCACTATTCCAGGCTTTCCCTATTCAGGCCCACAAGCGGCCCTTTACTTTTTTAGTCTAGTAAATGTGTCAGCCTGTTACTACCCTAGCCTGGAAATTTCTCAGGTCGTTACTGTTCTAGCTTGTCACTATTCTAGCCTCTCACAGTTGTGGCCCATTACTATTGCGGCCCATTACTTTTGTGGCCGGCTACTATTTTGGCCTGTTACTATTTTGGGATTTCACGGTTTCTTGCCTGTTACAGCGATGGGCTGTTTCTGTTACGGCCTGCTACTGTTAAGGCCTATTACTATTATGCCCTATTACAGTTATGACCTATTACTCTTATGGCCTGTTACTGTTACGTCCAGTTACAACTTGTAGGTCGGCCCATTACGTTTATGGCCTTTTACAGTTTCGGCCTTTTCTGAAGCCCATGCCAATATCATAAAACATTTATGTAATCCAGCATTTTTTACTATTCATCATTGGCTGAATACACGATGGGCCAATAACAAAGCACGGTACTGTTGCCTAATCGACCTGCCTGGCGTAGTTACCATAACGACTACCGCATATGTGGACGACGTCAACTAAATGCATACATGGCATACGCGAGTTATCTAGATATTACATCAGCTAGAAACTTCTTAAAATTATTACATATTATCAAATCAAGGGAAAGAAAAATCAACATTTCAGTTGACAATCAAGTTGATAGAAGAGTCCTCAATTGATCACCTGCATCTTCCTTTGAGTGTGACAGCTACATTGGAGGAGACATGATCTTGCAGCCCCCTCTTTGGTGGCGATAGCAATAATTGCACCCCGAAACTATGTAATAACAAGTTAATACATCAAACAAGACAAACTACTCATTTCACTAATATGACAGGAGCTATGATCTGGAGTTTACAACTGGTCAATGGTTCAATTATTGACCAACACGTCAAACAAATAGGACAAGTAAGCATGCATTAAACAAGTGTGCCTACCGTGAAACGAGCAATCAAAAAATGTGTGTGTGTGTGTGGCTTAGAATTTCAGCAAAAATAAACTAGCTAGGTCATTTCAACAAATATATATGGAAGTAGTTCCATACCCTAAAATGCAAGAGACGTCGGGTGACTCGGAATTTGCGCTAAGACACAAAATGGCATGCAGTTACTGTCATAGCGAAGAATGAACCAGATAGAAATTATAACCGCATCATAGGAGAACTTGTAGAGCAGGAATGCAAACCAGGAATGAACTATATATTGTAGATGATAGTTATGTCATGACTTAGGATGAACGAGACCCAAAACCGGATGCAAGATATAATGGCGTCGCTCGTGAACCTGTAGAGCAGGACAAATAAGCATTAGACAAGTGTGCCTAGAATGAAATGCGCAATCAAACAAAGAGTTTCTTGGAATTTCAGCAAATATAAACAAGCGAGGTCATTTTAGCAAATATATATGGAAGCAGTGGCATCTCCTGGAATGCATAGTCGTTGGGTGACTCAGAATTTGCGGTGAGCTACACAATGGCATGTAGGTACTGTCATAGCTAAGAATCAACCAGATAGAAATTATAATGGCATCATAAGAGAACGTCTAGAGCAGGAATGCAAACCACGAGTGAACTACATAGTAGAGGACAGTTATGCCGTTGTCAAGATCAACCAGCACCAGATAAGGAATTAATGGCATCCCTTGTGAACCTGTAGAATAGGCTATGGAAACCAACATGTTCATTGTTCCATCTTGAGCTATATGCAAGAAAAAGGAAATAGTTAGTGATGCAGCTTTTGAAGAAGCATATGGCAACAAAAAAATTATAATTGAATTAATACGAAGAGTTTAAACAGCTAGTACAGGATAGTAGAACGATGCCAATGAGGAAATAATAGCAGGAACTGACCTCAGGATGAAACAGATAGATTCAGCAACTATAGAGCAGGGAATCCACACTAATCTTTTTTCTGACTTCAGATTTTGCAAGAATTACACAGTAGTAGGCAATTACTGTATTATGCAGTAGCTAAGAACATGTGTATGACAAAATAACAGACATGTCCATGACTTAAAATTTGTATAGCAGCGCATGCAAACCAGCATGTCTAATGACCTTGTATGTAATAGCACGAAGAACATGCATGCCACTTACTTGTATGTACGAGCACGATGACAAAAATGCAGTTCACTACAACAGGCTTGAACCTGCTATACTGTTGACAAAACAAAAACAGGTTGCAGATTTGGTTAACCTTGGTCAGAGAGGCGTCTAAGCATCGTCGGTACCGTGTGAGTGACGTCCAGGTCACCGAGGGTGTTGCGGTTGTGGTGGTTGTTGGCGTCGGGTAAGCAGATCTTGGGCGGTCGATGCTGGCTTGAGCGCGGTGGAGGAGAGCGTCGCTGAGGCAGATCTAGTGCAATGAATAGCGACGGCCGAGCAGCTGGTCTAGGGCGGTGGATATGGAACTACTGGAACTAGATCACGTCCGGTGTACACCGGTGAAGCGGATCTGGTATGGTTGGGTAGCTTTCGGCGGCCGGGAAGCAGAGCTTGGGCGGTCGATGATGCCATCAGCATGGTGAACGACACCGCAGCTCCGGTGCAATGGCAGAGAGACCCAGTGAACCAGATCTGGTGGGTGATTAATGGTGAAGCGGCTCCGCGGCGATGCACGAGACCGCTGCTCAAGCGGGTCCGGCCACCGTGGAATTGCTATCGGCCGGTTTGTGTCGTGGTCGTGGAGGTGAGGGCATGTGAGAGAGGGGCTGGGATTTTTGGATGGACTAGCGGGAAAATTTGGGCGAATCCGGACTAAGGAGGTGAACAGAAATATAAATTATGATCGTGCCCCCAAGCTACTGACTTTAGCTTGCCCATAGGGCGTCAGAACAATGGGTAGAATCGGAATTTTGAAGTAAAAAGTTTTTGAAACTGAGGGGCGGGAAATGCTTTAAGATCGGTGTTGGGGGGATACCCCTGGGTAGGGTCACTCCAGGGTATAAAGGTCGAGTTAGCCGAGGTTCGAGAAGGTCAAAGCGGATGCTGGCCGGGTCACCTCAAGGCAGGCCGGATCATGGAGTAACGCGAACTAGGGGGGTCGCCTAACATTGTCTCAGCCGACTTAAGGAGTAAGTCGGAAATGCTTGTCTAACTTGTATGCAGGAACAGGTATAGCCGGATCTACTATGATCCGGGTCTCGTTTAGCTTCTGGGAGAAGGAAGGAATCTCGCTGGTCAAAAAGAAGGCCCGGTACGCACTGCATGAGCGAAGCAGACAAGGGCAGGACCACCGGGTCATGGCCGACAAGGGTGACGACGCCCATGTCGGCTGACGCGGGCGCCGTAGAGGCTCACGTAGCTAAAGCATATGTGACGTGGGGGAAAAGCATCCCGGTCGGCTTACTATTTTAGGAGGAGGCATATTCTCAGGAATATGCCTCCACGTATGCCCTAGGCAGAAACCGAGCCTCCTCTATAAAAGGGAGGCTGGGGCTTCTGTAGAAGGGGTTGGGTTTTCTACTATTCTGAGTGGCCTAGGGTTTTTAGGTGAGAACAGTAGGTGAGAGTAAGAGAGCTCCTTCTTCCTCCTCCCGCCAATACAGCTCTAGGAGCACTTGTAATCTTGGAAGGAAAGCAATACAAACTTCTGTGTGGAGAATCACTTCACTATCCCTCCCTGGATTCCCCTAGCGTGTATTAGTCCCCACCTTTAGCCTATCCATGGCATCTGCCGTGACACCACCACGACAGTTGGCACCCACCGTGGGGCATGCGGCGCTAGCAGGGGTCAAGATCCGGACGGGAAACTTCATCGCCACCGGCGAACACATCGTCTCCGTGCTCGTTCAGCGCTTTGGAGCGCTGGACTTCGTCAGCGACAACGTTGGCTGCTTCGGCACGTGCCCAGTTCTGCGCAACGGCCTCTTCGTCAAGCTTGGCGCGCACAAGGTCTACGTTGCAGTGGACGTGTCTTGCGTTCATCCGCACCACATCGTCGAAGCAGGAGAGCCACCCCTCACCGTGGCTCGCGGGACGCGTATCGCTCGCTCCCCGGACCGCGCAGAAGTGATGATGACCGCGCCTGGTGCGGGCACAAGCAGGGATCTGGCGCCAGATCCGGAGGTAACGCCTAAGGCACCGAGGAAAGCTAGGGGTCCTCCACTAGAGAGGCCGAAAAATGTGCTGAGAGAGGCGATGGATAGCTTGGCAAAGCCTGTAGTAGCAGTAGTAGATCCGGCTCGGGCGCAGGCCGAGCTGGAGGAAACTAGGCAAAAGATACTAGAGGGCGCAAAGAAAATAGTCGCGGCTCAGCAGTCGTTGAACATGACGCTGCGTGAGTACGCAAAGGCAAACAAAGTTGATGCGGTAAAAGTAAAAGGGAGAAATCTCATGAGTGAGATGAACAGAGAAGGTGATAATGGAGTTGAGGAATCAGAAAACTGCTTGTCCGTGGGGCTGCCAAGGTATAGTACCCCGGCGAAGAACCTCAGAGCAGCGGATGCGGCTGCATCAGAGTTAGAGGGTCTGACGGGTGAAGCCCGTCAAAGACAACAAAATAGGGTTAACGAGCTAGTTCGGATCGCGAACAGACAGAACGAAGAGCTACTCAGAGCTAACCCGGAGAGAGCTGGAGCTTCCAAAATCGTCCATTCGGTGATGGGTAACCCGGAGAAATCCGCTGGACCCGCATCGTCTCCTCATGGTGGTCCAAGGAGAGAAGAGGTAGTAACCTCGGCCAGACGGAACAAACAGATCGTCCCGTATGATCCGACGCGGGCAGGGAAAGGAAAAGAAGCACAGAAAAATGATGATCGACGAAGTGTGAGCCGAGGTCAAGCTGGCCGAGGTAACCGCGACCAAGGCAATGTCGGTCAAGGGAACGCTGCCAACGGCAATGCCGGACAGCGAAACTCGGCAGGAGCAGGACAACCGCAGCAACGGAATATACCAAGGCAAGAGCAAAGTGCCGGATGATATATGCAACAGAGAGGTGCGCCGCAAGAGCAAAACCGGAACAACGATGGTGATTCGGAGATGGTGAACGCGGGGTACCCAAGACCGGACTATCATGTGATAGGGTCGAGATTGGGAAGCAGGGATTTGATGCCGGATGATGCCAGGTTGAAACTGGATCGCCTGTATAGGTCGGAGCAAATCGAATGTCAAGGTCCACCGGGTCCAGCGTGCTCTGGACCCCGGATCATGAAGGAGCCACCGGTACCCAACTTCTAGTTGCCCAGGGGCACGAAGACGTATGACGGCAGTACCAAGCCGGAGGATTGGCTGATAAACTATGCTACGGCTGTGAAAATTTCCACTGGCAACTTGATATGGGCTGTACGATACGTACCCTAGATGTTGGAAGGGCCGGCAAGAGTATGGCTGAACAATTTGCCGCCCGGAAGCATCAACAGCTGGATAGATTTTGAGGAAATGTTTATCAGCAATTTCTCAAGTACATATCAGAGGCCAAATAGGCTGCAGACCCTAGCTATGTGCAAGAAAAGGCCAAACGAGACAGATCGGGAGTTTTTAACCCGATGGTGTACCGTGAGAAACTCGTGTGAAGGTGTCATAGAGTCACAGGCCATAGCGTGGTTTGCGCAAGGGTGCAGATATGGAAGCGAGCTGTGGATGAAGTTGCAAAGGAAAATGCCAATTACGTTGGCAGAGATGATCCGGATTGCCGATTCGTATGCTTTGGTTGAAACGACTCAACCTAGGCTCGCATCAAACGAGGAGTACTATCCGACGGATGGAGCCGGGTCATCTCGGAGGAATGACTACAGAGGAAAAAGAAGAGATGATAGACCGCATCATCGATACGGTTCGCAACAAGTTGCGGCTGTGAATCAAGATCAACCCGGAGCAGGGAGCAATCAGCGCCAGACAACTGGAGGGCAATGGACTCCAAGAACCGATGGCAAGAAAACGTGGACGCCGGAGCAAAAAAGACAGTGGCAAGAAAAGAAAGACCGTCCGAGGTATACTTATGAGTCGATGTTGGACCAGCCGTGTAAGTTTCACACGCCAAATCCGAGTAATCCAGCGGGTCATACTACGAGGCAATGTGAGTGGATGCGCAAAATTGAACAAGGTGGTTTGGGGAATGCTCAGGCACCCCGGAATGATCAGCCTCGGCAGGAGTTACCCCGGCAGCAACTGCTCTCCGGAGCGAACACGCAACAGCTAATGTTGCCTCCCCCTCCGCTGAGGTATGATAACAATGAGAGAAGGGATGCGGTGCATCAAGTGGAAAACCAACATCAGCCGGATCAGAGGTACCCTAGAAATGAGGGGAGAAATGAGTGCAGGGAGCATCATCAGAGCTATTGTGCGTTCACCACTGAGGAAACTGACAGAAAAAGCTGACAGCGTAGGCATATGGAGGTAAATGCAGTGATGCCAGCAGTGACGAGGTACATGCCTTGGTCGGACCAGGAAATTACCTGGAGCATAAAGGATCATCCCAAGCTTATGCCAAGCCCTGGTTCGTATGCGTTGGTGCTGGACCCGACGTTCATTGGGCCTAGCATTAATGTTAGGTTCTCAAAGGTACTGATCAACAATGGCAGCAGCATTAACATCATGTATGCGGACACGATGCGCAAGTTGGGCATCTCGAAAAACATGCTACAGCCCACGAGGGCAACTTTCCATGGTATTGTGCCCGGCATTTCTTGCGAACCAATAGGCAAGGTCCGGGTTGACGTGTTGTTTGGCACAAGAGACAACTGCCGAACGGAAAATCTGGAGTTCGAAGTGGTGAACTTAGAAAGCGCGTATCACGCGTTACTCGGAAGGCCAGCGCTGAACAAGTTCATGGCAAGTTGTCATATTAGCTACTTGAAGATGAAGTTGCCCGGACCAAACGGAGTGATTACCATTGCGAGGGATTTTCGACGTTCCATGGAGTGTGCATCTGCCGGGTCTAACTTAGCCGAGTCACTTGTGATCGCGCAAGAGAAAAGGAAAATTCAGGAGGTGGCAGCTTTGGCTCAGTCCGCGTAGCAGTATATGCCGGCGCTGAGTAACCTGCATGGATCTGTCTCCTTCCAAGCCACGAAAGATACCAAGAAGGTTCCAGTTGATGACATGTTCCTGGAGCGCACCGTAACAATTGGTGCCGGGTTAAGTGATAAATAGGAAAGCGAGCTCGTCAGCTTGCTCCGTGAGAATCGGGACATTTTTGCTTGGTCCACACAGGACTTGCAAGGTGTTCCGAGGGAGTTGGCCGAGCACTCTTTGAATGTGAGACCCGAAGCTAAGCTAGTGAAGCAACCTCTCCGTCGCTTTGCCGAAGATAGGAGGAAAGTCATCGGGGATGAGATAGCTTGGTTGCTAGCTGCAGGATTCATCATGGAAGTTCTTTATCCGGATTGGCTGTCTAATCCGGTGCTGGTGGAAAAAAAGAAGGATGATCCGAACGTGGCAGTGGTTTGGCGCATGTGTATCGATTACACGAACCTGAACAAGGCGTGTCCAAAAGATCCATTTCCACTGCCCGTATGGAAATTATTGCTATCGCACCATGCCGTTTGGATTACATAATACAGGGGCAATGTACCAAAGATGTATGCAGAAATGTTTGCACGACCAAATAGGTCAAAATGTACAGGTGTATGTGGATGATGTGGTTATCAAGACCAAGGAAAGCAAAACGCTCCTTGACGATATCAGGCAAATGTTTGCGAACGTGAGGAGGTTCTGGATGAAACTTAGCCCGGAGAAATGCACCTTCGGTGTCCCGGCTGGAAAATTGCTTGGTTTTCTTGTTTCCAGCCGAGGTATCGAGTTTAATCCAACCAAAATCCGGGCCATCGAACGAATGGAACTGCCGAAGTGTCTTAACAATGTCCAGAAGTTTACAGGTTGCCTAGCCTCGTTAAGTCGGTTTGTATGTCGGTTGGGAGAGAAGGCATTGCCTCTTTACCAACTCATGAAAAAGTCGTATAAGTTCGTTTGGACGCCGCAGGCTGATGAAGCCTTTACCCACCTGAAGAAGATGTTAGCCACGGCACCAGTGCTAGCCTCACCACTATCAAAGGAGCCAATGTTGCTCTATATAGCCACAACCAACCAAGTTGTAAGTGAAGTGATAGTGGTGGAACGCGACGAGGAAGGTAAGTCGGTGCAAAGGCCAGTGTATTACTTGAGTGAGGTGTTGTCAGCCTCAGATCAGAACTATCCACACTATCAAAAGGTGGCATATGGCGTGTACATGGCCGCCAAGAAACTGAAGCACTACTTTGAGGAGCATCCTATCCGATTTATATGTGAGGCCCACATATCCGAGATAATGAGTAACAAGGATGCGAGTGGCAGAATTGCAAAATGGGCAATTAAGCTAGCTCCTTATGCGCCACAGTATGACAGACGAGAAGCAATCAAATCTCAAGCTGTGGCGGACTTTTTCGTGGACTGGGCCGAGGTGCAGTACGAACCACCACTTCCTGATCCGAACTATTAGCGAATGCACTTTGACGGATCGAAAACCAAAATCGGATTAGGCGCCGGAGTTGTGCTTACCTCGCCAAAGAAGGACCAGCTAAAATATGTGATGCAGATCCATTTCGCAGCATCAAACAATGTCGCTGAGTATGAAGCCCTTGTGCATGGGCTCAAGGTGGCAAAAGAGATATGGATACATCGGATCGTATGGTTTGGCGACTCGGATTTGGTGGTGCAGCAAGTGTTCGGAGTGTGGGACGCCTTGGATCCAAACATGGCACTGTACAGATTTCATGTGCAGAAGATATCTGGTTATTTTGAGGGATGCGAATTTCACCATGTACCCCGGGTGGAAAATGAGGCTGCCGACATGCTGTCGAAGCTCGGGTCAACCCGAAAAGAAATTCCACCGGGTGTAGCATTAGAGCACCTCAGGAAACCATTCATCAGGCCCTCCCCAAAAACCGACTCAATCTATGTCCCGGAGGACGTGGAATCCGGAGCTGTGCCCATGGACATTGACACAGGAAGTGGTGCAGGAAACCCGGGAACTGCCTCGGCAAACCTAGGGACTGCTTCGATAGACCCGGGGACTGCTTCGCACGACCCGGGGATTGCTCAGCGTGATCCGGTAGAAGTTATGCCGGTGGATCAAATGGAGATGGATGAGATGTGTTCCCTGTGCGAGCAATACCGGCTTGGGCATTACCTATATTTCAATTCCTGAAAGATGGAATGTTACCCATTGAGGAAGTGCTATCCAGGCAAACACAGAGGAGGGCAAAGGCGTACACGATCATCAATTCTGAACTATACAAAAGAAGTTTGACCAATGTCCTCCAGCGATGTGTTGACCCGGAAGAAGGGCTTGACATCCTCCGAGATATACACCAAGGGGAATGTGGACATCATGCCTTGTCCCGAGCCTTGGTGGCAAAAGCTTTCCGGCATGGATTCTATTGGCCAAGTGCCTTAGAGCAAGCAGAAGATCTGGTGAGAAAATGTAATGGTTGTCAGAGGTACGCTACCAAGACACATGCCCATGTCGGAACTCAAGGCCATACCAATTACTTGGCCATTTGTCGTATGGTGCTTGGATATGGTTGGTCCATTCAAACCAGCAAAGGGCAATATGACTCACGTTTTGGTCATGGTTGACAAGTTTACAAAGTGGATTGAAGTAAAGCCTATAAGAAAATGTGATGGAGCTACGGCCATAACGTTTCTCAAAGATATCATCCTGAGGTACGGTTATCCCCATAGTATCATAACCGATAATGGCACAAATTTTGTGGATGGAGCATTTGCGCGTTTCTGCCGGGATAAGAGGATCCGGCTGGACGTAGCCTTGGTAGCCCACCCCGCATCGAACGGACAAGTGGAAAGATCCAACGGATTAGTATTATCCGGGATAAAACCCCGGCTCATCGAGCCGCTGCAAAGATCAGCGGGGTGCTGGATAGAAGAACTACTAGCGGTATTGTGGAGCTTAAGAACAACTCCAAATCGATCAACAGGCTATACGCCATTCTTTCTGGTATATGGGGCAGAAGCTGTATTACCAGCCGACATAGAGCATGATTCGCCTAGGGTCACGCAATACATAGAAGCAAAGTGCAAGAAGCCCGGCAAAATGATGTTGATCTGCTGGAAGAAGCGAGAGAACTGTCACTGTCCAGATCCGCCATATATCAGCAAAATCTCCGACGCTATCATAGCCGGAAAGTGTGCCCCCGAGTCTTTCGGGAAGGCGATCTGGTGCTCCGGTTGGTACAACGTACCACTGGCATGGATAAATTATCCCCCCCATGGAAAGGGCCATTCATCGTGAGCAAAGCATTGCACAATGATTCTTATTGTCTTATAGATGCAAAGCCATAGGAAAAGAACAAGGCGGACAGGTCCGGAGAGGAAGCTAAGTGACCATGGAATGTAGCACTACTTCGTCCTTTCTACACTTAGCTAAGAAGTGTATGTATCCGAGTCGTCTCATATGTCGGTATGTATGTCGGCAATGACCTTATCAATGAAATGTTGGGACCTTGAGGAGTAACTCGGGGACTACCTTAATAATGTTTGTTGTTTTTCACGCGTCAGCTGGAATAAGTTATTCTACTTAACTCGGATTACTAATGTGTGAGCACCAAGAACCTAACTCTTCGACTTGCTGTTGTCCAACAAGAATTGGCTTCATGGCAAGCAAGAGAACAAGTTTGGAATTGCGTAGCACATGAAAAACGACTAAGGAAAAGAATTTATTCGAGCCGACGTTTGTTTTTCGGACTAACCTTGTATTTATTTTCAAGTTATTATGCACTTTTATTTTTGAGCTAAGTCTAAAAGTTTTGCAGTATTGTTAAGAAATTTTTTGAAGATCGGATTCGTAAGTCATAAAACCGAATCATGGTAGACACGAACCGAGCGAAGAGATTGAACGAACAAGAAAAAGAAACTCGGGGACTACGCCCAAGTTAATTCGGCATAAAAACTTAGTAGGAAAATATCACATGTATATGGGATACAATTCCACCCGGCATACCGGGGATCTGATAAATTTTCAAGTTTTTTGACTTAAGGAGCAGCAGCAGGAGGAAGTTTGGCGTCATCTTCGGCCTCTTCGATATCCGAGGCATCGTCCTCTCCATCCTCGTCTGAATCATCTTCAACATTCTTGACCTCTTCGTCGCCAGCGGCTTCCAGGAAGCTCGGACCCTCAGTCCATTCGTCAATGGGGGCATATTCGATGAGGCTGTGGGCGCAAGCCTGGCGCCGAGCTACCCACTCCGGGTCGTTCGTCCATCTGGATCCTGTGCGCACTCGTGTAAGGAGGCTGAGATCGATCTTCTCATACCACGTAAGAATGTGGTGAAGGATGGTATCAGCTGCAGCACGTCCAGCGGACTCTCTCCAGAGGTCAAGCTGAGTCTCGATTTCCATTAACTTCTCAATGAGAAGTGCGGTGGTATCCGGGGCATTTTCGCCGGGCCAGAACGTGTTGAAGATGCGAGCTGTAGCGCTGAGGATGTCCTTGCCGTAATTTTCGATGAGCTCCACACGAGATGACAAGCTAACCAACAGGTCCTCCAGGTCATAAGGAATCCCTTCACCATCAGGAGTGGCTAGAGTACCCCTTTGTCGACGGAAGTTGGCAACTGCTGCACTCGCAATAGGAGTGCCCTCTGGAAATTTTCCTGGAAACGAGGCAAAGGAGGAAGGTCAAGAAAAGACATATGAAGTAACCCGGAAAAGGGAAAGGAACTTACGTGATATATGACTGAGGATCCGGGTCAACTCCTTGGTGCAGTCATCACGTCTCTTCCGAAGCTGCTCAAGCTCAGTGTTCGCCGACCCAAGCTGGATGCCGGACTCCTTGAGAAGATCCTGGTCCTTGGCGATCTGGAGGTTGAGGCGCTCGTGCTCTTCTGTGTAATTCTGGCCAGCCTTTTGAAGTTCGGATTGGTGCTGGGCCTTCATCTTCTCCATCTCAGCCTTGAGCCTGGAAATCTCATCATCCTTGGTCCAGAGGAGGGCGAGCTCGTCATCTTTCTTCTTAAGCTCGACTTGGTGCTGCCCTGCTTGTTCGAGAAAATGCAGCATCATATCAGGCACGGGCACACTAT
The DNA here is from genome assembly GCA_910589775.1 of Avena eriantha. Classification (NCBI taxonomy): domain Eukaryota; kingdom Viridiplantae; phylum Streptophyta; class Magnoliopsida; order Poales; family Poaceae; genus Avena; species Avena eriantha. The sequence continues at coordinate 451,629,408 of OU342741.1, read as the reverse complement.
CTTCAAGCGATGCTGAAATAGTGTGTTGCCCCGGCAGAGCAGAGGTATGAATGTGTGCTGAGCCAAGGAGAAAAGGAAATGGAAAGCACAGTAAAGAGGGACAAAAATGACTTACCCTTGACCTGCTCTAGATTTTTCCGCATAATAATGTTCTCAGCCTCCACCCCACCTGCGGAAACCGAAGGATGAGATTAGTTCGGCAAAGGAAGATGAAGAAAATTGAAGAAGTGATAAGGAAGAAATTTACCCCTCTTCTCGTATTCCGCGATAAGTGCCGCCTGCTTTGCGCGTAGCATCTTGTGGGTATCCAGCAAGCGCTGGAATTCAGCACTCCGGCGGTTGGTGGTCACCTGAAAGGGATACAGAAACTTAAGTCAGCTTGGTGCATATTCGAAGTGTACTAAGATCCGGGCCAAGTGGAACTTAACCCAGCTCTAGGTGTGTGCATATTCGAAGTGTACTAAAATCCGGGCCAAGTGGAACTTAACCCGACTCTAGGTGCGTGCATATTCGAAGTGTACTAAAATCCGGGCCAAGTGGAACTTAACCCGGCTCTAGGTGTGTGCATATTCAAAGTATACTAAAATCCGGGCCAAGTGGAACTTAACCCGGCTCTAGGTGTGTGCATATTCGAAGTGTACTAAAATCCGGGCCAAGTGGAACTTAACCCGGCTCTAGGTGTGTGCATATTTGAAGTGTACTAAAATCCGGGCCAAGTGGAACTTAACCCGGCTCTAGGTGTGTGCATATTCGAAGTATACTAAAATCCGGGCCAAGTGGAACTTAACCCGGCTCTAGGTGTGTGCATTTTTGAAGTTCTCATGGAGCTACATTAGTTTTCTAAAGAGCATCCAGCCGAGTAACAAGTTACTCCCCCGGAGGCTCGGGGACTAATGGTTATTATCTACAGCATGTAAAGGGGAAGCGGCGTACCTCCATCATCCGCCCAGCGAGGTTAATTGCCTTTGCGTCTATGTTCATCTGGATGGAAAACTCGGCGGGGACGAACTTCTCCGGGAGATCAGCGTCTTGAACTACCTCTGCCTTATTCCAATTCATGACAAATTCTATCAAGCTCAGAGGGTACCGTTCACCAGTGGGCATATGGAGCGCCACCAAGCCCTTCGCGTGCGCTTCTGTCCTTTCAATCAAGGCAAGGGCTGGGCTGGTGTGCAGAACCATCTGCCGTGCATCAGTTGGCTCGGCAAGGGCGTCCTTCGCTGCTAGAGTTTTCTTGGAAAGCATTGATGCGAGGGTACGCTGCCCAGCCTCGACGAATGTTGTCTTGGTAGAGTCCGGAGCCTTCTTGCCCTTGGCTTGCTGGGAAGAGGAAGCCGTCGCAGTGGATTTCCCCTTAGGAGCGGCCGGAGCAGTTCCTCGCCGAGGTTGAGAAGACTCGGACGAGGCAGAGGAGCTAGGCGCTGGTGCTCTTCTTGCTGGACTTGGTGCCGCTGTTGATGTTTTTGTAGGCGGAAATGGTGTTGATGCCGGAGTTGGTATTGGTGGTAGTCTGGTTGTTGGTACTGGTGCTGGAGCCGAGGTAGCTTCAGTGGCTGCTGGTTGCGGCGATGCCGAAGTGGTGGATGCCATCGGGTCGGTTGGACCGGTCTCCCACACTCCAAGGTTACCCTCCTCTTGCCGAGGTGGAGCAGAACCCGAAGCGGCTGCAGAACCCTCTAGAATAGGTCTCAGCGGACGTGACTTGTCGTCGCGACGGGGAGAAGGGCTAGGTCGGAGAGGTGAAGAAATGCTAGATCCACTTTGAGGGACCTCCACCAGAGCCCTGCAAAATCAAATGATGTCAGAAGAAAAATTACAACAATGTAAGGAAGAGCAAGTTACAGAAGGAAGAATGACTTATGCATCCGAGGTTTGGGCCTCCTTGGGTTTCCGAGCCCTTCTTGCTGGGGCCTTGCCTGCTGGCTTGGAGGCAGTCTTGTCCCCGGATTTCTTTCGCCTTTTAGCGGGCTGAGAAGGTCCGGAGGAAGAACTTGGAGCAGCCCCGCGCTTCTTCTTCGGTGCCACCAGAACAGGTTCGCCCGTAGCAAGGGGAGGATCCTCGTGGATGTGACCACCGGGGTGAGCTGATGCCGGAAAAGAAAAAGAAAGGGGGACAGCCTCAACAGGTTCAATCACCTCGACATCCGAGTTATCTTCATCATCGGGCCAATATCTAATAGAAGAGGATTTACCCGTGGGTCGTTTCGTGGCGTCGGTCATCGGGAGGAACATCTCCTGGTCCGGCTCTTCCTCATCCGGAGTCTCTCGGTCCGGTGCCCACTTAAGGGTCAGATCTGTGCCGTCCTCAAGGGTTTACTGAAGAAATTGCTGAGGAAAGGAATGAACAAAAGAGTCAAAAATACAACAATAACCGACATGTAATTAGTCCGGAGTAAGTTGGCAAGATGAAGCTTACCACAGGAGGAAGCCTATCGCGGTAATAATGCTCCATTCCCCAAGTCCACTCGGAGGAGAAGGCCTTGTGGGTGGTGAAGAGAGCCTTAACCCGGCGATATATCTCTGTGTTACTCACCTCGAAGGATGAGGTCCGGTTGGGATCGCGACCGAAGATCATGTGGCACACCTTGTGAGTGCGCTTCTGGAGGGGGGAAATTTGGTTGTGCACGAAAGTGATCATACCATCCTCGTTGTGCAGCCCGAGTTTCTTCAGCTCCGCGAACATTTTGTTGACCTGGTTGGCCAAGGCCATGGGCTTCTTGGGAATGGCATCCCGCAGATCCGGGTTAGGTGGACCTGGAGTATAGGGGAGCAACCGAATCAAATCTTCAGTGCCCGTATTCCGGACACAGAAGAAGGTCTGGGCCCATCCTTTGCAGGAGTTAAGCCCGGTGACACGGGGGAAAACGGAAAACCTCCGGGGTGAGATGGAAGCCGCTCCGAATTGACAGAGTGGCTTATCCTCCGGATCAGTGTGGATGTTTGGAATAACGTTGCGACGAAGGCCAAAAAACCGGATCCATAGCTCCTTCGTGGGCCACAGTCCGGCATAGCCTTCGTTCATGGAAGCAAAGGCGGAAAGAGAAGTGATGGCGTTGGCAGGAAGATGGTGCGACTGGAGTTCATAGGTACTGAGCCAATCCCGGAAGAAATCGCTCACCGGCAAGCCGAACCTCCATTGGAAGTGGGACAAGAACACGACAAACTCACCCGGATTGGGTGAGGGGGCCAGTTCGGCGGAAGGGAGATGAGCGGCGATGCCGGCGGGGATGCGCCTGGTCCGGTAAAGCCAGTCAAGATCATCTTGACAGACCCAAGACCCGGCCCACGCGCCACAGTCCGCCGCAGCGGTGTCCTCCTCCATTTCTTGCTCGGCAACGACGAGCTCCTCCTCCGTCATCTCGTACTCGCTACCCTCGCTGGCGCTAGCGGCGGCGGGGGTCAGAGGCCTGGATTGGCGAGGTCCCGTGGCGAGGGAGTTGCGCAGTGGTGGCCGCGACGCAGAGGCACGGGGAAGCAGTGCGGCGGCGGCGCTGCTACTTGGAGAATTGGCGACGGCGCTGCTACTTGGAGAATTGGCGGCGGCGCTATCACGGAGAAGAAGAAGAAGCAGAAGAGCAACGGGAAGAGGGGCGCGGAAGGGGAAAATCCTAAGGGATGCGCCCCTCCGCTATTTAACCGCTCCCTCAAGGGGCAAGTGGGATCGCGTCCTGTGAATGAGCCACATGGTGTGGCCGTGTATCGCCCACCTCGGCCAATCAGCAGGGAGCCACACAGAGGGCCACAGAGCAGAGGCAATCCCATGATGTGACGCACGGATGCAGTAAATGAGGAGGCAGGCGTGACGTGACCCTCGCACAGTGATAACTGACAATTACTGCGGCGGTTACTGTGCAGGCCCTAAAAATAGACAACATAATGATTACGCTCCACATGGGTTGGCATACGAGAGAAGGAAACAAGACCCAGATGGAAATGTGGTAACCCGGCCAACAAGTGAAAACTTGGAATGTGCAGAGGGAAAGTAAAACCAGGAGGTCCGAATTAAAGTGGTAACCCGGCCGGCAAGTGAAAACTTGGAATGTGCGAAGGGAACGTAAATCCATATGATCCGGATATAAAGAGCTAGCTCGGAAATAACATCCAAGGCTCGAACATAAATGAACCTGATGTGGCCTTGGCGGCCAAGGCAGCTAAGACCGCACCAGCTTCGGGGACTAATGTTGGGGGGATACCCCGGGTAGGGTCACTCCGGGGTATAAAGGCCGAGTTAGCCGAGGTTCGGCAAGGTCAAAGCGGATGCTGGCCGGGTCACCTCAAGGCAGGCCGGATCACGGAGTAACGCGAACTAGGGGGGGTCGCCTAACATTGTCTCAGCCAACTTAAGGAGTAAGTCGGAAATGCTTGTCTAACTTCTATGCAGGAATAGGTATAGCCGGATCTACTATGATCCGGGTCTCGTTTAGCTTCTAGGAGAAGGAAGGAATCTTGCTGGTAAAAAAGAAGGCCCGGTACGCACTGCATGAGCGAAGCAGACAAGGGCAGGACCACCGGGTCATGGCCGACAAGGGTGACGACGCCCATGTCGGCTGACGCGGGCGCCGCAGAGGCTCACGTAGCTAAAGCATGTGTGACGCGGGGGAAAAGCATCCCGTTCGGCTTACTATTTTAGGAGGAGGCATATTCTTAGGAATATGCCTCCACGTATGCCCTAGGCAGAAACCGAGCCTCCTCTATAAAAGGGGGGCTGGGGCTTCTGTAGAAGGGGTTGGGTTTTCTACTATTCTGAGTGGCCTAGGGTTTTTAGGTGAGAACAGTAGGTGAGAGTAAGAGAGCTCCTTCTTCCTCCTCTCGCCTGTACAGCTCTAGGAGCACTTGTAATCTTGGAAGGAAAGCAATACAAACTTCTGTGTGGAGAATCACTTCACTATCCCTCCCTGGATTCCCCTAGCGTGTATTAGTCCCCACCTTTAGCCTATCCATGTCATTTGCCGTGACACCACCACCATAATCAGTGTGTGATTTTGCCGCTTGATGGAGATATTAAATTTGGCGACCGTCCATCTAATAATAATATAAAAATGGTACAACCCCGGTGGGATATTTTGCCTCAAAGTTTTTGAAACTGAGGGGCGGGAAATGCTTCAAAGTCAGTGTATGGTTTAGCCGCTCGATTGAGATTTTGAATTTGATAAGCGCCCATCTGATAATAATATAAAAATGGTACAGCCCCAGTGAGAGATTTTGCCTCAAAGTTTTTGAAATGGAGGGGTGGGAAATGTTTCAAAGTCGGTCTGCGGTTTTGCTGCTCGATTGCGATTTTGAATTTGACAAGCGCCCATTTTATAATAATAATAATAATAATAATTAAAAATGGTACTCCCTAGGTGGGAGATTTTGGCTCAAAGTTCTTGAAACGGTTAGGCGGGAAATGCTTCGAAGTCGGTGTGTGTGATTTTGCCGCTCGATTGAAATTTTGAATTTTGCTAGCGTCCATGATCTACTAGTAGTAGTAGTAGTAAAAAAGGTGGTAGAACGTACGGCTATATTGTCAGGAATTCATGACCGAGAATCACATCAATTGATCATCCATATAACCACACTTGAGGTACTCCCTAAAATATGAACCACCGGGTCGTGTAATGCTCTTGAGCGATCATGTTGTTAAAACGGGAGTGCATCCATTGGCTTGCATGTTTTCAATTAGATGCGGTGGCCACGAGCATTGCCTGGAGGAGTAATTGAGAAAAACTAGGAGCATTAATTTGTCCTCTGGCATTGAGGCTGTAAAATAATTAAGAGGTATATACACCTTTAGTACCACATCTTGTACCGCGAGAGCGTTTTAGTCCCACATATGGAAAAAGGAGTAATACTAGTCCCTCAACTTATATCTCAAGAGCATTTTAGTCCAATTTAATGGAATTTCAGTGAATTTGACTTAATTTGTCCACAAATGACGTTGATTTTTTTTTAAATGACCCCTCTATATTTTTTATGTCATTTGTGTCCCTACGCGGACTGATAAGTGGTCCACCTATTAGTAGACGTACAAATAAAATAGTTAAATCTCTAAGAGTAAAATGGATTCGGACTTAATACTTTTTACAACAAAACACACACACACACCCCCACAAGCCACTATGCCAATAGATGCCCACGACTACTCATGTGAGAGGAGGAGTACTTGAGAGGACGTAATTATGCCAAACAAGGAATAATTGGGGGAAAGTAATTATTTATACAATAAAAATGCACATACGAACGCAAAAAATGGTCACTTCTATGTTGGCACGGTCCATAATATCAATTGTATAGGTTTGTCGTTAACCTAGTAGCTAGCTGCGGTGTCTAGAATAAACTTGAGTTTTTTCTTATTTGCAAAAATGAAAAGGAATAAAGTTGAGTTGTTATTGTACCCCAGAACACATATTTTTGAATATCCAAAATAAAGAACACATCAGCCAGAGCGCTCTTTAGTTAATCACTTATGTGTGCATGTTCTAGTGGCAAGGTTGATTTCTTTAGTAGTGCAGGTAATCAGTTCGATACCCTACAATGTATTGGTATTTTTTCTTATTTGTTTTCTTATTCAGGTCCTCCTGTCAAGTTGTACCAAGGTCACAACTAGCAGGCAGAAAATACACATGGGTCATTTTGCAAAAATTATGATGCCACATGTCACTTCTAGAATTAGTTACGACGAATTCGGACAATATCACAGAAATTTGATTGAATTGGACTAAAATGTTCCTAGTTACAAGTTGTGGGGCTAGTGTTGCTCACTTTGCAAGATGTGGGATTAAAACGCTCCCACGGTGCAAGTTGTGAGACTAAAAACATATATACCTCAGTAATTAACAACCGTGCTATTGAGAGAACATGAGGTATTTAGCTCCACGGAGCATACACCCCATCTGGCCACATGATGAGCATCCATGGGCAAAGCCAAAAAGCAAAATTGAAAAATGGAAAATTCCATGCAAAAAATGGAAAATGCCCATGAGTTTGCATGTGCCCTAAGGACCAGAGAGCGCAGGTTTTCTTCTTAGATTTTGGGATAATTAAATACAATGAGGTTATGATACTACTACTACTAGTATCATCCTACACCTACACACTCACGTTCTCCCAGGAGTCGTAAAGCTGGTGTGCGCATGATTGTTGTGCCATAATTAGTGCCCGTGCGCATGCACGTGCCCGTGCTAGTTTGATGAAACGCGGTTGCGGTTGCTGTGTGCATGTCGTCGTATCGTTTCCACACAATTCACTTGGCTTTCCCAAGACTTTGTTTAAATGTGTGTCTCTAGAACCGCTTCCTGTGCCAGTCGGTGGGACCGAGACCACAGAAACGCCATCATCCATGGCCGGCAAGAAGCAGGAGGACTCGCCATGGGCTGGTCTCCCTAAGGGACTTGTCCAGAAGATAGGTGACATCTTCCTTTCGATGGATGACTTCGACTACTATGCCGCCTTTTGGGCAATCTGCAGCACCTAGCGTGGCTTCACGGAGGAGCGCTTTATGCCAGCCAACTGGATTGTTCTAGAGCACCAGTTGTCGGAGGAGTATCGGATAGAAGACATCGCCATCACATTGCTGAACGTGAGAACTGGCCGCCACCTTGAGAAGAAGATTAGCCGGGTTATTCACAGGTGCTTTCTTTATATTCATTTGTATATATGCAATCCATTTTTTGCATTCACATCCTATACTATCCGTTTTTTAAGTTATGTTTCTTCGTCCACTGGTTGCCTAGGGTTTTGCTCCATGGTTTACTTTGATTGAATTTAAGTCTGTTTACCTTGACTAAATCTCTATTTCTCCTCCCTCTATCTCTGGAAGGTACTTTTATGTCGGTAGCACAACCAGAGGCCTCCTTGTGCTTGGACAGAGGGTGTAGCCACACAGGACCTAGCTGTACAACCCCTTCTCGGGTGCTATCAAGCGCCTGAGGGCGGAGATACCGACCGATTTGGTGGCTTCTGTTGCCGTGACGATCTTCCCGTCGTTGATGGTGTTTACATCAAACAATCAGAACACTACCATTCGGTGGGTGGATGAGAGCATGGATGAAGGGAGTCGCCCGGTCTTCGGTGAAGGGTGGTACTCGCCGTATGACTTCGTAGAACTCCAGAGCATGACTTCTTACGCCGGTGATGTTTTTGTCATAGACAGATACAGGTATGTCCTCTCGACTATGTGTGATACTGCTCATGGATATGTGCAGCTGCAGTGATCCACACGAACCCTGGAGATGCATCCCACCGTTGCAGGCCCTATTCCGGGCTGCCAGTTCCTAGAGAATTATTTTTACCTCGTCGAGTCTGACGGGGAGTTGCTGTTTGTTGTGGGTGGATCGGTCTATGGCGGCAGGCCGGTTGTTTACCGGGTTGATACCCAGAACCGTGCCCTTCAGCCGGTCAGAGGCATCGGAAGTCATGATCTTTTCGTTGCTGAGAATCGGTGCGTCTCTGTCGACAGCACCAGGGTACCCACGGTGCAGGCCGGCAACATATACTGTGCGGATCTATCCGAGATTAGATCATACAACTTTGAGGCTCTTGCGTGGGAAGAGGAGCCAAGCATTGTATATGGGTATGGAGTAGGAGGATTATGGAATGAACATCCTTTCGAACTCGATCGATTGCTGGTGGAGTATTGCAGAATCATCGAGCATTCTGAGCTGCAGATAGTGCCCCCATATGGCGAGGATGGTACCACCGACTACGATTACTACGACGGCTATCCATCAGATTGATGGACTGTGTGGGTCCTGATGTATTCTCTTCAGGTCTGCTCTTTATGTGTTCACTTTGTTGAGTGAATATCTATGAATTTTGCAAGTTCTATGGTGCCCGTCTAATACATTGGACGTTCTCCCTATTCCGGTAGATCGTGTGTTGTACATGTTATAGTTTCACTATTTTTTCATGTGTGTGTAGTAATTCTGATAGATGCTCAGTTTGCAACAATCCTCAAACAACTTACAACTGCAAATTACAGTAGATTATTACAATCCTTAGTAAACTTGATAATAATAAAATGAAGCATAAAAGTTATAGAAGAGTCCAGACAACTAAAAAAACACCATAACTTGTGTTACAGAAAAGGTCTCTATGGAGCTTGCATCCCGAGACATGTAACAACTGGCTTCCCATGAGAGCTGCCGATGAGATTATTATGTATGTTCTGCGTTAAGGCTTGCCTGATTTTCAATTCATATAAGTCTTTGCGTGCTATGGTAATTACTGAATTTTTTTTGTTGGCTTCTTACTTAACAATATCACGGGAATCTTGGAGGGCATCCTCGAATAATCTTTTGGCTAAAAAACGAGGATCAATCGAAGCGGTGTGCCATGAGCAATAGGTATTGTCACTGCTGCTGTGTGAAACAAAATCTAAAGTTGGAGAAGCGGGTCTTTGTTCGGCATTCAGAGGGTCATTTGTAGCCTGAAACAAACACAAAACAAGTTATAACAACATTACCATGCAATCACACCACCATGAATTTTAAATGTGTCAATGCGGTAATATATAAGGAAGCAATTAATAGTGGTGGCTCATACATCTATTTCTTCTTGAATAAGTGGACCAGCTGGCGCCATGGAGCTATGCGAGCATGTGCTGCTCTGTGAAATTACTGCTCTACTTGAAGATGGCTGAGACAAAGACAAAACAAGTTACTTAAACAATAGACTTGGGAAACAAACTACAAGTTTATTTTGAATAACAATGCGAGCAATCAACCAAACTACTTGATGCAGTCTTCTCAAACTAGAATGTGCAGAACATGAATAAAACGAATATTAAAACTAAGCCATTATGTTTCTCATATATAAACTAGCCAGGAACTACACAACGTAATCTTCCATTTATTTAATCATAGACAAAAAAAGAGTAACTCAGCCAATAAAAACACATCAATTGTGAGCCTCGAATATGCTAGCCAGATAATTTTAGACAAACAATGAATCAAGCAATCATGCATTGACTTATTCATGAATAGCCAGATAATTTCAACGCTTCGGCGGCCTGAGAACAACAAACTAAACCATCAAGTGCCTCATATTAAATAGCCAGTTCATTTAACTATGATACACAATAGATACAAGAGTGAGATGAACTGCACAGGGTTCCTTATGATACATGTGTGGATCTTATCGCTCGTGTGGCCTTGTTCTTATTATCAGACAACTCAGATGCAATACACCCGGCCTCTCCATATTTAGGAAATTGAACTAAGCACATGGAACAAAACCAGACCATAGTGGGGCTAAAATGTTTGACGCTAATTTTTGGCAAAAAAAATATGAAAACAAGAAATACAAATGGTAAATTGAAGCAAACAAAAAATGTGGTAAGGACCAAACTTCGGGTGGGGGGGCTTATGGTAGGTGTTACACAAGATCTACGGCAGCTCGTGTGGACGGGCGGAGTTTGTACTCCATTGTTGCTCCTCTGCATAAAGGTAAGGCCAACTGTAAATACAAATAGGTTCCAACATGATATACGTTGGCATGAAGTGAAACAAAAGTATTGGGGTCTTACTAGATTACAGGAGCCATTCACTCTATGATATTGTGTGCAAGCTGAGGCTGCTCCTTGCATCATAACAGCAAACAATTAGAGCCGCAGGTTAAGAGGGATCAAATCGACAGTACATAATGGTCAAATAGTATGACGTGTGTAAACGTGTAGTATAGGATAGCAGGACAATAGCACGATAAAAATACTATAGTTCGTAAATCGGCAAATGAGATAGATATTATATAATCATATCTCATGTGGATAGGTACAACAGAGAATGTAAACAAATATGTTAAGTGACTAATAATTCACAAAGAAATAGTACAGTATATAAAAATAGTTCAATGCCTAGAGTTTAAGCGTAACCACAACGGGTTTATTTAGTACTCCCTCCGTTTCAAAATATAAGATGTTTTAGCTTGTTGAAAAGAGTGCATCTAGACCTCTTTTAGTGTGTAGGTTCATCTAGGTTTGGAGTGAACCTACACACTAAAATGAGTCTGGATACACTTCTTTCCCAAAGCTAAAGCATCTTATATTTTTAAACAGAGGGAGTACATAACAGGTGTATATCAAGTAAAGAACCTGTTAGTTAGGAAATTTAGCACGAATACAGTACAGTGCCAACAAACAAATCGCATAGGGAGATCTGGTTTTACCTCGGTCGAGGCGGTGTCTCGGCCTCCTCTGCATCCTCACGGGTCACGTCGAGGTCGCCGAAGGTGCTACGGTCGTAGTTGGTCGATGACAGGGAAGCAGATCTTTGGCGAGCGAGGATACGAGTAGAACGCTGGAACACTGTCATGGTGGTGGCACGGCAGATGCCATGGATAGGCTAAAGATGGGGCGAATGTGTGCTAGGGGAATCCAGGGAGGGAGAACGTGGTATTCCACGCAGAGATGTTCTTGTATTCTCTCTATCAATGGTGTTTACAAGTCCTCTTCAAGATCTTGGTAAGAAGGAGACTATGTCTCTTACTCCCTACAAACTAGCTCTAGAGTTCTACCTTAGACAGAGAAAATGATCCATCCCTCTCTATGGAGGCCCCGGTGCTCCTTATATAGAGGAGCCTGGGTTACAATATTAGGGCACATGTGGCAGCATATTCTCCGAATATGCTCCTCGCCTAAAGCTAGATGCTTCTTTATTCTCTTTAACGGCTCGTCCGGGCTTTGGATGTAACCCACAGCGTAATCTTTGTCTTTAAGAGTCACCAGACATGGGCTATGTCAACCGGCATTGCCCGCGTCACCTTGGTCGCCCCTGACCCGCTGGTCCTCCTCTCTGCTTTCTTTGCTCACGCTATAGCTAATAAAGCCACTTTTTGACCATCGGGAGATTCCTTCCTTCTCTAGGAAGCCATAGGATAGTCCGGCTAGCGTGTGGCTAATTTGGCTACCAAGATACCTGCAAAACAGATAGACAAACATGACCGGCATATATTTTATGCCCGCCGGGCTACGATTAAGGAGATGCTCCATAGACCGGATCACTTCGTGGTTCAGCCTGCCTTGAGGTGACCCGGTTAGCACTTTCTTTGATCGTGCCGTTCCCCGTCTAACTCGGCCTTTATACCCCGGTGTCACCCTACCTGGGGTATCCCCCCAACATTAGTCCCCGAAGCTGGTGCGGTCTTAGAAACTTTTAGTTGTTAAGGCCACAGCAGGTTCCCATATCCAGATATCTGCCTCTTTGGCCGAGTTTATCCAGTAACCCGGGGCTATTCCTCTGGCAATCCCTTGGCTCTTTCCGAGTTATTCCTCGCTGACCTGGTTTTTCCCTGCTTATCTGGCTTACCGTTCCTTCTCTTTTATGCTTCCCCACATCCTACGTGGAGGGTAATCATCATTTCGCCTCATTCTAAGGGCTACGCACATTTAATGCGCTAGTTACTGTCGCAATGTCAGGAATAACTGATGCGCACGTCCCTTCACTTTGGCGCCTCATTAACTGTAACATTACATCGCGTCATGGGATCCTCTGCCCCTTTGGTCCTTGTTGTGACCACGCTCTGATTGGCTGACTCGGCCGCGTACACTCCCGTTGCATGCGGCATGGCAACCGCAAAGGATCCCACTACGTGCTCGTTGCGCAGTTAAGTAGAGGGCCTAGGGCAATCTCTGGGGAAGTTCCCCATTTTCTCCGTGCTTCCTAGCCTCCTTTCTCTCTCACTGGAACCTTGCCGCCACCGCTAGTTCCCTGTTGCACCAGCGCCATCGCGACCGTGCTCAGGCAGCACCTTGCGCCTGCGTCTCTGTTCCCGCTCAAGAGCTTCATCACGGGGCCTTGCGCTTCCTGTTTCCCCTCCTCCGGTTATTTCTATTCCAATTTCCTTCTCGAAGACCTTGAGTCCACCATGACTGAGGAGGAGGCAGCCATGGTTGCGCAGCAGGAGGAAGAAGCAGAAGGCTGCGCGCGGCTGCTGGGACGGCGCGTTTGTCTTCGAGGACAACTTGGACTAGCTCCATGCCAGGCGCCGCATCCCCGCTGGCGTCACCTGTCGCCTCAACACCGACGAGATCTCCCCCTCTCCCAATCCAGGGGAGTATGTTGTTTTTCTTTCTTATTTCCAGTGTGGCTTCGGCCTTCCTACCTCACATTTCTTTTTTGATTTCATTTCTACATATAAACTGCAGCCGCATCATCTCCCTACCAATGCCATCACTTATTTTTCCCCTTTTGCCTCTGGCATTGAGGGATATATCCGCCTCTAGCCAACTAAGGAGATATGGGTCAAATTCTTCGGTCTCCGGAGGAATGTGGTTCCGGACAAGGAGATTTCTCCGGAGGATAAGCACCTGACCCAGTGTGGTGGTGCCTCCATATCTCTCCGCAAGAACTCCGCATTTCCCCGGGTCACTGAGCTCGAGTCCTGCAAAGGCTGGGCCCAGACTTTCTTCTACGTCCGGAACGCCACCGAGGAAGACTTGATCCAGCTCCTCCCCTTCAAGCTCGGTCCTCCAGATACCTCTATTTGGGAGAGCATTCCCAAGCGACCCACGACCCTGGTGAATCAGGTGGAGCGTCGGATCAAGGAGCTGCTCAAGGAGAAGCTTCAGGGGGAGGACATCATGACCACTTTTATCAGCAGCCAGGTCAGCCTCCTTCAGAAGCGTGCCCACAAGATTTGTTACTTGAGCGGCCCCCTCGACCCCCACCAGACTTCATCTTTTGAGCTCGATAACTCGGCAGTTTACTGCCGGGTTAACGCCATTTTCAATGCGGAGAAGGAATTCTCCGAAGATTGGGAATGGGTGCTCGAGACCTTCACCCGGGACAACCCTCCTCCAAATATAAACTTACTTCTTAGTGTTTTCCGGATCTTCTCTGTATGTCGGTTTACTTTCGTAACTTGGCAATTGTTGTCTTGTTCTCAATGATTCCTTCAGTAGCCACTGGAGGATGGCGAGGTGCTGGCGAGCAAGTGGGTACCGGACTGCACCGAGGAGGATGAGGAGCAGCCTGATCCGGAGACCTTTCTGCCTACTCTGGACATCGTCAAACGCAACACTGGTAAGGCCTCTTCTCTAAGGGATTGGCCAGATGATGATGACTCGGACGTTGAGGTCCATGAGGTACTTGATCTGGTTTTCATCTCTTACGCGCATCTGGTTATGTCCAAATCTTCAGCTAACCCGGCCGGTCAGGTTGTAACACCCTCAAATCGGCCCTATGCAAGTTTTTTCCCTTTCCGCCTAACCCGCATAGAAATGATTCAAGGACGCCCACTAGGCACATTCGTGCGGGTGGAAAACAAAGTAATACCATTACACAACAATCCTCGATGGGACCCACGGAACAGATATATATATACAACACGACTCCAAGAGTTAAGAATACATATATTCAATACAAAGATCCAAATCACCATGAAAACGATACAGCGTCCGACTACGGACAAAATGCAAATGGGGCTAAGACCCCTGAAGAATAACCAATGGCGTCCATAACCCTGCCCAGGCCAAGCCGGAAGGGTAACCCTGCTAACGACGTCGATCTCAAACCTGCTAAAACAAAAGGGGTGCCAACAAAGGGCAAAGGAAAAAGAGGAGCGTCAGTACTAAGGCCAGTACACGGCGAGGCTAGAATTCGGCGGTCCTCGCCTACACAGGTATGGTGGGCTGAAGCAGCAGCACAGCGGCACTAAACAACCTATAGAGACTCGAGGGGTAAGAAAGACCTATTCGGATCCAACCTGAAGCTAACACCAAACAAACCCATCCTGGGATTCCCCCTCGAGACCAAACCAGGAAGTCAAACCGAGGAACTCACACAGTTGGCAGTTTTATTCATTCGATTCTAGTTGAAGCACTTACTAGTCAGATATAGATAGCGTGGGCCGTCCTGATAGCATAAGTAGTGGGCAGTTTAATCACCATTCTATTATAGTTGGAACATTTACTAGTCAGATATAATTGTCCTGAGGAATCCCAAAACCCAGCAATTGTTGTCACTTTTATCACATTCCATTCGAGTTGCAATACTTACTAGGCAGATATAACAAACAACCCAGGTCCACCAGTGGTTGGCATTTTTAATATCCATTCCGTTATAGTTGGAGCTGATTACTAGTCACATATTAAGTCAAATTTATAGCACTACTTTAGTTATGTTTGTCTATGATCGAGATACTGTGCTCCAAGTTGTCCATAACCGCGGACACACGGCTTTCAGAAACTTTTACCCTGCAGGGGTGCACAAATAGCAACACACACTCGATCAACCTCGGAAAAACCAACTCAAAACCCAACGAGGCATTCACGACAAAGCGATCACAGGATTCATAAAATATTTCAGGAGGCCACCCCACTAAGCTACCCGCAACAAAGTTGGCCGGCTCCGGAACGGATCCAGGGTTTGCGACGATGGCTGTAAACGACTTGGAACCCAAAAGTGTGACTGGGCTTGTCGATACCACGAAAACGTGGCGCGATCCAAAATAGTACAGGTTCTCCACGCACAATCTTAAATAAAGCAGTAACATGGCATAAGTACAGGATAGTAATAAAACCCCAAACTAGTTTGTGGACCCAAGAAATAGAAATGAATCAAGCTCTGGCTCAGGAGGGTCCACGGCCTCCCGGATGTGGATAGAGCGAAAAATCAAGGAACAGGTATCAAGTACTCGGGGCCTACGGGAGACAAGTGGACATAAAAACCAAATAGCATATATTGTCCACCGGTGCCTCTTTCATTAGTTATCCCAGCAATTTAATAGTTGTATTTAAATTCATGATCAAATCCGCCAATAAGCATCTGTCAGCATTCCAACAACTGTGGTACTTGACAACACGAGATCGCACCTGAGCAAGCAACTACGACTCGCAAGGCCAACTATCTACCAAACACAGGTAATAGGAGGTGTCCAAGGCAATACAGAGGCTGCAAGGAGTATAAATGGTGCACCGAAACTAAAGCATCACGACACAGATAGCAAATGATCAACAGGAGGAAATAAAGACTAAAAATGCAAAATAGGTAGAAGGGGGAGAGATGCTCGCCTGGAAAAACACTGCCAACGGATCATATCCGGAGAACTTGTCGATACTCGCATCAACTCATCAGCCTAATCCGTGAAGAAGCAAACAGTAGCAGAAACACCGGATACAATATTTAATACTATGGCAGAAGATCCGGCATGATTATGATATGATGCAGATGCGGTGCAATTAGGCAGTATTAAGCGGAACCGGGGTCCTGACAATTAATTAATAGGTTCAAGTTATTTAGAAACCCCACAATTTAAATATTGAATTAACAAGGCAAAACAGGGCATTGGTTCGCTACGCCAATTTAAATGGAGTCGAGATAAGACAAAGATATCCCGCATATAGACTCCATATTTAATTTAGGTGAATCGACTATTTAACCCAACCCACCAGATGACATGTATGCAGGCATGATGATTAAAAGCAACAAGTTTATATATCATTTATAAAATAGGGTTTCGAGAAAGGAGTCACACATGTGACGGTTCGAAGATCTTGGGTTCCGGGGGTTCGGGGTTCGACAGCGATCGGTTTCGGCTGGAACGAGGTTCGGACTCCGGGGTTCAGGGTCTTTGGATCTGTGAAGGAGATCATGGCATTCCGAGGAGGAGATCTTGGCGTGCCAAGGGTTCGGCCTTCGAATCCCGGGAAGGAGGTCTTGTAGTTTTTTCCGTGAAGGCGATCTTGACGCTCGACGTCCGTGAAGTAGATCTTGTCGTCCCGGCACCATCACCTCCGATCTCCGGTTGGAGTCTTGTCATCCATCTATTGTCGGTGGCGAACTTGACCGATCTTCTTCGGGTTACATCCATCTGGTGACGAACTTGTTTAGTACCACGATGACCTTGGCGTCCGTGTTCTGGCGTCTCTGATCAATGGCAAACTTGTTTAGGGTCGATCTCTTGGGACGATCTTGGTGAAACCTCGGGTACAGAGGAGTAGCGAGGCTTCGGTATTCTTCGGATGGCATCTCCAAATTCATACATCACCACCATACCATCACATCCACCACACCACACCACATATGTATCTCACCTTGAAATCGCACTAGAACCACAACACGACAGGAGAAGTGAGCAACAGGACACACCATCTGAACATGAGCAACATGCCCGATGGGGTAGATGCACATGGCGTCTTGGGGCCAGAGGCTTGCCAGGCGGCGGCTAACAGGTCGGCGGCCGGAGGATGCAGAGGGAGCTCAGCGAGGACGCACTGGCAGGTGGCACCACACGACCTACAGGAGAAAGAGGAGGCGCCCATCGACGCTGCACGGACAGGGGCACGGTTCAGAGCAGAGGAAGAGGCCCCAACATGCGGTGCTCGTGGGATAGGGCCTATCGCGCTAGCGCACGGAGCAACCGGCGGCGATACATCAGGGTTCGGGGCGAAGAAAGGCAGCAGCGGCAGGGCGGGGATCGGCGAAGTGGGGAGCCGTGCTCGAGGGGCTGCCGGTGGGTTCGGGGCGAACCGGGAGAAGGGGCCGCTGTGGAGGGGCTCCTGGCGATCCCACAGTGTGGGGAAGGGCTCGGGCTCGGGGACGATAGGGCCTGTGGGAGGCCAAGATGGTGAGGGCCCGCGGAGAATGGTGCAAGGATGGAGCGGGGGAAACCAGCACCAGCGGCATGCTCGGAGGAGGGCGGCGCTCGGGGCTCGGCGCGGTGGAGCTCTGTGGGCCGGGCACGACGCTAGCGGCGGAGAGAGGAGAGGAGAAGCTGGGTGGAGGTGGCGAGGTTGGCGACCTGCTGGCCGAGCGCGGGGTGGCGGAGCGCAGGCAAGGAGGAGGGGTACGGCGGGGCCGGCGGCGGCGCGGAGCTCGGCTCGGCGAGGCGAAGAGGAGTGGGGCACGGGAAAACGTGACAAGGGCGCGGTCGCGATGGAGACGAGGGGAGGGGATCGAGGGAGATGGGGGTCGCGTGGAGGGGACGCGGTTAGCGGCAGGTGGGGCCGGCCAAACGGGATCAGGGGGTTGCGTGGGTTGTATGCGGCAGGTCAGACCAGGCAGGAGGCGCCAGGGAGACGTGCAGGGTGGGGTGGGGCCAGGCTGGTGTGGACCATGTGTGGGGAGAGGGTTCGGTTGGGGGCCGGTCAGGGGAAGCGTACATGAGCAGGCTGGCGGCGGCTGGAGAAAAGATGGTGGGGTGGCGACTGGGTGTGGTCGGGTCTAGGGTAGGTAGAAGCTGGGGTAGATGGGTGGTTAGGGTTTAGATAGGATAGGATTAGATTTTGGGTGTTTTTATTGGGGTTGGTCAGCTGGGCCGTTTTGGGCCTGGTTCGGTTGCCCCCTAAAAATAGAATCAAATTTTATTTATTAAAAACGAGGCTTTTGTAATCCATTTTTAGACGAAACAAAATATTCCGGCCAAGCCCGGGTTTTGTATTTGAATAAAGACGGGGCCTATTTAGGATAACAAAATAGGTTTTCGAAAATAGTTTTAGACAAAACCATGCATGATGACGATGATGCTCAAATGCAATGTCGCATGATGACATGAGCATGTGGTCATGATGATGCAATGCGCAAAAACACAGCGATTTTCTAGTAGTGGTTTTAGCGGGATGCCACAATTCGACACCACTAACAAGGGATCTCGCCCTCGAGATCCGCCTCATGGTACCGGGAAGAAGGTCGGCGATCTGAATCTTCTCGCTTCATGTAGATCCTCGCGACACCACTAACAACAGGTCGTTGTCCATGATCGTGGAGAGAACACTCCGGGAAACAAAGGACGAAGGTAAAGGTATCCACAAATAAAGCCACCTCTAACTTCGATAGAAAGAGAGAACCGATGCATTCTCATCCACTTCAATGTACACGAGCAAATAGAGTGAGTAGTCGGCATGGGGGCCAATCCATCACGCACCCAAACTATTACTCCGCACAAGCAGTAGAAAGGCGTGCAACCATTCTCAGAATCAGACTGAAGATCTCGACAATTCAGGTTCGGAACAAAGGAGTGATGCAGGATCTGCATCAAATCTGGCGTAGATGATGTCGTCGCGTCGGAAAACACCGGAAGGCACAAACAAGGAACAAAGAATGGTACCACAGATAAAGGGTCGCTCCGGTAGCATGAAGTTCGGAGGTAGAAACACCGTTACCAAAGGAGGAAGCGAAACCCTGAAGGTACGACAGAAACCTAACCACGAGAATTCCTGGACTCGAAGAAAGGGAAGAGAGAAGATTCAAAACACGCAGAGGTAAGAGAAGAATAGAAGAGGGTAAGGAGTAAAAGTAGACCTAATCAGATCTATCCAACCGATTTTCCAAAATAGTTTTGACACTCTACTTCGGCTGTTAGCTAGGTTATCCTACAAGCTGGACTTGTGGGGTATCGCAACTGCTGAGCTCTGATACCACTCTGTAACACCCTCAAATCGGCCCTATGCAAGTTTTAGTCCTTTCCGCCTAACCCGCATAGAAACGATTCAAGGACGCCCACCAGGCACTTTCGTGCGGGTGGAAAACGAAGTAATACCATTACACAACAGTCCTCGATGGGACCCACATAACAGATATATATACAACACGACTCCAAGAGTCAAGAATATAGATATTCAATACAAAGATCCAAATCACCTTGAAAACGATACAACGTCTGACTACAGACAAAATGTAAATGGGGCTAAGAGCACTGAAGAATAACCAATGGCGTCCATAACCCTGCCCAGGCCAAGCCGGAAGGGTAACCCTGCTAAAGACGTCAATCTCAAACCTGCTAAAACAAAAGGGGTGCCGACAAAGGGCAAAGGAAAAAGAGGAGCGTCAGTACTGAGGCCAGTACACGGCGAGGCTAGAATTCGGCGGTCCTCGCCTACACAGGTATGGTGGGCTGAAGCGGCAGCGCAGAGGCACTAACAACCTATAGAGACTCGGTATCACTTGCGACTATTAGAGAGGGGTAAGAAAGACCTATTCGGATCCAACCTAAAGCTAACACCAAACAAACCCATCCTAGAGTTCCCCCTCGAGACCAAACGAGGAAGTCAAACCGAGGAACTCAGACAATTGGCAGTTTTATTCATTCGATTATAGTTGAAGGACTTACTAGTCAGATATAGATAGCGTGGGCCGTCCTTATAGCATATGTAATGGGCAGTTTAATCACCATTCCGTTATAGTTGGAACATTTACTAGTCAGATATAATTGTCCTGAGGAATCCCAAAACCCAGCAGTTGTTGGCACTTTTATCACATTCCATTGGAGTTGCAATACTTACTAGGCAGATATAACAAACAACCCAGGTCCACCAATGGTTGGCATTTTTAATATCCATTCCGTTATAGTTGGAGCTGATTACTAGTCACATATTAAGTCAAATTTATAGCACTACTTTAGTTATGCTTGTCTATGATCGAGATACTGTGCTCCAAGTTTTCCATAACCGCGAACACGGCTTTCAGAAAGTTTTACCCTGCAGGGGTGCACAAATAGCAACACACACTCTATCAACCTCGGAAAAACCAACTCAAAACCCAACGAGGCATTCACGACAAAGCGATCACAGGATTCATAAAATATTTCAGGGGGCCACCCCACTAAGCTACCCGCAACGAAGTTGGCCGGCTCCGGAACGGACCCAGGGTTTGCGACGACGGTTGTAAACGACTGGGAATCCGATAGTGTGACTAGGCTTGTCGATACCGCGAAAACCTGGCGCGATCCAAAATAGTACAGGTGCTCCACGCACAATCTTAAATAAAGCAATAACATGGCATAAGTACAAGATAGTAATAAAACCCCAAACTAGTTTGTGGCCCCAAGAAATAGAAATGAATCAAGCACTGGCTCAGGGGGGTCCACGGCCTCCCGGATGTGGATAGTGCGAAAAATCAAGGAACAGGTATCAAGTACTCGGGGCCTATGGGACACAAGTGGACATAAAAACCAAATAGCATATATTGTCCACCGGTGCCTCTTTCATTAGTTATCCCAGCAATATAATAGTTGTATTTAAAGTCATGATCAAATCCACCAATAAGCATATGTCAACATTCCAACAACTGTGGTACTTTGAAAACA
The DNA here is from genome assembly GCA_910589775.1 of Avena eriantha. Lineage (NCBI taxonomy): Eukaryota > Viridiplantae > Streptophyta > Magnoliopsida > Poales > Poaceae > Avena > Avena eriantha. Next base: position 451,608,408 of record OU342741.1, on the reverse strand, counting down.
CGAGATCGCACCTGAGCAAGCAACTACGACTCGCAAGGCCAGCTATCTACCAAACACAGGTAATAGGAGGTGTCCAAGGCAATATAGAGGCTGCAATGAGTATAAATGGTGCACGGAAACTAAAGCATCGCGACACAGATAGCAATAGATCAACAGGAGGAAATAAAGACTAAAAATGCAAAATAGGTAGAAGGGGGAGAGATGCTCGCCTTGAAAAACACTACCGACGGATCATATCCGGAGAACTTGTCGATACTCGCATCAACTCATCGTCCTAACCCGTGAAGAAGCAAACACTAGCAGAAACACCGGATACAATATTTAATACTATGGCAGAAGATCCGACATGATTATGATATGATGCAAATGTGGTGCAATTAGGCAGTATTAAGCGGAACCGGAGTTCCAACAATTAATTAAGAGGTTCAAGTTATTTAGAAACCCCTCAATTTAAATGTTGAATTAACAAGGCGAAACAGGGCATCGGTTCGCTACACCAATTTAAATGGAGTCAAGATAAGACAAAGATATCCTGCATATAGACTCCATATTTAATTTAGGTGAATCGACTATTTAACCCACCCCACCAGATGACATGTATGCAAGCATGATGATTAAAATCAACAAGCATATATATCATTTATAAAATAGGGTTTCGAGAAAGGAGTCACACATGTGGCGGTTCGAAGATCTTGGGTTCCGGGTGTTCGGGGTTCGACAGGGATCGGTCTCGGCGGAAACGACGTTCGGACTCCGGGGTTCAGGGTCTTCGGATCTGTGAAGGAGATCATCGCATTCCGAGGAGAAGATCTTGGCGTGCCGAGGGTTCGGCCTTCGAATCCCGGGAAGGAGGTCTTGCGGTTTTTTCCGTGAAGGCGAACTTGACGCTCGGCGTCCGTGAAGTAGATCTTGTCGTCCCGGCACCATCACCTCCGATCTCCGGTTGGAATCTTGTCGTCCGTCTATTGTAGGTGGTGAACTTGATCGATGGTCTTCGGGTCACATCCATCTGGTGACGAACTTGTTTAGTACCACGATGACCTTGGCATCCGTGTTCCGGCCTCTCTGATCAATGGCGAACTTGTTCAGCGTCGATGGTCTTGGGAAGATCTTGGAGAAACCTCGGGTACAGAGGAGTAGCGGGGCTTCGGCATTCTTCGGATGGCATCTCCATCTTCATACATCACCACCATACCATCACATCCACCACACCACACCACATATGTATCTCACCTTGAAATCGCACTAGCACCACAACACGACAGGAGAAGTGAGCAACAGGACAAACCATCTGAACATGAGCAACATGCCCGATGGGGTAGATGCACATGGTGTCTTGGGGCCAGAGGCTTGCTAGGAGGCGGCTAACAGGTCGGTGGCCGGAGGATGCAGAGGGACCTCGGCGAGGACGCACCGGCAGGTGGCACCACGCGACCTGCAGGAGAAAGAGGAGGCGTCCATCGACGCTGCACGGACAGGGGCGCGGTTCAGAGCAGAGGAAGAGGCCCCAACGTGCGGTGCTCTCGGGAAAGGGCCTTTCGCGATAGCGCACGGAGCAACTGGCGGCGATGCAGCGGGGTTCGGGGCTCAGAAAGGCAATAGCGGCCGGGCGGGGATCGGCGAAGTGGGGAGTCGTGCTCGAGCGGCCGCCGGTGGGGTCGGGGCGAACCGGGAGAAGGGGCCGCTGCGGAGGGGCTCCTGGCGAGCCTGCGGCGTGGGGAAGAGCTCGAGCTCGGGGACGATAGGGCCCGAGGGAGGCCAGGATGGTGAGGGCCCGCGGAGAACGGCGCAAGGATGGAGCGGGGGAAACTGGCGCCAGCGGCATGCTCGGAGGAGGGCGGCGCTCGGGGCTCGGCGCGGTGGAGCTCTGTGGGCCGGGCATGGTGTTGGAGGCGGAGAGAGGAGAGGAGAGGCGGCGTGGAGGTGGAGAGGTTGGCGACCTGCTAGCCGAGCGCGGGGCGGCGGAGCACACGCGAGGAGGAGGGGTACGGCGGGGCCGGCAGTGGCGCGGAGCTCGGCTCTGCGAGACGAAGAGGAGCAGGGCACGGGAAGACGCGACAAGGGCGCGGTCGCGATGGAGACAAGGGGAGGGGATCAAGGGAGATGGGGGTTGCGTGGAGGGGACGTGGTTAGCGGCAGGTGGGGCCGGCCGAACGGGATCAGGGGGGTTGCGTGGGTTGCATGTAGCAGGTCGGACCAGGCAGGAGGCAGCCAGGGAGACGTGCAGGGTGGGGTGGGGCCAGGCTGGTGTGGACCATGTGTGGGGAGAGGGTTCGGTTGGGGGCCGGTCAGGGGAAGCGTACATGAGCGGGCTGGCGGCGGCTGGAGAAAAGATGGTGGGGTGGCGACTGGGTGTGGTCGGGTCTAGGGTAGGTAGAAGTTGGGATAGATGGGTGGTTAGGGTTTAGATAGGATAGGATTAGATTTTGGGTGTTTTTATTGGGGGTGGTCAGCTGGGTCGTTTTGGGCCTGGTTCGGCTGCCCCCTAAAAATAGAATAAAATTTTATTTATTAAAAACGAGGCTTTTGTAATCCATTTTTAGACGAAACAAAATATTCCGGCCAAGCCCGGGTTTTGTATTTGAATAAAGACGGGGCTTATTTAGGATAACAAAATAGGTTTTCGAAAAGAGTTTTAGACAAAACCATGCATGATGACGACAATGCTCAAATGCAATGTCGCATGATGACATGAGCATGCGGTCATGATGCAATGCGCAAAAACACAGCGATTTTCTAGTAGTGATTTTAGCGGGATGCCACACAGGTTCACGAGGTTCCTCCCCTCGCCACTGGTGGTCCAGTCCCTACTTCTTGCTAGAAGCGTGCGGCTGCCTCGGCCGCAGCTTCGGAGGTGCCGCCGCCCAAGAAGCGGCAGAAAAAGTCCGGGGTGAAAACCTCGACTAAGCTGGCCGCCAAGAGCACGGTCCGGAGGATGCTCAAACCTCGGGCTCCCCCAACCTCTATCGAGTAAGTCTCTTTGCATTTTCCCTTTAAGTTTTTCCCTTTCTGTGTTTGCTCTTGTCTCTTATTGGTTCTTTTTCTCTTTTTGACTTGGTTTCTTTTCTTCTTCTCAGAGCTCCTAGGGTCATTCCCTAGAGCGGCTCCGGCATAGCATCTCCAATACGGAGTAGCCCTTCCCCCCCTCCCCCCCCCCCCCCCCCCCCCCGCGATGATGATACTCACCCGCTCAGCCCTATCCAAGAGGGCTCCACAGCTGCGCCTGATTAGAGCCCACCTCGTCATGAGGGGGCAATGTCGTCGTGCGGGGGGGGAGGGGGGGTAGAGGGGCGGCTTTGGATATGGCCATGCCGGATCTCCCCAATACCGCTTCAGCCCCAGCGCCAAGTTTTGAGGTGCCAGCTTCATCGGCACCGCGCCAAGAAACTTCTTCTCCTACCTAAGTGTTTCCAGCACCAGTAGCACCAGCAGCAGCAACAGCAGCACCAGCACCAGCACCAGCACTAGCAGCAACACCAGCCGCAGCAACATCATCAGCAGCAACACCAGCAGCAGCAGCACCAACACCAGCACCAGCAACAACACCAGCACTAGCAGCAGCAGCAACAACATCAGCAGCTTCCACCAAGCCTCCCAAGAGGAAGGCGCCGTCAGCTCCCTCCGGATCAACCACCTCAGTTGCGGATATCTTCCAGCCAGCTCCTCAGGCTTCATCCGACAAGCTCAAGGAAGCTGCCGGATCAGCTAAAGGGATCTCGTTTGGGTCACATGCTGCTCGATTAGAGGGTCGCAGGCAGCTGGTTCTGCATACCAGCGCTGCTGCAGCTCAATCCGCCAGGCGAGAGGCCCACATCAAAGGCCTTGTGGCGAACTACTCTCCCAGCGGCGAAAGTTACAGTCCAGTGCTCCTGGAGTACGTGAAGAACTGGAACAATGCTGAATTCATCGACCCACAAGATGATCTGCCGGAGAAGTTCGGCCCAGCTGAGTACATCGCACGGATGAACTACGCTACCAAGGCCATCTCTTTGGTTGGCCGGATGATGGAGGTAATTCTTTTCCTTAGCCGTTAGTACTTTGTATAACCGAGCACTTGTAGATATATCCCCTAGTCCCCGAGCCTCCGAGGGAGTAACTTGTTACTCGATCGGATGCTCCTTAGAGAATTTGGTTTCTATTCATAGCAACTTCAAATTTTAACAAAGTTAGAGCCGGATTAAGTTCCTGATACATTGCAAATGTATCTATAATTTTTGATGTTCCATGCTTGGTTTTATCTACTTTCTTGTGTTTTGTCCACACTTTGGAGTACTTTTCATATCATTTCTTGGACTAACCTATTAACAACAGCCACATTGCCAGCTGCCTGTTTTCTGCTGTTTTTGGTTTCAGGAAGTTAGAAAATGAATATTCTCGGAATTGGACGGGACAAAAGCCAAAGTTATTATTTTCCCAGAAGACTCACGGAGCCAGAAGGAGAGTCGGAGAGGGGCCATAGGGTGGCCACACCACCCCTAGGCGTGGGTCCCCCTTGGCCGCGCCAGGGCATGGTGTGGGCCCTCTGACCGGCCACCGAGCTTGCCTCTTTCACCTATATATCTCCCCCGAGGCAAAAACCCTAAATCATCAATCATAGATCCACGAAAAGTTCCGCAGCGCCGCTGCCACCGAAGGGGAGATTCGGGGGACAGAAAGTCTCTATTCCGGCACCCTGCTAGGACGGGGAAGTGCCCCCGGAGCCATCTCCATCGATCTCCACCACCATCTCCATCGCCATTGCTGATTCCCATGATGAGGAGGGAGTAGTTCTTCCTCGAGGCTAAGGGTTCTACCGGTAGCTATGTGTTCATCTCTCTTTATATGCATGATCATATTGTGATCATGAGCTTGTAATCTATAGATCTACCTTGCTACTCGAGTGCTTTAATAGATCTCTGCTCTCCCCGTGTGTGTGAAAGTGACAGATGGCACTATGGCTAGAGATTACAAATACTTGTTATGAGTTATATTTGGAGTTGGATGTCTTTATGAAATTGTGGTGTTTGCTAGAACCATCTAGTGCTCAAGGTGATAGTGTGGGGTTTTCTAGATGGGAAAGGCTTACTTTGAGGTGTGTTGTTATAGCCCTACCATCGATTAGAGTGTCCAACCGGAGAGTAGTTAAGAGTTGTGTCATAAAGAAGAATATATTTATATGAGAGTGTTCACTAGTGAAAGTATGATCCCTAGGCCTTGTTTCTAAGCATTGAAACACCGTTTGCTATTAGATATATTACATGTTTGCTTGCTTCTATCTTTATTTCATTTTTACTTTAGTCTTTTCCACGCCATCAAGCTATTTTCTATCACCATTACCACTTATAATTATCTATACCACGCCATCAAGTATTTCAGTATCTCTTCGCCGAACTAGTGCACCTATACACCTGACAAGTGTATTAGGTGTGTTGGGGACACAAGAGACTTCTTGTATCTTGATTTCAAGATTGCTTGAGAGGGAATACCTTTGACCACTTCCTCCCTGAGTTCGATAAACCTTGGGTGATCCACTTAAGGAAAAACTTGTTGTTGTTCTACAAACCTCTGCACTTGGAGGCCCAACAATTGTCTACAAAAATAGAAGTGCGTAGACATCAGTTCCCTTGGCCCGGATCTTGTAAATTTCGAATATCCACACACCTACATCTGGGTTAAGTTCCACTTGGCCCGAATCTTTTAGACTTCGAATATCCACACACCTAGAGCCGGGTTAAGTTCCGCTTGGCCCAGATCTTGTAGACTTCGAATATCCATACACCTAGAGCCGGGTTAAGTTCCACTTTGCCCGAATCTTGTAGACTTCGAATATCCACACACCTAGAGTTGGGTTAAGTTCTGCTTGGCCCGGATCTTGTAGACTTCAAATATCCACATACCTGGAGCCGGGTTAAGTTCCACTTAGCCCGGATCTTGAAGACTTCGAATATCCACACACCTAGAGCCAGGTTAAGTTCCTCTTGGCCCGGATATTGCAGACTTTGAATATCAACACACCTAGAGCCGGGTTAAGTTTCACTTGGCCCGGATCTTGTAGACTTCGAATATCCACACACCTAGAGCCGGGTTAAGTTCTGCTTGGCCCGGATCTTGCAGACTTCGAATATCCACACACCTAGAGCCGGGTTAAGTTCCACTTGGCCCGGATCTTTTAGACTTCGAATATTTCTTTATTTTTCTTTTGATCTTGACATTGCGTTGCTTATTTCAGATTACCACTAACCGCCGATCCGCTGAGTTCCAGCGCCCGCTGGACTCCTATAAAGACATGCGTGCGCGTTATGGCAAACTTCTGGAGGAGCACTAGAAGAAGGGTAATATTCCTTACTTAGACTTTTCCCTCTTCCATTTTTGTTCATTCGAGCTGCCTATGATCCGTATTAATTTGTTATCCGAACAATGCAGCCGAGGTTGAAGATGAGAATATTATCATGCGGAAGAACGTAGCTGAGATCAAAGGTAATCTTATCTCCTTTGCATGATCACTGTATGCTCCTTTCTTTACCCGGTAGACGTTTATACTTTGGTTTCTTTGGATTATGCCACTGTTGCAGTTGCTCTTGAAGACAGCATTACAATGCCTGATATGATGACCCATTTCCTCGAACAAGGAGGGAAGCATGAGGCTGAGCTGAAGAAGAAGGATCAGGAGGTTGCAGCTCCAGGACTCAGAGATTACTCGGCTGAATGCCGAAATTTAGAGGCTCAAGGGCCTCTGTAAGTCCGAATTGGAGAAGGCTTACCAGGACTTTGCCGAGGAAAAAGACCGTTTAACCACGCAAATTTCTAAGGACCAAAGCTTATTGCAGGAAGCCGACGTCAAACTTACGTCGGTGACATCTCAGTACGAGAAACTCCAGGCCCACAGCGCCAATGTCCATTCCGAGCTTCAGCAATTCCTCTTCCAGATTGCACATGAGTTCTTTCCCCTTGCTTAATTTTCCTTCCTCTAGGTTTGGTGCTTTTGCTCACTGTCTCCTTTGCTCTGTTCTCAGGCAAATTTTTAGAAAGTGATATGTTTAGTGGTGCTACCATAAATCGGTCCCACGAACAACGTGGTATTCTTGTGGGCCCTGACGCTGAGCCAATCCCGTATAATACGGAGGATCTATTGGCGAGCCTCACCGCTCGCCTTGAGCTAGTGAAGAACCACGGTGCAGACATTATACCGGTGGCAACACGGATGTTTATCTCCCTCTGGCCCACTGAGCCCATTCCTAAAAGAGGTCTGGCTTTCATAGCCAAACAGCTGAATCTGTGGCGTGAATCTGCCGCACGGGCTGGGGCTGACATTTCCTTGCAGTTCGTCCTTTCGTGGAATGAAGGAATTGATCTGGAGTTGCTTACCCACATGCGCACCGGATCTAAGTGGTCCAAAGATCCGGATTGCGTTGCACGCTGCAAAGCCTGTGCCAACAAGCTTATTCAATACTCCTTCTGCCATGCTTGGAACAAAGGGCCGAGTTATCTCGACGTTTTTGATGATGAAGTTGCTTCTGGAGACAAAGAGGATGAAGGGAGCGAGGGTGAGGCCTCCGAGCTTGGCAACAAGGCCGAAGACCCGTAGGATGGCGAGGTTAACCCTGAGGATGAAGCCGAGCCTAGCACCCCTCCCCCAAATTCCAAAGTACCTCCTTCCTCGACAGATGATTCGTCTGTTGCCCCTCCTCCTTAAAAACACTTATCATATTTGACAGATCCCCAGAATGCCCGGTGGAAATGTATTGAAGTAATTTATTTTGGTTGTGCTACAATTTATCGTTTGGAAGTAAGTTCTTAATGTTGGATAATCGTGGGTGAAGTCCCCGAGTTTCATTTTCTTGTTCCCCCAATTTTTGACTCGGCTCACGTCTACCTTGATTCAGCTTTTTGACTTACGCGTCTGAGGTTCAAAATTTGATTTAACAATACTTGAAACTTTGAGACTAGCTCAAAATGATCCAGTGTTAGATAAATACAATAAACCAAGGGTTAGTCAAAATAACCAATGTCGGCCCGCTTAAGTTCTTTTCCTTAGTCGTTTTCCATGTGCTCTGCCATTCCAAACTTGTTCTCTAGCTTGCCATGAAGCCAATTCTTGTTGGACAACAGCAAAGTCGAAGAGTTGGGTTTTTGGTGCTCACACATTACTAGCCCGACTAAGATATAAGCGACTTAACCCAACCGACATAAAAATACGAAAATGAGAAAGACAATTATTATGGCAGTCCCCGAGTCTCTGCTTGGGGTGCCAAAAGTTTTATTAATAAGCTCATTGCCGACATACATACTGACATATGAGTGGCTCGGATACATTCACCTCTTTGTTAGGTGTAGAAAGGACGAAGTAGTGCTACATTCCACGGTCGCTTAGATTCCTCTCCGGACCTGTCTGCCTTGTTCTTTTCCTGGGGCTGTGCATCAATAAGATAGTAGGAATCATTGTGCAAGGCTTTGCTTACAATGAAAGGTCCATCCCATGGAGGGGATAGCTTATGCATGCCAGCAGTGCGCTGTATCAACCGTAGTACCAGGTCACCTTCCCGGAAGACTCGGGGGTTTACTTTCCGGCTATGATAGCGTCGGAGATTTTGCTGATATATGGCGGATCTGGACAAGGCCAATTCTCTTGCTTCTTCCAGCAGATCAACATAATTTTGCTAGGATTCGCGCACTTCCTCTTCCGTGAATTGGGTGACCCTTGGCGAATCATGCTCTATGTTGGCTGGTAATACAGCTACTGCCCCATATACCAGAAAGAATGGTGAACTTATCAACTTCGATCCACTTGGTGAACTTGTCAACCATAACTAGGATATGGGTCATCCCTCCTTTAGCCGGCTTAAATGGCCCTACCATATCTAGGCACCATACGGCAAATGGCCAGGTAATGGGGATAGTTTTCAGCTCCGACATTGGTAAATGAGTTTTCGTGGCGTATCTTTGACAACCATTGCATTTTCTCACCAGATCCTCTGCTTGCTCCAAAGCACTGGGCCAATAAAATCCATGCGGGGAAGCCTTTGCCACTAAGGCCCTTGAGGAGGCATGGTGGCCACATTCCCCTTGGTGAATATCCCGGAGTATGTCAAGTCCTTCCTCTAGGTCAACGCCCGCTGCAGCACTGTTGTCACACTTCTTTTGTATAGTTCGGCATTGATAATAGTATACGCCTTTGCTCTTCTCTGGATCTGTCTTGAGATTATCTCGTAATCCGACAAGGTTCCCTATTTTAGGAAATCAAAAATTGGCTTGGCCCAAGTTGGTATAGTCCGGACGGGAAATGGTTCCTCATCAATTTGCATCGCATCTACTGACATAACTCCTACCGGTTCAGGCTGATCATTCCCCAGTTTGTTGAGGCAGTCCCCGGGTTTGCCAAGGCAGTCCCCGTGTTTGCCGAAGCAGTCCCCGGGTTTGCTGAGGTGCCTCCCCACTCTATCTCCATAGGTGCAGCTCTTGATCCGGAGAGTGCCGGGATATAAATTGAGTCTGATTCAGGCGATGGCATGATAGATGGTTTTCTCAGGTGCTCCGAAGCAACATTTGGCAAGATTGGCTGCCGGGATGAGCCTAACTTAGACAACGTATCTGCTGCCTCTTTTTCAATCCAAGGTATGTGATGGAACTCACACCCTTCGAAAAACCCACGTATCTTTTGAACATGGAATCTGTATAGGGCCATGTTAGCATCCAAGGCATCACAATTTCTAGACAATTGTTGCACCACCAAATCCGAATCTCCAAAGCATTGTATCTGACATATCCAGGACATATTTCAGTTGATCCTTCTTCGGCGAGGTAAGCACTACTTCGGCGCCCAACCCATCTTTCAGTTTCGATCCATCGAAGTGCATTCACCAATAATTGGAGTCTAGCAGAGGTGGCTCATATTGCATTTCAGCCCAGTCCACGAAGAAATCTGCCACAACTTGCGACTTTATAGCATCTCGTTTGTCAAATTGTGGCGCATATGGGGCTAACCCAATTGCCCATTTTGCTATCCGGCCACTTGCATCTTTGTTACTCATAATCTCTGATATGGGTACCTCACATATCACTTTGACAGGATGCTCCTCAAAATAGTGTTTGAGTTTCTTGGCCGACATATATACGCCATACGCCATCTTTTGATAGTGAGGGTAATTCTGTTTTGAAGCAGACAATACCTCGCTCAGATTATACACCGGCCTTTGCACCGACTTTCCTTCTTCCTCGCGCTCCACTATGATTACTTCACTTACGACTCGGTTGGTCATGGCTACGTAGAGCAACATTGGCTCCTTGGGTAGTGGTGCTGCTAGGATCGGCGCAGTAGATAACATCTTTTTCAATTCTTGAAACGCAAGGTCCGCCTATGGCGTCCATGTGAATTTGTCTGCCTTTTTCATTAACTGGTAGAGGGGCAAGGTCTTCTCTCCCAACCGACATACGATCCGGCTTAACGATTCCAGACAACCAATGAACTTATGCACATCATTAAGGCATTTTGGCAGTTCCATTCTTTCTATGGCCCAGATTTTCGTCGGGTTAGCTTCGATACCTCGGCTAGAAACTAAAAAACCGAGTAACTTTCAAGCGGGCACGCCAAATGTGCACTTCTCCGGGTTGAGCTTCATTCGGAACCTTCTTAAGTTCGCGAATGTTTGCTAGATATCATCAAGGAGTGTATTGCTTTCCTTGGTCTTCATCGCCACATCATCCACATAAACTTGCTTTCCTATCTGGTCGTGTAAGCATTTTTGCATGCATCGTCGGTACATTGCTCCTACATTACATAGTCCAAACAGCATTGTGCAATAGCAATAAGCCCCGTACGGGGTAATAAACACAGTCTTTATTTGATCATCCGGATTCAGGGGTATCTGGTGGAAACCAGAATACACATCAATGAATTACAGTAGCTCACATCCGACTGTTGAGTCTATGATTGATCTATTCTAGGGAGTGGGAATGCATCTTTGGTACATGCCTTATTCAGGTTCATGTAATCAATGCACATGTGCCATACCGCAGCCATGTTCGGATCATCTTTCTTCTTCTCCACAAGCACCGGATTATAGAGCCAATCCGGATAGAGTACTTCCATGATAAATCTGGCTGCTAGGAGCCTAGCTATTTCATCCCCAATGACTTTCCTTCTATCCTCAGCAAAACGCTGGAGAGGCTACTTTACCGGCTTAGCCCCAGGTCTTATGTTTAATGAGTGCTCAGCTAACTCCCTCGGTACTCCTTGCAGATCCTGAGTGGACCAAGCAAAGATATCCCAATTCTCGTGGAGGAAGTTGACGAGCTCGCTTTCCTATTTGCTTCTTAACCTGGCACCAATGGTTACGGTGCGCTCTAAGAACTGATCATCGGTTGGCACTTTCTTTGTGTCCTTGGTTGCTTGGAATGACACGCTTATGTGCGGGTTGGTCAGGGCCGGCATATGCTGCTGCAGGGATTGAGCCAACGCCGCCACCTCCAGTATCTTACTTTTTCCCTGAGCTATCACGAGTGGCTCGGCTAAGTTAGATCCGGCTGAGGCGCACTCGATTGAATGCTGGAAGTCCCCTGATACAGTTATGACACCCCTTGGTTCGGGCAGTTTCATCTTAAGGTAGCTGATGTGAGTACTTTCCATGAACTTGTTCAGCGCGGGCCTACCGAGTAATGCGTGATAAGCGCTCTCCAGATTCACTACTTCGAACTCCAAATTTTCAGTCCGGCAATTATCTCGTGCCGAATAACACATCAACCCGGACCTTACCAATTGGATCACGGGAAATACCCGGTACAATGCCATGAAAAGTGGGCCTCGTTGCTTGCAACATGTTCTCTGTTATTCCCAACTTGTGCATGGTATCCTTGTACATAATGTTGATACTACTACCATTGTCAACCAGTACCTTGGAAAACCTCACATTGAGATTCAACCTGATGAACGTTGGATCTAGGACCAATGCATAAGTCCTAGGGCTAGGCATGATCTTTGGGTGATCCTTGATACTCCACGTGATTTCCTAATCTGCCCAGGGCATGTATCTCACTACTTCCGTCATTACTGCATTTACCTCCATATGCCGGTGCTGCAAGCTTTTTCGGTCATTTTCTTCCGTGGTAAACACACAGTAACTTTGATGATGCTCCATGTACTCGTTTCGTCCCTCATTCACGTGGTAACTTTGACCTTGTTGCTGGTTATTATCTACTTGATATACCGCATCCCTTCTTCCTGATTCTCGTACCTCAGTGGAGGTGGTGGCAACATCAGTTGCTGTCCATTCCCCCTGTTAGTAACGGTTGCCGTGGTGCCTCATTTCTAGGTGCCTCGTTCTGAGGTGCCTGAGCATTCCCCGAACTGCCCTGCTCTAACTTTCTCATCCACTCACACTGTCGGGTTGTATGGTTTGCCGGACTATTCGGACTTGGTGTATGGAACTTGCAAGGTTGACCTAGCATGGACTCGAACGTATACCTCGGTCTATCTTTCTGTTTTGCCATTGCTTTTTCTGCTCCGGGGTCCAAGGATTTTTCCCTTCGTTTTTCTGTTGCTAGTTTTGTCCTCCAGTTTTTTGACGCTGGCTAGCACTGGCATTGGGCTGATCCCGGTCTACCGCTACCACCTACTATGAGTTATATCGGTAATCCGGGCGCTCGTCCCTTCTCTTTCCTCGAAAATCATTCCTCCTCGATGACCCGGAGCCATCTCGGTTGTAATATTCCTCGTTTGCCTCACTCGACATTAGTCGGGGTTGCGTTGGATCTCCCAAGGCATACGAATCCACGACCCGTATCGTCTCAGCCAAAGTGGTTGGCATATCTCGCTGCATCCCTGGGCGAACCACGCAATAGCTTGTAATTCAATTACTCCCTCGCACGAGTTACGCATGTTGCACCACCGAGTCAGGAAATCCCGGTCTGGCTCATTCGGTCCTTGCCGGCATAGCGCCAGAGCCTGTGGCCTATTGGGCCTCTTGTAGGTGCTCGAGAAGTTGCTAACGAACAACTCCTCCAAATCCAGCCAACAGTTAACACTTCCTGGTGGAAAATTTTTCAGCCAAACTCTTGCTGGTCCTTCCAACATCTGTGGCACATATCTTACTACCCATCTCAAATTTCTGGTTGCGATCTTGACCATCGTCACATAATCAGTCAGCCAATCCTGTGCCTGGTACTACCATCATAGGTTCTGGTTCCTTTGGCCAGCTAAAAGTTCAACACGAGTGGCTCCTTCATGATCTAGGGCCCAAAGCATGCCGGACCCGGTGGACCTTGTACCTTGATTAGCTCCGACCTATAAATTTTATCCAGTTTCAGCCTTGCATCATCTGGCTGCAAGTTCCTGCTTCCCAGCCTTGACCCGATTATGTGGTGATCCGGTCTGGGGTATCCTTTGTTGATCATAGCCGAATAACCATCATTGTATCTTTCCTGATCCGGACAAGCATTTTGTTGTTGTGTTGCTTGTCCTGCACTTCCCTCCTGCCGAGGTGCGCGTTGTTGCTGCTGCCGAGGTACATTTTGCCCCGTCCTCACGGGATCACACTGTCCGGAATTGCCATTGGCAGCATTCCCCTGACTGGCATTGCCTTTGTCGCGGTTACCTCGCCCAGCGGCACCTCGGTTGGTACTATGTCGATCTTCATCAACTTGCACTACTTTGCCTTTTCCGGCCCTTGCTAGATCATAGGGAACCATTTGTTTGTCTCTTCTCTTGGAGTTTACTACTTCTTCTCTCCTTGGATTATGACCCGGAGATGACGCGGCTCCTCCGGATCTTGCCGGGTTATTCCTAGCCGAATGTACCACGTGTGACGCTCCTGGTGGCGTCGGGTTTGCCTTGTTCATTTCTTCATTTTGCTAGCAAGCGACTCTCAGCAAGTGATTCACCCTCTCTTGTTGCCTTTGCTGGGCCTCTCCGGTTAAACCTTCTAACTTGGACGCGGCCACATTTGGTGCCCTGAGGTTCTTTGCCGGGGTACTGTACCTATCCAGCCCTTCTGTTACTATCGTGGCTGTCTAACCCGGCCTAGGCTCGTATTCCTTGTCAATCTCAGTAATCAGGTTCCTACCTCGGATTTTCATGCCATCTATGCGGTATGCCTTTGCAATTCCCTCAAAGTAATCTTCAAAGACTGCTGCAACTCTGCTACCTTCTTTGTCCCAGCTAACATTTTCCGCCTAGTTTCCTGTAGCTTAGCTTGCGCCTGAGCCGGGTCTACCATAGGTGCTATTGGAGTTGCTAGGCTATCTATTGCTTCCTGGAGCACATTCTCTACCCTTTCTAGTGGGGGAAACCTTGATCTGGTCTGCTTTGGCGTAACCTCGAGCTCTGGTGCCGGGCCCTTGCTTGCTTCTGCGTCTGGCACGGTCACCAGGACTTCAACGCTGCTGGTGGTGCGTGTGATACGCTGAGAGGTGGTTCGCCTCCCTCAACGATGTGCCAAAGATGAACGCAGGACTCGTCCACACCGACATAGATCTTGTATGTGCCAAGCTTGATGAAGACGTTGTTGCGTGGAGGGGGGTGCCTGCCGAAGCTCCCTACATTGTTGTTGACGTAGTCCAGCACTCCAAAACGCTGAACCAGGCCGAAGAGGACGCGCTCGCCGGTGCTGGAGAAGCTTCCCGTCTAGATTTTCACCGCTGCTAGCACAGCTGGCCCCACGGTGGGAACCAACTCTCGTGGTGGTGGCACAGCAGATGCCATTGATAGGCTAAAGATGGGGCCAATGTGTGCTAGGGGAATCTAGGGAGGGAGAACGTGATGATTCCACACACAGATGTTCTTGCATTCTCTCTATAAATGGTGTTTACAAGTCCTCTTCAAGCTCTTGGTAAGAAGGAGACTATGTCTCTTACTCCCTACAAACTAGCTCTAGAGTTCTACCTTAGACAGAGAAAATTATCCATCCCTCTCTATGGAGGCCCCGGTGCTCCTTATATATAGGAGCCTGGGTTACAATATTAGGGCTCACGTGGCAGCATATTCTCCGAATATGCTCCTCGCCTAAAGCTAGATGCTTCTTTATTCTCTTTAATGGCTCGTCCGGGCTTTGGACGTAACCCACAGTGTAATCTTTGTCTTTAAGAGTCACCAGACATGGGCTATGTGAACCGGCATTGCCCGCGTCTCCTTAGTCGCCCCTGACCCGCTGGTCCTCCTCTCTGCTTTCTTTGCTCACGCTATAGCTAATAAAGCCACTTTTTGACCATCGGGAGATTCCTTCCTTCTCTTGGAAGCCATAGGATAGTCCAGCTAGCGTGTGGCTAATCCGGCTACCAAGATACCTGCAAAACAGATAGAAAAACATGACCGACATATATTTTATGCCGGCCGGGCTACGATTAAGGAGATGCTCCATGGACCGGGTCACTCTGTGGTTCGGCCTGCCTTGAGGTGACCCGGTCAGCACTTGCTTTGACCGCGCTGTACCCCGGCTAACTCGGCCTTTATACCCCGGCGTCACCGTACCCGGGGTATCCCCCCAAAAACCATGGCGTCCATGGAGCAGATCCTAGGCGGTCGATGATGTGATCAGCAAGCCGAACGAGGGTTCGTTGAGCAGATTAGGTGTGCGGGTACGCCGGCTAAAGTGTAGCGGGGATGTTCCAGCCAGTGACGTATTGCTGGAGGAGAGAGAGGGGGAGGGGGTTGGGGTTAGGTACTGCTAGCACTATACTGGGAAAATTACGAGTGGATCCCCCCACCTAACGAATTTAATAGGGCTCGAATGGGAATTTCGAAGTATCTGAAATTTTGGGGCACGAACTATGTCCAAATGCGCGGGATCATTTTCAAAAGGTGTTCAAAATTTTCATGATGCAAAGTCTTAGCTAGAAGTCAAACCACTCGTCAAAACTCTCTATTGTTTCTGATATATTAATTAACTGCTCGATGGGTACCTCCAAAAGCTTTTTTTCATAAAAATTTCAAAGCAACCTAAAATTTATTACTTGTAGTTCAAGTTTGACCTAATTTCATTAAATTCAAGAGCAATCTATCGCACTTAGTTGTAGGTCAAGGTTTGACCTAATTTTATTAAACTATCAGGATGCAAAATCTTAGCAACAAGATGAACCTGTCGTCAGAACTCTCTTTTGGTTCCTGATAGTATATTAATCCCCCCCACCCCGCGCCCCCTCTGATGGGTACCTCTAAGAGTTTTTCTGTAAAACTTTCAAAGCAACCTACACGGTTTACTTGTAGTAGTTCAAATTTTACCTATTATATTTTTTCCGCTTTGCCTATTATAATTTTAAATAGTGATGAAATGTCATATGTCTATTATCTGAGTCTCACGTGCAGGCACTTGCAATTTACTAGTACTTGTAGTTTCAAATTTGACCTAATTTTGATAAATCGACATAAAGTCATTCTAATGGAAAGAGTTAGCTGGGAAGTTTGAAAACTCATAAAACATGGGAATCGTTGCTACAACATGTTGGTCCTATATATATGTATGTAATCTTGGCTTGTGGCATTCAGATCCAATATTCTTCGGACTTTTCTTTAGGAAAAAGAACAACCTCGCTCGTATTCTTCACTCGGAAAATGTGGAATTGAATGTTCTTACTTGATAGTTGGAAACTCACACCGACGAAGTTGTTTACTACAAGAAGATGCAATCTATGGCGTTTACTTGTAGCTAGCTCAAGTTTGGCCTAATTTCATTAAATTACTAATATGCAAAGTCTTAGAAAGAAGTTGAACCTATCGTCGAAACTCTAATTGGTTTCTGGTATATTAATTTTGAACCCTCGATGGGTACGTCCAAAAGATTTTTTCATAAATCTATCAAAGCAAAACCTACAATTTACTTGTAGTTTCAAATTTGACCTAATTCCGAGATATCGACATAAAGTTAGTCAAATGTGCGGGGTTAGCTATAGGAAGCTTCAAAACCCATAAAACATGGGAATCGCAAGTACAACATGTTATCGATCCACTATATATATATATATGTGTGTGTGTGTCTGTCAACTTGGCTTGTGTCCACATCAAATATTCTTTGGACTTTTCATTACGAAAAAGAACAACTAGTAGCCTTGCTCATCTTCACTCGGAAAATGTAGAATTGAATGTTCTTTCCTGATAATTGGAAACTCACACTGATGACATTGTTTACTACAACAAGGTGCATCGATCTACCTCTGAAAATACATTTAATTCAAGAGCAATCTATCGCACTTACTTGTAGCTCAAGTTTGACCTAATTTTGTTAAATTGTCAAGATGCAAAATCTTAGCAAGAAGATGAACATATCGTCAAAACTCTCGGTGTTTTATGATATATTAATTGTGACCCCTCGATGGGTACCTCCAAAAGATTTTTCGTAAAACTTTTAAAGCAACCTACAATTTACTTGTAGTTTCAAATTTGACCTAATTTCGATAAATCGACATGAAGTCATCCGATCAAATGGGCAGAGTTAGCTAGGAAGCTTGAAAACTTATAAATAAAACATGGGAATCATTGGTACAACATGTTGGTCCACTATATATGTCGGTAAACTTGGCTTCTGGCATTCAGATACAATATTATTCTTCGAACATTTCTTTATGGAAAAGAACAACCTTGCTCGTCATCACTCGAAATATTGAGAATAATTGAATCTTCTTTCCTGATATAGTTCGAAAATCACACAGTACCGACGACACTTTTTACTACAAGAAAATGCAACCATCCACCTTTCTGAAAAGTCATATATTTCAACAGCAATCTATCGCGCTTACTTGTAGCTAAATTTTGACCAAATTTCATTATATATTGTCATGCGATGCAAAATCTTAGAAAGAAGTCAAACCAGTTGTCAAAACTCTCGGTTTTTTCTCATATATTTATTGTGACACCCCTCTCGATGGGTACGGTAGCTCCAAAAGCTTTTTCGTAAAACTTTCAGAGCAACCTTCAATTTAGTTATAGTTCAAATTTGACCTAATTTTGATAAATCGACACGTAGTCATTAGAGTGGGCAGAGTTAATTAGCTAGGGAGATTGAAAACTCAAAAAACATATGGGAATCGTAAGTAAAACACTTGGTCCGCTTAATATGTCTAGAAGCTTGGATTATGGCATTGAGATCCATATTCTGCTTCGAGCTTTATTTATGGAAAAGAACCATCTCGTTATCACTCGGAAAACTGAGAATTTTATTTTCTGATAGTTGGAAACTCACATTGATGGCATTGTTTACTACAAGAAGATGCACCCATCTACCTCCGAAAATACATTTAATTCAAGAGCAATCTATCGCCCTTACTTATAGCTCAAGTTTGACCTAATTTCGTTAATCGACAATAAGTCATTGAAGTGTGCGAAGTTAGCTAGGAAGCTTGAAAAATCCTAGTACTAGAAACTTGGGTATTACGTATAAGAAACTGTGGTCCAGTTTGTTTGATAATTGGGGCGGTTGCATTTTCTTTTAATCGTGGTAGGTCTCGTAGGAGCGATGTGCTTGAGAGTTAACACGGTCGGTGGAAGTACAAGTTACATTAAGGACCTCATAAAAACAAAAATTGCACCCAAGTCCATGCATTTAGCACAAGGACCCTGAAACTGAGCAATGAAGTGTGTGTTTTGAGGTTTGCACATACTAGCGTTCATCGTGCTAAAGACTATCAGTAGAATCTTTGTAGATGCTTAGAATGGAAAAGAAGATCCAACGGTTAGCAATTTTTGGATTTGTCGGTCTTCATCCAACGGTCAATGTTCGAAGTTATCCGTACACTATAAAGTGGTATGGTATGGTATTGTAACAGATAAGACAATATAAAGAGAAGATAAGAAGTACTGTGAATGGCTGATATTTTGAGTAACCTTCCCTCCCGATGTTTGGGAAGCAAGTGAAAGTTTCAAAAACCAGAAAAGTTTGAAATTTTTTGCCGCCAAGGACCAAAGTGGTTTCCTTCCTATGTACTCCTCGTCCCTACTCCACACCAACACGGCTACCGAACAATCCAGAGACACAAAGCCACTGTACCAAGGCACACGTGCACAACACCACACTATGGATGAGGGAGAGATCAGCCGGGCCGGTGCGCGAGGGGAATGGATAGGAGAGAGGGAGGATGGATGGTGAGAGGCAGCAAAGGAGAGAGAAAACAATTTGTTTTGCTTGCATAGGTCCTGAAATTTACTAGTACTAGCATAGTGTAGCACACTGTAAGGCCATAGGACTACCTCGTGTCCGAAACCCATCATAACTTTGCTCTGACATGGAACCGACTTCAACATCTCTTCGCTGCTGCCCTCTTCCCCTGCCAACGTTTTATTCTCTCAGCATGTACAATGCGTGGATAGAGGTGAGCATAATAAGCAAAGAAATATACTACTCCCGCATTGTGTAGAAAGGCACACCTTAATATGGCCTACTACCCGTTAAAAAAATGGCCTACTATGTGGCATCCGCTAAGGTTCACCTCATACATACTGGAAAAAATAAAGTTATCTTTAAGCCTAAGGTGCACCTCAAGCTTGTGGGTTGTCCATAGAGAATAGAAATATCATTTCCCCTCTCTCCCTATTTCATGTGATCGTTTTCAAAAGGTGTTCAAAATTTTCATGATGCAAAATCTTAGCTAGAAGTCGAACCACTCGCCAAAACTCTCTATGGTTTCTAATATATTAATTAACCGCTCGATGGTACCTCCAAAAGCTTTTTTCATAAAACTTTCAAAGAAACATACAATTTATTACATGTAGTTCAAGTTTGACCTAATTTCATTAAATTCAAGAGCAATCTATCGCACTTAGTTGTAGCTCAAGTTTGACCTAATTTCATTAAACTGTCAATACACAAAATCTTTGCAAGAAGATGAACCTGCCGTCAGAACTCTCTTTTGGTTTTTGATAGTATATTAAATGCCCCCCCTACGCGCCGCTCCGATGGGTACCTCTAAGGGCTTTTCCGTAAAACTTTCAAAGCAACCTACACTATTTACTTGTAGTATTTCAAATTTTGCCTATTATATTTTTTCTGCTTTGCCTATTATAATTTTATATAGAGATGATATGCCAGATGTCTATTATTCGAGTCTCATGTGTAGGGCACGTGCAATTTACTAGTACTTGTAGTTTCAAATCTGACCTAATTTCGATAAATCGACATAAAGCCATTCTAATGGGCAGAGTTAGCTGGGAAGTTTGAAAACTCATAAAACATGGGAATCATTGGTACAACATGTTGGTACAATATATATGTATGTAAACTTGGCTTCTGGCATTCAGATCCAATATTCTTCGGATTTCTTTAGTAAATAGAACAATATCGCTCGTATTCTTCACGCAGAAAATGTAGAATTGAATGTTCTTTCTTGATAGTTGGAAACTCACACCGACGACACTTTTTACTACAAGAAGATGCACCGATGATCTACCTATGAAAAGACCTTTAATTCAAGAGAAATCTATGGCGTTTACTTGTAGCTAGCTCAAGTTTGACCTAATTTCGTTAAATTACCAATATGCAAAGTCTTAGGAAGAAGTTGAACCTATCATCGAAACTCTCGCTGGTTTCTGGTATATTAATTTTGAACCCTCGATGGGTATGTCCAAAAGCTTTTTCATAAATCTATCAAAGCAAAACCTACAATTTACTTATAGTTTCAAATTTGACCTAATTCCGAGATATTGACATAAAGTTATTCAAATGTGTGGGGTTAGCTATAGGAAGCTTCAAAACCCATAAACACGGGAATCGCAAGTACAACATGTTGGCGATCCACTATATATATATATATATGTCTATCACCTCGGCTTGTGGCATCCACATCCAATATTCTTCTGACTTTTCTTTACGGAAAAGAACAACTAACCTCGTTCGTCTTCACTCAGAAAATGTAGAATTCAATGTTCTTTCCTAGTAGTTGGACACTCACACCCACGACACTGCTTACTACTAGAAAATGCACCCATCTACCTCTGAAATGACATTTAATTCAAGAGCTATCTATCGCGCTTACTTGTAACTCAAGTTTGACCTAATTAATTTTGTTAAATTTGTCAAGATGCAAAATCTTAGCAGGAAGATGAACCTATCGTCAAAACTCTTGTTGTTTTCAGATATATTAATTGTGACCCCTCGATGGGTACCTCCACATTAAAAGCTTTTTTGTAAAAGTTAAAAAGCAAAACCTACAATTTACTTGTAGTTTCAAATTTGACCTAATTTCGATAAATCGACTTAAAGTCATTAAAATGGGCAAAGTTAGCTAGGAAGTTTGAAAGCTGATAAAATATGGGAATCGCAAGTACAACATGTTGTTGATCGACTATATATGTCTGTCAACTTGGCTTGTGGCATCCACATCCAATATTCTTTGGACTTCTGTTTACGAAAATTAACAACTAGTAGTGTCGCTTGTCTTTACTCGGAAAATGTAGAATTGAATGTTCTTTCCTGATAGTTGGAAACTCACACTAACGACATTTTTTACTACAAGAAGGTGCATCGATCTACCTCCGAAAATACATTTAATTCAAGAGCAATCTATCATGCTTACTTGTAGCTCAAGTTTGACCTAATTTCGTTGAATTGTCAAGATGCAAAATCTTAGCAAGAAGTTGAACATATCGTCAAAACTCTTGGTGTTTTATGATATATTAATTGTGATCCCTCGATGTGTACCTCCAAAAGATTTTTCGTAAAACTTTCAATGCAACCTACAATTTACTTGTAGTTTCAAATTTGACCTAATTTCGATAAATCGACATGAAGTCCTCTAGTCAAATGGGAAAAGTTAGCTAGGAAGCTTGAAAACTCATAAATAAAACATGGGAGTCGTTGGTACAACATGTTGGTCCACTATATATGTCGGTAAACTTGGCTTCTGGCATTCAGATGCAATATTACTCTTCGGACATTTCTTTATGGAAAAGAAAAACCTCGCTCATCATCACTCGAGAATTTGAGAATAATTGTATCTTCTTTCCTGATATAGTTCGAAAATCACACCATACCGACGATACTATTTACTACAAGAAAATGCACCCATCGGCCTCTCTGAAAAGTCATATATTTCAACAGCAATCTATCGCACTTACTTGTAGCTCAAGTTTGACCCAATTTCATTAAATAGTGTCATGCGATGCAAAATCTTAGCAAGAAGTCAAACCAGTTGTCAAAACTCTCGGTTTATTCTCATATATTGATTGTGACACCCCACCCGATCGGTACAGTACCTCCAATAGGTTTTTCATAAAACTTTCAGAGCAACCTACAATTTAGTTATAGTTCAAGTTTGACCTAATTTCGATAAATCGACATGTAGTCATTCAAGTGGGCGGAGTTAATTATCTAGGAAGATTGAAAACTCAAAAAACATATGGGAATCGTAAGTACACCACGTTGGTCCACTTAATAGGTCTAGAAGCTTGATTTATGGCATTGAGATCCATATTCTGCTTTGAGCTTTCTTTATGGAAAAGAACCATCTTGTCATCACTCGGAAAACTGAGAATTTTATTTCATGATAGTTGGAAACTCACACTGACGACATTGTTTACTGCAAGAAGATGCAACCATCTACCTCCGAAAATACATTTAATTCAAGAGCAATCTATCGCGCTTACTTGTAGCTCAAGTTTGACCTAGTTTCGTTAATCGACAAGAAGTCACTGAAGTGTGTGAACTTAGCTTGGAAGCTTGAAAAATCCTAGTACTAAGAACTTGGGTATTATGTATAAGAAACTTTGGTTTATTTTGTTTGATACTTGGGGTGGTTGCATTTTCTTTTAACCGTGGTAGGTCTCGTAGGAGCGAGGTGCTTGAGAGTTAACACGGTCGGTGGAAGTATAAGTTACATCAAGGACCTCATAAAAATGAAAATTGCACCCAAGTCCATGCATTTAGGACAAGGACCCTGAAACTGAGCAATGAAATGTGTGTTTTGAGGTTTGCGCATACTAACATTCATCGTGCTAAAGACTATCAGTAGAATCTTTGTCGATGCTAAGAATGGAAAATAAGATCCAACGGTTAGCAATGTTTAGATTTGCCAGTCTTTATCCAACGGTCAATGTTCGAAGTTATCCGTACACTATACATTTGTATGGTATGGTATTGTAAGAGATAAGAAAAGATAAAGATAAGATAAGACATACTACGAATGGCCGATCTTTTGAGTAACCTTCCCTCCCGATGTTTGGGAAGCAAGTGAAAATTTCGAAAACCGGAAAGTTTGAATTTTTTGGCTACCAAGGACCAAAGTGGTTTCCTTCCTATGTACTCCCCGTCCCTACTCCACACCAACGCGGTTGCCGAACACGCCAGAGACACAGAGCTGCCGTACTAAGGCATACTTGCACAGCAGCATGCTGTGGACGAGGGAGAGATCAGCCGGGCCGATGCGCGAGGGGAAATGGTAGGAGAGAGGGAGGATAGATGGTGAGAGGCAGCGAAGGAGAGAGAAAACACATAATTTATTTTGCGTGCATAGGTCCTGAAATTTAGTACTACTAGCATGGTGTAGTACACTATGAGGCCGCAGGAGTACCTCGTGTCAGAAACCCATCATAACTTTGCTCTGACATGGAACCGCCTTCAACTTCTCTTAGCTGTTGCCATCTTCCCCTGCCAACATTTTATTCTCTCAGCATGTACATCGCGTGGACAGAGGTGACCATATTTCTAAGTAAAGAAATATACTACTCCTACATTGTGTAGAAAAGCACACCTTAATATGGCCTACGACCCGTTCAAAAAATGGCCTACTATGTGGCATCCGCTAAGGTTCACCTTATACATAGTGGAAACAATAAAGTTATCTTTAAGCCTAAGGTGCACCTCAAGCTTGTGGTTTGTCCATAGAGAATAGAAATATCATTTCCCCTCTTTCCCTATTTCATGTGATCTTTTGCAAAAGATGTTCAAAATTTTCATGATGCAAAATCTTAGCTAGAAGTCGAACCCATCGTCAAAACTCTCTATGGTTTCTGATATATTAATTAAACGCTCGATGGGTACCTACAAAAGCTTTTTTCATAAAACTTTCAAAGAAACATACATTTTATTCCATGTAGTTCAAGTTTGACTTAATTTAATTAAATTCAAGAGCAATGTATCGTACTTAGTTGTAGCTCAAGTTTGACCTAATTTCATTAAACTGTTAGGACACAAAATCTTAGCAAGGAGATGAACTTGTCGTTAGAACTCTCTTTTGGTTACTAATAGTATATTAATTGCCCCCCCCTCCCCGCGTGCGCCCCCTCTGATGGGTACCCCTAAGAGCTTTTCTGTAAAACTTTCAAAACAACCTACACGGTTTACTTGTAGTAGTTCAAATTTTGCCTATTATATTTTTTCAGCTTTGCCTATTATAATTTTATATAGTGATAATATGTCAGATGTCTATTATCCGAGCCTCACATGCAGGGCACGTGCAATTTACTAGTACTTGTAGATTCAAATTTAACCTAATTTCGATAGACATAAGGTCATTCTAATGGGCAGAGTTAGCTGGGAAGTTTGAAAACTCATAAAACATGGGAATCGTTGGTACAACATGTTGGTACAATATATATGTCTGTAAACTTAGCTTCTGGCATTCAGATCCAATATTCTTCGGACTTTTCTTTAGGAAAAAGAACAACACCGCTCGTATTCTTCACTCAGAAAATGTAGAATTGAATGTTCTTTCTTGATAGTTGGAAACTCACACCGATGACACTATTTACTACAAGAAGATGCACTGATGATCTACATATGAAAAGACATTTAATTCAAGAGAAATCTATGGCGTTTACTTGTAGCTAGCTCAAGTTTGACCTAATTTCGTTAAATTACCAATATGCAAAGTCTTAGCAAGAAGTTCAGCCTATCATCGAAACTCTCGCTGGTTTCTGGTATATTAATTTTCAACCCTCGATGGGTACGTCCAAAATCTTTTTCGTAAATCTATCAAAGCAAAACCTACAATTTACTTGTAGTTTCAAATTTGACCTAATTTCGAGATATCGACATAAAGTTAGTCAAATGTGCGGGGTTAGCTATAGGAAGGTTCAAAACCCATAAAACATGGGAATCGCAAGTACAAGATGTTGTCGATCCACTATATATATATAGGTCTATCAACTTGGCTTGTGGCATCCACATCCAATATTCTTTGGACTTTTCTTTATGGAAAAGAACAACTAACCTCGTTCGTCTTCACTCAGAAAATGTAGAATTCAATGTTCTTTCCTGGTAGTTGGGCACTCACACCCACGGCACTGCTTACTACTAGAAAATGCACCCGTCTACCACTGAAATGACATTTAATTCAAGAGCTATCTATCGCGCTTACTTGTAACTCAAGTTTGACCTAATTAATTTTGTTAAATTGTCAAGATGCAAAATCTTAGTAGGAAGTTGAACCTATCGTCAAAACTCTTGTTGTTTTCAGATATATTAATTGTGACCCCTTGATGGGTACCTCCAAATTAAAAGCTTTTCCGTAAAAGTTAAAAAGCAAAACCTACAATTTACATGTAGTTTCAAATTTGACCTAATTTTGATAAATCGACTTAAAGTCATTAAAATGGGTAGAGTTAGCTAGGAAGTTTGAAAGCTGAAAAAACATGGGAATCACAAGTACAACCTGTTGTCAATCGACTATATATGTCTGTCAACTTGGCTTGTGGCATCCACATCCAATATTCTTTGGACTTCTCTTTACGAAAAATAACAACTAGTAGCGTCGTTCATCTTTACTCAGAAAATGTAGAATTGAATGTTCTTTCTCGATAATTGGAAACTCACACTGACGGCATTGTTTACTATAATAAGATGCATCGATCTACCTCCGAAAATACATTTAATTCAAGATCAATCTATCACGCTTACTTGTAGCTCAAGTTTGACCTAATTTTGTTAAATTGTCAAGATGCAAAATCTTAGCAAGAAGTTGAATATATCGTCAAAACTCTCGGTGTTTTATGATATATTAATTGTGACCCCTTGATGGGTACATCCAAAAGATTTTTCGTAAAACTTTCAAAGCAACCTACAATTTACTTGTAGTTTCAAATTTGACCTAATTTCGATAAATCGACATGAAGTCATCCGGTCAAATGGGCAGAGTTAGTTAGGAAGCTTGAAAACTCATAAATAAAACATGGGAATCATTGGTACAACATGTTGGTCCACTATATATGTCGGTAAACTTGGCTTCGGGCATTCGGATGAAATATTATTCTTCGGACATTTCTTTACGGAAAAGAACAACCTTGCTCGTCATCACTCGAAAAATTGAGAATAATTGAATATTCTTTCCTGATATAGTTCGAAAATCACATCATACCGAAAACACTGTTTACTACAAGAAAATGCACCCACCTACCTCTCTAAAAAGTCATATATTTCAACAGCAATCTATCACGCTTACTTGTAGCTCAAGTTTGACCCAATTTCGTTAAATAGTGTCATGCGATGCAAAATCTTAACAAGAAGTCAAACCACATGTCAAAACTCTCGGTTTTTATCATATATTGATTGTCACATCCCTCACGATCGGTACAGTACCTCCAAAAGCTTTTTCGTAAAACTTTCACAGCAACCTACAATTTAGTTATAGTTCAAGTTTGACCTAATTTCGATAAATCGACATGTAGTCATTCAAGTGGGTGGAGTTAATTAGATAGGGAGTTTGAAAACTCAAAATACAGATGGGAATCGTAAGTAAAACAGTTGGTTCACTTAATATGTCTAGAAGCTTGGCTTATGGCATTGAGATCCATATTCTTCTTCGAGCTTTCTTTACGGAAAAGAACCATCTCGTCATCACCCGGAAAAATGAGAATTTTATTTCCTGATAGTTGGAAGTTCACACTGACGATATTGTTTATTACAAGAAGATGCACCCATCTACCTCTAAAAATACATTTAATTCAAGAGTAATCTATCGCTCTTAATTGTAGCTCATGTTTGACCTAATTTTATTAATTGACAAGAAGTCACTGAAGTGTGCGAAGTTAGCTAGGAAGCTTGAAAAATCCTAGTACTAAAAATTGTGTATTACGTATAGGAAACTATGGTCTAGTTTGTTTGATAATTGGGGTGGTTGCATTTTCTTTTAACCGTGGTAGGTCTCGTAGGAGCGAGGTGCTTGAGAGTTAACACGGTCGGTGGAAGTAGAAGTTACATCAAGGACCTCATAAAAAAGAAAATTGCACCCAAGTCCATGCATTTAGCACAAGGACCCTGAAACTAAGCAATGAAGTGTGTGTTTTGAGGTTTGCACATAATAGCGTTCATCGTGCTAAAGACTATCAGTAGAATCTTTGTAGATGCTAAGAATGGAAAAGAAGATCCAATAGTTAGCAATGTTTGGATTTGCCGGTCTTGATCCAACGGTCAATTTTCGAAGTTATCCGTACGCTATACAGTGGTATGGTATGGTATTGCAAGAGATAAGACAAGATAAATATAAGATAAGAAGTACTGCGAATGGACGATCTTTTGAGTAACCTTCCCTCTCGATGTTTGGGAACCAAGTGAAAATTTTGAAAACCCAAAAAATAAAAATTTATCCGCCAAGGACCAAAGTGGTTTCCTTCCTATGTACTCCTTGTCCCTACTCCACACCAACGCAGCTGCCGAACACGCTAGAGACATAGAGCTGTTGTACCAAGGCACACGTGCGCAACACCATGCTGTGGACGAGGGAGAGATCAGCCGGGCTGGTGCGGGAGGGGAAAGGGTAGGAGAGAGGGAGGATGGATGGTGAGAGGCAGCGAAGGAGAGAGAAAACACACAATTTGTTTTGCGTGCATAGGTCCTGAAATTTACTAGTACTAGCATAGTGTAGTATACTGTAAGGCCACAGGAGTACCTCGTGTCAGAAACCATCATAACTTTGCTCTGGCATGGAACCGCCTTCAACTTCTCTTCGCTGTTACCGTCTTGCCCTGCCAATGTTTTATTCTCTCAATATGTACAACGCATGGACAGAGGTGACCATATGTCTAAGTAAAGAAATATAATACTCCCACATTGTGTATAAAATCACACCTTAATATGGCCTACTACCCGTTAAAAAAATGGCCTACTATGTGGCATCCGCTCCTCAAGCTTGTGTCTTGTCCATAGAGAATAGAAATATCATTTCCCTATCTCCCTATTTCATGTGATCATTTCAAAAGGTGTTCAAAATTTTCATGATGCAAAATCTTAGCTAGAAGTTGAACCACTTGTCAAAACTCTCCGTGGTTTCTGATATTAGGGATATTAAAACTGGGAAAAAAGGAAGCTCACTCACGACCTTTTCATTTTTAACCGTTGGATGGCCTTTACTAACAGTTTCTCACCGTTTGATCTTTTTTGAGTCCTAAAGTGGGCCAACTTATCCCTAGGGGAAGTTGCTCTGTTGGTAAAATCGACAGCCTATGGTTAACTGCGCTGAAACAGGCCTTTAGGGATATTAAAACTGGGACAAAAGGAAGCTCTCTCATGACCTTTTCATTTTTAACCGTTGGATGGCCTTTACTAATAGTTTGTGGCCGTTGGATCTTTTTGAGTTCTAAAGTGGGCCAACTTATCCCTAGGGGAAGCTGCTCTGTCGGTAAAATTGACAGCCTATGGTTAACTACGCTAAAACAGGCCGAAATTAAGGATATTATAACTAGGACAAAACGCAGCCCTCTCAGGCCACTAACGTTTTAGCCATTTGATCATGTGTGCCGATCATTTTTGCACATACGATATACTGTTTCTCCACATGGGCCGCATTTGGGCCGGATATCCCAGTGAACGCTACACTGCAAAACAAATCTAATGATTATCGTTCAATCCTAGATAGATGGCTGTGATAGAGCCACGTGCGCATAAAAATCGGAGGACCATGGAATGGGCGATGCCCTCCTCCTCCCTCATACCGTACTTCATCCCTTCGTGATCCTTCCCATCCTCCGCCGCAATGCGCACGACCTGCAGTTCCTTGCGCTACTACCGCTGCTCCTGGATCCCATCAAACGGCATGCCCCCCTCTTTTCCCCTTCGCTTAGCCACAACGCCTCCTCAGCAAGCGCCTCCACCACTCTCTTTCGTACTTGCAACACTGCTCCATTAGTCAGCCTGCAATGAATTGAATCCCTGAAACATAAAGCCAACTACCACAAAGAGCACGGGGAGGCCATGCAGCGGGGTGGAGGATGCGATGAGATGGCACGATTCTAGCCTCCTCTGCCACCAGTCGTTGCCACTGGTCACTGGCCTGAGCTCGCCTCGCTCTCCTCCACCGAGTTCCCGCCTCCGCCACTACTCTACAGTCCCGCGCATGCCCTCACTCCTAACCCTATCTGCACTCGTGGTCAATGGCGTGGTTGCGGCTAGCCGCTGGTACCATCGGGGAGGCTCTTGTGTGGCTTCCCTGCTGACCTTCACCTCCTACAGAACCCTCGCGTCGCCTCAACAATCCTGCCCCAACAACCTCCTGCGTCGCTTCCCCATGCACACCTCCATCCCAAATAACTAGATTGTTGTTTATAAGCTTCTTATTCAATAATGCAATATCCCTGATTTATTTTCCCAGCTGAATATACTAAAGCTGGTTTGCATTACAGATCCTGACAAAGGTAGCAAGACTTGGATACACATTGACTGAAGTACTAATGATGATATATATACATTTAGAATGTGCAACCAGCTACTCTATGCCATCACTTACATGTCAAGCGCAGACCTGGAGTGACTGAGAAGTTTTGCTTGCCATGATTTTTATTGTCTATCCCTCCCTTAGTCAATCCAGGTGCCATCTTATACCCAGATCTTCATGTCCGATTGTCTTTGCTACACTTCGGCTCAATGTTTAACTTAATTTTGGTTTGTTTGTTTCTATGTCGTTACAGGGATCCTAATCAACACCGCTCCTCCAGTTTCATATATCAAGGAACTCACCATTGAGCAAAAGATAAAAACACTTGGATACTACATGGAAATGTTTTGCTGTCCTGTTGAGATTCAGTATCTACTCAAAGTGGGCAGGTTAGTGCTGGAAACTAAATTCTACATCTTTAACTCATAGTTATCTAATTTGGAACTTGATTTTTGTTTGATTTCGACGAAAGAACTAAATCTTCATTGATATTTATCTATTTGGTTTGTTGGTATTTTTCCTAGAGCATAATGTATGCTTCGGGTTTGTAATTATTATTTTTGAGTACCAAGATTTTTTTATCATGTATGTTTGATGCATATGTAAATGTGTGCAACCAATCTATAGTAATGCTTATAACGGGTCTTCACAATGCTGCAGGATGTCCGATGCGGCTATTACAATAACACTAAATTTATATTACTTGCCATCTACAGCCTCTTAATAAATTCTACGTGGAATGGATTGTTAAATTTCTATAGTGAAGTAAGGGTAGTTATAGTTGTTAATGCCTGAGAGATAGTGTGATCAAGTTTATGTACATCAACCGTGTTGAAATTTACCAAAAGAGCAAAATGTATTACTTCCCTAATAATCTTTTCCATGAAACATGGATGATTATGTTCATAAGGTTCTCAACTTTATGTCCCAAGTACACATAGTACTGTAACCAAAATTGAGTGATATAGGTGTTTCTTGCATCTTTAGAAAATGTATACACTCGATGATCTGGCCGGCCTTTGTTATGTGCTCCTGTATTTACCCATTTACTAGGAGCATGAATGATCCAAGTAGAACACTATGTTGCTCCTATATTATGTCAGTTTATGAAAAATAGACCTTCGTGTTTTGTGCTTCTATATATTTATGTATATTCCAACCATTTTATTGCCAAAAAGATGGGCGCGGCAACGCGCGCCATCATGATCTAGTATTATTTAACAGCTCGATGGGTACCTCCAAAAGCTTTTTCATAAAACTTTCAAAGCAACATATAATTTATTACATGTAGTTGAAGTTTGACCTAATTTCATTAAATTCAAGAGCAATGTATCGCCCTTAGTTTTAGCTCAAGTTTGACCTAATTTCATTAAACTATCAAGACGCAAAATCTTAGAAGATGAACCTGTTGTCAGAACTCTCTTTTTGGTTCATGATAGTATATTAATTGCCCCCCCCCACGTGCGCGCCCCCTAGGATGGGTACCTCTAAGAGCTTTTCCGTAAAACTTTCAAAGCAACCTACACGGTTTACTTGTAGTAGTTCAAATTTTGCCTATTATATTTTTTCCGCTTTTCCTATTAAAATTTTATATAGTGATGATATGACATATTTCTATTATCCGAGTCTCACGTGCAGGGCACGTGCAAATTACAAGTACTTGTAGTTTCAAATTTGACCTAATTTTGATATATCGACATAAAGTCATTCTGATAGGCAGAGTTAGCTGGGAAGTTTGAAAACTTATAAAGCATGGGAATCATTGGTACAACATATTGGTCAAATATATATGTATGTAAACTTGGCTTGTGGCATTTAGATCCAATATTCTTCGAACTTTTCTTTAGGAAAAAGAACAACCTCACTCGTATTCTTCACTCGGAAAATGTAGAATTGAATGTCCTTTCTTGATAGTTGGAAACTCACAACAACGACACTGTTTACTACAAGAAGATGCACCGATGATCTACCTATGAAAAGACATTAATTCAAGAGCAATCTATGGTGTTTACTTGTAGCTAGCTCAAGTTTGACCTAATTTCGTTAAATTACCAATATGCAAAGTCTTAGCAAGAAGTTGAACCTATCATCGAAACTCTCGCTGGTTTCTGGTATATTAATTTTGAACCCTCGATATGTACGTCCAAAAGCTTTTTTGTAAATCTATCAAAGCAAAACCTACAATTTACTTGTAGTTTCAAATTTGACCTAATTTTGATAAATTGACATATAGTCATTCGGTCAAATGGGCAGAGTTAGCTAGGAAGTTTGAAAACTCATAAATAAAACATGGGAATCTTTGGTACAACATGTTGGTCCACTATATATGTCTGTAAACTTGGCATGGCATTCACATCCAATATTCTCCAGACTTCTTACGAAAAAGAACAACCTCACTCGTCTTCACTTGGAAAATGTAGAATTGAATGTTCTTTCCTGATAGTTGGAAACTCACATTGACGGCATTGTTTACTACAACAAGATGCACCCATCTACCTCTGAAAATACATTTAATTTCAAGAGCAATCTATCGCGCTTAATTACTGTACTATAACTCTAAGTACTTCCTCGTCAGGTACATCAACAGCCAGATGCTCCATCGTATCAAAGAAGGATGGGGAATATATCAGGTCAAAAGCTTGCACAGGATCTCTGCCAAGTTCTTTTTTAGATGTTTTCGAACTCTTCTGTCTAGAGCTTTACTATAGATTTACCTAAACAACGTACCTACCCAAATCTGCAAGCATCTTGTAAATCTAGATGGTCACAAGCTTTAACTATTTCTAGGAGAGGTGGAGAATAAACCAAAGCCAAGAAGAATGTCCAGTGCTTGAATCTAGCAGGCGAAGCATGGGGATCGTCCAGCTGACCGCCGGCCGGTGCGTCTCGTGAAGAACGGCGTGGCCAATGGTGGTAGGTCGTCACTGTTGATAGAAAGGCGCCGAGAAGTTTTTTTTAAGGCGTGGAGAAGTTTGCGGCCTAGTTCTAATCCGGTGCATCTCCCATAAGAACGGTGCAAAATTTAAAGAGACAGGGGTTGGTCGCTTGATTGAGGGTGGGCTTAGGAAAGTTTTGGCGGGCGTGGGGTGTTTTTCCACAGTTTTCACAGAAATATGTGTGAATATTTTATCAGATTTGCCAGTTCTCAAGAGTCACCTTTCTCGCCATTGGATTTACCTCACGATTGGTGCAACGTGAGGGTTACACATTTGTTGCAACAACTTGTAACTGGGAATTTAATGAGTTGCAACTACTAGGTTACAACTGAGTATTGACACAATTAGTAGGGTGACATCAACTCCTTAACATAACAAGTTCTCAACCGCCTAGGATCTAGGCGCTCATATTTTATACCCTTTTTCCTTGTTGACGTATTTGTTTCGAATCCGGCCGAGCCCCAGCACGTACCTTGGGATTTTAACTATCGAGCCCAAGAAAATAGCTCATCCAGCCTCATTATAGCCCAAGACCTTCTAACTCGGCCATGTTTTGGGTCATTCGGCCGCGCAAATAGCCCAGTTAGATTGGGTGAGAGCCCATGACAAATAGCCCATCAATCCCTGCTTGGTCCATTTTTCTTCAATTCAGCCTTTTTTTGGCACCATCCACCCACCCCTAAAAAAACTTCGCCTATCCATGTTTTTAAGTACTACCTACTACATTATTATACTTAACATTTTTTAGTTGAGCTGCTAGCAATCACGCGTAGCAGATGAACAAACAATTTTTTAAGAAGAAAAATAAATAAGGTATATACGATGTTAGTATACATTTTTTACATTTTATAAAAGAATAACAATTTTCTTGTGTAGTGGCAAGGCATGCAGTTTATCTGTAGCAATATTTTTGTACTGAGAGGCTGACATGGCTGACCCACTTTCCTGCAGCTAGCGCCCATCAACCTTACCATACAAGAGATCAAGTTTAACGAACGCTTTTAAAAAGTGCTTGTACAACAGTCTCGACCGGAAAAAAGAAGACCAAGACTGACACGTTTCTTGTAGAGAGAGGCTAACACGTGGGCCCCAGCAGCAAGACCATACATGCCTGCCGCATGGAACAATGTTACCAAGGTCAAACCGGCGGACGCGACCAAAAAAAAGTCCAACATACACATGTTTCCTCTACATAGGCGGCTGGCATGTGGACCCAACAGGGAGACATTATATGGGTGTTGTATCAAGCAACGTTGCCAAGTTCTAAACTGGGAGGCACGAGAGAAGAAAAAAGTCTAGTAAGCACACGTTTCCTGCATAGAGGAGGCTGACATGTTGGACCACTAGCCTGTATAAAGGGCTGAATTAGCGAGCAACGCTATCAAGTTCGGTACACAAAGGCACAATAGAGGGTAAAAATTCCATCATACACACGTTTCGTCTAATGAGAGGCTGACATGTGGGGCTAGCATCGTGATTAAACGGTAGATGCATCGAACAACGCTATCAAGTTCGGAACATGGTAGCACGAGCAAAGGGAAAAAATCCATCATACGCGTCTCTTCTAATGAGAGCATGACAAGTGGGGCTCAGGAGGTTGGTTAAACGGTAGATGCGTCGAGCAGCGCTATCAACTCAGAACGGGGTAGCGCCAGCGAAGGAAAAAATTCCATCATACATACGTTTCTTCTAATGAGAGGATGATATGTGGGTCCCAGGAGGTTGATTAAATGGTAGATGCATGGAGTAGCGCTATCAACTTCGGAACAGGGTAGCATGAGCGAAGGAAAAAACCCATCATGCACGCGATCCTTCGAATGAGAGGATGACATGTGGGACCTAGCAGCTTGACTAAACGGCAGGCACCTCGTGCAACATTATCGAGTTCAAATCAGGGAGGCGCGACTGAAAAGTATGGTCCGCTAGAGACACTGATGTCCGGGACCCACACGCCTCAAAAGACTTCGGCGAGTCAACATTGCGCGAGGAAACGAAAATCTTACTTCTGCCACGCGCTAGCCGAGCTTCCGCCATGTTTTTAGCAGATCCATCGTAGTAGAGGGCCGCGAAACCGGAAAAAAAAAGATTTCCATCGGCCACGGCCAAGCCAAGAATTTCGTCACGGATGACGCGCCTTCTACAACGACCGCCAGGCCAATTTATTGCGGAAGAAAAGTTTTCTTGTAGTGTAGTAGGTCCATATATTTACTACTAGTGGAGTGTACCTCGTGTCAGCAGCCCATTATAGCTTTGCTCTGACATTGCACTGCCTTCCGACTCCTCCTCCCGTTGCTCTCGCGCTGCCTCCTCTTTTTTGGAAGGAGCCGCCTCCCTTTTCGAGTAGTACTAGTATATAAGTGGAGTACTTTGCTTTACATAAAAAAAATTCCATTTCTTAGAAAATTGGAGTTGTTACTTTTCCTAGTATTTGGAAACTCCCATTGGGAAAGCTGTTTACCAATGCCAAGATGTGGACATCTACTTTCTTGTAGTACTACAACAAAATTCCCATAAACATGGATATGTCCGTAACCTTGTTTGGTCGCTCGTCCTAAAACCTGTTCATACTTATACATGTTAGGCCATTTTTGTAAAGTGGATTTTTTCAAAAGTTGTGAAAACTCATGTTTATTATTTTTCATTGCAGGTAATACAAGCAAAAGGACGCCATGCATGAGTCCCCCTGTATTTTTTAGCCTATTTCTCTCTCATTTTTCAAAGCAGGGTCAACTTTGTCGGTATGCAAATTTTAGAAAGAAGTTGAATCTCTCAAAAATCAAGGTCGTCTTCTCGATATATTGGCTGTTTGGTGGGCAACTTCAAAAGATTTTTGTAAAATTTTAAGATACATCAGCAGATCACATGTGGTTTGAATTAATTTGACCTAATTTCGGTAGACTCCCTCCGATCCATATTAATGTTCATAAATTCGTCTAGATTCAAATGTATGTAGTCATGTTTCTGTGCTAGATACATATATCCGAATCTAGACAAATCTGCAAACATTAATTTGAATCAGAGAGAGTATTGTAATTTAAGTGGGCTAATTTATCTACGAACCTTGAAAACTCAAAGAACCTAGGAATCACAAGTAAAACATGCATGGTCCACTATGTCCGGAAACATGGCGCGCTTGTCACATTCCGAGCCACATTCTTCTGATTTTCTTTACTGCTAGTACAAAACATCCCAATAATCACTTGGAAAAGTGAAAAATGTTTTTTCCCTAATTGTATGAAATTCCCACGGGCAATATTGTTTACTAGGACAAGACGCACCCATATCTACCAGATGTGAGAACCGTATCTAAAAGTGTAGCTAGGGTATATCTTATCTTACAACTATAGACTAGTAAGTTACACATGTCCTGCACATCAGATAATAGACGTCTAACATATCATCACTATATAAAATTATAATAGGTAAAGCAGAAAATTATAAATTTGATCAACATATATAAAGTATGTGTGTATATTTGGTTCTTGTACTTTGTGTCGTCATGTGTAGAAGTCAAAGATTATTAGCTACCTAACATTTGAAATTTTTGGTAACATTGGTCTAGAGAAACGAGTGATAAGTTTCTAGTATGATGGAGAAGTGGTTTTTGAGGTTTGTGCATAGCATTAATTATGCTCAAGACTATCAATAGAATCTTCTAGATGCTAGAATGGAAAAGAAGATCCAACAACTGGAAATGTCGTTCGGATTCGCGAGTCTTGATCCAACGGTTAATATTCAAAGTTATTCGTATTCGTACACTATATAGTGGTAAGATAAGATTGTAAGCATAACTTTGAATGCCGACCGTTGGATCTCAAGACTCGCGAATCCCAATATTTCCAACCATTGGATCTTCTTTTCCATTATAGCATCTAAAATATTGTATAGACAGTCTTTAGCATAATGAATGCTATGCATAAACCTCAAAACACACTTCTTCATCATACTAGAATCTTCTCGCTTGTTTCTCTAGACCATATTACCAAAAATTTCAAGTGTTTTAGGTAGCAAATAATCTTTGACTTCTACATGATGATACAAAGTACAAGAACCAAATATACACCCATACTTTATGTATGTTGATCAAATTTATAATTTTTTGTGCTTTACCTATTATAATTTTATATAATGATGATAAGTCACACGTCTATTATCCGAGTCTCACGTGCAGGGCAATCCTCTCGCTGCTCTCGTGCTACCTACCTTTTGGAGTAGCAGTACGGAATGAAGTGGAGTACTTTGCTTTATAGAAAAAATATTTCCATCGCTTAGAAAATTAGAGTTGATACTTTTCCTAGTATTTGGAAACTCGCATTGGCAAAGTTGTTTACCAATACCAAGATGCACACATCTACTTTATTTTAATACTACCAAATTACCGTAAATTATATGCACACATCTACTTTATTTTGACACTTGGTGAAATCACAAGAATATTTTGATCAATCATTCTTTGAGATGTACACATCCAGATATGTCCTATGCTCTAAATGTTATGAGCATATACCAGAATGATTCATAAGATGATCATTGGACAATAGTAAAGATATTCTTATGAGCTTTGGAAGAACTAAGAATATATCATGTGTAAGTGACAAATAGTTAAAGGTAGTTCATTGTAAAGTGTTACATTGATACTAGTTTTGTCACAAGATTCAAATTAAATTTATCTCAATTTAGACTATGGGTGGCACAATATAATGGAAAGGATGTTCCATGATGGATTTGGATGAGTTCCAAAGTTGAGATATTGTGACGGATACTACAACAAAAGGCTAAGTATATAACTGCTATAGTAGCAGCAAAGGAGGGCATTTGTGTTAAGTAGTCTGTTATCAAACTAGGTGTGGTTCATAGCGGGATAATACTATGAAGATACATTGTATGCCAATTGTATCA
This sequence comes from Avena eriantha, assembly GCA_910589775.1. Lineage (NCBI taxonomy): Eukaryota > Viridiplantae > Streptophyta > Magnoliopsida > Poales > Poaceae > Avena > Avena eriantha. The sequence goes on along the minus strand of OU342741.1, from coordinate 451,571,041 downwards.
ACATAATTTAATACCAAGGAACTAAAGGTCTCACCAAAGGGCCAAATTTATACAATGCCATCTCATTGGAGAATGAGTAATGCTTAGAGACGCAAGGACATGCAAATACACACGGACCTGGAAGTGTCAGATCCGAAGATTATGTTTACCACTAGCAATAGTGTCTATACAACACCAGAAAACCATAGGTGTTGAATGCACAAGTTTTCAACTAGATTATTGACTCTAGTGCAAGTGGGAGACTGTTGGAGATATGCCCAAGAGGCAATAATAAAGTGGTTATTATTATATCTTTATGTTTATGATAAATGTTTACATCCCATGCTATAATTGTATTAACCGGAAACATTAATACTTGTGTGTTTTGTAAACATAAAAGAGTCCCTAGTAAGCCTCTTGTTAAACTAGCTTGTTGATTAATGGATGATCATGGTTTCCTGATCATGGACATTGGATGTCGTTAATAACAAGATCATATCATTAGGAGAATGATGTGATGGACGCACACCCGTAGTAAGCATAGCATAAGATCAAGTCATTAAGTTCGTTTGCTATAAGATTTAAAATACATAGTAACCTAATCCTTCGACCATGAGGTTATGTTAATCACCATCACCGGATGGGTACTTTGATGACATCAAACACCGCTTCGTAACTGGGTGGTCATAAAGATGTCATTGGGTATTCTGAAAGTATGTGTTGAAGCGCATGGACCAAGATTGGGATTTGTCCATCCATATGACGGATAGATATGCTCTGGGTATGTGACTGGGTCACAAGGGATGACATAACATGGAACGAGTAAAGAGTACTTATCAGTAACGAGGTAGAACTAGGTATGGAGATACCGACGATCAAACCTCGGATAAGTATAATATCGCGAGACAAAGGGAATTGGTTTTGTATGTAAATGGTTCTATCGATCACGAAGTCATCGTTGAGTATGTGGGAGCCATTATGGATCTCCAGGTGCCGCTGATGGTTATTGATAGGAGATGTGTCTCTGTCATGTCTACATATTCACGAACCGTAGGGTGGCACACTTAAGGTTCGAAGTTGTTTTAAGTAGATATAGAATGTGCATTGGAGACCGAATGTTGTTCGGAGTCTCGGATTGGATCCGGGACATCACGAGGAGATCCAGAGTTGTCCGAAGAATAAGTGTCATATATTGGGGATCATTTTCTGAGTTAGGAAATGTTCCGGAGTATTTGTATGAGGATTCTAGAAGGTTTCGGAATGTTCTGGAAGATTTCTTGGAGTTTGCTTGAAAACCAAGAAAGGGATCAAGGAGTCCTTGTGGGGAAAGACAAGGAGTCGTTGGGGAGGAGGACTCCTCCCCCCTCCCCAATCTGCCGGCCAAGGAGGGAGGGGAGTCCTACTAGGACTCCCCCTCCCATAGCGCCCTCCCTCCTTTAAATAGAGGGGTGGAGGCGCCACCCCCTGGCCCCCTCTACTACTCCAATCCTACCCACCTCTCTCCTCCTCCTTTCTTCTGCTCAGGCTTAGGCGAAGCCTTGCAGAATTATCTACTCCACCACCACCACCACGCCGTCATGCTGCTGGGATTCCGTGGAGAAGATCTACTACCTCCGCTGCTCGCTGGAACGAGGAGAGGAAGGTCTGCTTTGACTCCATACGTGTGACCGATTGCGGAAGCGCTGCCGGAACGCGGTACCGGAAGGATCGTCCACTCGATCTTGAGATCGGCAAGTGATCGACTACATCAACCACGAGATCCAATCTCGTAACGCTTTCAGATCTACAAGGGTTAGTACAAATCTATCTCGTTGCACATGTCTAATAGATTAGATCTTGGCTTTTATCTAGATTAGATCTGGGTTTTGTTCGTTCTTGTGGTAGAAAAATTTGTTTTCCATGCTACGAACCCATCAGTGGTATCAGAGCCGTGTCTATGTGTAGATCTGTGCACGAGTAGAACACAATGGTTTTGTGGGCGTTGGTGCTCGTGCCGTCTTTTGCTTTGTGTACTTTGCATCTTGCGGCATGGTGGGATGAAGCGGCTCGGCCTAACCTTACATGTCATCGCACATGAGAATTGCTCCACGCTTGATGTGTAACTTGCTTTGCACAAGTGGCTTTGCAGGTGTCTGTCTCTCCCACCATAGTATAGATCTAATTTATACTTTGCACTTGATAGCACTTGTATCAATGTTGTGGTTCAGTTTCGTAGGTAAGATCCGTTCTTGTTCGAAAGCCCCAAACCACGTAAAACATGCAAAGAAAATTAGAGGCGTCTAACTTGTTTTTGCAGGGGTTTTGTGATGTGATATGGCCATCATGTGATTGTGATTATTTTTGATGTATGCAATGATCCTTGTTGTAATATGTCAACCGGCAGGAGCCTAATGGTTGTCTTTAATTCTGTTAAGACCTGCGTGTCTATTCATCTTGTAATAGATTTCTTCCAAGTAGTTGTAATAGTTTCTAGTGATGATGGACAACTATGAAGCGGCGCCACTGACCTTGACGCAATGCTGGTGATGATGGAGATCATGTTCGTGCTTTGGAGATGGAGATCAAAGGTGCAAGAAGAAAGGGCCATATCATATCACACTAATTATGAATTTCCTGTGATGTTAATCCTTTATGCATCTTGTATTGCTTAGATCGCGACGGTAGCATTATAAGATGATCCCTCTCACTAAATATCAAGTAATAAAGTGTTCGTTCTTAGTTGGCACCGTTGCTAAGACTTGTCGTTTCGAAGCATCTCGTGATGATCAGGTGTGATAGACTCTACGTGTGCATACAACGGGTGCAAGCCAGATTTGCACATGCGGAAACTAAGGTTAACCTTGACGAGCCTACCATGTACAGACATGGTCTCGGAACACGGAATACCGAAAGGTAAAGCATGAGTAATATGGATGATATGATGAACATGTTGATTGTTCGCCTTTAAAGCTACATCATCTCACGTGATGATCGGACTTGGTGTAGTGGATTTGGTTCATGTAATCACTAAAACAACTCGAGGGATGTTGTTTTGAGTGGGAGTTCATTTGTAATTTGGATTAGTCGAACTCAATTTATCATAAACACAATCAAAATGAATTTGCATAGTTTGTTGTAGTCATTGGCATCCGTTCACCACCTTACGCTTAGTTATAGTTGAGATAGTGGAACTATAGAAATTCTGGATATTTACTTTATGAACTGGTATCGTATTGTTTTGAATGTCAATTTAAAGTTTATAAGTCCTATTGCAAACTTTCAGAAAACTCTATTTACTCCATGAAGTTTAATAAATAGTATTAAATCAAGAGTAACAATTCCAGTGTTAGTATCTAATGTATCATGTTTGCCTCCATGATTCTTGATACACAAAAGATTGTTTTTAATATCAAGTTTATCTAAGAGCTGAAAGCAATGTTTCAGAAACCATCATATGTGAAGGGTATTGCGATATCTAAAACAATGTGTTGGTTACAATATGATAGAGTATACGTCCTCATATTTGATGAAAATTTGTGAAGGTTGGAGACGCTAGTCGTCCTAATCCTCCAAAAGGTTTTGAGAAAGAAACATTATACTCGCAATTCACCTTTATAAGCTATAGCAGCTTGATCATGAAAGTTGTCATGATAAGGATGAATAGAAGATGTAAGTAAAATGTTTACTACACTAAAAGATTACTAAAGAATGGAATTTTGAAAGAATGCCAAACATTTGATGAAGGTGATCCACTTCAAAGTGCAAGTCCAAAGGTATTGGTATTTGAGTATACACACTTTGTACTATGTGTCATGTGAATGACACCACTATTGATGTTGATAGATTCTTTTAAAAGAAAAGGAATTGCTGAAAGAGAATCTATAAAATATTTGGCAGAAAATAAAAGGTTGGAGATATCCAACTTAGGCATATAGAAGATATACATGTTATGGTTGTATTCCTTGCTTGTTAAACAATGTGGTTCTTAGGTATTGGATACCGAATTGGTTGGTATGAAGTGTCATACAGGACAACACAATTCATAAATTGCAATGGCCTAAGTAACTAGCAAGAGAAAATATGATGATGTTCATCGAAAACAAACAAAGGGTTGTTACGTTGCTCATTAACATCAAAGCTTGCCTTCAAGATTTGTTTCAATAATTGTTATTTTGATCAGGTATTATGATGACAAAAGGTTGTTCAAATAATTACCGTATTCCATAATAGATGGATAATATACAAGTCTGGTAGGAGAAATAACGACCATAAAACTAATGCTAAAATGTCGCAAGACAAATGATTGAAAGATCACTTGCAAAGTGACATCACCGTTTAAATTATATTGAAAGGGATACATGAAGAAACTCCATGTTGATGGATTTTTGGAGTCTTTGATTTTGATCAAATGACACTTGTGATACTTTCCTGGAGATAATTAAAACTCCGTTCATAGGCCAAAAGAGGAACGGACGACTAACTGATTGGAATTTGTACATATTGATGTATATAGTCCATTATGTGTAGTCGTGGGCGATGGATTTCAACTTCATATGCTTTCTCCGAAGATTTGAGTGAGTATATGTATATACTTAGCCAATAAGGAAGAAGTATGAAACATTTGAAAAATGTTCAAAGACTTTCAAGATGAAGTGGAAAATCATTGTAACTAGAAAATAAAAGAGTTCATGATTGGATCATAAAGAAAGATGTTTGAGTTACAAGTTTAGCAAAACACCTAAGATTTGAGGAATCGTTCCATGGATTTGCATTTCCCAAAACACCATAGAAGTATGGAGTGTTCAAGATATGTAATGAAACCTTGTTTGACATGGTAAGATCAAAGGTGTCATTTATAAAATTGCCATTATATATTAAAGATTAAAGCTTTAAGTGACTACCGCTTTTACACTGAAAAGAGCTCCATCGTGATCCGTTGAGATGACACCATATAAGTCATGGTTTAGGATAAAACCCAGGTTGTCCTTTCTTAAATTTTTGGTATGCTAGGCATAAGTAAAATGTTTACAACCAAAGTCGGATAAGCACATCTTTGTAGGTTATTACAAAGAATTTTTTGGGAATTTCTCCATAACACCAAGAACAAAAGAGTTTGTCGCTTGGAACGTCAAGTTTCTTGAGAAGGAATTTTTCGTGAAAAGTTAAGTGGGAGGACAACAGAACTTTGATAAGGTTGTTGAACCTTAGCTATATGTGCTAAGTAGCGCAGCGCCGGAAAGTGTCATGGTGGCGGCCACAATGCTCATGGCTCTCGTTATTACAAAAGGTGTGATCTCAGAGATTAGAGTTCCTATAGAACCGTGTGGGTCGGTAAGAATCAAATAGTAAGATTTGATAAGCAAGTCGTTATTGTTTTGACAATGATAAACCGACTACATGCAAAGAAGCGATGATGGGCCCTGACTCCATAAAATGACTGGAAGTCATGGAATCCGTGATAGTATCCATACACGAGAAATCAAGTTTTGAACTTAGAAGACCCTCCAGAAAGGCGTGAAGCCTATTGGTCGTGTTTGGATCTATAAAGAAATAGACATGGATGTTTCAAATCTATGAAAATAGTTGACATGTCGGAAAGAGTTTACGACAATGTTCAAGGAATTGACTATGATAAGATTTGACCTTTCATAGCGATATTTAGTCTGGACGGATTAATGTAGCAACCACTACATATATTTTGGTATATGGTAGTTGAACAAACAAAACAAGTTCTTCTAATAGAATGGTTACCTAGGACGTGTACATGACACAATCCAAAGGGTTTTGTTAATTCAAAGGATGCTAAAAGAGTATGCAAAACTTCAAATGGTTGAAGTGAGCATCACGGAGTTGGAATCTTCACCGTGATGAAACCGTTAAAAGGTTTAATTTCATTAGAGACGATGAAGATGTTTGTATTTTGCAAGAAATTAAGTGGGAGCGCTAAGACATATTTCTAATACATTATGTGAAAGACATATTGTTGATTAGAAATAATGTATCTTTTATTGACACAGGTTAAGAATTTCATTTCGATGAAAGACTTAGGCATAACTCAAGAATTAGGCATCAATGTCTATATGAATAGATTGAGGCGCTAATATGGTTTTTCCAAATGTACATAGATAAGATGTTAAATGAGTTCAATATGGAAACAACAAGAAAGGTTCTTTATGCACGGAAAGGACTAAATCAAGATTCAAGTGTGTTGACACGAGATTCAAGTGTTTTGACACTTGGTGAAATCACAAGAATATTTTGATCAATCATTCTTTGAGATGTACACATCCAGATATGTCCTATGCTCTAAATGTTATGAGCATATACCAGAATGATTCATAAGATGATCATTGGACAATAGTAAAGATATTCTTATGAGCTTTGGAAGAACTAAGAATATATCATGTATAAGTGACAAATAGTTAAAGGTAGTTCATTGTAAAGTGTTACATTGATACTAGTTTTGTCACAACATACAAATTAAATTTATCTCAATTTAGACTATGGGTGGCACAATATAATGGAAAGGATGTTCCATGATGGATTTGGATGAGTTCCAAAGTTGAGATATTGTGACGGATACTACAACAAAAGGCTAAGTATATAACTGCTATAGTAGCAGCAAAGGAGGGCATTTGTGTTAAGTAGTTTGTTATCAAACTAGGTGTGGTTCATAGCGGGATAATACTATGAAGATACATTGTATGCCAATTGTATCAACATAATTTAATACCAAGGAACTAAAGGTCTCACCAAAGGACCAAATTTATACAATGCCATCTCATTGGAGAATGAGTAATGCGTAGAGACGCAAGGACAGGCAAATACACACGGACCTGGAAGTGTCAGATCCGAAGATTATGTTTACCACTAGCAATAGTGTCTATACAACACCAGAAAGCCATAGGTGTTGAATGCACAAGTTTTCAACTAGATTATTGACTCTAGTGCAAGTGGGAGACTGTTGGAGATATGCCCAAGAGGCAATAATAAAGTGGTTATTATTATATCTTTATGTTTATGATAAATGTTTACATCCCATGCTATAATTGTATTAACCGGAAACATTAATACTTGTGTGTTTTGTAAACATAAAAGAGTCCCTAGTAAGCCTCTTGTTAAACTAGCTTGTTGATTAATGGATGATCATGGTTTCCTGATCATGGACATTGGATGTCGTTAATAAAAAGATCATATCATTAGGAGAATGATGTGATGGACGCACACCCGTAGTAAGCATAGCATAAGATCAAGTCATTAAGTTCGTTTGCTATAAGCTTTAAAATACATAGTAACCTAATCCTTCGACCATGAGGTTATGTTAATCACCATCACCGGATGGGTACTTTGATGACATCAAACACCGCTTCGTAACTGAGTGGTCATAAAGGTGTCATTGGGTATTCTGAAAGTATGTGTTGAAGCGCATGGACCAAGATTGGGATTTGTCCATCCATATGACGGATAGATATGCTCTGGGCCCTCTCGGTGGAATGTCATCTAATTAGCTTGCAAGCATATGACTGGGTCACAAGGGATGACATAACATGGAATGAGTAAAGAGTACTTATCAGTAACGAGGTAGAACTAGGTATGGAGATACCGACGATCAAACCTCGGATAAGTATAATATCGCGAGACAAAGGGAATTGGTTTCGTATGTAAATGGTTCTATTGATCACGAAGTCATCGTTGAGTATGTGGGAGCCATTATGGATCTCTAGGTCCCGCTGATGGTTATTGATAGGAGATGTGTCTCTGTCATGTCTACATATTCACGAACCGTAGGGTGACACACTTAAGGTTCGAAGTTGTTTTAAGTAGATATGGAATGTGCGTTGGAGACCGAATGTTGTTCGGAGTCTCAGATTGGATCCGGGACATCACGAGGAGATCCAGAGTTGTCCGGAGAATAAGATTCATATATTGGGGATCATTTTCTAAGTTAGGAAATGTTCCGGAGTATTTGTATGAGGATTCTAGAAGGTTTCGGAATGTTCTGGAAGATTTCTTGGAGTTTGCTTGAAAACCAAGAAAGGGATCAAGGAGTCCTTGTGGGGCAAGACAAGGAGTCGTTGGGGAGGACTCCTCCCCCGCTCCCCAATCCGCCGGCCAAGGAGGGAGGGGAGTCCTACTAGGACTCCCCCTCCCATAGCGCCCTCCCTCCTTTAAATAGAGGGGTGGAGGCGCCACCCCCTGGCCCCCTCTACTACTCCAATCCTAGCCGCCTCTCTCCTCCTCCTTTCTTCTGCTCAGGCTTAGGCGAAGCCTTGCAGAATTCTCTACTCCACCACCACCACCACGTCGTCATGCTGCTGGGATTCCATGGAGAAGATCTACTACCTCCGCTGCTCGCTGGAACGAGGAGAGGAAGGTCTGCTTCGACTCCATACGTGTGACCGACTACGGAAGCGCTGCCGGAACGTGGTACCAGAAGGATCGTCCACTCGATCTTGAGATCGGCAAGTGATCGACTACATCAACCACGAGATCCAATCTCGTAACGCTTTCGGATCTACAAGGGTTAGTACAGATCTATCTCGTTGCACATGTCTAATAGATTAGATCTTGGATTTTATCTAGATTAGATCTGGGTTTTGTTCGTTCTTGCGGTAGAAATTTTTTGTTTTCCATGCTACGAACCCATCAATACCTTGGTTGATATTCCCCCATCAGTAGTCCCCGAGCGCGTCAGGGACTCGACGATGACTTCAAGCCGCCAAATCGGTGTAGGTGATTCCAGGGTGGAGTCGATGGTGAGTCGTTGGCGAGCTCCTGAAACAGAGAAATAGCTTATGAAGTAGCCCAATCGCCAAGGCAAGTCGATGTGTCGGGCCAGTCGCCATTGGACGGAGTCGCCACTTGGAGAAGTTTGGCCGGCGCCTTGTCAACTTGCTGTTGTAGAGGACGTGGAGGCCACCAAATCATTGATGGTGAAGTCGCCAAGTCGGTGCTGGGGAATACGCGAGGGCGAGTCCGTGTTGGTTAGTCCCCAAGCATGTTGAGTACGCGAGGGCGATTCCGCGGTGGCGAGTCGCCGAGCATGTTGAGTACGCGAGGGCGAGTCCGTGGTGGCGAGTCGCCGAGCGTGGTGAGTACGCGAGGGCGAGTCCGCGGTGGCGAGTCCCCGAGGGTGGTGAGTACGCGAGGGCAAGTCCATGGTCGTGGAACCATGCGCACACGCAGTATGCCTAGGAGTAGTCCCCGAGGCTCGAGTTGGCTTGTAGAGGCGACTTGAGGCTCTTTAGAGATGCATAATCTGAAAATATTAGTGGTTGTTGCCGAGCATGAAAAGTCCGCGTGCGGAGAGTTCGCGGTGGCGAGTCGGCGAGGGGAGAGTCCCCGAGTGTGGCAAGTCCGTGATGATTGTGAGTCCACGAGGGGAGAGTTCCCGAGTGTGGCGAGTCCGCGATGATTGCGAGTCCACGAGGGGAGAGTCCCCGAGTGTGGTGAGTCCGCGATGATTGCGAGTCCGCGATGATTGTGAGTCCGTGAAGGGAGAGTCCCCGAGTGTGGCGAGTCCGCGATGATTGCGAGTCCGCGAGGGGAGAGTCCCCGAGTGTGGTGAGTCCGCAATGATTACGAGTCCGCGAAGGGAGAGTCCCCTAGTGTGACGAGTCCGCGATGATTGTAAGTCCGGGAGGGGAGAGTCCTCGAGTGTGGCGAGTCCGCGATGATTGCGAGTCCGCGAGGGGAGAGTCCCCGAGTGTGGCGAGTCCGTGATGATTGCGAGTCCGAGAGGGGAGAGTCCCCGAGTGTGACGAGTCCGTGATGATTGCGAGTCCGCGAGGGGAGAGTCCCCGAGTGTGGCGAGTCCGTGATGATTGCGAGTCCGCGATGACATTGACCCTCGTGTCTGCCGTGTTGACTTCGCCATAGCGTGACCTCTCTACGCCGCATTGACCCCATGTCCGCCGCGTCGACTTCGCCCTAGCGCGACCTCCATCCGCCGCGTCGACCCCGTGTCCGCCGCGTCGACTTCCCCCTAGCGTGACTTCCATCCGCCGCGTCGACCCCGTGTCCGCCGCGTCGACTTCGCCCTAGCACGACTTCCATCCACCGCGTCGACCCCGTGTCTGCCGCGTCGACTTCGCCAAAGCGCGACCATACGTCCGCCGCGTCGACCCCGTGTCCGCCGACTCTTTCCGGCTACGTCGAATGCGTACGCCGCGCCTACTAAGGGACCTTCATCGTCCGAGTCGCTAGAGAGGGTCACATGCCAAGCTTCATGGACTCACCACTGGGCATCTCTTCCCTCCGGGAAAAATCAGTTCGCCTTTGTCAACCTTTGAAAGAGCGACTCGCAATGGCCAAGTAGTACGGACGAGGACTGGCAAAACGAGCCTTGGATCGTCCACGAAAAACACTAACCGAGAGCCATCATTGGAGTCGCCTTGCTCGACTGGCCTTCTGGGCCAAGACAAATGGTAGTGCTACACAAACAACACCATATCCCCCTCAACCTTAGATAGTGCGACTCGCACGGCCAAGTACTGCGGACGAGGACTCGCAAACCGAGCCTCGGATCGTCCAGGAAGAACGCCAAGCCGAGAGCCATATTTGGAGTCGCCAAGCGACTGGCCCCCCGGGCCAAGACGAGAGACTCGCTAACAAAAACAGCACAATCAACGTCATCATGGACTCGCAATCATCGCGCACTCGCCACACTCGGGGACCCTCCCCTCACGGACTCGCAATCATCGTGGACTCGCCACACTCGGGGGCTCTCCCCTCGCGGACTCGCAATCGTCACGGACTCGCCACACTCGGGGACTCTCCCCTCGTGGATTCGCAATCATCGTGGACTCACCACACTCGGGGACTCTCCCCTCACGGACTCGCAATCATCGCGGACTCGTCACACTAGGGGACTCTCTCTTCGCGGACTCGCAATCATCGCGGACTCGCCACACTCGGGGACTCTCCCCTCGCGTACTCGCAATCATTGCGGACTCGCCACACTCGGGGACTCTCCCTTCGTGGACTTGCAATCATCGCGGACTCGCAATCATCGCGGACTCGCCACTCGGGGACTCTCCCCTTGTGGACTCGCAATCATCGCGGACTCGCCACACTCGAGGACTCTCCCCTCATGGACTCGCAATCATCGTGGACTCGCCACACTCGGGGACTCTCCCCTCGTGGACTCAAAATCATCACGGACTTGCCACACTCGGGGACTCTCCCCTCGCCGACTCGCCACCGTGAACTCTCCGCACGTGGAATTCTCATGCTCGGCAACAACCACTACTATTTTCAGAATATGCATCTCTAAAGAGCCTCAAGTCGCCTCTACAAGCCAACTCGAGCCTCGGGGACTACTCCTAGGCATAATGCGTGTGCGCATGGTTCCACGCCCGTGGACTTGCCCTCATGTACTCGCCACGCTCGGGGAATCTCCATCGCGGACTCGCCCTCGCGTACTCGCCATGATCGGGGACTCGCCACCGCGGACTCGCACTCGCGTACTCAACACGCTCGGGGATTCGCAATCATCGCGTACTCGCCATGCTCGGGGACTCTCCCCTCGTGGATTCGCAATCATCGTGGACTCGCCACACTCGGGGACTCTCCCCTCACGGACTCGCAATCATCGCGGACTCGTCACACTAGGGGACTCTCTCTTCGCGGACTCGCAATCATCGCGGACTCGCCACACTCGGGGACTCTCCCCTCGCGGACTCGCAATCATCGCGGACTCGCCACACTCGGGAACTCTCCTTTCGTGGACTTGCAATCATCGCCGACTCGCAATCATTGCGGACTTTCCACACTCGGGGACTCTCCCCTCGTGGACTCACAATCATCGCGGACTCGCCACACTCGAGGACTCTCCCCTCATGGACTCGCAATCATCGCGGACTCGCCACACTCGGGGACTCTCCCCTCGTGGACTCAAAATCATCACGGACTTACCACACTCGGGCACTCTCCCCACGCCGACTCGCCACCGCGAACTCTCCGCACGTGGAATTCTCATGCTCGGCAACAACCACTACTATTTTCAGAATATGCATCTCTAAAGAGCCTCAAGTCACCTCTACAAGCCAACTCGAGCCTCGAGGACTACTCCTAGGCATACCCGTGGACTTTCCCTCATGTACTCGCCACGCTCGGGGAATCGCCATCGCGGACTCGCCCTCGCGTACTCGACACGCTCGGGGACTCACCACCGCGGACTCGCCCTCGCGTACTCAACACGCTCGGGGACTTGCCACGCGGACTCGCCCTCGCGTACTCAACATGCTCGGCAACTCGCCACCACGGACTCGCCCTCGCGTACTCAACATGCTCGGCGACTCGCCACAACGGACTCGCCCTTGCCAACTCAACACGCTCGGAGACTCTCCACCACGGACTCGCCCTCGCGTACTCAACATGCTCGGCGACTCGCCACCACGGACTCGCCCTCGCGTACTCAAAATGCTCGGGGACTCGCCACCGTGGACTCACCCTCGCGTACTCAACATGCTCGGGGACTCACCACCACAGACTCGCCCTCGGGTATTCCCCAGCACCGACTTGGCGACTTCACCATCAAGGATTTGGTGGTCTCCACGTCCTCTACAACAGCAAGTTGACAAGGCGCCGGCCAAACTTCTCCAAGTGGCGACTCCGTCCAATTGCGACTCGCCCAACACATCGACTCGCCTTGGCGATTGGGCTACTTCATAAGCTATTTCTCTGTTTCAGGAGCTCGCCAACGACTCACCATCGACTCCACCCTGGAATCACCTGCACCGATTCGGCGGCTTGAAGTCATCGCCGAGTCCCTGACGCGCTCGGGGACTACTGATGGGGGAATACCAACCGAGGTATGCCCACGAAGCGGAATCGCCAGCTGGAGCAAGCCGACTTAAGCCTAACCCATGGCGGATCGACTCGCCAAGTACAGCGACTGACACGTACTGGACCTAGACGCCACGCCGACTGAAGGCCCAAGACGGCGACCCCAATAGAAAGCCCATTAGCCCTTGTAAACCCTAACTGGCTGCGTATATAAAGCGACCAGGGGCACCCCCATGGGGACACGATCTCCCACGCCATATTAGATCTAGTCTCTCCCACCGTCTTCGACGACTCCATGTAAACCAATCTCTGATCTTATACTGGATTGCTAGCAGGACGTAGCGATCCTCCATCGAGGGGACGTGAACCTGGGTACGTCGCGTGCCAATCTCGCTCCCGGATTCTCCTATGTCGCCTTGCCCTTTCCTCTATGTAAGCTACCATGTAGCATCTACCGTGGCAATTCCACTACTTGTAATAGTAGATCTCTTCTACAGTTGGCGACATTGTAAGACTATTGCTATTAATCTTATGATTTTTATTACAATGTTTATGATTGATGATCTCATCTCTATGTGTGAGTAATTCTCCTTGGGCTAAGGGCTTCGGCCTAGCCATGTAGCGTTTGTGCATGTTATCTATCATAGATGGGATCATGTATTAGTTTGTATGACATGATGATTATTGTATCCTCTCTTGCCTCAATCCAAGGACTTGTTAGGTACCCAAGACACGGAGTGTTGAGCCAGGTATAGGGAGTATGAGTAATGACTGATCTGCAGGTTGGGAACCCGAGTGACAAAAGGGGTAGTACAGCTGTATGTGAGGGATTTGCTTGGGATTAACGGTGACATCACTATGCATATCATTAGTTCTCTTTCTATAAGCGGTTGCGGAGGCAATAGCAATTATGGATGCACTACCCACATATAATTTATCTTGCTCTAACAAGTACATGCATACTTTATTTCTATCTTTTATTCCCATCAGATGTTTTGCATAGCTATAGGTGAAACCGAATGCCCTGCCCCCTTTCTCTCCATCATCGACAACAACAAAAAGACGCAAGCTATTGGTCTGGTAAAAACACAAAAGGAATTCTAAAACTCCGGAAGGTCCGTTAAAGTAGCTTCACTATGCATTCGCTTCCCCGAGGATTCGATAACCTAGGTCTACTAGGGAAAAAGAAGCTATACTACATCCGTAATCCGGATCGAAGGTATCAACCCTTTTTCTGGCACCGTTGTCGGGGAAGCAATAGCTACCCTGGTGAGGTTATTAGGAACCTTGCTAGTTTTAAATCTTGTTTTAAATTTTGTTAGTTTGCTTTCAGTCTTTATTTGATAAATCAAAAAAATTAGTTAGCCTTTAAATTCGTGATTTTACTATTATAATTCTTTGTTCAAGAAAACCCAAAAACATAGGAAATATGGCTGAAAAGTAGCTTGGGGAGTTTGCTACTCCCAACAGTGATTATTTGCGTACTCCTATTACTCGGCCACCAATTGCTGCTGATGACTATAAAATTAAGCCCCATTACTTAAGTTTGGTTCAACAAAATCAATTTGGAGGCTCTAATGTTGAAGACATAGGTATGTACTTGAATACTTTCACTAAAATATGTGATATTATGCGTATTAAAGACGTTGACCCCGACACGGTCAAATTGCGTCTATTTCCTTTCTCTCTAAGAGGAAGGGCAAAACAATGGTTGCTATATTTGCCTAGAAATACTTCTACATCATGGGTGGGATGTACTTCTTTATTTATGACTAAATTTTTCCCACCCGCAAAGACTATGCAACTCAGATCTAATATTACTGGTTTTAGACAGGAAGAGCATGAGCCACTAGTGCTTGCATGGGAGAGGATGAAAGACTGCATAAGAAACTATCCTAGTCACGGGATGGAAGACTGGTTAATTCTCCATCTATTTTATAAGCTCTTAACCCTGTTTCTAATTCTATGCTTGATACTGCAGCTGTAGGAACGTTTATGGGTAAACATATTACCAAAGCAAAGCAGCTGCTAGAAAATATGCAAGACAACCATGCCCAATGGCATGTGGATAAATCAAACACGAAGAAGGTGAACTCCATTTCACCACAAGAAAATGAAGAACTTAATGCCAAGTTGGATGAGCTCATACTTGCCGTAAAAGGTAAGGAAACCCAGGTAAGAGCCACCCCTGAAACAAATATTGAAGAAATAGATTTCGTAGCTCGTAATGATTATAACCCTGCTTGGAAGAAGAGTTACAATCCTAACTTTCAGAAACATTATTCTAGTCCTGCAGGTAACTCTAATAATAATATGGGAACTAGTAATGGTAGTCTCCAAGAAACATTAAAGTCTTTTATAGACTCACAAAATGAACAAAACAATATTCTTGTTAAAATAACGGAGAACCGTGATGCTATGCTTGGTAAATTATCTAACCAAGCTGTTAGTTTGAGAAATGATTTGCAGACCCTCCAGGAAAGAATGAGGATCATTGAGGCACAACTAGGTAAGATAACCCAGAGTCAAACTCTCATTCTAGCTAAATTTGCAGGCAAAGCTAATCCCAATCCCGTTGAAGACCTCAAGATGATGAGAGTCCAAAGGGAGGAGCCTAAATAACTTGATTATAGTAATGCTCCTTCACCAAGCTACACCGTTGAAGATCTTGTAAAAAGGATCAACTTTAAGATTCCGGTAAGTGAAGGTAGTGAGGAAGTTATGTACGAACACTTTGTTAATCATGTAGAAATAAAGGTACGCGAGCTTGAGGAAGAATACAAGCAAATTGCTGAAAAGTTACCTGTGAAGTTAGATGACATATTTGAGCCTACTATTAAGATTAAAATTGGAACCAATGAGATAGCTGCACTTTGTGATATAGGTGCAAGCGTCTCAACAATTCGAAAAAGTCTTTTTAACAAGCTAAATCTTGGCTCCTTTGAAATAACTGAGTTAAAATTGCATCTAGCAGATTCTACCTACAAACAAGTTGTAGGAATTAAGGAGAATACTTTAGTTTACATTAAAGACTGTCCTGCTCTCATTCTCCTCCTTCTGCACTTCGGGGACGGAGGTCCTACGGTGGGTAAGAGCACGCACAAGCAAATGACCGAAGGGGACCAGCACTTCTACTCCTCCACCGAGGATCCGTTCTTGCGAGAAGCAAGGGATGTCGTGAATGGTGGGAGGTCAAAGAAAGAGAATTAACCTCTAAATACAGTGATCCAAACAAAAAAGACTATTACTACTAAACTAAAGGATCGAATTTGCTTTCCGTGGTGAACTGGCCGTCCCATACCTTCATTTTGTCTCATGTGTGTTGAACATTGTCTTCCTCGGTTCCAGATTCACTGGTGTATGTAGGGCTGGGTGAGAAAGGGTCCCCTCTTGCCTATTAGTAAGCGGGCCTTCGATTCCACCGGGGTCTTACGATCGCATAGAGGGGGATGTCAGCAATAGCAATCCTTTAGTCAATAGAATCAGTAACTATACTATTGTCATAGTTCAATACCAACCAACACATCAAGCATTTTGTTATTGTTGACATGCCTGAAGATGCTACTACTCCTATTATATTAGGCCGTCCTTTCTTAAGAACTATTAAGGCTTTAATTAATCTACATGAAGGGAATGTGAAGCTTTAATTGCCTTCGTGGGATCCTTTTGATATTCATTTCCCTAGGAAGAAGAAAGCCAAACATGATGGAAAGGAGGCCATCACTTTGAAGGCCAATTACTTTGGAGTTGGTGTTCCACTCATCTCGCCTAGGTAAGCAACATTGAGGTCAAGCTATTTACCATAAAAGAGCGCTTCATGGGAGGTAACCCATGTGAAATAAAGGTCTGAGTAAAGTTTTTTAGTTTTAGTTTAAGTTTATGTTTAATAAAGAGTGCTAGAAAACCCTAGTTGAGGAGAAGAAGTTCCGTAGTACTAAAAATTCTGCTTTATTCATGCTATTGTTGGTCGACAATATTTACTATCAATTTTCTGTCAAAAACAAGGTATATCACTAAGTTACAAGAAAAGAAATAGTTTTCGAAGAAATAGATTTTTTTATGCACACAGAGAGTTTAACGACCAACTATACGACGGGAATAAAAATTCCGTCCGTATAGCTCCGATCGTATAGATATCTTTGCCATCGATAATTTTTCTTCAAAATATACTAAGATTTTAACGACCAACTATACGACAGGAATAAAAATTCCGACTGTGTAGCTCCGGTCATATAGATATCAATGCCTCCGTACAATTTCTTTTCTAATGTATTGAGAGTTTAACTTCTAGCTATACGGCGGGAATAAAAATTGCGGCCGTATAGTTCCGGTCGTATAGATATCGATGCCTTTGTATATTTTCTTTCCTAGGGATATACAGTTTGACGATCAACTATACGGCGGGAACATTTTGTTCTGGCTGTATAGTTGCGCCTCTATAGCTATGCCGCCAGGAGGAAACCCTAATATTTTGACAGAAGGCCAACTATACGGCGGGAACGCATTGTTCTGGCCGTATAGTTGCACCCGTATAGTTGCATCCGACCACAATAACGCACGGGAAGGTACTCTCCAACTCCAAAACTTCAATCCTTTTTCTCTCTTCTACCTCCAAACTCTCTCAAAACCTCAAGAGATCTTCATCTCTGCTCAATTTCGTTCGATTTCCTCGCACACAAGTGATCTACGGTATGTTTCTCCTCTGATACTACAATTAATTTTTGCAAATTCATCTTTGATATATTGTCATTATCAATCTAGGGTGAGACCTACTATGAACCAATTGCCATGATTTTCTTGCCTCGATTATTATTTTCAGGAGATCTTAAGTGTGCTATGATGTACTTACTATTGTTGGATCGAAAAGTTTTATTTTTGCCTTTCTTCAATGTTCTAGATGATGAACACAAGGAGCCAAACTCATGCTCGTGCCACCGCTAGCACTTCTTAGGCTGTAGCTCAAGAACGCATGGGGACGATTCAGGGATGAGCCCCAACATGATCGCTTCAACAGGATCAAGAACCGCGAAGTGAAGTCCACCAAGTGGGCTTGCCCCATTATATTGAACCAACTCGGTATTTCCGATGACTTCAATTTACTTTGCAATAGAGCTGGCCTACAAAACATTGGGTACAATGATGTGCCTACTTATCGCTGCTTAATAATTGAATTTCTAAGTTTGTTGCAAAGCACCATTAAACAATGGCAAGGAGAGGACACTATTTATTTCCGACTGATGAACAACAACTATTCTTTAACATTAGAAGAATGGTGCGCATGCTTTAATTTGCCAAAAATGATGTTAATGCCTTACGAGCATCCTTTACTGGCTTAGACCCTCCCCTGAACAATACTATAATGGAATGAGTTTCACTAGTAGAGTGAACAAGGGGAAGAATACTCAACATCCTGCAATTCGCTATTTGTTCCATGTTATTGATAACACCTTGCAGGCACGTAATGAGTTCACGAGACTCAACGAGGAGGACATCCTAGTCCTCGCAAAGGCTGCTTACATCAACTGCGGCTTGTCACTCAACTTGGGCGCCAGCCTTGTGCGCTACCTGGAGCACCAAGCCTCCCAAAGCCAAGGACCAATCATAGGTGGAGGCATCATCACCATGATTGCCACTGCCCTAGGCATCGACCTAGTTGAGTTGCAACCCGTGCTAGGTGAGACACGTGTTGGTTTCTCCACTATCTGCATATTGCCAGAGCTGGGCGTCTCTACCCCGCTCCTATGCCTAATGGTATTTTCTCTATCGAGGAAGGATGTTTGCTATATGACTTGCAGGTTGAGAAACACCAACCCATGGAGGAGATTCTGGAGGAGGATGAGGACCAAGAGGAGGAGAAAGAAGTTCCTTATCAAGAGGAGTAGCCACAAACCCGGTTCGCTACATACCAAGATTTCCAAGAACTTGGAGGGACTATGGAGAGGATGCATAGACTCTCTTTGAACCTCCGAGAATCAACTAGTAACCTCTCAAATCAATTTGCAAACTAGAGTAACGACTTTTTCCTGCCACCACAATGATTCGAAGGGCTTGCAAAAGCCTAAGCTTGGGGAAGTTTCCTCATGTATCTTTACTTGGCGTTCATTTGCTTTTATTTATTTTGAGGTTGTGTTTTTATTTGAGCTAATAAGCACTCGTGCTGGTTTCCCCAACACCATTATTATTTTTTAGTTTTTTTATTTGCTTTCGAGATTTTCTAGCCGAGCTTTGCCGCTAGTTTTTTATTCTTTAAACTCCCTCTCTTAAAAACCACAAAATATTTCTCCACTTTTCCTTATTTTCCCTCTTTCTTTTCTTTCCGCCTCGAGGTCTTCATGTATTTGCAGGAGAGTGATCGACTTCGAGTTTCCAAGAAGCAAATAAAAAAGGAAGAGAGAAGTGGAACTAAACATGAGAGGTATGCCTTATGACTCCCCACTTTTGAAGTTTGAGAAACCCATGCTAGTTAGTAGTAAATGTTGAGATACTATATTGGTGGAGTGAGTCTTTGAATTGTAGTAAGATTTATTGCATGGGTATTTAATTGGGTACGTTTTGTTCCAGCTCTCATAATTAACCAAGAATTGCCTAAAAGTTGCTAAACAATTGTAATGAGAAAAAGTCTCACAAATGAAGGCTTGTGTGTTGTAGTGCTTAGTCTTGAAGGCTTATTTTGAGAGACACTCAACACCACTGAAAATGTTGATTGACTTAATAACTCTCTTTAAAAGGATTTGTTCGATTGAAATAATGTTTAGCGGTTTTTGTGAGCATGCCAAAGTTTGACTTGTTAATCATAATAATGATATAGCTTTATGCATGTCAAACTTCATGGGATGCCAACAACTCTGCTGGCCTACGAATGATCTTCATGGAGGAAACTCCTAGATTTCAGCTATGAGTTGATTAAACACTTGTAGCAGCAATGCTATAGTGGGTAAGATTCTTGGCACTCCCGGGTAGCTGTAATCATGATGGAATCACTCCTCTGGCTATTATGAGTAATCATTATGCAAAAGGAACAAAAACCTTAGTGATGCCACGAGTGTCCATCACAACTCGATAAACTAATAAAAATCTTTGTCATGCTCTCAATTACTTAAAAAATGAAATTCTTGAAGGACAATGAATAGAAAAGTAGTGCTTGAAAAGTCTTGATTTATTGATGTGGGAGAATTGAGATACTCTAGTGTGTATGCCTTTCGTGAAAACTGTCACACTCTCAATCTACATGATTATACTTTATCGTTCAAAGGCAATCCTATGAGTTGATTACTTGACATGGAATAAAGTTTACTCATCTTGAATCATCCATGTTGACAATAATTTTGCTGAACTATAAGGATGCATAAAACCCGTATGATATGCTTTCTATTACTCTATATATGCTGATGTTTTTCAGATTTATTAAGTGGAAGAAACATGATAATACTAATCATGAGTAAGATCACCATCTTGTTATTTCAGTTTAAATGTTGAGTTCCTTTTTGATTTTGGTTTTCTTGCTCGTAGACGATCCTATTTAAGATTGGGGAGGGTGATGGCTCTGAACTATAGCCATCCACGTCCACATTTAAACTGGATATTATTCATAGTTTTTGATGAAATATCTCTCTAAATCCTATCACTAATGCCCAATATTCAAAGGGGTATGCAATCCTTTCTTTTATATTTTTCATGCACAGATAATGTCGTTTAAAGGAGGGAATCACTACATTAAAGTCAAAGATACAAGATTTCCATCACCCAGAAGAAACCAGGAGCCGTAAAGCAGAGGCAAACGCTTTAATGACCAACTATACGACCGAACCAAAATTCCGACTATATAGCTCTGGTCGTATAGTTGGCGCCGCCACCATTAGGTCAAACAGAACAACTTTCATGAAGGGACCCCTATATAAAGAAGCCTTAGACGATGATAAAACAAGCCAGACCTCGCCAAAAATTCTTTGCAACAGATCACCAACCGCCTCCAGATCCCAAAACCCTTCTCCATCTCCATAGCCATATTCCACCACTTGTAATAGTACATCTCTTCTCTGATTAGCGACATTGTAAGACTATTGCTATCAATCTTATGATTTTTATTACAATGTTTATGATTGTTGGTCTCATCTCTATGTGTGAGTAATTCTCCTTGGGCTAAGGGCTTCGGCCTAGCCATGTAGCTTTTGTGTATGTTATTTATCATAGATGGGATCGTGTATTAGTTTGTATGACATGATGATTATTGTATCCTCTCTTGCCTCAATCCAAGGACTTAGTAGGTACCCAAGACCCCTAGGGTTGAGCCAGGTATAGGGAGTATGAGTAATGACTGATCTGCAGGTTGGGAACCCTAGTGATAGAAGGGGTAGTATGGCCGTATGTGAGGGATTTGCTTGGGATTAACGGTGACATCACTATGCATATCATTAGTTCTCTTTATTCTATGGTTGAGACTAGTAGGTTATTGCTATAAGAGGTTGCAGAGGCGATAGAAATTATGGATACACTGCCAACATATAATTTATCTTTCTCTAACAAGGACATGCATACTTTATTTCTATCTTTTATTCCCATCAGATGTTTTGCACAGCTACAGGTGAAACCGAACGCTCTAGGATCTTTCTCTCCATCATCGACAACAACAAAAAGATGCAAGCTATTGGTCCGGTAAAAACAAAAAAGGAATTATAAAACTCCCGAAGGTCCGTTAAAGTAACTTCACTACGCATTTGCTTCCCCGAGGATTCGATAAACAAGGTATACTAGGGAAAAAGAAGCTATACTACATCTGTAATCCGGATCGAAGGTATCATCCCCTATTTTTGTTGCCCATTTCTCTCTCTTTTTTCAAAGAAAGGTCAACTTTGCCGGCATGCAAAGTCTACAAAGAAGTTGAATCTTTGAAAACTCCTGGTCGTGTTCTCGATATATTGGCTGTCTAGTGGGCAACTTCAAAAGATTTTTGTGAAATTTAAAGAGCAATTGGGAGCTCACACGTGGTTCGAAATAATTTGACCTAATTTTGATAGACTCCCTCCGATCGATATTAATGTTCATATATTCATCTAGATTCAAATGTATCTAGTCATGTTTCTGTGCTAGATACATATATCCCAATCTAGACAAATCTGAGAACATAATTTGAATCAGAGACATAGTGTAAATTAATTGGGTTAATTTATCTACGAACCTTGAAAACTCAAAGAACCTAGGAATCAGAAGTAAAACATGGATGGTTCGCTATGTCCGGAAACATGGCACGCTTCTCGCATTCTGAGCCACATTCTTCTAATTTTCTTTACTGCTAGTACAAAACATCCCCATAATCAGTTGGAAAAGTGAAAAATATTGTTTTCCTAATTGTTCAAAAATCCCATAGACAACATTGTTTACTAGGCCAAGACGCACCCATCTACCCGATGTTATAACCCTATGTAAAAGTGTAGCTAGGGTGCACAACGATATAGAAGGCCATGACCTTATTGGTCGTTCATGCTAAAAACCAAGAAAAATGATACATTATGGAGGGCTATAATGTGAATCCGTTTTCCCTAAGGTTGTCGAATCTCATGTTTATCATTTTTCTTAGTAATTAATAATACTAGCAAAAGTGCCCCAATTGTAATGAAGTCTCATGTTTTGGTTTTATGCTTTATTTTGTTTGAATGTTTTCCATACGCGGTCAAATTTGTCGGTATGCAAATACTAATCAGTAATGGCATTTCTCAAAACTATTGTTGGCCCATGATATATTGCCTGCCTAGGTACCTTCAAAAGAATTTTGGATATTTTCAAGAGTAATAGTCTATCACGCTCACATGTATTGAAGTTTGACCTAATTTCGTTTAATCGACTTGGAGTCATGCATTTAAGTGCACATGGAGCTTTAGTTTGAAAAATACTTAAACTTGGGAACTGTAAGAAAGAATTGTCCACTTTATACGAAAATTTGGGTGGGGGGGGGGGGCTGATACGTTGCAAACTTATCTATAACTTTTGATGTTCCATGCTAGTTTAAATCAACTATCTTATGTTTTGTCTACATTTTGAGATACTTTTATGCATTTTCTGGAACTAACCTATTAACAAGATGCCATAGTGCCAGTTGCCTGTTTTCTTCTGTTTTTGTTCCAGAAAAGATGGAAAAGAAATATTCTCGGAATTGGACCGGATAAAATCCAAAGTCAATATTTTACCAAAAGACTCACGGAGCCAGAAGACGAGACGTAGAGGGGCCAGGGGCTGGCCACACCACCTAGTGGCGCGGGCCAGGCCATGCCACGCCAAGGGGTGGTGTGGGCCCCTCGGGCACCCACCGACCTTGCCTCTTCGCCTATAAAAGTGTCCCGAGATGAAAACCCTAGACACAAGATCAGAATTCTACGAAAAGTTCCGCAGCACCGCCGCCACCAAAGAGGAGATTCAGGGGACAGAAGTCTCTATTCCGGCACCCTGCTGGGACGGGGAATTGCCCCCAGAGCTATCTCCATCGATCTCCACCACCATCTCCATCGTCGTTGCTTATTCCCATGATGATTAGGGAGTAGTTCTTCCTCGAGGCTAAAGGCTCTACCGGTAGCTATGTGTTCATCTCTCTCTCTCTCTATGCATGATCTTATTGAGATCATGAGCTTTGTAATCTATAGATCTATTCTGCTACTCAAGTGCTTTAATTAATCTCTGCTTATCCCCACGTGTGTGAAGTTGACAGTGTGCACACCGTGTGGCACTTTGGCTAAGGTTACATAAATACTTGTTATGAGTTGTATTTGGAGTTGGATGTCTCTATGAAATTATGGTGTTTGTTGGAACCATCTAGCGCTCAAGGTGACAGTGTGGGGTTATCTAGATGTGGAAGGCGAACTTTGAGGTGTGCTATTATAGCCCTACCGTGGATTAGAGTTATCCAACCGGAGAGTAGTTCAGAGTAGTATCATAAAGAGAAGATATTTATATGAGAGTGTTCACTAGTGAAAGTATGATCCCTAGGCCTTGTTTCTAAGCATTGAAACACCGTTTTCAACTAGATCTATTACATGTTTGCTTGCTTCCATCTTTATTTCAGATTGCCTTTAGTCTCTTCCTACCCGTCAAGCTCTTTTCTGGCACCGTTACCACTTATAGTTATCCATACCACTTGTATTTCACTATCTCTTCACCGAACTAGTGCACCTATACACCTGACAAATGTATTGGGTGTGTTGGAAACACAAGGGACTTCTTGTATCTTGATTGCAGGGTTGCTTTAGAAGGATACCTTTGACCACTTCCTCCCTAAGTTCGATAAACCTTGGGTAATCCACTTAAGGGAAACTTGCTGCTGTTCTACAAACCTCTGCACTTGGAGGCCCAATAACTGTCTACAAGAATAGAAGTGCATAAACATCAGGGGAATTCTTTCTTCTTTTTCTACAAGTAAAAGTACTTGAAAAACTCACACTTCTGGTATTGCCTACTATATCATGTACTATGTATAAACTTTCTTGGGTTTTAAGCCAAATGACCAAGGTCATGGACATACTCTGTCTTCATCAAGATAATGCCGGTGTGCCCATATTTTGGTATAGCTAGGTCGGTGCATGTTAGCATGTATGGTAAAGAAGTAAAAGTATTTTTTGGAAGGAAGTGCGATCATTATGGCTTAGAGTTCATAGCATGTGCCATTTATTTACTATAGTACATAAAGTGGTTGGATAAATTACATGTTATATTTTTCAAGCTTAATTTTCTAGCTAATTTTACTCACTCATATGACTTTCTGTCGATTTGTCGAATTAGGTGTAAATTAATATTCTACAAGTGCATGAGAGGTAGTTCAATAGTATAACTGAGTGTTAGGTATAACAAAGTAACACGTCATCTATTGCCGGCTTTATACCAGCATGTATAATACCTAACATTTGAACTATACAACAACTAGCATTACATGCAGCAACCTCATCAAAAAGCAAGAAGATTAAACAAGAACAAAATGAAAAAAATTTCTATGCCCGCTTGAAAAATCCTAAAACTTGGTAATTGTAAGAAAGCATGGTACACTTTGTCTGAAAATTGGGGCAGTGGCATTCTTTATTTATTTTTTGGAACCGGGGTACTGTAGGTCCTAAAGGAGCAAGACACTCCAATTAGCGCACTAGGGTTTGTAGTCGTCCCAATGTGGTCTAAGGACCTTTTTGTATTATTATTACTTTTGATACTTTTTTGTATTGGTGTAGATGATTATTAATCCACTAGATGGCTTGAATTTCGGGGGAAAATGGTTGCTGGAAGTAGATCGGTGTGTCGTACCAAGGCACACACACGCAACGCCACGCGTTGGACGAGGAAGAGACAAGCCGGACTGTGCACCCGTGGATGCAGAGAAGAGATCGATGGAGGATGGATGGTGAGAGCCAGCAAAGGAGAGATAAAACACAACTTTTTTTGCATGCATATTACTACTAGTAGGTCCATATATTTACTACTAGTGGAGTGAACCTTGTGTCAGCACCCCGTCATAGCTTTTCTCTGACATCGCACCACCTTCCGACTCCTCCTCCCGCTGCTCTTGCGTTGCCTCCTTTTTTTGGAAGGAGCTGCCTCCCTTTTCGAGTAGTGTGGGGCCCCCGGATTAATCTTCCGAGAATCCCTGTTATGCATACAACCACGATCCCATGATCAGTTAGTTGTGGCACATAACCGACGAGTATCAAAGTAGACATCCAATACATAACGAATACATGACATACCTTATTTGCCATTATGGCTACATCGATCAACAACAGCAGAACTTCATTAAGCGTAGAGCCCGAGCCATGCCATAACCTACATGCAACTGACCGGGAGAACGTCCTAGCTCGCATAGTCGCCAACATCATCTTCTTCTTGATATCTGACCAAGTTAATAGCCAGGGACAATGCCAGTGAGCACTTTCAATGTACTCGCAAACCACCTTAAAAGAATAATAATAATAACAGGATATGCAATATGGTTGTGGTAGCAGGAGGGCTCCAAGAGAGGTTCTTTTCTCAAAATAGTTTCTCTTGTAGATATAGCATCTACATATCTTTGTTGAAAACTTTTGTAAAGCATTTCAGAAACCTTTTTGAAAAGTTTTCGAAAACATTAGGACTGGGTTACCCAATTGTTCCTCCTTCCGGTCATCCGCTGACCAAACTCCTTTCATTCCTTTCTGACCATCCCATGGTCAAAACCTTTCTCCTTTTCGACCATCCCATGGTCAAAATATTTTTAAAGCCTTTCCTTTTCGGAAATCCTTTTTGAAAACAAAACCAGCACCTCTCTACATAAGTTTGTCCAACCCGTCCTTCACCGTGGACACAGCTATTCGAATAGATTTACACTCTGCGGAGGTTGTACACTTTACCCACACCATCCGGGTACACTACCCTGATCTTCACCGATCGTGGGTCGAGTAACCGATCAAGACTCTCCGGATGCCCACTCCAATATAAGTGCCTACCCTATGAGTATTGTTCCCCTCAACACCAGGACGTTGGGTACCGAGGACCAACCGGAGCACATTTTGCACTTCCCAAGTGTTGCGCTTTCAATGAGTGGCTCATAGTAACGCGTGGAGGTCCGTAAACCCTTCGTTCCTTCTCCAGGTCGATGTCTCACATGGATCCTTATGTGAGATGGCCCACCCTCCAGGGATTTTTATCCCCTATAGTTGTTGCGAGGCAGCTTATACTAGAGTAAACAAACATCAAATCCAGCCCTGTCGCATTCTAGAGTAATGTGGTTGCACAGGGTGAAGTTGTTATAGCTAAATTGCAAAGAACCGGGTGCGTTTTTGTAAACCTTTTTCCTCCATATTTCCTTCAACATTTTGTAAAACAAAACCTTTTTCTTTCTCAACATCTCTTGGGAGGTCCCACCTCACCAAGGTTTTATCATAAAAAATTTTGTAAAACTTTTCCAGGGTCTTCCCATCCTATAGCTTTGCTTCGGCTAAATCGGGGTCTCCAAAGGGTTATGGTGATATGCACCATCTATTCTACTAGGGACAAGTAGGTATCACCAAGGGGATTGTACTTAGTAGTCCAAAAGGGTAATAGTTCGAAGGAGCAAAACCACTACCATATATACATCAACATATAGTAAAACAATGCAGTTTTAATAAATAGTAGATAAAACATGCCTAAGTAAAACAGTAGGACAAGGCTTATGAGGAAGAAGGTGGCTTGCTTGAGATCAGCAATATGGCATAATGTCGCTGGACTTCTTCTTTAGATAACCAAGAATACCAATACCAATAATAATAAGATCTCTTCTTCTCGGCGTCAATATAAGCGCAACTATCGTCGTCAAGACATCACATGCAAACAAACCAAGCCACAATCAACACAAGGCGTACACGCACCAATACAATACAACAAGAAATTGAATAATACCGAATTAAGATTCAGATGTTTTTGAGAGGATTGGATTTAGGAGATTGAGATGGTCTTGGAGAAGGGGATGAACATCCCTTAGGGTTTTATAGTCCAGAAATTACCTAGGAGAGGGGTTTTGGACCAAGGACATTTCTGTATGATACCATTGTGTAAAAATGATACCAACAGATAGGGTTTGATAAAATGAAACCAATAAAAGTGGTTTCACTATTTTATCACTTTTCTTCAATTTAATAAGAATATCCTAGTGATAAAAGCTCTAGTTTTAGGAAATAATTCACCAGGAAAGTTCTGTACCTCCAAACATTATTTCCTTGGATTATTAAGTAGGGTTTGATGTACTTGTTCATAGAGAGGTGGAATCACTCCACAATAATTACCAGAATGCCCTCAGGGAATTCCCAAAGTTAGTTATGTAGCTGTTTTGTCTTTTTCACTAGATTAAATCTACAGAAGTTTTTGATTTAATTCAAACGGCACATGATAGGAATTTAGAATACCTTTCTGTAGAAATTTCACTCACTCTTTTTGGAGTTTTCAAACTCCTGGAATGATTTATCTAGTGATAATAACACTTACAGAAGTATTTAATTCAGTAAATTTCAACAGAGGGTCAATAAATCCTTATCTCCTGGTTTTAGATAGGTATTGATGGTCCACTTCTCTAGGAGTTGGAATTATCCTAATAGATACTGTAGATATTCCTACGGAATTTTCTTAAGGCTTAACTGCATGTATTTTGTTATTTTTTCTAGAGATGAACCAAGGTTCCATTTAACCTAGGACCAAGTTTAAATTGTAGGTATGACCATTGGGCACCAGAGGGAATTGGATTTTTCCCATTTGAATCTAGACAACTTAGTGAGGAATTTACTTACAACAGTGGATACATTCTAGTAGATATATTTTCTAAATTTAAAGGAATTTATTTCTGGAGAGGGATTGGCTTTGCATGTTGGACAAAACATGGGTTACATGTCTATATTTTTATCTGGGCAAAATATGGTCGTTTTCATATTTAAAAAGATTTAAACCAAACAACACTAGTTCTGGATCTAAGAAAAAGATTAAAAGGACAGGGGCGCAGCGGGCCAGATCGGGAGGGACATGGGACGCAACGAGGCTAGGCCGGCCCATCCAGGCAAGGACAGCGCGGTTTGAAACTTCCAGGCGGGCCCCGGGCGCTAGAGAGAGAGGAGTACGCAGGGGGGTATGGAGCGCCCTCCGCCGTTGGATTAAGCCGTGATGGACGACGGTGGCTCGTCTTCCTCGCTAGGCCCGAGAAAACAGAGGGGGAAACCCTAGCTCGCGATGGCGGGTTGCAGGGGCTCACCAAGCGAGCTCCAGGAGCTCGGGGAGGGGGTGGAGATGGAGCGGTCGACGACGGCGATCCCGGAGAGGGACGGCATGGCCGGGTTCGGCGCCGGAACCGAGCTGGCGCAGGGGTCACGACGGCGTCAGCTTCGGGCTCGCCGGGGAGGCCTCTGATGGTTGCTGTAGGGGGGATAAATAGGGCATGGGTAGAGTCAGTACGGCAAGGAGGTTCTCAAAACGTAACATGCAGCAGGAGAGGAGCAGATGAGAGTGAGCTTAGCTCGATTTGGGGAGAAGGCCGAAGCTCCTTTCCTTCTTCTTCTCGAGCAGCTCAGAGCAGGGGAGAGGGAGTGGAGGCTCTGGGAGGTAAGTGGAGGGGAGGGGAAGCAAATGAGAGGCAGGAGCATCCTGGGAGGGCCTCTGGCCTACTTATACCGAGGTGGGAGCTCTAGAGGGAAAATGTCCATTTTGGACATGCAAGGGAGGTAGTGCTGGCTGGATATTGGCTTGGAGGGGTGGTGGAGAGGGGTGATGGAGAGATTTGGTCGTGATGGAGCTCAGAGAGGGAGGGAGTGGCAGCTGTTGCAATTAAATGGCCTCACATGCTTGTCTCTCTCTCCTTCTTACTTCGAAGCACATGGTACAAGTTGCTACAATAATTGCTACAGTGATCACGACTAGAGGAGAATTGGTTGTTGTGGAGGAGTGCTTGACAAGCTTTGGTAATGGTTTGATCTTGATTTAGCTCAATGCTAACTAGGTTTGCTAAATTGAGTAAATAGGTGATTGTGAAGGAAGTTCAAAATTTTGCATATGACAAGGTGGGAAGATGGTACTGGTAGATAGATGAGGTCAAGGTAGATATCCAGGAATTATTTGGGATTTTTCTGAGGATTTTAAATCCACTTACAGTTATTTATTCAAAAAGTACAGAAGTAGTTTCTAGAAGATCATTTGATAATTTTACATTGGACAAGGTTGGTTTTTGGTTGGAGATGGTCCCAAATGTGAATACAAACTTAGGGGAATTTTCCCAAGATTTATTGATGCTTAAAACTATTTAAAACTATTATTATTCCATTTAAGCCATTTTAAAAAATGGGCAAAAATAAATAATAAAGCTCTTCAAAAATATTTATTTTTGAAGTGGAAATATAGGTTATGATATATAGGACTCAAATTTTCTTAAAGTTGGGGAAGTTTTTTGGCAAAAACCAAATTTTCCTTTGGGAAAGGAGTTTTGGAGATTTTGACTATTAAGGAGATTTATTAGATTTGGAGCCATAATAATTATGGATAATATTTGATAAATCTTGATGATCAAGGTACATGATGTAGACAAGGTGTAGCAAGCATTTGCAACCTTGGGATTTGGAGTTGTGGATCTAGGGTGATGTTATTTTTATACCACCAAAACTTGGGTGTATCTTGGAGCTCAGAGCTGCCATTGGAGCATGGGGTATATGGATGGATAGACCAAGTTGTGTAGATCATCATGGCAGAAGGATTTTGGATTGGTTACATTTGAGGTGGTCTGCAAGTGATGGCAAACTTTGTTGAAAATAAGGCTGCCATACCAGATGAGCCATGATGCCTTATAAACCATGTGGGTTTAAGAAGCACAAAGATCCATTTGGAACAAGTGAAGTAGATTTTGATAGATCTATATGAGTAGAACACAACCATGCAAAGAGTTGGTCCATAGAAGGTTGGATGATGGTGTGAGCTTCTGTCAAATTAGGCATTTTGACTAGATTTGCAGGAAAAGTTATTTTCTTGCATGCAAAACCACCAAGAACAAGTGGGTTGGAGGATGATCTAACCAAGGTCAAGAGTGGTACTTGGTAGTCCTTAGGATGTTTAACAAGATGGTTCAGGTGAATTTTCAAAAATGCACAAGGGTTGAGAAAGGGGAGGCATTTAAAAAGGGGATGTTGGAAATAGTTTTAGGGTTTTGACTAGAGCATGAGAGGGGATGTTTGTGATGGGATGCAAGTGTATGATGCTGAAGTGTAGATTGAGTAGAAAGGATCCATGCTTGATATTGGTCTTCATTGACTTGGAAACTTCTAGAAGGGATATCTTCCGAATTGATCTGGTTAAGGGTTTTAGATCCAGATTGTATTCTTGCTTAGGTTTTGGTGATTTTAAAGTATCTTGATCCTAATGGATGAGCCCCTAGGGTAGATCATACTATCTCCTAAGCAGGCAAATCAAGTAGTAGATCAAGGCAACTCATCTTACAAACAAAGCAAACCTACTACTCGGGTTACGATCAAGCTTAGCTTGAGGTAAGGATGGGTATTTTGAAAAGGTTGGATTTTGAATAAGATGAGAGTCCTTGGTATCTCTACCAAGAGTATAATTCAAAAGCTTACTAAAAGGTTTTGGAGATCCTAGAGGTAAGAGTAGTTGAAGGTTCTGTCTTGAAAACATAAGGAGATTATATTGTATATCTTTCCATAGTTTTGTCAATAGAAGCTACTAAAATAGTTTTGGTTACATTAGCATCTTGGCTCAGGTTTTGAATGCCAGAAAATTTGAGAATATATAAAATGAGCCAGGATAGTTTTTTTAAATAGCTTTCGACAACTGATGTTGAGGTAAGGAGTATATCTTCTAATACACAATCATAAGCATAAACATATTCAAACAACAAGGAAGCACTTCAACATTAAACAAGATTTTTTTGTTCCCCCTGATTTTTGCATTCTAGACAACTAACCAGGGTTGCTGAAATTGGGATGTTACAAGTAGTACTAGTACGGAAGTGGAGTACTTTTCTTTACAGAAAAAATATTTCCATCGCTTAGAAAATTGGAGTTGTTACTTTGCCTAGTATTTGGCAACTCCCATTGGCAAAGCTGTTTACTAGCGCCAAGATGCGCACATCTACTTTCTTGTAGTAGTACTACAAAATTCTCATAAACATGGATATGTTCGTGACCTTGCTTGGTTACTCATCCTGAAACTAATGAATACTTATACATGGTAGGCCATTTTTGTGAAGCAGGTTTCTTCAAAAGTTGTGAAAACTCATGTTTATTGTTTTTCATGGCAGGTAATACAAGAAAAATGACGCTATGCACGAGTCCCCTTGTTTTTTGCATATTTCTCTCTCTTTTTTCAAAGCAAGGTCAAATTTGCCGGCATGCAAAGTCTAGAAAGAAGTTGAATCTTTGAAATCTCTCGGCCGTGTTCTCGACATATTGGCTGTCTGGTCGGAAACTTCAAAAGATTTTTGTGAAATTTAAAGAGAAATTGGCAACTCACATGTGGTTCAAAATAATTTGACATAATTTCGACAGACTTCCTCCAATCCATATTAATGTTCATATATTCAGCTAGATTCAAATGTATCTAGTCATGTTTATGTGCTAGATACATATATCCGAATCTAGACAAATATGAGAACATTAATTTGAATCCAAGATAGTAGTGTAATTTAATTGGGTTAATTTATCTACGAACCTTGAAAACTCAAAGAACCTAGGAATCGCAAGTAAAACTTGGATGGTTCGCTATGTCCGGAAACATGGCGCGCTTCTCGCATTCCAAGCCACATTCTTCTGATTTTCTTTACTACTAGTACAAAGCATCCCCATAATTAGTTGGAAAAGTGAAAAATGGTTTTTTCCTAATTGTTCGAAACTCCCACGGGCAACATTGTTTACTAGGCCAAGACACACCGATCTACCCGATGTCAGAAACCTATGTAAAAGTGTAGCTAGGATATACATCGATATAGAAGGCCATGACCTTATTGGTCGTTAGTGCTGAAAACCAAGAATAATATTACATCATGGTGGGCTATAATGTGAATCCTTTTTCCCTAAGGTTGTCGAATGTCATGTTTATCATTTTTCTTGGCAATTAATAATACTAGCAAAAGTACCCCAATCGTAATGAAGTCACATGTTTTTGGTTTACACTTTATTTTGTTTGAATGATTTCCATACACGGTCAAATTTGTCCGTATGCAAATACTAATCAGTAATGGAATTTCTCAAAACTTTTGTTGGCCCATGATATATTGGCTACCTGGGTACCTTCAAAACAATTTTGGATATTTTCAAGAGTAATAGTCTATCGTGCTGACATGTATTCAAGTTTGACCTAATTTCGTTTAATCGACTTAGAGTCATGCATTTAAGTGCATGTGGAGCTTTATCTTGGAAGTTTGAAAAATACTTAAACTTGGGAACTATAAGAAAGAATTGTCCACTTTGTACGAAAATTTGGTGGCGGCATTCTTTCTTCTTTTTATACCAGTAAAAGTACTTGAAAAACTCACACTTCTGGTATTGCCTACTAAATCATGTACTAAGTATGAACTTTCTTGGGTTCAAGCCAAATGAGCAAGGTCATGGACATACTCTGTCTTCATCAAGATAATGATGGTGTGCCCATATTTTGGTATGGCTAGGTTGGTGCATGTTAGCATGCATGGTAAAGAAGTAAAAGTATTCTTTGTAAGGAAGTGGGATCAATATGGCTTAGAGTTCATAGCATGTACCATTTATTTACTATAGTACAGAAAGTGGTTGGATAAATTACATGTTATATTTTTTAAGCTTAATTTTCTAGCTATTTTCACCCACTTAGATGACTTTCCGTTGATTTGTCGAATTAGGTCTAAATTAATATTCTACCAGTGCGTGAGAGCTAGTTCAATAGTATAACCGAGTGTTAGGTATAACAAAGTGACACGTCATCTATTGTTGGCTTTATACCATCATGTCCAATACCTAACATTTGAACTATAGAACAACTAGCATTACATGAAGCAGCCTCATCAAAAAGCAAGAAGATTAAAAAGGAATAAAATGAAAAACATTTCTTTCTCCGCTTGAAAAAGCCTAAAACTTGAGAATTGTAAGAAAGCATGGTACACTTTGTCTGAAAATTAGGGCGGTTGCATTCTTTATTTATATTTTGGAACCGGGGTACCGTAGGTCTTGAAGGAGCGAGACACTCCAATTAGTACACTAGGGTTTGTAGTCGTCGCAATGTGGTCTAAGGAGATTTTGTAATTATTATTATTACTTTTGAGACTTTTTGTATTGGTGTAGATGATTATTAATCTAGTAGATGCCTTGAATTTTAAGAAAAAATGGTTGCTAGAAGTAGATCGGTGTGCCGTTCCATGGCACATGTGCGTAGTGCCATGCTATGGACGAGGAAGAGACAAGCCGGACTGTGCACCCGCGGCTGCAGAGAAGAAGTCGATGGAGGATGGATGGTGAGATCCAACGAAGGAGAGAGAAAACACAACTTGTTTGCGTGCATATGACTACTAGTAGGTCCATATATTTACTACTAGTGGAGTGTACCTCGTGTCAGCAGCCGATCATAGCATTACTCTGACGTTGCACTGCCTTCCGACTCCTCCTCCCACTGCTCTTGCGCTGCCTCCTTTTTTTTTTGGAAGGAGTCGCCTCCCTTTTCGAGTAGTACTAGTACATAAGTGGATTACTTTGCTTTACAGGAAAAAATATTTCCATTGCTTAGAAAATTGGAGTTGTTACTTTTCCTAATATTTGGAAACTCCCATTGGCAAATTTGTTTACCAACGCCAAGATGCGCATATCTACTTTCTTGTAGTACTACTACAAAATTCCCATAAACATAGATATGTATGTGAACTTGCTTGGTTGCTCTTCCTGAAACTTGTTCATACTTATACATGGTAGGCCATTTTTGTGAAGCGGGTTTCTTCAAAAGTTATGAAAACTCATGTTTATTATTTTTCATGGTAGGTAATATAAGAAAAAAGACGTCATCCATGAGTTCCCCTGTTTTTTGCCTATTTCTCTCTCTTTTTTCAAAGCAGGGTCAACTTTGTCGGCATGCAAAGTCTAGAAATAAGTTGAATCTTTGAAAACTCTCGATCGTGTTCTCGATATATTGGTTGTCTGGTGGGCAACTTCAAAAGATTTTTGTGAAATTTAAAGAGCAATTGGCAGCTCACATGTGGTAATAATAATTTGACATAATTTCGACAAACTCCCTCGATCCATATTAATGTTCATAGATTCATCTAGATTCAAATGTATCTAGTCATGTTTCTATGCTAGATACATATATCTGAATCTAGACAAATCTGAGAACATTAAATTGAATTGGAGACAGTAGTGTAATTTAATTGGGTTAATTTATCTACGAACCTTGAAAACTCAAAGAACCTAGGAATCACAAGTAAAACATGGATGGTTCGCTATGTACGGAAACATGGCGCGCATGTTAGCATGGTAAAGAAGTAAAATTATTTTTAGAAGGAATAATATTTAAAATGGTTTAGAGTTCGTAGCATGTGTCGTTTATCTTATGTTACCTCTTACCACTATTTAGTGTACGAATAACTTTCACTATTGATCGTTAGATCTGGACTCGCGAATCCCGACATTACCAGCCATTGGATCTTCTTTTCCATTCTAGCAACTAAAAGATTCTATTGATAGTCTTCATCATAATGAATGTTATGCACAAAAGTCAAAACACACTTCTCCATCATACTAGAATCTTCTCCCTCGTTTCTCCAGACCATGTTACCAAATTTTGAAGTTTTAGATAGCTAATAATCATTCACTCCACATGATATACAAAGTACGAGAACCAAATATACACCCATACTTTATAGATGTCGATCAAATTTATATTTTTTTCTGCTTTACCTATTATAATTTTATATAGTGATGATATATGATACGTTTATTATCTGAGTCGCACATGCAAGGCATGTGCAACTTACTAGTTTACTATAGTACTACATGAATTGGTTGGATAAATTATATGTTATATTTTCAAGCTTAATTTTATAGCTAATTTCACCCAAAAGTGCATCATGCTTCAATCAACACATTCGGTGGAATTAAAGGTTACATTAAAAAAATACAAAATTACATCCAAGTACATACAATTGGCACAACGACCAAAATTTAGCTTGGAAAGGCAGTCGGGTCCGGCTCAATTTTCACTGAGCAGCTGAGCCATACTCTTCCTACTACTGTTTGCTTCACACACGAAACACAACACACTCCTGCATGTTGATCATGGTCGAAGGGACGAGATTGCTCGGAACGAGTAGAGGAGCACAGCCAAGAATCTAGTAAAACCAATTCGAGGACTGAAGTCACTGCTGTACGTGGTTAACATCAGGCGAAGGTGCGTAGAGGTCGACATGCCCCCTACCGAGTCGATTCCCCCAGCCGCACCTTCGCTGGCCACATGTTCCTCGCGCTCGAGCTCGAACTCGAGCATGTTCTGATGGTAAGCAAGGGCCAGTATAGAATCGATAGGCTCGAGGGGACCCATGATGGCGTCATCTGCCATGGCCACGGCGACCTGGCACCCACCCGAGTTGTCTGCCCTGGTCGCATGCTCGCTGGCCGCAGGTTCCTCGCGCGCATGCTCGAACTCGAGCATGTCCTCGTCATAAGCAAGGGCTAGCATAGGATCGATACGATCGAGGGGACCCAGGACAGCGTCGGCCATGGCCACGACAACTTGGCACCCACCCGAGTTGTCTGTCCTGGTTGCATTATCGCTAGCTGCAGGTCCCTGGCGGAAGGATTGGCCGTTGTCTCGCACGGCCTTAACTTGGCCACGGTTGATGTCCAGCCAGAGCGCCTGCCTGGATGCAGTTCCATCACAGTCGAAAGGGAGGCACACCGGGACCGATGCTTTGTTGTAGAGGTCCACTTTTGTTCGCCTGCCGTGTTGGCGCCTCCGTGATGTGGCCAACACAGGATAGGTAGCCTCGAGGGGGTCCAAAATCGCGTCGTTGGCTGGCAGTGCCAACGCATGTTTACCGCGGGCGACCAAGCGCTCTACAGAGGCGGCTCCAACAACGGCATGTTCCCTCCGTTGAACTGTTCCGGGGCCTGGCCTCGAGCCGAAGAAGACCTTCGAGGATGACGCAACCAATCCACTAGAATTCCTTCAAGTATTTGTGAGGGTAACATGCATTTGGTGGAATAAAGAAATTTCGCTGGAGATAGAATGAAGGATAAGTTGAACTGCTTTTTGTGAAGGAATAGTATAGTACTAGTAGTACTACTAGCGGTGCTACTCAGTTTTACTCTCACCGCTACAATGAGGGGACCTCTTTTTTGGTGTTTTTTCTTTGACCAAACATTTCTCCAAGGAGTACTTTTTTTAGATGCTCCAAGGAGTATGCAAAGTGACTGCTTGGTAACGCGTGAGTTTTTTCGCAGTCGGTGGTTGTCCGAGGCATTAACTCACAAGAGAAATGTCGTATCGGTACTTGTAGCGGCCGTACTTTCAACTGGCCGCAGTCTAATCGGATAGTAGGAGTACTATACACTCTCGAAACAGAGGTGGCGAGCAGCTGGCAGCTCGAGCAATGAGTTTGGTAAATTCTTGGAGTATGTACTCTAGTATACAGTAGTAATAAGTTGCACATTCCTTAGTGCTCAGCACGTGATAGAACTATAGAAGTATGTCATATTATCACTATATAGAAGTACTCCGACACGTGAGACTCACATATTAATTTTTTTTGATATTTACCTATATTATATAATCTTACCACACTATATTGTGTACGTAGTACTTTGAACTTTGAAAAATCGATCAAGACTTGCAAATCCCAACATTGCAAACCGTTGGATCTTCTATCCATGCTTGCATATAGAATATTCCATTGATAGTCTTTAACACAGTGAACGCTATGCACAAACCTCAAAACGCACTTCTCAATAATTCTAGAATCTTTTGTCATTTCTCTCAAGAATATCGAGTAATAGGTAGCTAATAGTAGTAGATTGATTTCTACATGACATAAGGTACAAGAACCAATTATACACCCTATACTTTATGGACATGGCTCAAAATTATAATTATTTTTCAACGTCACCTATTATAGATTTATATAAATAAAAGATGATATATCATAGGTACTTCTATTAGTATATAATTCTCACATGGAAGGCACGTGGAACTTACTATAGTCCTAGGACTCCGTACAAGGTACGCACTACTCCATCCCGGAGTACTCCTACCTCTATTTTTGATTATAAGGTAGTACTACTAGTATTTTATGATCGAGGGAGTATATTATGATACTAGTATCTGATACCAAGTCAGTTATTTCTAGATGGAGGGAAGTATATTATGATATTAGTATCTGTACCATCTCCACAATGCATAGTACTACTATCATGTACTGTACTATACTTAGTACTAGTAGTATCATAGTCTTAGTGACATGGGTATACCCCACAGGTACTCGAGTTTAGTATATACGGTCCAGATACGGTAGAAGCCCACGGTGTTGCCAAGGACCAATGAAGAATTCGGGTGACCCACGGACTCTCCGATTGCTTGCAACGCAAGAAGAAGCTTAAGATAGAAAGTTCAAAGGGACGAACCCTGATATGTAACCGAGTTGACTTGCTACCCAAGACCTGGCCTATTTATATAAATGCTAGGATGGGGCGACGAGGAGGAAAATCACAACCCTAGTTTTCACCACCATCACCAGATTGCATCTGCGCACCCCTGTAATGTTCGATTCCCTCGATAATTCCAAGAGCAGACAAGCAGGAGTAGGTACCTCTACGAGGCCTGAACCTGGGTAAATCTTGTGTCCCTGTGTGCTTGTTCGCTAGCCGACTAATGCCTCCAGTGCTCCCTCCTTCTCCAAAACCCAAGTCCATAACAATGGGTATTGATGAGTTCAACCCTCGTTAATTGGCGCCGTCTGTGGGAACCGGGAGTGCTGATGTTGCGTATTCTTCGGCCCCATCAACCGTGATCTACAACTCTACAACAGCGGAGATTTGCCAGCTCTTCGGCGGTTTTGACTTCACTGTCCACACGTCAGCCACTCGCCCGGCTTTCGAGTCCGTAGGCGATGGGATCATCTTGGCAATCGGGAGCTTCCACTTCCAGGTCGGTCAACTAGGCACGCTTCGCATGCCCGACCAACCGACGGCACCCGCGATTGCTCCATCCTCGTTTCCTGCCACTAATCGGCACCCTCAGCGAGCTCAATGCCCCGGCACCGGATCTGGCATCGGACCGCCCAACGGCAGTATACCCAATGACGGTACACCCAATGGTGGCCCCACCAATGGTGCGCCCACCAATAATGGGACAGGAGGAGAACCGTCTCTCACGGTGAATGAGAACACTGGAGAGCGCATGCTGATCACGCTCAACGACAACGAGTGGGCCCGCTGTCGAGAAGCTCTACGGGGCAATCCCCTACCCCCAACACCTCACAGGACATGCTGATGGGCTACCATTGGCTGCTAAAGGAAGAATTCAAGTGCCAACAGCAAGTAATCGCGCAACTCGAGGCGCACAGAAAGGCGGCGGACGAGGCGAGCCTTCGGCGAGCTGGGCTCTCCTCCCATGGAGGATCCTCGTCTGAAGGCAACGAGTACTTGGCCAACAAAAGGCGATCTCGACTGGCCCACCTCACCGACCAAGAGCACATAGAGGCCACGAAAGTCCTCAACTTTAGATCTATGACGGTGGATACGCGGGGCAACATGCTCCCGAAGACGCCGCAAGCTGCGGTGACAGCGGCCACCATGTACATCCTCAACAACCAGCCGCTGGCTGGAGACCCGCGAGCTGCCATGCACCGATCTACGA
This sequence comes from Avena eriantha, assembly GCA_910589775.1. Taxonomy (NCBI): domain Eukaryota; kingdom Viridiplantae; phylum Streptophyta; class Magnoliopsida; order Poales; family Poaceae; genus Avena; species Avena eriantha. The sequence goes on along the minus strand of OU342741.1, from coordinate 451,531,969 downwards.
TCGCGGGCCTTGGACTAATCGAGGCCACCCTCGACAAAGAACCAACACTAGATCCAAAGAAAAGTAAGGCTCTAGACAAATACTACTACTCGTACTCCTCCAGTGACGACTATCAAGATCTGTCATGGCGACGTCGCTCACGGTGGCATGACCACGATTATGACGCGCGTGATGACATCACGCAGCGCAAGGTCGACAAGATGCGGGCAAGGCGTGCTCATTCGAATGACTCAGAAGAAGACGAGACTGTGTTTTGTGGCGCCAGCTGCTTAAGTAGGGCCATCAAGCAGAAGCGAATGCCTAATGTGTTCAAACTCCTGTCGGAGAACCCAAAATTTGACGGCCTGCAAGACCCGAAAATATAGTTGGAGGACCACATCTCCTCCGTCAGGCTGCGCGGTGGGAGTCGAAGCATGGCCATACAATACCTATAGCTGCAGCTATAGGGCGCCACGCGCGCATGGCTCAACAACCTCCCACACGGATGCATTCGCAGCTAGGAAGAGCTGGTCTATAGTTTCATACGCAACTTCAAGGGCACTTACAAAAGGCCCGCATTAATCAAAGAACTGAGAAGCTGCCAACAAAGGTCTGGCGAGTCGCTCTGCTCGTACATCCAAAGGTGGTCCATCATCAAGAACTCCACAGAAAACATCTCGGAGGCCCATGGAATCGACGCGTTCAAAGGAGGCATTCGCCGTATAGAGCTTAGGGAGGAGCTGGGCCGCTCGAAGCCCAAAACAATCGACCACCTGATGGAAATCATGAATCGGTGGGCGGACGGAGAAGATTCGGTGAAAAACCGCACCTACTCCAAGGATGACGACGACCTTGGGCGCAGACGCGACCGCCGAGGCAAACGTTGAATGCGCGTCTACGAGGACCGTGATGATGTCAATATGGTCGTAGCCGGCTATGCCGATAAACGCGACGACAACCGCAATAGCAGATATCACAGCGGTGGATACCGCGATAGTAGGAAAACCACACAGGTGTGGTACCACCGCACTTGCGAAGAGGCACCCACAATATCCATCCAAGACAAACTGTCCGGACCATGCAACATGCACTTCTACATCGACAAGCATGACGGCAAGAAAAAAACTAGCCACCTTCTCAAGGATTGCCGCGAGTTCCTCAAACTCCACGAGGGCCTGGACCAGATGAATCGCGATGCGATCAACAGGGGCTATGGAGCTGCTCCAGGCGTTGTGGCACATGGAGCTCCTCCACCACCAGCCGGACCACCACTACCCGCGGCTGCGCTAGTCCAGCATCATGGAGGCAAGCCGTACCCGCAAGCCGTGGGCAACATGGGGATGATCTAAAAAGGGCGTCCCTCAAATCAAGTGTAGAAGGCCATCACTCGCCAAGTCAATCTGGTGATAAACTCTCCACCTTCCACCACTGAGTACCTCAGTGGAAGCGAGTCCTGCATCACCTTCAACAAGCGTGACCACCCGCGCCAAGTTTCTCGTCCAGGCCACTATCCCCTCGTACTCGAGGCGCAGATCGGGGGCTTCGATATGAGTCGCGTCTTCATGGACGGCGGGAGCGGCATCAACCTCATGTTCGCGGATACCTTGCATGCGACGAGGATCCCTCTAACTTGTCTGGAAGTTTTAGACACGACGTTCCACGGCATTGTCCCAGGGAAGGGCGTATATCCCCTAGGAAAAATCAACCTCGACGTCATCTTTGGCACGCCACAAAACTTTCGGCAAGAGCGCATCAACTTTGAAGTCGTCAACTGGCCCTCACAATACCACTGCATCCTCAGACATGTGGCGTTCGCAAGGTTCATGGCAGTGCCGCACTACGCCTACCTGCAAATGAAAATGCCAGGTCCAAATAGCGTCATCACAATCAATGGAAGCTTCGAGAGGTCTGACAGCTGCGACGGGGAATTCAACAGAATCTCCCAGTCCTTTGGCACGCAGGAGGAACTCGCAAGATCGAAGGAGTCGACAGACAACTGTCTGTCTCTCCTGAGCAGGCCAAGTTCACCCGACCTATCCTTCGACTCGTCGGTACACACGAAGAAAGTCCAGGTCCACCCCACGGATCTGACCAAGATGGCCCTCATCGCCAACAACTTGAGTCCCGCATGGGAACTCGCGCTCGTCAAATTCCTGCGTGAGCACTGGAAAATATTTGCATGGTGTCCAGCAGACATGCCAGGAGTTCCTAGGGAATTCGCCGAGCACTCACTCAACGTGAATCTAGACGCAAGGCCAATCAAGAAGACAGTATGACGACTGTCTGAACCAAGAGGAAAAGCAGTCGGTTTTGAGATCAACAGACTCCTTGGTGCAAACTTCATACGCGAGATCAAGGAAAGCACCTGGCTCGCTAACACAGTGCTTGTGCTAAAAAAATACGAATGTGCGTGGACTTCACCTCTTTGAATAAGCACTGCTCAAAGGATCACTTCCCATTGCCACAGATCGATCAAATCATCGACTCCACCGCGGGATGCGAGCACCTCTGCTTCCTCAACGCCTACTTAGGCTACAATCAGATTCGAATGAAGGAGGAAACTAGGAGAAAACAGCGTTTACAATGGCCTTTGGTGCGTTCTGCTACAACACGATGCCTTTCGGGCTAAAAAACATAGGAGCCACCTATCAGCGGTGCTTTCAGGCTTGCCTCAAGAACCAACTTGGTCACAACATCCAAGTCTACGTTGACGACATCGTTATCGAAACCAAAGAGGAAGCCACGTTAATCAACGATCTCCTTGCAACCTTTGACAAATGCACCTTCGACGTGCCATCGGGGCAACTACTCGAGTATCTCATCTCTGTGAGAAGGATCGAAGCAAACCCGAAGAAAATAAAGGCCATACTGGCCATGGAGAAGGCGAAGAACATAAAAGGCGTCCAGCAGCTGGCTAGGCGAATCGCGGCGCTCAGTCGATTCATCAGCCGAATGGGCGAAAAGGCACTGCCCTTCTACCAACTCCTTCGCAAAGCCGACAAGTTCGAGTGGACAGACGAGGCGCAAGAAGCATTCGAAGACCTCAAGCGTCTACTATCCACCTCGTCAGTACTGGTGATGCCTTCTGAAAAGGAACCACTACTTCTCTACATCTCCACCACCAACCAGGTGGTCAGCATGGTGCTCGTGGTGGAACGAGCCGAAGAAAATAAGGTCCATGTGGTCCAGAGCCCAGTATACTACCTTAGTGAGGTGCTCACACCAACAAAGCAGCGGTACCCGGACTACTAGAAGCTGGCCTATGGCGTCTTCATGACAGCCAGGCGACTGCGCCACTACTTCCAGGAGCACCCAATCGTGGTGGTAAACGATGCCCCACTGAGGCATATACTCAATAATCCCGACGCCACCGGACGAGTTGCGCTCTGGGGAATCGAATTGTCTCCACGAGATATCACATACGAGAAGCGCGACGTGATCAAGTCCCAAGTTCTCCCGGACTTTCTCGTGCACTAGATGGAGAACCAGCTCCCCGAGAAGCCAGATATGTCCTATCTTTGGATAATGCACTTCGACGGGTCCAAGCGAAAGGACGGAGCTGGCGCAGGTGTCATACTGACATCGCCCCAAGGAGACAAGATGAAATACATTCTACGAATGCAGTTCACTGCCTCCAATAATGAAGCTGAGTATGAGGCCTTAATCCATGGGATGCGGATGGCGAAAGCCTGCGGAGCCATGAGGCTCATCATGTACGGTGACTCCAAGCTGGTGGTGAACCAAACGATGCACGAGTGCGACGCACTAAGCGACAACATGATCGCCTATCGCGACCTCTATGATACACTCGAGAGAGACTTCGATGGCTGCGAGCTGCCGCATGTGGGCCGCAAAAGCAACGAAGAGGCGGATCTACTCGCCAACATAGGCTCCACCTACGCCCCCATACCACTTGTGGTATTCTTCGAGCGCATCTGCGAGCGCTCCATCAAGCCCAAAGCTCCAGAGAAGAAAGCGAGCCTGTCAACAGACTCGGGGGCTACGCCACCCAACGAGCCAATGGCACTCAATGACATGGAGCTCGATATAGGACTCGAAGGACCAATGGGTGTCATGATGATCGAGCCATCTTGGACATAACCCTACGTCACATATCTACTCAGCAAGAGGCTGCCAGATGACCCGACTGATGCGCGATACATCGCCCGACGATCCAAGGCATTCGCCCTCATCAACGGCGAACTGTACAAGCGCAACATCACATGAGTACTTCAACGGTGCGTCTCCAACAGGGATGGAAGGGCCGTCCTCCTCGACATACATGAAGGCACTTGCAGACACCATGCTAGAAGTCGCGCCCTCGTCACTAAAGCTCTACGAGCTGGATTCTACTGGCCCACGGCCATGCGCGACGCAAAGGACATCGTCCAGCGCTGCAACGCTTGACAGCGATTAGCGGAAAAACAACATGCACCTGGCGTGGAACTCAAGCCAATACCATTGGCTTGACCCTTCGCACAATGGGGACTCGACATGGTCGGCAAGCTCCCAAAGTCCTCGCGAGGAGGTTACGTCTACCTCTTAGTCGCGGTCGACAAATTCACCAAGTGGATCGAGGCCATGCTAGTGACGAATCAATTAGGGGCCAGCGCTGTTAAGTTCTTTGAGTCCATTGTATACCGCTTTGGAATGCCACATAGAATCATCACGGACAATGGGACGAACTTCACCTCCAAGGAGTTCTAGGAGTTCTGCGAAAGCCTAGGAATCAATATAAATTACGCCTCGGTGGCTCACCCGCAGACCACCGGTCAACTCGAAAAGGCCAATGGCCTCGTTTGCGGTGGAATCAAGAAGCGACTCCTCCGACCACTCGAACAAGCCGCTGGATGCTGGCTAGAAGAGCTTCAATCCATACTCTAGAGCCTACGCACAACACCAAACAACGCCACTATATACACTCTGTTCTTCATGGTGGACGGTGCCAAAGCGACGCTACCCGCAAAGGTACGCTACAAAGCCCCATAGGTGGTTGCATATAGCGAGAAGGAGTCAACTATCGCACTTGAAGACTCCGTCGACCTCCTTGACGAGGCACGTGAGATAGCAGCCGAGATATCAATGATCTACCAGCAGAGTCTCCGCAACTACCACAGCAGAAGGCTACGCCCCAGATCCTTCGTCAAAGGAGACCTGGTCCTACGACTGAAGCAACAAGGGAATCTCAAGATCGAGTCGCCTTGGCATGGACCTTATGTGATTTCAGAAGTAATCCCAGGTGGCGCCTGATGGCCCAAAATATATCGAGCTCACTGGGGAACCCCAAGAGGAAGGTATGATGAGCACAGCAGCAAGTTTTCCCTTAGTACGAAACCAAGGTTATCAATCCAGTAGGAGCAAGGAAACACCCCAAAGGTGTTACTAGCTGAGCTTTGGCAGGGCGCACTACCGGTGCTAGTAGCAACGTGGAGACCTGCACAACACAACCATAGAACTTTGTCCCCAACTTGCGATGAGGTTGTCAATCTCACCGTGTTTTGCGAAAAACAAAGGATTAAACGTATCGAATGGAGAGAAGTAAAAGTTTGTAGAAAGTAAACACAAAGCAGTAAACAGTTTATAGATTGTATGTAAAAGAAAAGGACCGGGATCCATAGTTCACTATAGGTGGCTCTCCTTAATATAGATAACATGCTGGGTGAACAAATTACAGTGGGGCAATTGACAAACATCGAGAAAGCAATACATGCATATACTAATCATATGGACTCCATTGAGACTTGATTGGGCATTACAACATTATACATAGATCTCCATCCAACTGCATCTATGACTAATAATCCACCTTCAGGTTATCATCCGAACCCCCTCCAGTATTAAGTTGCAAGAAACGGATTATTGCTTTACGAACTACGCGTAAAGTAAACAATATGATTGTTCTATGAACAAAGGAGCTTTGTTTTCTCCCTAGTAGCAACAACAAATCTAGTACCTTAGAGATTTCTGTCACTTCCCCAGATTACTAGAGGCATGAACCCACTATCGAGCATAAATACTAACTCTTGGACTTGCTAGCATCTACTTGGCCAAGATAGCTACTAACTATAGAAAGCATGCAAGATCACGAATAACAAAGACATGATAGAATCAATAATCAATCTGAAATAGCATCTCAATATCCATCGCATCCCCGCAAACACAACATGCAGAATTACAAATAGATGATCTTGATCATGAACGGAGCTCACAAGATCTAGACATGAAAGCACGAAGGAGGAGAACCAGCCATCTAGCTACTACATGGATCCATAAAGGATGAACTACTCACGCATCACACCGGAGGCTTGCATGGTGATGAAGAAGGCCTCAAGGGTGAATTCCCCTCTCCGCCAGGGTGCCGGGAAGAGCTTCAGATCCCTCCCGATATAGGGATGGAGATGACGGCGGCTACAGAGTCTTTCATGGATTTTTGATAGGGTACCTAGGGTTTTCATCCCGAGGGCATCTTATAGGCGGAAGGGGAGGCCGAGGGGGTGCCAGGGGCGGCCACACCACCCCCTTGCGCGGGCCAGGCCTGGCCGCACGGCCAGGTGGTGTGGTGGCCCCCTGGCCCCTCTCCGTCTCGTATTCTGGCACTTGATGTCTTCCGGAAAAATAGGCACTTTGGCTTTTGGCCCGTCCAATTCCGAGAATATTCATTTTCTGACTTTCCTGGAACCAAAAATAACAGAAAACACGCAGCTGGCACTGTGGCTCTTGTTAATAGGTTAGTCCAAGAAATCATATGAAAAGTACTCCAAAGTTGGAACAAAACACAAGAAAGTGGATAAAACTAAACATGGAACATCAAAAATTATAGATACATTTGCAATGTATCAACATCCCCAAGCTTAACTCCTCCTTGTCCTCGAGGAGGTAAGTGATAAAAAGAAAGAATAATTTTTGAGGTGACATGCACCATCATAAACATGATCAAAGTATTTGTAAAACATTCGAAGCTGGGATCATAGTACCTCAATCATAACATCAAAGACAAAGTTCTAGCAATTAGACAAAGAAGATATGATGCAACATGAAAAGGCATAAACAAAAGATTCATGAATAACAATGCTTTGCAAGACGTTTATTTGTTTTACATAAAGAAAACATAGCATAATAGTATTCAGCTTGTCCCTCATAGAGTAGCAAATATAAATGCATAGGACACCTTCAAAGTTCATAAGGGTGACTAGATACAAATAGTTTAAATAAAGCAATATAAAGATATGCATCAATCAACAAGTCTTGGGACAATGCACATAGAACTAAGAATGGCCACTATGCTCTCAAAGTAGGTGCATAAAGGTAGAAGGTGGAGACTCAATATAATGGTGGGAGAAAGGCCTTCATAGAAGGAAGTAGGGATTCAAGTCTCATAAAGAGCTTCCAAAAATTATGGTACTTATAGCTTTCAGCTCTTATTGCCCCTATCATAAGAGCTTTAAGGTGATTAAGGTTAAAGTGACACAACTAAGAGGATATGCTTGACAAGTAATAAACCGAAATCTCATGCCCCTTACTTACAAACACCGATCCTCATGCTACTCAACTTTAGTCACGAGTAAGCTCTTGTCATTGTAAGTACATGTGTTTCATTGAGAACCGCCAATGGCGTACCCCTTGCACATGATACGGGAGCTTTCCCATAATCAAAATGACAAGGCAAGCAGACAATGAGCATCTCAGTGATCTTTTTATCTGCTATTTGCATAGGTTTTTATTGAGGATGCTTCATAGAGTGCTCATTATGGTGATGCTGCAAGTTTCCACCATGATTAGGCATGGCTTAGGCTAGCGGCCCAGGCGTTTCTCTAACACACATGCAAACTCCATGATCTTACAAGTTCCACTTTTATTTCACACCGCTGGGATCCGTAAGCAAAAGAACATGATATCAACGGGGTACAAAGTACAAGTGCAATGTTGAAAGCGTTCCCCATGAAACATGGTTCTGCTAATTTCAACTTATAAAGCACAAGCATATACGCAACAAAGAAGGACCCAATGGTTCAAGTTTATTAGATGCAAAAATTAAAGTGTGCCATCAAGTTCGTGAGAGCTTTAATCACTAGTTTTCTCATAACAAGTTTAATTTGGAAGGTAAACAAAAGCATGAATATACTTGGAATAGCATAAGCTAGTAGGTAGGTATGGTGGACTATTTGGAATAACTTAGTTTAGGGAGTTGCATGCATGAGTGGAACTCATACTTGGTTGTGGAGGCTAGCAAAAGACTGGGAGCGACAAACTAAGAGAGCAATAATGGCCATAATCATGCAGAGCGACAAAACATCATTGATCAAAACATAAAGTGATACTACAAGTTGAAAACTAAAGGATCATAAAGGCTATGGTGACTTGAGATAGTCATAACATGGTGTGAGCATGCGCCAAGTCAACCCAAATAAAGCATCAAAGGAGAATACCACTATACTATGCTTTAATATGCTAAAACAACGCATGATTCATCCAAGGCACATTAAGCAATCTCAATTGTTTATAACAAGACATGCTATAGAAAAGAATACTAAGCATAAAGCCAAAACAATACCAAGCATGGCATGAGAAAGTATAGGCCACAGTCAAAAACGAGCTCTTTTTACCATATAAGCATGAACTTTCCTACTCTTTTCCAAACCAAACCAAACTATTTGCAAACCAACGTATGAAAAAGGGGGTCCAACCAATTTATTCATAAAACTAAGAAAACCAAGCAAAGTAAAAACCAAAACAAAAACAAAAAAGAAGACGCTCCAAGAACAACACAACTGTGCATGAAACAATAAAAATGAAGCGTTTGAAGAAACCTGGGATTTTTATTGATGAAGAAGGGGGATGCCTTGGGCATCCCCAAGATTTGACTCTTGTAATTCTTAGATATTTCTTGGGGTGATACGCGTGGAATCCACAAGCTTCAGCTTTAGTCCATCCTTCATCTCATTACTCATTTCTTCCATACACCTGAAATCTTTCCTTCATACAAAACTTTACACAATTTTTATTAGCAACATTAGTGCACTCAAGATAAATAAGTCTTAAGGTTCAGTTCTAACACCATATAAACTTCCATTAGAACACTAGCTACTGTAGAAATTCCCTCAAAAAGCTCAATTTCCCAAAAGAACTCAAGAAGGATCAACAAGAAGCAAATGCAGAAAATGGCAGAAATCTGTCAAAACAGACCAGCAGGAAAAGACGAATTTTTTTGAAGACCTTATCTTGCTCACATCAAAAAGTATTGAACTAACGAAAGTGATATAACAACCTGGGGCAGAAGCACAAAAATTGACGCCTCAAAAATACATACAGAGATTTTACACGAATTTTTACGGTGAAGCACAGAAATCTGTTTCGGGACAGCAACTTTACCAATCATTACTTCTCTCTCATTAGAGGTTATTCTTGGCACAAAAAGCAAATAAAAATGATAAGAAGAGGTTATTACAGAGATAATAACTTCCAAAACTCATCTAAAACTTTTGGGTTATCTCCCAATAAGTATTTTTCTTTAACGCCTTTAAGTTAGACATGATAGTTTGAGAAGATGCTCAAATAACAAATATAAATTGAAGTAAAAGAGAGCATCAAGAAGCAAATTCAAAACACATTGAAGTCTAACCCACTTCCTATGCATAGGAATCTTGTAAGAAAATAAATCAAAGAAGCACATAGTAACAAGAATGGGTAGATAAAACAAGAGCAACTTCAAAACTTTCAGCAAATAGAGAGGGGTTTCATTACGATGAAAACTTCTACAACCATATTTTCCTCTCTCATAATAATTTTCAGTAGCCTCATGAATAAACTCAACAATATAACTATCACATAAAACATGCTTTTCATGATCTACAAACACTAGAGCTTTATTATAAACATTTTCAAAAGAATCCTCAGGAACATGACATTCGTCCTCCTTTGGTAAGCATGGGGGACAATCAAATAATGTAAGGGGTAAAGAGTTACTCTCATTAGAAGGTAGGGATGGGTAGATCCATTCTTCCTCCTCTTGATCATCACTCTCCTCCTCTTTTTCATCCAATGAGCTTCCAGTTTCAGCAATTTCTTCTTCCATAGGTTCCTGCAAGGCATTAGTCTCTTCCATTGGTGGAGAGCATCTATTAAGATACTCAAGAATATAGCCATTTTCTACCTTGTAATTATCAAAGCAAAATTTAAGTATATCATAAACCTCATATTTACAAGGTGAATCATCATTATTTTCAAGCAAACTAGCAAGTTCAAATGCACCCTTCCAAGCAATAAATTCTTCAATTTGTTCCACATCATAAAACTCATAATTACCTTTAACATAAGAATATATGGTAACATTATCATTATACTCACATTGAAAAGGGAGGTGTTTATACCTCCTACAGCAACAAGATTTATCAAAGCAATAAGTAACATTATAAGTAGAGCACACGTTTTTTGCAATGGTATACAATTTGTCAATTTGTTCCCATAAGTGTTTCCCTTTTTGTGACAAGCGGTGTTCCTTATAATAATATTTTTGGTCTTCCGTGAACCCACCTTGCCAATAAGATTCAGTTTCAAAGAAACCAACCATTGATAGAAAGTATGATAAAGCAAGGGAATAATAGACCAACAACTATAGTAGGAACTAATTTTTTTGTTTTTGATAAAGAAAGCAAACTAGTAGAACTAATTTTTGTGTGTGTTTTTGATAAAGAAAACAAGCAAACAAAGCAAAAGAAACTAAGAAAAACAAAAATAACAAAGTAAAGAGATTGGTTATGAGGGACTCCCCTTGTGAAGATGTCCTTGACTCTTCGGCAACGGCGCCAGAAAATATGCTTGATGGCCCAAAATATATCGAGCTCGTTGGAGAACCCCAAGAGGAAGGTATGATGAGCACAACAGCAAGTTTTCCCTCAGTACGAAGCCAAGGTTATCAATCCAGTAGGAGCAAGGAAACAACCCAAAGGTGTTACTAGCTGAGCTTTGGCAAGGCGCACTACTGGTGCTAGTAGCAGCGTGGAGACCTGCACAACACAACCACAGAACTTTGTCCCCAACTTGCGATGAGGTCGTCAATCTCACCATGTTTTGTGGAAAACAAAGGATTAAACGTATCGAATGGACAGAAGTAAAAGTTTGCAAAAAGTAAACACAAAGCAGCAAACAGTTTATTGATTGTATGTAAAAGAAAAGGACCGGGATCCATAGTTCACTAGAGGTGTCTCTCCTTAAGATAGATAACATGCTGGGTGAACAAATTACAGCGGGGCAATTGACAAACATCGAGAAAGCAATACAAGCATATACTAATCATCTTGCCTCCCTTGAGACTTGATTGGGCATTAAAACAATATACATAGACCGCCATCCAACTTCATCTATGACTAATAATCCACCTTTAGGTTATCATCCGAACCCCCTCCAGTATTAAGTTGCAAGCAATGGATTATTGCTTTACGAACTGCATGTAAAGTAAACAATACGATTGTTCTATGAACAAAGGATTGTTGTTTTCTCCCTAGTAGCAATAGCACATATAGTACCTTAGAGATTTATGTCACTTCCCCAGATTACCAGAGGCATGAACCCACTATCGAGCATAAATACTAACTCTTGGAGTTGCTAGCATCTACTTGGCCAAGATAGCTACTAACAACGGAAAGCATGCAAGATCACAAATAAAAAAGACATGATAGAATCAATAATCAATCTGAAATAGCATCTCAATATCCATCGGATCCCCGCAAGCACAACATGCAGAATTACAAATAGATGATCTTGATCATGAACAGAGCTCACAAGATCTAGACATGAAAGCACAAAAGAGGAGAACCAGCCATGTAGCTACTACATGGATCCGTAGTCCAAGGATGAACTACTCACGCATCACACCGGAGGCTTGCATGGTGATGAAGAAGGCCTCCAGGGTGAATTCCCCTCTTCGGCAGGGTGCTAGGAAGATCTTCAGATCCCTCCCGATCTAGGGATGGAGATGACGGTGGCTACATACTCTTTCGTGGATTTTTGATCGGGTACCTAGGGTTTTCGTCCCGAGGGCATCTTATAGGCAGAAGGGGAGGCCGAGGTGGTGCCAGGGGCGGCCACACCGCCCCCTGGTGCGGGCCAGGCCTGGCCGCATGGCCAGGTGGTGTGGTGGCCCCCTGGCACCACTCCGTCTCGTATTCTGGCACTTGATGTCTTCCGGAAAAATAGGCACTTTGGCTTTTGTCCCGTCCAATTCCGAGAATATTCATTTTCTGACTTTCCTGGAACCAAAAACAGTAGAAAACAGGCAGCTGGCACTATGGCTCTTGTTAATAGGTTAGTCCAAGAAATCATATGAAAAGTACTCCAAAGTTGGAACAAAACACAAGAAAGTGGATAAAACTAAGCATGGAACATCAAAAATTATAGATACATTTGCAATGTACCAGCGCCTATCGCCTTAAAGATTTCACGAGCGGAGTCGCATACTCCTACCCTTGGAATGTCGTGCAGCTGCGTCGTTTCTAACCCTAGTCATCTTTACATTACAAATAAGGCTATTCAGCCAGCCTACTTAGCCATGCATTGTACCTCGTACTATTCCGCGAATAAATAAAGCTAAGTGGGCGCAAACTCTGTGTTTTTCCTTATTTTCCTACAATTTCATCACTTGGGGGCTACACCACCCTTTGCACTTTTATTCTACAAACAAATTGCAGTATCCTGAGTAGCTGACAATACCAATCGAACCCTTAATAAACACCAACCCAGTTGCAACGCACCTGACAGGTTGGCAAGGTGCTGAGATAAACACAAATCAAGCTAACGAAAAGGAACTGCAGAGTACAATACACTTGAAAAATACACAAGATAGCAAGCTCTTCACATATCAATGGGTACTAAATACACCCAACACAATTATACGAACTTTACAACACTCATACATCTATGTGCAGGATACAAACCATGCTACTTCTGCAGAAGATGAACATTCATCTGCTCTTCAAAGAAGTCGACGATGTCCTCCGCTGGCCGATGAACCGCCTGGTAGTTTGGCACCATGTTCCATGTCAGCCCTTCCAGCGGTGGCGGCGGCCCAGCAGCAACGGACGCTATGTCCACATCTGGCCGATGCAGTCACACCAGCGACAGGGTAGCCTTCACACCTGCGACCAGTCGTTGACGCACGCACTCGTGTACCTTGCTTATATCTTGAAACTTGGCCAGAAGAGCCAACAGGCTTGAAGGGACAACGTCCAGAGGAAACATCGTCTGATAAATGTGCTTGAGGCATGACTACGCCTTCTTCAACATTGAAGCAATCGAGAAGAACGATCCTGCAGGGTCGCCAACACGACTACTCGGTCGTGGTCCACCCAAAAATACCCACTCGCCTGCAGCTGCTCTTGGGTCAGGTTGTTCATTTGAATGGCCACCCGGTCCTTCTCATCCTACGGATGACGAGTGCTAACAACTACACCAAGTAGGCAGCAAAGTGTGAAGACAAAGGCATCGCCGCGACTGACTGAAAGAAAAGATGAGAAGGAAGAAAGCTAACATTTAAACTCCTCATTCAACTGCACTACTTCCTCCAAGAGATACTTCTCGCAGGCGGCGGCCTTCTCAGCTTTCGACTTCCACACATCCGCATTATCGCGGACGATGGGCAACTCATGCTCCAACTATTTAATGCGGTCACGCAGTCATGAAAGCAACGACAACTCCTCCACCTTTGAACGCGGCTGCGCCGTGGTATCATTGGTGGGAGGAGAATCTTGAGGACCACTCAAAGGACCCTAGGTACAATAAAGAAAGAGGCAAATGAGACTCATCACACATCGATAAACAGAGGACTGCATTCAAATTCGATAGAATGTCAAGAGAACACCCCCCAAAAAAGCATGGTTCAGACAAAAGGCTAAGCTACAGCTATTACACATGGCAACTAAGGAGAATTCTGCTTCTTCAACTTTGACTTCGACTTCAGGGGCTTCATCGCATCCGTGGCAGTCTCCCACGCAACGGATTTTCCGGTGGTAGCCCTAGATGCCGCGGTCTTCGCCGCCTTCGCTCGCTGCCGCTCCTCAGAGTATTTGGCGACGGTCTCGATAAGCTGAGGCCCGTATTTACCACAAGTACTAGAAAAGGGAGCAAACACTACCTGCTGGCCTCCGGTGTTGACAGGCATCGCCTCGGAGATCGCAGCGGGATCCAACTCCATGCCATGGGCTTTCACCATCGCGAGTGCCATGGTGGCACCGACAGACCGCTGGGAGTTCCTGAATTCCATGGGAATACCTCCAGCGAAGGATTCCACCAGGTCATCAAGACCGTCGATTAGCCCGGCCTTGGGAGTCAGCTCCTCACGGAGGCGACTGTGCACACCTTTGGCCTTCCCCAATGTCTCCTAAAGGGAAACACAGCGGTCCTCGACTGCAGCAACAGTGCCTACCAAAGCAGCTGCGTGATGCAAAGATTGGGCGTCAAAGCTCAGGTGGGCAGCGTCTGCATACATAGGGTATCAGCACAACAACGTGACGTCAAACAAGGAGCAATGCAAATCAAACTGAAAATTACCTAAGAGATCCTTAGCAATCGAAAAAGTTTTTCTTCGAACAACTTCTCCCTTTCAGCATTGGAAGAACGTAGCTCTTCCTCGCGCTTCTGCGACTCTCCCAGAGCCGTGACTGTCTCATTGTTCCTTTTCTCCGCCACGGCAAGCCCCTTCTCGAGGGACGTAACGCGGCGGAGAAGTTCATTGTGTTCACCTACATAAAGCACAGGGCGTATCACCAATCGAGTTGACAAATTTCCACGAAGACAAAGATAAAGCCAAAACTAACTTTTGACAGCACTGTGGCGATTGTCCAGCAGAGCATGCTATCGACCCATGGCAAGGACTTTCTCCGCAAGGTGAGAAGCTTCCTTAACAATGAGCTACAGCAAGGGAAACAAAGACTCAGCGCCAACCCAAAGCACAAATTTGACTGCCAAACAGCAAAAAGACACTCACATGTTCCTCTAGGGACTCCAAAGATGACTATCGCGCAGTCGTCCGGGAAACCATCTGGTGCTCCCCAGCATGTGGGGAACTCGAAGAATTGGCGCTAGATTGGGCCGCCACTGGAGGAGAAGGAGACCATTCGGCCACCTCCTTGGCCTTGGAGTCTGCAACTCTGGACTCTTTCACAAATTGGACGTCATCAAAAGACGACGATGCTGCTTGACTGCAAAACGTGCCCAACACTACTTCAGAAAAAGCAACCTCGAAGAAAGCAAAGACAAACTCGCAAACATTAAAACCTTACCAGTTGAATTTGTCGAGGTCAAAGGAGTCATCCGATGACTCCTTCGGCAGTCGTAGCTTCTTCCGAGCAGGAGGAGCCATGGCGTGCACAGGTATAGCGGGAATTGGCTCCTCTGCAGCAGCAGAAGGACCTTCCGGCGTCGTTGGCGATGAAGCGTCAGAATCCTCGCCACGGGACCGCTTGCGAGTGTCGTGGCTGCTGGACTCGGGGGCTCCCTCCTCTTCTTCATTTGGGACGGTCGATTCCGACTCGTCCTCTTCCTCCGCTTCACGAGGAATAGTCCCTTCGGGCTGAGGAGGCAAACTGTCAGCCATCCTCCAATCCTGCAGTCAGAAGATACATCATTATATATCAAGTACTTGGTGGCAATCAATAAACAAAACTACTTCACACCACAGTTCTACCTCAGGAGGAGGGATAGAGGCATCACAAGGAGGCACGACTAGCTCGCCTGGGAGATCTTCCTTGGCAGTGTACTTTTTCACCAATCGCAACCTCCTGTCTACCTCACCCAAAGAAATGCCTTCCACAGATATGCGAGTGACATCGCTCGCACCAGCGCAGCGGTACATCAGGTGGACTCGAGCCTGCAGAGGCTGAATGCAGCGGCGCAACCACGTGCGAATGAGAGCGGTGCCACCTTCTTCTTTGCCTATGTGGCCTTCCAGGTTGAAGATGTGCTGATACAGCACCTCCGTTTCCTCGGACTCGCCAGGCATCACGATGTTCTTCCAGGAACGCCTCCTCTTACAAGCTGCCACAGAGTCGAAGGGTGCGAGTCCGTAGTGCTCTCCATCGGCCTTTTGGTCGCGGATGTAGTCTCTCCACCCTTGGTCATACGCGGTGAGCTTGATGTCGAAGTAGACGGGGGAGTCCACGTGGATTCCGCAGCCTCCTACGTCGTAGACTACGGAACCAGATGCCAACTGACGTTTGAGCTTGAAAAGCCTCCTGAAGAGGCCAAAGTGTGGCTTGATTCTGAGTCAGCACTCGCAAAGTGTGATGAAGCAAGAGATGTGGAGAATGGAATTTGGGGACAGCTGGTGCAGCTAGAGCCTAGAGAAACGAAGAAGACCCTTGACAAAAGGATGCATGGGAAGAGAGAGACTGTGAATGATGAACACAAGGAACATCACCTAGAAACCTGGAGGAGGACGAGGTATTACCTCATCGCCAGGCACTCGCGAGTCATCTTCCGCGGATGGAAGAGCTCCATCTTGACGAAGAAGGTGCAGATCAGAGGACTTGATGATAGACGCGTGCCAGGAGCCGTTGGTGACGCGGGTGCTGCTCTTATTCTTCCCAGCGGCAGCGGCGCTGGTGCCCACAGCAGTGGTGCCGCCCTTCTTTTTGGCGGCAGCAATGGTGGCCGTAGATCCAGCGGCGGCGCCTCCCTTCTTCTTGCCCATCTTTCAATGGAGATACGAGCGGAGAAAGTAACTGGGGAAAACATGGAGCTGGTCCAGCGCCACGAAGAGGAAGTGCACAAGAAAGCAGAGAGAACATCAATGGCGAAGGGGGCACCAGCAAGAAGAGAGATGAGGAAAATCTACCGCAGTTGCGCTGCTACTTAACCTCCTCGCAAATGTCGACCAACAGCCAACAAAAACCCTACTGAACGCGTGGCGCACATCTCCATCGACACGTGGCGAAGCTGAACCACGAACCATCCCCCACTACTCCCATTACGCGTGGAAATCGAGGAGACGCAGTTAAACCAGAAGATTACGCACGCCCAATCAAATCGAAGTCAGAAAGTGGGACCCATCGCTCGTCATGTCCCGTCAAAGCCGCTCACGCGAGCAACTGAGTTCATCACATCGTCAGCACTAATGTCATCGATTCCAGCAGAAGAAGATTTTAACTACATTAGTTCTTGCTCGACTCTTCGACTCAGCCAAGCACTTGGGGGCTACTCCTAACAGGAATGCTGGCCGCACAACCGAAAGATTTTTTTTGGAGCTGTATGAGCATTCAAGAAAAACCCATCACTCACATCAATGATTCGATTATGATTACGGGTTACTCCCATAGGGAGCGCTGGAAGCATATTCGACAGAAACAAGCAACCAAAGTCGACAACAGTCGCATAATGTTTTTAGTCCCCACTCGAGTCTACGACTCGAATAGGCACTCGGGGGCTACTCCCATAGGGAGCGCTGGTCGCGCACCCTATGATTATTTGTACATCGTACTGTGTGTCCATAACATCCACACTCAAATGCTATGGGGAATCTGCCTCATATTTTCCCAACAAAGAGATTACGTCTCCTGGGCCACCCGAATCATCTCCGCGATGACAAAAATTCGGATGCCGCGCTTACAGCATGAAGATAAGACCTGAATAAGGCCTGGCAACGCGTCTGCTGCGCACTACTAGAAATATATCCGTACCTACAGGTACGATGAACATGCCTTGACGGACGCATCAAGTGCTCATACTTATGCACTGGAATTCAACTCTTGTAAGACCTCCGCGGCCTAAGTCGAATTACGCCAGCATTTTTCGAATTCGAGTCTGGGGACTCGAGTTTGAGTAGATTGCGTTGTTTTTCCCTAAGGCAGTTAACTTATACCAATACATCGGATAGATCAGGCACGTATATCGACAATCCCTATGACACAAACATAACACTCGAAAAGATACTCAGTTAGGCACTCAAAAGACTTCATAAAGTCTCTAGTCAAATCTACGATTCCACTAGACACTCGGGGGCTACTGACATGGGTATACCCCACAGGTACTCGAGTTTAGTATATACGGTCCAAATACGACAAAATCCCACGGCGTTGCCAAGTCCCAATGAAGAATTCGGGTGACCCACGGACTCTTCGATTGGTTGCAATGCAAGAAGAAGCTTAAGATAGAAAGTTCAAAGGGACGAACCCTAATCTGTAACCGACTTGACTTGCTACCCGAGACCTAGCCTATCTATATAAAAGCTAGGAGGGGCGGCGAGGAGGATAATCACAACCCTAGTTTTCACCATCATCGCCAGATTGCATCTGCGCACCCCTGTAATCTTCGATTCCCTCGATAATTCCAAGAGCAGACAAGTAGGAGTAGGGACCTCTACGAGGCATGAACCTAGGTAAACTTGCATCCCTGTGTGCCTGTTTGCTAGCCGACTAATGCCTCCAGCACTCCCTCCTTCTCCAAAACCCAAGTCCTTAACAATGGGCATCGATGGGTTTTGTAATCTCAAGGTAAAATTGTGTACAAGATTTATTTGAGATTATTTTTTCTATGATACAATACCTATGATACCAACACAATCTCTTTCAGCATTAATTGCCATGACACATAAGAATTTTCCATGCATGTAATAAGGCCTTTGACAATGGGGGAGTCTCTTAGCGTGGCATCATAGGCAAAATGCTTTTGTGGTATGTCAATTAAGGAGGAGAGAGGGTGTTGTTGTATCTTAGCTAAGATACACCCCTAGCACATAATCATATGAAAAAAGAGTTGATTCCCAATAAAATGCATGCATGAGAGCAAAAACATTAAATTAAGATACAACCTCTAAAATACAATGCATGTTGTCTATTAGGTATTTATAACTCATATGGTAACATGCTAAGATACACCCTGCTGGCCCAAAATATATCGAGCTCGTTGGGGAACCCCAAGAGGAAGGTATGATGAGCACAACAGTAAGTTTTCCCTCAGTACGCAACCAAGGTTATCAATCCAGTAGGATCAAGGAAACACCCCAAAGGTGTTGCTAGCTAAACATTGGCAGGGCGCACTACCGGTGCCAGCAGCAACGTGGAGACCTGCACAACACAACCACATAACTCTGTCCCCAACGTATCGAATGGAAAGAAGTAATAGTTTGTAGAAAGTAAACACAAAGTAGTAAACAGTTTGTGGATTGAATGTAAAAGAAAGGACCGGGGTCCATAGTTCACTAGAGGTGGCTCCCCATAAGATAGATAACATGCTGGGTGAACAAATTACAGCGGGGCAATTGACAAACATCGAGAAAGCATACAAGCATATACTAATCATTTTGACTCCTTTGAGACTTGATTGGATATTACAACATTATACATAGACCGTCATCCAACTGCATCTATGACTAATAATCCACCTTCAAGTCATCATCCGAACCCCCTCCAGTATTAGGTTGCAAGCAACAGATTATTGCATTATGAATTGTGTGTAAAGTAAACAATACGATTGTTCTATGAACAAAGGATTGTTGTTTTCTCCCTAGTAGCAACATCACATCTACTTCCTTAGAGATTTCTGTCACTTCCCCAGATTACCGGAGGCATGAACCCACTATCGAGCATAAATACTAACTCTTGGAGTTGCTAGCATCTACTTGGCTAAGATAGCTACTAACAACGGAAAGCATGCAAGATCACAAATAACAATGACATGATAGAATCAATAATCAATCTGAAATAGCATCTCAATATCCATCGGATCCCCGCAAACACAACATGTAGAATTACAAATAGATGATCTTGATCATGAATGAAGCTCACAAGATCTAGACATGAAAGCACAAAGGAGAAGAACCAGCCATCTAGCTACTACATGGACCAACAGTCCAGAGATGTACTACTCACGCATCACACCAGAGGCTTGCATGATGATGAAGAAGGCCTCCAGGGTGAAGTCCCCTCTCCGGCAGGGTGCTGGGAAGAGCTTCAGATCCCTCCCGATCTAGGGATGGAGATGACGGCGGCGGCTACAGACTCTTTCGTGGAATTTTGATCGGGTACTTAGGGTTTCCATATCAGAGGCAATATATAGGAGGAAGGAGAGGCCGAGGGGGTGCCTGGGGTGGCCAGACCAGCCCCTGGCGTGGGCCAGGCCTGGCCGCGTGGCCAGGTGGTGTGGCCAGACCCCAGCTCATCTCCGTCTCGTATTCTGGCTCCCCGTAAAATAGTGACTTTGGCTTTTGTCCCGTCCAATTTCGAGAATATTCATTTTCTGACTTCTTGAAACCAAAAACAGCAGAAAACAGGTAGCTGGCACTGTGGCTCTTGTTAATAGGTTAGTCCAAGAAATCATATGAAAAGTACTCCAAAGTGTGGACTAAACACAAGAAAGTAGATAAAACCAACCATGGAACATCAAAAAATATAGATACATTTGGAATGTATCACACCCCATTGTGAAAGGCCTAATGCATGATACATACCACCTGATACCCCCATTGGGGCTAGTCTCATCCCAAACAGAGGTAGAGTAGTAGTACTAGTACCTCCATCCCGGAGTAGTACTGGAGTATAGTATTTAGTCTTCCATATAGCCCTAGGTCGTCAAAGAGACGTGTACACCGGGTACGAGGGAGATAATTACTCGGGGAACATAGCACTTCCCTAGTTTTCTCCATGCCAGTCTCTTGCCAAAGAGATAAGGTACCGGTTCATGGCCGTTGAATTTGGATGGACGGACGATATTGCCTAGAGTGAGATGAGGAGACTAGTACTCCTAGTATTTAACTATTCAACCAGTCTCTCTCGCTCGCTCTCATCAACCCTCTCAGATCTGCGCTCCTCCCTCTGCTCTCTCACTTGGTCTCAAAATCCCTCTTAGATCCGTCGTAGTTGAAGAAGGAGGCTCTATGGCGGACGAGTGATTTGAAGCTATGATTGACATGACTGAAATGAGGCAGGTCTTCAGCTACAAGCTATGTTCTCAAATTGTTCATTGTCCCGCGCACATGGTTATTACTTCTTTCTTCATGATGTTTTCCACACTAGTTTGATACAACTCTTGTTTTTGGGCTAAATCTCTTTTCCTTGCACGAGTAGTGCTTTGGCAAGGCTGCGGCGCACATTGTGTGCGCACAATGTGTTGGAAAATTGTCTGATGGCTAGTACCCGGGATGTGAATATAGAGGCGGATTCGAACAAACCACTACCGTGGATCAGATGTCCTCGGGAATGAGGCTCAAGTGCAGCAACAAAGGTTGTGACATGGCTGGCAACTTCCTTGAGTTCATCGAACACCAGACAGCGTGCCCGCATGGGCAGAGGGCGACATAGGTTCTTAACAAAAAAGAACCATATGATATTCGGGTTTCTATGTGTGTGCGGATTCCGTCTAGAGTATGGTTTAGTTTCTGCCGTGGTTGTGTTGTACCTATACTAGTTATGTTATATAAATAAATTGAATCATCATCGCATCCACATAGTTTCTCTCTTTTACTGATAGCAAGGGGAAGTACCACCAGCCTGTGCATCTATCGATAGCAAGGGGTACCATCCCCTCCATAGCGTATGGAAATATCGGTGCCCAAACCACTTCTAATCCATATGACACCGGTGCCTACGCTGCACAGCCGATGCCACACAAAAAATTCAAGGAACCGAAGCAGCTACTTGCTCCGATGCCCAAACTCAGCATATGTTAAAATATTGGTTTTCCCTGTCTAGCTCAACAACCCTTCCTCTATTTAACACAGAGACAATAGCCATCCCTCTCGTCAGGTGGGAGTAACTTATTACTAGCTACTATGTCCGTTTCAAAATATAAGATGTTTCATCTTTGTGAATAGAGTGTATCTAGACCACTTTTAGTGTGTAGATTCATCTAGATTTGGAGTGAAACTATACACTAAAAGGTGTCTACGTACACTCCTTTCGCAAAGCTAAAACATCTTGTATTTTGAAACGGATGGAGTAGTAACTTGCATGTACATGCAATGCCAACTAAGAAAATTGGTGACATGACAATTAATGATGAAAGAGAGGGAGGTATTACCATAATATCACACATACCAATACTATATGAGTCTAGAACCTAATTAATTAGGTCATGCATGACACCACACACATGTTATCACCCACTATGAAGATAGTAACATATGCAAGTTACTATATTTAGGCTGGTCAAGGTGGGGAGTAACTTAGAGTAGTAACATGCATATGTTACTAGTCTAAGTTACTACCTCCATAGTTGAAAATAGCATAGGTGTGGAATCATGCGAAGTCTCATTTATTGCAATGTAGACTCATTTTGTCTTGAAATTCTCCCGCAAGCACACTGTGTAGTGAGGAGAGAGAAACAATGATTTCTAGTTCTGATGGTCGGGTCATACTGGTATGGTCAACCGCAAGGTTTCTTAGCTTAAGACCGAGTGCTACAATGTTTAAATTCCACTAAGGTCGACCACATGTGTCTTATACACTACATGAAAAGTTTCCTTCCGCAACGAATTGGCCCGACGGTCGTCGTAGAAAGTGCGTCTTCTGCGATGAAATTCTCGGCTCGGCCGTGGCCGATGGAAAACTTCTTTTTACGGTTTCGCGGCCCTCTACTACGACGGACCTGCTAAAAACATGGAGGAAGCTCGGCCAGCGCATGGCAGAAGCAAGATTTTCATTTCCTCCCGCGGTGTTGACTCGCTGAAGTCTTTTGAGGCGTGTGGGTCCCGGACGTTAGTGTCTCTAGTGGACCATTCTTTTTGGTCGTGCCTCCCTGATTTGAACTCGATAATGTTGCGTGAGGCGTCTGCCGTTTAGTCAAGTTGTTTGGTCCCACATGTCAGCCTCTCATTAGAAGGATCGTGTGCATGATGGAATTTTTTTTCCTTCACTCGCGCTACCCTGTTCCGAAGTTCATAGCGATGCTCGATGCATCTATCGTCTAATCAACCTCCTGGGACCCACATGTCATCCTCTCATTACAAGAAACGTGTGTATGATGGAACTTTTTCCTTCGCTGGCGATACCCCGTTCCAAGTTGATAGCTCTGCTCGACGCATCTACCATTTAACCAACCTCCTGAGCCCCACATGTCATCTTCTCATTAGAAGAAACGTGTGTATGATGGATTTTTTTCCTTGGCTCGCGCTACCCTGTTCCGAACATGATAGCGTTGTTCGATGCACCTACCGTTTAATCACGATGCTGGGCCCCACATGTCATCCTCTCATTAGAAGAAACGTGTGTATGATGGATTTTTTACCCTATATTGCGCCTTCGTGTTCCGAACTTGATAGCTTTGCTCGTTGCATCAGCCGTTTAATCAAACTCCTGGACCCCACATGTCATCCTCTCATTAGAAGAAACGTGTGTATGATAGAATTTTTTTCCCTCGGTCACGCCTCAGTGTTCCGAACTTGATAGCGTTGCTCGTTGCATCTACCGTTTAATCATGATGCTGGGCCCCAACCCCACATGTCATACACTCATAAGAAGAAACGTGTGTATGATGGAATTTTTGCTCTCAGTCGCGCTTCCTTTTTTTGAACTTGATAGCGTTGCTTGATGCATCAGCCGTTTTTCTAGGATGCTGAGTCCCCCATGTGAGCCTCTCATTAGAAGAAAGGTGTGCATGCTGGACTTTTTCTCTCTCGCGCCTCCCTGTTTCGAACTTGGCAACGTCGCTCGAGACAGAACCTGTATAAGGCCGCACTACTGGGTCCCACATGCCGGTCTCTCTGTATATCAAACCTGCGTATGATGGCCTTTTTTCGGCCGTGTCCGCTGTTTTGACCTTGGCAACGTTGCTCGATGTGGCAGCCGTGTATGGTCTTATTGCTGAGGCCCCCATGTCACCCTCTCTGGTATGTTCTGGCCAGTGGGTCCCTGATGCCAGCCTCTCTATACAAGTATTTAACTTTTTTTTTCAAACCCGGCCATTAAACTCGAGGGATGCTGCAGGCTGGTGGGTCCATGATGTCAGCCTCTCCGTAATGCGATATTAAAAAGTAAACCCTTTCTAAAAAAAGTAAACCCAAGATATATATAAATATGTACACACAGTGGATTCAAACTAAAGACCTTCAAATCAAATCAAATAGACATAAACTGATTGTTCTGCCATAATACCAAAGTCAAAACATAAGAAAGTAGATATAAAACAAGCATGGAACATCAAAAATTATAGATACGTTTACGACGTATCAGCATCCCCAAGCTTAACTCATGCTCGTCCTCGAGTAGGTAAGTGATAAAAAGAAAGAATAATTTTTGAGGTGACATGCACCATCACAATCAAGATCAAGCCATGTGCATGCATTGAAAGCTGGGATCAAAGAACTCGAAATATGAGCATGAAAGATGAAAAGTTCTAACAATAAGACAAAGTAACTATGCTGCAAAATGAAAGGATACAAACAAAGGTTCTTGAATAACAATGCATTTGAAAGACGTTTGTTTGTTTCACATATAGAAAACATAGCATAGTGGCATTCAGCTTGTCCCTCATGGAGTAGCAAAACATAAATGCATAGGACACCTTCAAAGTTCATAAGGGTGACTAGATACAAATAGTTCAAGAACAAGAAATATCAACATTATGAATCAATCAATAAGTTCTGGGACAATGCACATAAAATTAAGAATGGCCACTATGCTCTCTCAATAGATGAATAAAGATAGAACATGGAGACTCAACATAAAAGTAAAAAAAAAGCCTTCATAGAAGGAAGCAGGGATTCAAGACTCATAAAGAGCTTCCAAAAATTATGGTACTTATTAGCTTTCGGCTCTCATTACCCCTATCATAAGCATCTTGAAGTGATTAAGGTTAAAGTGAACAAACTATGGAGTATATGCTTGACAAAGTATAAGTTGGCAATCTCATGTCCCTTGAATACGAGGGCCGCTCCTCATGCCACTCAAGATTAGTTACCGGTAAGTTCTTGTCATAGTAAGTACATGTGTATCATAGAGAATCGCCAACAAGGTACCCCTTGCACATGATACAGACCTATACCATAATCAAAATGACAAGGCAAGCAGACAATGAGCATCTCAGCAATCTTCTTATTTACCATGGGAAAATGGTGCTTTTACTCTCTTTCCGCTTTTCTCTTTTTTTTCTTTTTCTCAATATCTATCTCTTTTTTTATAAGAAGAATGCTTCATAGATTGCTCACAATGGTGATGCTGCAAGTTTCCACCATGATTAGGCATGGCTTAGGCTAGCGGCCCAGGCGTTTCTCTAACACATATACATAACTCCATGGACTTACTAACTCCCCTTTCATTTCACACCGACGACATCCATAAAAAAAGAGCATGATATCAACTAGGTACAATCTACAAGTGCAATGTTGAAAGTGTTCCCCATGACAGCATGGTTCTGCTAATTCCCCAACGTATAACTGCAAGCATATACAACATAGATGACACAATGGTTCAAGTTTATTAGGAGCAAGAAAATTAAAGTGTGCCATCAAGTTCGTGAGAGCTTTAATCACTAACTTTCACATAACAAGTTTAATTCGGAAGGTAGATAAAAACATGAATATACTTGGAATAGCAAATGTTAACAAGTAGGTATGGTGGACTCTTTGGAATAACTTGGTTTTATTTGGAGTCGAATGCATGAGTATAACTCATACTTGGTATGGAGGCTAGCAAAAGACTGGGAGCGACCAACTAAGAGAGCAATAATGGCCATAATCATGCAAAGGGACAAAACATTATTAATTAAAGCATAAAGTGATATTACAAGATGAAAACTAAATGATCATAGAGGCTATGGTGACTTGGTATAGTCTTAACATGGTGTGAGCATGCGCCAAGTCAACCCAAATAAAGCATCGAAGGAGAATACCACAATATTATGCTTTAATATGCTAAAACAACACATGATTCTTTAAAGGCACATTATGTCATGCTACAACAAAAATCACTAACCATAAAGCCAAAACAATGTCAAGCATGACATGATAAGGTCGAAGTCATAGTAAAAAACAAGCCCCTTTTATACCACTTAAGCATGAACTTTCCTACTCTTTTCCAATCCGAATCAACCTATTTGAAAACTAATGTATGAATGAGGGGTTCCAACCAATTTATTCAAGAAAACAAAAACTAAAAAAGAAAACGAAGACGCTCCAAGAACAATTTAATTGTGCATGAAACAATAAAAATGAAGTGTTTGGAAGAAACCTAAAAATTTTATTGATGAAGAAGGGGATGCCTTGGGAATCCCCAAGCTTTGTTGCTTGTACCTCTTGAATATTTCTTGGGGTGACACGGAGTGGCATCCCCAAGCTTGAGTTTTTGTCCATTCTTCATCTCATTACATCATTCTTCTCTACACTTGAAAATTTCCTTCATACAAAATTTCACACAATCTTCATTACCAACATTAGTGTATTCAAAAGATAATAAACCTTTGGGTTTTAGTTTTAATACAGAAAAACTTTCATTGAAAACACAAGCTACTGTAGCAATTCCCTCAAAAAGCTCAATTCAACAAAAAGAACCCAAAAAGAAATCGATAAAGAGGCAAATGCAAATAATGGCAAAAATCTGTTAAAATAGACCAGCAGGTGAAAACCGATTTATTCGAAGACCTTCTGTTGCTCAAATCGAAAAATGCTGATCTAATGAAAATTAGCTAACGACCGGGGGGATTTATTCAGAAAATTAGAACTCAATCCGACATATAGAGATTTTTCATGATTTTTTACAGTGAAGCACAAAAATCTGTTTCGGGGCAGCACTTCCCCAAATCTTACTTCCCTCTCATTAGAGGTTATTCTTGCCACAAAAATCAAATAAAAAAGGATAATAAGAGGTTATTACAGAAGTAATAACTTCCAAGACTCAAGAAAACTAGTGGGTTATCTCCCAAAAAGAACTTTTCTTTAACGCCTTTAAGTTAGGCATGATAGTTTGAGAAGATGCTCACATAAGAAATATGAATTAAAGTAAAAGAGAGCATCAAGAAGCAAATTCAAAGCACATTTAAGTCTAACCCACTTCCTATGAAAAATAATCTTGTAAAGAAACAAGAAATGAAAGAACAAAGCAACAAGCATAGGAAAGCAAAACAAGTGCAACTTCAAAAATTTCAACATAAAGAGGGGAAACTTAATATTGTTGAGATACATAAAACCATGTTTCCCTCCCTCATAATAACTTTAAGTAGCATCATGAATAAAATTTACAATATAACTATCACATAAAACATTCTTATCATAAGCCACATGCATAAAAGAATTAATACTCCCCACATAAACATAGTCATTCTTATTAATTGTAGTGGGAGAAAATTCAACAAAATAGCTATCATTATTATTCTCATCACCATAATCATCAAATATAGGAGGCATATTGTAATCATAATTAATTTTCTCCTCAATAGTAGGTGGACTGAAAATATCATATTCATCATTGTAATCATCTCAATTGGAGGCATAGTATCATCAAAGTAAATTTTCTCCTCCAGGCGTGGGGGACTAAAAATATCATGCTCATCAAAACCAGCTTTCCCAAGCTTAGACTTTTCCATAGCATTAGCAATAATGGTGTTCAAAGAATTCATACTAATAACATTGCTATTAGCATGCAAATAAAGTTCCATAGGTTTTTTAATTTTCTTTTCAAACCATTCATGTCCTAACTCAAGATAAATAATATAAAGCTCTCTAATTTTATGTTGTTTTCCATTAAGCCTTACTAGTGAAAATAAAAACAAGAAACAAAAAGATATAATTGCAGAATCTAAAGGAAATAACTTCGAGCACTCACACACCAGCTACAGTACTAGAAGATAGCTTAGTAGCCAGAAAATGTGAGTACCTTTTACCTTACCTCCCCGGCAACGGCGCCAGAAAATAGCTTGATGTCTACGCACTTCTATTCTTGTAAACAGTTGTTGGGCCTCCAAGTGCAGAGGTTTGTAGAACAGCAGCAAGTTTCCCTTAAGTGGATCACCCAAGGTTCATTGAACACAGGGATGAAGTGGTCAAGGTATCCCTCTCAAGCAACACTGCAATCAAGATACAAGAAGTCTCTTGTGTCCCCAACACACCCAATACACTTGTGAGGTGTATAGGTGCACTATTTTGGTGAAGAGATAGCGAAATACAAGTGGTATGGGTAATTATAAGTGGTAACGGTGCCAGAAAAGAGCTTGACGGGTAGGAAGAGACTAAAGGCAATCTGAAATAAAGATGGAAGCAAGCAAACATGTAACAGATCTAGTTGCGAATGGTGTTTCAATGTTTAGAAACAAGGCCTAGGGATCATACATTCACTAGTGAACACTCTCATATAAATATCTTCTTTTCATGATACTACTCTCTGGTTAGACACTCTAATCCATGGTAGGGTGATGACCCACAAGTATGGGGGTGTATCGCAGTATTTTCGATAAGTAAGAGTGTCGAACCCAACGAGGAGCAGAAGTAGCTGGCTAGTGGTATGGATCAGGAATTCTCTTCAAATACCTAGCAAATGGATTTTTAGGGTTTTTTGATAATGTAAGTAAATAAAGTACGAGTAAATAAAAGACAATGAGAATAAATGCAGCGAGTGTCCCAATCCTTTATGCAGGAAAGGTCAAGCCAGTTGTATTACTTAAGATGACCAAACGTTCTCAAGGACACATGGGAATATCATCAAGTGCTTTCGCTTCATATAGTTGATTAATCCTCTTTAGCTTGCTAAGTGTTGTGTGGGTGAACCTATGCTAATGTACCGACCTTCCTAGGACTAATACGTACTTGTGATTATACCCCTTGCAAACATCCGTAAGTACAAGAAAGTAATTAAGTTAGAAAGCTAACCACATCTTTAAACTCTAAGACCCTTACGTCCCTTGTGCAATGGTTTCCTAACGGGGTTTCAGGTTTCTGTCACTCCGGCAACCCCTACGATTAGTAGCCAAATACACAATGCATTCCCCTAGGCCCATATAGGTGAAGTGTCATGTAGTCGATGTTCACATGACACCACTGGAAGAAGTACACCACAATTTAATTAACAAACTATTGAATCTTTCTGAACACAATTCCACTACTAACAACATGATTTCTCCCATGTCCTCAAGAACAAAACGAACTACTCACAAGACATCATATGGATCATGATCAGAGATGAAATAATGATGAATAAAAATATGAACATAAACAATAATTCAATGGTTCACTCAATAACATCAACTACAAAGATTAATCAACACCGAGAAAGTTTCCCCTAAGAACTATGCAAGATTCAACCCAATTGTTACAGCAAGATGATTGTGGTGATGATGGATATGATGGTGGTGATGATGATGATGATCCCGATGAAGTCCAGCTTGATGGTGGTGTTGATGGCGACGATCTCCCCTCTCCGGGAAGGAATTCCCCCGGAAAAATTCTGTCTGCTGGAGAGATCTTTCTCTCTCAGTGTTTTCTGCCCCGCAGAGGCGGCAGAATCTTTTTGTGCTTGCTCCCCGAGGCTTAGGATTTCGGGGGGATAATATACGCTAGAGGGGAGATGCTGGAGTGGGCCAGGGTGGTCACACCACCTAGTGGTGCAGCCTGGGACTGCCCGCGCCAGGGGGTGGTGTGGGCCCCCTGTGGCCCATCTCCACTTCCCCTTCTGGCTTTCTTCGTCTTCTGGAAAAATAGGATTTTCCATGTATTTTCTTGGATTTTCTGATCTTCGCGAATTTCGCCTCCAAACAACCCCTTTTCCATCAAAATCCTGACTGTAGCGGTCCATGCTCCAAAAGTCATCAACCATGTAAAAACAAGTGAAATTACATAAGTATCATCTCTTAATATGAAATATATCAATGAATAATAGTAAATTATGATATAGAATAGTGATGCAAAATGGACGTATCAACTCCCCCCAAGCTTCGACTTTGCTTGTCCCCAAGCGAAACTGAGCTCAATAAACATGACCTCAGGTTTATGGAGTGAAGGGTCAATAAAATAATACAGACAAGAAGCATAAAATTCATCAATACATAGATCATAATAGAAGACAACTTACTATTATATGACTTAACTTGCAATAGGTAAAGGAAACACAATAAAGATACATAAAGTAAATCATAATTGGTAATGGCAAACTTAGCTCTTGGTCGAAGAATAGTTGACAATTTGCAGGAGTTCACAAATAACTGATTTTTCCATGATAGCTTTCAAAGAAGTAAACACTAAGATAAGAGCAAATGTGCAAAACAAGGAACATAAGAAACATGATTGAATAAATCATCATGTGAATGAATGAAACACAAAAACTCAAAATACTTGCTAAGATAGAAGGGAATATGTTTACTGACTCAACTGAAAAGTAAAAGAAAGGCCCTTCGCAGAGGGAAGCAGGGATTTCAATTTTCATAAAGAGCTTCTAAAAATTATGATACTTACTAGCTTTCAGCTCTCATTGCCCCTATCATAGGAATTTTTTGGTGATTAAGGTTAAAGTGACACAACTAAGAGGATATGCTTGACAAGTTATAAATTGAAGTCCCATGCACCTTACTCACAAAGACCGAACCTCATGCTACCCAACTTCAGTCACGAGTAATCTCTTGTCATTGTAAGTACATATGTATCATAGAGAACCGCCAACGGGGTACCCCTTGCACATGACACATGAGCTATCCCATAATGAAAATGATAAGGCAAGCAGACAATGAGCATCTCAGCGATCTTTTTATTTGCTATTTGCATAGGTTTTTATTGAGGATGCTTCATAGAATGCTCATTATGGGTATGCTGCAAGTTTCCACCATGATTAGGCACGGCTTAGGCTAGCGGCCCAGGCGTTTCTCTAACACACATAAAAACTCCGTGATCTTACAAGTTCCCTTTTTAGTTCCCACCGCCAGGATCCATAAGCAAAATAACATGGTATCAATTAGGTACAAAGTACCAATGCAGTGTTGAAAGCGTTCCCCGTGATACATGGTTCTGCTAACTTCAACTTATAAAGTTCAAGCATATACGCAACAAAGATGGACCCAATGGTTCAAGTTTATTAAATGCAAGAAAAGTAAAGTGTGCCATCAAGTTCGTGAGAGCTTTAATCACTAATTTTCACATAACAAGTTTAATTCGGAAGGTAGACAAAAACATGAATTTACTTGGAATAGCAATAATGCTAATAGGTAGGTGACGAGGGTTTAACTCATCAATGCCCATTGTTATGGACTTGGGTTTTGGAGAAGGAGGGAGCGCTGGAGACATCTATCGGCTAGCAAACAAGCACACAGGGGACAAAGATTTACCCAGGTTCAGGCCTTGTAGAGGTCCCTACTCCTTCTTGTCTGCTCGTGGAATTATCGAAGGAACCGAAAGATACAATGGTGTGCAGATGCAATCTGGCGAGGGTGGTGGAAACTAGGGTTGCGTGTGTCCTCCTCGCCGCCCCCTCCTAGCCTTTATATAGATAGGCTAGGTCCTGGGTAGCAAGTCGAGTCGGTTACAAATTAGGGTTTTTCCCTTCAAACTTTCTATCTTTAACTTCTTCTTGTTCTTCAAGCAATCGAGAGTCCGTAGGTTACTTGAGTCCCTCGTTTGGGCCTTGGCAACACCGTGAGCCTGTACGTATTTAGATCGTATATACCAAGCAAGCGTACCTGTAGGGTATACCCATGTTAGTAGCCCCCGAGTGTCTAGTGGAATCGCAGATTCAACTGGGGACTTTTTGAAGTCTTTCGAGTGCCTAAACGAGCATATTTGTAGATGTACGTGCCTGATATAACCGAAGCATCGGTATCAGCTAACCACCTTAGGGTGAAACAATGCAATCTACTCGAACTCGAGTCCCCGGACTCGAATCCGGAAAAGTGCTGGCGTAATTCGACTCAAGCCGCGGAGGTCTTATAGGAGTCGAATTCCAGTTATATGGGTGTGAACACTCGAAGCGTCCATCAAGGCATGTTCATCGTACCTGTAGGCACGAATACATTTCTGGTAGTGCGCAGCTAATGCGTTGGCAGGCCTTATTCAGGTCTTACCTTCACGCTGTAAGCGCGGCATCCGAATTTTATCATCGCGGAGACGATTCGGATGACCTAGGAGACGCAGTCTCTTTGTAGGGAAAAATTATAGGCGGTGTCGCCATGAGCTTCGAGTGTGGATGTTATCAACACATAGTTTTTGTACCAATAATCATAGGGTGCGCGACCAGCGCTCCCTATGGGAGTAGCCCCCGAGTGCTTGGTTGAGTCGAAGACTCAGGCAGGGACTAAAGAACTTTTGCGACTGCTGTCATCTTTTGCTTGTTTGTTTCAGTCAAATTTGTTTCCGACACTCCCTATGGGAGTAACCCATGTACATAGTCGAACTGTATTTCGAGTGGTTGGGTTTGCCATTTATTGTCCATGTTCCTGCAAAAAGAAAGAGAAAATCTTAGGGTGCGTGACCAGCGCTCCCTATGGGAGTAGCCCCCGAGTGCTTGGTGGAGTTGAAGACTCGAGCAAGGACTAAAGTAGTTGAAGTTTTCCGCCGCGTAGCTTTGATGACGTCAGTGATGACGCTTTTATGACCTCAGTTGCCCGCGTGAGCGAGTTTGACGGGACGTGACGAGCAGTGGGTCCCACTTTCTCACTTTGATTTGACTGGGCGTGCGTAATCTTTATTTTAACTGCGCCTCCTCGATTTCCGCGAGTAATGGGAGTAGTGGAGGGACGGTTCACGCTTCCACTCCTCCACGTGTCTAGCATGATGTTTGCCACGCGTCCAGTAAGGTTTTTCTGAGCCGTTGGATTGCATCTTCCAGGGGTTAAGTAGCGGTGGTGCAATAGTAATTTTCCCATCTGTTCTCATTCATCCTTGCTGCCATCGCCATTGCTGCTGCTCCTCTACTTTCTCTGCGCTCGTTCCTCCACGACGCTGGACCATCTCCGCTTGTTTCCAAGGTACTTCCTTCGCTCGCATCGCCGTTGCCCAATGGGGAAGAAGAGAGGAGGCGCTGCCGCTGATTCCGCGGCCACCGTTGCCGCAGCAAAGGAAGAAGGGCGGCTCCGCCGTTGTGGGCACCAGCATTGCTGCCAGCGGGAAGAAGAAGGTCGCGCACCCGTGTCACAAATGTTGCATGGTGCCCCTCCATCATCAAGGCGTCTGACCTCTGTCTTCTTCGCCAAGACGGAGAACTGTCCGCAGCAGTCGCCGACGTGCGCGTCCCTAGCGGTGAGACAATTCCTGCTCCCCCCGCTAGTTTTCGAGTGATGTTTCTAGCATTCATCATTCGTGGTCTCTCCTTGCCCCTTCACCCCTTTTTTAGGGGTCTCCTTTGTTTCTATGGGCTTCAGCTCCATCAACTGTCCCCGAATTCTATCCTCCACATCTCTTGCTTCATCACTCTCTGCGAGTGCTGGCTCGGAATCGAGCAACACTTCAGCCTCTTCAAGCGCCTCTTTAAATTGAAGCGCCAATCTGCATATGGCTCTTTAGTCTACGATGTAGGTGGTTGCAGAATTCATGTCGACCCATTCGCCACCTACTTCAACATCAAGCTCATGGCGTCCGTCCAAGGATGGAGGGACAAATGGTTCTACATCCACGATGACAAGGTTGACGGTGAGCTCTTTGGACTCGCGCCCTTTGATCCCGCGACGCCATGCAAGAGGATGCGCTCCTGGAAGAACGTAGTCATGCCTGGCGAGTCCGCGGAGACAGATGCGCTGTACAGGCGCATCTGTGACCTCGAGAGTCGCATAGGCAAAGAGGAGGGAGGCTGCACTCTCATCCGCACTTGGCTGCGCTGTCGCGTCCAGCCCCTGCAAACCAGAGTCCACCCCACGTTTCAGTGGGCTAGCGGTGATGATGCCACTCGCGTGTTTGCCGATGGAATGTCTGCGAGTGAGGTGGACAAGAGAGTTCGACTGGTCACCAAGTACACCTTCAAGGATGTGCTCCCCAGTGAGCCAGTTGTTCCTCCATTTGATGCTTCGAACCCTCCTCCTGAGGTATAGTTGTGCTACCCAGTAGCTGAATTTGTCGATTGCTTTTCTGTTGCTTACTTGCTTTTTGCTGAATTTTGTTATTTGCATGCAGGATTGGGCGGTGTCGCCTTGTATGCCTCCTCTTCCTGAGGGGATTATTCCTCTTGAAGCTTTGGAGGAGGACGAGTCAAAGTCGACTGTGCCTTCTGATGTGGAGGAGGAAGCCCCCGAGTCCGATACTCCGGATATTCGCAAGTGTTTGCGCAGCGAGGATTCCGATGCGTCGTCTCCTTCGACTCTGGAAGGTACGGCGTTGGTGCGGAGTTGCCAATTCCTACCGTTCCTGTGAGTGTTGTGGCACCATCTTCTCGCAAGAAGATGTGATTGCCCAAGGAGTCTTCGTCGGAGTCGGTGGAGGCCACATTTGATTTTGACAAGTTTGACTGGTAAGTTTTCTAGCTTAATTGTCCTTTTATGTTTTGCCCTTGTTGGCTTCTCTCTGTGTTTGCCATTTGTTGATACAGTTTTTGCCATGCAGTCAAAAGGCGTCGTCATCTTCTGGCGACGTCCAATTTTTGAAGGAGTCAGGAGTCACGACCTCGAGGGCCAAGAAAGAGGTCGAGCGTGCTCCTTCCCCTCCATTGGCGGCCCACTCCGGGCACAACTCTTCCAGTTCTCCTCATGCAGGGGAGCATCGAATGGTTGCTCAGATGACGGTATAGCAAACATCTTCGGAGTCATTGGAGGACCATGTAAGTGTAGTTTTTTCTCCTTTGTAGTGTTGCAGTCGATGTTATCTATTGCCTCTGATGGTTTCTTGTTGTACGATAGCTCCTCGTGAAGGAAGCCGCGCACTTGGCAGAACAAGTGATGGCGATGGGCCGCCAGCATGCAATGCTGGAGACACGTCACCGCGTGGTTGAAAGTGAGTGTTCTACACTTATTCTTCTTCGTCTTCTCCTTTTGATATAGTCGACTGATAGTCAACTTTTGTTTGTCGTGTAGCTGAACATAATGCCCTGTTGCGTGATGCCGCCACCTTGGAGAAGACACTTGCCGCGGCTGTGAAGCGTCGCGATGAGGCAATCGCAGCGCATGACGAGGCGCGGAAGCGTGAAGAGGATCCGCGTGCCTCCTTCGCGGCCAGGGAGAAGTTGTTCGAAGAACAACTGTTCTCAATTGCCAAGGCCCTCTCAGGTACTTTGCTTGTGTATATTGTTATCCTTCTCTGCTTCGAATGCTTTTGCCGGTGGCGCTGATGTTTTGGTCCATGTGTGAATTTATGTACAGATGCTGGCCATTTGAGCTTCGACCCGCAGGCCCTTCGTCATGATGACGCTCTGGCGGGTGCACTGTCAGCAGTCGAAGACAGTAGCACCGCCGTGTAGGATACGCTCTCCAAGGCTAAAAGCATGCTTGGTCGCATTCGCGAGGAGCTGATGCCCAAGGCGGAGCTGGTCGAGAATATTGACGAGTTGGTGGAGTCACTCGCGGGAGGTGTACCTTTTAGCTTCAAGAACTCACTCCATGTGGTCAGCACGTCCATGTCTCTTGTCATGGTGCAGGCCCACGGAGTCGAGATCGATCCTGCCGTGGTGTCGAAGGCGATGCCTGTTAGCACAGACGGCCAGCAGGTAGTCTTCGCTCCCTTCGCGACTGCCTGTGGCAAATATGGGCATCATCTAATAAATACTGTTGCGAAGTACTCTAAGGAGCTCCAACGTGCCAAGAAGGCAGCGAAATCTTCGCATCAGGGGCCGGCAGAAAGTCAGTGGCCTCTGACACTGCCACGGACTTGATGAAGCCCCCGAAGCCGTCGAAGTCGAAGAAGCCGGTTGCTCCTTAGTTAACTTTGTAATAGTTAATTAGTTTATGTCCTTTTGTTTAAGAACATGCATGTTGGTGAGTGTATCTACTGATACTTTTGCTAGTCTTGAATGCATCTGATCCTTTTGTCTTTGTGTTGATTTGGTCGTCTTATTTGCTTCTATCTTGACTTGTGGTAGGGTACATCAAGTGATCCTTTGAGGGAAACTTAGGAATCGCCGATTCTTAATGATACCGTGGCTCCGCCACGCTCCAGGGTAGATGAGCTGTCGTTGCTTTCGCGACTGCGTCACCGTGTGAAGCAGCTAGAGCGTGAGTTGCCCGTGATCCATGGAAACGCGGATGTGTGGAAGTTGAAGGCGGAGAAAGCCACCGCCCGAGAGCAGTATCTGCTTGGCGAGGTGACGCAGCTGAGCGACCAATTCAAGTGTTAGTTTGCTTGTTCTCATATTTTCCTTTTAGTCACTCGCAGTGGTACGTTGTACTCATGCTGCTATTTGCTGCTTCGTGTAGTTGTCAGCGCGCGTCATCCACAGGAGGATAAGGATAGAATTGCCATACGCCTGCATGATCTTACCCAGGAGCAACTTCAAGAGAGTGGATACTTCTGGGTAGATCATGATCGTGTGACTGCGCTAGCGACCCTGCAGGATCGTGCGTCGCGAGTGCTGCTCTTTCTGAAGAAGTCGCAGTCGTGCTGGAAGAACATTTATCAGGCGATGTTTCTGCTGGATGATACTCCATTAAGTCGGCTTGCCCTCCTTGCCAAGTTTCAAGACCTATCCGCGGTTCACGAGTGCGTGAGGCAACAGTTGGTGCCTGGTGCCAAGGCTGCTCTATCAATGTTGCGACTGCACAGGCCTGATGTAGATGTTGCGGCAATTGCATCTGGGACGCCTACACCACCAGCAGGTTCTTCCTGGAATATAGTGCCTCACTACCAGGCGGTGGATCGCCCAGCAGAAGAGATCGTCGACTTCTTTGAGGAACAAACCAACATTCTCCTGCTGTAGTAGTAGCCTAATTTGTATCCTGCACATAATTGTACTTGTGTTGTAAAGTTCGTATTGATGTTGTAGATAATTTATTGTCAAATGTGTATAAAGAGCTTTGTTAGCATGAAGTGCGTTGCACTATGCGAGTCCTTTTCGTTAGCCTGGCCATGTTTTCTCCAGTCCCTTGTCAACCTGTCAGGTGCATTGCAGCTGGGTTGAGGTTGCGTTAAGGGTTTCGATTGATGTACCAGCTACTCAGGATATCGCGTTTTGGTTCGAAGAACAGATGTGTACAGGGTGGTGCAGCCCTCGAGTAGATAAATTGGAAAAGTAAAGGAGAACACAGCGTTTTGGGGCACTTAGATTTATTTATTCGAAGAATAGTGCGAGGTATAATGTGTGGCTAAGTAGCCTTGGCTGAGTAGTCTTATTTGCAATGCAAAAGTAAAAACGACTAGGGGTAGAAGCGTCGCAGTTGTGCGACGTTCCAGGGGTTGGAGTATGCGACTCCTGTCTCTAAATCTTGAAGGCGATAGGCGCCACCTGGGATTATTTCTGTAATCACGTATGGTCCTTCCTAGGGGGACTCGAGCTTGAGATGCCCCTGCTGCTTCAGTCGCAGGAATAGGTCGCCTTCGACGAAGGATCTAGGGCGAAGCCTCCTACTGTCGTAATTGCGCAGGTTCTGCTGGTAGATTGTTGATCTTTCCGCGGTGATTTCCCTTACTTCGTCAAGGAGGACGACATAGTCTTCGAGTGCGAGGGATGACTCTTGTTCGCTGTAAGCGACCACGCGCGGCGCCTTGTACCGTACCTCGGCGGGTAGCACTGCCTCTGCTCCGTGCACCATAAAGAATGGCGTGTAGCCCGTGGTGCTGTTTGGAGTTGTACGTAGGCTCCAGAGTACGGATTGCAGTTCGTCCGGCCAGTAACCCGTGGCTAGTTCGAGTGGCCGGAGGAGTCGCTTCTTGATGCCGCTGCAGACGAGCCCATTTGCTTTTTCCACCTGACTGTTGGTCTGTGGATGCGCTACTGAGGCGTAGCTGATGTTGATCCCCAGGTTCTCGCAGAATTCTTGGAACTCCTTGGATGTGAACTTCATCCCGTTGTCAGTGATGATGCTGTGTGGCACTCCGATGCGGTAGACGATGGACTCGAAGAATTTAACTGCGTTGTGCCCTGATTGGTTGGTTACCGGCATGGACTCAATCCACTTGGTGAATTTGTCGACTGCGACCAAGAGGTAGACGTAGCCTCCTTGCGAGGACCTTGCAAGTTTGCCAACCATATCGAGCCCCCATTGCGCGAAGGGCCAGGCCAATGGGATTGGCCGTAGCTCTGCGCCCGGTGCGTGCGGCTTTCCGCGGATCGCTGGCAAGCGTTGCATTTTTGGACGATGTCCTTGGCGTCACGCATGGCCGTAGGCCAGTAGAATCCAGCTCGTAGAGCTTTGGCAACGAGGGCGCGACTGCCGGCGTGATGCCCGCAGGCCCTTCATGGATGTCGAGGAGAACTGCTTTTCCATCGGACATGAAGACGCATCGTTGGAGTACTCCTATGATGCTGCGTTTATACAGTTCGCCGTTGATAACAGCGAATGCCTTGGATCGCCGCGTGATGTGCCGTGCATCTGTCGGATCGTCCGGTAGCCTCTTGCTAAGGAGATACGTGATGTACGGCTGCGTCCATGATTGTTCAATCATCATGACGCTCATTGGTCCTTTGAGTCCGGTGTCCAGCTCCAAGTCATCGAGTGCCATTGGCTCATTGGGTGGCGTAGCCCCCGAGCCCGTTGCTACGCTTGTTTTCTTCTCTGCGGCCTTTGGCTTGATGGAGCGTTCGCAGATGCGCTCGAGAAATACCCCAGGTGGAGCCTATGTTGGCGAGTGCGTCCGCCTTTTGTTGCTTTCGCGACCTACGTGCCGCAGCTCGCAACCGTTGAAGTCTCCTTCGAGTGTGTCGTAGAGGTCGCGGTACGCGATCATGTTGTCATTCAGTGCGTCGCACTCCTGCATTGTTTGGTTGACGACCAACTTGGAGTCGCCGTATATGATGAGGCTCTTAGGGCCGTAGGCTTTTGCCATCCTCATCCCATGCAATAGGGCCTCGTATTCAGCCTCATTGTTGGAGGCAGCGAACTGCATTCGCAGAATATACTTCAGTTTGTCCCCTTGAGGTGATGTCAGTATGACACCTACGCCTGCTCCGTCTTTCCGCTTGGACCCATCGAAGTGCATTGTCCAAAGGTAGGACATATCTGGCTTGTCCGGGAGCTGGTTCTCCATCCAGTGCACGAGGAAGTCAGGGAGAACTCGTGACTTGATTGCGTCGCGCTTTTCGTATGTGATGTCTCGTGGAGACAGCTCTATTCCCCAAAGCGCGACTCGCCCCGTGGCGTCGGGGTTATTGAGGATATGTCCCAACGGGGCCTCGTTGACCACCACGATTGGGTGTTCCTGGAAGTAGTCGCCGGGCGGTCATAAAGACGCCGTACGCCAGCTTCTGGTAGTGCGGGTACCGCTGTTTTGTTGGCGTGAGTACCTCGCTGAGGTAGTATACTAGGCGTTGTAAGCCGTGGACCTTGTTTTCCTCAGCTCGTTCGACGACGAGAACTGTGCTGACCACCTGGTTGGTGGAGGAGATGTACAGCAACAGTGGTTCCCTTTCTCGTGGAGTCACTAGCACTGGCGAAGTGGATAGCAGGCGCTTGAGGTCTTCGAATGCTTCTTGCGCTTCAGTGGTCCGCTCAAATTTTTTAGTTTTGCGGAGGAGCTGGTAGAAGGGCAGCGCCTTTTCACCCATTCGACTGATGAATCGACTGAGGGCCACGATTCGTCCAGCCAGCTGCTGGACGCCCCTTATGTTTTTTGGCTTCTCCATGGCCAGTATGGCTTTTATCTTCTTCGGGTTCGCCTCGATTCCCCTCGCGGAGATGAGATACCCGAGTAGCTGCCTAGATGGTACGCCGAAGGCGCATTTGTCCGGATTGAGCTTGATTTGGTAGCGGTCGAGGTTGGCAAAGGTTTCGCGCAAATCGTCAATTAGAGAGGCTTCCTCCTTGGTCTTGATTACTATGTCATCGACATAGACTTGAATGTTGCGACCCAGTTGTTCCTTGAGGCAGGCCTACATGCATCGCTGGTAGGTGGCTCCCACATTCTTTAGCCCAAAGGGCATTGTGTTGTAGCAGAACACACCGAAGGGCGTTGTAAACGCTGTTTTCTCTTGATCTTCCTCTTTCATTCGAATTTGATTATAGCCTGAGTAGGCATCGAGGAAGCAGAGGCGCTCGCATCCTGCAGTGGAGTCGATGATCTGGTCAATCCGTGGCAACGGGAAGTGATCCTTTGGGCAGTGCTTGTTCAGAGAGGTGAAGTCCACACACACCCGCGGGATATCCGTGTCCTTTTTTGGTACCAGCACCGTGTTGGCGAGCGAAGTACTTTCCTTGATCTCGCGTATGAACTTGGCTTCGAGGAGTCTATTGATCTCCATTCGAACTGCCTGCGCTCGTGGCTCAGACAATCGCCGAATTGTTTGCTTGACTGGGCTTGTGTCAGGGTTGACGTTGAGTGCGTGCTCGGCGAATTCCCTAGGAACTCCTGGCATGTCCGCAGGACACCAGGCGAAAATTTCCCAGTGCTCACGAAGGAATTCGACGAGCGCGAGTTCCTATGCGGGACTCAACTTGTTGGCGATGAGGGCCGTTTTGGCGGGATCTGATGAGTGGACCTGCACTTTCTTTGTGTGCACAAATGAGTCGAAGGAGAGATCAGGTGAGCTTGGCCGGCTCAGGGGACGCAAACTATTGTCTATCGTCTCCTTTAGCCTCGCGAGCTCCTCCTGCATGCCGAAGGTCTGGGAAATTCTGTTGAATTCCCTGTCACAACTGTCAGAGCGCTCGAAGCTCCTGTTGATCATGATGACGCCATTGGGACCTGACATTTTCATCTGTAGGTAGGCGTAGTGGGGCACTATCATGAACCTAACGAACGCGACGCGCCCGAGGATGCAGTGGTACTGTGAGGGCCAGTCGACGACCTCAAAGTCGATGAGCTCGCGCCAGAAGTTCTTCGGCGTGCCGAAGATGACGTCGAGGTTGATTTTGTCCAGGGGGTATACGCCTTTCCCGGGGATGATGCCGTGGAACATTATGTCTGAGGTCTCCAGGAAAGTTAGAGGGATCCTCATTGCTCGCAAGGTACTCGCGAATATAAGGTTGATGCCGCTTCTGCCATCCATGAATACGCGGCTCATGTCGAAGCCTCCGATTTGTGCCTCGAGTACGACGGGACAATGGCCTGGACGGGGTATCTGAGGCGGATGGTCGCGTTTGTCGAAGGTGATGCATGACTCGCTTCCACTGAGGTACTCAGTGGTGGCTGGTGGCGAGTGTCTGGCCAAGTTGACTTGGCGAGTGATGGCCTTCTGCACCCTATTGGCGGGGTGTCCTTTTTGGATCATCATGGTGTCCATGGCTCGTGGGTACGGTTCGCCTCCATGGTGCTGGTCCGGTGCAGCTGCGTTCGGGGGTGGCCCAGGTGGTGGTGGCGGTGCGCCATGTGCCACAGCGCCTAGAGCGGCTCCATAGCCTCTTTCGACTGCGTTGCGGTTCATCCGAACTAATCCCTCATGTAGCTTGAGGAACTCGCGCAGTCCTTGAGGAGGTGGCTGGACTTCCTCTTTCCATCATGCTTAGCGATGTAGAAGTGCACCGTGCAAGGCCTAGACAGTTTGTCCTCAATGGAGTTCGCGAGTGCCTCATCACGAGTGCGGCGTTGCCACACCTGCGTGGTTTTCCCGGAGTCGCGGTATCCGCCGGCACGGTATCCGCTGTTGCGGTTATCGTCGCTTCTGTCGGCGTAGCCAGCCGCGACCATGTTAATGTCGCCGCGGTCATCGTAGATGCGCATGCATCGCTTGCCTCGGCGGTCACGTCTGCGTTCGAGTTCCGCCTCTTCGTCGGAGTGAACACAATTTTTCACCGAATCTTCACCATCGGCCCACCGATTCATGATCTCCATCAGGTGGTCGATGGTCTGGGGCTTTGAGCGGCCCAGCTCCTCCCTGAGTTCTAGGCGGCGGACGACACCGTTGAATGCGTCAGTTGCGCGATCTTTCGAGATGTTTTCTGTGGAGTTTTTGATGATGGACCACCTTTGGATGTAGGAGCATAGCGATTCATTAGATCTTTGCTGGCAACATCTTAGCTCTTCGATTGATGTGGGCCGCTTGTATGTGCCCTGAAAGTTATGCATGAAGCTGTAAACCAGCTCATCCCAACTACGAATGGATCCGCGTGGGAGCTTATTGAGCCATGCTCGAGCGGCGCCCTGCAGCTGTAGCTGCAAGCATTGCCTGGCCGTGCTCCGACCGCCCCCGTGGAGTCTGACGGAGGACATGTGGTCCTCCAGCCAGATCTTTGGGTCCTGTAGGCCATCGAACTTCGGGTTCTCCGACGGGAGTTTGAACCCTTTAGGCATTCACTTCTGCCTAATGGATCTGCTGAAGCATCTAGCGCCGCAGAGCTCCCCATCTTCTTCTTCCGTGTCAGTCGACCGAGCATGTCATGCCCTTGATTTGTCGACCTTGCGCTACATGAGGTCGCTGCACGCATCGTAGTCACGGTCGTGTCGCCTTGAGCTGCAGCGTCGAGACAGGCCGTGACTGTCATCGCTCGACGAGGGCG
The DNA here is from genome assembly GCA_910589775.1 of Avena eriantha. Lineage (NCBI taxonomy): Eukaryota > Viridiplantae > Streptophyta > Magnoliopsida > Poales > Poaceae > Avena > Avena eriantha. The sequence continues at coordinate 451,489,600 of OU342741.1, read as the reverse complement.
AGGAGTAGCGCTTTGCTAGCGCTTTGCCTTTCTTTGGGTCTGGCGTTGGCTCCTTATCGAGGGCGGCCTCGATTAATCCTAAGCCCGCGATCGTAGATCGGTGCATGGCGGTTCGGGGATCTCCAACTGGCGGCTAGTTGTTGAGGAGGTACATGGTGGCCGCTATCACCACAGCCTGCGGCGTCCTGGGGACCATGTTGCCTCGCGTGTTGACTATCATAGAGCCAAAGTCGAGGAATTTTGCGGCTTCTATGCGTTCTTGCTCGGTGAGATGGGCCATCCCCGATTGCCTCTTCTTGGCGAGGTACTCGTTGCCCCTTGAGGAGGATCCTCCATAGGAGGAGAGCCCAACACGACGACGGCTCGATTTGTCCGCTACCTTTTTACACGCTTCGAGTTGCGCGATTGTTTGCAGTTCGTTCTTGAATTCTTCCTTCAGGAGCCAGTGGTAGCCCATCAGCAATTCTTGCGGGGATCCGAAGGGTAGAGGAGCGCCTCGTAGGGCCTCGCGGCAGCGAGCCCATTCTTGCTCGTTGAGCTTGATTACGACGCGTTTGCCTCGGAGAAGGAGGGAGCGCTGGAGACATCTATCGGCTAGCAAACAAGTACACAGGGTACAAAGATTTACCCAAGTTCAGGCCTCGTAGAGGTTCCTACTCCTGCTTGTCTGCTCGTGGAATTATCGAAGGAACCGAAAGTTACAATGGTGCGCAGATGCAATCTGGTGAGGGTGGTGGAAACTAGGGTTGCGTGTGTCCTCCTCGCTGCCCCCTCCTAGCCTTTATATAGATAGGCTAGGTCCCGGGTAGTAGGTCGAGTCGGTTACAAATTAGGGTTTTCCCCTTCAAACTTTCTATCTTTAACTTCTTCTTGTTCTTCAAGCAATCGAGAGTCCGTAGGTTACTTGAGTCCCTCGTTTGGGCCTTGGCGACACCGTGAGCCTGTACGTATTTAGACTGTATATACCAAGCTCGACTACCTATAAGGTATACCCATGTCAGTAGGTATGGTGGACACAAATGGCATAGGTTTGGGTTTAAAGAATGGATGCACGTGAAGAATTCCCTCTCAGTACAGGTTTTTGGCTAGCAAGGCTGGGTAGCAAGTATAAGAATTGAAGGAAACAAACAAACATACAAGCGATAAAAGCAAACATGCAATCTTCCTTGGAAGCACAAACGATCTTAACCAGAGAATACTAAACTTATGAGCGAATCAAGAAAGATGATGAAATTATATTTCTTTAGAGTACTTTTATCTTTTTCATTCAACTCTCAAAAATAGTGTTGCCACTGATCGAGCCAGGTTTTCCAAAACCAACTAAATTAACTCAATGATCCCAAAGTGATACCAATACTAACAACAAGATCAATCATATAACCATGAATTGAAAACTAATATAAGATATGCAAAAGAGTAAATGATAGAACTTCTCATTAATATTCCATAACGGCAAATCACACCAAGGGATACATATCTAACGAGAGAGGGGACACTTCCATAATGCAAACCATCCTACACGATAACTTCTCTATTCATGATATGCCTCTACTAAAAGGTAAAAAGAAAGAAGATAGTGATGTGATACCACGACACTCCCCCAAGCTTGGAACAAACCAAGGGGATGCCAAACCTGATGACAAATTACTCCTTCGGTGGTGGTGTTCTCTCATAATTGTTCGACTTCCAAGGTAAAGGCTCCCCATAAACAAAAGACAGCCTGGTCGCTATCATCCTGAAACTAGCAGCAACACTTATGCGTTTAAACCTAACCTCATACGCATAGTTTTGATTTTGAACATCGTAGAGCTGTGCTTGAAGTTGGTTGGCTGCTTGGTGGAGTGAGAGGATTTCATCCTTCGGCTCAGCAGTCTCCTTTTGGTGCTCGGCGATGAGTTCATAACAAATCTTATGGATGATATCCACTTCGCGTTCGTCCATCTTCTTGTACCTAATGACTTCTTGCTCCTATGCTTCCATCCTATCCTCCAGACTTCCTTCACCTTTAGGGCCTTGAACTTCTCTTATCCGTACCTCCCCTTCTTCAAGCAACAACTCCTTGGGATGAATCTTCAACTCACGCATGTATGGGTTGATGATATCCGCTGAGGAATCTTCCTTGGCTGATCTAGAGGAAGACATTGTGGCTCCGAAACTGGGACTCTACCTGTCAGAAACAGATCGAAACGAAAACACGACGAGAACACGATATACGAACCTTGGGAGATCTGGGGGATTATATATTACGAAGTTTTACAACAAAAGGAAGGTACTGGGAGAAAACGGGTCGGAGACGGAGTTCGAGCTGGCCTCACCACCTGGTGGCGCGACCAGGGGTGGGCCCGTGCCACAGTGGGGTGTGAGCCACCCTGGCTCCATTTCCGTCCCTCTTTCGCTTTCCTTGTTTGATAAAAACTGCAAAAATATATTTGGACAGATCTTTCGCGGAACTTTTCTTACCAGAACTGCTACCTATTCGAAAACGGACTCTATAGGTCTCTGAATTTGACATTTAGTAGATTATTCCGGAGTCACCACCTGAATAACATCAATATCTTCATTTTCATACACATATTTCTTGAGTCATGAAACCTTTCACTTTCTTATTACACCATTTTCTCCACTAACCTGGAAATTTCTTTCACACAAAACTTCACACAATTCTCATTAGCAACATTAGTATAAGTGAAGTGATAAAACCTCTTAGGTCCAATTTCAACTGAAATCCATCAAAACATAAGCTACTGAAACAACTCCTTCTGAAAGACGAAAAAGAATTCAAAAAGGAAATCGATTTAAGAGGCAAATGTAAGAGTGGTCAAAATCTGTCAAAACAGACCAGCAAGCAAAGATCATTTTTTTCGAAAATCTTCTGTTCCTCAAATCAAAAAGTGAAAATCTAACTAAATTTAAATAACAACCTGGCGAAGAAGCACAAAAAAAAATTGACAGCTCAATCCGACATACAGGGATATCTCACGGATTTTTACGGTGGAGCACAAAAATCTGTTTCGGGACAGCAACTTCCCCAAATATTACTTCTCTCTCATTAAGGGTTGATCTTGACACAAAAACCAAACAAAAGGGACAAGGAGAGGTTATTACTGAAGTAATAACTTCCAGGACTCAAACAAACGAAAACAAACTGAAATCACAAATATATTGGGTTGTCTCCCAAAAAGCTCTTTCTTTATAGCCATTAAGATGGGCATATGATAATTTCGATGATGCTCACATAAGAATTTGAATTGAAGTAAATGGGAGCATTAAGAAGAAAAAATACACATGTTTAAGTCTAACCCACTTCCTATGCAAGGGAATTTTTTAAGCAAACAAGTTGTTGAAACCAGAGGCTGCAAGCATAGGAAGGCAAAACAAGTGCAACATAAAGACTTTAAGCATAAAACGAGGGAACTTAATATTATTGAGATGCATAAGAACACTTTTCCCTCTCTCATAGTAACTTTCAGTATCATGCATAAACTTAACAATATAGCTATCACAAGAACCATCATAGCAATGATCACTTATTCTAATAGATAACACAGGAATACTAGTTCTTCTAACACTACTTTGTGAAGCAATATTAGAGGTATCCTTACAAAGGATAGTGTGTCCCTCTTCTACATATTTAGTGACAAAGTCTTTCACATTTTCTATTATAGGTTCATCATTCATTTGTTTATCAAGTTCAACAGCTTTACTTGTACTTTAGTGATTACACTAGTTATCATAGGATGATCCTTTACCTTATCCGGGAAGGGCATTTTCTCGATATAAGGTTCAGGTAGGACAAGATCAATAGTGCAAAATTCAGTACTCCCAACAGGAACACAGTCAACAATATCTTTATATGGTGCATGGTACTTGTTCCATCCCCTTTTCGGAATTTCAATATAAGAAGCAAAAGCCTTAAAACAATTTGTAATAACTCGAGAGTCTAGAACATAAGCATTTTTAATATTTTAAGAGTCATCAGTTCCCATAAAAGAATCAATGCATTCATAATCATAATTTATACCTAACTTTCTTCCTTTGTCATCTCCCATGCTTCAACATTATCTTGAATACGGTCTACAAGATCCCATTTAACTTCTTCTTCCATGCGAGTGAATGATCCAGCACAAGAAGCGTCCAATAGATCTTTATCATGAAGAGAAAGCCTTGCATAAAAGTTATTGATAATAATATTGTTGGGGAGCTCATGAATGGGACATTTGAGCATTAGTAACTTCAATCTCCCCCAAGCTTGAGCTATACTCTCTCCATCAAGATGCCAAAAGTTGTATATTTGATTCCGATCTTTATGAATCTCACTGGGGCATAAAACTTTGAATAAAAGAGAGATACTATTTCCTCCCATTCAAGAGCTTGACCATTCTTCAACAGCTTATACCATTCTTCAGTTCTTCCTTTCAATGATAATGAGAATAACTTCTTCTTGACTTGATCTATTGTAATACATGCACACTTGAACAACCCGCATAATTCGTGTATAAAGAGCAAATGATCATCGGGATGGATAGTTCCATCACCAACATAATAGTTATCCATAACACGATTAGTAATTCTTGTAGGTTTTTAAAAGTATCATTCTTAGCAGGTGGTGGTTCATCTACTACCTTAGAAGTGGTAGTAGCATTATGAAATAAGAAACTCAGCGAATTATCCATAATGAAAATAAAGCAACTAACAGAAATAAACAATACTCACAGTAGAAGTTTCCTTTACAAGTTCCACTCTGCAATAGCGCTTCACTCCCCGGCAACGGCGCTAGAATATAGTCTTGATGACCCACAAGTATAGGGGGTGTATCACAGTATTTTTGATAAGTAAGAGTGTTGAACCCAACAAGGAGCAGAAGGTGCTGGCTAGTGGTATGGATCAGGAATTCTCTGCAAATACTTAGCAAACAGATTTTTAGGGGTTTTAGATAATGCAAGTAAATAAAGTACATGTAAATAAAAGACAAAGAGAATAAATGCAGCGACTGGCCCAATCCTTTATGTAGCAAAGGACAAGCCGGTTGTATTACTTAAGATGACCAAAGATTCTCGAGGACACATGGGAATATCATCAAGTGCTTTCGCTTCATATAGTTGATTAATCCTCTTTAGCTTGCTAAGTGTTGCGTGGGTGAACCTGTGCTAATGTACCGACCTTCCTAGGACTAATACATACTTGTGATTATACCCCTTGCAAACATCCGTAAGTAGAAGAAAGTAATTAAGATAGAAACCTAACCACAACTTTAAACTCTAAGACCCTTACGTCCCTTGTGCAATGTTTTCCTAACGGGGTTTCAGGTTTCTGTCACTCTGGCAACCCCTACGATTAGTAGCCAAATACACAATGCATTCCCCTAGGCCCATATAGGTGAAGTGTCATGTAGTCGACATTCACATGACACCAGTAGAAGAAGTACACCACAACTTAATTAACAAACCATTGAATCTTTCTCAACACAATTCCACTACTAACAACATGACTTATCCCATGTCCTAAAAAAAAACTACTCACAAGACATCATAAGGATCATGATAAGAGATGAAATTATGATGTATAACAATCTGAACATAAAAAATAATTCAATGGTTCACTCAATAGCATCAAGTAGAAATAGTAATCAACACCGGGAAAGTTTCCCCTAAGAACTATGCAAGATTCAACCCAATTGTTACAACAAGATGAAGGTGGTGATGGTGGTGATGGTGGTGATGATGGAGATGATGGTGGTGATGATGATGATCCCGATGAAGTCCATCTTGATGGTGGTGTTGATGGCGACGATCTCCCCTCTCCGGGAAGGTATTCCCCCGGCAGAAGTCTGTATGCCGAAGAGATCTTTCTCTCTCGGTGTTTTCCGCCACGCAGAGGCGGCAGAATCTTTCTGTGGTTGCTCCCCGACTCTTAGGGTTTCGGGGGGGGATAATATACGCTAGAGGGGAGAGCCCAGAGTGCGCCAGGGTGGCCACACCACCTGGTGGCGCGGCTTGGGGCTGCCCACGCCAGGGGGTGGTGTGGGCCCCCTGTGGCCCATCTGCACTTCCCCTTCTAGCTTTCTTCGTCTTCTGGAAAAATAGGATTTTCCATGTATTTTCCCGGATTTTCTGATCTTTGTGAATTTTGCCTCCAAACTGTGCCTTTTTCATCAGAATCCTGACTTTAGCGGTCCATCCTCCAATAGTCATCAACCATGCAAAAATAGATGAAATAACATAAGTATCATCTGTTAATATGAAATATATCAATGAATAACAGTAAATTATGATATTGGACGTATCATAGGGCTATAACAGCACTCCTCAAAGTCCGCCTTCCCCATCTAGATAACCCCACACTGTCACCTTGAGCGCTAGATGGTTCCAACAAACACCACGATTTTATAGAGACAACCAACTCAAAATATAACTCATAATAAGTATTTGTAATCTCTAGCCTAAGTGCCACACGGTGTGCACACTGTCAACTTCACATACGTGGGGATAGTAGAGATTAATTAAAGCACTTGATTAGCAAAATAGATCTACTTGATTACAAAGCTCATGATCACAATATGATCATGTATAGAGAGAGTGATGAACACATAACTACTTGTAGAGCCCTTATCCTCGAGGAAGAACTACTCCCTCATCATCATGGGAATCAGCAACGGCGATGGAGATGGTGGTGGAGTCAATGGAGATGGCTCCGGGGGCACTTCTCCATCCCGGTAGGGTGCCAGAACAGAGATTTTCTGTCCCTCGAATCTCCCATTCAGTGGTGGTGGCGCTGCGGAACTTTTCGTGGCTGGAGGCTGGATTCTTTAGGGTTTCTGCATCGGGGGCTTCTTATAGGCAAAGGGGCGATATCAGAGGGTGGACCAGGGGCCCACACCACCTAGTGGCGCGGCTAGGGGGACCCACGCCACCACATGGTGTGGCCAGCCCCTGGCCCCTCTCCGTCTCGTCTTCTGGCTCTGTGAGTCTTCTGGTAAAATATCGACTTTGGCTTTTGTCCAGTCCAATTCCGATAATATTCATTTTCTGGCTTTTCTGGAACCAAAAACAGAAGAAAACAGGCAACCGGCACTGTGGCATCTTGTTAATAGGTTAGTCCCAGAAAATGCATAAAAGTATCTCAAAGTATGAACAAAACATAAGAAAGTAGATATAAAACAAGCATGGAACATCAAAAATTATAGATACGTTTACGACGTATCACCTACCTATGTTGTTTTGTTGAAACTACTGCATTACAAGTAAGTTCCATGTACCCTTCACGTGAGACCCAGATAATAGACATATGACATATCATCACTATATAAAATTATAATAAATAATTCTCAAAATTTGATCGACATCTATATAGTATGGGTGTATATTTGGTCCTTTACTTTGTACCATGTATATTTAGACCTAGCAACGGACCAATGTCAAAACAGTGGACGGGGCTGAAAAATAGTCCATCATGCGCATCTTTCATTTAAAGAGAGGCTAACACATAGGACCCAACAGCGCGGCCTTATAGAGATGCTGCATCGAGCAACATTGCCAAGTTCGAAATAGGGAGGCGCGAGCGAGAAAAAAGTCTAGCATGGTGAGAGGCTAACATGGAGGACCCAGCAACGTTATCAGGTTCGACCCGACAAACAGTCCAACATACACACACGCCTTTTCGGGGTCAAGGAACTGATTTTTTTAGCGTAGGGTCAGGGAACTGCTGAGCACATGCTAGTGAAATTTGAGAAAGGATCCTATAGAGAATAGGCAAGAACATTTTAATTCGGCCTTGTCAGGGTCAAGGGACTGCTCAGTACAGCCCAATGAAATTTAAGAAAGGAGCCCATGGAGTATAGCGCATGTAGATGGACCACGTAGAATATCCCAAAATATTTTTAATTCGGCCTTTTGAGCATTGCCCCCCACCTCTTAAAAAAAACCAACCTCCACCTCTTAAAAAAACTCCGCCATGTTTTTAAGAAACTAGTCCATTATATATGTGGCATTTTATAAATTGAAATGCTAGGAGGCTACCCTTTTATTTTTAAATATATAAACACGGACACACGGCATCTTTTTAAAAACATTAAAACATAACTTGAAGGTACTAAGGAATTTTTAATAATATATTTTCTATAAATATCTTTGGCGTAGTGGCAACACACACAGTTTAAATCTATTGGAAGTCTTGAGTTTTTCCTTCTACTATAGCAATATTTCATTACAGAGAGGCTAGCATCACGGACCCACCAGTCTGCAGCATCCCTCGAGTTTATTGGTTGGGTTTGAAAAAAAGTTAAATACTTGTATAGAGGGGCTGGCATCGGGGACCTACCCACCAGAACATACAAGGTTGCATCAGGGACCCACGAGCCAGAACATACTAGAAAGCTAACATGGGGGCCCCAGCAGCAAGAACATACACGACTGCCACATGGAGCAACGTGGCAAAGCTCAAAATAGCGGACGCGGCCGAAAAAGGTCTATCATACACACATTTGATTTAAAGATAGACCGACATCTGGGTCCCACCAGCGTGTCCTTATACAAGTGATGTATCGAGCAATGTTGCCAAGTTCGAAATAGGGAGGCGTGATCGAGAAAAAAGTCCATCATGCACTCATTTGTTCTAATGAGAGGCTGACATGTGGGGACCCAGCAGCTTGAAAAAAGGCTGATGCAGCAAGCAACGTTATCAAGTTCGAAACACGGAGCGCGAGCCGAGAAAAAAGTCAATCATGCAACCGATCCTTCTAATGATAGGTTGTCATGTAGGACCCAGCTGCATGACCAAATGCCAAATTCGTCAAGCAACGCTATCTAATTAGGAATAGGGTAGCGCTTGAGTAGAAAAAAAGTCCATCATACCCACGAATCTTCTAATGTGAGACTGACATAAGGAACCCACCAACACGGCTGATGCAGCAAGCAATGCTATCAAGTTCGGAACACGGAGGCGCGACCGAGGGAAAAATCTATCATACACATGTTTCTTCTAATGAGAGGATGACATGTGGGGTCTAGGAGTTTGATTAAACGGTAGATGCATAGAGCAGCGCTATCAAGTTCGGAACACGGTAGCGTGAGTTACGAGGGTTTAACTCATCAATGCCCATTGTTATGGACTTGGGTTTTGGAGAAGAGGGGAGTGCTGGAGGCATCAATCAGCTAGAAAACAAGCACACAGGGACGCAATGTTTACCTAGGTTCGGGCCTCATAGAGGACCCTAATCCTGCTTGTCTTCTCTTGGAATTATCGAGGGAGTCAAAAGTTAAAGGGGTGCATAGATGCAATCTAGCGATGTTGTGTAAAACTAGGGTTGTGATTGGCCTCCTTGCCGCCCCTTCCTAGCCTCTATATAGATAGGCTAGGTCTTCAGTAGCAGGTCGAGTTGGTTACAAGTTAGGGTTTGTCCCATTTAAAATTTCTATGTTTGAGCTCGCCATTTGCCGCAAGCAGTCGGAGTCTCCTTAGGTCACCCGAATCTTTAATTGGGCCCAAGTAATATCGTGGGCCTTTGCTAGACTGGACCATATATGCCAAAATCGAGTACTTGTAACGTATAACCATGTCAGTAGTCCTGAGTGTCCGGTTGAACCGTAGATTCGAGTGGAGACTAATGAAGTCTTTCGAGTGCACAGTCGAGCATGTTTTCGAGTGCTCTAAATTGCATCATAGGGATTGCTGATATACGTGCCTGATTTATACAATGTATCTGGATCAGTTAACTACCGTAGGGTAAAACAACACAATCTACTCAAACTCGAGTCCACGGACTTGAATTTGGAAAAGTGCTAGTGTAATTTGACTCAGGCCGCAGAGGTCTTATAGAGTCGAATCCCAGTTATAAGTGTGAGCACTTGACGCTTCTGTCAAGGCTTATTTCATCGTACCTGTAGGCACGGATTGTTTCTGGTAGAGCGCAGTAGGTGCGTTGCCTAGCCTTATTCAGGTCTTATCTTCACACTACAAGTGCGGCATCCGAATTTTTATCATCACGGAGATGATTCGGGTGACCTAGGAGACATAGTCTCTTTGTAGGGCAAAAATGAGGCGGAGTCGCCAAAGCATTCGAGTGTGGCTGCAGTCAACACACAGTTATATATAAGAAAAGATCATAGGGTGCGTGACCAGTGCTCCCTATGGGAGTAACCCTCGAGTGCCTATTCGAGTCGTAGACTCGAGTGGGGACTATAATTATTTGTGACTGTTGTTGTCTCTTGCTTGTTTTTAGTCGAATATGCTTTCAGCGCTCTCTATGAGAGTAACCCGTAGTCCATAATCGAATCGTTGATTCGAGCGAATGGTTTTTGAGAGAAAAATACGATTTCATAATGCTTGGATGTCTTTACAAAGTTCCTCGGGTACGTGGCCAGCGCTCCTGTTAGGAGTAGCCCCCGAGTGCTTGGTCGAGTTGAAGACTCGAGTAAGGACTAGAGTAGTCAAAGAGTACGTGGTCAAGTCGAAGACTCAAGTAAGGACTAGAGTAGTCAAAGAGTTATCCTGCTGGAGTTAATGACGTTAGTGCTGACGATGAGATGATCTCAGTTGCCCACATGAGCGGTTTTAATGGGACATGATGAAAAGTGGGTCCCATTTTCTGACTTGGACTTGACCAGACATGCGTAATCTTTGTTTTAATTGCGTCTCCATGATTCTCGCATGTAATGGGGGGAGTGGAGCGACGGTTCGTAGTTTTACTCTTCCACGTGTCGACACTGATTTGTGCCACGCGTATGGGTGATTTTCTCCTCGCTGTTGGATGGCATATTCGATGAGGTTAAGTAGAGATCCTCCATGCGGTAGTTCTCCACATCTCATCTTCCTCCTCACGCATAGGCTCCATTGCTGCTTCTTGCTGCCCCATTGCTCTCACCCTCCACTGATCTCAGGTGATGGACCGTTAGATCGTGAATCGATGGCGTAGATTAGATCCCCGGGCCGAAGAGGTATTAGAAAATAGCATTGCACCACATGACATATGCACGCGTCAGCGCCACGTGCCTTGCTGGACCAATCCGGTGCGGCCACTTGTCGTCTGCGTGACTGCCCCGTAAGCAAATAATTTTTAAATGGGCATAGAAGGCTTTGATCCTGTAAAATTCATAGTAATTCGAGTACTTGGCCATAAATTGCGTATAATATACCGTTCGATTCATAAAAATGAGTAGAACACAGATCTGCAATAATATTGCTAGTTTACTGTACTGATATTGTGGTAGAATTTAAAGATCAGTTTGGCATATTTTAATTATAGGAAAATAATCGTAACTCCGTTTTAGTTGATTCCTGTTGCGTTGGCTTTGTATCTATGAGATATACTGTGTAAAATTGTTATACCTTGCTTAGAGTGTTTAGATTTGTTTCGAGGTAGATTGGAAGTGTAGATATATTTATGGGCATATTTAATTTAGTAATAATCCAAAATACTTAAAATCTGTGGGAAATCGATACTAATGACATCCCCAATTCAATAACACCCCTGAATAACATCCGTGGTCGAACTTGAACCCATCCTTGCATATTACCATGTTGCATGCATGCATAATTACTTTCGTGGCATTGTTTTGTGCAAATTGTGATTGGATCTATGTTTGTGTTTCGTTAGATTGTTCGGAGTGCACTGAGGAGTATTGTTGTGTAGAGTGTTGCTCGTATCAAGGAAAGTTACACCACTTGTTCATGTTTAATGTCCTATTTTTTGACTATGCATGTTTTACTCTTCAAATCTTGTAGTATGCATGTGTAGGTTTTTAGTAGAATTTCCTAGTACTATTTTTGCAAGTGCGGTTTTGTAGTATGCCATGAGTAGCTCTATGCTTAGGATTTTCCATCCCAATAGGTTATCCTGTTTGGCTAAGATATGCTTGCTATGCTATATATTTATATATCTCAAGTACCGTTGGGGGGTTCGAAAGATTCAAAAAAATTCTAAGTATAAAGCTCTCTCGAGCGAACCTTTTTCCTCTCAAAACCCCCTTCAAAATAAAAATAAGCTTTCTTCTGGGCAGAATGGTTGTCGGGTCAATGAGTGGAATTTGGTTGAGGACGTCCGCCCGGGAATCAAAGAAGTCTTCCACGTTTCAGAATTCAAAAGCTTCCAGTGCAACCACAATACATATGGGCTATGTCAAGGCCTAGTACTTAGTGGGAAACCTCACCGGGGTACCAACATTTGGATGTTCTTGGCACAGTTGGATCTAGCTGGTAGAGGGGCTACTAAGGGAAAGCCTCTTCATGGTCATGTCTGTAAAAGGACTTGATCGTGGATTGTGGGGAAAGTGCACAACCTCTCGAGAGTATTGCAATCTGAGCGATCAGCTGAGTTCACGGAAAAGAACACTTTGAGCATCTGAAGGATGGAGCCTCTAGAGGATCTTCCTCTCTCTTTTCCAAACTAAAAGTTTTATAAAACCCCAGGGCATGAGTAATATCGCCATTGGGTGGGATTTTGGGGACTTGGTGCGTAATATCCAAGTGCTAGGTTGATTGGACACTTGCTGAGTAATATCCTCGTGTTCCACTCGACCCTATACTACTTAAACAATGTTTACATTGTAGGGTAAACTCTTCCTCTTTTCTACTTACTTAGAGAAAATTGTCCTGATGCAAAAGAACCCCAAAGCCTACACTTAGCCTTGCATGTAGAGATAGTCTTATTCTTTCCTTGGTGTAATTTGCCAATACATTCAAAATATTGACCCAACTTGTTGGCTGCACGTCTTATGTGCAGAATCAGAAGACTACAAGGTGCGTAGGGATCGCGGGTCTTCACGCAACTAGCCTGAGGCGTTGATGGACCCAAGTTTTATTAAGTTTCCGCTATTTTATTTGAGCTAACTATAAGCTATGTAAGTTGTAATAAATATACTCTAGATTATTCGTGTAATAAAGACTTGTGTTTTACATGATATTCATCGACTGTGAAGTGCTAGCTATTGATCCAGGGACTAGCATGATAATCACAGGGACTTAGGATCTTTAATGATCCGAGCTTGCAACAGATGGTATTAGAGCACAAAGTTGCCTGTAGGACTTGACCCCTAGGATTGGAAACCACCTTTACCATTATGTGCTTTGCTTTCTATATTCTTCTAAGTTATTTATGCTCTTCTAGTAAATTCTTTTCCTTGTCGTTTTGTATCTAATCTTCATTCTCCCAACTTAAAGATGACGAGCTTCTACTATGACACCGCCGAAGACCTCAAGTACCTACACTTTCGGGAATGCCTTCTGGACATCATCAAGACAATGGAGTTGCCCATGCCATCAATCAAGGGAACCGAGTTGAGGAAGATGCACCAGGAAGGATGCTGGGTGATTGAAGTCATCCAACCGGGGTGAAGCGAGACGGAACCCAAGACGGAGGCCATTGTACTCAACATCGTCAGCCACTCCAAGGAGAAAGGACTTAGCACCAGCATGCAAGAGCTCATTGGACGCCTATGTGGAAGCCACCATGAAGAGGTTGAAGGCCACTACATCAATCTCTTTGGAAGATGTGATGAGAAGGGAGTTCCAATCGAGTTAACCTCGGAGGAAAGGGCGACATCCAAGTGTTAAAGGATCCAATACCAAGACTTGGAGTGCCACATCAATGATCTTGAGGAGGGAAGCTGCTTTCAGATCATGAATAATGATGAGTTATGTGCCCTAGTCGAGGAGAAGGATGAGAAGATCCAAGAGCTAGAAGAGAAGATCAAGTCTCTTGAAGGGAACATCACAACCCAAAACAAGAAGTTCACTAATCAAGAGAAGAGGATGTAGGATAAGAACAAGAGAATTAGGGAACAAAGTCTGTTACTCACGAGAAACGAGATAGAGTTCAAGAACTTTTCTCTCATGTTGAAGGACCTGCGAGCCACCAAGAGGAGCTTGGAGGAGAAGATCGCGCCCATGGATAAGGAGTCAAACTTGATCAAGGAGATGCAGGAGGAGAAGAAGGAACTTCAAGAGAAGCTCGAAGCTGTTACCCAGGAGCTGCAAGAGGTGAAGGAACTTCAAGAGAAGCTCGAAGCTACTACGCAGGAGCCGCATGAGGTGAAGGAACTTTAGGAGAAGCTTGAAGCCACAACAAAGGACATGGAGTTATACAAGTCAATGCTGGAGAAGGAAGGCTTCTCTATTGAGGATGAGGAAGTGGATGATGAGTAGATTAGATAGTTGGACCACCTTTATTTCTATAGTCAAACGTTATTCGCGATTGTAATAGTACCGAAACTATATTGGTTTAGTTAAACTTGGATGAGTTGTGTTAAACTTTATGCCATGTGTGCCCTTTGTGTTTCTCATGTGTTTTTCTTGTGCTTACATAAGGGTAGGAGTTTATTCCTTAGGCTTTCTATCTATTTCTTAACTTGTTTCCCCAACCCCACAGATGGTGAGACGTGGGAACAACAATATGCCTCCAGAGATGCCACAACTTCTGAACACCCAGAATCAGTTGATCCAACTCCTCACCGAAAACATGCAAAACAACAACAACAACCCGCCGCCTCCACCACCTCCGCCGCCCCAACATGATCGCTTGACTCGGTTCTTGAGGTTGAACCCTCCTACTTTCTCAAGTAGTTCTGAGCCAATTGTGGCAGATGACTGGCTCCGCACCACCAACAAGAAGTTAGACACCGTCCAAGTTGTTGGAGCTGACAGGGTGCGCTTTTCCACGCACCAACTTGAGGGACCAGCTGCTGAATGGTGGGATAACTACCAAGTCACGCACCCTGATATTGATGCTATCACTTGGAACTAGTTTGAGGTGCATTTTCGTACTCATCACGTAGCTACTAGTGTCATGTCACTAAAGAGACGTGAGTTCCGCGACTTGAAGCAACTGCATCGCTCTGTTTCTGAGTATGGGGACCTTTTCAACAAGCTGGCACGTTATGCACCTGATGATGTTTACACTGATGCCAAGAGGCAGGAAGAGTTCCTAAGGGGACTTAATGATGAGATATCCATTCATCTTGTGGCTCTGAAGTTTGATAACTATCAGGAACTTCTGGACAGGGCAGTTGTGGTTGAAGCAAAGTAAAGGAGTATAGAGAACCGCAAACAAAGTTCACCTCACACAAGCACAACTCAGCCCCATATCAGAAGCAACGCACTTTGTCACCACCGCCCCACAGCCACAATGGCCACAACCACAATGGTCATCGTCATGGGGGACATAACCACAATGGCCATAAGCACCGCAATGGAAATGGCAATGGGAAGGATCTGAGTGAAGTGACATGCTTCAAGTGTAACAAGACAGGGCATTATGTAACTACTTGCCCCGAAAAGATGAAGAATGGGAATGGAAATGGGAACGGCAATGGACACAACCATGGTAATGGAAATGGGAAGAAGCCGAATCCATTTTTCAAAGCCACGGGAACCATGTCTCCGTGGAGGATGCTCGTGAGGCACCTGACTCCGTGATTGGTAAGTTCAAGCTTAATTCCATCCCCACAGTTGTTCTTTTTGATACTGGTGCATCACATTCATTCATATCAAGGGTATTTGTGGATAGAGGCAAGATACCTACGGAGACTATTAGTACTCCTCTATGGGTAAGTTCTCCTAGAGGAGAAATAGTGGCAAACTCTAGATGTCATGGGTTAGAACTAAGGATTGGGGCACACATCTTTCCCACAAGTCTAGTCGTTCTAGAGTCACAAGGCTTAGACATAATTTTGGGCATGAATTGGATGACCGAATATGAGGGAGTCATATATTGTGCCAAAAGGACTGTAGCACTCACAACTCCGGATAAGAAAAGAATCCTCTTTAAGTTAGCCTTTGCACTCAAAGGAAGTATGGTGAACTCTCTTAAGGGGATAGCATGGAGGATGTGCTAGTTGTGAAGGAATATCCAGATGTATTTCCAGAAGAATTGCCAGGGATGCCTCCTAACCGAGACAACGAGTTTCTCATTGACTTGATGCTTGGGACTGGACCGATAGCAAAGAGACCGTACAAGATGGATGTTGATGAGTTGAAGGAACTTAAGAAACAACTTAGAGAGCAGTTGGACAAAGGCTTCATTCAACCAAGTGCGTCATCTTGGGGAGCGCCTGTCTTTTTCGTAGAAAAGAAAGATAAAACCAAGAGACTAGTCATGGACTACCGGTCGTTGAATGAAGTGACAATCAAGAACACGTACCCTCTACCCAATATCAATGACCTGTTCGATCAATTAAAGGGAGCTAGTGTGTTCTCTAAGATTGATCTCCGATCAGGTTATTTCCAGTTAAAGACCCGAGAACAGGATGTACCCAAGACAACCTTCACCATAAGATACCGATTGTATGAGTACACCGTGATGTCCTTTGGCCTGAGCAATTCCCCGGCATATTTCATGACTATGATGAACAAGGTGTTCATGGAGTAATTGGATAAGTATATTGTGGTGTTCATTGATGACATACTCATATACTCCAAGAATGAGAAGGAACATGAGAGGCATTTGCGCCTAATTATGGAAAAGCCGAGAGAACACAAATTGTATGCCAAGTTCAGCAAATGTGAGTTCTGGTTAAAAGAAGTGGGCTTCCTTGGTCATATTGTGTCAGCTAAAGGATTTACCGTGGACCCAAGTAAGGTAACATCCGTGACAGAATGGGAGTCGCCTAAGAATGTGGGTGATATCAGAAGTTTCTTGGGCCTTGCAGGATATTACTAAAGGTTCATTGAAAACTTTTCCAAGATAGCAAAACCTATGACCGAATTGTTGAAGAAAGAAAAGAAGTTCCAATGGACCAAGGGATGTGAAGCAAGTTTTCAAGAACTGAAGAAGCACCTAGTAACATCGCCAGTTTTGTGTCTCCCTGATATCCAAAAGGATTTACAAGTCTATTGCGAAGCTTCTCGACAAGGACTTGGTAGTGTACTGATGCAAGATGGGAAAGTAGTGTCATTCGCCTCTCGGCAACTTAAGAACCATGATAATAACTACCCCACACACGACTTGGAACTAGCGTCAGTTGTGCATGCGCTCAAGGTATGGAGACATTACCTCATGGGCAAACATTGTGATGTGTTCACGGATCACAAGAGTATTAAATATATCTTCACTCAAAAGGAGTTAAATATGAGGCAAAGGAGATGAATTGAACTCATCAAGGACTATGACTTGGACCTGCAGTACCATCCTGGAAAGGCCAATGTTGTGGCTGATGCCTTAAGCTAGAAAGTCTATGTAAATGGACTTACCGTGGGAGAACTTCCAAAGGGTTTGTGCGAACAGTTCAAGGATCTCATGTTGGAAATAGTTCTGGAAGGATACTTAGCGACTATGGAGATAGTGCCAATGCTTCTGGACCGAATCAAAGAGGCCCAAAATGGGGACAAAGAGTTGGAAGAAATAAAAGTTAATATAAGAAAGGGTAAAGCAAAAGGGTTTCATATGGATGAACAAGGGACACTTTGGTATGAGAAGCGTTTGTGCGTTCCCAATGACCCCGATATCAAGAAGTTGATTCTTCAGGAGGCTCACGATTTTCCTTACTCAATTCATCCTGGTAATACAAAGATGTACATGGATGTGAAGGATAGATTCTTGTGGAATAACTTGAAAAGAGAAATTGTTGAGTACATCTCTTTATGTGATGTGTGCAACAGAGTCAAGGCCAAACATCAAAAACCAACAGGGCTGCTGCAGCCATTACCTGTGCCCGATTGGAAGTGGGACAAGGTAGGCATGGATTTTATCACAGGACTACCCCGGACTCGTTCTGGGTATGATTCTATCTGGGTAGTGGTCGATCACTTCACCAAAGTGGCCCACTTCATTCCTGTAAAGACCACCTATACAAGTGCTAAACTTTCCAAGATTTATATGTCAAGGATTGTAAGTCTGCATGGTGGACCCAAGGGGATTGTCTCTTATAGAGGTACCCAATTCACCTCGAAGTTTTGGCGATAGCTACACGAGTCTCTAGGAACACGACTGGAGTTTAGTACTGCTTTCCACCCACAAACAGATGGCCAAACAGAAAGAGTTAATCAGATCTTGGAGGACATGTTAAGAGCTTGTGCACTAGACTATGGGTCTAGTTGGGATGACAACTTGCCATATGCGGAATTCTCATACAATAACAGTTGCCAAACTAGTATCCAGATGGCTCCATTTGAAGTTCTATATGGCAGAATGTGTAGAACTCCACTGCTATGGAATGGAATTGGAGAACGTAGTTTGTTTGGACCTGAGCCGATCAAGGATGTCGAAGAAAAGGTAAGGCAGATTCAAGATAGGTAAAAGTAGCCCAATCCAGGCAAAAGAATTATGCTGATTCCAAGCGCAGGAATGTAACCTATGAAATGGGAGACCGTGCATATCCCCGAGTTTCACCACTACGAGGAGTTAAGATATTTGGAATCAAGGGTAAGTTAGCACCTCGATTCATAGGGCCATATAAGATTTTGGCTCATAGAGGGGAGGTTGCCGATCAGTTAAAATTGCCTGAAGTATTGATTGTTCATGATGTTTTCCACGTGTCACAACTAAAGAAGTGTCAGCCGGAAATGGCTGAAACACCGCTAAGGGATACAGTTCCCCTGGATGAGGTTCAACTAGAAAACGACCTCACCTATGAGGAAAAACTCACAAAGATTCTGGAAACAGCTGAGAGTATTACTCGTACCAAGACTATCAGGTTTTGCAAAGTTCAATGGAATCACCATTCCAAGGAAGAGGCCACATGGGAACGTGAAGAACACCTGAAGACAAAACACCCACACCTATTTGCTAACCAACCTGAATCTCGGGGACGAGATTCTTCTTAAGGGGGGTAGGTTTGTAACATCCCAAATTTTATAATTTCAGATGTTACTAGAAGCATGCATCATATCATATGCATCATGGCATCACACAATAAAAGTTGCATCAAATACTTTTCCTAAACCCTATAGCCATATATAGACAAAAGGGTTTATACAAAACCTAACCCTCTAAATCCTTGCAGTAGTGTTGTTTTATAATCCCAATGTAATCTCCTTCTTTTTACAAGATTTTAGAGACCAATTTCACTAAAATTGGGTACAATATGCAAAAGTTATTAATGAATTGGTAAAAAAGAAAATAATAATAACAAAAAAAGTATTAAAAAAAGTGGGAACTAACCTGGCGGGCCAGCCGAGGCCAGCCCGCAACTGACTACCGCGCGCGCCCGCGAGTGAGCAGCGCACTCCGCGGCCACCTAGCTGGGCTGGCCCAAACGCTGCCGCGCAACGCAGCACGCCGCCCCGCGTGTCACTGCCACCCCTGGCCCACCTATCATCCCCCTCCCCTCACTGTGTCCAGGACGAACACGACAGTGCCGCCGTGTCGGATCCGATCTTCCTGGCCAAATCGGAACCGATTTCCGCTGCCCCCTCCCCCACACCTCTGGCAAATAAAAGCCACAGACCCGCCGCCTCTAAACCCTAAATTGTTTTCTCGAGAACCGCCACCGAGCTGCCTATTTCGAGATCAAATCGATCTGGCCGGAGCTCCGCCGCCAGTGACTTCAGAAGGTGAGCTTCCCCGTCAAAACCGAGGCCCCTATCTTGCCTCTATCTGTCCCTCGCTTCCCTCACTAATGACCACGTCGCCCTGTGCCATTTTCCCCTTGAACAGAATCTTGCGCCGCCCACGATTCATCGTCAAAGTCTCGCCGGAGCTCGTGAATATCAGCCACCACCTGACGCTGCTCGAGGAGGAGATAGGTGACGCCAACTTCGTGAACGGAACTGGGAGAAGAACCTTCACGCCGTCATCTACTTCGCCGCCTCGGGAAGTCATCCGACCGCTGCCGAGCACCACCACCGATGCGCCGCCGCTGTTCACCATCGTCGTCGAGCCATCATCGCCGCCAGGTCAGTCACTTTCGCTCCCGACCGTTAGATCGCGAATCGATGGCGTAGATTAGATCCCCGGGCCGAAGAGGTATTAGCAAATAGCGTTGCGCCGCGTCGCATATGCACGCGTTAGCGCCGCGTGCCTGGCTGGACCAATCCGGTGCGGCCACTTATCGTCTGCATGACTGCCCCTTCAGCAAATAATTTTTAAATGGGCAGAGAAGACTTTGATCTTGTAAAATTCATAGTAATTCGAGTACTTTGCCAAAAATTGCGTATAATATACCGTTGGATTCATAAAAATGAGAAGAACACAGATATGCAATAATATTTCTAGTTTACTGTACTGATATTGTGTTAGAATTTAAAGATCAGTTTGGCATATTTTAATTATAGGAAAATAATTGTAACTTTGTTTTAGTTGATTCCTGTTGCATTGGCTTTGTATCTACGAGATCTACTGTGTAAAATCGTTATACCTTGCTTAGAGTGTTTGTGTATGTTTCAAGGTAGATTGGGAGTGTAGATCTATTTATGGGCATATTTAATTAAGTAATAATCCAAAGCACTTAAAATCTGTGGGAAATTGATACTAATGACATCCCCAACTCAATAACACCCTTGAATAACATCCGTGGTCGAATTTGAACCCATCCTTGCATATTACCATGTTGCATGCATGCATAATTACTTTCGTGGCATTGTTTTGTGCAAAATGTGATTGGATCTATTTTTGTGTTTCGTTAGATTGTTCGGAGTGTGCTAAGGAGTACTGTTGTCTAGAGTGCTGCTCTGAGCAAGGCAAGTTACACCACTTGTTCATGTTTAATGTCCTAGTTTTTGACTATGCATGTTTTACTCTTCAAATCTTGTAGTATGTATGTGTAGCTTTTTAGTAGAGTTTCTTAGTACTAATTTTGCAAGTGCGGTTTTGTAGTATGCCATGAGTAGCTCTATGCTTAGGATTTTCCATCCGAATAAGTTATCATGTTTGGCTGAGTTATGCTTGCTATGCTATATATTTATATATATCAAGTACCGTTGGGGGGTTCGAAAGACTCAAAAAATTTCTAAGTATAAAGCTCTCTCGAGCGAACCTTTTCCTCTCAAAACCCCCTTCAAAATAAAAATAAATTTTCTTCTGGGCGGAATAGTTTTCGGGTCAATCAGTTGAATTTTGTGGAGGACGGCCGCCCAGCAAACAAAGAAGTTGTCGACGTTTCAGAATTCAGAAGCTTCCAGTGCAACCACAATACATATGGGCTTTGTCTTGGCCTAGTACTTAGTGGGAAACCTCACCACCGTACCAACATTAGGTGGTTCTTGGCACGGTTGGATCCAGCTGGTAGAGGGGCTAATAAGGGAAAGCCTCGCCATGGTTTTCTCTATAAAAGGACTGGATCGTGGATTGTGGGGAAAGTGCACAACCTCCCGAGAGTATTGCAATCTGATCGATTAGCCGAGTTCATGGAAAAGAACACTTTGAGCATCTGAAGGATGGAGCCTCTGGAAGATCTTCCTCTCTCTTTTCCAAACTTAAAGTTTTATAAAACCCCAGGGTGTGAGTAATATCGCCATTGGGTGGGATTTTGGGGACTTGGTGCGTAATATCCAAGTGCTAAGTTGATTGGAAAGTTGGTGAGTACTATCCTCGTGTTCCACTCGACCCTATACTACTTAAACAATGTTTACAAAGTAGGGTAAACTCTTCCTCTTTTCTTCTTACTTAGAGAAAATTGGCCTTATGCAAAAGAACCCCAAAGCCTACACTTAGCCTTGCATGTATAGATAGTCTTATTCTTTCCTTGGTGTAATTTGCCAATACATTCAAAGTATTGACCCAACTTGTTGGATGCACGTCTTATGTGCAGAATCCGAAGACTAAAAGGTGTTTAGGGATCGCAGGTCTTCACGCAACTAGCCTGACGCTTTGATGGACCCAAGTTTTATTAAGATTCCGCTGTTTTATTTGAGCTAGCTATAAGCTATGCAAGTTGTAATAAATATACTTTGGATTATTCGTGTAATAAAGACTTGTATTTTACATGATATTCATCGACTGTGAAGTGCTAGATATTGATCCAGGGACTAGCATGATAATCACATGGACTTAGGATCTTTAACGATCCGAGGTCGCAACAGTTGGACAGGATGACATGGTATGATCAGAGATGAAAGTTAAACATGATAAGGCTTCTATGGGAGGCCACATCGGGTTGTGGTTTTTGCAGTCCCATCCTTGGCACCACTAGGATCTAAGTTCTTACCTCTTGAACCAAGATGAGCGTACAGCCACATGGGGGCCTGGAAACTACCTCAACCAACTAACTTGCCTAGTAGATTCCATGAGTCACATAGTTCAGGTATTCCATTCGACATATGCATTCTGGTCGTTCTTGAAGGGGGTGAAGGAGGTGCATTCATATAGGTAGGTAAGCGTGGCAGGGAATGGGAGAGGCACGACCTCCGTAATCTCAAACCCTGCTCACATCTCTAGGGACCGACTTCGGGACTTGATCCATCACGGTGGCATTTCTTTAGGGCGTGAATCATGGTCTCGGCGAAAGCAAGGTAAAGGTAGTGTCCAACCACCCTCAACTGGCTTTCCAAGGAAGAGGGCTAATAATATTTGGCATTAAGAGTCGGCTGGTACGTGTGGGTAAAGTTGTGCACATCTGCAGGGTTATTAATATTTTTGAAAAGCCATGTCCACGGTTATGGATGACCTGGGAACGGATTCAAAGATCATAGAGAAGAATAACCTAATTGTAAAACTTGACAAGAGATGTGAGGTGAGCTTAAGGATGCTTCCTCGGGGATTGAGCGGTGATCCTAGTTTTTAGGTTGAGCTGATAAAGATTCGGTGGATATCAAAAGAAGATCAAAGCTAGTGATATCGATTTCTTATCCCCTTTTAAATGTTCTACTTAGTCGAGCTTCTCCTACTTCTTTTACAAAGAAAGTTAGCTTTATGGAAAGTAACCCCACCAGCCATAAGTCTTGCGAAGTACACCCTGTACTTAGCCTTGCTTTGTTGATACTTTTGTAGTAGGTAAGTATTCCATGGGAGATGAGTTTGATACGACATCGACATCGACGAGAAGTTTGGGGTTCCCTGTCGACAGCCTAGAATCTATGGATTGGGACGTTATCGTTATGCTTCAGGCCTCTTAGGCCATTTGTTAAGTTTGCTATACTTAATAGCATAATTTACCTTCCGTTGTTTGATGTTTGTGGCCAGTGACCTCTGCTTGTAATATTTTGGTTCTTTGCTTAGTTATGAGCTTGCTGTAATAATTTGTGTGTCGTAGGGTCACTATTGTGTTACCGATTCTTTCTCTGTATGCTTCCGAAATTTAGGTTAGGCTTATATCAGACAAATGTCTCGGATTTGTCTAGTCTTGATCCCGGGGGTGTTGCAAGCTTGGCTTGCTCAGGGGAGGCAGACTGTTGTCTGTCAACTCCTTCAACCTCACCAGTTCCTCTTGCATGCCAAAAGACTTGGAAATTCTATTGAATTCCCTGTCGCAGCTGTCAGATCTCTCGAAGCTTCCATTGACTGTGATAATGCCGTTTGGGCCTGGCATCTTCATCTGCAGATAGGCATAGTGTGGTACTGCCATGAACCTTGCGAACGCGACACGTCTGAGGATGAAGTGGTATTGAGAGGGCCAGTCGACAACTTCGAATTCGATGCGCTCTCGTCGAAAATTTGTCGGTGTCCCTGGGACGAATCCGTGGAAAGTCGTGTCTGAAGTTTCTATAAATGACAGAGGAATTCACATTGTGCGCAAGGTACATGCGAACATGAGGTTAATGTCGCTTCCGCCGTCCATGAAGACACGGCTCATCTCTAAGCCTCCGATCTACACCTCGAGCACCAAGGGACAGTGGCCTGGGCGAGGTACTTGGCGCGGGTGATCGCGCTTGTCGAAGGTGATGCATGACTCGCTTCCACTGAGGTACTCAGTGGTGGAGGGCGGAGAGTTCATCGCCAGATTGACTTGGCGAGTGATCAAATTTTGCACTCGATTTGAGGGGCGACCTTTTTGGATCATCACCATGTTTCCTAACGCTCGTGGGTATGGCTTGCCTCCATGGTTCTGGATTGGTGCAGCCACAGGTGGTGGTGGCCCGGGCGGTGGTGGAGGTGCTCCATGAGCCACAGCGCCTGGGGTAGCTCCATAGCCCTGGTTTATCGCATCGCGATTCATCTGGTCCAGGCCTTCGTGAAGCTTGATGAACTCGCGGCTATCCTTTAGAAGGCGGAGGGTCTTTTCTTGCCGTCGTGCTTGTCTATGTAGAAGTGTACGTTGCACAGTATAGACAATTTTTCCTGGATAGATGTCCCATGTGCCTCATCGCGAGTGCGGTGTTGCCACACTTGCATGGTTTTTCTGCTGTCACGGTAACCGCCGATGCGGTATCCGATGTTGCGGTTGTTGTCGCCGCGTTTGTCGGTGTAGCCAGCCGTGACCATGTCGACTTCTTCGTGGTCCTCGTAACCGCGCATTTGACATATGACTCGGTGATCGCGTCTACGCCCGAGGTCGTCGTCGTCATTGGAGTGGACACGGTTTTTTACCGAGTCCTCTCCATCAACCCACCTATTCACGATGTCCATCAGGTGGTTGATTGTCTTGGGCTTCAAGCGGCCCAGCTCCTCCCTGAGCTCTCTTCGGCACACGCCGTTATTGAACGTGTCCATTACGCGATCCTCAAAGATGTCTTCTGCAGATTTTTTATGATGGACCATCTCTGGATGTATGAGCACAGCAGCTCGACAGTCTTCTGGTAGCAGCCTCGCAATTCTTTGATTGATGCGGGCCTTTTGTAAGTTCCCATGAAGTTTTGTATGAAGCTATAGACTAGATCTTCCCAGCTGCGAATTGATCCGCGCGGGAGGTTGTTGAGCCACACATGCATGGCACCTTGCAGCTGTAGCTGGAGGCATTGCATTGCCGTGCTCGTGGTTCTACCCTGCAGCCTGATGGAGGAGATGTGATCCTCCAGCCAGATCTTCGGGTCCTGCAGGCCACCGAATTTCGGGTTCTCCAATGGGAGTTTAAACCCCTTTGGCATTCACTTCTACCCGATGGCCCTGTTGAAGCAGCTCGCATCACAGAGCCGTATCTCGTCATCTTCTGACTTAGTCGAACGGGCACGCCTTGCACGCATCTTGTTGACCTTGCGCAATGTGATGTCATCACGTGCGTCGTAGTCGTAGTCATGTCACTGTGAGCGACGTCGTCGTGACAAGTCGTGGATGTCATCACTGGAGGAAGGTGAAGAGTAGAGTTTTGCTAAAGCCTTGTTTTCCTTTAGCTCCAGCATTGGATCCTTGATGAGGGAAGCTTCTACTAGCCCCAAGACCACAATCGTAGATCGGTGCATGGCGGCCCGCGGGTCCCCAGCCGGTGGCTGGTTGTTTAGGAGGTACATTGTGGCCGCCGTCACTGCCGCCTGCGGCGTCATTGGGAGCACATTGCCCTGCGTATCCACCATCATGGATGAGAAGTCAAGGACTCATGCGGCCTCTTCTCGCTCCTTATCGGTGAGGTGGGCCAGTCGAGAACGTCTCTTGGCGGCCACATGGTAGTTACCCTTGGAGGAGGATCCTTTCATGGAAGAGAGTTGAGCTCTCCGAAGGCTTGACTCATCCGCAGCCCTTCTGCGCTCGTCGAGCTGGGCGATTACTTGTTGCTGGTGCTTGTACTCCTCCTTGAGAAGCCAATGGTAACCCATCAGCATGTCTTCAGATGAGTTTGGTGGTAGGGGATTGCCCCGCAGGGCTTCTCGATAGTGAACCCACTCAATGTTGTTGAGCTTGATCAGCATGCTCTCTGGGGCATGCTCATTCGCAGTGAGATGTGGGTGGCCTTCCGTCCTGTTGTTGGTGGGTGCTCCATTGGGGGGACCACCGTTCATGACTGGAATATCGCCGCTGGTAGCGGTGTTATCCCGAGTGCCACCGTTCTCGCCTGTGTTGACGACGATGCACATGTAGTGTTTGGGGAAGCTGTTGCTTCCACAGCTTTCAGATCCAGAGTCATACGCTCCATCTTCAGTGGCCAGATCGCTCAGATCGGATTCGTGACTACTGTCACTAATCATATTCCTGACTGTTGTTGGGTCGTTGAGTTCGCTCAGGGTGCCGATCGGTGGTAGAAACCACGATGCTAGAGCAATCGCGGGAACCTTCGGCTAGTCAGGGAGGCGAAGTGTGCCCAGCTGACCAACTTGGAAGCGTAAGTTCCTCATCACAAGGCTGATACCATCGCCCACATACTCGAAATCCAGGCGAGTGGTCGGCGTGTGCATGGTGAAGTCGAAGGCACCAAAGAGGAGGCGAATCTCCACTGTTGCGGAGTTGTAGATCGCAGTTAATGGGGCCAAGGAAGCTGCAACATCAGCACTCCCACTTCCCATAGACAACACCAATTGACGAGGGTTTAACTCATCAATGCCCATTGTTATGGACTTGGGTTTTGGAGAAGAGGGGAGCGCTGGAGGCATAAATCAGCTAGAAAACAAGCACACAGGGATGCAAGGTTTACCCAGGTTTAGGCCTCGTAGAGGACCCGACTCCTGCTTGTCTGCTCTTGGAATTATCGAGGGAGTCGAAAGTTACTGGGGGTGCGCAGATGCAATCTGGCGATGGTGTGTAAAACTAGGGTTGTGATTGTCCTCCTCACTTCCCCCTCCTAGCCTTTATATGATAGGCTAGGTCT
Organism: Avena eriantha; assembly: GCA_910589775.1. Lineage (NCBI taxonomy): Eukaryota > Viridiplantae > Streptophyta > Magnoliopsida > Poales > Poaceae > Avena > Avena eriantha. Next base: position 451,463,066 of record OU342741.1, on the reverse strand, counting down.
TGGGTAGTAGGTCGAGTCAGTTACAAGTTAGGGTTTGTCCTGTTTAAACTTTCTATCTTTGAGATCGCTGTATGCCGCAAGCAGTCGGAGTCTCCATAGGTCACCTACATATTTAATTGGGCCCAAGTAATATCGTGGGCCTTTGCAAGACTAGACCGTATATGCCAAACTCAAGTAACTATAAGGTATAACCATGTCAGCGAGCGAAGAAAAAAATTCCATCATACACACGATTTTTATAATGTAAGGCTGACATGGAGGACCCAACAGTGTGACTAGACAACAGATAGATAGAGCAACGTTATCGAGTTGAAATCAGGGAGGCAATAGCCAAGGGATTTTTTTCCATTATACACACGTTTCTTCTAATGATAGGATGACATATGGGTCCCAGGAGGTTGATTAAACAGTAGATGCATCGAGCAGCGCTATCAACTTTGGAACAGGGTAGCGCGAGCAAAGGAAAAAAATATTCCATCATAAACACGATCCTTCTAATGAGAGGCTGACATGTGGGACCTAGCAGCCTGACTAAACGGCAGACGCATGAAGCAACGTTATCAACTTCAAATCAGGGAGGCATGACCAAAAAGTGTGGTCCGCTAGAGACACTGACGTCGAGGACCCACACGCCTCAAAAGACTTCGGCGAGTAAACATCACGTGAAGAAACAAAAATCTTGCTTCTGCCACACGCTGGCCGAGCATCCTCCATGTTTTTAGCGGATCCATCGCAGTAGAGGGCCGTGAAACCGGAAAAAAAGAGTTTTCCATCAGCCACGACCAAGCCGAGAATTTCATCGCGGAAGACGCGCCTTCTACGATGACCGTCAGGCCAAGTCGTTGCAGATGGAAACTTTTCTTGTAGTGCATGGTCTTGAGAAATGAGGGAGATGATTCTAGAATGATGGAGAAGTGTGTTTTGAGTTTTGTGCATAGCATTCATTGTGATGAAGACTATCAATAGCATCTTCTAGATGCTAGAATGGAAAAGAAGATCCAATGGCTGGAAATGTTGGGATTCTCGAGTCTTCATCCAACGGTTAACATTCCATTGGATCAAGACTCGCGAATCCCAACAATTCCATCCATTGGATCTTATTTTCCATTCTAGCATCTTGAAGATTCTATTGATAGTCTTCATTACAATGAATGCTATGCATAAAACTCACTTCTCCATCATTCTAGAATCTTCTTCCTTGTTTCTCCAGACCATGTTACCAAATTTTTAAAGTTTTAGATAGCTAATAAACGTTGACTTCTACATGATATACAAAGTACAAGAACCAAATATATACACCCATACTTTACAGATGGTGATCAAAATTTATATTTTTTCTGCTTTACCTGTTATAATCTTAGCACTATATAGTGTACAAATAACTTTTAATATTGACCGTTGGATCAAGACTCGCGAATCCTAACATTTCTAGCCGTTGGATCTTATTTTCCATTCTAGCATCTAGAAGATTCTATTTTTTTAATGGTCTAGAAAATTCTATTGATAGTCTTCATGATATGAATGCTATGCACAAAACTCAAAACATACTTTCCCCATCATTCTAAAATCTTTTCCCTCGTTTCTCTAGACCATGTTACCAAAAAATTCATGTTTTAGATGGCTAATAATCGTTGAATTCTACATGATCTTACCACTATATAGTGTACGAACAACTTTGAATATTGCCGTTGGATCAAGACTCATGAATCCCATCATTTCTAGCCGTTGGATCTTCTTTTCCATTCTAGCATCTAGAAGATTCTATTGATAGTCTACATCACAATGAAAGCTATGTACAAAACTCAAATAACACTTATCATTCTAGAATATTCTCCCTCGTTTCTCTAGACCATGTTACCAAAATTTAAAAGTTTTAGATAGCTAATAATCTTTGACCTCTACATGATATACAAAGTACAACAATGAAATATACACCCATTCTTTATAGATATTGATAAAAATTATATATTTTTCTGCTTTACCTATTATAATATTATATTGTGATGATATGTCAGACATCTATTGTCTCCGTCTCACGTACAGGGCACGTGCAAGTTACTAGTCTTACCACTATTTAGTGTACGAATGACGTTGAATATTGATCGTTGGATCAAGACTCGCGAATCCCAACATTTCCAGCCGTTGGATCTTCTTTTCCGTTCTAGCAACTAGAAGATTCTATTGATAGTCTTCATCATAATGAATGTTATGCACAAAACTCAAAACACTTCTCCATCATTCTAGAATCTTCTCCCTCATTTCTCCAGACCATATTACCAAATTTTGAAGTTTTAGATAGCTAATAATCGTTCAATCTACATCATATACAAAGTACGAGAACCAAATATACACCCATACTTTATAAATGTTGATCAAATTTATATATTTTTTGCTTTACCTATTATAATTTTATATAGTGATGATATGTCAGACGTCTATTATCTGAGTCTCATGTGCATGGCATCTGTAACTTACTAGTTTACTATAGTACTACATGAATTGGTTGGATAAATTACATGTTATATTTTTCAAGCTTAACTTTGTAGCTAATTTCACCCGAAAGTGCATCATGCTTCAATCAACATGTTTTGTGGAATTAAAGGTTACATCAAAAAATAGAAAATTACATCTAAGTCCATACAATTGGCACAAAGGCCCCTAAAAGTTAGCTTGGAAAGGCAGTCGGGTCCGGCTCAATTTCAACCGAGCAGCTGAGCCATGCTCTTCCTACCACTGTTTGTTTCACACACGAAACACAGTACGCTCCTGCGTGTTGATCATGGTCAAAGGGACGAGATTTCTCAAAACGAGTAGAGGAGCACAACAAGAATCTGGTAAAACTAATTCGAGGAATAAAGTCACTTCTGTACGTGGTTAACGCCAGTGAAGGTCCGAAGTGGTCGACCTGCCCCCCTACCAAGTCGATTCCCCCAGCCACACCTTCGCCGACCACAGGTCTTTGCGCTTGAGCTCGAACTCGAGCATGTCCTCATCATAAGCAAGGGCCAGCATAGGATCATTAGGCTCGAGGGGACCTAGGTTGGCGTCGTCTGCCACGGCCACGGCGACCTGGCACCCACCCGAGTTGTCTGCCCCGGTCGTATGCTCGCTGGCCGCAGGTTCCTGACGCGCGAGCTCGAACTCAAGCATGTCCTGATCGTAATCAAGGGCGAGCATAGGATCGATAGGCTCGAGGGGACACAAGACAGCGTCAGCCATGGCCACGGCAACCTGGCGCCCACCCGAGTTGAATGCCCCGGTCACATTATCGCTGGCTGCAGGTTCCTGGAGGAAGGATTGGCTGTTGTCTCGCACGGGCTTAACTTGGCCACGGTTGATGTCCAGCCAGAGTGCCTACCCGGACGCAGCTCCATCATAGTCGAAAGGGAGGCACACCGGGACTGACACTTTGTTGTAGAGGTACACTTTTGTTCGCCTGCCGTGTTGACGCCTCCGTGACGCGGCCAGCACAGGATCAGTAGACTTAAGGGGGCCGAAAATCACGTCATCGGCCGGCAGGGCCAACACACGTTTACCACGGGCGACCAGGCGCTCTATAGAGGCGACTCCAATGGCGGCATGTTCCCACCGGATGAACTGTTCCGGGGCCTAGCCTCGAGCTGAAGTAGACCACCAAGGACGACATAGCCAATCCACCGGGATTCCTTCAAGTATTTTTGAGGGTAACATTCCTTTGGTGGAAGAAAGAAAATTTGCCAGAGAGTAGAATGAAGGAGAAGTTGAACTACTTTTTGCGAAGGAATAGTATAGTACTAGTAGTACTACTAGTGTGTTCTACTCAGTTTTACTCCTACCGCTACAATGAGGAGACCTCTTTTCCGTTGTTTTTTCTTTGACCAAGAATTTCTCCAAGGATTACTTTTTTAGATGCTCCAAGGAGTATGCAGAGCGACCGCTTGTCGGCGCGTGAGTTTTTTCGCAGTTGGTGGTTGTCTTGGGCATTAATTCACAAAAGAAATGTCATATTGGTACTTGTAGTGGTCGTACTTTCATCCGGCCATAGTCTAACCGGATAGTAGGAGTACTATACACTCTCAAAACAGAGGTGACAAGCAGCTGGAAGCTCGAGGAACGATTCTGGTAAATTCTTCGAGTATGTACTCCAGTATACAGTAGTAATAAGTTGCACATGCCTTAGTGCTCGGGCACATGATAGAACTATAGAAGTATGTCATATTATCACTATATAGAAGTACTCCGACACGTGAGACTCGCATATTCATATTTTTTTTAGCTTTACCTATATTATATAATCTTACCACACTATATTGTTTACATAGTACTTTGAACTTTGAAAAATCGATCAATCCTAGCAAATCCCAACATTGCAAACCGCTGGATCTTCTATCCATGCTAGCATATAGAATATTCCATTGACAGTCTTTAGCACAGTGAAAGCTATGCACAAACCTGAAAACACACTTCGTCTTTAGCATATAGAATATTCCATATAGAATATTCTTCGTCATTTCTCTCGAGAATATTGAGTAATAGGTAGCTAATAGTAGTAGGTTGATTTCTACATGACACAAGGTACAAAACCCAATTATACACCCTATACTTTATGGACGTGGCTCGAAATTATAATTATTTTTCAGCATCACCTATTATAGATTAATATAAATAAAAGATGATATGTCATACGGTACTTCTATTAGTACAAAACCCAATTCTATTGGGAACGACAGTACCTAAGAATGTTAGATAGTGGTGTGGGGACTATCAGGAAAGCTATCAACAGCATCCACAGGTGGGATTGGATACAAGCAAGGGTAATGGGACGTAGGAAGTACCCAAGTTTGGAGCCCTCGTGATGAGGTAAAGCTCCTACTCCTGCCGGATCTGACTATGTGGGATGTACAAACTACAAGTGCTCCTCGAGCTGTATTCTCTAGCTACTGCCTTAAATGCAATGAGACCAACCCTTTCTACTGAGGCCTTGCCTCTCCTTATATAGGCAGAGAGGCAACGGTCCCACTGGCCAGTCCGACTAGCAGGCCCCACAGGCGGGTCCCAGCCGGCTGGTCATCTACAGTATCCGGTATGGTATGTCGCATCGGAGTACGAGCGGTATGGCTATCGTAGGCACAGTGGACGCCGTGCGAGCATGTCGTCAGCACCAGGCCACTGTTCCCGTGTCATCCCCGCAAAGTCTTCGGTATGGCCGAGTAGTGGCCGGTCTTGTCATCGTATAGGGCGTACCGTGCACTGATACGCACGTCGTCCTGTCTCCTTGATTGGTTCCGGCTATGTCGCCGTAACCGGCTGCTTCTTGTCGATCCGGCTACCGCGCGGTAGCCGGCCTGGCTTGCTTTGTCCGGCTGCCTCTGGCCAGCCGGACACCATCCGACTGTCTTGTTTCCTGTCCGGTTGGGGTATCTGGGGATCATCCCCCCGACACTAGCCCCCGAGCGCGTGTGGATTCCCCCCGACACCATCCGACTGTCTTGTTTCTTGTGCGCGCGCTCCCTCCTGATTTTGAATTAGTGTCCGGCTACGCCTGGCGGTTGCGCTACCCGAGACGTCAGTGCTGACGCCGGCCACGCGCGCACGCGCCATCATTGCATTGCGGTCGGCAGTATAACGTCCCGTCGCACGTCGCCTCGGGAAGCTGCTGCCCGGCGCTTCGGTCCTTGCTCCCGGATCTTCTGCGCATCCCGCGTCGGCGCACGGGATCTGGGCGGCGGTTGGGGTGAGGGTCATCCGGATTCGTGCCACGTGGCGTTATTGACGGTTGTGCTTCCGGTCCTTTAAAGGGACGCCGTGGGGGAGCAGTTCAACTCCTTCGCTCCCCCGCTCCAGTTTTGCTCTTCCTAGCACGCTCCTGCCCTTTGCGCCCTTGCTCTGCTGCCCCTGTAACCCGCTTCGCCGCCCGCTCTTCGTCATCGGCGGTACGGTCCACCGTCACTCCTCCGCCGCCACGCCTCCCTGCCAGCCGGAGATGGCAGCCGACAGCGGGGCCTGGTGCGATTTCTCCATCCGAGGATAAGATCCAGAAGTACCACGCCACCCGCGTTCTCACGTCGGAAGAGGAGGTAGCGGTGCGGCTGGCGCCGGCGGGAGAGGTGTTGCCGCACCCTGCGGAGGGGAGCGGGTCATCTTTCTTTCGCACCTGTCGCGCGGGTTCGAGCTGCCGGTGCATCCTTTCTTCCTCACCTTCTTGGCGTTCTTCGACCTCCGCCTCCACCACCACGCAATCGGAACACTGGCGCACTTCGTGGCATTCTGCGAGAGCTACCTCGGGATCCAGCCGGATCTCGGGGTCTTCTGTCGGCTCTTCCGAGTCCGGCCGCAGGTGCTATTCACCCAAGGGTCGTTAGTCGTCTGCGGTGGCGCGTCCATCTACTCCCACGCGCAGACCGGCTACCCCAAGTTTCTTCTGCACCACACGGTACGACTATGGCAGCAGTCATACTTCTATGTCAAGAAGCTCACCAACATCGACCGGATGAATCTTCTGGCTTTCCAAGATGTCGACTCCAGCCGGCAGAACTGGGATCTGAAAATCCACGGCGACAAGGCGGAGTCGGATGCGATGCTGAAACACATGCGCTCCCTCGTCCACTGCCGGCTGACCGGCCTGGACGTCACCCTCAGCTGGATGTCCCGGCTGATGATGCCGTTGCAGCGGCGAGCGCACAAAATGTGCTACTACTTCGGCCGACTGGACCCGACCCGGCTATCGCGCCGCGATCCCCGCTACCACAACCTGAAGCAGTGGGTGTGGACGATCACCAAGGAGCGACTGTCGGAGGGCTGGAAGTTCAGTCTGGCGCCCTACAGTCGGGAGAACCGCGCGCCCCGGGTAGGTCCCTTTATCCGGAGTTTTTCCTTCGTATTTCTTGCCCTTCTTTCTTGTTTCGTCCGACTAATCTCTTGTATTCGGGAGATGTTCCCTTGCATCCTTCGTGAGGAGGGTGAGGCCCCTCTTGAGGTTTTTACGCCTGACTTGCCCGAGCTGTGTGCTCGGCGGTCCGAAGAGGAGTCGGACAGGGACGGGGATACCTTCCCCAGCCAGAACGACGAGCCGACTGCCGACCCTCACCCGGAGGTTGACTAGGAGGAGGAGGCTGCACCAGCCCCTGATCCGGTGCAGCGCCCTGCAACGAACGGCGAAGCTGGCGGTAGCGGCTCCAGCCGCTCCAGCTCCCGCCGGCCTGCCGCGGAGGAGTCGGCCCCCAAGAGGAGCCGGACCAGTGCCCTGCTGATACATTGCAAATGTATCTATAATTTTTGACGTTCCATGCTTAGTTTTATCCACTTTCTTGGGTTTTGTCCACACTTTTGAGTACTTTACATATGATTTCTTGGAATAACCTATTCACAAGATGCCACAGTGCCAGTTGCTTGTTTTCTGCTATTTTTGGTTCCAGGAAGTTAGAAAATAAATATTCTCGGAATTGGACGGGACAAAAGCCAAAGTTACTATTTTCCCGGAAGACTCGCGGAGCCAGAAGGAGAGTCGGAGAGGGGCCACAGGGTGGCCACACCCCCGCTTGGCGCAGGCAGCCTAGGCTGTGCCAGGGCATGGTGTGGGCCCCCTAGCCACCCACCGACCTTGCCCTCTGGCCTATAAGAAGCCTCCCGAAACATAAACCCTAAAGAGTCAAGCCTCTAGCCACGAAAAGTTCCGCGGCGCCGCCGCCACCGAACGGGAGATTCGGGGGACAGAAAGTCTCTGTTCCGGCACCCTGCCAGGATGGGGAAGTGCCCCCGGAGCCATCTCCATCGATCTCCACCACCATATCCATCACCGTTGCTGATTCCCATGATGAGGAGGGAGTAGTTATCTCTCGAGGCTAAGGGTTCTACCGGTAGCTATGTGTTCATCTCTCTCAATATGCATGATCATATTGTGATCATGAGCTTTGTAATCAAGTATATCTACCTTGCTACTCAAGTGCTTTATTAGATCTCTGCTCTCCCCATGTGTGTGAAAGTGACAGCGTGCTCACCATGGTGGCACTTAGGCTAGAGATTACAAATACTTGTTATGAGTTATATTTGGAGTTGGATGTCTTTATAAAATTATGGTGTTTGTTGGACTCATCTAGTACTCAAGGTGACGGTGTGGGGTTTTCTAGATGGGAAAGACTTACTTTGAGGTGTGCTCTTATAGCCCTACCAACGATTAGAGTGTCCAACCGGAGAGTAGTCAAGAGTAGTGCCATAAAGAGAATATATTTATATGAGAGTGTTCACTAGTGAAAGTATGATCCCTAGGCCTTGTTTCTTAGCACTGAAACACCGTTTGCTATTAGATCTGTTACATGTTTGCTTGCTTCCATCTTTATTTCAGTTTTCCTTTAGTCTCTTCCACGCCATCAAGCTATTTTCTATCACTGTTACCACTTATAATTATCCATACCACTTGTATTTCACTATATCTTCACCGAACTAGTGCACCTATACACCTGACAAGTGTATTGGGTGTGTTGGGGACACAAGAGACTTCTTGTATCTTGATTGCAGGATTGCTTGAGAGGGAATACCTTTGACCACTTCCTCCCTAAGTTCGATAAACCTTGGGTGATCCACTTAAGGGAAAACTTGCTGCTGTTCTACAAACCTCTGCACTTGGAGGCCCAACAATTGTCTACAAGAATAGAAGTGCGTAGACATCAAGCTATTTTCTGGCGCCGTTGCCGGGGAGGAAAGGTAAAAGGTATTCCCACTGGAGTATTAAAGAAGAAGAACCTCCCACGGCAAACGCCTATTCACTGGTGTGAGTACTCAAAGTTATTTCCTTTAGATTCTGCAATTTTGTCTTTTTGTTTCTTGTTTTCACTAGTTAGGCTTAATAGAAAACAACAAAAAAATTAGAGAGCTTTATAGTATTTAGCTTGAGTTAGGACATGAAGTGTTTGAAGAGAAAATTAAAAAACCTATGGAACTTTATTTGCATGCTAATAGCAATGTTGTTAGTAGGAATTCTTTGGACACCATTATTGCTAATGCTATGGAAAAGTCTAAGCTTGGGGAAGCTAGTTTTTATGAAAATGATCTTTTTAGTTCCCCAGCTTTGGAAGATAGCTATTCTATTGCTTATGATGATACACAACCTCCAATATATGATGATTACAATGATGAATATGATATTTTAAGTCCACCTACTATTGAGGAGAAAATTAATGATTACAATATGCCTCCTATATTTGATGATTATGGTGATGAGAATAATAATGATAGCTATTTTGTTGAATTTGCTCCCACTACAATTAATAAGAAAGGCTATGTTTATGTGGAGAGTATTAATTCTTTTAAGCATGTGGCTCATGATAAGAATGTTCTATGTGATAGTTATATTGTTAATTTTATTCATGATGCTACTGAAAGTTATTATGAGAGAGGGAAACATGGTTTTATATATCTCAACAATATTAAGTTTCCCCTCTTTATGTTGAAAGTCTTGAAGTTGCACTTTTTTTGCTTTCCTATGCTTGTTGCTTTGTGCTTTTATGACTTGTTTCTTTAAAAGATTTCTATGCATAGGAAGTGGGTTAGATTTAAATGTGTTTTGAATTTGCTTCTTGATTCTCTCTTTTACTTCAATTCATATTTCTTATGTGAGCATCTTCTCAAACTATCATGCCTAACTTAAAGGCGTTAAAGAAAAGTACTTATTGGGAGATAATCCAAAAGTTTTAATTGAGTCTTGGAAGTTATTACCTCTGTAATAACCGCTCCTTATCCTTTTTATTTGCTTTTTGTGCCAAGAGTAACCTCTAATGAGGAGAAGTAATGATTGGGAAAGTTGCTGTCCCGAAACAGATTTCTGTGCTTCACCGTAAAAATTCGTGTAAAATTTCTGAACGTATTTTTGAGGCGTGCAATTTTGTGCTTATGCCCCAGGTGGTTATCTAACTTTTGTTAGTTCAACACTTTTTGATTTGAGGAACAGAAGGTCTTTGAAAAAATTCGTATTTACCTGTTGGTCTGTTTTGACAGATTTGTGCCATTTTCTGCATTTGCTTCTTCTTAGTTCCTTCTTGAGTTCTTTTGGGGAATTGAGATTTTTGAGGGAAGTGCTACAGTAGCTAGTGTTCTAATGAAAGTTTATTTGGTGTTAGAACTGAACCTTAAGACTTATTTATCTTGAGTGCACTAACGTTGCTAATAAAGATTGTGTGAAGTTTTGTATGAAGGAAAAATTTCAGGTGTATGGAAGGAACGAGTATTGAGATGAAGGATGGACTAAATCTCAAGCTTGGGGATGCCACGGGTGTCACCCCAAGGAATATCCAAGAAATACAAGCGTCAAAGCTTGGGGATACCCAAGGCATCCCCTCTTCATCAATAAAAATCCCAAGTTCCTTCCAAACACTTCATTTTTATTGTTTCATGCACAGTTGTGTTGTTCTTGGAGCGTCTTCTTTTTCATTTTCGTTTGCTTTGGTTTGCTTAGATTGCTGAATAAATTGGTTGGACCCCCTCTTTCATACATTGGTTTGCAAATAGTTTGGTTTGGTTTGGAAAAGAGTAGGAAAGTTCATACTTATGTGGTAAAAAGAGCTTGTTTTTGACTGTGGCCTATGCTCTGTCATGTCATGCTTGATATTGTTTTGGCTTTATGCTTAGTATTCTTTGATGTAGCATGACTTGTTATAAACAATTGAGATTGCTTAATGTGCCTTGGATGAATCATGCGTTGTTTTAGCGTATTAAAGCATAGTATAGTGGTATTCTCCTTTGATGCTTTATTTGGGTTGACTTGACACATGCTCACACCATGTTATGACTATCCCAAGTCACCATAAGCCTTTATGATCCTTTAGGTTTCAACTTGTAGTATCACTTTATCCTTTGATCAACGATGTTTTGTCGCTCTGCATGATTATGGCCATTATTGCTCTCTTAGTTTGTTGCTCCCAGTCTTTTGCTAGCCTCCAAAACCAAGTATGAGTTCCACTCATGCATCCAACTCCCGAAACCAAGTCATTCCAAAGAGTCCACCATACCTACCTACTAGCATATGCTATTCCAAGTATATTCATGCTTTTGTGTACCTTCCAAATTAAACTTGTTATGAGAAAACTAGTGATTAAAGCTCTCACGAACTTGATGCCACACTTTACTTTTCTTGCATTTAATAAACTTGAACCATTGGGTCCTTCTTTGTTGCGTATATGCTTGTGATTTACAAGTTGAAATTAGCAGAACCATGTATCATGGGGAACGCTTTCAACATTGAACTTGTACTTTGTACCCCGTTGATATCATGTTCTTTTCCTTATGGATCTCGGCGGTGTGAAATAAAAGTGGAACTTGTAAGATCATGGAGTTTGTATGTGTATTAGAGAAACGCCTGGGCCGCTGGTCTAATCCATGCTAACATGGTGGAAACCTGCAGCGTAACCATAATGAGCTGTCTATGAAGCATTCTTCTTATAAAAAAAGAGTCCTATATTGAGAAAAAAGAGAAAAGATAAGAAAAGAGATACTATGAAAAGAGGAAAGAGAGAAAAAGCACCATATTCCCATGGCAAATAAGAAGATTGCTGAGATGCTCGTTGTCTGCTTGCCTTGTCATTTTGATATGGGAATTCTTCCGTATCATCGGGCAAGGGGTACCCCGTTGGCGGTTCTTTATGATACATATGTACTTACATTGACAAGAGTTTACTCGTGACTAAAGTTGAGTAGCATGAGGTTCGGTCTTCGTAAGTAAGGGGCATGAGATTTCGGCTTATAACTTGTCAAGCATATCCTCTTAGGTGTGTCACTATAACCTTAATCACCTTCAAGATGCTTATGATAGGGGCAATGAGAGTTGAAAGCTATAAGTACCATAATTTTTGGAAGCTCTTTATGAAACTTGAATCCCTACTTCCTATGAAGGCCTTTCTTCCACTTTTATATTGAGTCTCCACCTTCTATCTTTATGCACTTACTTTGAGAGCATAGTGGCCATTCTTAGTTCTATGTGCATTGTCCCAAGACTAGTTGATTGATGCATACTTTGATATTGCTTGTTTTGAACTAGTTGTATCTAGTCACTCTTATGAACTTTGAAGGTGTCCTATGCATTTATATTTGCTACTCTATTGAGGGACAAGCTGAATACTATTATGCTATGTTTTCTTTATGTGAAACAAACAAACGTCTTGCAAAGCATTGTTATTCATTAATCTTTTGTTTGTGCCTTTTCATGTTGCATCATAGTTTCTTTGTCTTATTGCTAGAACCTTGTCTTTCATGTTATGATTGAAGTACTATGATCCCATCTTTGAATGTTTTACAAATACTTTGATGAAGTCTTTGATGGTGCATGTCACCTCAAAAATTATTCTTTCTTTTTATCACTTACCTACTCGAGGACGAGCAGGAGTTAAGATTGGGGATGTTGATACATTTAAAATGTATCTATAATTTTTGATGTTCCATTTTGGTTTTATCTACTTTCTTGTGTTTTGTCCACACTTTGGAGTACTTTACATATGATTTCTTGGACTAACCTATTAACAAGATGCCACAGTGCCAGTTCCCTGTTTTCTGCTGTTTTTGGTTCCAGGAAGTGAGAAAATAAATATTCTCGGAATTGGATGGGACGAAAGACAAAATTACTATTTTCTCGGAAGACTCACGAAGCCAGAAGGAGAGTCGGAGAGGGGCCACAGGGTGGTCACACCCCCCCCTTGGCGCTTGCCAGCCTAGGCCGTGCCAGGGCATTGTGTAGGCCCCCTGGCTGCCCACCGACCTTGCCCTCTGGCATATAAGAAGCCTCTGCAAACATAAACCCTAAAGAGTCAAGCCTCCAGCCACGAAAAGTTCTGCAGCGCCGCCTCCACTGAAGGGGAGATTCGGGGGACAGAAAGTCTCTGTTTCGGCACCCTGCCGGGACGGGGAAGTGCCCCCGGAGCCATCTCAATCGATCTCCACCACCATATCCATCACCGTTGCCGATTCCCATGATGAGGAGCGAGTAGGTCTCTCTCGAGGCTAAGGGTTCTACCGGTAACTATGTGTTCATCTCTCTCTCTATGCATGATCATATTGTGATCATGAGATTTGTAATCAAGTAGATCTACCTTGCTACTCAAGTGCTTTATTAGATCTCTGCTCTCCCCATGTGTGTGAAAGTGACAGCGTGCTCACCATGGTGGCACTTAGGCTACAGATTATAAATACTTGTTATGAGTTATATTTGGAGTTGGATGTCTTTATGAAATTGTGGTGTTTGTTGGACTCATCTAGTACTCAAGGTGACAGTCTGGGGTTTTCTAGATGGGAAAGACTTACTTTGAGGTGTGCTCTTATAGCCCTACCAATGATTAGAGTGTCCAACCGGAGAGTAGTTAAGAGTAGTATCATAAAGAGAATATATTTATATGAGAGTGTTCACTAGTGAAAGTATGATCCCTAGGCCTTGTTTCTTAGCACTGAAACACCGTTTGCTATTAGATCTGTTACATGTTTGCTTGCTTCCATCTTTATTTCAGTTTTCCTTTAGTCTCTTCCACGCCATCAAGCTATTTTCTATCACCGTTACCACTTATAATTATCCATACCACTTGTATTTCACTATCTCTTCACCGAACTAGTGCACCTATACACCTGACAAGTGTATTGGGTGTGTTGGGGACACAAGAGACTTCTTGTATCTTGATTGCAGGATTGCTTGAGAGGGAATACCTTTGACCACTTCCTCCCTAAGTTCGATAAACCTTGGGTGATGCACTTAAGGGAAAACTTGCTGTTGTTCTACAAACCTCTGCACTTGGAGGCCCAACAACTCTCTACAAGAATAGAAGTGCGTAGACATCACCTGCCGCTGATCCGCCTTGGCCGGAAGAAGGGGCTGCCTCCGGTTGTACCAGGGTACGTCTCTCCTCCCGCCTTCTTTCACTGTTTTCTGCTTGCTTCTTTTTCTCTCTTTCTGCCTTTGGCTTATTTGCTTTTCTTTCTTCCCTCTCTTGTTCTGTCTTCTTAGCACGCTGGTTTTCTTTGGAGCCGCGAGCCTGGCTCGAGCGCCAACCGGGTCGCCGCCCCGTGCTCCGACTGTGCCAGCCAGCGCCCCTCCTTCTTCCGAGGTGCCTCCTTCGCCTCCACCTCGAGCTGAACCGGCTACCTCAGCCGGAGCGGAGGGTCCGCAGCCGGACGTGGTGGCCCTGCCAGAGGCGGATCCTCAGCCGGGTGGCTCTTCCGCGGGCGCGCGGGGGGCCGCTACCGGCAAGGAGCTTGTGGTTGTCGGCGACGACAACTCCGACGAGGAGCCAGGGGAGGAGTAGAGGACCGCGGTGGTTTCCACGAAGGAGTCCTTGGCCGTCAACGCCGTGGATGACGACGCTTCCTCCGCCGCCTCGCTGACGGACCTCACCGCCACCCTGGAACTGGCGGTGAAGGAGATCCGGCTGTTGGAGGCCGTAGCCGGCGGGAACCGGTCCCTGGAGCAGAAGCTCGCTGCTTGATGGGGGAATACCAACCGAGGTATGCCCACGAAGCGGAATCGCCAGCTGGAGCGAGCCGACTTAAGCCTAACCCATGGCGGATCGACTCGCCAAGTACAGCGACTGACACGTACTGGACCCAGACGCCACGCCGACTGAAGGCCCAAGACAGCGACCCTAATAGAAAGCTCATTAGCACTTGTAAACCCTAACTGGCTGCGTATATAAAGCCACCAGGGGCACCCCCATGCGTATACAAAGCTCATTAGATCTAGTCTCTCCCACCGTCTTCGACGACTCCATGTAAACCAATCTATGATCTTATACTGGATTGCTAGCAGGACGTAGCGATCCTCCATCAAGGGGACGTGAACCTGGGTACGTCGCGTGCCAATCTCGCTTCCGGACTCTCCTATGTCGCCTTGCCCTTTCCTCTACGTAAGCTACCCTGTAGCATCTGCCGTGGCAATTCCACGACAGTTGGGACCCACCGTGGGGCAAACGGCGCTTCGAGGTGATGATCCGGGCGGGATCCTGCAACATCTTCAACATCGACCTTCACGGCGCTCACACTTATAAATTTGGATCGGATCTACCATGCGGTTCACGTTGTGGTAGATTAATCTAGATGGCTCTGCACAATCGGCGATGCACCTGCGATCGTGACCTGTGTCCTCAGAAAGTCAGCCGAATATGCATCGCAAGATTGCATGTGACCATGGTTAATGGGTTCTTTCTAGTAATCGATCTTACCTTTCATTAATTACTCTATTAATTTATTATTATATTTGATCCCTTGCATGTATGTTCAATTGCCCGGTGAGAGATTTCTCGCCGGCCGGTTTGGCTGCAATCACCGCAGAGCTGCATACATATTGCCAAAGGACAACGACCTGGCGTGAGGCTGGATATGTACTGCATCCAGTCCCAATCGATTTAGAATGGCCATGCATCCAAGCGACATCAACGGCAGTTCAAGGAAAAGAAGAGCAATTTGCTTGATCCATTTATTGGTGACACCTATCTTCTACTCTTTAATTATTATAGCATGTATGTACTACTTTGGGTCTAGTTCCCGACAGGCGATTAGCCCAATCGATAAAGCATGCCAAAGAATATGAAGATCGGTTATAAAATATCTCTGCATATTTGTATCATCCTGTTTGCACGATCAGGTTTTACCATCAATTAAATTAAATGAGATCATAAAATGAGCCACGAGTACTAATTCCTTGCTTTATTTGGCCTATGCTCGAGAAACAAGTCGACCGCTGTAGGTGGCCACCAGAAATTGAGGCTCGGCCACTTGAGTGGCGCACGCGACTCCACCGCCGTGACTCCCACCTGCGAAGGTCTGGTCGGATGCGCTGTCGTGGCCTTGTTCGAAGGCTTGGACAACTGCTCTACTGCAAACTTCTTCAGCTTTTCTTTGTCGTGGCTGTCTACAACTCCACCAGCGACAACTCGGCTATGGCCGATAATTCCCCCTACTCAATCTTGTTTAAAATATTTTATCTGTATACTGATAATCTTCTCCATCCTCCACAACGCGACTCCGACAAAAATCCGGCCGACGCCGTCGCATGACTCGGGCCGCCGCGTGCACTCCTTCCGGCTAAATGCCGCACCGGACGCTCGGGGACTCGCCCGCCGCGAACTCTCCATGCTACGGGCTAAACGCCGCACGGCTCGGCCACACGACTCCGTCCGAACAATGGTCCGATCGAGCTCGCTACCACTACTCGCCGCTGCGTCCCCTCCTTCTAGTTAAACGCCGCACCGGATGCTCGAGGACTCGCCTCGCCCATCGCCGACTCACCACTATACTGGCTAAATGCCGGACGACATCGCCATAGCGCGGCCTCTGTCCGCCGCGTCGACCCCGTGTCCGCCGCGTCGACTTCGCCCTGGCGCGACCTCCATCCGCCGTGTTGACCCTCGTGTCTGCCGCGTTGACTTCGCCATAGCGTGGCCTCTGTCCGCCGCGTCGACCCCATGTCCGCTGCGTCGACTTCGCCCTAGCGCGACCTCCATCCGCCGCGTCGACCCCGTGTCCGCCGCATCGACTTCGCCCTAGCGTGACTTCCATCCGCTTCGTCGACCCCATCTCCGCCGCGTCGACTTCGCCCTAGCGCGACTTCCATCCGCCGCATCGACCCCGTGTCCGCCGCGTCGACTTCGCCAAAGCGCGACCATACGTCCACCGCGTCAACCCCGTGTCCGCCGTCTCTTTCCGGCTACGTCGAATGCGTACGCCGCGCCTACTAAGGGACCTTCATCGTCCGTGTCGCCAGAGAGGGTCACATGCCAAGCTTCATGGACTCACCACTGGGCGTCTCTTCCCTCCGGGAAAAATCAGTTCGCCTTTGTCAACCTTTGAAAGAGCGACTCGCAATGGCCAAGTAGTATGGACGAGGACTCGCAAACCGAGCCTTGGATCATCCATGAAAAACGCTAACCGAGAGCCATCATTGGAGTCTCCTTGCTCGACTGGCCTTCCGGGCCAAGAAAAATGGTAGTGCTACACAAACAGCACCATGTCCTCCTCAACCTTAGACAGTGCGACTCGCATGGCCAAGTACTGCGGACGAGGACTCGCAAACCGAGCCTCGGATCGTCCAGGAAGAACGCCAAGCCGAGAGCCATCTTTGGAGTTGCCAAGCGACTGGCCCCCCGGGCCAAGACGAGAGACTTGCTAACAAAAACAGCACAATCAACGTCATCGCGGACTCGCAATCATCGCGGACTCGCCACACTCGGGGACTCTCCCCTCGCGGACTCGCAATCATCGCGGACTCGCCACACTCGGGGACTCTCCCCTCGCGGACTCGCAATCATCCCGGACTCGCCACACTCGGGGACTCTCCCCTCGTGGACTCGCAATCATCGTGGACTCACCACACTCGGGGACTCTCCCCTCACGGACTCACAATCATCGCGGACTCGTCACACTAGGGGACTCTCCCTTCGCGGACTCGCAATTATCGCAGACTCGCCACACTCGAGGACTCTCCCCTCGCGGACTCGCAATCATCGCGGACTCGCCACACTCGAGGACTCTCCCTTCGCGGACTCGCAATCATCGCGGACTCGCCACACTCGGGGACTCTCCCCTCGTGGACTCGCAATTATCGCAGACTCGCCACACTCGGGGGCTCTCCCCTCGCCGACTCGCCACTGCGAACTCTCCGCACACGGACTAATCATGCTAGGCAACAACCACTACTATTTTCAGAATATGCATCTCTAAAGAGCCTCAAGTCGCCTCTACAAGCCAACTCGAGCCTCGGGGACTACTCCTAGGCATACTGCGTGTGCGCATGGTTCCACGACCGTGGACTTGCCCTCGCGTACTCGCCACGCTCGGGGACTCGCCACCACGGACTCGCCCTCGCGTACTCGCCACGCTCGGGGACTCGCCACCCCGGGCTCGCCATCGCGTACTCAACACGCTCGGGGACTCGCCACGCGGACTCGCCCTCGCGGACTCAACACGCTCGGCGACTCGCCACCACGGACTCGCCCTCGCGTACTCAACATGCTCGGCGACTCGCCACCACGGACTCGCCCTCGCATACTCAACACGCTCGGCGACTCGCCACCACGGACTCGCCCTCGCGTACTCAACATGCTCGGCGACTCGCCACCACGGACTCGCCCTCGCGTACTCAACATGCTCAGGGACTCGCCACCGCAGACTCCCCTCGCTTACTCAACATGCTCGGGGACTCACCGCCGCGGACTCGCCCTCGCGTATTCCCCAGCACCGACTTGGCGACGTCACCATCAATGATTTGGTGGCCTCCACGTCCTCTACAACAGCAAGTTGACAAGGCGCCGGCCAAACTTCTCCAAGTGGCGACTCCATCCAATGGCGACTCGCCCGACACATCGACTCGCCTTGGCGATTGGGCTACTTCATAAGCTATTTCTCTGTTTCAGGAGCTCGCCAACGACTCACCATCGACTCCACCGTGGAATCACCTGCACCGATTCGGTGGCTTGAAGTCATCGCCGAGTCCCTGACGCGCTCGGGGACTACTGATGGGGGAATACCAACCGAGGTATGCCCACGAAGCGAAATCTCCAGCTGGAGCGAGCCGACTTAAGCCTAACCCATGGCGGATCGACTCGCCAAGTACAACGACTGACAGGTACTAGACCCAGACGCCACGCTGACTGAAGGCCCAAGATGGCGACCCCAATAGAAAGCCCATTTGCACTTGTAAACCCTAACTGGTTGCGTATATAAAGCCACTAGGGGCACCCCATGGGGAAACGATCTCCCACGCCATATTAGATCTAGTCTCTCCCACCGTCTCCGACGACTCCATGTAAACCAACCTATGATCTTATACTGGATTGCTAGCAGGACGTAGCGATCCTCCATCGAGGGGACGTGAACCTGGGTACATCGCGTGCCAATCTCGCTCCCGGATTCACCTACGTCGCCTTGCCCTTTCCTCTACGTAAGCTACCTTGTAGCATCTGCCGTGGCAATTCCACGACTCTGCTGCCAACGGGACTTCCCATAGTAAGTTTGCCTCAACCGTCTTGATCTTTTTTTGCTGATAGCCGGTTTTGTCGCAGCCATCCTCATGTGCGCTCAGCGCGAGATCGATCGCTTGAAGAAAGCGAACCACCGGCTGAGCAAGTCCAACTCTACTCTGCGGCTGCAGAACAAGGATTGACACGCGAGGGTAGATGGCCTGGAGGCCACCATCAAGGAGCACGACGCCTCGCTTGCCAGCCGGACCGAAGCATTCAATCTTCTCGAGGCCTAGAACAAGGACCAAGAGAAGGAGATCAAGCGGCTGGGGTGAAGGAGAAGGCTCTGGTGGAGGAGCTGATGCAGGTTGGCCACACGACTAAGGGTGAGTTCTTCTTCTCCGCCTTCTTTTCTTTCCGGATCCGATAGCCGGATCTGACTCTCTTTTCTGACAGCGTTTTATCCCGGCATAGACCTGCTAGCCTACAACCGGCTGTAGGAGAACTGGCCAGGAGCGCAGCCGATGGCCCAGGAGCTCGTCGTCCTCCTTGGCAAAGAAGCTGCCAAGCTTCGTCAAGTGGCGCGAGACATCTTCTCCTTCCTGTGGCCGGATGCTCCGGTTCCAGAGACAATGGCGCAGCCGGCTGCGAAGGTGGGGGAGGTGCCGGCTGTGGTGGACCGGCTGAGGGACTTGGCGGCGCGAGCCGGAGCGGAGATGGCTCTGGCCCTCATGCTCTCCTGGTACAAGGACGCCCCCGTCGAGAAGATCGACGGAGGCTTCCGTGCCGGCGCCGACCTTGCAGCCATCTGCCAGGCCCATGCGGAGCTCTGGGGATCTGCCATCAAGATCGCCGACTACGTGGACCCCGATGAGGTGCTCACCGACTTGGAGTCCGTCGGCACTCCTAATGTGGAAGGCCCGACGCAGCCGCCTGCGGGCGCCAGAACCGGATCGAGCGCCACACCTCCTCCTCCGCCTAAAGCTTCTGCCGACCAAGATGCTCCTCACAGCAAGGGTCCTACCGCTTAGTCGTTGCCCCGGGATACCCGGTGTATTTGTCTTGCTTTAGTTCTGTTTGAAACTTGTCTGTCTATACCGGCTGTCTCTGACAACGGGTAAACTTATGGGAGCTTTGCCTCCTTTTTTCTTTGCCTGTTAAATTGAACTTACTTGAGTTTCCTTCAACTTGTGTGCTTCGAATTTTCTTTCAATAGTTCGCCAGTTGACTTTATCCGGCTTACTTTGTCCGACTACACACCTTTAGCGGAGGAACTGCACCTCCAGTGGGGGCGCGCTAGCGCACCCACTAGGTGTAGCCCCCGAGATTCGTAGTAGCTGGCGTAGCCAGGTGCTTCGAATCTTCCTTCTTTTTCCCAAGTCTTCTAACTTTATCCGACTACACTCGTCTTAGTCGGCTGCTTTTGTTGGCTGAACACCTTTAGTCGGGAACTAACATTCCAGTGGGGGCGCGCGAGCACACCCACTGGGTGTAGCCCCCGAGATTCGGAGTAGCTGGCATAGCCAGGTGCTTCGAATCTTTCTTGCCTTCTCTTGCTCCTGCCCTTGCCCTCACCTAGGCTCCGAATGGCCGGGTAAATGCCCTTAGCCGGTCAGGAACTACAATATTCCACTGGGGGCGTGCGAGCGCACCCAGTGGGTGTAGCCCCTGAGATTCGGATCGCTTGATGAAGGCAAGGACTTCGAATCTTCTTCTCCTTTCCTTCTTGAATTCCGACTCAAGGTAGTCGGACAAGAATATAAACACACATACACATACATCCTCACAGGTTAATAGGTTAGTCTGCCAAATTGTAGCCAGAAAACAGACTTGTTTCTTAGAAAACCAGCTTGTGCCTCTCTAGACACTTGGTCGCTTTCCCGTGTGCTCTGCTGTCTTCACTGCATCCTTGCCGGGCAGCCGGGTTGCGGTCTGCAGCCGGAATCAAAGGGAGCTAACAATACATTGTGCACGGTACTAACAGCTTAGTAACCGGATTGGCTTAAGCTAGTTGCAAGGCCGGGACGCTCGGTTTGTCGCGTCTCCTCCCCATTTTTCGGGTGGGATGCCTCGGGCTATTGCTCTTGCTAGCCGGACAGCCGGGTTACGGTCTATAGCTGAGACGAAGAGTGGGCCTCTGACATCGTCGCACACTACTCAGTAGGTTCGTTGACTTAGCAGGCCGGGCCAGCCAGCAAGCCCCTGGATAGGGGTTGCCGGAGTCGGAAAACCATAACCGGAAAAAATAGATGCGAAACATATTTCTAGCAAGGAGCCCCCGAGCATCTCGTAAGGGTCCGCATTTTCATTCATAGGGTTTGCGGGATACATACACTGTCTGGGCAACTAGGTGTAAAACGGGCGCAGCAAGGCCACGTTCCAGGGACGCTCGGTTTCCTCATCTGATTTGTCCATCTTGTTCTTGCGCGGCTGCTGCGCGTCAATGAGGTAGTAGGAGTTGTTGGGCAGCGCCCGGCTGATGATGAAGGGGCCCTCCCAAGGTGGCGATAGCTTGTGCATGCCCTTCGTGTCTTGCACCAGCCGGAGAACCAGGTCGCCCTCGCGGAACGCGACTGGGCGGATCCGACCCGAATGGTAGCGGCGTAGTCGTTGCTGGTACATGGCTGACCTGGACAGAGCCAGCTCGCGTGCCTCCTCCAGGAGGTCCACTCTATCCTTCCATGCCTCCTGGTTGGCCTTTTTGTCGTATAGGAGCTTGCGCGGTGTGTCGAACTCGATGTCCGCGGAGAGGACGGCTTCCGATCCGTAGACCAAGAAGAACAGGGTGTAGCCGGTTGATCTATTCGGTGTGGTGCGAAGGCTCCATAGCACAGCTGGGAGCTCCTTGATCCAGCATCCGGGTGACCGCTCCAATGGCTCAATGAGGCGTGGCTTGATGCCGGCTAACACCAAGCCGTTTGCTCTTTCGACTTGCCCGTTGGACTGCGGGTGCGCGACGGAGGCAAGGTCCAACCGGATACCCTTGTTGCTGCTGAATCGGGCGAAGGCCCCCTTGGCAAAGTTCGTACCGTTGTCGGTGATGATGCTGTTGGGGTAGCCGAACCGGTTGATGATGTCGGTGAAGAAGGTAACGACTGTCGCCCCGTCCAGCTTCCGGGTAGGCTTGGCCTCGATCCACTTCGTGAATTTGTCCACCGCCACCAGCAGGTGGGTCATGCCCGCGCGTGCTCGCTTGAAGGGGCCGACCATGTCGAGGCCCCAAACCACGAAGGGCCAGGTGATCGGTATGTTCTTGAGTACTAAAGTTGGCATGTGCCTGAGCTGCCCGAAGCGCTGGCACCCATTGCAACGCGTGGACCAGCTGCTCAACGTCCTCGAGGGCGGTGGGCCAATAGAATCCATGGTGGAACGCCTTGGCGACTATCGCCCTTGACGTAGCGTTGTGCCCACACTCGCCCTGGTGGATCTCCTTGAGTAGCCGGTAACCTGTGTCTACATCGACACGCCTTTGGAAAATGTCGGATACGCTACACTTGTACAGTTCGCCATTAATGATGGTGTACGTTGCCCGCGGCGCTGGATTTGCCTGGCTTCCACCTCGTCATCCGAAAGTTCTCCGTTGGCGATGTAGTTCATGAAGGGCTGTGCCAGGATGGCACTTCCCGAATGACGAGGATGCTCCTGCTCTCTGGTTGACGGTTGTCGGGGGGTCGTCCGGATTGCGTGTCCAGGACGGCAGCCCCCGAGCTGCTTGACGAACCGGCAGCCCCCGGGTCTTGCGAGCCAGAGGGCACTACCTTGGCGGAGTTGGTGCGGGCCTTCTTCTTTGGCGGCTCTGCCGGCTCCGCTTCTGCTGCTCCGTCAGCCAGAGCGCTTCCTGCCCAGATGATGGAGTCTGACTCTGGCGACGGGTTGATGGAGGACTTGCGCAGGTGCTCCAGGGAAACCCCTGGTGGGATCGCCTGCCTGGTGGATCCGATTTGGGCGAGCGAATCGGCTGCCTCGTTGCTGACGCGGGGGACGTGATGGAATTCGCATCCGTCGAAGGAGGCGCTGAGCTTTTGGATGTGGAACCGGTAGAGGGCCATGTTTGCATCTCTGGCGTCCCATTCTCCGGATACTTGCTGGACCACCAGATCCGAATCACCGAAGCAAAGGATCCGGTTGACACCGATCTCCTTGGCTAGCCGGAGTCCGTGCGCCAGTGCCTCCTATTCGGCTACATTCTTGGAGGCCTTAAAGTGGATCTGTAGCACGTATTCCAGCCGGTCTCCCTCGGGTGAGGTGAGCATGATGCTGGCTCCCAAGCCCCCGAGCATCGTCGACCCGTCGAAATGCATCTTCTAGTGGTCTGAATGCGGAACCGGTGGGAGGTACTGGGTCTCGGCCCAGTCGACGAGGAAGTCCGCCAATGCCTGCGACTTGATCGTGAGCCGGGGCTCATACTGGATGGAGTAGGCGGCGAGCTCGATGGCCCATTTGGCGACTCGACCGGTGGCATCCTTGTTGCCGATGAGTTCCGAAAGGGGTGCGGTGCACACGACCTTAATCGGATGCTCCTAGAAGTAGTGCTTGATCTTCTTGCATGCCAGGTATACGCCGTAGCACATCTTCTGGTAGTGGGGGTAGTTCTGCTGGAGTGGGAGAGAACCTCACTGAGGTAGTAGACGGGCCTCTGAACCGACTGGGCCTTGCCCTCCTCGGGGCACTCCGCCACCAAGACGACGCTGACGACCCGGTTGATGGCTGCTATATAGAGCAACATCGGCTCCTTGCTAGCCGGCGTGGCTAGAATCAGCGTTGTGGATAGCATGCACTTGAGTTCATGAAATGCTGTGTCGGCTTGCGAAGTCCAGGAGATCTTGTCCGTGTTCTTCATCAGCTGTTACAATGGGAGTGCCTTCTCCCCCAGCCGGCTGACGAAACGACTGAGGGAGGCCAGGCATCCGATGAACTTTTGGACTCCAAGCAGGCTCCTGGGCGGCTGCATCCTCTCGATTGTTGCAATCTTCTCCGGATTTTCCTCGATGCCTCGTTGTGATACAAGGAAACTGAGGAGCTGACCGGATGGCACTCCGAAGACGCACTTCTCCGGGTTCAGCTTCATCTGGTACTGGCGGAGTTGCCAAATGTCTCTCCCAGATCCTCGAGGTGGGTGCGCTTCTCCTTGGTCTTGATGCCCACATCGTCCACATAAGCATGCACGTTTTGGCCTATCTGCGAGTGCAAGCACTTCTGCATGCAGCGCTAATAGGTAGCGCCTGCATTCTTTAGACCGAAAGGCATGGTTACATAGTAGAAAGCCCTGTAGGGGGTGATAAATGATGTCTTAATCTGATCAGCCGGGTTTACTCGGATCTGATTGTAACCAGAATAGCAATCTAGCAAAGACAACAAATCATAGCCGGCCATGGAATCGATGACTTGATCGATACGGGGCAAGGTGAAGGGGTCTTTCGGGCACGCCTTGTTCAGGCTGGTGTAGTCGATACACATGCGTCAGGTCTTGTTCTTCTTCAGCACCAGGACTGGGTTCGCCAACCAGTCCGGGTGGTACACTTCCATGATGAACCCGGCTACAAGGAGCCGGGTGATGTCGTCACCGATTATCTTCCTTTTCTCCTCTGCGAACCGGCGCGGAGGTTGCTTGACCGTCTTGGCATCCGGCCGCACGTGAAGTGAGTGCTCGGCGAACTCTCTCGGCACACCCGGCATGTCACCATTCAAAGATGTCTCGATTCTCACGGAGGAAGTCGACAAGTGCGCCTTCCTATTTGCTGTCCAAGCCGGCACCAATGGTGACGAACTTAGTCGGGTCGGAGGGGTCGAGAAGGATCCTCTTTGTCTCCTTTGCCGGCTAGAAAGCTCCTTCTCCAGCCGGTTTGCTGCTAGCCGGCATGCCCTGCTGGGCCATGGCCACATTGCGCATGATCACGCGATTCTCCTCGGCTATGATGAGGGCCTCTGCCAGTTTGGAACCGGCTGAGGCGCACTCTATCGACCGCCTGAAGCAGACGACGACGGTGATCATGCCGTTGGGTCCCGGCATCTTCGTCTTGAGGTACACGTAGTGGGGGACGGCCATGAACTTGGCCAGGGCGGGGCGCCCAAGGAGAGCATGATAGGAGCTTGTTAGGTTTACCACCTCGAACCAGATCGGTTCGCGGCGGAAGTTCTCCTCAGTCCCAAAGATGACGTCCAACTGGATTTTACCCAGCGGGGCACAAGCTGGCCCCGGCAGTACGCCGTGGAACATTGTGGTAGTCGGGCGCAGGTCGCATTCGCGAATGCCCAGCTTCTCCAGCAAGGACAAGTGGAGGAGGTTGAGGCTGCTGCCTCCGTCGATGAGGACGCGCAAGAATCGACAGGTACGCGCGTTGGAAACGATGAGGGGGTCGAGCACCATGGCGTAGCCCCCGGGAGTCGGCAGATGCTCCGGCTGGTCTGCCCGGTTCCAGGTGATGGGGGTTTCTGACCAGTTCAGGTACTGGGGAACCGGAGAGACGATGGCATTGACCTCCTTGGAGCGTCGCCTGCGGCTGTGCTTGTCGTCCAGCTCCGTCTCGAAGATGTGGTAGGCGGCGTGCGGCTGGGGGTAGTAGTTGTTGTTGTTGCCGCCGTTACCGCCATTACCATGATTACTGGCTCCCCTAGCCGGTGGCGATGGTCCACCGGGAGGAGGCGGGGGGAGACAAGGCTGCTTACCCTGGTCTTTTAGCTGGCGGGTCCAGCTGCAATTCCGGGTGGTGTGAGTAGCCGGTTTGAAGGGACCACTATGCCACTTGCACGGGCCATCAAACATCTGGTCGAAGGTGAGCCGTGGCTTCTGCCTCCTTGCATCGTTGGCCGGTGCGTCGGGCGCACCCTCCACAGCATTGACCTGCCGCGCGTGGTAGCGGGGCTTCTGCTGCGCGGCTTGGCGGTCCCCATGGAACCGGTTGTCGTTGCCGTGGCATCTGGAGGATCCGGCTTCGCCAGCCGGATTGCTCGGGCGGTCGCGAGCCGGCTCCATGGGAGTCGGACGCCCATCCACATTTACTTAGAGGGGCTTCTTCATGGCGGCATCTGCCATGGCGTACTGATCCGCAACCGTCATGAGCTCCGCCATGATTTTCGGCTCGTCACACAGTAGCCGGTGGCAAAGCATGGTGCCTTCTCGGCAACCCTCGACGAAGAAACTGATGGCCTGGCTCTCCAGAATGCCCTCGCAAGTGTTGCGCAACTCCATCCACTTGGCGAGGTACTCGCGGTCAGTCTCGCGGTCACCCTGGACGCATAAGGCCAGGTCGTGTGGGCGCCCCGAGCGCTTGCACGTGCCATTGAAGTTGCAGACGAATACCTTCTCGAAGTCTAGCCAGGCGTTGATGCTGTTGCGTGCGAGGCTGTTGAGCCATGTCCTTGCCGACCCGGTTAGCATAAGGGGGACGTAGCGCACGGCTGTGCGCTTGATCCCATGGGCGATGCCGACTGTTGTAGCATAGTCGATCAGCCAATCTTCCGGCTTCATGCTGCTGTCGTACTTGGGGGTGTCCCTGGGAAGGGAAAACTTATCCGGGAATGACTCATTCTAGATGCGGGGTCCGAAACAAACCGGGCCGGTAGAATCTTCCTCCTCCGTGACGTGCGCTTGAGCGAGGAGCTCGATGCGGTCACAGGCATCCGGACAATCGGGGTTGGGCGCTCCCACCCGGCCCGAGAGACGGGAACCGGCGGGTCTAGGTGCTCCGGTTGGTGGAGGGGGAGGCGGCGGGTTGCTGTTCACCGTCTACTCCTGGCACGGCTGGCACCTGTTGCCAGAGCTGCGATGCCAGCTGCGGGCCTTAGCCGGCTGAGGGGAGGACGCCTGCTGCGTGTCGCACGGCGCACCCCTGCTGTTGGTAGGCAGCTTGCTCCCCCTGGAGTAGCTGGGGTCCTCCTGCATCTGCCGGTTGGCATTATCCTGCTCGTCCGCGATGCGGAGGAGCTCCTGCATGCGAGCGTGCTGGCGGGCTCGCTCCTTGCCCTCCAGATTGGGCAGTTCCTCTACCGCGGCTCGCGCCGCGCGTAGGTTCTTGATGGGCGTGCTGTAGGGCGGGTGCGTGATCCGGCTCCCCATCCTTTTCCATCCTACCACCTAGCTCTCCACTCGGCACCGCACCTTCCCGCGCCGGCTCGGCTCCGCGGTAGCCGGAGTGAAGTCGTGTGTGCGGTCATACTCGCGCCGGGTGATCTCGAGTTGCTTGCGGGTAGCCGCCAGCTCCATGGCCTCCTGGAGGAGGATCTGTCTCTCCATGGTGAAGTTGGCCTCCGCCTCCTCTGGATTATCCCCGAGGTTCACCGGCGTCAGGAGCCGATCAATGGTGTCCTCCAGCGGGTTCCGAGGCTGCGGAGGGGCGGAAGTTCTAACCTCGTCCGCGCCTCGCTCCCGTGGCTGGCGGGGGTGAGAGCTGGAGCCGGCCATCATGACCTCCACGCCGCAGGACGCGACGGGAGCGCTACCGCCCGGATGCGTCAACTCCGCGACAGAGACGATCTCCCTAGGGAAATGCTCCGGAACGGTGGCGACGTAGACTGGGAGGTCAAAGCAGGATGGAGCCATTCGCTGGGAAGGAGGTTCCGGCGAAGCAGGAAGCGTTGTCGATGATGCAGTCAAATTTGCCGAGCGTGAGCAGCAGGCCGGAGGCCACGCTTTCACCGGCTGAAGTGCGGGGTCCCGTGTGGAACGTGACTCCGTTCGAAGCCATCTAGCCCCATGGTGGGCGCCAACTGTCGTTGTATTGGGAACGACAGTACCTAAGAAGGTTAGATGGAGGTGTGGGGACTAGCAGGGAAGCTATCGACGGCGTCCACAGGCGGGATTGGATACAAGCAAGCGTAACGGGACACAGGAAGTACCCAGTGAAATGGATCATATGGGCACCTAGAGGGGGGCTGAATAGGTGCTACACCAAATTTTAATAAGTTTTCAATTTTAGGCTTAGCACAAACGGTAAATTCTCTAGATAAACTATTGGGTGGAATTTCCCTATATGCAACCCTATCTACTAGCGAGTAAAGAGCGAGTGGAAGAGGAACGAGTAAACCAAAGTGAAGCACGCGGAGATACAGGATTTGTTTGACCGCAGTTCCTTCCTTGTTAAGGGAAGTACGTCTGCATTGGAGGGGTGGGCGGTACTAAGACCACCACGCCACAAAAGGCCTCACCCTATTCTCCGATGGATCTCGCGACAACAGGCCTGATTCACCTTCCACTATAGGTACCCTTCCAGGCGGGCACCGGCGCCTTTACACAACTAGCGGGGCAACAACTCCACAACAACTTGGAGGCTCCTAAAATGACAACAAGCTGCCACAAGAACAAAGTTGTCAAATACAATAACAAGATCTAGGTATGGACAAGTATACGAAATCAGGGATTTCTCCAAGTGAATGGAGCGGAGTTGAAGCGCTTGATTCTTGATGTTGATGATGAACTTCTCCTCCTTCAATTCCACCAAAGATCAAGACGTTCGGGTGGTTGAAGTGGGACATCGAGAATGGGAGCTCTTGCACAGGGTCTGGTCAATTTCGAATGAATCAAGAGTTCTGAACGTTGGGGAAGAAGGGGTACTGATACCCCCTTCCGAAACCAGCCGTTGCACACTTTGGGGGCCAGATTATCTGGCCCAAGTGAGGGTCGGATTATCCGGCCTGGGGAAAACACCGCCCCAGACTCGGAATATCCGGCAGATAATCTGCCCCTTCACAGTGAGACGCGCTGAGCTTGCCCTTGGTCAATCCGGCCCCCCTCAAAACTTCCTGCACACTTAGCACACATGAAAATTCTCCATAGTATTGTTATCTAACACGCAAAACATAGAAAAACATGAAATGTTCTTTCAATCTCCCTCTTTTTGGTGTTAGATGACAATACCAGGATTTGCAGGAGAAAGACACAAGACCAATAGAGACAACTATGAAAGGGACTCCCCCTCAATGTGTGCATAATAGATTTTTGCATTGGAATACAAATGCACCCAAATAGGTGAATCTATTCCATAGACATAAGGGCAAAAACACATACCACCGAAGTAGAGAATAGGCATCCTTGACATAAATCACAATTATTACTAGATAACCATTATGAGCACGCGCCTTCCGTGATAAACCTCCAGCAATAGGATATGAATAGATATAACCATGAGCATAATCCATGATATGAAGTCCATAGGTATCATCCAGACAACCACATAAAGTCTCAACCACAAAACACAAACCACGAATTTAAAAGTTCAACACTAAATGGGCATAAGCAAGAAATAACGAACAGAAAAGTGCAAGTCCTTATGCCCGAACCATGCAAATCCACGGACAACCTAATAGAACTACTTCTCCCCCTTTGGCATCGAGACACCAAAAAGGGAGAAGAGTGATGCTAGCGCCCCATGGGATCACTCATCGTAGTCCTCGTCCTCGTCCTCTTCTTCATGCTCTTCCTCATCCTCATCTTCAAGCTCCTCAGTGTCACCTTCCTCATCTTCAGCATCAGCAGCAGGCGTAGAGGGGAACAAGTGACACTCCAGCTCACCATAGTTCAGCCCAGAGGAAGAGTTCCACCGAGCATACGGAGTGGGAGGTGTAGGAGACAGAGGAGCACCCTACTCATCATCACGAGGCAGCTCAGCAAACAAGTCACGGTGATGGATGGCGGAGAAGCATACTGCATCCAAAGCCCTATAGTTGATCTTGGCCTCCTTGCCCTTCCTCTTGGATACCCCCTTCCTAGTCCTCTTGGATTTTTCAGCCATGCGCCTCTCTTCGTTCTTCCTTCTCCTCACTTCAACTTCGTCCACTAGGTTACCTTGAGTGTCGTCCTGAAAGTATCTTGAGCGAGGACGGCGCTTGTAGGTCTTGCGAACACCGGAACCACCTGTGAGGAGAATAAGGGCGATAGCAAGGGGATAAGCATACACACAATTCTAGGAGAGAGCAAGGAAAAAGTAGTCAAAAAGTTCATAGGACAAACTACTCAATGCATACACCATAGTGAAACTGAAGCAGACTTGAATCTGTCAGGCCGGATTATCCGGCCTGGCCAGGGGCGGATAATCCAGCCCTGGCAGAAAATTTTGATTTCACCTAGAATGCATGCAAAAAAGTAGATCGGGCCTAGAAACTGCAAGACTACGATTTCTATGCGAAAACACATCATTCTAGACAACGTTCCACCCAACAAGATACACATCTAGCCAAAGATGGCGAGAGAGGGAGTTACCCTCACTCATTGGAGGAAGAACGCGGAGGAGAAGGTACCCAGAGGCTCGGAGAAGAAGATCCGGGGAGGCCCGGAAAATCCGGTGGCCGGAGAGGCTCCGGGGAGGGTGAGGGGCGGCAGGCGGTGGCTGGGGGGAAGGAGAGGGCTGGGGGAGAAGTGCTGCTCGTTAGGAGCCCTTCCCCCAAGCCCTGCCCTTTAAGATCAAATCCGCCAGGGCCGGATTATCTGGCCAACACTTGGGCCGGATTATCCGGCCTAAATTCTGGGATTCTGTTATACACAGAACCAGGCCCGCGCGTCCCTAAACAACACCCCCACAAGGTGTACAAGGGACTTGTGTGCAAGAGTAGATGTCTTAGGGGTAGGGAAGGCTTAGGATTAAGAGAGCCAAACTGAGATGGTACTAGACACTCAAAATTGCAAAATCCAAATCAAATAAAAGCCAAGATTGAGTGTGATTCCCATAAGAACATGAGAGAGAAAATAACATCCAAAAAGATCCAATTCTCCACAAGGGAGAGGGCGGTGGCTGAAGCCACCTTGTTGGAGTATATGGTGTGACACCGCGAAGATATATCTTGGGTTCACGACCAATACTCATCAATAAGCTCACATATCACAACATGATATTAAGAGAAATGATATATCTTGTTATTGGCATTATGGGGGGAGGGTTAGCTCAATGAGTTAGGACCACACTCCCCATATATCCATGACGACACCTAGACCAAACGAGGATTGAGATGTACGAGTGAGTGCATGGGTAATCAAGAGAAACTCCCGAAATCAATGATATTGAGCTCATTCCTCAAATAGCAGAATCTTGCTTCATCAAGTGGCTTTGTAAAAATATCCACCAGTTGGTTCTTCGTGCTCACAAAAGATAGATCAATATAGCCTCGAGCAACATGGTCACGGATAAAATGATTCTGAATCTCAATATGCTTCGTCTTTGTGTGCTGAACTGGATTGTACGCAATTTTGATAGCACTTTCATTATAACATAAAAGAGGCACTTTGTCACAATTGACACCGTATTCCTTTAAAGTTTGCCGCAACCACAATAATTGAGTACAAGCGCTGGTAGCAGCAACATATTCAGCTTCGGTGGTGGAGAGAGATATACAATTCTGCTTTTTGGAGGACCAACAAACAAGAGATCTTCCCAAGAATTGACAAGCTCCAGAAGTGGATTTCCGATCATCCTTATCACCAGCCCAATCCGAGTCAGTATAACCACATAAAGAGAAATTGGAGCCCTTGGGATACCAGAGACCAAAGTTGGGGGAATGAACCAAATATCGAAAGATCCTCTTGAAAGCCACTAAGTGGCTTTCTTTAGGAGCTGCTTGATACCTTGCACACACTCCCACACTGAACACAATATCGGGTCTAGATGCGCAGAGGTAAAGGAGAGAGCCGATCATGGACCGGTATACCTTTTGGTCCACATCTTTACCATGAGGGTTGAGTTCAAGATGACACTGTGTTTGCATCGGAGTGGCGACACCATTTAGATCCGTCATCTTGAATCTCTTGAGCATGTCTTGGATGTACTTTTCTTGATTAATAAAGGTTCCTTCTCTAAGTTGCTTGATCTCGAATCCAAGAAAGAACCGTAATTCCCCCATCATATATATCTCAAACCTGTCAGTCATAAGCTTTGAAAATTCATCGTTAAAAGCTTTGTTAGTAGAACGAAAGATGATATCGTCTACATATAGTTGGCATATGAAGAGCTCCCCCTTAACCTTCTTAGTAAAAAGAGTGGGGTCGATTCTCCCAACTTCGAAGCCACGATCTAACAAAAGCTCTTTAAGGTGCTCATACCACGCACGTGGGACTTCTTTTAGGCCATAGAGTGCCTTATCGAGTTTGTAGACATGGTTCGAGAAGTTAGGATCCTCAAACCCCGGGGGTTTCTTTACGTATACCAACTCATGTAGAGGACCGTTAAGGAAGGCACTCTTGACGTCCATTTGCTGCAACTTAAAATTGTTATGAGCAACAAAAGGAAGTAGGATACGGATGGACTCAAGGCGAGCCACTGGAGCATAGGTCTCGCCGAAGTCGATGCCCTCAACTTGTGAGTACCCTTGTACCACAAGTCTTGCCTTGTTCCTCACAAAAATGCCATTCTCATCTTGCTTGTTCTTGAAAATCCACCTGGTGCCGATAACATTGCGGCACTCTTTGGGTTTCTCCACTAGTTTCCAGACTTTGTTGTGCTCGAAATTATTCAATTGTTCATGCATAGCAACAACCCAGTCTGGGTCTTCAAGAGCTTCAAAGACCTTCTTAGGTTCCACCATGGAGATATGAGCTTGATGCTCACCAAAACTGGCCAATTCTCTTCTTGTAGAAACCCTTCGTCAAAGATCACCAACAACCTTGTAGAGAGTGTGACCCCTCAACTCAAGGTTACGATCAGCCCGAGCCTTGCGACGAAGTTCAATAAGTTTGTTGTCTCTTGGTGGAGGATATTCATCACTTGAGTCTTCATTGGAAACATTTTCTCCGCCTTGATCAGTAACTGGAACATCAGTAGCAGGTGGTGGAACGCATGCCCTTGAGGTGAATCCGTAGCCATAACAGGAGGCTGCAGAACTGGAGAGTCAGGGCCGGATAATCCGGCCGATGAAGAGGCCGGATAATTTGGCCTGGGAGTACTTGCAGCAGCTTCATCAGGAAGCCTGGGACTTGCTTGAACTGGCAAGGAGCTAGATAATCCGGGGTCCGCCGGAAAATCCGGCCTGGAGCTTGCGTTGATATCTTCACCACCAGGAGCAGCATGGTCAGCTGGAGCGGGGTGGCCGGATAATCCGGTGTCAACCGGAAAATTTGGCCTGGACCTTTCTGGAGCATCTTGACCTTCGGTAGTTGATGGAGATGGTGTAGAAGTTGCCCCCATGGTTGGAGCATGTTGCGTATGTGTAGATGAGGGCTCTATATGAGTAGAGCATTGTCCTTCCCGGTCTGCCACAAGGGGTTCCTCAATGAGGCGGAAGAATCCCACGCCCATTCTTCTTATGGCATCTTGGGGTATTTCAACATCTGCATCACAAACACCAACTAGCTCCGCACGGGAACCGTCATTTTCCTCGAACACCACACTACAAGATTCTACAACAGTTCCGGAGAGCTTATTGTAGATTCTATAAGTGTGGGATTCGGCACCATAACCAACAAAAATACCTTCTAGAGCCTTAGATTCAAACTTAGATAAACGAACTCCTTTAATAAGAAAGAAACACTTACACTCGAATACCCGGAAGTATGAGATGTTTGGCTTGTTACCGGTAAGTATTTCATACAGAGTCTTGTCCAAAATCTTGCGGAGGTATAAACGGTTGGATGAATGACAAGCAGTAGAGATTGCTTCAGCCCATAAGTTATATGGACATTTGAATTCGGCTAACATTGATCTTGCCATGTCTATTAGAGTTTGATTCTTCCTCTCGGCTACACCATTTTTTTGAGGGGTGTACGCAGCGGAATATTGATGTCTTATCCCCTCTTCACTTAGGAACTCATTTGAGGTGTAGTTCTTGAACTCCGAGCCGTTATCTCTCCTTATAGCTAAAATGGGGACGTTGTGTTGACGTTGAACCTCGTTGGCAAAGTCAATGATAGTTTGTTGAGTTTCACTCTTCAACTTGAAGAAATAAACCCAAGTGTATCTTGAGTAATCATCAACAATCACTAGACAATACTTCTTCCCACCGAGGCTTGCATGAGATGGAGGTCCGAAGAGGTCCACATGAAGGAGCTCCAAAATCCTTTTTGAAGAGATAATGGTTTTCCTTCGATGAGGTGAATCATGCATTTTACCTTCAACACACGCCCTGCAAACACGATCTTTGGCAAAAGAGACATTTTCTTTTAGTCCAAGAATGTGGCCACCCTTGTGGAGACTTTGCAAAGTTATCATATTGACGTGGGCTAGTCGGCGATGCCATAGCCAGCCCACGTCAACCTTTCCGAAGAGACACATCGGGCCTGTAGTGGTTTTCCCCGAAAAGTCCACCACGTACCGGTCGTTTTCGGCATATCCCACGAAAGTGACTTTAAGAGACTTGCTCCACAAGAGTACCACTAAATCAGCATCAATGTAAACTGCAAAGCCCATCTTACCAAGGGCACGAACTGAAAGTAAGTTATACCCGAGGGTCTCAACAAACATGACGTCCACGAGAGAGATGTCATGAGCCACCACAACTTTGCCGAGACCCATTACCTCAGATTTTGACTTGTCACCATAGGAGACGGTAATGTGATTAAGGTTTGGCAGCATCTCCGTGATGATCTCCTTGCTTCCGGTCATATGAATCGTGCAACCGCTATCGAGTACCCATTTAGAACCACCGGAAGCATAGCCCTGCAAGAAAATTACTTCTTGGTTTTAGGTACCCATTTTTCAATGGGTCCTTTCATGTTAGTAACAAGGGTCTTGGGAACCCAAATAGACCAAGGAATGTAACAATCATAAGGCCCTACATAACTAGCATAAACATCGCCATAAAAATCACAATATAGTTCGAAGTTAGGATTGTTGATCCTTGCAAAACCATCAGAATTAGTCTTGTCATTGGTAATGTTGCTAGTCTTTGATTGAGCAGTCTTGTTGTTCTTCTTCTTCTTGTTTTTCTTGCTCTTTATCTTGGGTATGTAACCAAGACCTTCTTTACTGTTGTTTGTCCTTTGCCTGCTCAGTATCTCATCAATAACCCCTTTACCTTTGTGTTGAGAACTTCTTGCAAGATCTTCTTTTCCAAAGGATGAAGTGGAGGTACTTGGCACATCATACCGTTTCAATTGAGTTTGGAGCTGGTCATGAGACTCATTTAGAGTAGAATGATCACTCTTCAATGCCTTGTGAGCACTTTCAAGATCATCAAACTTCTCCAAAAGTCTAGCATGAATAGCCCCAAAATCAATCTTTTCTTTCTTTAGTTTCTTTACCTTGGCAAGAACATGGTCACGTTCTTTAATGAGCTGAGCTACAACTTCTTCTTGTGACTCCTATAGGGATTCGAGTCTTTCTTCCAAAGAAACTCGAGCTTCCTCTTCCTCTTCCAAGGCATTCTTCAAAGAAGCTATCTCCATGGCATCTTCTCTTTCAATTCTGCCCTTTTCTTCAAGGAGATCTTCGGCTTGAGCAAGTTGACTCATAAGAG
The DNA here is from genome assembly GCA_910589775.1 of Avena eriantha. Taxonomy (NCBI): domain Eukaryota; kingdom Viridiplantae; phylum Streptophyta; class Magnoliopsida; order Poales; family Poaceae; genus Avena; species Avena eriantha. The sequence continues at coordinate 451,427,799 of OU342741.1, read as the reverse complement.
CATCAAAATGGAGTTTGTGCTCACCTTGTAGGTTAGTGAAAAAAGTATCCAAGGCAATAACTTCTTCTTTCATTTCAAGACTGTCATGATCATCCATATCCAAAATTATGTTAGTCTTAGGAAATGAAGAGTTAGAAGTCGATACCTCGGATCCTCTTGCCACTAGACAAGTGGCGTTATTGTTGATGGCGTTCTCGTTCGGCGAGTCGAAGAGGGAGGAGGGAGTCGATGTGGTGGCTATAGCAGCCACTTCACGGGAACTATCATCATCCTCTTGATCTTCACTTGCGGAGGAGTATTCCTCTTGAGCTACAAGGACCATCTTGGGTTGCTTCTTGAAAGGGCCATTCTTCTTAGCAAATGGCTTCTTCTTAGGAGCTTTGGATTTCTCTTTAAGAATGAGCCTGCCACCATTGTCTTCTCTATTTTTATAAGGACACTCGACTACAAAGTGCAGTCTATCTCCACAGTTGAAGCAAGTTCTCAATCTTGGGCCACTTTCTCTTCTTCCATTTGACCCATTCTTGCGCTCAAGTTCAGACTTGGCTTTGGCAGGGTCCTTCCCAAAGTTCCTTACATAGAATGCCATGTACTCACCAGGAGCATGTTTGACCTCATCGGGGCAGTCCATGGATACCCCCTCAAAAGCTCCTCTATCGTCCACTTTCTCAACAACATTGGCTTTGAGAGCCACATTGACACCCTTTTGCATTCCAATGGCCCGAGCACGGACATCTTCAGCATTCTTTGCCGCCACATTGAATGACGCCATTTCTTGCATGACTTTGTTGGATGTCATTTGATGATAGTTGTGTCTACCTTGCAAGCTCTTCAAATCCGTTGGTTCGAAAGGCATTAAGGCACTCACATACTTTCTTTTTATCCATGCATCATCAATGTGTGTGGCCCCATGCTTCTGAAATGTTGTTGCGATGCCCTTGAGTCTTCTATACATGTCCTCATGGTTTTCACCATCTGACATGTAGAATCCCTCAGCTTCATTACTAAGGGCATCATACCTGTTTCTTCTCATGCTTTCATTTCCAATGAAAAGGTCCGTAAGAGCATCCCACGCCTCTTTAGCTGTATTGAGATGTTCAATGTGTGGCATGTCCTTGGGACCCACACCCAGCTGTATCATGTGGAGAGCGGTGGCATTCAACTGGCTATCCACAACTTCCCTTCTCGTAAGATTGGTTTGATCTCCAATATGAAGACCTTCTTCAATAATCCTCCACAATTCAATAGAGGAGCTGCAGACATGATATTTCATTAGAAATTGCCATTGGTTAAAAGAGGATGCAGTGAGCTTGGGTGGATCACCCCTATTGTTTATATGAGGATGATGGATAGGTGGGTCGGGGGAATATACGTGGCGAACCTCACTATATTCCTCCTTACCACTTCCCTTTTTGGAGGTGGAACCATTTAGTTTTTCACCTTCCACATCATCATCCTTGGATCCGGTGTTACCCTTTTCCTTAGATGATGGTGTGGGAGCCTCAGAGGAGGATGGAGATGGGGCTATGGATGATGTAAGGCGAGCAATCATTTGATTCATCTCCTCCATCTTGGCCTCAAAGGATTTCAACAAGGTTGTTTCCAACGACTTGAGATCATCCATTGTGACCTTATCCACAGCCTCATTTCCATCATCCTTGGTACCCATACTACTCTTAGGCGGTTAAGCCCGAATTAAGAGCCAGGTCTCTGATACCAATTGAAATGGATCGTATGGGCACCTAGAGGGGGGGGGGTGAATAGGTGCTACACCAATTTTTAATTCTTTTTCAATTTTAGGCTTAGCACAAAGGGTAAATTCTCTAGATAAACTATTGGGTGGAATTTCCCTATATGCAAACCTATCTACTAGCGAGTAAAGAGAGAGTGGAAGAGGAACGAGTAAACCAAAGTGAAGCACGCGGAGACACAGGATTTGTTTGACCGCAGTTCCTTCCTTGTTAAGGGAAGTTTGTCTGTGTTGGAGGGGTGGGCGATACTAAGACCACCACACCACAAAAGGCCTCACCCTGTTCTCCGATGGATCTCGCCACAATAGGCCTGATCCACCTTCCACTATAGGTACCCTTCGAGGCGGGCACCGACGCCTTTACACAACTAGCGCGGCAACAACTCCACAACAACTTGGAGGCTCCCAAAATGATAAGAAGCTGCCACAAGAACAAAGTTGTCAAATACAATAACAAGATCTAGGTATTCACAAGTATACTAGATTAGGGATTTCTCCAAGTGAATGGAGAGGAGTTGAAGCGCTTAATTCTTGATGTTGATGATGAACTTCTCCTCCTTCAATTCCACCAAAGATCAAGACCTTCAGGTGGTTGAAGTGGGAGATCAAGAATGAGAGCTCTTGCACAAGGTCTGGTCAATTTCGAATGAATCAAGAGTTCTGAACGTTGGGGAAGAAGGGGTACTTATACCCCCTTCTGAAACCAGCCGTTGCACACTTTGCGGGCCAGATTATCTGGCCCAAGTGAGGGCCGGATTATCCGGCCTGGGAAAACACCGCCCCAGACTTGGAATATCCGGCAGATAATCCGCCCCCTCACAGTGAGACGCGCAGAGCTTGCCCTTGATCAACTTCTTGGGGCCGAATTATCCGGCCCTATGTGAGGGCCGGATTATCCGGCCTAGAGAAGAAAAACCGCCCCAGTTCGGATTTTCCGGGAGAAAATCCGACCGAATACCGTGCGACGCGCCTTGGCCTCTTTAGCTCAAAAACTGGGGCCGGATTATCCGGCCCTTGCGAAACCCGGATTATCCGGCCTGGGAAGGAAAAACCGCCCCAGTGCGGATTTTCCGGGAGAAAATCCGACTGGACACAGAGCGACGCGCCTTGACTTCCTTGAGAGATGAGGTAGGTCGGATTATCCGGCCCTTGGAGGGGTGGATTATCTGGCCCCCTCAAAACTTCCTGCACACGTAGCACACATGAAAAGTCTCCATAGTATTGTTATCTAACACGCAAAACATAGGAAAACATGAAATGATGTTTCACCCAGGTTCAGAGCCCTTGTGATGAGGTAAAGCTCCAACTCCTTCCGGATCTGACTATGTGGGATGTACGAACTACAAGTGCTCCTCGAGCTGTATTCTCTAGCTACTGCCTTAAATGCAATGAGACCAACCCTTTCTACTGAGGCCTTGCCTCTCCTTATATAGGCAGAGAGGCAACGGTCTCACTGGCCAGTCTGACTGGTGGGCCCCACAGGCGGGCCCTAGCCGGCTGGTCATCTACAGTATCCGGTATGGTATGTTGCATCGGAGTACGAGCGGTATGGCTGTCGTAGGCATAGTGGACACCGTGCGAGCATGTTGTCAGCACTGGGCCACTGTTCCCGTGTCATCCCCGCAAAGTCTTCGGTATGGCCGAGTAGTGGCCGGTCTTGTCATCGTAGAGGGCGTACCGTGCACTGATACGCACGACGCCCTATCTCCTTGATTGGTTCCGGCTATGTCGCTATAACCGGCTGCTTCTTGTCGATCCGGCTACCGCGCGGTAGCCGGCCTGGCTTGCTTTGTCCGGCTGCCTCTTGCCAGCCGGACACCATCCGACTGTCTTGTTTCTTGTCTGGTTGGGGTATCTGGGGATCATCCCCCCGACACATGTGCATGGCACGTGCTACTTACTATAGTCCTAGGACTCCGTATAAGGTATGCACTACTCCATCCCGGAATACTCCTACCTCTGTTTTTGATTATAAGGTAGTACTACTAGTATCTGATGACGGAGGGAGTATATTATGATACTAGTATCTGATACCAAGTCAGTTATTTCTAGACGGAGGGAGTATATTATGATACTAGTATCTGATACCATCTCCACAATGCGTAGTACTACTATCATGTACTGTATTGTACTTAGTACTAGTAGTATCAATCTTAGTGTATTTATTGTTTTGTAATCTCAAGGTAAAATTGTGTACAAGATTTATTTGAGATTATTTTTTTATGATACTCTACCTGTGGTACCAACACAATCTCTTTCATCATTAATTGCCGTGAAACATAAGCATTTTCCATGCATATAATAAGGCCTTTGACAATGCGGGAGTCTCTTAGCACGGCATCCTAGGCAAAATGCTTTTGTGGCATGTCAATAAGGAGGAGAGAGGGTATTGTTGTATCTTAGCTAAGATACACCCCTTGCACGTAATCATAGGTAAAAAGAGTTGATTTCCCAATAAAATGCATGCATGAGAGCAAAAACATTAAATTAAGATACAACCTATAAAATACAATGCATGTTGTCTATTAGTTATTTATAACTCCTATGGTAACGTTCTAAGATACACCCCATTGTGAAAGGCCTAATGCATGATACATACCACATGATACCCCCGTTGGGGCTAGTCTCATCCCAAACAGAGGTAGGTTAGTAGTACTAGTACCTCCATCCTGGAGTAGTACTGGAGTACAATATTTCGTCTTCCATGTAGCCCTAGGTCGTCAAAGCGATGTGTACACCAGGTCAGAGGGAGATAATTACTCGGGAAACACAACACTTCCCTAGTTTTAACCGTACTAGTCTCTTGGCAAAGAGATAAGGTATCGGTCCATGGCCATTGAATTTGGATGGACAGACGATATTTCCTAGAGTGAGATGACGAGTCTAGTACTCCTAGTATTTAACTATTGTACCAGTCTCTCTCGCTCGCTCTCGTCAACCCTCTCAGATATGTGCTCCTCTCTCTGCTCTCTCGCTCGGTCTCAAAATCCCTCTCAGATCTGCCGCAGTTGAAGAAGGCGGCTCTATGGCGGATGAGTGGTTTGAAGATACGATTGACATGAGCCCAATGAGGCAGGTCTTCAGCTGCAGGCTATCTTATCAAATTGTTCGTCGTCCCGTGTACATGGTTATTACTTCTTTCTTCATGATGTTTTCCACACTGGTTCAATACAACTCTTGTTTTTGGGCTAAATATCTTTTCCTTGCACGAGCAGTGCTTTGGCAAGGCTGCGACGCAAATTGCATGCGCACAATGTGATGGAAAATTGTCTGATGGCCAGTGCCCGGGATGTGAATACGAAGGCGTCTTCGAACCAACCACTGCCATGAATCAGAAGTCCTCGGGAATGAGGCTCAAGTGCAGCAACAAAGGCTGTGACATGTCTGGCAACTTCCTCGAGTTCATCGAACACCAGACGGCGTGCCCGCACGAGCAGAGGACGACATAGGTTCTTGACAAAAAAGAACTGTATGATATCGGGGTGTCTATGTGTGTGCTGATTCCGTCTAGAGTATGGTTTAGTTTCTGTTGTGGTTGTGTTGTACCTATAGTAGTTATGTTATATAAATAAATTGAATCATCATCGCATTCACATAGTTTCTCTCTTTTACCGATAGCAAGCAGAAGTACCACTAGCCTGTGCATCGACATAGTTTCTCTCTTTTAGCTAAAAAGCTTGAAAATTCGTAGAACTTGGGTGGCCCTCCACAGCGTATGCAAATATCGGTGCCCAAACCACTTCTCATCCATCCGGCACCAGGGCCTACGCTGCACAGCCGATGCCACAAAAAAAATTCAAGGGACTGGAAAAGCTACTTACTCTGATGCCCAAACTCAGGATATGTTAAAATATTGGTCTTCCATGTCCATCTTAACAACCCTTCCTCTATTTAACACAGAGACCACAACGATCCCTCTCGTAAGGTGGGAGTAACTTATTACTAGCTAGTCCCTCCATTTCAAATATAAGATGTTTTAGCTTTGTGAATAGAGTGTATCTAGACCACTTTTATTGTGTAGATTCATCTAGATTTGGAGTGAATCTATACACTAAAATGTGTCTACATACACTCCTTTCACAAAGCTAAAACATCATATATTTTGAAACGGAGGGAGTAGTAATTTGCATGTACATGCAATGCCAACTAAGCAAATTGGTGATATGACATGATAATTAATGATGAAAGAGAGGGAGGTATTACCATAAAATCACACATCCCTATATATATGAGTTTAGAACCTAATTAATTAGGTCCTGCATGACACCACACACATGTTACCACCCACTATGAAGATAGTAACAAATGCAAGTTACTATATTTAGGCTGGTCATGGTGGGGAGTAACTTAGAGTAGTAACATGCATATGTTACTAGTCTAAGTTACTACCTCCATAGTGGAAAATAACATAAGTGTGGTATCATGCAAAGTCTCATTTATTGCAATGTAGAATCATTTTGTCTTGAAATTCTGCTGCAAGCGTACTATGTAGTGAGGAGAGACAAATAATGATTTTCTAGTTCTTATGGCCGGGTCATACTGGTATGGTCGACCGCAAGGTTTCTTAGCTTAAGACCGAGTGCTACAATGTTTAAATTCCACTAAGGTTGACCATAGGTGTCTTATATCCGACCTTATTTTCACATTGGAGACGTCCTTATGGTAACATAGCGAGTTACCCCAAGGCTCTCTCTCATCATTTAATTGCATGCCGTGTCATCTAAATGCTTAGTTGGCAATACATGTAGCACTATGTTACTACCCAAATTACTCCGACTAGCACTATGACCAGCCTAACTAGAACCATGAAGAGAGGACGAGTCAGGGCTAGCGTGGGGAGTGAGGAGGTAGCACGGCCCCGCCTTTTGTTCGAGCGGTACACTCTCACCCATTTCCCATGGCCTCTGCCCCCTCATCCAAGCCAGCACCATCGACTAGCCGTCGCCCCCCTCCCCTCCCCTCCCCCACCCCCCAAAAAAATCCCAAAATGGCAGCGCCACCGGAACTGGAGCGCTCCTCACAAGAGCTCATCATCAAGTCTGGCCCCCATGTCTTCCGTGCCTGCCGCATATCCGCAGCCACAACCGACTTCTCTGTCGCCGAGCCACAATTAGTTAACGAGGTGATGCCATACACAATGAAACTAAAGATCTTGTTCTCAAGGATGTACGAGCGCAGGAGGATGCCTGGGTCCATCCTATCCCCTCTAGAGGAGGACGATGTTGCGACCACACCCTGCAAAGAGGAAGTGTTGAATCTCAGCCTTCCTCCTAGCAAGCTGCAAAGAGCGAGCAAGGTCATGGGAACTATGCGCAAGGGTCTTGGCCATGTATGGCTGCTGAAGAACCTACAACTCACATCATAGGGGTGGGACATCATCATGCCGTACGACATTCTGCACCGGCTCTGGCTTGAGGCGTGTATGTGGGTCGACAGGTTCCACTTCGACCTAACCCTCAGCGTGAATCTCCAACTCATCGTCAACTTGTTGTCGCTTCAAGACAGTTGGTTCCTTATTGAGAAGAAGGATGGCCACTGTAGCATATGCATGCAGGCGCTGTCGAAGCGCACAACGGTGCGTCTCCGGGGATGCAACCATCTGTACCACCGCAAGTGCATCTTCACTTGGTTTGATACCAACACCAGCTGCCCTATCTGCCGAGACAATGTGCCCGCCCATCTTTACTGACACGGGGTGCATATGCCCCCTTCTGTATGAAACTGGTCCTATGGTTGATAATTATGAACCAATCTTTCTGCTGCACGCCACGTGAACCCGTTCTACATATGTTTTCACTTGTCGAATTAAGCTTAATCCAATTTAGACAGGGAAAACAATTAGTCTAGGATTACAATCCAACAGGAAATTGTCATCATGTCTCATACATTTTACAAAAACAAAACCAATATGAATCACTGTTCATCATATCACGGCATAATATGAAAAAACAGTCTAATCATCATCACTATCATCGCTTTCTGCACCACCACATTCTAGATCCACATAATTCGACTGGATTGGATCTTCTTCCCCTGGCCATTCATCATACATGTCCTGAGATTCATTAGGTCGAACCAGTTTTCTCCTGTCTTTCTCGACTACACTAACCTCGATAGTGAAATCTACTTGTCCATCATGCGTAGAGCCGCCTCTGGTAATGAAATTTTCATCGATGCTAGCCAGTTCAGTTACCATACAACCACTAGGATCATCTTGGTGGGCAACATCTGTGGTGACTGGCTCGTCATACTCATTCACATCATAGGTGCTCCTTGCCTCAAACCTTTGAACATATTGCTAGTCCTTATTATCTCTGTTACCCAAGAATATTACCTTGGAAGCTTGAGTTACCAAAAATATGTTCCTCCTTATACCACTCATTAGTAGTATTGTTTGATATGAAGTTCCCATCATTTCTGGGGCCTCTTTTCTGGTTCAGATCTTGGTCATACCAACAACAGTTGAATAGAACCAGAGATCAACCACCAATCTTGTCATTATAATTCAACTCAATAACCTCTTTTATGCGACCATAATGATCATAGTCATCTTACTTCTTCATTTTGGCTATCAAGTGCTCTCCACTGGTCGTGATGGCACAGTTTTGTGTCTTCAGATGTTTGTCACACTCATAAGTGGTGTAGTGGACACCATCATCATTGCAAGCTGAAGCTGTCTGCACCCTCTTTGTCGGACCATGTGATAAGGCATAGAGACCATGACTAACATCGCCCGGATTCTCTTCATACAGCTTCGTGATCTACGGTTATACAAAATAATCAAGAGGTCATCTCATGTGCATAATTCGTATGCAATTCAAAGTTCAATTGACCATCTTACATGATTCCTAAACCATTCCTGAAACCCACCCCCACATACTGGTGTAGCATAATCTATTCCTTTGCTTGCTTTAAATAACTTACAAAAACGATACTCAAGTAAGACATCTGAACATATCTTGCTACAAGTTTCATTTCATATATGTGAGGATATGTATGAATAGTACTCACGCAACAAAGTTTTCAGCCTCATCAGCGTTATTCAGCACATACCAAGTAAGTTGGTCATATTCATGCTGTAGTAATGTTCTATGTTCCTTCTTTCCTACTAGGCGAACACCATAGTTAAAAACAGATTTTTCAACTTCTTCAATTCTGCCACCTAGATTAGATCTCGTTTTATGTTTAGGAATGTATCTTGAGCAAAATGCAAATGCTTCAGCAACAATGTATGCCTCTACAATGCAAGCCTCTGCTCTAGCCTTGTTCCTAATAGTACCCTTGATAGTGCATAGTCGATGTTCTATAGGGTACATCCATCTGTACTATACGGGACCTCTATAAAGTGCATCTTCGGTCAAATGAACAGCCAAATGCACCATCACATCAAAGAAGGCTGGTGGATATATCAGCTCAAGCTTGCATAGGATTTCTGCCATGTCCATCTCAAGACGCGCTACAACTCTTCTGTCCAGAGTTTTGTTAGAGATTTCCCTAAAGAACTTTCCCAACTCCGCAAGCATGTTGTACAAATTCTTGTTCACTAAACCTTTAACGCCAAGATCTAAAAGCCTTTGTAGTAGGATGTGGCAATCATGAATTTTCAACCTTGGAGCTTTTTTCCCACTACATTGATACAATTTGCAATGTTCGAAGCAAATCCAGATGGGAACTTCACACCTCGGAGGAAGTCATAAAATAGTACCCTTTTATTCATCGGCAAGGTAAATTTTGCACCTCGAAATTTGTAATGTTTTGCACCGCCCTTATCAACCGTATCTTTAGGATGCAGCTTCAAGTTGTTTTTAACATTGAGTTTTTCGCAGTCAAGCCTAGCATTATAGCTATCTTTTGTCTTAGATGGAATGTTGAGTAATGTGCCTATAATGCTGTCACATATATTTTTTTCCATGTGCATGACATCAATATTATGTCGAAGTGTCTTACCAGCCTAATACGACAAGTCCCATAGAGTGGATCTGCGCTTATAAAATGTTCTCGGTTCCTTTTCCTTCCCTTGGGAATCTGCTGCTACTTCTTCCGCTCTCTTCCTTTTGGATGTTGCTCCTACAGTCGCTGCATCTTCTGTATTCTTTCTTTTACCTCGTCTGGAAGCTGGTTGTTTTCCTGGTTTGACATTTCTAACCTTTTGTAAATGCGCCTGCAACTCAGATGCAATGAACTTTTGTGGTGCAGTGCCATATTCAGTCCTCTTTCCATAGAACTGCAATTTTTTCAAGTTTTTTCGGAATTTGTGGCCTTGAGGAAGAAAAACCCGGTGGCCAAGGAAACTAGTCTTATTTTGTAGCCTCACTATGACCTGTTTTGTCTCACAGCAAACACATGCATTATAACCTGCAATCACTCTGCCTAACATAGTGCCAAGAGCTGGAAAATCATGGGTGCAGAAAAGCACAGTAACACTCATAGGGAACTTGGCATCTTCAGGTTTGCTGGCAAGGATATCAGGAGTCATGACACCCTTCCATAGTTCCTGCAAGACTCGTATAAGAGGCTACATGAACAGATCAAAGTTCTTCCTAGGTGATTTGGGACCTGGGATGAGTAAAGCCAGCAAGCAGTTCGACTGATCAGTGCATGCCTAGGGAGGCAGGTTGTAAATTGTAACAAGTACTAGCCATATGCTATACGACTTACTCATGTTGCCAAATGGGTTAAATCCATCTGTAGCTAGGCCAAGTCTCAGGTTCCTTGGATCACTTCAAATCCTAGATGAGCCTTGTCAAAGTTCTTCCATTCATCGCCATCAGCTGGATGTCTGAGTAAGTAATCGTCTGGCTTGAGAATCTCTTTGTGCCATCTTGTTTCCTTAGATGTTTGTTCTGACTGAAACAACCTCTTTAATCTATCTATAATTGAAAAATATCTCAGAACCTTATAAGGATCTTTCTTATTTTTATCACCATTTTTCCATCTTGATTCGTTACATACTGGGTCTTCATCGAGGTTTTCATAATCCTCCCAGAACAGTACATAGTTATTTGGACAAAAATGGATCTTCTCATATGATAGTCCAAGTACCTTGATGTACTGTTTCATCTCATAAAAGGATTTTGGCAGTCCTTCCCTAGGGATTGTCTCGCTGTACACCTTAATCAGTGAATAGAAAGCTTTGTTGGTAATCTTGTTGAACGACTTCTCCTTTAGTAATTTCATTACCAGTTCGAATCTTGAGATACCAGAATCAGGTTCTACTAAACACTTGGCATCTTCTATTAGGTCAGAAAAAGTGATCTTTTAAAAGAAGGAGCGCCTTTTTGGTTGTAGTGGGGTACAAATCCCTGAACAAACCAGAAAGGTCCTCATTCTCGATCTGATTAGCTTCAGGCGGATCAGCATCAGCTAGAGGATCAAGAACAAGATGATCATATGGTTCACCATGTTTAGTCCACCTAATATATGTGCGTTCCATCCCATTAACGAATGTATGGTCTACGACTATGCTCTGACTCAGCTTTTTATAATTAAGGCATTGTTGGCATGGGCAAAACACATCTGAGTCACTGTTATGCTGTCTAACAAACTTCATGAAGTCATTTACACCTTCCCAATATGAAGGTGTTATTTTTTTCCATTCGGTATCTAATATCTGGTCCATCTGTTGTGGATAGAGATGGTCAGAAGCTTTCAAGATATTTCACAGAAAAAATTGATTACAGATCTAATTAAGCTAAGATATCTAAGTAACCTGATTAAATATAGCACTATAAATGCCACATAATTTTAGCTTATTTCAAAAATTGAGTGCAGAACTATGTTACATATTTTAGAGAATAGATTGACCGAGCGCAAAATTCCAACCAATTCGAATAAACAGATCAAGTGAAGAACGATGTCGAACGAACAGATCGAGTACGAAACTACTTCTATAGAATGATCGAGCGAAATAAGGATATTATAAGTGTACCATGGGCATCGACCAGCTAACCGCCGGCCTGTGTGCATCTCAAAAAGAATGGCGCCGCCAGCAATGGTGTCAGGCGCCCCGGCTGATAGACAGAGTGTGAATGTTTTGGTGCGCGGCTTGTGTTTTTGACCGCATGCGTGGCTCTAGAAGAATGGCGCAAAGAGACTGTAGCTGGGTACTGGAGTGAAGGAACGACTTGGAAGGCCTGAGTGGGAAAGTTTTGGTGCGTGCGGGATAATTTCATGGGCTCAGTAATAAAAATTCCAAATCTCAACAAAGAAGAAAAAACGAGGGAACAAATTTTGGCCCATGAAGAATAGGGCATCCGCCCCCAGTTAGCCCAGAATCTTTTTAATTCGGCCTTTATGGTCATCCCCTTCCCCAGCCCCCAAGAAAATGCTCTGCCTACCTATGTTGTTTTGTTGAAACTACTGCATTACTAGTAAGTTCCACGTACCCTACACGTGAGACCCGGATATTGTCACTATATAAAATCATAATAGATAATTCTTAAAAAAGTATAATTTGATCGACATCTATATAGTATGGGTGTGTATTTAGTCCTTTACTTTAGAGAGTGACTATTGGGCAGCTAGCTGTTTTGTAATTGAGAAATAGACAGATTTTTAAGCCAATAAGAAGATGATACCTGTCAGGCTGAAAACTAAATGAAAAGAGAAAAGTGTCTGTTTTTGGCTAGACAAACAGACATATTTTCTAGCCAACCAATGAGTTGTAACAATTTGTATTTGAGTCTATGTTTTTTACTCTAAAGTCCTCAACCTCTAGCTACAAAAGGCCCGTAACATATGTAGCTTTTCGACCATATAGACATGACGTCGGTTTCAATCTGGTCCGGAACCAAAAAATGAGCGACCTCCTGAGTCCAGCCAAAAACCAAAAATACACCAGCCTCAACCTGTTTGACTTCTGGTACTGTTGGGAGCGCGGTCAAAACCTTCTCGGTTCTCTTCCACCTGATGGAGCTTCTAGCACACTAAGGCGACGGCAGCAAGCGCAGAAATGTAGAAAAGAGCGACATGAACAAGAAAAGAATGAGAGAAAAGTAAGATAGAATGAATACACAAATATTTGGAAAGTAAGAAGAGAAACGGAAGATGGTGAAGAACTACATCCCCTGAAGAAGGTCGTGAACTGGACTGACCTGAGTACGGGAAGTGCTCCCATCCAGGCATCCACATGATCGCTTTCTCTTTTGAACTGGAGAATGTATTTCATCTAGGAGATGCTGGGGAAAATAAATTTTCTAATCTTAGAAAAAGAGACTGAAAAATTATAGACTGGAAATCAGTTACCTAGCACATATGCTTCTCAAAACACACATCTCGTGCACCAAAATACAGAGTACGTGCACATGACTGGAGATAGGAGAACTCTGATCCAAATCAGCCGACACTGCTACATCATCGCATGGTTCACAAGATTACATACAAGGAAAAAACAAAGATATAAAAACAAGAATTTATTAAATAACATATCAAACTCACATTCAAAGGAGAAAAGAAACCTTTACAAACTATTCACTATTCACTTTCGAAGGAGAAAAGAGACCTTTACAAACTTGGTTTCGCAAACTATTCACTTTCGAAGGAGAAAAGATACCTTCACAAAACTTGGCCCCACAAACTAACAAAACTAAACCAACCCAAGAATTGTAGACCAATATGTTAGCTGAAGAATTGGTCATGTAGAACTAGGATCATGACAAGCATTGCATCACTCCCCCTCTCACCTCTTTCACCTCTAGGTTATTTGTATCCATTTTGCCTCCCACGATCTGAGGACCAATCAGATGTTCAGTTCCTCTGCGACTTATTCTAAGGGCATAACACATGCGTGAGCTCGAGAAACAAAAACAACTGAAAGAAATCCTAAAAACTACTAACCCGATGAAACTGAACTTAACAGTCGACAACTGAACTAACTAAAGAGTTGAAGAGCAACATGCTAAGTGAAGCGAACACTCACTATTCCCCCTCCTCTCTCTCAATTCTGACAAAACTACAAACCAATATAGTTACTAGAAAAATGCTGGTAGAAAGATGACCACAAGAATGTATCTTCCTTGCAGCTCCAATAGGTGATGCTAGACAAAAAAGGGTCAAAAATACTATAGACCACACAAAGAGGGACTCAGATCTAGAAATTATAATGAAGAGAACGTCAAACTCATAAGAACCAGGTTATAAGTATATTGTTAACTTAAACAAACTTTATCTGTCAATTGAGAAGACATAAAATCTATTTAACTTTGAACATTCAAATAGTGCACCATAAAAAATCAGAAACTTTCATAGCACATCACAGAACACCAACACAATACACAGGTAAAACAGAGACACATCTAGGAGCTAGCAATTGGCACAAGCAAGAACTCAAGCACTTTGGAGTTGACAAAATACATGAAGACTAGGAATGACAAGCTATGAGGAAAATTAAGAATGGTAAGGTTGATAGACATATTAAGAATGACAAGGCTGAGAAAGAAGTTGACATAAGACACAACTGGGACAAAAAAGGGAGAAGACAAAGACTTAGAAAGACAAAAGGAAGAACACAAGTGAATAAAAATCAAATTTAAGACACTTCGAGGTAAGGAATACCTATGAATGGGAATAAAGGGACTTAGAAAGACAAGAGGTACAACGCACGGGAATGAAAATCAAAACTGAAGAAAGCGACTTGAATGAGATAGCTAGGCTGAGAAATGAGTAAATGACATCTTCAATTAAGTATGACGGATGAACTAAATCAAGTTTCTAAATATTAAAAAAAAATAACGAGATAAACTAAACAAATAAAAGGAAAGATAAATCTAATAAGATACTAAGAACGAATAACAAAGATTGAATAAAAATAAAAGAGAAACTTAAGGCACTTCAAGGCAAGACAAACTTAAGAATGAGAAGAAAGAGACTTAACATTTGAGATAAAAACTGAATAAATAGCAAACTAAACTTGACTTAATATTTTTTGTCAACTGAGAAGAACTTGCCAATAAAGATCAGCTGCTTAAGTTACCCACCCTGACCCTGTCCCCCAAAAAGATAGAATCAGACTAAAATGGAAACTCAAGTGATAAACTGAAAAGCAACCTTAAATGAGAAAGAAAAAATTGAATTACTGAATAAGTGTCCAATAAAGAAAAAATAAGAAAACTAAAGTAGTGAAGTACTGAAATTCCTAAAGTAGTACTGAAATATAATCTAAAGAAAACTATAACTAAACTATACTGAACTAATCCAAACTGAAAGAATGAGAAAAAAATACAATTAGGAGAAAGAAGTGAACCATGAAGAAATAAGAAATGAAATACTAAGAGATAGAGAAATAAATAATTGAGATAATGAATACTCAAAAAGAATGAGAAACTGGGGACTGGAAAATGAGATACTGAAAACATGAACATATGAACAAAAGAAAAACTAAAGAAATAAGAGATAAACTAAGAAGAAGAGCTAATGGAATGAGAGACTAATACTAACATCAGTCCCTAGAATCAAACTAAAATGAATAAAGGAACTAAATATACTAAAAGAAAGACTGAGAATGCTCACAGAAAGAATAAAGAGCAATGAAGAACATGCAAGTGAGAAATGAAAATGCATACGGAAATAATGAAGAAGTGAGAAGATTCAGAAAAAGTGAAGAGTGAGCCTGCAGAAAGTTGAACTCATCTAAAGATAAAATATGAATTGGATACCAAGTAAGGATCATGAATAATGCATTTAGTCTGCTAAAAAGCATTCAAACCTGCATGGTAAAAAACCTAAACCATATACTACATCCATTCCAAAACTTAAGGCTTATATTTGTTTTTAAAACATAAGTTTGACCAAGTTTTTAGAAAAAACTATTAATATTTACAATATGAAATTCATGCCCTTTGATATACCATGAAACATATTTTCACATGGTATCTATATATTATCATATTTCTTGATAGTTTTTTCTAAAAGTTTGGTCAAACTTTCCGCGGCTTGACTTTTCAAAAAAATATAGCCTTAAGCTTCAAACAGAGGGAGTAGAACATAAGAAATAAAATAGCTACGATTCAGAACCTAACAACCTGTAAAACCACCAATGAATAGAGGAAAAGAGGAAATAGTAGTTAGCCAGAACCTAGCTCATCCATCCAACCAATTCCTACATCGTATATTGTACATGAAAACTAAATTTAAAATAAATACTAGTCGATTCAAGCTGCTTACCACACCAACACAATCTTCAGTACGCGCTGTAAGAATAACAAACCCAAAATCAAAACTAAAACCTGTCAGAATCAAGCTACATGACCTTTAAAATCATCCTGAGATCAAAGAAAACTAAACTAAGCCGAAATGGAAACCTAAACAATTCAAGCTATTCCCACACTAGAAAAAAAATCCCTAAACACTAACGCCAAACACAACGGACAGTGAACACAAATGAGGAGGAAACCCTATCCATGACACCAATACAAACCTCACCGACTATGAAATGCTTAACATCACGACTGAGCTAGTCCAAAATCGTGCTCCCATGAGAGGAACTGACTGCAGCCTCGACACACGCGAGGTAAAAAACTGAATGAGGAAGAAAAATATAGTAAATCCAATAATTCATATATCGGCACCGAATCAAGCCTCCTAACCTACCATATGCTAGCATCGCGACCTCTCTAGTACAAAGGACCAAACTGCCGCAGGAACTCGCTGAGAGACCGAACAATCCCTACCATACATAATACATGAACAAATTCTACTAATCATTCCGACTTATCGGACATGTCGACTAGATAGGAAATGAGTGCACAAGACAACTAGCAGATCACATCTACTAGTATTTGCCAGTACCATTTAATTATGTGTATGTACTGATTGTAATCTGCAAGCTTGCCAAAAGACACTGATCCATCAATTCAATCAACATTGTGATTGTGAACCAAAACAAATTGACTAGGTCTTGGCAGCTGTACTATCATGGAGTAATCTTTCATATAGATGAAACAAGCAAAAAGTTATCTGTCTACTAAAAAAATCATATCACCATACAAGTACCGCCAACCGGCTGGCCGACCATGAGCATAACTGCAGATCTAATCATCTTGTACTGTGTATAGATCACTCATGTAGATCGCATCTACTACACCAAATCTGATTCATTAGGTGCAGCTAGCAAACAATCAAATTTCACCAAGGAGCGAGCGTGGAAAGAGAGAAGCGGAGCAAAGGAAAGAGAGAAGAAGAGTACCCGTCCTGTCCGCAGAGTCGACGCCTTTGGCGCTCACGAGCCACCACTCTCTTCATCCGCCCTTTCCGGCACCAGCCGAGCTAGCTGCGGCATCGCCGCCGGCTGCTGCCATCTCCGCCATACCTTCTGCCTCTCTCAAGCACAACGATGGATCCAGACCAAAATGAAATTAAAAAAGAAACTGAGCCAAAAAAGAAAAGAGACAGCCGCACGCGGAGATCCGGGACGGAGATCCGATGGCCTGAAAAGTGTCCGTTTTTCAATTGCAAAATAGCTAGCTGTTTTCTAGGAAAAGTGTTACTTTATACTATGTATATTTATACCTAGCAACGAACCAATGTCAGAACAGCGGACGGGGCTGAAAAAAAGTCCATCATGCGCACATTTCATTTACAGAGAGGCTGACACATGGGACCCAGCAGCGTGGCCTTATAGATATGCTGCATCGAGCAACATTGTCAAGTTCGAAATAGGGAGGCGTGAGCGAGAAAAAAGTCCAGCGTGGTGAGAGGCTAACATGGAGGACCCAGCAACGTTATCAACTTCGACCTGAAAAAATAGTTCAACATACGCACATGCCTTTTCGGGATCAGGGAACTGCTTTTTTTAGCGCAGGGTCAGGGAACTGCTGAGCACAGGCCAGTGAAATTTGAGAAAGGATCTCATAGAGCATAGGCAAGAACATTTTAATTCGGCCTTGTCAGGGTCAAGGGACTACTTAGCATAGCCCAGTGAAATTTAAGAAAGGAGCCCATGGAGTGTAGCGCATGTAGATGGACCATGTAGAATAGCCCAAAATATTTTTAATTAGGCCTTTTGAGCATTCCCCCACCTCTTAAAAAAGTCTGCCTCCACCTCTTTAAAAAACTCCGCCATATTTTTAAGAAACTAGTCCAATATATATGTGGTATTTTATAAATTTAAATGCCTAGAGGTTGCCCTTTTATTTTTAAAAATATAAACACGGACACATGACATCTTTTTAAAAACATTAAAACATAACTTGAAGGTACTAAGGAATGTTTAATAATATATTTTCTATAAATATCTTTGGCGTAGTGGAGACACACACAGTTTAAATCTATTGGAAGTCATGAGTTTTTTCTTCTACTATAGTAATATTGCATTACAGATAGGCTAACATCACGGACCCACCAGCCTGCAGCATCTCTCGAGTTTATTTGTCGGGTTTGAAAAAAATGAAATACTTGTACAGAGTGGCTAGCATCGGGGACCTACCCACCAAAACATACAAGGCTGCATCAGGGACCCACAAGCCAGAACATATTAGAAAGCTGACATGGGGGCCCCAACAGCAAGAACATACACGGCTGCCACATGGAGCAACGTTGCAAATCTCAAAACAATGGACGCGGCCAAAAAAAGGTCTATCATACACACATTTCATTTAAAGATAGACCAACATATGGGTCCCACCATCATGGCCTTATACAGGTGATGTATCGAGCAACGTTACCAAGCTCGAAATAGGGAGGCACGAGCGAGAAAAAAGTCCATCATGCACACGTTTGTTCTAATGAGAGGCTGACATGGGGGACCCTGCAGCCTGAAAAAACTACTGATACAGCGAGCAATGTTATCAAGTTCGAAACACGGAGCGCAAGCAGAGAAAAAAGTCAATCATACAATTGATCCTTCAAATGAGAGGCTGTCATGTGGGACCCAACTACGTGACAAAACGACAGATTCATCAAGCAACGCTATCTAGTTAGGAACAGGGTAGCGCTAGAGTAGGAAAAAAAAGTTTTTCATACCCACGAACCTTCTAATGTAAGACTGACACAAGGAACCCACCAACACGGCTGATGCAGCGAGCAACGCTATCAAGTTCGGAACACAGAGGCGCGACCGAGGGAAAAAATTCTAGCATACACACGTTTCTTCTAATGAGAGCATGACATGTTGGGTCCAGGAGTTTGATTAAATGGTAGATGCATCGAGCAGCGCTATCAAGTTCGGAACAGGATAGCGCAAGCGAAGAAAAAATTCCATCATACACACGATTCTTATAATGTGAGGCTCAGATGGAGGACCCAACAACGTGACTAGACGGTAGATAGATCGAGCAACATTATCGAGTTAAAATCAGGGAGGCAATAGCCAAGGGAAAAAATTCCATTATACACACGTTTCTTCTAATGAGAGGATGACATGTGGGTCCTAGGAGGTTGATTAAACAGTAGATGCATCGAGCATCGCTATCAACTTTGGAAGAGGGTAGCGTGAGCGAAGGAAAAAAATTCCATCATACACAAAATCCTTCTAATGAGAGGCTGACATGTGGGACCTAGCAGCCTGACTAAATGGCAGACGCATCGAGCAAAGTTATTGAGTTCAAATCAGGGAGGCGTGACCTAAAAGTATGTTGGAGATATGCCCAAGAGGCAATAATAAAGTGGTTATTATTATATCTTTATGTTTATGATAAATGTTTACATCCCATGCTATTATTGTATTAAGAGGAAACATTAATACTTGTGTGTTTTGTAAACATAAAAGAGTTCCTAGTAAGCCTCTTATTGAACTAGCTTGTTGATTAATAGATGATCATGGTTTCCTGATCATGGACATTGGATGTTATTAATAACAAGGTCATATCATTAGGAGAATGATGTGATGGACATACACCCATAGTAAGCATAGCATAAGATCAAGTCATTAAGTTCACTTTGCTACAAGCTTTTAAATACATAGTTACCTAATCCTTCGACCATGAGATCGTGTTAATCACCATCACCGGATGAGTACTCTGATGACATCACACGCCACTTCTGTAACTGGGTGGTTATAAAGGTGGCATTGGGTATTCTGAAAGTATGTGTTGAAGCGAATGGATCAAGAGTGGGATTTGTCCATCCGAATGACGGATAGATATAGTCTGGGCCCTCTCGGTGGAATGCCATCCGATTAGCTTGCAAGCATGTGACTAGGTCACAAGGGATCTCATATCACAGAACGAGTAAAGAGTACTTATAGGTAACGAGGTTGAACTAGGTATGGAGACACTGATGATCAAAACTCGGATAAGTAAAGTATCACGTGACAAAGGGAATTGGTTTCATATGTTAATGGTTCATCTCGATCACAAAGTCATCGTTGAATATGTGGGAGCTACTATGGATCTCCAGGTCCCGCTATTGGTTATTGATCGGAGAGGTGTCTCAATCATGTCTGCATAGTTCACAAACCGTAGGGTCACACACTTAAGGTTCGATGTTGTTTTAACTAGATATGGAGTATGAGTTGGAGACTGAATGTTGTTCGGAGTCACGGATTGGATCCAGGACATCACAAGGAGATCTGAAATTGTCTAGAGAATAAGATTCATATAATGGAGATCAATTTTGGGGTTTTGGAAACGTTCCGGAGTATTCTATGGAGCTTCTCGAAGGTTTCAGACAATTTCCGAAGGTTTTGGAAGGTTCCACGAAGTTCGCTTGAAAACCAAGAAAGAAAAGGGGAAGACTTGGGGGGAAGGAAACTCCCCCCTTCCCTTGTGTGCCGGCCCTAGCAGGGCAAGGGGGGTAGCCCTAGGCCACCTCCCCGTCTATATAAAGGAGGGGTGGGGCGCCTTACCCCTTTGCCCCTTCCACCCAAACCCTAGCCGCCACTCCCTCATCCTCCTTCCTCCTGCTACGGCTTAGGCAAAGCCCTGCAGGAATTCTCCTCCACCACCATCACACCGTCGTGCTGCTGGGATTCCGAGGGGATCTACTACCTCCGCTGCCCACTGGAACAGGGAGACAAAGGTCTTCATCGACTCCGTACGTGTGACCGAGTGTGGAAGCGCTGCCGAAACGCGACGCCAGAAGGATCGTTTACACGATCTTTAGATCAGCAAGTGATCGACTACATCAACCACAAGATCCGATCTCGATCAAGGCTTTGGATCTATAAGGGTTAGTACAGATCTATCTCATAGATTAGATCTTGGCTTTTCCATAGATTAGATCTTGGTTTTGTTCATTCTTGTGGTAGAATTTTTTGTTTTCCCTGCTACAAACCCATCAGTGGTATCAGAGTCGTGTCTATGCACGAGTAGAACACAATGGTTTTGTGGATGTTTGTAACATCCCAATTTTAGTAACCCTGACTAGTTGTCTAGAATGCAAAAATTAGGGGGAACAAAAACTTTTTCTTGTTAAGTGTGCAGTGCTTGTTTGTTGTTGTCTGTGCTTATTCTTCTGATGGTTTAGCTTATGATATACTCCTTACCTCAACATCAGTTGTTAAAAAGCTATTTAACAAAAAGTGTCTTGGCTTATGTTTCATATTCTCAAAAGTTCTGGCATTTCCAAAACCTGAGCCAAGATGCCCTTGCAACCCAAAATATTTTATTAGCTTCTATTGATCAAACTATGGAGAGCTATATAATATAATCTCCTTAGGTTTTCAAGACAAAACTTCAACTACTCTTACCCCCAGGTTTTTCTAAAACTTTTTTTATTAAGCTTCTGATCTCTACTCTTGGTAGAGATACCAAGGACTCTCATCTTACTCAAACTCTAACCTTTTCAAAATAACCATCCTTACCACTAGCTAGGCTTGATGGTAACCCTAATAGTAGGTTTCTTGGTTTGTAAGATGAGTTGCCTTGATCTATGTCTGATGAATTGCTTTGATCTGCTATTTGACTTGATTGCTTAGAAGTAGTATGAGATACTCTATGAGATCATTCTCTAGGATTAAGATACCTTAATATCCCCAAACCCTAAGCAAGAATACAAGCTGGATCTGATCTCTAGCCAATAGGTGATCATCTAAAACCCTTAACCAAATCAATTCTAAAGTGATCCAGTGTAGAAGTTTCCAAGTCAATGAAGACCAATATCAAGAAAGGATCTATTCTACCCAATCTACCCTTCAACATAATCCACTTGATGATTCTTTGGAACCTTGCAACCCATCAAAAATATCCCCTCTCATACTCTAGTCAAAATCCTCAAATCTGCCAAATTTGGCTAAGTCTGGAAAACTATTTCCAACAACACCTTCTTGAATGCCTCCTTTTCCCAACCCTTGTGCATTTTTGGAAATGCATTTGAACCATATTGTTAAACATACTAAGGACTACCAATGCCCACTCTTTCCCTTGGTTAGATCATCTTCCAACCCCCTTGTTCTTTATGGTTTTGCAGGCAAGAAAATAACTATTCCTGCAAATATAGTCAACATGCATACTTTGACAGAAGCTCACACCATCATCCTATCTCCCTTGGACCAACTCTTTGAATGGTTTTGTTCTACTCATATAGTTTTATCAATATCTACTTCACTTGTTCCAAGTGGATCTTTGTGCTCCTTAAACGCACAAGGTTTTGAAGGCTAGTGGATAATCTGCCTTGGTAGGCTTATTTTATTCAAAGTTTGAAATCAATTCTTGGTGAACTCACGCAAGATCAAGCTCAAACCTATATACCATGTTGATGTAAATCACTTGGAATATCCATCCATATATCCCATGCCCCAAGGGGAGCCTTGAGCTCCAAGATCCAACAAGGTTTTGGTGGCATGAAAACAATCTTACCCAAGATCCCTAAATCTCTAAATTTTCACCAAAATCAACTTGGATTCTCCAACCCCAAGGTTCAAAATGATTGTTACACCTTGTCTACCTCACCTACCTTGATCATCAAGATTTATCAAATTTTATACATATTTATTATGCACCAAATCTATTTAATACCTTTAATAGACAAAATCTCCAAAACTCCTTTCCCAATGGACAGTTTGGTATTTGTCAAAGCACTTCCCCAAATTTTAGCTCAGTTGAGATCCTTATATCATACTATATCTTCCCACATCAAAAATAAATATTTTTGAAGATTTTATTATTTATTTTTGTCTATCTTCTTAAATGGCAGAAATTGAATAGTAATTGTTTTATATAATTTTAAGACACAATAAATCTTGGGAAAATTCCCCTAAGTGTGTATTCACATTTGGGACCATCTCTCATAAAAAACTCCACCTGTCCAATTCAAAAATACCAAATAAATTCCTAAAAACCATCTCTGCATTATTTGAATAATTGATATAAAGTGCATCTAGAATTCTCTAAAAAAATCCCAAATAAATCCTAGAGATGCATCTTAACCTTACCCCTCTACCAACATCCTTATCTCAATTGGTCAAGATCAAAAATCAAGAAATAAACCTTGATCATCCCTAATGGCTGATTTGAACACCTAACCTTGTGGTATCAAAAACCAAACCCAAAGACTACCAATCTTTTCAAGCAATGCACCACAACCCTCAGCACTCCCCCTGGTGGACCAACACTATACAAACACTGTAGCAACACATTTCCTTCTTGTCCTTTGTGCTTGGCTGTGAAGGAGACCATGTACATGTCTTGTCTCCACTCTTTCTTATTCAATACAGTAGCCACCTCCAGCCTTGTCTATCTCTCAGCACGACCAGGACCCTTCCTCACCCCTCTCCACCGCCCCATCCTGACCAATGGGAGAGCCCTGGACCAAACCCTAGCCTAGTATAAGCTTAGTCCACCATGAACCCATCTACCCCAAATAAAAAGGGCCAAAGGCCACCCCGCGCCTCCATCTGCCCCTCATTTACTCCCTCTGCTCCCCACTTACTTCCCCAGCACCCTCTCTATCTCCCCTACTCTGTACAGCCTGAGAGATGGAGGAGAAGGAGCTTCGGCCTCCTTGAAGAATCGAGCCTAGAGCTCTCCTCGCAGCTCCACTCCCTCTGCATGTCACCCTCTCAATTCTGCATCTGACTCTGCCCCTTCTCCCCCATGTAGCAACTCTGTAAGCAACTCCAGCAAGCTCCCGAAGCTTCTCTCCAGCCGTCCGTGCGTGAGCACCTTCCCGACGTCTCCCGAACCTGCCGCTGCCGCCCCTCCTTGAGGTCGTCGCCGACTTCCGCGTCGCCTCGTCACCCCCCATCATCTCCCTACCCTCAGGTGAGCTCCGCTGCCACTCCCCGGGGCTAAGCTAGGGTTTCTGCCCCCCGCCACCGTCGTGAGGAACAGGACGAACCCTGGCCGTCCATCACCCTCTAATCCGACAGTCGTCATGCGCCCCTACCCCTTCGGCAGGGTGTTTCGCTGACGGCCGGGCCCCGCCTAGCAGCTTCAAACCGCGCACCCGCGTGCTGGCCTCGCCTGGGTGGGCCGATTTCTCCCAGGCCAGCCCAACTTGGCACAGATCCCGGCCCGACGCTACCCTTTTCTTTTTCTTTTTAATAGTTCTATAAAAATCCAAAATTTTGGCCTTAGATTAAATCATTTCAAAAATGCTAATCAACTTCAAATTACCAGATCTAAAATCTACCATGTTCCTGAATGTTTTATGCAACATGTAGAACTGGTCACATCCCAAAATTTTTTTTATTCTTTACTGACATTATACCCACTAAAATGTATATTTTACACTAAATAAATTTTCTCTGTGAGCTACCCTCATCCATTTGGGATGACTCAAAGTTCTCTTGGAAGGTAATTTCTATACCAATCAATTAGCATATGCCTTATGCCAAGGTGAACAGTAGTTTGTCTATAGTAAAAACAACAAAAACTAGTAGTTTCCGCCTTTAGAAATTTCTCTAGGCCAAACCTTAATTGGTATGGACCTTATTCCAACTCTCTGTGATGTGTTACATCCAGGTATATCTAAATCCAGGAGATCAAGGATTATTGAGCTTCTGAGGATTTCTAATGAATTAAACATTTCTGTCCATAGTGTTATCACTAGATAAATCATCATAGTAGTGCTGCAAATCCAAAAAGGTTGATTCCAATTTCTACAGAAAGTTATTCTAAATTCCTACCACGTGCCCTTGTAATCAACTCAAAAGCTTCTGTAGATTTAATTTGGTGAAAAAGACAAAATAGCTCTAGAACTGACTCTGGGAATTTTCTAAGGGCATTTTGGTAAATACTTTGACATGATTCCAACTCTCAGTGAATCAGTACATCAAACTCTACATAACCATCCAAGGAAATAATTTTTGGACATACAGAACATTTCTGGTTAATTATTTCCTAAAACTAGAGTTTTAATCACTAGAAAATGCTTTATAAATCAAGGGAGATTGATAAAATAGTGAAACCACTTTTGTTGGCCTTGTTTTGGCAATACCTACCTGATGGAATCATTTTTGCACATTTGTATCTTACTTAACCAAGCATTAGTCAAAACCCCTTCCGTATGTGGTATTTGGCAAATAAATCACAAAGGCAAATTCTCTAAGGCAATTAAAGCATTTCCATATGGTATGATCTCCATCTATCAAAACTACCGAAGTAATATGTGGTATGTTTTTTTCTATATGGATTGGTGATTATTTTCCTTGTGTTGATTGCACCCTTTGTTTGCTTGCATGTGATCCATAACGATGCTAGATGCGATTAAATCGGAGATCAGACAAAGTGGTTATTATTAGTATTATTGGGTATTCTAAGAAGAAGTCTATGGACATATTGCCATATTGCTGATCATCAGGCAAGCCACCTTCTTTCTCATAAGCCGTGTCCTATTGTTTTACTTATGCATGTTTTATCTACTATTTATTAAAACTGAACTGTTTACTATATGTTGATGTATATATGGTAGTGGTTTGGCTCCTCCGAAATATTACACTTTTGTACTACTAAGTACAACCCCCTGTGTTTCTCATAACCTTTTTGTACTACTATATGTTGATGATACCTACTTGTCCCTAGGAGAATAGATGGTGCATATCACCATAACCCGTTGGATACCCTGTTTTAGCCAAAGCCAAGCTATAGGATGGGAAGACCTCGGAAAAGTTTTACCAAATGTTTTATGTTAAAACCTTGGTGAGGTGGGACCTACCAAGAGATGTTGAGAAAGAAAAAGGTTTTGTTTAACAAAATGCTGAAGGAAAGCTGGAGGAAAAAGGTTTACGAAAATGCACCAGGTTCTTTGCAGTTTAGTTATAACAACTTAACCTGTGCAACCACATTATTCTAGAATGGGACAGGCCTGGATTTGATGTTTCTTTATTCTGGTATAAGCTGCCCCGCAACGACTACAGGGGATAAAAATCCTTGGAGGATGGGCATTCTCCTATAAGGGTCCATGTGATACATCTACCTAGAGAAGGAACGAAGGGTCTACGGGTCTCCACGCGTTACTATGATCCCCTCATTGAAAGCGCACACTCGGGAAGTGGAAAAAGCGCTCCGGTTGGTTGTGAACTATATAGGGTGTCCTGGTGTTGAGGGGAATAACACTCATAGGGTAGTCACTTATACTAGAGTGGGCATCCGGAGAGTCTTGATCGGTTACTCGACCCACGATCGGTGTAGATCAGGGTAGTGTACCCGGATGGTGTGGGTAAAGTGTGCAACCTCTACAGAGTGTAAATCTATTCGAATAGTCGTGTCCACGATTATGGATGGGTTGGACAAACTTCTGTAGAGCGGTGCTGGTTTTGTTTTCAAAAAGGTTTTCGAAGAGCAATGGCTTTGGAAATGTTTTGACCATGGGATCATCGTAAAGGATACAAGTTTTGACCAAGGGATGCTTTGAAAGGAAGGAAAGGAATCTGGTCATGGGATGACCGGAAGGAGCAACAAATGGGTGACCTAGTCCTTTTGTTTTCTAAAACTTTTCAAAAGGGTTTCCAAAATGTTTACCAAGGTTATTCAGCAAAGATATGTAGATGCTATATCTACAAGAGAAACTAATTGAGAAAAGAACCTCTCTTGGAGCCCTCCTACTACCACAACCATACTACATATCATGTTGTTGTTATTACTTTTATCTTAAGGTGGTTTGCGAGTACATTCAAAGTACTTACTGGCATTGTCCCTGGCTATTAACTTGGTCAGATATTAAGAAGAAGGTGGAGTCGACGACTATGCGAGCTAGGACGTTCTCCTAGTCAGTTGCCTGTAGGTTAAGGCATGGCTCGGGTTCTACGCTTGTGGAAGTTCCGCTGATGACTATTGATGTATCGGTAATGGTATATAAGGTATAACATGTATCCGCTTAAGTAATGGATGTTTACTTTGATACTTGTCGGTTATGTGCCACGACTAACTGATCATGGGATCATGGTGTATGCATAACAGGGATTCTTGGAGGATTAATCTGGGGCCCCATAGTGTTGATGCTTGTGTTCTCGTTTTTCTTTCGTGTACTTTCCATCTTGCAGGATGGTGGGATGAAGCGGCCCGGGCTAACCTTACATGTCATCGCACATGATACTTGCTCCACGCTCGACGTGCAACTTGCATTGCACAAGTGGCTTTGCGGGTGTCTGTTTCTCCCTCCATAGTGAAGATCCAACTTACACTTTGCACTCGATAACACTTGTATCAACGTTGTGGTTATTGTTCGTAGGTAAAAACGGTTCTTATTCGAAAGCCCCAAGCCACGTAAAACGTGCAAAGAAAATTAGAGGCTTCTAACTTGTTTTTGCAGGGGCATGTGATGTGATATGGCCATGATATGATTGTCATTGTATTTGATGTATGCAATGATCTTTATTGTAATATGGCCAGTAGGAGCCTAATGGTTGTCTTTAAATTTGTTAAGACATGCATGTCTATTCATCGTAATAGCTTTATTCCAAGTAGTTGTAATAGTTGCTATTGATGATGGACAACCATGAAGCGGCACCACGGACCTTGATGCCACGCTGGTGATGATGGAGATCATGTCCGTGCTTTGGAGATGAAGATCAAAGGCACAAGAAGAAAGGCCATGATATATCACATATTATGAATTGCATGTGATGTAAATCCTTTATGCATCTTTATTGCTTAGATCGTGACAGTAGCATTATAAGATGATCCATCTCACTAATATCAAGTAATAAAGTGTTCATCCTTAGTAGGCACCATTGCCAAGACTCGCCATTTCAAAGCATCTCGTGATGACCGGGTGTGATAGATTCTACGTGTGCATACAACAGATGCAAGCCAGATTTGCACATGCGGATACTAAGGTTAACCTTGACGAGCCTAGCATGTACAGACATGGCCTCGGAACACGGAATACCGAAAGGTAAAGCATGTGTCATATGGATGATATGATGAACATGTTGATTATTCACCTTTGAAGCTACATCTTCTCTCATGAAGATCAGACTTGGTGTAGTGGATTTGGTTCATGTAATCACCAAAACGACTCAAGGGATGTTGGTTTTGAGTTGGCATAATTTGTTGAATATGATTAAACTTGAACACAATTTATCATAAATTAAATCAAAGTGAATTTTCATAATTTGTTGTAGTCTTTGGCATCCATTCACCACCTTATGCTTACTTATAGTTGAGATAATAGAACTATATATTTCTGGATATTTACTTTACGAACTGGTATCATATTGTTTTGAGTGTCAATCGAAAGTTTAAAAGTCCTATTGTAAACATTCAGCAAACTCCATTTACTCCGGGAAGTTTAATAATCAGTATTAAATCAAGAGTAACAATTCAAGTGTTGGTATCTGATGACCCACAAGTATAGGGGGTGTATCACAGTATTTTCGATAAGTAAGAGTGTCGAACCCAACGAGGAGCAGGAGGTGCTGGCTAGTGGTATGGATCAGGAATTCTCTACAAATACTTAGCAAACGGATTTTTAGGGGTTTTTGATAAAGCAAGTAAAAAAAGTACGAGTAAATAAAAGACAGTAGGAAAAATGCAGCAAGTGGCCCAATCCTTTATGCAGCAAAGGGCAAGCCGGTTGTATTACTTAAGATGACCAAACGTTATCGAGGACACATGGGAAGACTGTCAAGTGCTGTCGCTTCATATAGTTGATTAATCTTATTTAGCTTGCTAAGTGTTGAGTGCGTGAACATGTGCTAATGTACCGACCCATCCAGGACTAATACATACTTGTGATTATACCCCTTGCAAACATTTGTAAGTACAAGAAAGTAATTAAGGTAGAAACCTAACCACATCTTTAAACTCTAAGACCCTTACATCCCTTGTGCAATGGTTTCGTAATGGGGGTTCAGGTTTCTGTCACTCCGGCAACCCCTATGATTAGTAGCCAAATACACAATGCATTCCCCTAGGACCATATAGGTGAAGTGTCATGTAGTCGACGTTCACATGACACCAGTAGAAGAAGTACAACACAGCTTAAATATCAAACTATTGAATCTTTCTCAACACAACTCCACTACTAACAACATGACTTCTCCCATGTCCTCAAGAACAAAACGAACTACTCACAAGCCATCATATGGATCATGATCAGAGATGGAATAATGATGTATAACAATCTGAACATAAACAATAATTCAATGATTCACTCAATAGCATCAACTACAAAGAGTAATGAACACCGGGAAAGTTTCCCCTATGAACTATGCAAGATTCAATCCAATTGTTACAGCAATATGGAGATGGTGATGAGGGTGCTGATGATGATGATGGTGGTGATGATGATGATGATGATCCCGATGAAGTCCATCTTGATGATGGTGTTGATGGCGACGATCTCCCCTCTCCGGGAAGGAATTCCCCCGGCAGAAATCTGTCTGCCGGAGAGATCTTTCTCTCTCGGTGTTTTCTGCCCCGTAGAGGCGACGAAATCTTTCTATGGTCGCTCCCAGAGTCTTAGGGTTTCGGGAGGATGATATAAGCCAGAGGGGAGAGGCTGGAGTGGGCCAGGGTGGCCACACCACCTGCTGGCACGACCTAGGGCTGCCCGCGCCAGGGGGTGGTGTGGGCCCCCTGTGGCCCATCTCTACTCCGTCTTCTGGCATCCTTAGTCTTCTGGAAAAATAGGATTTTCCGTATATTTTCCCGAATTTTCTGATCTTCGCGAATTTTGCCTCCAAACAACACCTTTTCCATCAGAATCCTGACTGTAGCGGTCCATGCTCCAAAAGTCATCAACCATGCAAAAACAGATGAAATAACATAAGTATCACCTCTCAATACGAAATATATCAATGAATAATAGATAATTAAGACAATGGACGTATCAACTCCCCCTAAGCTTAGACTTCGTTTGTCCCCAAGCGAAACTGAGCTCAATAAACATGACCTCAGGTTTATGGAGTGAAGAGTCGATAGAAGAATACGGACAAGAAGCATCATATTCATCAAATACATAGATCATAATAGAAGACAACTCACTATTATATAACTCAACTTTTACTAAGTAAAGGAATCACAATAAAGATACATAAAGTAAATCATAATTGGTAATGGCAAACTTAGCTCTTGGTCGAAGAATAGTTGATAATTTGCTGGAGTTCACAAATAGCTGGTTTTCAATGATAGCTTTCAAATTAGTAAACATCAAGATAAGAGAAATTTGCAAGACAAGGAACATAAGACACGATTGAATAAATCATCATATGAATGAATGAAACACAACAACTCAAAATACTTGCTAAGATAGAAGGGAGTAGGTTTACTGACTCAACCTACAAAGTAAAAGAAAGGCCCTTCAAAGAGGGAAGCAGGGATTGCAAGTCTCATAAAGAGCTCCCAAAAATTATGATACTTACTAGCTTTCTGCTCTCATTGCCCCTATCATATGCATCTTTAGGTGATTACGGTTAAAGTAATCAAATATGAGGATATGCATTGACAAGTTGTAAGTTGAGAATCTCATGTCGCTTGAATACGAGGGCCGCTCCTCATGCTACTCAAGTTTAGTCACCGGTAAGTTCTTGTCATCGTAAGCATATATGTATCATAGAGAACCGCCAACGGGGTACCCCTTGCCCGATGATACGGAAGAATCCCCATATCAAAATGACAAGGCAAGCAGACAACAAGCATCTCAGCAATCTTCTTATTTACCATGGGAATATGGTGCTTTTTCTCTCTTTCCTCTTTTCATAATATCTCTCCCTTTTTTCTTTTCTGAAATAGCATCTCAATATCCATCGGATCCCCACAAACACAACATGTATGAATTACAAATAGATGATCTTGATCATGAACGGAGCTCACAAGATCTAAACATGAAAGCACAAAGGAGGAGAAACCAGCCATCTAGCTACTACATGGATCCGTAGTCCAAGGATGAACTACTCACGCATCACACCGGAGGCTTGCATGGTGATGAAGAAGGCCTCTAGGGTGAATTCCCCTCTCCGGCAGGGTGTCGGGTAGAGCTTCAGATCCCCCCGATCTAGGGACAGAGACGATGGCAGCTACAGACTCTTTTGTGGATTTTTGATCGGGTACTTAGGGTTTTCGTCCCGAGGGCAACTTATAGGCGGAAGGAGAGGCCGAGGGGGTGCTGGGGGCGGCCAGACCACCCCCTGGCGCGGGCCAGGCCTGGCCGCGCGGCCAGGTGGTGTGGCCGGCCCCCAGCCCTTCTCCGTCTCGTATTCTGACACTTGATCCCTTCCGGAAAAATAGGCACTTTGGCTTTTGTCCCGTCCAATTCCGAGAATATTCATTTTCTGACTTTTCTGGAACCAAAAACAACAGAAAGCAGGCAGCTGGCACTGTGGGTCTTGTTAATAGGTTAGTCCAAGAAATCATAATAAAAGTACTCCAAAGTTGGAACAAAACACAAGAAAGTGGATAAAACTAAGCATGGAACATCAAAAATTATAGATACATTTGCAATGTATCAACATCCCCAAGCTTAACTCCTGCTCGTCCTCGAGTAGGTAAGTGATAAAAAGAAATAATTTTTGAGGTGACATGCACCATCAAAGACTTGATCAAAGTATCCGCAAAACATCAAAGTTGGGATCATAGTACTTCAATCATAACATGAAAGACAAAGTTCTAGAAATAAGCAAAGAAACTATGATGCAACATGAAAAGGCACAAACAAAAGATTCATGAATAATAATGCTTTGCAAGACGTTTGTTTGTTTCACATAAAGAAAACATAGCATAAGAGTATTCAGCTTGTCCCTCAATAGAGTAAGAAATATAAATGCATAGGACACCTTCAAAGTTCATAAGAGTGACTAGATACAATAGTTTCAAACAAGCAATAACAAGTTATGCATCAATCAACTAGTCTTGGGACAATGCACATAGAACTAAGAATGGCCACTATGCTCTCAAAGTAGTGCATAAAGATAGAAGGTGGAGACTCAATATAATGGTGGAAGAAAGTCCTTTTGTAAAAAGGAAGTAGGGATTCAAGTCTCATAAAGAGCTTCCAAAAATTATGGTACTTGTAGCTTTCAGCTCTCATTGCCCCTATCATTAGCATCTTGAAGTGATTAAGGTTAAAGTGAACAAACTACGGTGTACATGCTTGACGAAGTATAAGTCAGAAATCTCATGTCCCTTGTATACGAGGGCCGCTCCTCATGCTACTCAAGTTTAGTCACCGGTAAGTTCTTGTCATCGTAAGTACATGTGTATCATTGAGAACCGCCGACGGGGTACCCCTTGCCCGATGATACGGAAGAATCCCCATATCAAAATGACAAGGCAAGCAGACAACGAGCATCTTAGGATTCTACTTATTTACCATGGGAATATGGTGCTTTTTTCTGTCTTTCCTCATTTCATAGTATCTTTTTTTTTCTTTTCTCTCTTTTTTTCAATATAGGACTCTTTTTTTATAAGAAGAATGCTTTATAGACAGCTCATTATGGTTACGCTGTAGGTTTCCACCATGTCAGCATGGATTAGACCAGCGGCCCAGGCGTTTCTCTAACACATATACATAACTCCATGGACTTACAAGCTCCCCTTTCATTTCACACCGACGACATCCATATATAAAAGAGCATGATATCAACTAGGTACAAGTACCAAGTGCAATGTTGAAAGCGTTCCCCATGTAAGCATGGTTCTCCTAATTCCCAACAAATAATTTCAAGCAGATACAACATAGAAGGCACAATGGTTCAAGTTTATTAAGGGAAAGTAAAGTAAAGTGTGCCATCAAGTTCGTGAGAGCTTTAATCACTACTTTTCTCATAACAAGTGGAAGGTAAACAAAAGCATGAATATACTTGGAATAGCATAAGCTAGTAGGTAGGTATTGTGGACTCTTTGGAATAACTTGGTTTAGGGAGTTGGGTGCATGAGTGGAACTCATACTTTGTTGTGGAGGCTAGCAAAAGACTTGGAGCGACAAACTAAGAGAGCAATAATGGCCATAATCATGCAGAGAGACAAAACATCATTTATAAAAGCATAAAGTGATACTACAAGTTGAAAACTAAAGGATCATAAAGGCTATGGTGACTTGAGATAGTCATAACATGGTGTGAGCATGTGCCAAGTCAACCCAAATAAATCATCAAAGGAGAATACCACTATACTATGCTTTAATATGCTAAAATAACGCATGATTCATCCAAGGCACATTAAGCAATCTCAATTGTTTATAAAAAGTCATGCTACAGCAAAGAATACTAAGCATAAAGCCAAAACAATATCAAGCATTGCATGATAAAGCATATGCCACACTCAAAAACAAGCTCTTTTTACCACATAAGTATGAACTTTCCTACTCTTTTCCAAACCAAACCAAACTATTTGAAAACCAATGTATGAAAGAGGGGTCCAACAAATTTATTCAGCAAACTAAGCAAACCAAGCAAACGAAAAACAAAAACAAAAACGAAAAAGAAGACGCTCCAAGAAAAACACAATTGTGCATGAAACAATAAAAATGAAGCGTTTGGAAGAAACTTGGGATTTTTATTGATGAAGAAGGGGATGCCTTGGGCATCCCCAAACTTTGACGCTTGTACTTCTTGGATATTTCTTGGGGTGACACGCGTGGCATCCCCAAGCTTGATCTTTAGTGCATCCTTCATCTCATTCCTCATTCCTTCCATACACCTGAAATTTTTCCTTCATACAAAACTTCACACAATCTCATTAGCAACATTAGTGCACTTAAGATAAATAAGTCTCAAGGTTCAGTTATAACACCAAATAATCTTCCATTAGAACACTAGCTACTGTAGCACTTCCCTCAAAAATCTCAATTCCCCAAAAGAACTCAAGAAGGAACTAACAAGAAGCAAATGCAGAAAATGGCAGAAATCTGTCAAAACAGACCAGCAGGTAAAGACGAATTTTTTCAAAGACTTTATGTTGCTCAAATCAAAGAGTGTTGAACTAAAGAAAGTTAGATAATAAACTGGGGCAGAAGAACAAACAATTACAGATCAATCCGACGTACATAGCTCTCTCAGGAATTTTTACGGTGAAGCACAGAAATCTGTTTCGGGACAGCAACTTTCCCAATCATTACTTCACTCTCATTAGAGGTTACTCTTGGCACAAAAAGAAAATAAAAAGGATAAGGAGAGGTTATTACAGAGGTAATAACTTCCAAGACTCAACTAAACTCTTTGTTTATCTCCCAACAAGTACTTTTCTTTAACGCCTTAAAGTTAGGCATAAGAACCAAAGAAAGAATCAAGTGTTCTCAAATGAAGAAGCATTAAGACCAAATTTTGTTTTCATAGGAGAAGCAAAAGAAATCTTTTCTCTCTTTTTAGGGAAGTGTTCTATACCTTTTTTGACTGGGAGTTGATATTTAATGGTGCCTTCTTTCATATCAATGATGGCACCAATAGTTCTAAGGAAAGGTCTTCCCAAAGTAATAGGACAAGAAGCATTGTCTTCAACATCCAAAACATAGAAATCAACGGGGACATAGGAATCATTAACCATAATAAGAACATCATTAAGACTCCCCATGAGTTTCTTTTTAGCATTAGCATCAAGTGGGACATTCAAATAACAATCTTCAAGAGAGAGGCAAATCAAGCATATCATAAATCCTTCTAGGCATAATAGAAACACTACTATCAAGATCACACAAAGCTTTGAAATAAAAGTCATTCACTTTCATATTAATGATGGGTTCCCAATCATCTTCTTGTTTTATAGGAATATAAGCTTTATGTTTCATTTTTTCTTCTTTAATCTTTATGAGAGCATCAGTAATGTGTTTTGTAAAAGCCATGTTCATAGCACTAGCATTAGGACTTTTAGCAAGCTTTTGTAGGAACTTAATAACTTCAGAGATGTTGCAACCATCAAGATCAAAATCAACTTTATCATCTAAAGTAATAGAAATATTAGTAGCCTCAACACTAGTGGTGGTGATAGTAGAAACACTAATGTTTCTAGCAATTTCATCTTCTCTTTCCCACTTAGCATGTAATTCAGCTAGTAGTCTAACATTTTCATCAATTCTTACTTGTATGGCATTAGTAGCTGCAAAGGGATTCTCATTAGTTTCAAGTTTAGCAGCCATTTTATTCAAAGAGGATTGAGCTTCAGCCAAAGATGCTATATTTCTTTCAGCATTAGAGAGTTTTTCCTCAATAGTTTTATTGAAAGTAGTTCAGAGGGAGCACTCTTATTATTGTTGTAAGAATTTCCATAAGCATGACCATTTTTGGGAGGATAAGGTTTATAATTGTTGTTACCAAAATTGTTCCTATAAGCATTATTACCATAAGCATTGTTGCCAAAGTTGTTATTTCTTATGAAGTTCACATCAACTTGCTCTTCTTGAGCAACCAAAGAGGCTAAAGGAACATTATTTGGATCAATATGGGCTTTCCCACTAACAAGCATAGACATAATAATATCAATCTTATCACTCAAGGAGGAGGTTTCCTCAATAGAATTTACCTTCTTACCTTGTGGAGCTCCCTCAGTATGCCATTCAGAATAATTAACCATCATATTATCCAATTGTTTTGTTGCAGCACCCAAAGTGATGGTCATAAATGTACCTCCAGTAGCTGAATCCAATAGGTTCCTTGAAGAATAGTTCAATCCTGCATAAAAAGTTTGGATGATCATCCAAGCAGTCAGTCCATGAGTGGGACAATTCTTTTCCAAAGATTTCATTCTTTCCCAAGTTTAAGCAACATGCTCATTATCAAGTTGTTTAAACTTCATTATTTCACTTCTCATGGATATAATCTTAGCAGGAGGATAGTATTTTCCAATAAAAGCATCTTTGCACTTAGTCCAAGAATCAATACTATTCCTAGTCAAGGAATTCAGCCATTCTTTAGCTTTTCCTCTCAAAGAGAAAGGAAACAATTTTAGTTTAATAATATCACCATCTATATCCTTATGCTTTTGCATCTCACAAAGTTCAATAAAGTTATTTAGATGGGAAGCAGCATCTTCATTACCAATACCAGAAAATTTCTCTCTCATAACAAGGTTGAGCAAAGCAGGTTTTATCTCAAAGAAAGTATTTTCAGCCACAGGTGGAGCAATAGGAGTGCTCATAAAATCATTGTTGTTGGTGCTAGTGAAGTCACACAACTTAGTGTTTTCAAGAGTAGTCATTTTTTTTGGGTTTTCAAATAAGAAAGCAAAACAAGTAAAACTAATTTTTTCGGATTTTTGAAGAACAAAACAAGCAAACAAAGGAAAAAAAGGAACTAAGCAAAACAAAAATAACAAAGTAAAGAGATTGGTTATGAGGGACTCCCCTTGAGAAGATGTCCTTGACTCCCCGACAACGGCGCCAGAAAAATGTCTGGCGTGTTGTTGACGTGGGAGTTTTCTTCTTCTTCGTTCCCCAGCAATGGCGCCAGAAAAATGCTTGATGGCTCAATGCATGGCGCCCAGAAAAATGCTTGGTGCGTGGTTGATGTAGAGATCGTTGGGAACCCCAAGAGGAAGGTATGATGAGCACAGCAGCAAGTTTCCCTCAGTTATGAATCCAAGGTTTAATCGAACCAGTAGGAGCAAGGAAACACCCCAAAGGTGTTACTAGCTGAGCTTTGGAAGGGCACACTACCGGTGCTAGTAGCAACGTGGAGACCTGCACAACACAACCACAGAACTTTGTCCCCAACTTGCGATGAGGTTGTCAATCTCACCGTGTTTTGCGGAAAACAAAGGATTAAACGTATCTAATGGAAAGAAGTGAAGGGTTGCAGAAAGTAAACACAAAGCAGAAATAGATTGTAGATTGTATGTAAAGTAAAAGGACCGGGATCCATAGTTCACTAGAGGTGGCTCTCCTTAGATAGATAACATGCTGGGTGAACAAATTACAGCGGGGGAATTGACAAACACCGAGAAAGCAATGCATGCATATGCTAATCATCTTGACTCCTTTGAGACTTGATTGGGCATTACAACATAATACATAGACCGCCATCCAACTGCATCTATGACTAATAATCCACCTTCAGCTTATCATCCGAACCCCCCTCCAGTAATAAGTTGCAAGCAACATATTATTGCTGTACGAACTGCGTGTAAAGGAAACAATACAATTGTTCTATGAACAAAAGATCGTTGTTTTCTCCCTAGTAGCAACTGCACATCTAGTACCTTAGAGATTTCTGTCACTTCCCCAGATTACCAGAGGCATGAACCCACTATCGAGCATAAATACTAACTCTTGGAGTTTCTAGCATCTACTTGGCCAAGATAGCTACTAACAACGGAAATCATGCAAGATCTCAAATAAGAAAGACATGATAGAATCAATAATCAATCTGAAATAGCATCTCAATATCCATTGGATCCCCACAAACACAACATGTATGAACTACAAATAGATGATCTTGATCATGAACGGAGCTCACAAGATCTAAACATGAAAGCACAAAGGAGGAGAAACTAGCCATCTAGCTACTACATGGATCCGTAGTCCAAGCATGAACTACTCACGCATCACACCGGAGGCTTGCATGGTTATGAAGAAGGCCTCCAGGGTGAATTCCCCTCTCTCGCAGGGTGCCGGGAAGAGCTTCAGATCCCCCCGATCTAGGGACAGAGACGACGGCAGCTACAAACTCTTTCGTGGATTTTTGATCGGGTACTTAGGGTTTCCGTCTAGAGGGCAACTTATAGGAGGAAGGAGAGGCCGAGGGGGTGCTGGGGGCGGCAAGACCACCCCCTGGCGGGGGCCAGGCCTGGCCGCGCGGCCAGGTGGTGTGGCCGGCCCCCAGCCCTTCTCTGTCTCGTATTCTGGCACTTGATCCCTTCCGGAAAATAGGCACTTTGGCTTTTGTCCCGTCCAATTTCGAGAATATTCATTTTCTGACTTTTCTGGAACCAAAAACAACAGAAAACAAGCAGTTGGCACTGTGGCTCTTGTTAATAGGTGAGTCCATGAAATCATAATAAAAGTAGTCCAAAGTTGGAACAAAACTCAAGAAAGTGGATAAAGTTAAGCATGGAACATCAAAAATTATATATACATTTGCAATGTATCACAAACCATACTACATAATAACTCCTCTATTCATGATATGACTCTACTAATAAGGTAAAAAGATAGAAGATAGTGATGTGATATTGCGACACTCCCCCAAGCTTGGAACAAACCAAGGGGATCCCAAACCTGATGACGAATTACTCCTTCGGTGGTGGTGGTATCCTCTCATCTCCGTCCGTCTTCCAGGGTAAGGGCTTCCCATCAACAAAGGAAATCGTGGTTTCCATCAACATCTTAAACCTAGCCTCATACTCACAGTTTTGATTTTAAATGTCATAGAATTGTGCTTCCAGTTCGTTGGTTGTTTGACGGAGTGAGAGGACTTCGTCTTTGAGTTCAACAGTCTCCTTTTGGTGCTCGGTGATGAGTTCAGAACAAATCTTATGGATGATGTCCACTTCGCGCTCCGCCATCATCTTGTACCTAAAGACTTCTTGCTCCAGTGCTTCCATCCTGTTCTCCAGACTTCCTTTACCCTTAGGGCCTTGAACCTCTTCAATCCGGACCTCCCCACCTTCGAGCAACAACTCCTTGGGATGAATCTTCAACTCTCTCATGTATGGGTTGATGATCTCTTCTAAGGAATCTCCCTCGGCTGATCCAGTGGAAGACATTGTGGCTACAAATCTGGGATTCTACCTGGCAGAAACAGATCGAAACAAAAACACGACGAAAACACGATATATGAAGCTCGGAAGATCCGGGGGGTTATATATTACGAAGTTTCATGTCAAAAGGAAGGTACTGGGAGAAAACGAGTCGGAAGCGGAGTTCGGGGTGGACTCACCACCTGGTGGCGCGGCCAGGGGTGGGTCCACGCCATAGGGTGGTGTGAGCCACCTTGGCTCTGATTCCGTCCCTTTTTCGCTTCGTAGCTTTCCTTATTGACTAAAAACTGTAAAAATATAGTTGGATAGTATTTTCGCGGAACTTTTCTAACCAGAACTGTTACCTAATTGAAAACCGACTCTACAGGTCTCTGAATTTGGTCCTTGATGAATCTCTCCGGAGTTATAACTTGAAAGGCATCAATATCTTCATCTTCATACACTTATTACTTGAGTCATAAAACCCTCCTCTTCCTTATTACACCATTTTCTCCACTTCCTGGAAATTTCTTTCACACAAAACTTCACACAGTTCTCATTAGCAACATTAGTATAAGTGAAGTGATAAAACCTTTTGTGTCCAACTTCAATTGAAAAACATCAAAACATAAGCTATTGTAGCAACTCCTTTCGAAAACCCAAAAAGAATTCAAAAAGGAAATCGAATAAAGAAGCAAATGCAAGAGTGGCAAACTCTGGCAAAACAGACCAGCAAGTAAAGATCATTTTTTTTCAAAAATCTTCTGTTGGTCACATCAAAAAGTGCAAAACTAACGAAAGTTAAATAACAACCTGGGTCAGAAGCACAAAAAATTATAGCTCAATCAGGCATACAGAGATCTCTCACGAATTTTTATGGTGCAGCAAAAAAATCTGTTTCGGGACAGCAACTTCCGCAAATATTACTTCTCTCTCATTAGAGGTTGATCTTGACACAAAAACCAAACAAAACGGATAAAGAGCAGTTATTACCGAAGTAATAACTTCCAATACTCAAAGAAAAAAAAACACACTGAAGGCAAAAACTAATTGGGTTGTCTCCCATAAATCTCTTTCTTTATAGCCATTAAGATGGGCATGATAATTTTGAAGATGCTCACTCAGGAATATGAATTTAGGTGAAAGATGGCATTAAGAAGCAAAAATACACACATTTAAGTCTAACCCACTTCCTATGCAAGGGAATTTTGTAAACAACCAAGTTGTTAAAACTAGAGGCTACTTGCATAGGAAGGCAAAAGCAGTGCAACATAAAAACTTTCAGCGTAAAAACGAGGAAACTTGATATTATTGACATGCATAAGAACACTTTTCCCTCTCTCATAATTAATTTCAGTATCATGCATAAACTTAACAATATATCCATCACAAGGGCCATCATAGCAATGATCACTTATTGTAACAGAAAACACAGGAATACTAGCTCTCATAACACTACTTTGTGAAACAATATTAGAGGTATCTTACAAAGGATAGTGTGTCCCTCTTTTTCATAATTAGTAACAAAGTCTTTCACATTTTCTATTATAGGTTCATCAACCATTTGTTTATCGGGTTCAACAGCTTTGATTATACTTTCATTAACCATACTAGCTATCATAGAATGTTCCTTAATCTTAACTGGGAAAGGCATTTTCTCAATGTAAGGTTTAGGTAAAACATGATTAGTAGTATAAACTTCGGTTTTTCTTGCACGAACACTCTTAGCAACATATTTATAAAGTTCATGATACTTATTCCACTTCTTTTCAGGCACTTCAATGTAGGAAGCAAAAGCCTTAAAATAAGAAGCAATAGCTTGAGAATCTAGACCATAAGCTTTTTTAATATTTTGAAAGTCATCAGTACCCATAAAAGATTCAATGCATTCATAATCATAATTTATACTTGACTTTCTACCTTTGTGATTCTCCCAAGCTTCAGCATTTTCTTGAATACGGTCCAGAAGATCCCATTTAGCTTCTTCTTCCATACGAGTGAATGATCCAACACAAGAAGCGTCCAATAAATCCTTGTCATGTAGAGGGAGTCTTGCATAAAAGTTATTGATAATAATATTGTTGGGAAGCTCATGAATGGGACATTTGAGCATTTGTAACTTCAATCTTCCCCCAAGCTTGAGCTGTAATCTCTACATCAAGAGGCCAAAAGTTGTATATTTGATTTCGATCTTTATGAATCTCACTAGGAGGATAAAACTTTGAATAAAATAGAGGCACTATTTCCTCCCATTCCAGAGCTTGACCATTCTTCAGCAGCTTATACCATTGCTCAGATCTTCCTTTCAATAATAATGGGAATAACTTCTTCTTAACTTGATCTGTAGTAATACCTGCGCACTTGAACAACCTGCATAATTCGTGCATAAAGAGTAAATGATCACCGGGATGGACAGTTCCATCCCCGACATAGTAGTTATCCATAACACGATCAATAATTCTTGTAGGTATTTTGAAAACATCATTCTCAACAGGTGGTGGCTTATCTACTACCTTAGCAGTGGTAGTAGCATTACCAAATAAGAAACTCAGCGAATTATCCATAACAAAAATAAAGCAACTAGCAGAAGTAAACAATACTCACAGTAGAAGTATCCTTTACCAGTTCCTCTCTCCAATAGCACTTGACTCCCCGGCAACGGCGCCAAAAAATAGTCTTGATGACCCACAAGTATAGGGGGTGTATCGCAGTATTTTCGATAAGTAAGAGTGTCGAACCTAACGAGTAGCAGGAGGTGCTGGCTAGTGGTATGGATTAGGAATTCTCTGCAAATACTTAGCAAACGGATTTTTAGGGGTTTTTCATAAAGCAAGTAAAAAATGTACGAGTAAATAAAATACAGTAGGAATAAATGCAGCAAGTGGCCCAATCCTTTATGCAGCAAAGGACAAGCCGGTTGTATTACTTAAGATGACCAAACGTTCTCGAGGACACATGGGAAGACTGTCAAGTGCTTTCGCTTCATATAGTTGATTAATATTCTTTAGCTTGCTAAGTGTTGTGTGGATGAACCTGTGCTAATGTACCGACCCATCCAGGACTAATACATACTTGTGATTATACCCCTTGCAAACATCCGTAAGTACAATAAAGTAATTAAGGTAGAAACCTAACCACAGCTTTAAACTCTAAGACCCTTACGTCCCTTCTGCAATGGTTTCCTAACGGGGGTTCAGGTTTCTGTCACTCCGGCAACCCCGACGATTAGTAGCCAAATACACAGTGCATTCCCCTCGGCCCATATAGGTGA
The DNA here is from genome assembly GCA_910589775.1 of Avena eriantha. Lineage (NCBI taxonomy): Eukaryota > Viridiplantae > Streptophyta > Magnoliopsida > Poales > Poaceae > Avena > Avena eriantha. The sequence continues at coordinate 451,385,858 of OU342741.1, read as the reverse complement.
AGTGTCATGTAGTCGACGTTCACATGACACTACTAGAAGAAGTACACCACAACTTAAATATCAAACTATTGAATATTTCTCAAGACAACTCCACTACTAACAACATGACTTCTCCCATGTCCTCAAGAACAAAACGAACTACTCACAAGACATCATATGGATCATGATCAGAGATGGAATGATGATGTATAACAATCTGAACATAAAAAATAATTCAACGGTTCACTCAATAGCATCAACTACAAAGAGTAATCAACACCGGGAAAGTTTCCCCTATGAACTATGCAAGATTCAACCCAATTGTTACAACAATTGGAGATGGTGATGAGGGTGCTGATGATGATGATGGTGGTGATGATGATGATGATGATCCCGATGAAGTCCAGCTTGATGATGGTGTTGATGGCGACGATCTCCCCTCTCCAGGAAGGAATTCCCCCGGCAGAAATCTGTCTACCGGAGAGATCTTTCTCTCTCGGTGTTTTTTGCCCCGCAGAGGTAGCGGAATCTTTCGGTGGTTGCTCCCCGAGTCTTAGGGATTCGGGAGGATGATATACGCCAGAGGGGAGAGGCTGGAGTGGGCCAGGGTGGCCACACCACTTGCTGGCGCGGCCTAGGGCTGCCCGCGCCAGGGGGTGGTGTGGGCCCCCTGTGGCCCATCTCCACTCCGTCTTCTGGCATCCTTAGTCTTTTGGAAAAATAGGATTTTCCGTATATTTTCCCGAATTTTCTGATCTTCGCGAATTTTCCTCCAAACACCTCCTTTTCCATCAGAATCCTGACTGCAGTGGTCCATGCTCCAAAAGTCATCAACCATGCAAAAACAGATGAAATAACATAAGTATCACCTCACAATACGAAATATATCAATGAATAATAGTGAATTAAGACATAGAATAGTGATGCAAAATGGACGTATCAGTATCTAATGTATCATATTTACCTCCATGATTCTTGATATTCAAAATATTGTTTTAATAAGGTTATCTAGGAGCTGAAAGAAATGTTTCAGAAACCATCATGGGTGAAAGATATTGCGATATCTAAAACAATGGTTTGGTTGCAACATGATAGAGTATAGTTTAAGCAAAATATATGTTCTCATATTTGATGAGAATTTGTGAAGATTGGAAATGCTAGATGTCCTAATCCTCCAAAAAGGTTTTGGAAAGTAACATTATACTCGTGATTCACCTTTATAAGCTATAGTAGCTTGATCATGAAAGTTTTCATGATAAGGATGAATAAAAGATGTAGGTAAAATGTTTACTGCACTAAAAACATTACTAAAGAATGGGTTTTGAAAGAACGCCAAATATTTGATAATGGTGATATACTTCAAAGTGCAAGTCCAAAGGTATTAGTATTTGACTATAAACATTTTGGACTATATGTCATGTGTATGGCACCACTTTTGATGTTGATAGATTCTTTTAAAAATAAAAAGGAAATCCTGAAAGAGAATCTCAAAAAAATATTTGGCGGAAAAGAAAAGACTGGAATCATACAGCTTAGGTATATACATGTCATGGTTGTATTCTTTGCTTGTTAAACAATGTGGTTCTTGGGTATTGGATACCAAATTGGTTGGTATGAAATGTCATACAGGTCAACACAATTCATGAAATACAATGGCCTAAGTAACTAGCAAGAGAATATGTGATGATGTTCATCGAAAACAAATAAAGTGTTGTTGTGTTTCTCGTTAACATCAAAGCTTACCTTCAAGATTTATTTTAATTGTCATTTTGATCGGGTATTATGCGGCCAAAAGGTTGTTCAAATAATTACCGTATTCCACAATAGATGGATGATATACAAGTCTAGTTGGAGAAATCACGTCCATGAAAACTAATGCTAAAAATGTCGCAAGACAAATGATTGAAAGATCACTTATGAAGTAACATCGCCGTTTAAATTATGCTGGAAAGAAAACATGTAGAAACTCCATGTTGATGGAATTTTGTAGTCTTTTGATCTTGATCAAATGACACTTGTGAGACTTTCCTGGAGGTAGTTAAAATTTCGTTCAAAGGCTAAAGAAGAACGAACGACTAACTTATTGGAATGTGTACATATTGATGTATGTAGTCCATTATGTGTAGTCGTGAGCGATGGATTTCAACTTCACATGCTTTCTCCGAAAATTTGAGTGAATATATGTTGATATTTACTTAATGAGGAAGAAGTATGAAACGTTTGAAAATGTTCAAAGACTTTCAAGATGAAGTGAAAAATCATTATAACAAGAAAATAAAGAGTTGATGTTTGGATCATAAAGGAAGATATTTTGAGTTACAAGTTTAGCAAAACACCTAAGATTTGAGGAACCGTTCCATGGATTTGCCTTTCCCGAAACACAAATGGAGTATGGAGTGTTCGAGATATGTAATGAAACGTTGTTTGACATGGTAAGATCAAAGGTGTTATTTATAAAACCTGCCATTATATTTGAAAGATTAAAGATTTAGAGACTACCGCTTTTACACTAAAAAGAGCTCCATCGTGATCCGTTTAAATGACACCATATAAGTTATGGTTTGGTATAAAATCCAAGTTATCCTTTATTAAATATTGGTATGGTAGGCATAAGTAAAATGGTTACAACCCAAGTCGGATAAGAAGGTCTTGTCGGTTATTTCAAATAACCGTTGGGTATTCCTCCATAACATCAAAGACAAAAGTGTTTGTCGCTTAGAACGACGAGTTTCTTGAGAAGCAAATTTTCATGAAAATTTAAGTGGGAGGACAATAAAATTTGATAAGGTTTTTGAACCTTAGCTATGTGTGTTGAGTTGCGCAGCGCTGGAAATTATTCCGGAGGTAGCCACAATGCTCATGGCTCACGTGCCTCAAAAGTTTTGGTCACGGAGATTTAAGTTCCTATTGAACCAAGCAGGTCGGGTAAATAATCAAATGTCAAGATTTGAGAATTAAATCATTTTTGTTTGATAATGATGAACCGACTACATGCAAAGAAGCGATGATGGGCCCTGACTCCGTCAAATGGCTTGAAGCCATAAAATCCGTGATATTTCCATACACAAGAAATCAAGTTTTTGAACTTGGAAGACCCTCTAGATAGGTGTAAGACCTATCGGTCGTATTTGGATCTATAAAGAAATAGACATGGATGTTTGACATCTATGAAATAGTCGACATGTTGGGAAAGATTCGACAATGTTCAAGGAATTGACTATGCCAAGATTTCATCTCTCATACCAATATTATGTCTAGGCGGGTTAATGTAGCAACCACTACATATATTTTGTTATATGGTAGTTGAACAAACAAAACAAGTTCTTCTAATAGAATGGTTACCTAGGACGTGTACATAACACGATCCAAAGGGTTTTGTTAATTCAAAGAATGCTAAACAGGCATGCAAACTTTAATGGTTAAAGTAAGCACCACGGAGTTGGAATCTTCACCATGATGAAACTATTAAAAGAGTTTAATTTCATCAGAGATGATGAAGATGCTTGCATCTGCAAGAAATTAAGTGGGAGCGCTGAGACATATTTCTGATACATTATGTGAAAGACATATTGTTGATTGGATATGATATATCTTTTATTGACACAGGTTAAGAACTTCATTAAAATTTTGATTTTGATGAAAGACTTAGGCATAACCCAAATATTATGCATCAATGTCTATATGGATAGATTGATGCGCTAATATGGTTTTACCGGAAGTACATAGATGAGATATTGAAAAATTTCAATATGGAAATGACAAGAAAGGTTCATGTCACATGGAAAAGGACTGAATCAAGATTCGAGTGTTTTGACACTTGGTGAGTGAAATCACAAGAATATTTTGATCAATCATTTTGTGAGCTGTACACATCCAGATATGTCCTATGCTGCAAATGTTATGAGCATATACTAGGATGACTCATAATATGATCATTGGACGATAGTAAGGATATTCTTATGATCTTTGAAAGAACTAACAATATGTTATGTAGAGGTGACAAATAGATAGTTAGTTCATTGTAAAGTGTTACACTAATACTAGTTTTGTCACAAAATACAAATTAAGTTTATCTCAATTTAAACTATGGGTGGCACAATCTAATGGAAAGGAGATTCCACAACGGTTTTGGATGAGTTCCAAAGTTAAGATCGATGTGTCATACCAAGGCAGATGTGCGCAACGCCATGCTATGGACGAGGAGGAGACAAGCCGGACTGTGCACCCGCGGCTGCAGAGAAGAGATCGATGGAGGATGGATGGTGAGAGCCAGCGAAGGAGAGAGAAAAAACAACTTGTTTTGCATGCATATTACTACTAGTAGGTCCATATAGTTACTACTAGTGGAGTGTACCTCGTGTTAGCAGCCAATCATAGCTTTCCTCTGACATCGCACCGCCTTCCGACTCCTCCTCCTGTTGCTCTCACGCTGCCTCCTTTTTTTCGGAAGGAGCCAACTCCCTTTTCGAGTAGTACTAGTATGGAAGTGGAGTACTTTGCTTTCCAGAAAAAATATTTTCATCGCTTAGAAATTTGGAGTTGTTACTTTTCCTAGTATTTGGAAACTCCCGTTGTCCAAGCTATTTACCAACGCCAAGATGCGCACATCTACTTCCTTGTATTACTACTACAAAATTTCCATAAACATGGATATGTCTGTGACCTTGCTTGCTCGCTCGTCCTGAAACCTGTTCATACTTATACATGGTAGGACATTTTTGTGAAGCGGGTTTCTTCAAAAGTTGTGAAAACTCATGTTATTATTTTTCATGGCAGGTAATACAAGAAAAAGGACGCCATGCATGAGTCCCCCTTTTTTTGCCTATTTCTTTCTCTTTTTTCAAAGCAGGGTCAACTTTGCCGGCATGCAAAGTCTAGAAATAAGTTTAATCTTTGAAAAATCTCGGTCATGTTCTCGATATATTGGTTGTCTGGTGGGCAACTTCAAAATAGTTTTGTGAAATTTAAAGAGAAATTTGAAGCTCACATGTGGTTCGAAATAATTTGAAATAATTTCGACAGACTCCCTCCGATCCATATTAATGTTCATAGATTCATCTAGATTCAAATATATCTAGTCATGTTGCTATGGTAGATACATATATTCGAATCTAGACAAATCTAAGACCATTAATTTGAATCAGAGACAGTAGTGTAATTTAATTGGGTTAATTTATCTACGGACCTTAAAAACTCAAAGAACCTAGGAATCGCATGTAAAACATGGATGGTTCGCTATGTCCGGAAACATGGTTCGCTTGTTAGCATGGTAAAAAAGTAAAATTATTTTTAGAAGGAATAACGTTTCATATGGCTTTGAGCTCATAGCATGTGCCATTTATCTTATCTTACCTCGTACCACTATTTAGTGTACGAATAACTTTGAATATTGACTGTTGGATCAAGACTCACGAATCCCAAAATTTCTAGCCGTTGGATCTTCTTTTCTATTCTAGCAACTAGAAGATTCTATTGATAGTCTTCATCACAATGAATGATACGCACAAAACTCAAAACACTTCTCCATTATTCTAGAATCTTCTCCCTCGTTTCTCTAGACCATGTTACCAAATTTTGAAGTTTTAGATATCTAATCATCATTCACTCTACATGATATACAAAGTACGAGAACCAAATATACACCCATACTTTATAGATGTTGATCAAATTTATATTTTTTGATGATATGTCAGACGTCTATTATCTGAGTCTCACGTGCAGGGCACGTGCAACTTACTAAATTACTATAGTACTATATGAATTGGTTGGATAAATTACATGTTATATTTTTCAAGCTTAATTGTATAGCTAATTTCACCCGAAAGTGCATCATTCTTCAATCAACACGTTCGGTGGAATTAAAGGTTACATCAAAAAAATAGAAAATTACATCTAAGTCCATACAATTGGCACGAAGGCCCCTAAAATTTAGCTTGGAAAGGAAGTTGGCTCCGGCTCAATTTGAACCAAGCAGCTGAGCCATACTCTTCCTACTACTGTTTGCTTCACACATGAAACACAACGCTCTCCTGCGTGTTGATCATGGTCGAAGGGACGAGATTGCTCGGAACGAGTAGAGGAGCACAACCAAGAATCTGGTAAAACCAATTCGAGGACTAAAGTCATTGATGTACGTGGCTAACTTCAAACGAAGGTCAGAAGATGTCGACCTGCCCCCCTACCGAGTCAATTCCCCTAGCCACACCTTCGTCGACCACAGGTTCCTCGTGCTCGAGCTTGAACTCGAGCATGTCCTAATGGTAAGCAAGGGCTAGCATAGGATCCGTAGGCTCGAGGGGACCAAGGATAGCGTCGTCTGCCATGGCCATGGCAACCTGGTGCCCGCCCGAGTTGTCTGCCCCGGTAGCATGCTCGCTGGCCGTATGTTCCTCACGCGCGAGCTCGAACTCGAGCATGTCCTGATCGTAACCAAGGGCCAGCATAGGATCGATAGGCTCAAGGGGACCCAGGACAGCATCGGCCACGGCCACGGCAACCTGGTGCCCACCCGAGTTGTCTGCCCTGGTCGCATAATCGCTGGCTGCAGGTTCCCGGCGGAAGGATTGGCCACTGTCTAGCACAGGCTTAACTTGGCCATGGTTGATGTCCAGCCAGAGCGCATGCCCGGACACAGCTCCGTCATAGTTAAAAGGGAGGCACACCGGGACCGATGCTTTGTTGTAGAGGTCCACTGTTGTTCGCCTGCCATGTTGAGGCCTCCGTGATGCAGCCAGCGCAGGATTGGTAGCCTTGAGGGGGACCAAAACCGTGTCGTCGGCCGATAGGGCCAACACATGTTTACCGCGGGTGACCAGGCGCTCTACCGATGCAGCTCCAACGGCGACATGTTCCCACCGGATGAACTGTTCCGGGGCGTGGCCTCGAGCCGAAGCAGACCTCCAAGGATGACACGGCCAATCCACCTGGATTCCTGCAAGTATTTGTGAGGCTAACATGCCTTTGGTGGTAGAAAGAAATTTCGCTGGAGAGTAGAATGAAGGAGAAGTTAAACTGCGTTTTGTGAAGGAATAGTAGAGTACTAGTAGTACTACTCGTAGTTCTACTCAGTTTTACTCCCACTGCTACAATGAGGGGACCTCTTTTTTGGTGTTTTTTCTTTGACCGAGAATTTCTCCAAGGAGTACTTTTTTTAGATGCTCCAAGGAGTATGCAGAGTGATCGGTTGGCGACACATGAGTTTTTTCGCAGTCGATGGTTGTCCGGAGCATTAACTCGCAAGAGAAATGTCATATCGGTACTTGTAGCGGCCGTACTTACAGTTGGCCACAGTCTAATCGGATAGTAGGAGTACTATACACTCTCGAAACAGAGATGGCGAGCAGCTGGCAGCTCGAGCAACAAGTCTGGTAAATTCTTGGAGTATGTACTCTAGTATACATTAGTAATAAGTTGCACATGCCTTAGTGCTCCGGCATGTGATAGAACTATAGAAGTATGTCATATTATCACTATATAGAAGTACTCCGGCACGTGAGACTCGCATATTCATATGTTTTTGAGCTTTACCTATATTATATAATCTTACCACACTATATTGTGTACGCAATACTTTGAACTTTGAAAAATCGATCAAGCCTGGCAAATCCCAACATTGCAAACCGCTGGATCTTCTATCCATGCTAGCATATAGAATATTCCATTGATAGTCTTTAGCACAGTGAACGCTATGCACAAACCTCAAAACGCACTTCTCAATAATTCTAGAATCTTCTTCGTCATTTCTCTCGAGAATATCGAATAATAGGTAGCTAATAGTAGTAGGTTGATTTCTACGTGACACAAGGTACAAGAACCAATTATACACCCTATACTTTATGGACGTGGCTCGAAATTATAATTATTTTCCAGCTTCACCTATTATAGATTTATATAAATAAAAGATTATATGTCATACGGTACTTCTATTAGTATCTAATTCTCACGTGCAAGGCACGTGCAACTTACTATAGTCCTAGGACTCCATACAAGGTACGCACTACTCCATCCCGGAGTACTCCTACCTCTGTTTTTGATTATAAGGTAGTACTACTAGTATCTTATGACGGAGGGAGTATATTATGATACTAGTATATGATACCAAGTCAGTTGTTTCTAGATGGACAGAGTATATTATGATACTAGTATCTGATACCATCTCCACAATATGTAGTACTACTATCATGTACTGTACTGTACTTAGTACTAGTAGTATCATAGTCTTAGTTTATTTATTGTTTTGTAATCTTAAGGTAAAATTGTGTACAAGATTTATTTGAGATTATTTTTTCTATGATACTGTGCTTGTGATACCTACACAATCTCTTTCATCATTAATTTCTGTGACACATAAGCATTTTGCATGCATGTAATTAGGCTTTTGACAATGGGGGAGTCTCTTAGCGCGACATCCTAGGCAAAATGCTTTTGTGGCATGTCAATTAAGGAGGAGAGAGGGTGTTGTTGTATCTTAGGTAAGATACACTCCTTGCACGTAATCGTAGGAAAAACGAGTTGATTGCTCAATAAAATGCTTGCATGAGAGCAAAACATTAAATTAAGATACAACCTCTAAAATACAATGCATGTTGTCTATTAGGTATTTATAACTCCTATGGTAACGTGCTAAGATACACCCCATTGTGAAAGGCCTAATGCATGGTACGTACCACTTGATACCACCATGGGGGATAGTCTCGTCTCAAACAGAGGTAGAGTAGTAGTACTAGTACCTCCATCCTAGAGTAGTACTGGAGTACAGTATTTAGTCTTCGACGTAGCCCTAGGTCGTCAAAGCAATGTCTACACCGGGTTAGAGGGAGATAATTACTCAGGGAACACAACGCTTCCCTAGTTTTCTGCATGACAGTCTCTTGCCAAAAGATAAGGTATCGGTTCATCACCGTTGAATTTGGATGGACGGACGATATTGCCTATAGTAAGATGAGGAGTCTAGTACTCCTAGTATTTAACTATAGTACCATTCTCTCTCGCTCGCTCTCATCAACCCTCTTAGATCTGCACTCCTCCCTTTGCTCTCTCGCTCGGTCTCAAAATCCCTCTCAGATCCGCTGTAGTTGAAGAAGGCGGCTCTATGGCGGACGAGTGGTTTGAAGCTACAATTTATATGAGTGCAATGAGGCAGGTCTTCAGCTGCAGGCTATGTTCTCAAATTGTTCGTCGTCCCGCGCACATGGTTATTACTTCTTTCTTCATGATGTTTTCCACACTGGTTCGATACAACTCTTGTTTTTGGGCTAAATCTCTTTTCCTTGCACGAGCAGTGCTTTGGCAAGGCCGCGGTGCACATTGCATGCGCACATTGTGTTGGAAAATTGTCCGATGGCCAGTGCCCGGGATGTGAATACGGAGGCGTCTTCAAACCAACTACTACCGTGGATCAGATGTCCTCGGGAATGAGGCCCAAGTGCAGCACCAAAGGTTGCGACATGGCTGGAAGCTTCCTCGAGTTCAACTAACACCAGACGGTGTGCCCGCACGGGCAGAGGGCGACATAGGTTCTTAACAAAAAAAAAGAACCGTATGATATTCGGGTGTCTATGTGTGTGCTGATTCCGTCTAGAGTATGTTTAGTTTCTGTCGTGGTTTTGTTGTACCTATACTAGTTATGTTATATAAATAAATTGAATCATCATCGCATCCACATAGTTTCTCTCTTTTACCGATAGCAAGGGGAAGTACCACCAGCCTGTGCATATATACAGTTGCTCTCTTTTAGCTAAAAAGCTTGAAAATCCATAGAACTTGGGTGGCCCTCCACAGCGTATGCAAATATCGGTACCCAAACCACTTCTCATCCATCCACCACCGCTGCCTATGCTGCATAGCCGATGCCACAAAAAATTAAAGGAATCGGAGCGACTACTTGCTCCGATGCCCAAACTCAGAATATGTTAAAATATTGGTCTTCCCTGTCCATCTCAACAACCCTTCCTCTATTTAACGCAGAGACAACAACCATCCCTCTCGTTAGGTGGGAGTAACTTATTACTAGCTACTCCCTCTGTTTCAAAATATAAGATGTTTTAGCTTTGTGAATAAAGTGTATCTAGACCACTTTTAGTGTGTATATTCATCTAGATTTGGAGTGAATCTATACAGTAAAAGGTGTCTACGTACACTCCTTTCACAAAGCTAAAACATCTTATATTTTGAAACGAAGAGAGTAGTAACTTGCATGTACATGCAATACCAACTAAGCGAATTGGTGACATGACATGATAATTAATGATGAAAGAGAGGGAGGTATTACCATAACATCACACATACCAATACTATATGAGTCTATAACCTAATTAATTAGGTCTTGCATGACACCACACACATGTTATCACCCACTATGAAGATAGTAACATATGAAAGTTACTATATTTAAGTTGGTCATGGTGGGGAGTAACTTATGGTAGTAACATGCATATGTTAGTAGTCTAAGTTACGACCTCCATAGTGGAAAATATCATAGGTGTGGTATCATGAAAAGTCTCATTTATTGCAATGTAGACTCATTTTGCCTTGAAATTCTGCCGCATGCGCACTGTGTACTAAGGAGAGAGAAACAATGATTTTCTAGTTCTTACAGCCGGGTCATACTGGTATGGTAGACCGCAAGGTTTCTTAGCTTAAGACCGAGTTCTACAGTGTTTAAATTCCACTAAGGTCGACCATAGGTGTCTTATATCCGACCTTATTTTCACATTGGAGACGCCCTTATGGTAGCATAGCTAGTTACCCCAAGGCTCTCTCTCATCATTTAATTACATGCCATGTCATCTAAATGCTTAGTTGGCAATACATGTAGGACTATGTTACTACTCAAATTACTCCCACTAGCACTATGACCAGCTGATGACCCACAACTATAGGGGGTGTATCACAGTATTTTCGATAAGTAAGAGTGTCGAAACCCAATGAGGAGTAGAAGGTGCTACATAGTGGTATGGATCAGGAATTCTCTGCAAATACTTAGCAAACGGATTTTTAGGGGTTTTCGATAAAGCAACTAAACAAAGTACGAGTAAATAAAAGACAGTAAGAATGAATGCAGCAAGTGGCCCAATCCTTTATGCAGCAAAGGACAAGCCGGTTGTATTTCTATAGATGGCCAAACGTTCTCGAGGACACATGGGAAGACTGTCAAATGCTTTCGCTTCATATAGTCGATTAATCTTCTCTAGCTTGCTAAGTGTTGTGTGGGTGAACCTGTGCTAATGTACCGTCCCATCCAAGACTTAATACATACTTGTGATTAAACCCCCTTGCAAACATCCGTAAGTACAAGAAAGTAATTAAGGTAGAAACCTAACCACAGCTTTAAACTCTAAGACCCTTACGTCCCTTGTGCAATGGTTTCCTAACGGGGGTTTAGGTTTCTGTCACTCCGGCAACCCCTACGATTAGTAGCCAAATACACAATGCATTCCCCTAGGCCCATATAGGTGAAGTGTCATGTAGTCGATGTTCACATGACACCACTAGAAGAAGTACACCACAACTTAAATAACAATCTATTGAATCTTTCTCAATGCAACTCCACTACTAACAACAAGACTTCTCCCATGTCCTCAAGAACAAAACGAACTACTCACAAGAAATCATATGGATCATGATCAGAGATGGAAGAATGATGTATAACAATCTGAACATAAACAATAATTCAATGGTTCACTCAATAGCATCAACTACAAAGAGTAATCAACACCGGGAAAGTTTCCCCTATGAACTATAGCAAGATTCAACCAATTGTTACAGCAATATGGAGATGGTGATGAGGGTGCTGATGATGGTGATGGTGGTGATGATGATGATGATCCCGACGATGGTGGTGTTGATGGCGACGATCTCCCCTCTCCGGGAAGGAATTCCCCTGGCAGAAATCTGTCTGCCGGAGAGATCTTTCTCTCTCGGTGTTTTCCACCCCGCAGAGGCGGCGGAATCTTTCTGTCGTCGCCCCCCCCGTGTCTTATGGTTTCGGGAGGAAGATATACGCCAGAGGGGAGAGGCTGGATTGGGCCAGGGCGGCCACACCACTCCCTGGCGCGGCCTAGGCCTGCCCGCACCATGGGGTGGTGTGGGCCCCCTGTGGCCCACCTCCACTCCATCTTCTGGCATCTTGAGTCTTCTGGAAAAATAGAATTTTCCATATATTTTCTCGGATTTTTTGATCTTCGCGAATTTTGTTCCAAAAGTCATCAACCATGCAAAAACAGATGAAATAACATAAGTATCACCTCTCAATACGAAATATATCAATGAATAATAGTGAATTAAGACATAGAATAGTGATGCAAAATGGACGTATCAACTCCCCCCAAGCTTAGACTTCGCTTGTCCCCAAGCGAAACTGAGCTCAATAAACATGACCTCAAGTTTATGGAGTGAAGAGTCGATAAAAAGATACAGACAAGAAGCATCACATTCATCAACTACATGTATCATAATAGAAGACAACTGACTATTATACAAATCAACTTGCAATCAGTAAAGGAAACACAATAAAGATACATAAAGTGAATCATAATTGGTAATGGCAAACTTAGCTCTTGGTCGAAGAATAGTTGATAATTTTTTGGAGTTCACAAATAGCTAGTTTTTGAATGAAAGCTTTCAAAGTAGTAAGCATCAAGATAAGAACAATGTGCAAAGCAAGGAACATAAGAACATGAATGAAGAAATCACCATATGAATGAATGAAACACATCAACTCAAAATACTTGCTGAGATAGAAGGGAATAGGTTTACTGACTCAACTACAAAGTAAAAGAAAGGGCCCTTCAAAGAGGGAAGCAGGGATTGCAAGTATCATAAAGAGCTCCCAAAAATTATGATACTTACTAGCTTTCAACTCTCATTGCCCCTATCATAGGCATCTTTAGGTGATTAAGTTTAAAGTGAGGTCCAATCTGAGTCATATGCTTGACAGACTATAAACTGAAAATCCCAAGTCCCTTGAGTACGAGGGCCGCTCCTCATGCTACACTACTTTAGTTACCGGTAAGTTCTTGTCATCGTAAGTATGTGCGTATCATTGAGAACCGCCAACGGGGTACCCCTTGCCCGATGATACGGAAGAATCCCCATATCAAAATGACAAGGCAAGCAGACAATGAATATCTCAGCAATCTTCTTATTTACCATGGGAAAATGGTGCTTTTTTCTCTCTTTCCTTTTTTCATAGTATCTCTTTTTTTTCTTTTCTTTTTCTCAATATCTATCTCTATCTTTTTTTATAAGAAGAATGCTTCATAGATATCATTATGGTTACGCTGCAGGTTTCCACCATGTCAGCATGGATTAGACCAGCGGCTCAGGCGTTTCTCTAACACACATACATAACTCCATGGACTTACAAGCTCCCCTTTTATTTCACACCGACGACATCCGTAAACAAAAGAGCAAGGTATCAACTAGGTATATATTTAAAAGTGTTGAAAGCGTTCCCCGTGACAGCACTGTTCTGCTAATCCCCAGCCTATAATTTGCAAGCATATAACTTTCATGGAGAGTTCACAATGGTTCAGGTTTATTAAGTGCGGAAAATAAAGTGTGCCATCAAGTTCGTGAGAGCTTTAATCACTAATTTTCTCATAACAAGTTTAATTTGGGAGGTAGATAAAACAGGAATTTACTTGGAATAGCAATAATGCTACTAGGTAGGTATGGTGGACACAAATGGCGAAGTTTTTGGTTTAATGGAGGTGGATGCACGAGAAGAATACCCTCTTAGTACATGTTTTTGGCTAGCAAGGCTGGGTAGCAAGTATAAGAGTTGAAGGAAACAAACAAACATACAAATGATAAAGACAAACATGCAATCTTCCTTGGAAGCACAAAAGATCTTAACTAGAGAATACTAAACTTATGAGCAAGTCAAGAAAGAAAGATGATGAAATTATTTTTCTTCTCTACAGTACTTCTATATTTTTCTTTTCAACTCTCAAAAAGGGTGTTGCTACTGACCAAGCCAGGTTTGCCAAAACCAACTAAATTGACTCAATGATCCCAAAGTGCTACCAATACTAACAACAAGATCAATCATATAACCACGAATTGAAAACTAACATAAGCTATGCAAAAGAGTGGATGATAGAACTTCTCATTAATATTCCATAGCGGAAACTCACACCAAGGGATACAAATCTAACGAGAGAGGGGACACTTCCATAATGCAAACCATACTACGCAATAACTCCTCCATTCATGATATGACTCTACTAATAAGGTAAACACATAGAAGATAGTGATATGATACCGCGGCACTCCCCCAAGCTTGGAACAAACCAAGGGGATGCCAAACCTGATGACGAATTACTCCTTCGGTGGTGGTGGTATCCTCTCAATGAGCTTTCTGATAAGTTTCCTCAAGTCTTCGATCTCAAAGGTGATATTACGAATAAGCTGCGAGTTTTGCTCAATGCGGCTCATGATCATGTCGTGTTGAGAATTCCAGCTCTTGCTATTCTTTCCCCACTCTTCCTCCTTGAAGTATTCTTTTCCTCCATGGCTAGAACGAGGCAAATCCCAATTGGAGGGTAATTTATCCTTGGGCATATTCTGGTATTGATGCTCATGGATAAGAGTGTGGAAAGGATTCTTGGTGTGTGGAGGAAGTGACCAGGGATCTGAACGCTGATGAGGAGGATTCCCTCCAATGGCTAGATTTTCCACCACTCTGATGCTTGCAACGGTAGTGCCGGTGTGTGGGTGTTGGCCTTGCTCCTCTCCACCTTCGCTCTTGATCTCCTTCTCCTTCTCGGTGTCTTTGAGGTCTTCCTCCATAGGCTCCTTCCCTTTATCCTTGGCGGATACCATTGTGCTTCTAAGCTTTCAAAGAGTATGCCCAGGCAGAAACAGATCGAAACAAAAACACGACGAAAACACGATATACGAACCTCGGGGGATCCAGGGGGTTATATATTACGAAGTTTCATATCAAAAAGGAAGGTACTGGGAGAAAACGGGTCGGCGACGAAGTCCTGGGTGGCCTCACCACCTGGTGGCACAGCCAAGGGTGGGCCCGCGCCATGGGGTGGTGTGGGCCACCCTGGCTCTGGTTCCGTCCCTTTTTTGCTTCATAGCTTTCCTTATTAAGTGAAAACTAAAAAAATATAGTTGTATTGTATTTTTGCGGAACTTTTCTTACCATAACTGTTACCTAGATGGAAACGGACTCTGCAGGTCTCTGAATTTGGTATTGAGCGGATCCTTCCGGAGTCAGCACTTGAATATCATCGATATCTTCATCTTCATATACTTATTACTTGAGTCATAAAACCTTTCTCTTCCTTATTACACCATTATCTCCACTTCCTGGAAATTTCTTTCACACAAAACTTCACACAGTTCTTATTAGCAACATTAGTATAAGTGAAGTGATAAAAACTTTTGAGTCCAACTTCAACTGAAAACCATCAAAATAAAAGCTACTGTAGCAACTCCTTCCGAAAACCCAAAAAGAATTCGAAAAGGAAATCGAATAAAGAAGCAAATGCAAGATTGGCAAAATCTGTCAAAACAGACCAACAGGTAAAGATCAATTTTTTCGAAAATCTTCTATTGCTAAAATCAGAAAGTGCAAAACTAACGAAAGTTAAATAACAACCTGGGGAAGAAGCACAAAAAATTACAGCTCAATAGGACATACAGAGATCCCTCACAAATTTTTACACTGAAGCACAAAAATCTGTTTCGGGACAACAACTTCCCCAAATATTACTTCTCTCTCAATAGAGGTTGATCTTGACACGAAAACCAAAAAAAACGGATAAGGAGCGGTTATTACCGAAGTAATAACTTCCAAAACTCAAAGAAACAAAAACAAACAGAAGGCAAAAACAAATTGGGTTGTCTCCCATAAAGCTCTTTCTTTATAGCCATTAAGATGGGCATGATAATTTTGAAGAAGCTCTCATAGGAATATGAATTGAAGTGAAAGAGAGCATTAAGAAGCAAAAACACAAACTCATTTAAGTCAAACCCACTTCCTATGCAAGGGGATTTTGTAAACAAACAAGTTATTGAAACCAAAGGCAACTTGCATAAGAAGGCAAAAGAAGTGCAACATAAAAACTTTCAGCATAGAACAAGGAAACTTGATATTATTGAGATGCATAAGAACACTTTTCCCTCTCTCATAATAACTTTCAGTATCATGCATAAACTTAACAATATAGCTATCACAAGGACTATCATAGCAATGATCACTTATTCTAACAGAAAACACAGGAATACTAGCTCTCATAACACTACTTTGTGAAACAATATTAGAAGTATCCTTATAAAGGATAGTGTGTCCCTCTTTTTCATACTTGGTAACAAAGTCTTTCACACTTGCTATTATAGGTTCATCAACCATTTGTTTATCAGGTTCAAGAGCCTTATTCATACTTTCATTAACCATACTAGCTATCATAGAGTGTTCCTTTACCTTAACTGGAAAAGGCATTTTCTCAATATAAGGTTCAGGTAAAACATGATTAGCAGTATAAACTTCAGTATTTCTTGCAGCAACACTCTTAGCAAAATCCTTATATGGTTCATGATACTTATTCCACTTCTTTTTAGGCACTTCAATATAAGAAGCAAAAGCCTTAAAATAAGAAGAAATAGCTTGAGAGTCTAGACCATAAGAATTTTTAATATATTGAAAGTCATCAGTTCCCATAATAGATTCAATGCATTCATAATCATAATTTATACCTGACTTTCTACCTTTGTCATTCTCCCAAGCTTCAACATTGTTTTGAATACGATACAGAAGGTCCCATTTAACTTCTTCTTCCATACGAGTGAATGATCCAGCACAAGAAGCATCCAATAAATCCTTGTCATGTAGAGGGAGCCTTGCATAAAAGTTGTTAATAATAATATTGTTGGGGAGCTCATGAATGGGACATTTGAGCATTAGTAACTTCAATCTCCCCCAAGGTTGAGCTGTGCTCTCTCCATCAAGAGGCCAAAAGTTGTATATTTGATTCCGATCTTTATGAATCTCACTAGGAGGATAAAACTTTGAATAAAAGAGAGGAACTATTTCCTCCCATTCCAGAGCTTGACCATTCTTCAACAGCTTATACCATTCCTCAGCTCTTCCTTTCAGTGATAATGAGAATAACTTCTTCTTAACTTGATCTGTAGTAATACCTGCACACTTGAACAACCCGCATAATTCGTGTATAAAGAGTAAATGATCACCAAGATGGACAATTCCATCCCCAACATAGTAGTTATCCATAACACGATCAATAATTCTTGTAGGTATTTTGAAAACATCTTTCTCAACAGGTGGTGGCTTATCTACTACCTTAGCAGTGGTAGTAGCATCACCAAATAGGAAACTCAGCGAATTATTCATAACGAAAATAAAGCAACTAGCAGAAGTAAACAATACTCATAGTAGAAGTTTCCTTTACTAGTTCCACTCTCCAATAGCGCTTCACTCCCCGGCAATGGTGCTAGAAAATAGTCTTGATGACCCACAAGTACAGGGGGTGCATCGCAGTATTTTCGATAAGTAAGAGTGTCAAACCCAACGAGGAGCAGAAGGTGCTGGCTAGTTGTATGGATCAGGAATTCTCTGCAAATACTTAGCAAACAGATTTTTAGGAGTTTCTGATAAAGCAAGTAAACAAAGTACGAGTAAATAAAAGACAGTAAGAATGAATGCAACAAGTGGCCCAATCCTTTATGCAGCAAAGGACAAGCCGGTTTTATTTCTATAGATGACCAAACGTTCTCGAGGACACATGGGAAGACTGTCAAGTGATTTCGCTTCATATAGTCGATTAATCTTCTCTAGCTTGCTAAGTGTTGTGTGGGTGAACCTGTGCTAATGTACCGTCCCATCCAAGACTTAATACATACTTGTGATTAAACCCCCTTGCAAACATCCGTAAGTACAAGAAAGTAATTAAGGTAGAAACCTAACCACAGCTTTAAACTCTAAGACCCTTACGTCCCTTGTGCAATGGTTTCCTAACGGGGGATCAGGTTTCTGTCACTCCGGCAACCCCTACGATTAGTAGCCAAATACACAATGCATTCCCCTAGGCCCATATAGGTGAAGTGTCATATAGTCGACGTTCACATGACACCACTAGAAGAAGTACACCACAACTTAAATAATAATCTATTGAATCTTTCTCAACACAACTCCACTACTAACAACAAGACTTCTCCCATGTCCTCAAGAACAAAACGAACTACTCACAAGAAATCATATGGATCATTATCAGAGATGGAATAATGATGTATAACAATCTGAACATAAACAATAATTCAATGGTTCACTCAATAGCATCAACTACAAAGAGTAATCAACACCGGGAAAGTTTCCCCTATGAACTATAGCAAGATTCAACCAATTGTTACAGCAATATGGAGATGGTGATGAGGGTGCTAATGATGGTGATGGTGGTGATGATGATGATGATGATCCCGATGAAGTCCAACTTGATGGTGGTGTTGATGGCGACGATTTCCCCTCTCCGGGAAGGAATTCCCCCGGCAGAAATCTGTCTGCCGGAGAGATCTTTATCTCTCGGTGTTTTCCGCCCCGCAGAGGCGGCGAAATCTTTCTGTCGTCGCCCCCCACCCTAGTGTCTTAGGGTTTCGGGAGGAATATATACGTCAGAGGGGAGAGGCTGGAGTGGGCCAGGGTGGCCACACCACTCCCTGGCCTGGCCTAGGCCTGCCCGCACCATGGGGTGGTGTGGCCCTCCTGTGGCCCACCTCCACTCCATCTTCTGGCATCTTGAGTCTTCTGGAAAAGTAGAATTTTCCATATATTTTCCCGGATTTTCTGATCTTCGCGAATTTTGCCTCCAAACAGCACCTTTTCCATCAGAATCCTGACTGCAGCGGTCCATGCTCCAAAAGTCATCAACCATGCAAAAACAGATGAAATAACATAAGTATCACCTCTCAATATGAAATATATCAATGAATAATAGTGAATTAAGACATAGAATAGTGATGCAAAATGGACGTATCACCAGCCTAAATAGAACCATGAAGAGAGGACGATCCAGGGCCAGTGTTGGGGAGTGACGAGGTAGAGATGCCCTGCCTTTTGTTTGAGCAGTCCACTCTCACCCATTTCCCCTGGCCTCTTCCCCCTCATCCAGGCCAGCACCATCGACTACCCCCGCCCCCTCCCCTCCCATCCCCCACCCCCCTAATCCCCAAATGGCGGCGCCACGGAACTATAGCACTCCTCAAAAGAGCGCATCATCGAGTGTGGCCCCCATGTCTACCGTCCCTTCCTCGTCTCCACAGCCACAACCAACTTCTCCGTCGTCGAGCTGTAGTTAGTTAATGAGGCGATGACGTACACAATGACAC
Source organism: Avena eriantha (assembly GCA_910589775.1). NCBI lineage: Eukaryota > Viridiplantae > Streptophyta > Magnoliopsida > Poales > Poaceae > Avena > Avena eriantha. The sequence continues at coordinate 451,366,523 of OU342741.1, read as the reverse complement.
TGAAGATCTTCTTCTCGAGGATGTACGAGCTCAGGAGGATGCCTGGCTCCATCCCAACCCCTCTGGAGGAGGATGATGTCGCGACCACACCCTATGAAGAGGAAGTGTTGAATCTCAGCCTGCCTCCTAGCAAGCTCGTGGGAACTATGCGCAAGGTTCTTGGCCGTGTATGGCTGCTAAAGAATCTGCAACTCACGCGCGGAGGAGTGGGACATCATCATGCCGTACAACATTCTGCATCGGGTCTAGCTTGAGGCGTCTATGTGGGTTGACGGGTTCCACTTTGACCTAGCCCTTAGCATGAATCTTCGGCTCATCGTCAACTTGTCGGTGCTTCAAGACAGTTGGTACCTGGTTGAGCAGGAGGATGGCCACTGCAGCATATGCATGTAGGTGCTATCGAAGCGCACAACGATGTGTCTCCGGGGATGCAACCATACGTACCACCGCAAGTGCATCTTCACTTGTTTGGGACCAACGCCAGCTGCCCTATCTGCCTAGACAATGTGCTCGCCCATCTATACTGACACGAGGTGCATATGCCCCCTTCTGTATGAAGCTGGTCCTGTGGTTGATAATTAATTAATGTACTGAACCAACGTTTCTGTTGCACGCCAAGTGAACCTGTTCTACATATGTTTGCACTTGTCGAATTAAGCTTAATCCAATTTAGACAGCGAAAACAATTAGTCTAGGATTACAATCCAACAGGAAATTGTCATCATGTCTCATACATTTTACAAAGAGAAAACCAATACGAATCATTGTTCATCATATCACTTCATAATATGAAACAACAGTCTAATCATGACCACCATCATTGCTTTCTGCACCGCCGTGTTCTAGATCCACATATTCCGACTGGGTTGGTTCTTCTTCCCGTTGCCGTTCATCATACATGTCCTGAGATTCATCAGGTAGAACCAGTTTATTCATGTGTTTGTCGACTACACTAACCTCGACAGTGAAATATACTTGTCCATCATGCGCAGAGCCGCCTTTGGCAATCAAATTTTCATCGACGTCAGCTAGTTCCGTTACCATACAACCACTGGGATCATCTTGGTGGGCAACGTCTATGGTGACTGGCTCGTCATACTCATTCACATCATAGGTTCTCCTTTCCTCAAACTTTTGCACATAATGCCAGTCCTTATTATCTCTGTCATCCAAAATATTACCTTGGAAGCTTGAGTTACCAAAATATAAGGTTCCTCCTTGTACCACTCAGCAGTAGTATTGATTGATATGAAATTCCCATCATTTCTGGGGCATATTTTCTTGTTCGGATCGTGGCCATACCAATAACACTTGAATAGAACCACAAATCGACCACTAGTCTTGTCTTTATAATTCAATTCAATAGCCTATTTTTTTGTGAACATAATGATCACAGTCAGCTGACTTGTTCATTTTGGTTGTCAAGTGCTCTCCACTGGTTGTGATGCCATAGTTTTGTGTCTTCAGATGTTTCTCATGCTCATAAGTGTTATAGTGGATACCATCGTCATTGCAAGCTGAATCTGTCTGCACCCTCTTTTCCGGACCATGTGATAGGGCATAAAGACCATGACTAACATCACCCGGATTCTCTTCACGCAGCTTTGTGATCTGCGGTTTTACAAAATAATCAAGAGGTCATATCATGTGCACAATTCGTATGCGATTCAAATTTCAATTAACCATCTTATATGAGTCCTAAACCATTCCTGAAACCCACCCCCACATACTAGTGCAGCATAATATTTTCCTTTGGTTGCTTTAAATAACCTACAAAAATGATACTCAAGTAAGACATCTGAACATATCTTGCTACAAGTTTCATTTCATATATGTGAGGATATATATAAATACTACTCATGCAACAAAGTTTTCAGCCTCATCAGTGTTATTCAGCACATACCAAGTAAGTTGGTCATATTCATGTTGCATTAATGTTCTATGTTCCTTCTTTCCTACTAGGCGAACACCATGGTTAAAAACATATTTTTCAACTTCTTCAATTCTGCCACCTAGATTGGATCTTGTTTTACAATCTGGAATGTATCTTGAGCAAAATGAAAATGCTTCAGCAACAATGTATGCCTCTGCAATGTAAGCCTCTGCTCTAGCCTTGTTCCTAATAGTACACTTGAAGGTGCAAAGTCGACGTTCTATAGGGTACATCCATCCGTACTGTATGGGACCTCTATAAAGTGCATCTTCAGTCAGATGAATAGCCAAATGCACCATCATCAAAGAAGGCTAGTGGATATATCAGCTCAAGATTGCACAGGATTTCTGCTATGTCCGTCTGAAGACGCGCTACAACTCTTCTGTCTAGAGTTTTGTTACAGATTTCGCTAAAGAACTTCCCCAACTCTGCAAGCACATTGTACAAATCCTTGTTCACTAAACCTTTAACGCCAAGAGCTAAAAGCCTTTGTAGTAGGATGTGGCAGTCGTGAGTTTTCAACCCTTGGAGCTTGTTCCCTCTACATTGATACAATTTGCAATGTTGGAAGCAAATCCAGATGGGAACTTCACACCTCTAAGGAAGTCACAAAATAGTACCCTTTTATTCATCGGCAAGGTAAATTCTGCACCTCGAAATTTGTAATGTTTTTCACCGCCCTTATCAACCGTATCTTCAGGATGTAGCTTCAAGTTGTTATTAACATTCAGTTTTTCACAGTCAAGCCTAGCATTATAGCTATCTTTTGTCTTAGATGGAATGTTGAGTAATGTGCCTATAATACTGTCACATATATTTTTCTCCATGTGCATGACATCAATGTTATGTCGAAGTGTCTTACCCGCCCTAAATGGCAAGTCCCATAGAGTGGATTTGTGCTTATAAAATATTCTCGGTTCCTTTTCCTTCCCTTGGGAATCTACTGCTACTTCTTCCGCTCTCTTCCTTTTGGATGTTGCTCCTACTGTCGGTACATCTTCTGTATTCTTTCTTTTACCTCGTCTGGTAGCTGGTTTGTTTTCCTGGTTTGACATTTCTGACCTTTTGTAAATGCGCCTGCAACTCAGCTACAGTGAACTTTTGTGGTGCAGTGCCATATTCAGTCCTCTTTCCATAGAACTGCAATTTTTTCAAGTTTTTTCAGAATTTGTGGCCTTGAGGAAGAAAAACCCGGTGGCCAAGGAAACCAGTCTTATTTTGTAGCCTCACTATGACCTGTTTTGTCTCACAGCGAACACATGCGTTATAACCTGCTGTCACTCTGCCTGGCATAGTGTCAAGCGCTGGAAAATCATGGGTGCAGAATAGCATAGCAGCACGCATAGGGAACTTGGCCTCTTCAGGTTTGTTGGCAAGGATATCAGGAGTCATGACACCCTTCCATAGTTCCTGCAAGTCTCGTATAAGTGGTTGCATGAATAGATCAAAATCCTTCCCAGGTGATTTGGGACTTGGGATGAGTAAAGCCAGCAAGCAGTTCAATTGGTCAGTGCATGCCTAGGGAGGCATGTTGTAAACTATAACAAGTACTAGCCACATGTTGTACAAGTTACTCATGTTGCCAAATGGGTTAAATCCATCTTTAGCTAGGCCAAGTCTCAGGTTCCTTGGATCCGCTTCAAATCCTAGATGAGCCTTGTCAAAGTTCTTCCATTCATCGCCATCAGCTGGATGTCTGAGTAAGTAATCGCCTGGCTTGAGAATCTCTTTGTGCCATCTTGTTTCCTTAGATGTTTGTTCTGACTGAAACAACCTCTTCAATCTGTCTATAATTGAAAAATATCTCAGAACCTTACAAGGATCTTTCTTCTTTTTATCACCATTTTTCCATCTTGATTCATTACATACTGGGCATTGTTCGAGGTTTTCATAATCCTCCCTGAACAGTACACAGTTATTTGGACAAAAATGGATCTTCTCATATGATAGTCCAAGTACCTTGATGTATTGTTTCATCTCATAAAAGGATTTTGGCAGTCCTTCCCAAGGGATTGACTCACTGTACACCTTAATTACTAAATTGAAAGCTTAGTTGGTAATCTTGTTGAACAACTTCTCCTTTAGTAATTTCATTACCAGTTTGAACCTTGAGATACCAGAATCAGGGTCCACTGAACACTTGGCATCTTCTATCAGGTCAGAGAAAAGTCATCTTTTAAGAGAAGGAGCGCCTTTTTTGCTTGTAGTGGGGTACAAGTCCCTTAACAAACCAGAAAGGTCCTCATCCTCGATCTTATGAGGATCAGGCGGATCAGCATAAGCTAGAGGATCAAGAACAGGCTGATCATATTGTTCACCATGTTTAGTCCACCTAATATATGTGCGTTGCATCCCATTAACGAATGTATGGTCTGCGACTGTGCTCTGACTCAGATTTTTATAATTAAGGCATTGTCGTCATGGGCAAAACACATTCCAGTCGCTATTATGTTGCCTCACAAAGTTCATGAAGTCATTATCACCTTCCCAATATGAAGGTATTGCTTTTTTCCATTCAGTATCCAATATCAGTCCATCTGTTGAGGATAGATATGGTCAAAAGCTTTCAAGATATTTCACCGAACAGGTTGATTATAGATCTAATTAAGCCAAGATAACTGAGCAACCTAATTCAATATAGAACTATAAATGCCACATAATTTTAGCTTATTTCAGAAATTGAGTGCAGAACTATGTTACAAATTTGAGAGAACAGATCGACCGAGCGCAAAATGCCAACCAATTCGAACAAACGGATCAAGTGCAGAACAATGTCAAAGGAACAGATCGAGTACGAAAATACTTCTAGGGAATGATTGAGAGAACTAAGGATATTATAAGCGTACCGTGTGGATCGACCAGCTAACCGCCGGCCTATGTGCGTCTCGAAAAGAACGGCGCCGCGAGCAATGGAGTCAGGCCGCTCCTCCTGATAGACGGAGTGTGAATGTTTTGGTACGCGGGTTGTGGTTTTGACTGCCTGCGCGTCTCCAGAAGAATGGCACAAAGAGACAGTAGTTGGCTACTGGAGTGACGGCGCAAATTGGAAGGCGCGAGTGGGAAAGTTTTGGCCCACGCGGGATGTGTGTCCTGGTTGTCAACAATTTTCACGCGAAAATATTGGCCTAAATTTTTTGCCTCGTTTTTTCTTCCTTCTTGAGGTTTGAAATTTTTATTACTGAGCCCATGAAATTAGCCTATCAGGCCCAAGAATAGCCTAAAACCTTCCAATTCGGCATTTTCATTGTCTTGTGGCCGCCGACCATAGCGCATTCAATTTTGGAGTGAGCCCATGAAGAATAGGGCATCCGCGCCCAGTTAGCCTAGAATCTTTTTAATTCGGCCTTTATGGTCATCCCCTTCCCTAGCCCACCAGAAAATGCTCCGCCTACCTATGTTGTTTTGTTGAAACTACTACATTACTAGTAAGTTCCACGTACCCTGCACGTCAGACCCAAATAATACACGTATGACATATCATCACTATCTCAAAAAAAAATTATCGACATCTATATAGTATGGGTGTATTTTTTGTCCTTTACTTTGTACCATGTATATTTAGACCTAGCAACAGACCAATGTCAAAACAGCGGACGGGGCTGGAAAAAAGTCCATCATGCGCCTATTTCATTTATAGAGAGGCTGACACATGGGACCCAGCAGCGCGACCTTATATAGATGATGCATCGATCAACATTGCCAGGTTCGAAACAGGGAGGCGCGAGCGAGAAAAAAGTCGAGTGTGGTGAGAGGCTAACATGGAGGACCCAACAACGTTATCCAGTTCGACCAGTCCAACATACACACATGCCTTTTCGGGGTCAGGGAACTGCTTTTTTCAGCGTAGGGTCAGGAAACTGCTAAGCACAGGCCAGTGAAATTTGAGAAAGGATCCCATGGAGCATAGGTAAGAACATTTTATTTCGGCTTGTCAGGGTCAAGGGATTGCTTAGCACAACCCAGTTCATGGCTCATTGTTGATGTAGAGCTCGTTGGAAACCCCATGAGGAAGGTGTGATGAGCACGCAGCAAGTTTCCCTGAGTTATGAAACTAAGGTTTAATCGAACTAGTAGGAGCAAGGAAACACCCCAAAGGTGTTGCTAGTTGAGCCTTGGTAGGGCGCATTACCGGTGCTAGTAGCAACGTGGAGATCTGGACAACACAACCACAGAACTTTGTCCCCAACTTGCGATGAGGTTATCAATCTCACCGTATTTTGCGGAAAACAAAGGATTAAACATATCGAATGGAAAAAAGTAATAGTTGCAGAAAGTAAACACAAAACAGTAAAGAGTTTGTAGATTGTTTGTAAAGAAAAAGGACCGGGATCCATAGTTCACTAGAGGTGGATCTCCTTAAGATAAATAACATGCTGGGTGAACAAATTACAGCGGGGCAATTGACAAACATCAAGAAAGAAATACAAGCATATACTAATCATCTTGACTCCTTTGGAACTATATTGGGCATTACAACATTATACATAGACCGCCATCCAACTGCATCTATGACTAATAATCCACCTTCAGGTTATCATCCGAACCCCCTCCAGTATTAAGTTGCAAGCAACAAATTATTGCTTTACGAATTGCGTGTAATGTAAACAATACGATTGTTCTATGAACAAAGGATTGTTGTTTTCTCCCTAGTAGCAACAGCACATCTAGTACCTTAGATATTTTTGTCACTTCCCCATATTACCAGAGGCATGAACCCACTATCGAGCATAAATAATAGCTTTTGGAGTTGCTAGCATCTACTTGGCCAAGATAGCTACTAACAACAGAAAGCATGCAAGATCACAAATAACAAAGACATGATAGAATAAATAATCAATATGAAATAGCATCTCAATATCCATTGGATCCCCGCAAACACAACATGCAGAATTACAAATAGATGATCTTGATCATGAACGGAGCTCACAAGATCTAGACATGAAAGCACAAACGAGGAGAACCAGCCATCTAGCTACTACATGGATCAGTAGTCCAAGGATGAACTACTCACGCATCACACCGGAGGCTTGCATGGTGATGAAGAAGGCCTCCAGGGTGAATTCCCCTCTCCGGCAGGGTGCCGGGAAGAGCTTCAGATCCCTCACGATCTAGGGATGGATATGACGGCAGCTACGGACTCTTTCGTGGATTTTTGATCGTGTACTTTAGGGTTTTCGTCCCGAGGGCATCTTATAGGCGGAAGGAGAGGCCGAGGGGGAGCTGGGGTCAGCCAGACCACCCCCTGCACGGGCCAGGCCTGGTCGCGCGGCTAGGTGGTGTGGCCGGCCGCCAACCCTTCTCCGTCTCATATTTTGGCATCTGATGACTTCCGGAAAATTGGCACTTTGGCTTTTGTCCCGTCCAATTCCGAGAATATTCATTTTCTGACTTTCCTAGAACCAAAAACAGCAGAAAACAGGCAGCTGGCACTGTGGCTCTTGTTAATAGGTTAGTCCAAGAAATCATATGAAAAGTACTCCAAAGTGTGGACAGAACACAAGAAAGTGGATAAAACCAAGCATGGAACATCAAAAATTATAGATACATTTGCAATGTATCAACATCCCCAAGCTTAACTCCTACTCGTCCTCGAGTAGGTAAGTGATAAAAAGAAATAATAATTTTTGAGGTGACATGCACCATCAAAGACTTGATCAAAGTATTTGTAAAACATTCAAAGCTAGGATCATAGTACTTCAATCATAACATGAAAGAGAAAGTTCTAGCAATAAGACAAAGAAACTATGATGCAACATGAAAAGACACAAACAAAAGATTCATGAATAACAATGCTTTGCAAGACGTTTGTTTGTTTCACATAAAGAAAACATAGCATAATAGTATTCAGCTTGTCACTCATAAAGTAGCAAATATAAATGCATAGGACACCTTCAAAGTTCATAAGAGTGACTAGATACCAATAGTTTAAAACAAGCAATATCAAGTTATGAATCAATCAACTAGTCTTCGGACAATGCACATAGAACTAAGAATGGCCACTATGCTCTCCAAGTAGGTGCATAAAGGTAGAAGGTGGAGACTCAATATAATGGTGGAAGAAAGGCCTTCATAGAAGGAAGTAGGGATTCAAGTCTCATAAAGAGCTTCCAAAAATTATGGTACTTATAGCTTTCAGCTCTCATTGCTCCTATCATAAGCATCTTGAAGGTGATTAATGTTAAAGTGACACAACTAAGAGGATATGCTTGACAAGTTATAAACCGAAATTTCATGTCCCTTACTTACGAAGACCGAACCTCATGCTACTCAACTTTAGTCATGAGTAAGCTCTTGTCACTGTAAGTACATGTGTATCATAGAGAACCGCCAACGGGGTACCCCTTGCACAAGATACAGGAGCTATCCCATAATCAAAATGACAAGGCAAGCAGACAATGAGCATCTCAGCGATCTTTTTATTTGCTATTTGCATAGGTTTTATTGAGGATGCTTCATAGAGTGCTCATTAGATGCAAAAAAGTAAAGTGTGACATCAAGTTCGTGAGAGCATTAATCACTAGTTTTCTCATAACAAGTTTAATTTGGAAGGTAAACAAAAGCATGAATATACTTGCAATATCATAAGCTAGTAGGTAGGTATGGTGGACTCTTTGGAATAACTTGGTTTAAGGAGTTGGATGCATGGGTGGAATTCATACATGGTTATGGAGGCTAGCAAAAGACTGGGAGCGACAAACTAAGAGAGCAATAATGGCCATAATCATGCAGAGCGACAAAACATCATTGATCAAAGCATAAAGTGATACTACAAGTTGAAAACTAAAGGATCATAAAGGCTATGGTGACCTAAGATAGCCATAACATGGTGTGAGCATGCGCCAAGTCAACCCAAATAAAGCATCAAAGGAGAATCCCACTATAGTATGCTTTAATATGCTAAAACAACGCATGATTCATCCAAGGCACATTAAGCTATCTCAATTGTTTATAACAAGTCATGCTAAAGCAAATAATACTAAGAATAAAGCCAAAACAATATCAAGCATGGCATGACAAAGCATAGGCCACAGTAAAAAACGAGCTTTTTTACCACATAAGCATGAACTTTCCTACTCTTTTCCAAACCAAACCAAACTATTTGCAAACCAATGTATGAAAGAGGGGGTCCAACCAATTTATTCAGAAAACTAAGAAAACCAAAGAAAACAAAAAACCAAAATGAAAACGAAAAAGATGACGCTCCAAGAACAACTCAACTGTGCATGAAACAATAAAAATGAAGCGTTTGGAAGAAACCTGAGATTTTTATTGATGAAGAAGGGGATGCCTTAGGCAACCCCAACCTTTGACTCTTGTACTTCTTGAATATTTCTTGGGGTGACACGCGTGGCATTCCCAAGCTTGAGATTTAGTCCGTCCTTCATCTCATTACTCATTCCTTCCATACACCTGAAATTTTTCCTTCATACAAAACTTCACTCAATCTTTATTAGCAACATTAGTGCACTCAAGATAAATAAGTCTTACCTTTCAGTTCTAACACCAAATAAACTTCCATTTAACACTAAATACTGTAGCACTTCCCTCAAAAAGCTCAATTCCCCAAAAGAACTCAAAAAGGAACCAACAAGAAGCAAATGCAGAAAATGGCAGAAATCTGTCAAAACAGACCAACAGGTAAAGACGAATTTTTTCGAAGACCTTCTGTTGCTCAAATTAAAAAGTTTTGAAATAAAGAAAGTTAGATAACCACCTGGGGCAGAAGAACAAAAATTCAGGCCTCAAAAAGACGTTCAGAGATTTTACACAAATTTTTACGGTGAAGCACAGAAGTCTGTTTCGGGACAGCAACTTTCCAAATCATTATTTCTCTCTCATTAGAGGTTACTCTTGGCACAAAAAGCAAATAAAAAGGATAAGGAGAGGTTATTACAGAAGTAATAACTTCCAAGACTCTTCTAAAACTTTTGGATATCTCCCAATAAGTACTTTTCTTTAACGCCTTTAAGTTAGGTATAAGAAGCAAGAAAAAGAATCAAGTGTTCTCAGATGAAGAAGCATTAAGACCAAATTTCTTGCCCTTACCTCTCTTACTTTTATTCTTAATCTTGGGGAAAATATGATTGTTTTGTGGAGAAGAAAGGTGCATGGTCCCCTTTCCCACATCTATTATTGCTCCAAGGAGTTCTAATAGGGACCTTCCAAGTATAATTTGTCCTTTTCCTTCACATTCAATGACAAGATAATCAATAGAAATCACTTTCCCAAGGATCTTTGTAAACACTCCTTCAGCTATTCCAATAGGTAAAATGGTAGCATTATTAGCAAGAGATATTTCTTTTCCTCCTTCAGTAAGCCCCCAAGTATTCAAAGATTCATAAATATCTTTGGGCATAAGACAAAATTCATACATGATATCACAGCGGGCTTGAAAAGTTTCAGTGTTTATCTCAATATTTATTGTAGGGAGCCACTTTGATGGTTCAGAATTTATTGGAACATAATTGTGATGCTCCCTAAGCGTATTATAGCAATCTTTTAAGCTAGTAGTGCTAGTCTCAAGAGTGTTCAATCTAGCAAATATTCTTGCGGAAGAAATATCAGTTTGGCTAGGTAAGTTGTAAGTGAGGATCAATTTCTTTATAGAATTAATAGCATCATCCTCATTACATTGGAGGAAATCTCCTCCAACAACAGTATCTCGAGCATATCTATAGCAAAGAGCAATTCCAAGGTAAAAACTGTTAAGGGACAAGGTTTGAGTCATTTTAGATTCAGATTTTTCATGTAGATCAGAGATTCTAAACCAAGCTTCCTTAAAACATTGCAAGGCTAGACATAATTCCTTGTTTAAAAATGAAAATCATTTCCTCGGGTGACATAGTGATTGGAGCAAGGCTAGACATAATGGCAACTTAGGATATGAACTAATTTTGTGTGTGTTTTCAATAAAGAAAGCAAAACAGTAAAACTAATTTTTTTGTGTTTTCGATAGCAAAGAAAGCAAAGAAAGCAAAACAAAAATAACAAAGTAAATATATTGGTTATGAGGGACTCCCCTTGTGAAGATGTCCTTAACTCCTAGGCAACAGCGCCAGAAAAGTGCTGGTGCAGTGTTGACGTGGGAGTTTCTTCTTCTTCGTTCCCCGTCAACGGCGCCAGAAAAATGCTTGATGGCTCAGTGTTGATGTAGAGCTCGTTGGGAACCCCAAGAGGAAGGTAAGATGAGCACAGCAGCAAGTTTCCCTCAGTTATGAAACCAAGGATTAATCGAACCAGTAGGATCAAGGAAACACCCCAAAGGTGTTGCTAGCTGAGCCTTGGCAGGGCGCACTACCAGTGCTAGTAGCAACGTGGAGACCTACGCAACACAACCATAGAACTTTGTCCCCAACTTGCGATGAGGTTGTCAATCTCACCGTGTTTTGCGGAAAACAAAGGATTAAATGTATCGAATGGAAAGAAGTAATAGTTTGCAGAAAGTAAACACAAAACAGTAAACAGTTTGTAGATTGTTTGTAAAGAAAAAGGACCGGGATCCATAGTTCACTAGAGGTGGCTCTCCTTGAGATAAATAACATGCTGGGTGAACAAATTACATCGGGGCAATTGACAAACATCAAGAAAGCAATACATGCATATACTAACCAGCTTGACTCCTTTGGAACTTGATTGGGCATTACAACATTATACATAGACCGCCATCCAACTACATCTATGACTAATAATCCACCTTCAGGTTATCATCTGAACCCCCTCCAGTATTAAGTTGCAAGCAACAGATTATTGCTTTACGAATTGCGTGTAATGTAAACAATACGATTGTTCTATGAACAAAGGATTGTTGTTTTCTCCCTAGTGGCAACAGCACATCTAGTACCTTAGAGATTTCTATCAGTTCCCCCAATTACCAGAGGCATGAACCCACTGTCGAGCATAAATACTAACTCTTGGAGTTGCTAGCATCTACTTGGCCAAGATAGCTACTAACAATGGAAAGCATGCAAGATCACAGATAACAAAGACATGGTAGAATCAATAATCAATCTGAAATAGCATCTCAATATCCATCGGATCCCCGCAAACACAACATGCAGAATTACAAATAGATGATCTTGATCATGAACGGAGCTCACAAGATCTAGACATGAAAGCACAAAGGAGGAGAACCAGCCATCTAGCTACTACATGGATCAGTAGTCCAAGGATGAACTACTCACGCATCACGCCGGAGGTTTGCATGGTGATGAAGAAGGCCTCCAGGGTGAATTCCCCTCTCCGACAGGGTGTCGGGAAGAGCTTCAGATCCCTCCCGATCTAGGGATGGAGATGACGGCGGCTACAGACTCTTTCGTGGATTTTTGATCAGGTACTTTAGGGTTTTCGTCTCGAGGGCATCTTATAGGCAGAAGGAGAGGCTAAGGGGGTGCTAGGGTCGGCCAGATCACCCCCTAGCGCAGGCCAGGCCTGGCCGCGCGGCCAGGTGGTGTGGCCGGCCCCCAGCCCTTCTCCGTCTAGTATTCTGGCATCTGATGACTTCTGAAAAAATAGGCACTTTGGCTTTTGTCCCGTCCAATTCCGAGAATATTCATTTTCTGACTTTGCTAGAACCAAAAATAGCAGAAAACACGCAGCTGGCACTATGGCTCTTGTTAATAGGTTAGTCCAGGAAATCATATGAAAAGTACTCCAAAGTGTGGACAAAACACAAGAAAGTGGATAAAACCAAGCATGGAACATCAAAAATTATAGATACATTTGCAATGTATCACTAGTGAAATTTAAGAAAGGCGCCCATGGAGTATAGCGCATGTAGATGGACCATGTAGAATAGCCCAAAATATTTTTAATTTGGCCTTTTGAGCATTGCCCCGCACCTCTTAAAAAAACTCCGCCTCCACCTCCTAAAAAACTCTGCCATACTTTTAAGAAACTGTTCCATTATATATGTGTACTTTTATAAATTGAAATGCCAGGAGGCTGCCCTTTTATTTTTTTAAATATAAACACGGAGACACGACATCTTTTTAAAAACATTAAAACATAACTTGAAGGTCCTAAGGAATGTTCAATAATATATTTTCTATAAATATCTATGGCGTAGTGGCGACACACACAGTTTAAATCTATTGGAAGTCTTGAGTTTTTCTTCTACTCTAGTAATATTGCATTACGGAGAGGTTGACATCGCGGACCCACCAGCCTGCAGCATCCCTCGAGTTTATTGGTCGGGTTTGAAGAAAAGTGAAATACTTGTACAGAGAGGTTGGCATCGGGGACCTACCCGCCAGAACATACAAGGCTACATCGGGGACCCACAAGCCAGAACATACCAGAAATCATGGCATGGGGGCCCAAGCAGCAAGAACATACACGGTTGCCACATGGAGCAATGTTGCAAATCCCAAAATAGTGGACGCGACCGAAAAAAGGTCTATCATACACACATTTCATTTAAAGATAGACCGACATGTGGGTCCCACCAGCGCGGCCTTATACAGGTGTTGTATCAAGAAACTTTGCCAAGTTGGAAACAGGGAGGCTCGAGCGAGAAAAAGGTCCATCATGCACACGTTTGTTCTAATGATATGATGACATGGGGGACCCAGCAACCTAAAAAATGGCTGATGCAGCGAGCAACGTTATCAAGTTTGAAACATGGAGCACGGGCAGAGAAAAAAGTCGATCATACAACTGATCCTTCTAATGAGAGGCTGACATGTGGGACCCAACTGCGTGACCAAACGACATATTCGTCAAGCAACGTTATCTAGTTAGGAACATGGTAGCGCTAGAGTAGAAAAAAAGTCCGTCATACCCACGATTCTTCTAATGTGAGACTGACATAAGGAACTAACTAGCACGACTGATGAAGCGAGCAACGCTATCAAGTTCAGAACACGGAGGCGCGATCGAGGGAAAATTTTCTATCATACACACGTTTCTTCTAATGAGAGGATGACATGTGGGGTCCAAGAGTCTGATTAAACGGTAGATGAATCGAGCATCGCTATCAAGTTCAGAATAGGGTAGCGCGAGCGAAGAAAAAATCCATCATACACACGATTCTTATAATGTGAGGCTGGCATGGAGGGCCCATCCGCGTGACTAGACGGCAGATAGATCGAGCAACATTATCGAGTTGAAATCAGGGAGGCAATAGCCATGGGAAAAATTCCATTATACACACCTTTCTTCTAATGAGAGGATGACATGTGGGTCCTAGGAGGTTAATTAAACGGTAGATGCATCGAGCAGCACTATCAACTTTGGAAGAGGGTAGTGCGAGCGAAGTAAAAAAGTTCCATCATACACACGATCCTTCTAATGGGAGGCTGACATGTGGGACCTAGCAACCAAACTAAACGGTAGACACATCGAGCAACATTATCGAGTTCAAATTAGGGACGTGCGACCGAAAAGTATGGTCTACTAGAGACACTAACATCCGGGACCCACACACCTCAAAACACTTTAGCAAGTCAACATCGCACGAGGAAACGAAAATCTTGCTTCTGCCATGCGCTAGCCAAGCTTCCTCCATGTTTTTAGCGGATCTGTCGTAGTAGAGGGCCGTGAAACTAGGAAAAAAAAATTTCCATCGGCCACGGCTTAGCCGAGAATTTCGTCGCAGAAGACGTGCCTTCTACGACGATCGTCGGGCCAAGTCGTTGCGGAAGAAAACTTTTCTTGTAGTGTGTGTTGCACCCGGTTGTGAGCAATAGCAATGGCACTCTCATTTTCACAAAGAAGGGGCACCTTGTTGAAAGAAAGTCCAAGATCCTTCAAGGTTTGCTTCATCCATAGCAATTGAGCACTACAACTTCGGTGGATATGTACTCGGCTTCGGCGGTGGACATAGACACGCAGTTTTGCTTCTTTGAGGACCAACACACCAAAGATCTTCCAAGAAATTGACAAGCACCGGAGGTTGACTTGCTTTCCACTTTGTCTCCCGCCTAATCCGAATCCGTGTATCCAATGAGGTCAAAGGTTGCGCCCTTGGGGTACCAGAACCCAAAGTTAGGGGTATGAACCAAATATCAAAATATTCTCTTGACCGCCACCATGTGGCTTTCCTTTGGTGCGGCTTGGAATCTTGCACACATACCCACACTCAACATAATATCTAGTCGATATACACAAAGATAGATCAAAGAACCAATCATCGAGCGATAATTTTTTTGATCCACATCCTTACCCTTGGGATCGAGATCAAGATTAACCTTTGTGGGCATGGGAGTTTTGACTCCATTTACTTGATCAAGGTTGAACTTCTTGAGCATATCTTGGACATATTTTGCTTGGTTGATGAAGGTTCCCTTCCTCAATTGCTTGACTTCAAAACCAAGAAAGAATTCCAACTCCCCCATCATAGACATCTCAAAATGGTCAGCCATGAGATTAGCAAAATCCTCATTAAAAGATTTGTTAGTAGACCCAAAAATAATATCATCAACATAGATTTGGCAAATGAACAAGTTTCCTCCAACTTTCTTAGTAAAAAGAGTGGGATCAAGGAGGCCTACTTCAAAAGAAAGATCTAACAAAAGCTCTGTAAGGCACTCATACCACGCACGTGGGGTTTGTTTGAGACCATATAGTGCCTTATCGAGTTTGTAGACATGGTCCGGGAAAAGGGGATCCTCGAAACCTATAGGTTGCTTGACATAGACCAATTCCTTTAATGGACCATTAAGAAAAGCACTCTTGACATCCATTTGTTGCAATTTAAAATTATGATGGGTAGAATAAGCAAGGAGCATCTGAATGGATTCTAGACGAGCAACGGCAGCACAAGTTTCACCATAGTCGATGCCATCAACTTGAGAGTATCCTTGGGCAACTAACCTTGCCTTTTTGCGGACGACTATACCATTGGCATCCCTCTTGTTCTTGAAGATCCACTTGGTCCCAATAACATTTTTACAATCTCTTTGTCTCTTCACAAGTGTCCACACCGTGTTCCTCTTGAAGTTGAGAAGTTCTTCATTCATAGCATCAAACCAATCATCATCTTCAAGTGCTTCGAAGACCTTATGCGGCTCAACATGAGAAATAAAAGCATGATGAGAACTAAAGGAGGTTAGTTGTCTCCTAGTGGTAGAGCCCCTATTGAAATATCGATAAAAATTATCAAGGATATGGCCATCTTTGATGAGCTTGGCGAGACGGTATGCTTGACCACGGGCTTGGGTCTCAAGATGAGATTCTTGAGCAACCACTTGGTCATAACCACGATTCGAGTCCCCACCTTGACTATATGCCCAAACTTGATCACTATCTTCATCAACATCAATAGTAGCTTGACTTGGTGGAGAGTCATCATGATTTTGTGGAGAGACATTAGCTTGGCCTTGGTCATTGTTAGCTTGACCTTCTTCAACTTGACCTTCACCATCACTGACAAGAGGAGCTTCATTTTCTTGGTGATACGGATCTTGATCGACTTGAGCTTGGAGAGTCATGGACATGAAGATCTTGAGAAGAGATTGGAGAACCTTGAGAAGCAATAAGTTGTCCTTGAAGGGCAAGATGGTCTTGTGAGAGTGAAGGCTCCTCTTGAGTAGAGCTTGGTCCTTCTACTTCGGCCACAAGGGGATCCTCAATGGGGTGGAAGAATCCCACACCCATTCTTATTATGGCTTGGGGAGGAATTTCATCACTTGGATCACGAACACCGTCTTGCCTCACAAGAGACTCATGATCTTCATGAAACTCGACATTGCTAGATTCTTCAACTCATCCCGTTGCTTTATTGTAGACTCTATAGGCATGGGATTGATTTGAGTACCCAACGAAGATTCCTTCTTGAGCCCTAGACTCGAACTTTGACAAGTGGACACCTTTCTTGAGAATGAAACATCTACAACCAAACACCCAGAAGTACCTGACATTTGGCTTGCGCCCGGTCAGAAGTTCATATGGAGTCATGTTCTTCTTCTTATGTAGGTAGAGGCGATTGGTTGCATGGCAAGCGGTTGATATGGCTTCAGCCCAAGATTTGTATGATGACTTGAATTCCGCCAACATGGTCCGGGCCGCATCCACCAAAGTACGATTCTTCCTTTCGGCAACACCATTTTGTTGAGGGGTGTAAGGAGTTGAATATTGATGCTAGATTCCCTCATCACTAAGAAACTCATCCAATGTGTAGTTCTTGAACTTGGTGCCATTGTCACTTTGAATGGTGAGGATAGTAGCATTGTGTTTCTATTGAACTTGATTTGCAAAGTCGATGATGGTTTGTTGAGTCTCGCTTTTGAACTTGAAGAAGTAGACCCAAGTGTACCTCGAGAAGTCATCAACAATCACCAAACAATACTTCTTTCCCCGAGACTATCATGAGAAGGAGGCCCAAATAGATCCATGTGAAGAAGTAATGTCTACGCACTTCTATTCTTGTAGACAGTTGTTGGGCCTCCAAATGTAGAGGTTTGTAGAACCGCAGCAAGTTTCCCTTAAGTGGATCACCCAAGGTTTATCAAACTCATGGAGGAAGTGGTCCAAGGTATCCCTCTCAAGCAACCCTGCAATCAAGATACAATAAGTCTCTTGTGTCCCCAACACACCCAATACACTTGTCAAGTGTATAGGTGCACTAGTTTGGCGAAGAGATAGTGAAATACAAGTGGTATAGATAATTATAAGTGGTAACGGTGCCAGGAAAGAGCTTGACGGGCAGGAAGATACTAAAGGCAATCTGAAATATATATGGAAGCAAGCAAACATGTAACACATCTAGTTGCAAACGGTGTTTCAATGCTTAGAAACAAGGCCTAGGGATCATACTTTCACTAGTGAACACTCTCATATAAATATCTTCTCTTTATGATACTACTCTAAACTACTCTCTTATTGGACACTCTAATCCATGGTAGGGCTATAACAGCACTCCTCAAAGTCCGCCTTCCCCATCTAGATAACCCCACACTGTCACCTTGAGCGCTAGATGGTTCCAACAAACACCACAATTTCATAGAAACATCCAACTCCAAATATAACTCACAACAAGTATTTGTAATCTCTAGCCTAAATGCCACCATGGTGTGCACGCTGTCACTTTCACACACATGGGGAGAGCAAAGATCTATTAAAGAACTTGAGTAACAAGGTAGATCTACTTGATTACAAAGCTCATGATCACAATATGATCATGCATAGAGAGAAAGAGAGACGAACACATAGCTACCGGAAGAACCCTTAGCCTTGGGGAAGAACTACTCCCTCCTCATCATGGGAATCAGCAACGGCGATGGAGATGGTGGTGGAGATCGATGGAGATGGCCACGGGGGCACTTCCCCGTCCGGCAGGGTGCTGGAACAGAGACTTCTGTCCCTCGAACCTCCTCTTCGGTGCCGGCGGCACTACGGAACTTTTCGTGGCTGTATGATCTGGTACTTAGGGTTTTTGTCTCGGGAGGCATATATAGGCGATGAGGCAAGGTCGGTGGGTGCCTGAGGGGCCCACACCACCTGGTGGCGTGGCCAGGGGACCCGCGCCACCCTATTTTGTGGCCAGCCCGTGGCCCTCTCTGTCTCGTCTACTGGCTCCGTGTTCCCCTCGGTGAAATATTGACTTTGGCTTGTATCCCTTCTAATTCCGAGAATATTCATTTTCTGGCTTTTCTGGAACCAAAAACAGAAGAAAACATGCAACTGGCACTGTGGAATCTTGTTAATATGTTACTCCTAGAAAATGTGTAAAAATACTCCAAAGTGTGGACAAAACATAAGACAGTAGATATAAAAGAAGCATCAAACATCAAAAATTATATATACGTTTGCAACATATCAAGATGCTCCAAGCACCGTTCGGTGGTTATTTGATTGAGGGTCTTATGAGGCTTGTCATGCATCTTTCCTTCAATACAAGCCCTGCATACACGATCTTTGGCAAAGGAAATGTCTTTTAGTCCAAGGATGAGGCCCCCCGTGTAGAGACTTTGTAAAGCCTTCATGTTTACATGGGCTAGGCGGTGATGCCACAACCAGCCCACATTGGCTTTTGCATAGAGACATATAGCATGTGTAGAGGGTTTTTTGGAGATATCCAGCACATACAAGTCATGCTCTATGTATCTCACGAAAGCACCATGAGAGACTTGCTCCACATGAGGACCACTGAATGGTCATTAAAGAAGGCCAAAAGACCCATAATGGCTAAAGCACAAACGGAAAGGAGATTGTAACCAACGGTTTTGACAAGCATGACATTAACCAAGGATACATCCGGGGTTACTACCACCTTACCAAAACCCAATACATGAGAACTTGTTTTATCGCCGTAGGAGACCATAGTATTGGCCAAATTAGGCCTAATCTCTGACATGATAGACTTGCTTCCAGTCATATGGCTTGTATCTCCACTATCAAGCACCCATTTTACACCACCGGAAGCAAAGTCCTACAAGAAAATAAAGCTTTGGTTTTAGGTACCCATTTCGCAATGGGTCCCCTTTTGTTAGTAACAAGGGTATTAGGTACCCAGATAGTCCAACGATAATCATGAGTGTAAGATGTGCCAATGTATTTTGCATAAACATGACCATCAAAAGATTTGCAAAGAATGTAAGAAGGGTTATTCTTCCCGGCAAAGTTATCACTTTGCACAAAGGTAGAAGCATGTGAGAATCCTTGAGAAAAGCTCTTGCTCTTCTTCTTTTTATTGTTCTTCTTCTATTTGTCAACTTTCCCTTTTGCAAGTTGATCTTTCAACACCTTGTTTTCCGCAACAAGATTCACGTGCTGGCAATAGGGGTTAGAAGAACAAGGAAAATGTACAATATTCGCAGCGGTAGACTTTGAATGTTCATTATTCAATTGAGTTTGAAGTCGCTGATGAACCTCAAAGAGACTTGAGAATTTACTCTCCAAGGCATGATTTTCCTCCTTGAGTTTCTCAAAGTCCTTAAGACATTCATGACTAACACCAAACTCAACCTTTTCATTTTTCAGGACATTCAATGAAGCAAGAGCATGATATCGTTCTTTATCAAGTTGCGTTATGACGACATTATGGTCATCTACAAGTTTAGCCATGCTTTCCTCAAGAGTTATTCTCATGTTATGTTCATCTTCAAGGGATTGAGATAGAGAGGCAATTTCATCGGTGGCCTCTCTCTCATTTTTACCTAGCATGTCAATAACCTCTTCCTTATCATCTAGCATTTCCCTAGCATAGTCAAGTTGATTTACAAGAGTTTCAAAGCACATTCTAGTATCATCATCTATATGCTCCATGGATTCACACATTCTTACTATCTCTTTCTTAACCTCTAGACCATCTAGATCATGCAAAGGAAGTTCATTTGCGGGAGACTTGGAAGTGGGTGTTACCTCAGTGGCCTTGCCCATGAGACACTTTTTCTTACGGTTGGTGATGTTCTCATTTGGTGAGTCGAAGAGAGATACCCGTGGGGTAAAAGAAGTAGCAATAGCGGCAACTCCCCATGATCTCTCCACCTTGATCTTCACGCTCATCATCATCATCCGCGCCTGAGAAGTACTCTTCATGGACCACCATTGCCCTCTCCTTGTTTGGAGAGTTCTTATTGTGGAAGTTCTTGTTCAAGGGGTGAGGAGTTCTTGGCTTGCTCTTGCGAATAAGATAGCATCCATTGTCTTCTCTATTCTAGAAAGGCATTGGGCTACAAAGTGACTCTTGTCGTTGCAATTGTAGAAAGATCTTGCCTTCGGAGCCTTCATGGTTGAGTTGAATCTTGGGTTGTCCCTTGAGCTTGACTTCATGTCCGGTTTGTTCTAAAAGGCCCTTGATGCAAGAGCCAAGTGCTCATTGAAGGCATATTTGATGTCCTCTTAAGACCACTTGTAACATCCCAATTTCAGCAACCCTGATTAGTTGTCCAGAATGCAAAAATCAGGGGGAACAAAAACTTTTTCTTGTCCATTGGTGCAGTGTTTGCTTGTTGTTTGTTTGTGCTTGGCCATGAGAGTGTATACATTATGATACTCCATACCTCACCATCAATTGACAAAAGCTATTTAACAAAACTATCCTGGCTCATTTTATATGTTCTCAAAGGTTCTGGCATTTCAAAAAGCTGAGCCAAGATGCCCTTTCTTTCCAAACTATTTTATTAGCTTCTATTGATCAAACTATGGAGATCTATATACTATAATCTCCTTATGTTCTCAAGATAGAACCTTCAACTGCTCCTACCTCTAGGATTCTCAAAACTTTGTATAAAAATTTTGAATTCTACTCTTGGTAGGGATACCAAGGACTCTTACCTTATTCAAACTCCAACCTTTTCAAATTACCCATCCTTACCTCGAGCTAGGCTTGATGGTAACCCTAGTAGTAGTTGATTTGTTTGTAAGATGAGTTGCCTTGATCTGTTGTTTGACTTGATTGCTTAGAAGTAGTATGACCTACTCTAGGAGCTCATCCACTACGATAAAGATACTCTAAAATAACCAAACCCTAAGCAAGAATACAAACCTAGATCTGATCTCTAGCTACTAGGTGATCATATAAAACCCTTAACCAAATCAGCTCTGAAGTGATCTAATTCTAGAAGCTTCCAAGGCAACGAAGACCAGTATCAAGCATGGATCCCTTAAACTCAATCTACTCTTCAACCTCGTCCACTTGATGATGCTTGGGTACCTTGCAACCCATCAAAAACATCCCCTCTCATACTCTAGTCAAAATCCTCAAAACTGCCAAATTTGACTAAATCTAAAATCTGTTTCAACATCACCTTTTTGAGTGCCACCTTTTCTCAACCCTTGTGCATCCTTGCAAATGCATTTGAACCATATTGTTAACCATCCTAAGGACTACCAAGGCCCACTATTTCCCTTGGTTAGATCATCCTCCAACACACTTGTTCTTGATAGTTTTGCAGGCCAGAAAATAACTATTCCTACAAATCTAGTCTTTGATAGAAGCTCACACCACCATCCAACCTTCTATGGACCAAATCTTTGCATGGTTGTGTTCTACTCATATAGGTCTATGAATATCTACTTCACTTGTTCCAAGTGGATCTTTGTGCTTCTTAAACCCACAAGGTTTTGAAGGCTAGTTGATAATCTGCTTTGGCGGGCTTATTTTATTCAAAGTTTGAAAGCTTGTCTTGGTGAGCTCAAGCAGGATCAAGCTCAAATCTATACACCATTGCTATCTACATGACTTGTTCTATCCATCCACATATCTCATTCCCCAAGGGGATCCCTGAGCTCCAAGATCCAACAAGGTTTTGGTGGCATGAAAACAATCTTACCCAAGATCCTTAAATCTCTAGTTTTCACCAAATCAACTTGGATTCTCCAATACCAAGGTTTCAAATTCTTGCAACACCTTGTCTACATCATCTAACTTGATCACCAAGATTTATCAAATATTATCCATAATTATTATGGCTCCAAATCTAATTAATCTCCTTAATAGACAAAATCTCCAAAACTCCTTTCTGAAGGGAAAGATTAGTTTTTGCCAAAACACTTCCCTAACTTTGAGCACAGTTGAGTCCTATATATCATACCCTATAATCACACTTCAAAAATAAATATTTTTTGAAGAGTTTCAATAATTCTTTTTGCCCTTTTTCTTAAATGACAAAAAGGATAAAATAATTGTTTTAAATACTTTTAAGCCACAATAAATCTTGGGGAAATTCCCCTAAGTGTGTATTCACATTTGGGACCATCTCAACTCAAAAACCCACCTTGTACAATGTAAAAAAATCAAATGAACTCCAAGAATTCACTTCTGCAGTTTCTGAATAAATGGATTTAAGGGGACTTCTAATCTTCTGAAAAATCCCAAATAAATCCTAGAGATGAATATTAACCCTAACCATCTACCAACATCCTTACCTCAATTGGTAAAGATCAAAAATCAAGACATAACTCTTGATCATCCTTTATGGCAGATTTGAAGATTTATCCTTTTACTACCAAACACCAAACCAAACCTCCATCAAACCTCATCAATCTTCACCAGCAAGCCTCCACCACCACACCCCTTAGTCCTGGTCGTGTCTACTGTAGCTAAGCTACTGTAGCAAACCCTCTCCCTTGTCCCATGTGCTTGTATGAGAGAAGGAGAGGCATATCTTGCAAAAGATCTTGCACATTAGAAGCAGCAGCAGCCACCTCCACTCCTCTCTCTATGGTCGAGCACCAGGCCCACACTGCCACCCCAGCACCACCCCTAGGGCCAATGAGCTCTCCCCTAGCCCTCTCCCTCACATACCTTGCTTCCATAGACATTTTAGAAAAAAGGGGAGAAATCGTACAACACACTACTCCATCCTCCCTCTCTGATGTCCAGCGTCCCTCTCACGACCCCACCACCGCCCAGTGGCCAATCCCCTGCCAGCATCCTCCCCAAGCCCTCCTTGATCTTGGTCCACCATGAACCTCACTCCCTCGGGTTAAATACCCCCAGGCCACCCCGCGCCTCCCTCTGCCCCTCATTTGCTTCCTATCCCTTCCACTCACCACCCCTAGCCCCACTTCCCCTCCCTCGCTCTGTACTGGCCAGGAGAGGAGAAGAACTCCTTCTCGGTCTTATTCAAGATCTGCTTGTAGTGCTCCTACTTCTACTCCTTCCCTCCTGCATGTCGTCTCCCTGAACCCGCCTGACCACGGGCTACCTAACCATAGTCTTCTTGTTGCCCAGGACCCTCTCTACCACCGCCGCCAGGGAGCTCCGACGAGGTATTCATGGTGGCCGTCCCGCCAGACTTCTTCCGGCGCTGAACCTGCCTTTGCCGCCCCTCTCCTGGACCGCCACGTCACGCCGCTCCTCCTCGACCACTCCTCTGACGCCAGCATGCCTCGGTGAGCCCTTCCCGACGAGCCTCTGCCGCCACTAGGGTTTCTCCCCGTTGGGTGGGGATAGAGGAAGGAGAAGAGCGGGAGCCATGGATCTCCATTAGCTCTGACGGCCAGCGCCCTCCCTTACCCCTTCGCGCCTCCCGTATGGCTGACGAGCGGGCCCCGCTCTGCGGTTTCAAAACCGCTCGCGCGCGCTCCCGCCGGCGGTGAGCTGGGCCGGCTCGCCCCAGTGCGGCCCAATTCCAGGCGGATCCGGCCCGCGCCCCTTGCTCTTTTCCTTTTCTTTTAATTAGAACTCCAGATCTACTTTTCTTCCTGCTAGCTTTAATTCAAACAAAAATGGAAAACAGTTTGAAATGTCTAGATATAAATTACTACATCTTCCTGTATGTTTTGTATAACATGCAGACCAAACTCCAGGGCCAGAGTATTTCTTATTATTTTCTGATAATTAATCTACTGAAAGGTATCTTTTCTAGAAAATAAATTCCACAGTGAGCTATACATGCTCAAATACGATGAAACAAACTTCCCTTGAAAGTTTATTACTGTACCTATCAGTTAGCATTTATCTCCTGACAAGGTGAACCCTAGTTTTACCTTAGTAAAAATAACAAAATCACTCCATATATCACTTTAGAAAATTCCCCAGACCAAACCATGAGTTTTTTAAACCTTATTCCAACTCTGTGTGATGTGGTACACTCAATACTACCAAAATCCAGGAGATCAAAATTTATTGAGCTTCTGGGTATTTCTAATGAATTAAACATTTATGTCCATAGTGTTACCACTAGATAAATCATCACAGTAGTTCCACAACTCCAAAAAGGTTGAGTCCAATTTCTACAGAAAGGTACTCTAAATACTTACAATGTGTCTTTGGAGTCAAACCAATAGCTTCTGTAAAATAAATATGGTAAAAAAGACAAATACCATGCAGAACTGACTTGGAGATTTTCCTAGGGGCATTCTCATAATTGTTTCAAGGTGAAACCAACTCCCACTGAATAAGTACCTCAAACCCTACCTACCCATCCAAGGAAATAATTTTTGGGGCTCCAGAACTTTTCTGGTGAATTATCTCCTAAAACTAGAGTTTTTCCCACTAGAAAATCCATTATAAATCAATGGAAATTGATAATTTAGTGAAACCACTTTTGTTGGTTTCATATTATCACTACCTATTTGATGGTATTATTTCTATACAAAGGTATCCTACACAACTTGGACCTTATAATTAAACCCCTTCATTAAGTAGTTTAGGCATCCAACCCATTAAAGAAAACCCAGAAAGGTATTTCAAGTAATTCCACTTGTGTAGAAGAAAACCACTCAAAACCTACTGAATTGTAAACTTTGCCCATTGCTTGCTGTATGTATTGATGCTTGTATACCTTGTGTTGATTCTGGTTTGGTTTGCTTGCATGTGCTATCTTGACTGCGATAGTTGCACTTGTATTGACGCCGAGAAGAAGAGATCTTATTATTGCTAGTATTGGTATTCTTGGTTATCTAAAGATGAAGTCCAGGGACATATTGCCATATTGCTGATCATCAGGCAAGCCACCTTCTTGCTCATAAGCCTTGTCCTACTGTTCTACTTATGCATGTTTTATCTACTGTTTATGAAAACTGCACTGTTTTACTATATGTCGATGTATATATGTAGTGGTTTGGCTCTTCCGAACTATTACACTTTCGTACTACTAAGTACAACCCCCTTGATGACACCTACTGTCCCCTAGTAGAATAGATGGTGTAGTACACCATACCCCTTTGGAGACCCCGTTTTAGCCGAAGAAAAACTATAGGATGGGAAGACCCTTGGAAAAGTTTTACCAAATCTTTTATGATAAAACCTTGGTGAGGTGGACCTCCCAAGAGATGTTGAGAAAGAGAAAGATTTTTTTTTCAAAATGCTGAAAGAAAGATGGAGGAAAAAGGTTTACGAAAATGCACCTGGTTCTTTGAAGTTTAGCTATAACAACTTAACCCGTGCAACCACATTACTCTGGAATGGGACAAGGCTGGATTTGATGTTTGTTTATTCTGGTATAAGCTGCCTTGCAACAACTACAGGGGATGCAAATCCCTGGAGGGTGGGCCTTCTCTGGACAAACGGTCCATGTGAAACATCGACCGTGAGAAGGAACGAAGGGTCTACGAACCTCCACGCGTTACTATGGGCCCCTCATTGAAAGGCACACTCGTGAAGTCGAAAAAGCGCTTCGGTTGGCTGTGAACTATATAGGGCGTCCCGGTGCTGAGGGGGATAACACTGATAGGGTAGGTACTTATACTGGAGTGGCATTCGGAGAGTCTTGATCGGTTACTCGACCCACGATCGGTGTAGATCAGGGTAGTGTACCCGGATGGTGTGGGTAAAGTGTCCAACCTTTGCAGAGTGTAAATCTATTCGAATTGCTGTGTCGATGGTTAAGGACGGGTTGGACAAACTTCTGTAGAGCGGTGCTGGTTTTTTTTTCAAAAAGGATTTCGGAAAAGCAAAGGCTTTGGAAATATTTTGACCATGGGATGGTCAGAAAGGAGAAAGGTTTTGACCATGGGATGGTCAGAAAGGAATGAAAGGAGTTTGGTCGTGGGACGACCGGGAGAAAGGAACAAAAGGGTGACCCAGTCGAAATGTTCAAAATGGTTTCCAAAATGTTTTACAAAAGTTTTCAACAAAGGTATGTAGATGCTATATCTACAAGAGAAACTATTTGAGAAAAGAACCTCCCTTGGAGCCCACCTACTGCCACAGCCATATTGCATATCCATCTTGTTTTATTATTCGATTAAGGTGGTTTGCGAGTACATTCAAAGTACTCACTGGTATTTTCCCTGGCTATTAACTTGGTCAGATATCAAGAAGAAGATGATGTTGGCGACTATGCGAGCTAGGATGTTCTCCAAGTCAGTTGCCTGTAGGTTAAGGCATGGATCAGGCTCTACGCTTGATGAAGTTCCGCTGATGATTATCGATGTAGCCATAATGGCATTTATGTAAGTTTTGTAATTCGGTATGTCTCGTATGTTGTAATGATACTTGTCGGTTATGCTCTACGGCTCACTGATCATGGGAACATGGTGTATGCATAACAGGGATTTCTCGGATGATTAATCTGGGGGCCCCACACCACTCGCTAGTGTCTTCATCTTCATCAACTTCCACCACTTGAGCCTTCAAGGCTAGGTTCAACTTTTGAGACCCATAAGCACAAGCACAAGCGGACTCCACATTCTTCTTGGAAATAGTCATGGCAATAACTTCACTCAAAACATCTTAAGAGGACATGATGTGGTAGTTGCTTCTCCCCTTGATGGAGTTGAGTTTTTGCTCCTCAAAGGGAAGAAGGGCTTGAACAAACTTCCTCTTCATGAACTTCTCATCGACATAGGTAGCACCAAGGTCCCTCATAGTACAACAAAGAACCTTGAGACGATGATACATATCTTCGGGTGTCTCATCATCTTGCATTGAAAAGCCATATGACTCATTGTTGACTTCATCAAACTTGCAGCTTTGAATGCTAGCATTCCTGACATACAACTCAGTGAGATGATCCCAAGCTTTCTTGGCGGTTTGGCGAATATGAGAAAAGTCCTTGGGAGTCAACGCCTTTTGGATCATGCCCAAAGCGGTGCCATTGAGCTGCTTGTTCACGACCTCGGCCTGGGTCAACTTCTTTGCATCATATGGGGAAAACCTTCTTCCACAATCCTCATCAATTCAATAGAAGAGCTGTAAATGTGAGATTGCATTAGATATTGCCAATTGGCGAAGTTAGAAGTATCTAGCATAGGAGGTGCTCCTTGAGGTATGATATGCGGCATGGGAATAGGTGGGTCCAGAGTGTACTTCAATGGTGGTGGTACCGTTGAGTAGTCCTTTCCCTCGTCTCCCTCTTTGGAGGAGGAGTCACCTAGACCCTCGGTGCTCTCGCTTGGAGCTTTGTGGTTTGAGCCACAAAGCGTAAGCCCAAGTATTTTGGGGCAGCCGCGGGATTCACCCCGGGGGCGACCACTTGCACGGTAGCGGGAGGGGCTTCGGCGGCTAGAGATGCATCATGAGAGGTTTCTTGCATGGGGCTAGGCTTAAGGGATAGCAAGAGGGTCATCATTTCCTCAAACTTGGTCATCATGGATGTCTCCAATCGATTGAGGTCATCCATGGAGGCCAAGTTCTTGGTGGTTACACCCACACTCCCATCTTCGTCGGCCAATGTCTCTTAGGCGGTTAAGCCCAAAGTAAGAGCCGAGGCTCTGATACCAATTGAAAGGCCCAACTTTGGTCGACTAAAGGGGGTGAATAGGAGACTCCCAATTTTTATTATTTTCTTGCAATTTTAGGCTTTGCACAAAGTAAAGTTCACTAGAGATGCAACTAGATGAATAACCTATATGGAAAATTATACAACAAGTAAACAAGACGGTAATTGTAAGTAGTAAAGGAGAGGAACGAATAAACCGGCGAGGGGACATGGAGATGCAATCCCCGTAGTTCACTTCCAAGGAAGCGATGACTATGTTGGAGAGGTGTTGGGGCCACACAAGGTCACCCGAGTGCCACAACGACCTCACCTTCTTCTCCGGTGAGCACCACCACAAAGGTCGCCTCACAATCTACTAATCGCTGACCTTGAAGGCGCCAACCGAAACCTTTACAATAAGGTTGAGGGGAGACTCCACAACTCAACTGGGGGCCCTCAACGATACCACTAAGCTTCGCAACAATTTCCCCAGCTCCGAGGATTCCCTACACCGTCTAGGGTTCCAAGAACCCAAGAGTAACAAGATCCACTAAGGATGGGTGGGGGAAATCATGATTCCTTTGGTGGAAGTGTAGATCTAGGTCACCTCTCCCAATCCTCAAAACATCAAGAGGTTGGAGTGGGTAGGGAGAGAGATCTAGGCAAGTCAAGCTCTTGTATTAATGGAGGAGAGAGAAAACGAAGAGATGAGGCAAGAGGAGGAAGAAGAGGGCCATAAATAGGCCTCTTCCAAATGGGCAGATTCGGCCCCACCCCGACACCACCGCTACTACCGGTGGCGGGCCGGTAGTTCCGGCGAGCGGCTCCCAGCTGTCCGGAGGCGCTCCACGGAATGGTCGGATTTGACAGTCCAGCGGGCCCCATGAACTGACCGGTACTACCGGTCTTAGTTCTGATCCAACTACCGATAAAATGGTGCTTTGATACAGAGAAGTATCTGAACCAAAACACCAGTTGCCGGAACTTTGAGAAGAATTAGGATCGGAACTACCGGGCCGGGAGCGGTACTAACGCTCAGAGGATTTGGGCTGGTCAGCGCTGGCTGGAAGTTCCAGTCCAACCGGACCAAAACTTCTGGCTGGTACTACCGGTGCTATTTCCAATACTAATTCCGTTCAATAGGTACATCGATACAGAAGTATTACTGAATCAATTTCGACTTTACCAGAATCAGCACCTGAAATACCTCTAGCGATACTACCTCCGCCTGGCCGGTACTACCGGTCAGGGCAGAAACCACACCACCTCCTCAAGGATCTCTCTCACAGGAAAACTAGGAAGGCTATGGATGTGCTGATATGGTATGTGCATGAAACAGTGATTTCCCACAACCTTCAAAGGTGTACCCCCTCTTCATAGTACAGTAGCCTATAACAAAGATAAGACAAAGTGCAAATAATAGCCACCGTCTTCAAGCTCCTTCTAGAGAGAAGTCCACCAACTAAACCGTCCATATATAAAACCAGCAACTTAGGCACACGGTTAAACAACAAATGAAGTTGTCATCAACACCAAAAATACATGGAGAAAACAATATCCTTTCAAGCTCCCACTCAAAATATGTTCCCAACATATTTGAGTATGAGTCACTACTCCTATTCAAAATGTATTCCCGACATATTTAAGTTTGAGACTTATGTTGCTCCCACTCAAAAATATGTCATTCACATATTGTTTTAGGAAGACTTTCATAGCTCCCACTTAATTTCATGTAAATTGGATACCCACTCACTATTTTGAATAACTTCAAAATCCTTTGATAAATTATCAAACTGAGAGATTTACTATGAGATATTAGTACCCTACTAGTATTAAATCCACTAGACTTCAGCACTTATGAATCAAATTCATTTGAATTTGTCTAATACATTATTCATGACAAATTGTGCTTTATTCATTCACCTTTTCTTCATGACTTCGCAATCATTTTGGAAAATTCAAGTAACCCCTTTACTTGTTAAGATTCAGTAACAAATTGTTTTCTAATCTTAAGTGAATTTTATCTTTAGGATTTCTCATAACTTTAGTTTACCATTATTTCGTTAGTAGTTCGTATGTATGTCATATTCCGGTAATACGACAAATGATTCTCAAATGTCTCCATACAAGATATGGGGTACATTTCGAATCTTACTTCATATAATGAAAATACTTAGTCGGGAAAACACAATGATCATTATGATTGATTCTTTCCTTTGTGAAGAGAATCGTTCAAAAATGCTTTCCATTGCACTTCTCAACACTCTGATGCAGGGTTTTGAATCATCATCGTGTTTTTCACTATCTTCCATAAGCTTCTTATTCGAGAACATAAATTTTCTCAAAAGCGCCAAAATTCAAGCAACACTAGTTTTGCCTTTATTTTGGTTCTAGCCATGGATTTCGTATTCATTTTTCCAGTGAATACTCCACAAGGACTTATTCACTATTTTTTGGTTATATCGAATAATCCCAAAACTTTTACGATGATGCATACAATATATGGTGCCGATCTCACGAATTCAAATGGTTCACTTGATATTCTAATTGAGTGCTAACTATTTCTAACTAATGGTCTTTACATCTTCACTACAACGATTTATTTGGTGCCACCTATTCACCCACTTGATATGTAATATCACATTGTGATGCTTTGCACTTTGACATTTCAAACACATTGCATTCCACAATTTTCTTTATGCCATTCTTATAATCTCAAATTTCATCACTATTGATCAAATCGTAGGAATTAGATTCTCTTTTATCTTTAATACCCTTTGTTGATGAAATACATTGATCATATCAAATAGTTTCATACTCATGTTTTATTTAGTAAACCCTTTTACAAAATTCAAACAATCACATAATGATAATTACCATTTTGTTGAAATACAATACATCGAGTATATAGTTTATTTCAACCATTCACCAAACACTTTGTATTCATGTAATACATGATGTTTATGTTTTTTGCCGAATTTAGGCATGATTTATATGTGACAAGAAATCGATTGACTTTCACATATTATCAACATAACTTTGAATTGAAACAATGGTTTCATTCAATATATCATTAAGTTGGGTATTTTCAAGGCATTTTAATATTTTACAAATGTTCATGCATTATCAATTAGTTTCAACAACAAGGATAATTCACACATAATCGAACAAGATATGAACACAGATAGAAATCATTCATAAAAGTAGAATAACTGTTTGTGAGAAACTCATATGAATAACCGTCTCACGAAGTGTGAGACACACTAAAGAAGTTCATAATCTATCGATTACAATAATCATCCAAAACCGATAAACTAAGTGATAAATGTCGAGGGAAAGTGTCGTTGGCCGTTATCATCATGCTCGCTGATGCCTACGCACGATTCTATTCTTGTAGATAGTGTTGGGACTCCCAGTGCAGAGGTTTGTAGAACATCAGCAAGTTTCCCTTAAGTGGATCACCCAAGGTTTATCAAACTCAGGGAGGAAGTGATCAAAGGCATCCCACTCAAGCAACCCTTCAATCAAGATACAAGAAGTCTCTTGTGTCCCCAACACACCCAATACACTTGTCAGGTGTATAGGTGCACTAGTTCGGCGAAGAGATAGTGAAATACAAGTAATATGGATGATTATAAGCGGTAATTGCAATCTAAAATAATAGTGGCATCAAGCAAACATGTAACAGGACTGATTGTAAATGGTGATTCAATGCTTAGAAACAAGGCCTAGGGATCATACTTTCACTAGTGGACACTCTCATATAAATATCTTTTCTTCATTATGCTATCCTGAACTACTCTCCGGTTGGACGATGTAGGGCTATAATAGCACACCTTAAAGTTCGTATTCCCCATCTAGCTAACCCCTCACTATCACCTTGAGTGCTAGATGGTTCCAACAAACACCACAATCTCATAGAGACATCCAACTCAAATTATATTCATGATAAATATTTATGTAACCTTAGCCAAAGTGCCGCACGGTGTGCACACTGTCAACTTCACACACGTGGGGATAAGCAGAGATTAATTAAAGCACTTGAGTAGCAGAATAGATCCTAGATAACAAAGCTCATGATCTCGTTAAGATCACACATAGAGAGAGAGATGAACACATAGCTACTTGTAGAGAACTTAGCCTTGAGACAGAACTACTCCCTCGTCATCATGGGATCAGAAACGACGATGGAGATGGTGGTGGAGTCGATGGAGATGGATCCGGGGGCACTTCCCCGTCGCGGCAGGGTGCCGGAACAGAGAATTCTGTCCCTCGAATATCCTCTTCAGTGGTGGCGGCACTGCGGAACTTTTCGTGGAATTCTGATCTTCTTTTTAGGGTTTTCGTCCCGGGAGGAATATATAGGTGAAGGGGCAAGGTCGGTGGAGGCCTGAGGGGGCCACACCACCCCTTGGCGTGGCCTGGCCTGGCCGGTGCCACCAGGTGTTGTGGCTAGCCCCTGGCCCTCCTCCATTTCTACTTTCGACTCCTTCTTCGTGTCAGAAAAAATAGGAGGTTTGGTTTTTGTTTCGTCCAATTCCGAGAATATGTCTTTTCTAGCTTTTCTGAAACCAAAAACAGTAGAAAACAGGTAACTGGCACTATGGCATCTTGTTAATAGCCTAGTTCCAGAAAATGTGTAAAATACTCCAATGTGTGGACAAAACATAAGAAAGTAGATATAAAACAAGCATGGAACATCAAAATTTATCGATACGTTTTCGACGTATCAACATCCCCAAGCTTAACTCCTGCTCGTCCTCGAGTAGGTAAGTGAATAAAAAGAATAATTTTTGAGGTGACATGCACCATCAAAATCTTGATTAAGGTATTTGTAAAACATTGATAGCTGGGATCATAGTACTCTAACATAGACATGAAAGATATAGTTCTAACAATAAGAAATAGCAACTATGTTGTAACATGAAAAGGTACAAACAAAAGATTCATGAATAACAATGCTTTGAAAGACGTTTGTTTCTTTCACATATAGAAAACATAATGAGAATTATATTCATCTTGTCCCTCATTGTATAGCAAAACATAAATGCATAGGAAACCTTTAAACTTCATAAGGGCGACTAGATACAAATAATTTAAGAACAAGCAATATCAAAGTTATTAATCAATCAACAAGTTTTGGGACAATGCACATTAAACTAAGAATGACCACTATGCTCTCTTAATAGTTGCATAAAGATAGAAGATGTAGACTCAACATAAAAGTAAAAGAAAGGCCCTTCATAGAAGGAAGCAGGGATTCAAGTTTCATAAAGAGCTTCCAGAAATTATGGTACTTATTAGCTTTCAGCTCTCATTGCCCCTATCATAATCATATTTAGGTGATTAAGGTTAAAGTGAACAAATATGAGGATATGCTTGACAAGTTATAAGCTGAAAATGTCATGCCCCTTGCTTACGAGTACCGTTCCTCATGCTACTCAACTTTAGTCACAGGTAAGTTCTTGTCATTGTAAGTGCATATTTATCATAGGGAACGACCAACGGGGTACCCCTTGTCCGACGATATGGAAGATTCCCCATGTCGAAATGACAAGACAAGCAGAATTTGAGCATCTCATCGATCCTTTTATTTCCTATTTGCATAGGTTTTTTCATTTTTTTATTGAGGATGCTTCACAGATTGCTCACTATGGTTATGCTGCAGGTTTCCACCATGATTAGGCATGGCTTAGGCTAGCCCCCCAGGTGTTTCTCTAACACACATACAAACTCGATGAGCTTAGAAGCTCCCCTTTTATTTGACACCGCCGGGATCCATAAACAAAAGAACATGATATCAACTGAATAACAAGTGCAATGTTGAAAGCATTCCCCATGACAGTATGGTTCTGCTAATCAACTTATAAAGCACAAGCATATACGCAACATAGATGGGCACAATGGTTCAAGTTTATTAAGTGCAAGAAAGTAAAGTGTGCCATCAAGTTTGTGAGAGCATTAATCACTAATTTTCACATAACAAGTTTAATTTGGAAGGTAGATTAAAACTTGAATATACTTGGAATAGCAATAATGCTAATAGGTAGGTATGGTGGACTCTTTGGAATAACTTGGTTTTATTTGGAGTTGGATGCATGAGTGGAACTCATACTTGGTACATGTGGAGGCTAGCAAAAGACTGGGAGCAACCAACTAAGAGAGCAATGGTGGCCATAATCATGCAAAGCGACAAAACATAATTAATTAAAGCATAAAGTGATATTACAAGTCGAAAACTAAATGATCATAGAGGCTATGGTGACTTGGTATAGTCTTAACATGGTGTGAGCATGCGCCAAGTCAACCCAAATAAAGAATCAAAGGATAATACCACAATATTATGCTTTTGTATGCTAAAACAACACATGATTCTTTCAAGGCACATTAAGCAATCTCAATTGTTTGGAACAAGTCATGCTACAACAATAATTACTAAGCCTAAAGTCAAAGCAATATCAAACATGACATGATAGAGTCTAGGCCACAGTAAAAACAAGCTCCTTTTGTACCACTTATAAGCATGAAACTTCCTACTCTTTTCCAACACCAATCGAAAGCTAAAGCTAAATGCAGTGCTAGCAAAGGAGAACACTCACAGAACAATAAGAGTGAAAACTAGAGTGTTCCAGGCAATGAATAATGGGGTGTCTCTCTCCAAAAGAAGTGTGTTGGGATCCAACCAACTTATTTAAACAAACAAAACAAAATAAAACTAAAAACAAAAATGAAGATGCTCCAAGAACAACACAATAGTGCATGAAACTATAAAAATGAAGTGTTTTGGAAGAAAACCTGAGATTTTTATTGATGAAGAAGGGGATTCCTTGGGCATCCCCAGGATTTGACGCTTGCACTTCTCGAATATTTCTTGGGGTGACATCAGTGGCATCCCCAAGCTTGAGCTTTTGTCCATACTTCATCTCATCACATTATTCTTCCCTACACTTTAAAATTTCCTTCATACAAAACTTCACACTATCTACATGAGCAGCATTAGTGTACTCAAGATAATAAGTCTTTGGGTTCAGTTTCAACACAAGTAAAACTTCCATTAAAACACAAGCTACTGTAGCAATTCCTTTTAAAAGTTCAAGTGATCAAAGAGAACTCAAAGAGAAAGAGATTTAGAGGCAAATGCAAATAATGGCAGAAATCTGTCAAAACAGACCAGCAGGTAAAAACCGATTTTTTCGAAGACCTTATGTTGCTCAAATAGAGAAGTGTTAAACTAACAAAAGTTAGATAACAACCTAGGACAGAAGCACAAACTATTACAGCTCAATCTGACGTACAGGGATTTCTCACGAATTTTTACAGTAAAGGACAAAAATCTGTTTCGGGACAACAACTTTCCCAAGTATTACTTCTCTCTCATTAGAGGTTATTCTTGGCACAAAAAACGACACAAAGATAATAAGGAGAGGTTATTACTGAGGAAATAACTTCCAAGACTCCACAAAACAAATAAGCTGAAAGTAAAAATATAATGGGTTGTCTCCCAAAAGCTCTTTCTTTATAGCCATTAAGATAGGCATGATAATTTCGATGATGCTCACGTAAGAAATATGAGTTGAAGTAAAAGAGAGCATCAAGAAGAAAATATGGAACAAATTTAAGTCTCACCCACTTCCTATGAAAAATAATCTTGTAAAGAAACAAGTCACGAAAGCACAAAGCAACAAGCATAGGAAAGCAAAACAAGTGCAACTTCAAAATTTTCAACAATAAGAGGGGAAACTTAATATTGTTGAGATACATAAAACCATGTTTCCCTCTCTCTTAATAACTTTCAGTAGCATCATGAATAAAATTGACAATATAACTATCACATAAAACATTCTTATCATGAGCCACATGCATAAAAGAATTAATACTCTCCACATAATCATAGTCATTCTTATTAATTGTAGTGGGAGAAAATTCAACAAAATAGCTATCATTATTATTCTCATCACCATAATCATCAAATATAGGAGGCATATTGTAGTCATAATTAATTTTCTCCTCAATAGTAGGTGGACTGAAAATATCATATTCATCATTGTAATCATCATATATTGGAGGCATAGTATCATCAAAGTAAATTTTCTCCTCCGTACTTGGGGGACTATAAATATCATGCTCATCAAAACCAGCTTCCCCAAGCTTAGACTTTTCCATAGCATTAGCAATAATGGTGTTTAAAGAATTCATACTAATAATATTGCTATTAGTATGCAAATAAAGTTCCATAGGTTTTTTAATTTTCTCTTCAAACACTTGATGTCCTAACTCAAGATAAATACTATAAAGCTCTCTAATTTTCTTGTTGTTTTCCATTAAGCCTAACTAGTGAAAATAAAAACAAGAAACAAAAAGATATAATTGCAGAATCTAAAGGAAATAACTTCGAGCACTCACACACCAGCAACAATGCTAGGAGATAGCTTAGTAGCCAGAGGATGTGAGTACCTTTTACCTTACCTCCCCGGCAACGACACCAGAAAATAGCTTGATGTCTATGCATGCTTCTATCCCTGTAGACAGTGTTGGGCCTCCAAGTGCAGAGCTTTGTAGAACAGCAGCAAGTTTCCCTTAAGTGGATCACCCAAGGTTTATCGAACTCAGGGAGGAAGTGGTCAAAGGTATCCCTCTCAAGTAACCCTGCATTCAAGATACAAGAAGTCTCTTGTGTCCCCAACACACCCAATACACTTGTTAGGTGTATAGGTGCACTAGTTCGGCGAAGAGATAGTGAAATACAAGTAATATGGATGATTATAAGCGGTAATTGCAATCTGAAATAATAGTGGCAGCAAGGAAACATGTAACAGGACTGATTGTAAACGATGTTTCAATGCTTAGAAACAAGACCTAGGGATCATACTTTCACTAGTGGACACTCTCATATAAATATCTTTTTTTCATTATGCTATCCTGAACTACTCTCCGGTTGGACGATGTAGTAACAACACACCTTAAAGTTCGTATTCCCCATCTAGATAACCCCTCACTGTCACCTTGAGTGCTAGATGGTTCCAACAAATACAACAATCTCATAGAGACATCCAACTCAAATTATACTCAAGATAAGTATTTATATAACCTTAGCCAAAGTGCCACACGGTGTGCACACTATCAACTTCACACACGTGGGGATAAGAAGAGATTAATTAAAGCACTTGAGTAGCAGAATAGATCCTAGATTACAAAGCTCATGATCTCAATAAGATCACGGATAGAGAGAGAGATGAACACATAGCTACCTGTAGAGCCCTTAGCCTCGAGAGAGAACTACTCCCTCCTCATCATGGGATCAGCAACGACGATGGAGATGGCGATGGAGTCGATGGAGATGGATCCGGGGGCACTTCCCTGTCCCGACAGGGTGCCGGGATAGAGACTTCTGTCCCCCGAATCTCCTCTTCGATAGCGGCGGCGCTGCGGAACTTTTCGTGGAATTTTGATCTTCTTTGTAGGGTTTTTGTCCCGGGGGAATATATAGGCAGAGGGGAAAGGTCGGTGGAGGCCTGAGGGGCCCACACCACCCCCTGGCGTGGCCTGGCCTAGCCCGCGCCACCAGGTGGTGTGTCTAGCCCATGGCCCTCCTTCGTCTCTTCTTTGCACTCTATCTTCGTGTCGGGAAAATATGAGGTTTGGCTTTCATTTCGTCCAATTCCTAGAATATGTCTTTCTAGCTTTTTTAAAACCAAAAGCAGCAGAAAACAAGCTATTGGCACTATGGCATCTTGTTAATAGGTTAGTTCTAGAATATGTGTAAAAATACTCCAAAGTGTGGACAAAACATAAGAAAGAAGATATAAAACAAGCATGGACCATGAAAAATTATAGATATGTTTACGACGTATGACTTTCCATCAACACGCAATGTCACCTCCTCTCTAGAAAGCAGTTCTCATGCAGAAGGACTTGTTTTCAGCAAAACAGAACAAGTATCAAATATACTTAACACTCCAACATGTGTTTGCAAGATTATAACATTTATAAAATTATATATCAAATATATACCTTGGTCATCGGTGACCTCTCCGACAACGGGTTCAGCCTTCGCATTCCTGAAATGTGATATGAACTTGTGGAAATCCTGTGTTTCTGTGTCGCCTCTCATAATGCAAATCATAGCATGTGCTTGGTAGCTTGGTGGTAGCGATTGCAACACAATTCCATTTCCAAAAGAGCTCGTCATCCAGCTCTCCAGGAAGTATGCATGCCTCATGTACGCATCATGCATGCGCTCCAAGTGGTCTTGAAGTGAAGAGTTCTCTTCCATCATAATGGAGAGAAAATCTCCCATCAGCTCATGCTCCCATATGCGCGCTTGTTCCACAAAATGTGTCCTAAGATGCACCATTACCGTACGAGGGTCAAGATTACCCATGACTGGCCACAGCTCGTCCACCATCCCGAAACACATCATCACTGATATGAAGGTGGACATCTCACGACGGTAATAGCGTTCTTCCCGCTGCTCTGGTGTCTCATAAAGGTTCCCTCTCTTTTGGGGAGACCTCTAGTTGATATTATCTCTCTCTCTCTCTCTTTCCCGTGATCGCGGTCCCAAGTCAGGACTGTGCAAGCAGGAGACTTCTTCACCATGGAACACCATCGTGCCATGGGATTCGGATCCAGAAGGTCTACTTTTGCAACTGTTGTTGGATCGGAGGAGCGGGAGTCATCGTTAGGCACCAGACGTGTGTAACTCCCTCGGAGGTGCAACATCTGGGGCACTAGAAGTCGTCGAAGCCACAGGAGCCATCAGGACGTCAACACGACCCCGAGGTTGGCATTGGTACAACTACATTAGCCACGCTCTCCTTAGCGTTGACAATGTTTTTTGTTCTTCAAGGGTAAGTTTGAAAAAAGCCCCTCCTGTTACTGCATTACTAATAGATAGGTCCTGGCATTAGGGTTCTTGGCGTAGGAAAAATTTATTGTTTTCATGCGCGAGCCCCTACATGGTTTTTTCCCTATATATTAAGAGGTATTTAAACAAAATAAATACACCAATAATCAATAAAGGTTCCTTCTCTTTCGGGGAGACCTTCAGTTGATATTCTCTCTCGTGACCGCGGTCCCAAGTTAGGACTATGCAAGCAGGAGACTTCTTCACCACGGAGTGCCATCGTGTTGTGGGATTCAGATCTAGAAGGTCTACTTCCGCAACTGCTA
The DNA here is from genome assembly GCA_910589775.1 of Avena eriantha. Classification (NCBI taxonomy): domain Eukaryota; kingdom Viridiplantae; phylum Streptophyta; class Magnoliopsida; order Poales; family Poaceae; genus Avena; species Avena eriantha. The sequence goes on along the minus strand of OU342741.1, from coordinate 451,327,388 downwards.
CTAGATCGGAGGATCGGAAGTCATTGTCAGGCACAGGACGTGTGTAACTCCCTCAGAGGTGCAACATCTGGGGCACTAGAAGTCGTCGGAGCCGTGGGATCCATCAGGACTTCAACACGACCCTGAGGTCGGCGTTGATACGACTAAATCCACCACACTCTCCTGAGCATGGACAATGCTTTTCAGTCTTGAAGGGTAGGTTCGCAAAAATCCCCTCCCATTACTACATTACTAATAGATAGGTCCTGGCATTAGGGTTCTTGGCGTGGGAAAATTTTATTGTTTTTATGCGCGAACCCCTACAGTGGTATCAGAGCTAGATCTATACGTAGTATTGCTAGTACGGGTAGAACACACGAGTTGTAGCGTGTCGGGTTTATCTTGTAGTTGTTACCCTCTCACGTGTACTTGGTCATACTGCAACAACGTTTGATGAAGCGGCCCCCAACCGACTTTACGAGTTAATTTGCGAGACTGGTCCACGCTTGACATATGGCGTGTTCCATGTTAAGCTGCTTTGGGGGGTGTCTATCTCTCTTGCATTAGTTGGTATGACATTTGCAACCGAGGGCCCCAAAAGGGGTGTAATATAGACAACTATTTGATCAGCGTTGCGGTTGAAGTTCTTAGGTAAGAATAGTTCTTGTGTGAAAGCCCAAACAACCACGTAAAATATGCAAAGATAAAGTAGTCAAGGTAAAGTAGTTTTACTTTCTGTTACTAAGTAATAGGAATGATCATGATGATGGTGGACTACAACACCGAAGGCGCCAGAACCCTGGTGCCCACAGCGCCGGATCCCTAGCACAGGAATCTGGAGACGCGGGATGGATGGAGATCACAGCGTGAAGACCATATCGCATTGCACTTACATTCAATGTTTATTGTTTGTGCATCTTGTTGTGTGCTAGTATTAGATACTCGAAGGTAGCCTAATAAGATGATCCCTAAACAAAATACCAATGAATGTGTTCTTCCTTAGTGTGCACCACCAAGAAAGTTCTCCATTATGAGGCAGGACATGATGATCGGGTGTCAGACATATCTGCGTTCGCATATGGTGGGTGTAAAACATGTTGCACAACGAATACACTAAGGGTGAGTTGGCGAATCTAGCATGTCTTGACATGGCGTCGGAACATGGATGGTCAAAATATCGAGAACGAGTCACAAGAATGATGTGATCGATGTTTCAATGTCCACCTTTGCAACTATATCGCCGGCCGTGATGATCGGGGGCGGTGTAGTGAATGGGGATCGTGTAATCACTAAAACCCTTTTGGGGATAGGATTTTTTAGTGGAGTTCTTATTTTAACTCATATAACTATAAACTTAGTCTAAAATTCCTTTTGCAATTGTAAATGTAGACATGGCTCACCGTGAAGTCTATTTTGACGTTGCAGAATAGGTAGTTGCTGAAAAGCTTACACTTGTTGGATCCAACTTCCTTGAGTGGCTTGTGCATATAAATGATCTCCTCACTAAGAATAATGTGGTAGACTACATACGCCTCACGATGGATTTTGACGAGCCAGATGACTATAAGACCCGACGAGAGCGGGCATACCACCATTTTCGTCAGGAGATGTCCATTTACATTCAAGTGATTATGCGCTACAGGATGGTGAATGAGGACCATCAAATCATATGCGATGGTGGATCAGCTGAGGGCGGAGTTCATAATCCATGTGGACATGTGGAAGCACGAGCTACTTGGAGAGTTCCTTTCTGTATAGATGGAGGAACACACTTGTCTAAAGAGTCACTTGGAATGCATGCATGATGCACACGTGAGGCTTGTTTACTTCGTGGACTACTGGATGACCGATTCATTTGTGATATGCATGGTACTTCGATCGCTGACTACCAGCTATGAAAGACACGTCCAGACTTGCATCATGAGTGGCGATATGGAAACACCGGATTTCCATGAGTTCATATTGCATTTCAAGAATGTAAATGTTGAACCTATTGCTGGAGAGGTCATCGATGATGAAGGTATATATATGATATACAGTTTTATAAATGTTATAATCTTGCAAAAACTTATTGCAGTATTGAAGTAACTAATACTTGTTTTTTTTGGTGATAACATCTCCTTCTGCATGAGAGCTACTTGCTTGAGAAGAGGTGACATTGCATGTTGATGGCGAGCATGATGATGATAGCCAACGACACTCTCCTTTGACATTTATCATTTAGTTTATCGTTTTGTATAATTGCGGTAATCGATGGATTGTGAACTTATTTAGTGTGTCTCACACTTCGTGAGACGGTTATTCATATGAGTTTGTAACAAACATTTGTTCTACTTTTCTGAGTGATTTCTATTTGTTTTCACACTATAAGAATCTGGGTGGTTCATGACGATCTGATGTCGTTGTGGATGAGGGCCAAAACATGGTAGATGGCCATCCATGACGAATTCTGCGATGAAAAAAATAGGTCATGGACCTCACGTCATAATTCAATTTGTGACGTTTTTTCTGTCTGAAAACGTCATGCCCGATCGCAATGTTCCTATAATTTCATCACAGCAAGCTGGACCGGCCCAGACCAGGCCCGATCATTCATGATGTTTTTATTTTGTCACGACCGAGGGCACGTGGTAGAAAGCACTGCAGGTAGCCGTCCGCAATGTTTGCTGACGTCATTTTTGTCGTCTACAACGTCATCGAGTTTCTGACTTTTTTTCCGTCACGGCCTGATTCTGTTGTCTCCATATTCGTGACGTCATCCAACCTGTTCATGACACCATACATCCCGTTTATGATGTCACACGTGTAGTGATGAATTTTGTTCATCGCCACCTTTCGACGCCATGCTGACACATGGATGGTTGGCACGGCCAAGATTGCGCCAATCGGACGAGGCCACGTGGGCAAGCCGCAAAACGACATGTTGACAAATCAAAATGGGACACGTATCACCTCTAATGACAAATTCTGTGTGATGACATCATCGTTGGCCGTGACATTTCTATTTCGCCTAGATGGTTGGCCAATGAAAGGCGGCCACATCGGCGTTTACCTGTGACAGAAATGTTTCATCAAGAACAACTGAGACGATTTTGTTTTTGTCGTGGATGCGTGCTGGTGTCACCGTGAGATCAGAGGGCCATTTGTGCACGTAAATTTCTACTAGCCCTAATCTCTTGTGACCCATTTCACACCACATGCATCAAATAACAAAATTTGACAATGAATTTCAGGACAAGTTTCCACATAAATTTCCACATCAGTTTCTGAGCCAAAAGCATCACAAGCTTCCAGAGCCAAAAACTTTCCACAGCAGTTTATGAGCCAAAAGACTCACAATTTTCCCTACCCAAAAGACTCACAAGTTTCCACACCACTTAACTTTCCTAGCCCAAGAACTCACAAGTGTCAACCACGAGTTCACTTACCTTGCGACAACTAAAGCTGTTGTTGTTGTTGTTGTTGCTGCTGCTGCTTCTGCTGAGTCATCTCAGACAACACTTTCAAAAGTAAGTCGTTTGTATGGTTTTGTTTATCCTACATCTCTTCTTCCTTCTTCTGCTTCTCTCTCATGTCTTTAAATATTGCAGCCTCTCTGCCTCGGCAGCTTCTTTCACTCTCTGCAATTCCTCTATGGTACAACGCAGTTTGTCACTCCTTGCCCTCTCAGCCAAAAGTTCTGCTTCAAGGCTAGACCTGCTTCGTCTTGATGTACTTGGATGGAGACTAATGTTCTTCGGGAACATTGGCTTTCTGCTGTCCAACGAGAGTGCAAAGTGCACATCCTCGATGGAAGAAAGTGGTTCTTCCCCCTAGACATCTGGAGCCATCTTCTTTTCCATGATTTCCTACAGTATTAGGAATATAAGCGAACATTAGAGAAATATCAAGCAAACTACAATCATATCATATACAATTGAGAGATGACGATAGCATTGAATTTTATGAAGATGAAAAGTATTCAAGTGGACTTATAATTGCTTTCTTCACATTCGGAGTGAAGCCATTTATCGGGCCGCAATGCGTCTTTTTGAAGAGTTCAAAGGCTTTCTCCTCACCAGTGCACACAACCTCATAGCTATGAGAACTTGTGGCAGCAGGGTACAAGACTTTGCTCCTATTCTCCTTGTTTTTTACACAAGTACTCTACACAAGCATAAACCATACAATATAAGAAGCAGTTCCAATCAAACAATTCAAAAACATGCAGTAACAGTATAAGAGTAAACGAAAAGTGACATGTTTCCGCATGTCAGGGTGATTTGTCATGTGTTTCACTTCATCGGGACATTTCCTTGTAACTTGGTTCAGAGGGTAGGGATCAAAATACTTCTTCTTCAGAATATACCGTTGATTTTTTGCATGCCTCATAAATTGATTTGCGCAAGCATTCCGCATGTCAGGGTGATTTGTGTCCATGGCAAACTTTTGCTGAATTAAAACATGGAGCATCAACATTTGCATGAACACATGTGATATGTCCATTTTCCATCACTATTCTATATCATAATTTACTGTTATTCATTGATATATTTCATATTAAGAGATGATACTTATGTTATTTCATTTGTTTTTGCATGGTTGATGACTTTTGGAGCATGGACCGCTGGAGTCAGGATTCTAATGCAAAAGGTGTTGTTTGGAGGCAAAATTCGCGAAGACCAGAAAATCCGAGAAAATACATGGAAAATCCTATTTTTCCAGAAGACGAAGAAAGCCAGAAGGGGAAGTGGAGATGGGCCACAGGGGGCCCACACCACCCCCTAGCACGGGCCACCCCAGGCCGCGCCACCAGGTGGTGTTGGCCGTCCTGGTCCACTCCAGCCTCTCCCCTCTGGCGTATATTATCCTCCCGAAACCCTAAGACTCGAGGGAGACTACAAAAACATTCCACCGCCTCTGCGGGGCAGAAAACACTAAGAGAAAAATATCTCTCTGAAGAGGAGAGATCGTCACCATCAACACCACCATCAAGCTGGACTTCATCGGGATCATCATCATCATCACCAACATCATCATCACTAGCACCATCATCACCGCTTCATACCACTATAACAATTGGGTTGAATCTTGCATAATTCTTAGGGGAAACTTTCCCGGTGTTGATTACTCCTTGTAGTTGATGCTATTCAGTGAACCATTGAATTATCGTTTGTGTTCAGATTGTTACATATCATTATATCATCTCTGATCATGATCCATATGATGTCTTGTGAGTAGTTCGTTTAGTTCTTGAGGACATGGGAGAAGTCATGTTGTTAGTAGTGGAATTGTGTTGAGAGAGATTCAATAGTTTGATATTTAAGTTGTGGTGTACTTCTTGTAGTGGTGTCATGTGAACGTCGACTACATGACACTTCACCTATATGGGCCTAGGGGAATGCATTGTGTATTTGGCTACTAATCGTAGGGGTTGTCAAAGTGACAGAAACCTGAACCCCCATTAGGAAACCATTGCACAAGGGACGTCAGGGTCTTAGAGTTTAAAGTTGTGGTTAGGTTTCTACCTTAATTACTTTCTTCTACTTGCGGATGCTTGCAAGGGGTATAATCACAAGTATGTATTAGTCCTAGGAAGGTCGGTACATTAGCACAGGTTCACCCACACAACACTTAGCAAACTAAAGAAGATTAATCAACTATATGAAGCGAAAGCACTTGACGATATTGCCATTTGTCCTCGAGAACATTTGGTCATCTTAAGTAATACAACCATCTTGTATTTTGCTAAAGAAAGGATTGGGCCACTTGCTACATTTGTTCGTATTGTCTTTTATTTACTCGTACTTTATTTACCTGCATTATCAAAAAAACCTAAAAATCCGTTTGCTAAGTATTTATAGAGAATTTTTGCTCCTAGCCACTCGCCAGCACCGTCTGCTCCTCGCTGGGTTCGACACTCTTACTTATTGAAAATACTGCGATACACCCCTATACTTGTGGGTCATCAACATGAATGGGAAGGTAAAGGACATCTAAGTCACGGAACATACAAAAACTTTGCCTATGAAGTCTGATTGGACATCAATCCTCTTCTTGTACTCTTTCAAGTGGGGTAAGATAGGCATGCTAGTCCTTACTATGATTACACACTCACTGGCAAACCTGGTAGCAACACCCAGATCGTCTGGTCTAATTCTTCCTAGAAGAACATTAAGTGAAAGCCTCCCTCCTTTGGATAACTTGTCAAGCCTCTTCCCCATGTTTTCCCCCTCACCACCTGATCTTGACTAGTATGCGGAACTATATCTTCAGAATTCTGCGTTTCGGCATCTTCAGAACAAGGTACATCAAAGTCTTGAGACATCTGGTAGCCATCATCATCTACAGGAATACAATGTGCTAATTTAGTGTTCCACAGTAATATGATTGGATTAAATGGATTATTGTAGAGCAAGCAGTTGATGGCTCTGAAATATAGCCATATATGTCCACATTTAAACTGGATATTATTCATATTTTTGATAAAAAAATCTCTCTAAACCCTGCCACTAACGCCTAATATTCTAAGGGGTATGCAATCCTTTCTTTGTATTTTTTCCTGCTCAGATAATGTCGTTTGAAGATGGGAATCACTACATTAAAGTCAAAGATACGAGATTTCCAACAACTAGAAGAAACCAGGAGCCGTGAAGCAGAGGCAGATGCTTTAATGACCAAGTATACGACCGGAATAAAATTTCGGTCATATAGTTCTAGTCGTATAGTTGGCGCCACCGCCGCTAGGTAAAATAGAACAACTTTCATGAAGGGACCCCTATAAAAGAAGCGTCGGGCGACGATAAAAGGGTTGCCTCGCCTCGAGAGTCCCTGTCCCAGATCATCAGCCGCCTCTAGATCTCCATCCACCACACCAAAGAGCCACAGGAACAATATACTTAGATCTCATCTCCAAAGCCCTTCACCACCACCATAGCCATATTCCCCCACTTGTAATAGTAGATATATTCTTCGATTGGTGAAATTGTAAGACTATTTGCTATCAATCTTATGATTTCCATTACAATGTTTGTGATTGTTGATCTCATCTCTATGTGTGACTAATTCTCCTTGGGTTAAGGGCTTTGTCCTAGGCATGTAGCGTTTGTGCATGTTATTTAACATAGATGGGATCATGTATTAGTTTGTATGACATGATGATTATTGTATCCTCTCTTGCCTCAATCCAAGGACTTGTCAGGTACCCAAGACCCTTAGGGTTGAGCCATGTATAGGTAGTATGAGTAATGAATAATATGCAGGTTGGGAACCCCAGTGTCAGAAGGGGTAGTACGGCTGTATGTGAGGGATTTACTTGGGATTAACGGTGATATCACTATGCATATCATTAGTTCTCTGTCTTCTATGGATGAGACTAGTAGGTTATTGCTATAAGTGGTTGTGAAGGCAATAACAATTATGGATGCACTGCCCACATATAATTTATCTTGCTCTAACAATTACATGCATCTTTATTTCTATCTTTTATTCCCATCAGATGTTTTGCACAGCTACAGGTGAAACCGAACACCCTAGGCCCTCTCTCTCCATCATCGACAACAACAAAAAGACGCAAACTCTTGGTCTGGTAAAAACACAAAAGGAATTCTAAAACTCCCGAAGGTCCGTTAAAGTAACTTCACTACGCATCTACTTCCCAAGGATTTGATAACCTAGGTCTACTAGGGAAAAAGAAGCTATACTACATCCGTAATCCAGATCGAAGGTATGAGTAGTCGGTTTTAACACATTACCATGTTGAGACCAGTCACTCTAGTCTTGGCGCGGTACTTAATGACTAGGATCAGATTCGGTATTTGACTCATCGTATTGGGTAGCTGACCCCTGACCCTCAAATTGGGTACCAGAGTCCTCGCCGTCGGTGGATGAACATAGATGTTGGGTAGCTGACCCAGCGCCTTGGGTACCTAACCCATCGGTTTGGGACGATGCACGGTCGCTTCGGCGAGGTCCCCGCAGATAGTTGGGAGGTGTCTTCTGGATTTGGATGGGTAGCAAGTCACCTTTGGGGGATACCCGTGGGCAGAAGGATGCGGACTTCGTCACCTAGGAAGGTGGGTTCTTGATTTGTGGAGGTGGAAGGTTGGCTTTGGGAGGTGCTAGAGGACGGCAGGATGTGGGTTGGGGTTCCACACCTTGGGTACATGGCTGCTGGCTTTGGGAGGTGGCTGCTGGCTTTGGGGAGGTGGTTGTTGGCTTTGGGGGGTGGCTGCTGGCTTTGGGGGGTGCATGCTGGCTTTCGGGACCTGGTTGCCGGTTTTGGGGTGGTGCTGGATGGCATACCAGCAGGTCGGAGGGAGTGGGCAGGTCGCCTTGGGCAGAGTGCTGCTCATGTTGGACAGCTGCCAGCTCGCCTTGGGCTGCTGCCTTCTTGGCTTGGGTAGGTGGTAGATTGATGGCTGCTGGCTTCTCGCCTTGGTGGGCATCAGGAACTGCAGCTTTAGCCACTTGGCCAGCATCAGGAACTGCAGCTTTGGCCACTTGGTCGGCATCAAGAACTGCAGCTTTATCCACTTGGCCAGCATCAGGAACTGCAGCTTTGGCCACTTGGCCGACATTAGGAATAGAAGGTTTAGCTACTTGTTGGGCAAAGGGAACTGCAGATCTGGCCACTAGGTTGGCATCAGGAACTGCATCATCGGTCACCAGTAGGGAAAAATGAAGTGTAGCTCTAGCCATCTCCAGGGCATTAGGAACTGCGGCTTTGGCAGTTTTCCTGGCATCGGGAAGTTCGGCTTTGGTCGTTTGTTGGGCATTAGGTAGTTCGGCTTTGGCAATCTTCTGGGTTGCACTCCGAGTTTCTTGTGAATGGGTGATGACTGCAAGAGCACATATCATTTGTAGCTAGTTTCGAAATAAAGATATCGATCCCACAGGGAGCAGGAGTCTGAAGTCTAATAACTCTTGAAGTAAATATTACAATAGAAATGCTAGATAACATTCTAAGTGACAAGATAAAATGTGAGTATTGTGTAAAAAGGTGTTTTTGGGTTTTGGGTATAAGTGCAATAATAAAGTAAAGCAAAGTAAGTTAATACAGAAAGTAAGTGTTGTGTATGTAAGAGAGATTGGAACTGCGGTAGGGAAAAAGCTTTCTTAGGGAGTAGCGGATACACCACTAGTATTGTAAAGATCTAAGATAAAGATTATTATCATGAACATTCTCGACTATGTATGTGTGGGAGGAACTCTGTATGTGAACGATTAGCCAGCAACCACTGCGCACATCATCCTCATAATCACAACAGACAGCAATCGACATCAATCAAATTGCTGCGCTATTAAGAGACATAATCCCGTAGGACGTATCCCATGGCATGGATAGTGTTCCGTGAGTTTCCTCGGTTTCCCAAGTTGATACGTAAGGATTGCTAGCAGCTTTATAGTCACCGTAAGTGCTAGCATGCCTCCATCTACCAACAAGTACCCTCCATCAAGTCCCCACGAGAGGCAAATATTGAGAGGTCGACTTCTCTCAACATCAAGATGTAGAGAATCTAACACATGGTCACAGCGATGAATATCATAATAGACTTTATCTTATTTCAATCTCATAATAGGATTTCTCCATATCCCCAAGAACTAATGATCTACTCGGACATGGAGGCAATCAACATCATGGCAATGGTAATGGAAACAATCATAGATGAATAGTACTTGTATAATCCACAACGAGTATAGGAATTACAACAAGATCTAGACAAGATGTAGATGGGATGGATGGATATGGTGGTGATGCAGCGGGGATGATGAAGATCGATGCCTTAGCCTCTTGGATCTGCGCAGGGCAAAGATGGATCCCTTGTGGATGCGATCCCCCTCTAGATGCCTTCCGGAGGTGAGGTTTCAGCGATTTTGGGTGTTCTGTGTGTCGTCTCCTCGAACCAATTGCACGGGGTGAAACTATTTGGCGAGGCGGAGGCGGCGCCAACTATATAGCCGGACCTATACGGGCGGAAGAAATTCTCTCGCCGTATAGTTGGTCGTTACGCTCTCTGTCTCCTTTGTTCGATTCTAGTTTTCTTCAGGTATTATTAATATTTCCCAAATAAGCGATTTACGTTGTTTTTTGTCCTTTTCTCCACAGCACAACTGCTTCAATAATTGTATCCATTGGATCCATCATCTGTCCTGATCCTAGTGAAAACAGACAGAAAATGTGCGTGCGAACACCGTAAAATACCAATATCCTACATCTACAATGCAAAATAATAATATAAAACATGATGCAAATATGCACTCATCAACTTCCCCAAGCTTAGACTCTTGCTCGTCCCGAGCAAGCTCTAGCTTTATGGATGTGATCCTCATATTCATGAAGCTAAGTCGATAAAATAAATGAGGCTATTGCAGCATGTGTTTATCATATACGATACATAGGAATAAGTTCATGAATAGTACCTTACTCGAACCATCGGAAAAGTATTAGAAGGATTCCACACCTTAGTTATCAACAGTTCATAAAAGATAAATCTCAACATGATGTAAAATAATCTAGTTCAACTGAATGAGTTAACGAGGTAGTCCGAAGTGTTTTAGGATCAACGTATTCACTTGGGATTCAAAATATCAAAATTGTTTCTTTTTCATACTACAATACAGTGGTATATGCCCACTTGCTCTTTGCACATTCGCTCTTTTTATTCTTTCTTTTCTTTTCATTTGCATATATGCTCACACTTTTGTTTTAAGTGTTGTGCAAAGGAGCTAGCCATATATTCTACTTCATGTAGGAATTCAAAGTTCAACGATCTCAATTATCAAATTCCAACTGTATATAAAGCATTCTTATGACTTGGAGATTATACCTTTTACTTGTTCTCACTCTATTTAGATAGCACTTTCATTTTCCTTTGTTCAAGGTTTTCTTTTTGAACTTAATTTGTATAGATAATTTTTCTTTGTGAATCAAACTATAGACTTACAACATATTAACCAAATTATCTCTATGTGTTCCACTAATACTAATGATGTGGAAGACTCCTATTGCTATCATTGAGTGCAAGTAAAATCATACTCAAGTCATTCATATATCAATGAAGCAAACACAAACTATATATTGCTCCACATATAATAATAAACTCGGAATTTCATAAAAGGGATCGACTATTCCTTTAAGGGAATTCTAATGATGCAAACTTTATTTATAGTTTGAACTAATGCGAAAATAGTAATAAAACTTATAAGATAAATTACAAGGTCTGAAAGATCTCCCCAAGCTTGGAACCAAGCCAGGCGGGATCAAATAATCCCTTGCGATTATTTGATACCGTGATTGTTGTAGATCACTGTGGTGCCATGGCACGTGCGATCTTCTCCTCGCGGGCTAGTTTGAGGCGGAGGGATTGATTGACAGCTTCTAATTCTTTAACATGCAGCTTGTAGAAAAGATTGTTCCTCTCCAGCACCTTCACTTGTTCCTTAAAGAACTCATTGTTATCCTGAAGTGTTTGTAGTGCCTTAAGGCTCATAGAAAACCCCGCTTTGGTTGTCTGTTTGATATCTTCATCAAGTTTATCAAGATAAAGTCGTAGAAATCGAAGGTGTTTAGGCGTTCCTGGCTTCTCCTTGTCCAACTCTTCAATTCTCAGCTCCAGAGCCTTCAAATCCCTCTTCCGACACCCATGATTGGCGTCGAGGAACTCTATAGGGATGGCCTTTATCTCCTTGCCTTGCTCGCTATTACTCCCGGTCTCCATGGAAGCTTTCTTTGGTCGAGAGTCCTTTCGTGTGAAAAAGAGGTAGATTGGTTCCTAGAGATTATGATTAGAGAGAGAGAGATAATGGCAGAATATAAGGGGGGTCAGAGGTCGATAAAGATCGCGAGAAACACCAAATTGTCGTCCAAGAAAAGAATCCAAACGGAACAGAAAATGAAATCATGGATTTGGAAGTAACCTACCGCGTAATGACCAACTATATGGGCGTAGCCCATATAGGTCCGGCCGTACGTTGCTTCCGGGCAGATATTTCGAAATATCTCGAGTCCAGGTCGCTTAAACTATGACTCGGAACCGACAACAATAATAATAAAATTTAATGAATAAATGAAAGATCAAACGAAAAAGTGTCTGAGAGTTAACGACCAACTATACGTTCGAAATTTTTGCTCCGGTCGTATAGTTGCGACCGTATAGATACAGACACCAAAAAGCAATGCCATCTGAGAGTTTAACGACCAACTATACGGCCAGAATTTTTGCTCCGGTCGTATAGTTGCAACCGTATAGGCTCAGTTAGTGGAAATAATTTCGCAAAGATTACACAAAGAGTTTAATGACCAACTATATGGCGGGAGCTCCCTCTCCGGTCGTATAGCTCCTCCCGTATAGTTGGAAAAACTTCAGAAAAATACGAGGAATTCGGAAATAGAATTTTCAAGAGTAAAATTTGTGAAAATATTTGGGTAAGAACACTTACCTTGCACTTACCATTTGATTATTCGGGAATGAAAAATTCCTCCCATAATAGAAACTCCTTATGTTTTGGGGGAATTAACTTTAGTTCATCAAATAGTTCCCGTAAATGAAAACCACCAGGACTAAAGTTCCTCTCAATAAGATTAGTGTGTTCTTGGGCAAGCATGGACACTGCATCTAACATCTTTATTTCTTGCTTCTACATAATCTGTAACTCAAATTCTTCAAGTGAAAGAATCCAACGGATCAGTCTTGGTTTATGTTCTTTCCTCTCAATGAGGTCTTGTAAACCATCATGATCCATATGAACTCTCACCTTTGCATCAACTATATAAGAACGAAATTTATCACAAGAGAAAAATACAGCAAAAATTTCCTTTTCTACCTTAGGTTAATTCTTCTGAGCACCATTGAGAGTTCTACTAGCATGATGTATAATATTAAATCTATGACCAATATGTTGTCCTAGAGTTACTCCTACAACATGATCACCAGCTTCACATATTAAGTCAAAGGTTTTATCCTAGATAGGTGGTTTAATAATGGGAGCATGAGATAAAGCATTTTTGAGTTTATCAAAGGCTTCAATACATTTATCATCAAAATTAAATCTCATTCCCTTTTGCAAGAGGTTAGTTAAAGGTTTAGATATCCCAGAGAAATTTCTAATGAACCTTCTATAAAAACCCACATGACCAGGAAAACTTCTTATACCTTTAATATCCCTAGGTAGCAGCATTCTCTCTATTGCTTCAACCTTAGCTCTATCAACTTCAATTTCCTTACCTAATACCTTGTGTCCGAGGACTATACCTTCTTTGACCATAAAGTCACACTTCTCCCAGTTTAGAACAAGATTAGTTTCTACACAACACTGCAAAACTCTCTTGAGATTATCCAGGCAACTAGTAAATGAAGTTCCATAGACAGAAAAGTCATCCATAAATACTTCTATTATAAGTTCTATAAAATCCGCAAAGATAGCAGTCATGCATTGTTGAAAAGTAGTTGGAGCATTACATAGCCCAAAAGGCATACATCGGTAAGCATCTAAACCGTAAGGACTCATGAAAGTTGTTTTAAGTTAGTCATAAGGATGAACAACTATTTGAGAGAAACCAGAATATCCGTCCAAGTAACAAAAATGATTATGGTTTGCTAACCTCTCTAAAGTTTGATCTATGAACGGTAATGGATAGTGTTATTTCCTAGTTTCTTTATTTAATTTTCTGAAGTCTATGCACATCTTGTGCCCAACAATAGTTCTAGTAGGTATTAGTTCATTATTTTCATTAGGAAAAATAGTAAAACCGCCCTTCTTAGGAACACAGTGAACAGGACTTACCCACTCACTCTCTTTAACAGGTTAAACAATACCTGCATCCAGTAGGCATATAATTTCTTTTCTTACCACTTCTTTCATTTCAGGCTTTAATCTTCAATTAAATTCCGCAACTGGTTTTGCACCTTCTTCCATGAATATCTTATGGATAGCTATCCTAGGACTAATGCCCTTCAAGTCATCCATTGAGTACCCAAAGGCTTGGTGATGCTCCTTAAGTATCTTCATGAGTTCTTCTTCTTCTCCTGAAAGTTTAGCACTAATAATAACAGGGAATTTATTGGTATCATCTAAAAACCTGTATTTAAGATTATCTGGTAGAGTCTTCAACTCTGGGGGTGGTAATTCCTCGTCCCCTCTCTTTTCTGGCTCTTCGAAAGCGTCATCAGTTGGGGGTTCCAAAATGGGAAGTGAATCGAATTCAGATTCTAATTCTTCTAGGGACTTGTCCTCCATAACTATTTCTTCATAATTTGGATCTTAATTTATTTCTTCTTCTGGATTACTAAAGAAAAGAGCCGCCATTTCTTCAATAGTTCTCTCTTCCTCTTCTTCCTGTATTTGTGGAGGCTTGTCTATAAATTTGGAAAAACGGAATTTATTTTCCGTTCCCCAAAGATTAAGCGTCACAATCTCCTTAAAATTGACATACGCACTTATATCACCCAAAAACCTTCTTCCAAATATAATAGGGAAAAGAGTGTCATCTGGCATATCAACAACTACAAAATCGATAGGAAAGTCCTTGTTGCCGATTGTGACAGCTGTATTATCAACTACCCTATTGGAATTCTAAGGTTCTTATTGGCTAACATAATTGTCATATTAGTATTTTCAATTGTAGCCAGTTTTATTTCTTGTTTTATTTCTAAGTAGAAATCATAAGATATAACATTAACTTCGGTGCCAAGATCACATAAACCATAATGAGAGGTTTCTTTAAATATGCAGGGAAGAATAGGCTTACCCACATCTTTTACTTTTGTTTTACCTTCAACCAATATGGAAGTCTCTACATCCAGTTCAACAATGTTGAAGTGTGAGTACATAGCCATAATTGCTTCCTTGGTTACCTCTTCATCTTTGTTTTCTTTCAGGTGTTTTGTGACTTCTGGCATGCTTTCCTTTTCCCTCTTTTCCTATATTGCTTTGACCTGTTCATATTCAAAAATATGTTTTTGTGTAGTGTTAGGGAAATGTACTTCATATATTCGCTCTACGAATGCAAGTGTTGCTTTATCTTCTATTTTCTTCTCTGGTTCAGGTGCTGGATCATACTTGACTGGACCCTCCTTGGAGCATTAATATGTTCTATAAAAGCTTTAACAACTTGCAGCACAAGATCTAAATCCAAATAAAGTTCTTTAGATAATTCTTTCACATGGCCTTTTTTATTATAATCATGAATACAATTGTTCTCTATTTCTACGCCTCCTTCAGTTCCTAGACCAAAACTCCATGAAACTCTATGATAACAAATTCTATTAATTAAAGCCCAATCTTTAGGTATAGCAAGATTCATAAAGGCTCCTTCCGCGAAAGAGTCTAGTTCAATTTTATTAGGTTCAATTAAACCGCCATAAAAGATATGTAGTAAATAACATTCAGGAAAATCTAATGAGTACATAGTCGTAGTAAATCTTTAAATCTAACATAAGCTCTTACTAGTCCTTCATTCCCACGATTCTTCCAAGTCATTATAAGACGCCTGATTTCAAAAGAATTTGATAATGGATAATATTTAGATAGAAATTCACATGCTAGATTATCCCAAGCAGTAGTGGCTTCAGGGGGTTGAGATCTATACCATGAGAGAGCTATACTTGTCAAAGTTTGACTAAAAAGTTTAACCCTTACCTCATCGACAATATATCCCATTAATTGAAAAGTGCCACATATATCTTTAAAACATGGAATATGCTCATATGGATCAGGATCTTCTTCATCTCCGTTAAATTGCTTTTTATGTAGAATACTAAGTAATATATGATTTATTTCAAACCACCTTGTCTTCTCATTGGAGTTGTCTTTTTTATAAATACCATAGGGCTTCCCAAAGTGGTTGAGTGGGCTAGCACTAGTCATATTCTCAAACTTCATCATGTTGGTGGAAACCTGTAACTCAAAACAAAATTTAGCAAGACAAAAACAAATAAACAAAAACTAAAAGACCTACAGCGCTTAGCTCCCCAGCAACGGCGCCAGAAAATAGCTTGATGACTGCAAGAGCACATATCGTTTCTAGCTAGTTTCGAAATAAGGATATCGATCCCACAGGGAGTAGGAGTCTGAAGTCTAATAACTCTTGAAGTAAATATTATGATAGAAATGGTAGATAATGTTCTAAGTGACAAGATAAAATGTGAGTATTGTGTAAAAAGGTGTTTTTGGGTTTTGGGTATAAGAGGAATAATAAAGTAAAGCAAAGTAACTTAATATAGAAAATAAGTATCGCGTATGTAAGAGAGATTGGAACTGCGGTAGGGAAAAGGCTTTCTCGGGGAGTAGCGGATACACCACTAGTATTGTAAAGATCTAAGATAAAGATTATTATCATGAACATTCTCAACTATGTATGTGTGGGAGGAACTCCGTATGTGAACGATTAGTCAGCAATAGCTGCGCACATCATCCTCATAACCACAATAGACAATAATCGACATCAATCGAATTACTGCGCTATTAAGGGACATAATCCCATAGGAGGTATCCCATGGCATGGATAGTGTTCCATGAGTTTCCTCGGTTTCCCAAGTTGATACGTAAGGATTGCTAATAGCTTTATAGTCACTATAAGTGCTAGAACGCCTCCGTATACCAACAAGTAGTTCCCTCCATCAATGTAACATCCCAAAACTTTAATCAAGGTTATCAAGATCCAAATCACGCAATTTAGGGTTAACAAAAACTTTTTATCATTAAAATAATTAGGAATGCATATGTGTGTTTGCATTAGTATAGAATTGTTTGGAAATGCCATGTTTGATTGATCTATATGTTGTGAAATGGCTTAAAGGTGAATGACACATCATCTAGACCATTTAAAAACAAAATCCAAAGAAAAATAAATCAAATAAGAATAAAAAGACCAAATGGTCATTTTGACCATTTTAATCCACTAGGCCACTTTAGGTGTTCCTAGAAGTCATTTTCAAACAGAAACATTCTCAACACTTTTCACCCCTTGTTATTACAAGTAAAGATGTACCAAGGCCCACTTTGAAATCTTACAAAAACATTTAACCACTAATTTTAAATGGCATTTGAAAATTGAATCCATTACATATGCATAGATCCCACTTTTCAAAAACCACTAAAATGAGTTCACCTTGACAGTCCCAAGTAACCATAGATGATCAAGCTTATGACTAACACACCCACCCAAAATATTTTCAGAATTCAAAAATAAACTTCATGGGGGCATTGTGTCGAATAGTTGGTTAACACAAAATAAACTTCCTAACTATTATTGTTGCTAATCAATGTCTTGTCCCCCATTTGACCCTCTCATCTCTCCTATGTCCCCTCTTACCGTAACCCAGCCCCAGACAACACTCCCCCTTCACCGTAACGCCAGTACCGCACCGCCCAAAAATGGTCGTCACCGGCCGACCATGACCAAGTCACAGGAGACCACCCCGCCCTCTTCCACCGTGCCTAGGAGGTAGGCGAGATCACACTACTGCCCACTGTCCCTGCCCTGAGCCCTGCCAAGCACTGGCCCACCGCAGAACACCCACACTCTACGCCTCTGCACCATGCACAGACCGCACCAGTGCGCCCCCCAGATAGCCTCGCACAGACCCCGACTTGCCCTGAGCTCGCAGGCGCACACTCGCCTTAACACCAGCATGCCCCTAGACATCCTCATTCGCCGCCGCTTGACCCGCAGCCACCATGTGCTGCGTCGAACGACGCCTTTGCCGCTCCGAGCACGAGCCGTGCCCGACCAAATGCCACCGCCCCTAGCCATTCCTTTACGCCGTAGAGGATTGCTAGGAGACCGCGCATCGACCCCCGCCCGTAGCCACGCCTCTAGCAGCCCGTAGCCATGTCGCCACCGTCGCCTGACCATGTCGTGTTGTCCCGTTGTCGAGCCTATAAATGGAGCCTACCCTAGGCCTCATTCGGCACACCACTCAACTCCCCTCTAACCACTGAGCCTTCCCCACTTCTCCCCGGAGCCAATCGAGCCCTCAGTCGCCAGAATTCCACCGGAGCTGGCCGTAGTAGAGGAGAAGAGGCACCGCTGATTGTGACTGCCCCAGGAGCCACCTCGACCATGCCTAGAACCACCATCGTCCACCAGTTCGATCACCCCCATTGCCACGCCTAGCTGGTGCCCTGGTAAGCCCCCACGTACGCCCACCGAGCCGCTAGGGTTAGCTCTCGTCGGCGACCTGTTCGCCGGGGACAACGCTCCTCAGCCGTTGATCCACCTTCTAATCGTAGCGCCCAGATTACCCCATACCGTTTCGGGTTTTAAGTGCCGCTAACATGCGGGACCAGCCTTTCAGTTGTCCTCTGCACCGCGGAGCGCCACTAGGCCGGCCTGTTTAGTTTCCAGCGCTAGCCCCCCCGATTCAAATAGATGTTCTTCTATGTAGACATAACTAGTTTATGTCCACTAGTTTAAAAATCAATTCAGAGAGATCCACTTAACCAAAATGCATGATTCAAATTTTGCTGGAAAGATAATTACAATATCTATCAAAGCCCGTTGGATTTAAGTCATTTGGAGTTAGAGATAATCTATAGTAAAAATAACAAGACAGAGACGTTTCTACATTCAAACCTTTTTCAAAAATCAACCATAATAGCTTTTGAGTTGATTACAACTCTCAAAAATTACATTTGATAATACCTATCTGAATATGTAATAATATTTAGGTTTGCATGTAGTGACTTTGGACTAGTACCAAATTAATGCTATATAGGCATTTCTAGTCACTTTAAATCTTTAAAATGATAAACCTAAACTTATTGAAATATGATCCAACATTTAAATAACATTCCCATGTATTAGAATATGTGGTGATGACATGTGTCCACATGATCCCATATTTTAATTGGAGAATATTAAAGCTTAAGTAATTAAAATGAGTAGAAATTACTTTTCTCAAATAAAATAAAGTAAACTAGTTCATTAAATCTTGTGATGATTGTGATGATACTAGATCATCAAGTGTGTGCCTTAGTGTGCTGAATACACTAGTTAAGTATTGTTTGCTGATTGTGTATCCTGTATGTAATTATAGACGATAGTGCCAACCAAGACTACGAGGAGGAGTTCTACCCCGAAGAAGACAAGGAGAATTTCAACCACTACACCAATCAAGGCAAGCTATTATTGACAAGCTAATAATTGCAAGACATCACTAGATGCAAGTTAACCTAAGCGAGATGCATTAGGCATGCTTTGGTTATACCTTTTGATTTATACCCATCCCAAGTTTTCCTTACAAGTTTTACTTTTGCTTTACCAAAGTTTCTTTACTTTTAGTAATGCTTTGTGAGATTTTAGAAAGTAGTATAGATAGCATAAAGAGTATAAAACTTGGCCTATACTAGATGTTATTCTATGGCATGAGATTGAGATTAGCATCCCACCTTAGTGAACACTCTTAAACCTTAGTGGCTAGAGCTAAGTATAAAACTTGGTCACTTTCGATGGGAATACTTGGTGAAAATGCTTATGAAAACCTTGGAATGATGAGTCATTCTATTGAGATGTTTTGACATGTGTTGAGAAACACAAATGGTTTATGATGATGAATATGTTGAGGCTGAGCCTTAGCCCTTTATAAAAACTGATGGTTGGGTTCGGATGCGATACCATTCCAATTTTACCGTACAACCACAATACCAGAATTGGGTAAGGCTTAGACGGAAGTTTAGATGCATTAGTATGGGTTCCCTCGCAGGACAGGTTTGAGCCAAGGCTACCTCTTGATGTTGTCCACCTATGTAGTGCCTAGGATGGCAGATGGCCATGGCTGGGAGGCCAAGCTCATAGGAGAGGTGCTTATACTAGGGAGTGTAATTGAAAGGTTATGATTGATTATCTGCATACTAAGTATGACAATTCAGGGTTATCCCTGACGGATGTATCCGATTTTATGGTGAAAGTGTACCACCTCTGCAGAGTGTCAAACTATTCGAATAGCCGCGTCCGTGGTCATGGACAGTTGGAGTGGCCATACTGTTCCGTCATCAGATGTTTTCAAAATGACTTATGAAATGAATGGTGACTTTGACTTGACCACAACAGGGTTGTGACTATGCAAACTAAGTTCCCACTTCGGTGATTTAGAACTTTATTTTGTCTTTCTTTGTGTCTGAACTCAGCTTAGGTTTCAAACTTAAGTTTGCAAATAAACTTAGAACTTAGCATTCCTACTAGAACTACCTTACTTGTTAGTGATAGTTTCCGAGTACTTAAAGAGTACTCTTGGCTTTGTCCCTGGCTATTCTCGTGGCCAGACTATGAGGAGGACTACCCTGAAGAAGGACAGCAGGACGGCTACGACAACTAGGATCATCTCACATCGTCAGCATTGCCTATGACACTAAAGATGGAGCCCACCGCTACGCTCACTATTCCGCTACTTGTTTGTACTAAGACTCGATCATGAGATCCTTTATTTGTGTAAGACCTTATTATGGTTTGTAATGGATGATGTACTGTGATAACCAATCTGTTACGTCTCGCAAAAATGGTAATCCTGGGATTGCGATGTATGGCATAACAGGCATCTGGGATTAAAAATCCGGGTGTTGACAAGTTGGTATCAGAGCCATCCTAACCATAGGAGACCCTAGTTAAAAGGGATGTCCGAACAAAAACTTAGTTTCAAATCGAAAGAGGTGAGTATTAATGAAAACCTATTCCCACTCTTATCCTTGCGATTCTTTAATAAACATTCATGTTCCTCAAAAATTCTTACATTACTACATAAAATATGACACACTTGATCACTGCACTAACTTACTCATCCTAAATTCTTATAGATGGAAGTTCAATACTACAAGTTCTACCAGTTGGGCAACGAAGGCCAACTGATCTTCGAGAGGGATCTTGATGCACTGTCTGAGTACCTGGAGCGCCCGCATCCAGAATTCTTTGGAGCTCAAATCAATGACCACCCAGGAGGAGATCTACAATGGCTGATAGTTGCTGATCTTCGAGGCAAGATGGAAGCACCCCTGTCTGAGAAGATTCAATTCACCGTGACAGAGAACAACTCGCAAGATGGATTAGCCAGGGCAATGCATGAAGCTCTCGCCCGCCTTTGCGGACAAAATGTCAACTTGATCCAGGGAACTCGCTTTGCTCATTATGCAAGGCTTGATTCTATGGGAATGCCGTTGGAGATGCCAAGTCACCCAGAGATGAGGCGCCAAGTGGAGAACCTTGACTTCCTACTGACGATAGGCAGCAGGAATTGGACAATGCTCGAGAGTACGCCAAACACAACCTTGTCATTGCCGCCCAGAAGGCCCAGACTTTCTCCCTGCTTGTCAAGGATCGCCAATCACTTCATCGTCAACGCGCAAAGAAGGATCACACCATCGACTGTCTTTGCAAGAAGGTGGCCGACCTGGAGAAGACCATCAAGGAGCAAGAAGCACAACTTGCAGTGAAAGAAGAAGAGGGAGAAGGTGAAGACATCCAGGGTGATCTTCACTCATACCTCAGCAATGATGATGACTACCTGGAGGATGATGCCATGGACTTCTACACCGATGATGAAGACTCCGACTTCATCGATGATGAGTAGATGCACCTGATCACTATCGTAGGAAGGAGATGTATCGGTCCCATTGTATCTTAGCTCACATAATGGTTCTTAAAACCATCTGTTTTCCTTTCATGTTGTGGTGTGTGTTGTATCGTGTGCTTTGATTGAATGAATGAATGAGAAGAAGTTAGTGTGCAAAACCTGAGTCAAACTCAAAGTTTTAGCTTTTGAAAACAAAACCATGAACCTTAGAACTTTCCCTCTTACCCAATTATCTATCTCAATCTTCAGATGACTCATGGAAACCACAGAGGAAGCAGCTCATCGTAGGACCCGATGCTACAGATTCTGCAAATGCTAGTTTCCGACTGTGAAGCTAGTAGAGCGGAGCGCCAAGCCAACCTAGCTACCCTACAACAGATCACTCAGATGGCCCATAATAATCAAGGCCAAGGAAATCAAGATCATCATGGATCCAAGCTCAAGGACTTTCAGAATACCAATCCCCCTATCTTTAGCAAGTCTGAAGACCCAATAGATACAAATGATTGGTTGCAAACCGTGGAGAATAACCTAGAAGTCATAGGAGTTGATTCCAATGATAAAGTACTGTTTCCCACCTACTATCTAGCAGGAGATGCAAGAGCTTGGTGGAACAGCACCCGTACAATGAACCACGGTCAAGTGATGACATGGGAAACTTTCAAGACCAAGTTTAGCCGCACCCATGTGCCGCAAGGTTTAGTCACCAGAATGAGTGATGAGTTCAGAGAACTGAAGCAGGGCAGGATGACTATAGTAGAGTACCGTGACAGATTTCTGTGTCTCGCTAGGTATGCACCTGATGAGATCAATACTGAAGCCAAGGAGAAGGAGAGATTCCTAAATGGATTGCATGATGAGATGCAAACTGTGTTAATCAACATCAGTTTTGATGTTCTCGAAGAGCTAGTCAACTCTGCCATCCAGATGGAACAAAAGATCAACCAAGCCAACGACAACCGCAAGCGCAAAATGATGCACCAGAGTGGATCCAACAGTCAGCAGAAGTATCGCCCCAACCTGTCTGCAGGATATGCCCCGAGGAACAATAGACCCCCAATGTCTCATCCAAGCTACCCCAACCGTAGCGGAGGAAACGTGAAGTCCGGCGGAAACCATAGAAACAACCCAAGCAACTCCAACAACTTCAACCGTGCACCGCCCAAGTCCAACAACAACAACAACAACAATACTGCCCCAAGGACTGGAAGTAATGCCATGGCTGTCGCAGCCAAAGACAAGTCTCAGATCACTTGCTTTGAATGTGGAGTGGAGGGTCACTACTCCAACGAGTGTCCCAAGAAGCTTGCAGCCACCACCAATGTGAATGCACCAGCTCAGCAGCAACGTCGTGTTCAGCCCGGAAGAAGATTCGCCTCCGGGAATTCGCTCAACCAAAACGGCCGTCTGTTCCACATGAATGCTGAAGAAGCCCAGGAAGCGCCAGATGTCGTGCTAGGTATGTTTTCTGTTAACTCAGTATTAGCAAGAGTGTTGTTTGATTCTTGAGCATCGCACTCATTTGTTACAGAATAATTTGCATGCACTAGTAAGATTCACCCAACCAACTTGAAGCATGTCATAATAGTTCAAATACCTGGTTCAACCACCAAAGCTAGAAAAATTTGCAAGGCTATACCTATCAGAATACATGGGATAGATTTTTATGCCAATCTAATAGTACTTGGAACCAAAGGTTTGGAAGTAGTACTAGGAATGGATTGGATGTCGAAACTTAAGGGATTGATCGACTATGCCAAGAAAGCCATCACCATGACCAGTAGCTCGGGAGTGTCAGTAGAGCATATATCTAAAACCTTGCCCTGTCAATTCAAGTGCAACAAGAGTCTAGCCTTACCCACCATAGACCAAGTCAGAGTAGTTTGTGAATACCCCGACGTATTCCTAGATGAATTGCCCGGTATGTCCCCGAATCGGGATATCGAGTTCATCATTGAACTGATTCCTGTAACTGGACCCATAGCTCAGAGACCGTATAGTATGAACCCGTCTGAACTAGTGGAGCTGAAGAAACAACTTGATGCCATGCTGGCGAAATGTTTGATTCAACCAAGCACATCGCCATGGAGATCGCCTGTTTTTTTTGTCGACAAGAAGGATGGAGGTAACCGTTTGTGCACAGATTACCGAAAGCTGAATGACGTCACCATCAAGAACAAGTACCCACTACCCAAGATAGAGGATCAGTTTGATCAGCTGACTGGTGCTAGAGTATTTTCTAAGATTGATCTTAGAACTGGTTATCACCAACTCAAGGTTCGTGCAACGGATATTCCAAAGATTGCCTTTACCACCAGATATGGATTGTATGAGTATACGGTCATGTCTTTCGGATTAACCAATGCCCCCGCTTATTTCATGAATCTCATGAATAAGATCTTTATGAACTTCCTGGATAAATTTGTCGTTATTTTTATCGACGATATTCTTATCTATTCCAAGTCATAAGAAGACCATGAGCAACATCTGAGAACCATACTTGAAACCCAGAGAGAACATCAGCTGTATGCGAAGTTCAGCAAATGTGAGTTTTGGCTGAAGGAAGTAGGATTCCTCGGACATATTGTGTCAGCAGGAGGAGTCGCTGTTGATCCCGCCAAGATCAGAGATGTTGAAGCATGGAAAGGCCCAACTAGTCAAACCCAAGTCCGCGCATTCCTCAGATTAGCGAGATATTACCGAAAGTTCGTAGAAGGATTTTATAGCATCGCAAGACCCATGACCCAACTGTTGAAGAAAGACAAGAAGTTTGAATGGACCAACAAATGCGAAGCAAGTTTCCAAGAACTCAAGAAGAGGTTGATTTCATCCCCAATATTGATTATGCCAGATATCAAGAAGTCGTTTGATGTGTATTGTGATGCATCCAAGATTGGTCTCAGATGTATGTTGATGCAAGAAGGCAAAGTCATAGCATATCTGTCTAGGCAACTGAAGCAACATGAGCAGAACTACCCTACCCATGATCTTGAACTAGCAGCCGTAGTTTTAGCCTTGAAGACATGGCGTCATTACCTAATGTGTAATCACTGTGAGATTTATTCGGATCACAAGAGCCTGAAGTATATTTTCACTCAGAAGGAGCTGAATATGAGGCAAAGGAGATGGATAGAGTTAATCAAGGATTATGACCTTGACATTCACTATCACCCTGGCAAAGCCAACGTGGTAGCGGATGCTCTTAGCAGATTGCCGTGTAGGTTAAACACCATGATCAAAGAGAACCAGCCAAGTTTGCATGAAGAGTTGGAGAAGTTTAGCACGGAGCTAGTTAGCAAAGGATTTTTAGCTAGCATTGAACTTCAACCCACTTTGATCAGTCAGATCAAGGAAGCTTAGAAGGGAAATGCAAGTATCGACGGAATTAAACGTCGTATTGGTACAAGAAATGTACCTGGATTTACCAAAGATGAAGAAGGAGTTCTGTGGTACAAAGGACGTATCTGTGTGCCAGCAGATTCGGAGCTGAAGCAAGTTATCATGCAAGAAGTTCATGATACTCGTTATTCTATCCACCCCGGAGGAACAAAGATGTATCAGGATTTGAAGTAGCAATTTTGGTGGCACAATATGAAGCGAGAAATAGGAAGCTACATTGCCAAGTGTAATATCTGTCAGAGAGTCAAGGCGAAACATCAGAGACCCGCAGGACTATTGCAACCATTGCAAATTGCGGAATGGAAATGGGATTCTGTCGGAATGGACTTTATCACCGGTTTGCCTACTTCTAGTAGGGGAAATGACTCTATCTGGGTCATCGTTGATAAACTGTGCAAGGTAGCCCATTTTATACCTATCAAGATAACCTACCAGAGTTCGAAGCTAGCAGAGTTGTACATTGCCAGAATTGTCAGTTTACATGGAACCCCCAAGACCATAGTGTCGGATCGAGGAACCCAGTTTACCTCAAGATTTTGGCAGAAAGTCCAAGAAGGATTGGGAACCAAGTTGAATTTCAGCACAACTTATCACCCTCAGACCGATGGACAGACTAGAAGAGTTAACCAAATCTTAGAAGACATGTTGAGAGCTTGTGTGCTAGAGTATGGATCAAAATGGGAAGACTGTCTGCCTTTCGCAGAGTTCTCATACAACAACAGTTATCAAGCCATTTTGCAAATGGCCCCATTTGAGTTCTTACATGGAAGAAAGTGTCGTACCCCTTTGAATTGGTCGCAAGTAGGAGAGAGTCAGATTTTCAGACCCGACATCCTACGAGAAGCTGAAGAGAAGGTTCACAAAGTCCGTGAGCACCTCAAGACCGCCCAATCCAGACATAAGAGTTATGCTGACAAGAGACGTAGATACCTGACTTTCAATGTCGGAGATTTTGTGTATCTCAAAGTGTCGCCATTGAAGGGAACACAATGTTTTAGTCTGAAAGGAAAGTTAGCCCCCAGATATATTGGACCCTTCAAGATTCTAAATCGCCAAGGAGAAGTATCGTATCAACTGGAACTGCTAGAGGAGATGTCAGCCATCCATAATGTGTTCCATATCTCGTTACTTCGCAAGTGCCTAGAAGTGCCGGAGAAGACCGAAGTGTTCAATAACATCAATAACCGAGCCATAGATATCAACAAGGATCTGACATCCGTATCTTGGAAGAAGCCTTCAGAACCATCAGGACCCGGAGTATAAAATTTCTCAAAATCCAATGGAGCAACCATACCGAAGAAGAAGCCACCTGGGAGCGAGAAGATTGCATTAGGACTGAGTTTCCAGATCTCTTTAGTGCCTAGTTTTCTTTCTTAAATCTCGGGATGAGATTTTGTTAAAGGAGGGAAGGTTTGTAACATCCCAAAAGTTTAATCTAGGTTATCAAGATCCAAATCACCCAATCTAGGGTTAACAAAAACTTTTTATCATTAAAATAATTAGGAATGCATATGTGTGTTTGCATTAATATAGAATTGTTTGGAAATGCCATGTTTGATTGATCTATATGTTGTGAAATGGTTTAAAGGTGAATGACACATCATCTAGACCATTTTAAAACAAAATCCAAAGAAAAAGAAATCAAATAAGAATAAAAAGACCAAATGGTCATTTTGACCATTTTAATCCACTAGGCCACTTAAGGTGTTCCTAGAAGTCATTTTCAAACATAAACATTCTCAACTATTTTCACCCCTTACTAGTACAAGTAAAGATCTACCAAGGCCCACTTTGAAATCTTACAAAACATTTAACCATAAATTTTAAATGGCATTTGAAAATTGAATCCATTACATATGCATAGATCCCACTTCTTCGAAAACCACTCAAATGAGTTCACCTTGACAATCCCAAGCAAGCACAAATGATCAAGCTGATGACTAACACACCCACTAAAAATCTTTTCAAAATTCAAAATAAACTTCATGCGGGCATTGTGTCGAACAGTTGGTTAGCACAAAATAAACTTCCTAACTATTACTGTTGCTAATCAAAGTCTTGTCCCCATTTGACCCTCTCATCTCTCCTCTGTCCCCTCTTACCCTTCACCGTGGCGCCAGTACCGCGCTGCCCAAAAATGGTCGTAGCCGGCCGACCATGCCCAAGTTGCAGGAGACCACCCCGCCCTCTTCCACCGTGCCTAGGAGGTAGGCAAGATCACACCGCCGCCCATTGTCCCTGCCCTGAGCCCTGCCAAGCACTGGACCACCGCAGAACATCCATGCTCTACGCCTCTGCACCATGCACAGACCACGCCATTGCGCCACCGCTGGCAGCCTCGCACAGACCCCGCCTTGCCCTCAGCTCGCACACGCACACTCACCTTAACACCAGCATGCCCCCAGACATCCCCGTTCGCTGCCACTTGACTCGCAGCCACCATGCGCCGCGTCGAACGCCGCCTCTACCGCTCAGGCACGAGCCTCACCCGACGAAATGCCACCGCCCCTAGCCATGCCTTTATGCCATAGAGGATCGCCAGGAGACCGTGCATCGACCGCCGCTCGCAGCCATGCCTCTAGCAGCCCGTAGCCATGTCGCCACCGTCGCCTGTCCATGCCGTGCTGTCCCAACATCGAGCCTATAAAAGGAGGCCACTGTCAGCCTCATTCGGCACACCACTCAACTCACCTCTCACCACTGAGCCTTCCCCACTTCTCCCCGGAGCCAATCGAGCCCTCAGGCGCCGGAATTCCACCAGAGCTGGGCGCAGCAGAGGAGATGAGCCACCGCTGATTGCGACCGCCCTAGGAGCCGCCACGACCACGCCTGGAACCGCTGTCGTCCACCAGTTCGATTGCCCCCATCGCCACGCCTACCTGGAGCCCTGGTAAGCCCCCACGTACTCCCACCGAGCCGCTAGGGTTAGCTCTCGCCGGCGACCTGTTCACCGGGGACAACGGTCCTTAGCCGTTGATCCACCTTCTAATCGTAGCGCCCAGATTACCCCATACAGTTTTGGGTTCTAACTGCCGCTGGCATGCGGGACCAGCCCGTTCAGTTGCCCTCTGCGCCGCGGAGCGCCACTGGGACGGGCCATTTAGTTTCTCATGCTAGCCCACCGATTCAAATAGATGTTCTTCTATTTAGACTTAAACTAGTTTATCTCCACTTGTTTAAAAATCAATTCAGAGAGATCCACTTAACCAAAATGCATGATTCAAATTTTGCTAGAAAGATAATTAAAATCTCTATCCAAGCCCGTTGGATTTAAGTCATTTGCAGTTAGAGATAATCTATAGTAAAAATAACAAGACAGAGACTTTTCTACCTTCAAACCTTTTTCAAAAATCAACCATAATAGCTTTTGAGTTGATTCCAACTCTCAAAAATTACATTTGATAATACCTATCAGAATATGTAATAATATTTAGATTTGCATGCAGTGACTTTGGACTAGTACCAAATTAATGCTATATAGGTATTTCTAGTCACTTTAAATCTTTAAAATGATAAACCTAAACTTATTGAAATATGATCCAACATTTAAATAATATGCCCATGTATATGAATATGTGGTGTGGAGAATTTTAAAGCTTAAGTAATTTCAATGAGTAGAAATTATTTTTCTCAAATAAAATAAATGAAACTAGTTCATTAAATCTTGTGATGATTGTGATGATACTAGATCATCAAGTGTGTGCCTTAGTGTGCTAAATAGACTAGTTAAGTATTGTTTGGTGATTGTGTATCCTGTATGTAATTATAGACGATAGTACCAACCAAGACTATGAGGAGGAGTTCTACCCCGAAGAAGACGAGGAGAATTTCAACCACTACACCAATCAAGGCAAGCTATTATTGGCAAGCTAATACTTGCAAGACATCACTAGATGCAAGTTAACCTAAGCGAGATGCATTAGGCATGCTTTGGTTATACCTTTTGATTTATACCCATCCCAAGTTTTACTTACAAGTTTTACTTTTGCTTTACCAAAGTTTCTTTACTTTTAGTAATGCTTTGTGAGATTTTAGAAAGTAGTATAGATAGCATAAAGAGTATAAAACTTGTCCTATAATATATGTTATTCTATGGCATGAGATTGAGATTAGCACCCCACCTTAGTGAACACTCTTAAACCTTAGTGGCTAGAGCTAAGTATAAAACTTGATCACTTTCGATGGGAATACTTGGTGAAAATGCTTATGAAAACCTTGGAATGATGAGTCATTCTATTGAGCTGTTTTGACATGTGTTGAGAAACACAAATGGTTTATGATGATGAATATGTTGAGGCATGAGCCTTAGCCCTTTATAAAAACTAATGGTTGGGTTCGAATGCGATACCGTTCCAATTTTACCGTACAACCACAATACCTGAATTGGGTAAGGCTTAGCCGGAAGTTTATATGCATTAGTATGGGTTCCCTCGCAAGAGATGTTTGAGCCGAGGCTACCTCTTGATGTTGTCCACCTATGTAGTGCCCAGGATGGCAGATGGCCATGGCTCAGAGGCCAAGATCATATGAGAGGTGCTTATACTAGGGTGTGTAATTGAAAGGTTATGATTGATTATCCACATATTAAGTATGATGATTTAGGGTTATCCCTGACGGATGTATCGGATATTGTGGTGAAATTGTACCGCCTCTGTAGAGTGTCAAACTATTCGAATAGCCGCGTCCGTGGTCATGGATAGTTGGAGCGGCCATACTTCTCCGTCGTCAGATGTTTTCAAAATGACTTATGAAATGAATGGTGACTTTGACTTGACCATAATAGGGTTGTGACTATGAAAACTAAGTTCCCACTTAGGTGATTTAGAACTTTATGTTATCTTTCTTTGTTTCTGAACTCAGCTTAGGTTTCAAACTTAACTTTGCAAATAAACTTAGAACTTAGCATTCCTACTAGAACTACCTTACTTGTTAGTGATAGTTTGCGAGTACTTAAAGAGTACTCATGGCTTTGTCCCTGGCTATTCCCGTGGCCAGACTATGAGGAGGAATACCCTGAAGAAGTACAGCAGGATAGCTATGACAACTAGGATCATCTCCCATCGTCAGCATTGCCTATGACACCGAAGATGGAGCCCACCACTACGCTTACTATTCCGCTACTTGTTTGTACTAAAACTAGATCATGAGATCCATTATTTGTGTAAGACCTTATTATGGTTTGTAATGGATGATGTACTGTGATATCAAATCTGTTATGGCTTGCAAAAATGATAATCCTGGGATTGCGATGTATGCATAATAGGCATTCTTGTGTACGCACTTCTATTCTTGTAGACAGTTGTTGGGCCTCCAAGTGCAGAGGTTTGTAGAACAACAGCAAGTTTTCCCTTAAGTGGATCACCGAAGGTTTATCGAACTCAGGGAGGAAGTGGTCAAAGGTATCCCCTCTCAAGCAACCCTGCAATCAAGATACAAGAAGTCTCTTGTATCCCCAACACACCCAATACACTTGTCAGGTGTATAGGTGCACTAGTTCGGAAAAGAGATAGTGAAATACAAGTGGTATGGATAATTATAAGTGGTAACGGTGATAGAAAATAGCTTGGTGGTGTGGAAAAGACTAAAGTAAAACTGAAATAAAGATGGAAGGAAGCAAACATGTTATAGATCTAATTTCAAACGGTGTTCCAATGCTTAGAAACAAGGCCTAGGGATCATACTTTCACTAGTGAACACTCTCATATAAATATATTCTTGTTTATGATACTACTCTTAACTACTCTCCGGTTGAACACTCTAATCCATCGTAGGGCTATAACAGCACACCTCAAAGTTCGCTTTCCCCATCTAGATAACCCCACATTGTCACCTTGAGCACTAGATGGGTCAAACAAACACCACAATTTCATAAAGACATCCAACTCCAAATATAACTCATAACAAGTATTTTCAATCTCTAGCCTAAGTGCCACCATGGTGTGCACGCTGTCACTTTCACATACATGGGGAGAGCAGAGATCTATTAAAGCACTTGAGTAGCAAGGTAGATCTATATATTATAAGCTCATGATCTCAATAGATCATGCATAGAGAGAGATGAACACATAGCTACCGGTAGAACCCTGTCTCGAGAGAGAACTACTCCCTCCTCATCATGGGAATCGGGAATGGTGATGGAGATGGCGGTGGAGATCGATGGAGATGGCTCCGAGGGCACTTCCCCGTCCTGGCAGGGTGCCGGAATAGAGAGTTTCTGTCCCCCGAATCTCCCCTTCAGTGGCGGCGGCGCTGCAGAACTTTTCGTGGATTTCTGATTGAATATCTAGGGTTTTTGCCTCGAGAGGACTTTATAGGCGAAGGAGGCAAGGTCGATGGCCGGCCAGGGGGCCCACACCATGCCCTGGCATGGCCAAGGGGGACCCGCACCTAGGGGTGGTGTGGCCACCCTGTGGCCCCTCTCCGTCTCGTATTCTGGCTCCGTGAGTCTCCAGGAAAAATAGGCATATTGGCTTTTGTCCCATCCAATTCCAAGAATATTCATTTTCTGACTTCCTGGAACCAAAAACAGCAGAAAACAGGCAACTGGCACTGTGGCTCTTGTTAATAGGTTAGTCCAAGAAATCATATGAAAAGTACTCCAAAGTGTGGACAAAACACAAGAAAGTAGATAAAACCAAGCATGGAACATCAAAAATTATAGATACATTTGCAATGTATCAACATCCCCAAGCTTAACTCCTGCTCCTCCTCGAGTAGGTAAGTGATAAAAAGAAAGAATAATTTTTGAGGTGACATGCACCATCATAAACTTGATCAAAGTATTTGCAAAACATTCAAAGCTGGGATCATAATACTTCAATCATAACATGAAAGACAAAGTTCTAGAAATAAGACAAAGAAACTATGTTGCAACATGAAAAGGCACAAACAAAAGATTCATGAATAACGATGCTTTGCAAGACGTTTGTTTGTTTCACATAAAGAAATCATAGCATAATAGTATTCAGCTTGTCCCTCATAGAGTAGGAAATATAACTGCATAGGACACCTTCAAAGTTCATAAGAGTGACTAGATACAAATAGTTTAAAACAAGCAATATCAAGTTATGCATCCATCAACTAGTCTTGGGACAATGCACATAGAACTAAGAATGGCTGCTATGCTCTCAAAGTAGGTGCATAAAGGTAGAAGGTGGAGACTCAATGTAATGGTGGAAGAAAGTCCTTCATAGAAGGAAGCAGGGATTCAAGTCTCATAAAGTGCTTCCAAAAATTATGGTACTTATAGATTTCAGCTCTCATTGCCCCTATCATAAGCATCTTTAAGGTGATTAAGGTTAAAGTGACACAACTAAGAGGATATGCTTGACAAGTTATAAACCGAAATCTCATGCCCCTTACTTACGAAGACCGAACCTCATGCTACTCAACTTTAGTCACAAGTAAGCTCTTGTCATTATTAGTACATATGTATCATAAAGAACCGCCAACGGGGTACCCCCTTGCACATGATACAGGAGCTATCCCATAATCAAAATGACAAGGCAAGCAGACAATGAGCATCTCAGCGATCTTTTTATTTTCTATTTGCATAGGTTTTCTTTGAGGATGCTTCATAGAGTGCTCATTATGGTGATGCTACAAGTTTCCACCATGATTAGCCATGGCTTAGGCTAGCGGCCCAGGCGTTTCTCTAACACACATACAAACTCCATGATCTTACAAGTTCCACTTTTATTTCACACCGTCGGGATCCATATGCAAAAGAACATGATATCAACGGGGTACAAAGTACAAGTGCAATGTTGAAAGTGTTCCACATGATTCATGGTTCTGATAATTTCAACTTATAAAGCGCAAGCATATACGCAACAAAGATGGACGCAATGGTTCAAGATTATTAAGGCAAGAAAAGTAAAGTGTGCCATCAAGTTCGTGAAAGCTTTAATCACAAGTTTTCTCATAACAAGTTTAATTTGGAAGGTAAACAAAAACATGAATATACTTGGAATAGCATATGCTAGTAGGTAGGTATGGTGGACTCTTTGGAATAACTTGGTTTATGGAGTTGGATGCATGAGTGGAACTCACACTTGGTTACGGAGGCTAGCAAAAGACTGGGAGCGACAAACTAAGAGAGCAATAATGGCCATAATCATGCAGAGCGACAAAACATGATTGATCAAAGCATAAAGTGATACTACAAGTTGAAAACTAAAGGATCATAAAGGCTATGGTGACTTGAGATAGTCATAACATGGTGTGAGCATGGGCCAAGTCAACCCAAATAAAGCATCAAAGGAGAATACCACAATACTATGCTTTAATATGCTTAAACAACGCATGATTCATCCAAGGCACATTAAGCAATCTCTATTGTTTATAACAAGTCATGCTACAGCAAAGAATACTAAGCATAAAGCCAAAACAATATCAAGCATGGCATGAAAAGCATAGGCCACAGTTAAAACAAGCTATTTTTACCACATAAGCATGAACTTTCCTATTCTTTTCCAAACCAAACAAAACTATTTGAAGACCAATGTATGAAAGAGGGGGTCCAACCAATTTATTCAGCAAACTAGGAAAACCAAGCAAACGAAAAACCAAAACGAAAACGAAAACTAAAAAGAAGACGCTCCAAGAACAACACAACTGTGCATGAAACAATAAAAATGAAGCGTATGGAAGAAAACTGGGATTTATATTGATGAAGAAGGGGATGCATTGGGCATCCCCAAGCTTTGACGCTTGTACTTCTTGGGTATTTCTTGGGGTGACACGCGTGGCATCCCCAAGCTTGAGCTTTAGTCCATTCTTCATCTCATTACTCATTCCTTCCATACACCTAAATTTTTTGCTTTATACAAAACTTCACACAATCTTTATTAGCAACATTAGTGCACTCAATATAATAAGTCTTTTAGGTTAAGTTCTAACACCAATAAAACTTCCATTAAAACACAAGCTACTGTAGAACTTCCCTCAAAAAGCTCAATTCCCTAAAAGAACTCAAAGAGGAACCAACAAGAAGCAAATGCAGAAAATGGCAGAAATCTGTCAAAACAGACCAGCAGGAAAAGACGAATTTTTTTGAAGACATTCTTTTGCTCAAATCAACAAGTGTTGAACTAACGAAAGTTATATAACAACTTGGGACAGAAGCACAAAAATTCACGCCTCAAAAGGACATACAGAGATTTTACACGAATTTGTATGGTGAAGCACATAAATCTGTTTCGGGACAGCAACTTTCCCAATCATTACTTCTCTCTCATTAGAGGTTACTCTTGGCACAAAAAGCAAATAAAAAGGATAAGGAGCGGTTATTACTAAAGTAATAACTTCCAAGACTAATCTAAAACTTTTGGGTTATCTCCCAATAAGTACTTTTCTTTAACGCCTTTAAGTTAGGCATGATAGTTTGAGAAGATGCTGAAATAAGAAATATGAATTGAAGTAAAAGAGAGCATCAAGAAGCAAATTCAAAGCACATTTAAGTCTAACCCACTTCCTATGCATAGGAATCTTGTAATTAAACAAGTCATGAAATCACAAAGAAAGAAGCATATGAAAGCAAAACAAGTGCAACTTCAAAACTTTCAACATAAAGAGGGGAAACTTAATATTATTGAGATGCATAAAACCATGATTCCCTCTCTCATAATAAATTTCAGTAGCATCATGAATAAAATTAACAATATAACTATCACATAAAACATTCTTATCATGAGCCACATGCATATAATAATTATTACTCTCCACATAAGCATTGCCATTCTTATTAATTGTAGTGGGAGCAAATTCAACAAAATAGCTATCATTATTATTTTCAT
Organism: Avena eriantha; assembly: GCA_910589775.1. Taxonomy (NCBI): domain Eukaryota; kingdom Viridiplantae; phylum Streptophyta; class Magnoliopsida; order Poales; family Poaceae; genus Avena; species Avena eriantha. The sequence goes on along the minus strand of OU342741.1, from coordinate 451,292,668 downwards.
CACCATAATCATCAAATATAGGAGGCATATTGTAGTCATAATTAATTGCCTCCTCAATAGTAGGTGGACTGAAAATATCATATTCATCATTGTAATCATCATATATTGGAGGCTTGGTATCATCATAAGCAATAGAATAGCTATCTTCCAAAGCTGGGGAACTAAAAAGATCATTTTCATAAAAACTAGCTTCCCCAAGCTTAGACTTTTCCATAGCATTTGCAATAATGGTGTCCAAAGAATTCATACTAACAATATTGCTATTAGCATGCAAATAAAGTTCCATAGGTTTTTTAATTTTCTCTTCAAACACTTCATGTCCAAACTCAAGATAAATACTATAAAGCTCTCTAATTTTTGTTGTTGTTTTCCATTAATCCTAACTAGTAAAAACAAGAAACAAAAAGACAAAATTGGAAAATCTAAAGAAAATAACTTCGAGCACTCACACCGGAGGATGTGAGTACCTTTTACCTTACCTCCCCGGCAACGGCGCTAGAAAATAGGCGTTTGCCGTGGGAGGTTCTTCTTCTTAATCCTCCGGTGTGAATACCTTTTACCTTACCTCCCCGACAACGTGGCCAGAAAATAGCTTGATGTCTACGCACTTCTATTCTTGTAGACAGTTGTTGGGCCTCCAAGTGCAGAGGTTTGTAGAACAACAACAAGTTTTCCCTTAAGTGGATCACCCAAGGTTTATCGAACTCAGGGAGGAAGTGGTCAAAGGTATCCCCTCTTAAGCAGCCCTACAATCAAGATACAAGAAGTCTCTTGTGTCCCCAACACACCCAATACACTTGTCAGGTGTATAGGTGCACTAGTTCGGCGAAGAGATAGTGAAATACAAGTGGTATGGATAATTATAAGTGGTAACGGTGATAGAAAATAGCTTGGTGGCATGGAAAAGACTAAAGTAAAACTGAAATAAAGATGGAAGCAAGCAAACATGTAACAGATCTAATTTCAAACTGTGTTAGAATCCTTAGAAACAAGGCCTAGGGATCATACTTTCACTAGTGAACACTCTCATATAAATATATTCTTCTTTATGATACTACTCTTCACTACTCTCCGGTTGAACACTCTAATCCATGGTAGGGCTATAACAACACACCTCAAAGTTCGCTTTCCCCATCTAGATAACCCCACACTATCACCTTGAGCACTAGATGGTTCAAACAAACACCACAATTTCATAAAGACATCAAACTCCAAATATAACTCATAACAAGTATTTGCAATCTCTAGCCTAAGTGCCACCATGGTGTGCACGCTGTCACTTTCACACACATGGGGAGAGCAGAGATCTATTAAAGCACTTGAGTAGCAAGGTAGATCTATAGATTACAAGCTCATGATCTCAATAAGATCATGCATAGAGAGAGAGATGAACACATAGCTACCGGTAGAACCCTTAGCCTCGAGAGAGAACTACTCCCTCCTCACCATGGGAATCAGCAATGGTGATGGACATGGCGGTGGAGATTGATGGAGATGGCTCCGGGGGCACTTCCCTGTCCCGGCAGGGTGCCGGAATAGAGACTTTTTGTCCCCCAAATCTCCCCTTCGGTTGCAGCGGCGCTGTGGAACTTTTCGTGGATTTCTGATTTACGATCTAGGGTTTTTTCCTGGGGAGGACTTTATATGTGAAGGAGGCAAGGTCGATGGCCGACCAGGGGGCCCACACCATGCCCTGGCGTAGCCAAGGGGGACCCGCGCCTAGGGGTGGTGTGGCCATCCTGTGGCCCCTCTCCGTCTCGTACTCTGGCTCTGTGAGTCTCCGGGAAAAATAGGCATATTGGCTTTTGTCCCGTCCAATTCCGAGAATATTCATTTTCTGACTTCCTGGAACCAAAAACAGCAGAAAACAGGCAACTGGCACTATGGCTCTTGTTAATAGGTTAGTCCAAGAAATCATATGAAAAGTACTCCAAAGTGTGGACCAAACACAAGAAAGTAGATAAAACCAAGCATGGAACATCAAAAATTATAGATACATTTGCAATGTATCAGGCATCTGGGATTAAAAATCCGGGTGTTGACAATCAAGTCCCCACGAGAGGCAAATATTGAGAAATTAACTTCTCTCAACATGATATGTAGAGAATGGAACACATGGTCATGGTGATGAATATAATAATAGTCTTTATCTTATTTCAATCTCATACTAGGGTTTCTCCATATCCCAAAGAACTAATGATCTACTCAGACATGGAGGCAATCAACATCATGGCAATGGTAATGGAAACATTCATAGACGAATAGTACTTGTATAAATCCACTACGAGTATAGGAATTACAACAAGATCTAGACAAGATGTAGATGGGATGCATGGAGCTGGTGGTGATGCAGCGGCGGATGATGAAGATCTATGCCTTAGCCTCCCGGATCTGCGCAGGGCAAAGATGGATCCCTTGTGGATGAGTTCCCCCTCCAGATACCTTCCGGAGGTGAGGTTTCGGCGATTTCTGGGTGTTCTGTATGTCATCTCCTCGAACCAATTGCACGGGGTGAAACTATTTGACGAGGCGGAGGCGGTGCCAACTATACGGCCGGAGCTATTCGGGCGGAAGAAATTCTCCCATCGTATAGTTTGTCATTATGCTCTTTGTCTCCTTTGTTCGCTTCTGGTTTTCTTCTGGTATTATTAATATTTCCCAAATAAGCGATTTACGTTGTTTTTTACTCCTTTTATCCATAGCACAACTGCTTCAATAATTGTATCCATTGGATCCATCATCTGTCCTGATCCTGGTGAAAATAGACATAAAATGTGCGTGCGAAGGCTGTAAAATACCAAGATCCTACATCTACAATGCAAAATAATAATATAAAACATGATGCAATTATGCACTCATCAGTGGATCGTATGACTTGCCCCTTTTGTTCTTCGCCATGTGGAACTTGGAGGTGGAAGTCCTACTTTTAGCGGATTCCCCTTGGACCTCATGTGTCTCTCATTTTCTATGTCTGGAGATAGTACTGATGCCACAACGGGCTTGCGAGATGATCCACCACCAGGAGCCATCCTTCGCCTGGGAGTTGTCTTTTTGAATTTTCTCTGCTTAGGCTACACATTTTACATGTAACAGTCAATTGGGGAAAATAAAGAGGAACAAAACATATGGCAAAAAGAGTAAGCAAACAATTCCATACAAGAAATCATGACAAGATGGTGAGCTAGTAGGTAAGGGGACTACCTGCAGCCTAGTCTCCTCAGTGACTAGTGTTTCATCACCTGATATGTCACCTTCACTGATACCCCCCCCCTCAGGATCATACCGAGGTCCATATGGATCACTATTGCTCTTTTTAGGGGAGAATACAGTTGGGGATGCAACAACACTAGCTACGAACCTAATACCAAGTCGTTGCATCAATGGACTCTTTCTCATGATGGTTTTCATCCGACTTTCTTCCATCGGTAGTATTTTTGGTTCTAACATGAATAAATAATTCCAATTAATCTAGAAATATAAAACTGGGTGCGATACCAACCTATGTTATATAGTATGTATTACTCATCATTTAATAGGTCGCTATGAGCAATTTAAACAAAAATATCATAGGCTGCAAAACTAATGCAACACACGGGATAATTTAAACAAAAATAATGTAACCTGGTCTACAACAACATATGCTAAGAACCTGAGAGCATGTACAATGCAAGACGCTTAGAGAAGTGCTTAGCGAAATAAAACGGTTTTTGGTTAAGCAATGGTGCTTATTCATAGCAGGACGATGTCTAAATTGGCACCTCTTGGATACAAATAAGCACTATTTCTTACGAAAAAGCTTGGATTATTTTTCTAAGCAACACCCCAAGTACATTCCATTGTACATATGTGTTTCTAACATGTATAGGGAACTCTAAATATGGCTTAATATATAACATATGGGGTGGAGCAGTCCGCTATGACCAATTCATACTCTGATCATAAGACATACGATGCAACAGCAAAACAAATGCAACATGGATTGCATGATAGTCCTACTATGGGTAGCCTAGCTGGTATTATAAACTACTATCGTACACATAATACTAGTGTGTACAAACTTCCCACTATGGCCAACCTAAATGATGGTGTCTATGTTATAAGACCTATGACACTACTCAATATGGAGATGATATTAAGACTAGTCATAGTGGGGAGTAACATAGCCTATAGTAACATGCTATGTTACTCCCCACTATGACCATACTTAGTATTATACACTGCAATAATAAGCAGGGCGGGACGATTAAACATAAGCAGTACAAGCATCTACCGTGCAATTAAATAGGCAATTAAGCAAAATATAACCTATGGTTCTCATTGTGCTATAGTAACCATCATGTAAAACAGTAAACTATGAACTACTTCTATGATGAACATAAGACATATCACGAAACAGCCAAAGTAATGCAACAAATGGGATAATGCAACCTTTATCACACGCAAACTAATCATAAGCCTAATAGTTTACAAGCTGGGCAATTCACCAATTGGTTGCAATAATAAGGAGGTCAGGACAATTAAACATGAGCAGTATATGCATCTATATATTGCCACTAAATAGGCAAGTAGGTAGAATATAACATATGTTGTTGATTGTCCAATAGTAATCACAAGTGTAAAATATTCCACTATGAACAATTTGTATTTATACTCTGATCATAAGACGTGTTATGAAAAGAATTTATCTGCAACAAACAAGATAATGTAGCATTTATATACAACAAACAAGATAATGCGGCCTTTATCTCCAACAAACAATATAACCAAAGAACAGAAAAGCAAGGTAAGTGTTTCCTTGCCTTTAGACTATGGGGCCTTTTTCTTACTGCTATTCCTGGCGAAACGCTTAAATCGTGGCATCGAGGCTTGTTAGTGGACCTTGGTAGCAGATTATGTGGACGAGGTGCATGGTGAGTAGGCAGACCTTATCGACGGCGATGTGGCAGACCGTGTTGACTAGGTGGACGACGAGGTCCACAACGAGTAGGGGTACCTTGTAGTCGAGGTGCACGTCGAGTGAGCAGACCTGACCGCAAATGGGCAGATCTTGATGGTGATGTGCACGGATAGTGGGAAGACCTTGATGGGAAGGTGGTAGGCCTTGTCGACGAGGTGCACTGTGAGGTGGCGTATCTTGTCGGTGAGGTGCACGTAGAGTGAGCAGACCTTGACCGTGGGTGGTCTGACCTTGGCGTCCAGGGAGCAGACCTTGACGGAGAGGTGCACGACGAGTGGGGAGATCTTTACGGAGAGGTGCATGTAGAGGTGGCAGATCTTGTGGGTGAGGTTGACGGCAAGGTTGCAGACCTGCGAGCTTGACAGTTGGCATGGCATGGTGGGAAACCGCGAAGGTCACGATGGGCTAGGGTTTGGGCTACGACAACGGCTAGCTGCTATCTACTGTAGTGAAGGACGGTGGCATGGTGAGGAGGAGCATAGGGTGGCGAGGGACGGAGGGAAGGACGGCGGCGAGTGGAGGAAGGGCGGACAATGGCAAGGGCGAGGGAGAGGGAGGAGGCAGAGGACGGCGAGGTAAGGAAAATTGGATCTCATCCACTTTTGGCGAGGGAGGGGATAATGAGGGTTTCTTTTAGATTACCTAAATGCCCTCTCCGTGAATGATGCGTGGCATTGTGCTGAAGGGCTGATTGGTCTATCCCAGGGACGAAATTTCGAGGTGCAAAATTTAACTCCTACGCGTGAAATTTGAGCGGGGTGTATCGGTCGAATTTTTTGATGGCGTATCCTGTCCGTCTATTGCATGATGAGTTTCTCAAATAAATTAATAATACAGTATACTTGTTAAAAAGGGTACCTTTCGGATAAATTACAATTACTAACCCAAAAAATCAGGAAATATCCGTTATGCTGATTTTTGCCAAAAATTGGTATAGGTGAGATCCAAAGTTTGGTAAAATCTCTTTATGGGTGAACCAGATGGGGAAAAACATGTGGAAATCTTGCACATATTGCATTACCATATTTATTAAAGTGTGGTGGGATGTTGATATAGGCAGAACCCACCCCTGGGTGAGCCTTTTCCCAAATTCAACTTCCCTGTCATGGTGTAGTTGCATATTCATATGTGTTTCTTTTTTACGAGTGTTTTGACTATAGTTTGTGTGTTTTCATGTATATATATCAATGTGGTTTTGGAAAGGAACACATGCAAATGACTCCACCATGTGTCAAACCATGCATGGTGTACCTAGACATGTGGATCTCAATGACTCTAGTAGTGGAGATATCAATGTGTGTGGTTTAGGAAATTAATAAAAAGAACACATGCAATTAATATTGACTACTAGGGGATATATCCATGTGTCCAAACAATGTTGTTCACAGATACCAACACATATATAGGAAAAGGCAGCTTCCACCATTGCATGTTGCACCAATATAATGTGTGACAGAAGTTGCATCATAGAATCCACTGGAGTGTGTGGTCATGTAGATATATCAATGTGTGGTTTAAGGAAAGAACATGCAATCACTATAGCTAGGGTATCCATGTGTCAAACCATCATGGTCATAGGAGATCGACTAAAAACACATATATAGGGAAAGCAGCTTCCACATTGCATGTTGCACCAGTGTGACAGAAGTTGCATCACATAATCCGCCGGAGTATGTGATATCAATGTTGTGGTTTGGAAAAAAACATAATATGCAATGTGCAATGACTCTAGGGGGATCCAAGTGAAACACATACAGGAAAGCAACTTCCACAAATGTACATTGCATGCACCAGTGTGACAAAAGTTGCCTCACAGAATCCACTTGAGTGTGTGTGGTCATGTATATATGTTTTGGAAAAGAATATGCAATGTGCAATGACTCTAGAGGGATCCAAGTGGCAAACCATGGTGTAGAAGCAAAACACACATAGGAAAAAGCAACTTCCACACATTGTAATGCATAGTGTGACAGAGAAGTTGCATCACAGATCCACTGGAGTGTGTGTGGTCATGTAGATATCAATGTGGTTTTGGAAAATAACACATATATGCAATGTGCAATGACTCTAGGGGGACCCAAGTGGCAAACCATGGTGTAGAAGCAAAACACACATAGGAAAGCACAACTTCCACACATTACAATGCATAGTGTGACAGAGAAATTGCATCACAAATCCACTGGAGTGTATGTGGTCATGTAGATATCAATGTGGTTTCGGAAACGAACACATATATGCAATGTGAAATGACTCTAGGGGGCCCAAAAGTGGCAAACCATGGTGTATAAGCAAAACACACAGAGGAAAGCAACTTCCACACATTGCAATACACCAGTGTGACGGAGAAGTTGCATCACATAATCCACTATGGAGTGTGTGTGGTCATGTAGATATATATCAATGTGGTTTTGGAAAAGAACACATATGCAATGTGCAATGACTTTAGGGGTATCTAAGTGGCAAACCATGGTGTAGAAGCAAAACACACATAGGAAAGCAACTTCTACACATTGCAATATTAATGCAGTAGTGTGACAAAGAAGAATCCACTAGTGGAGTGTGTGTGGTCATGTAGATATCAATGTGGTTTTGGAAAAGAACAGATGCAATGTGGTCATGTGGATCATGAATGACTCTTTAGTGGAGATATCAACGTGGTTTAGGAAAAGAACACATGCAATCACTCTAAGGGATCCATATATATATGTCAAACCACCACATCATGGTCATAGAGACCAAAAACCACATAGGAAAGCAGCTTCCAACATTATTGCATGTTGCACCAGTGTGACAGAAGTTGCATCACAGACTCCACTAGGGTGTGTGTGGTCATGTATATCTCAATCCAAGTGGAAAACCATGGCGTAGAAGACCAAAAACACATAGGAGATAAAGCAACTTGCACATTGCATGCACCAGTGTGACAGAAGTTGCATCATAGAATCACTAGTGGGGATCAGTAGGGTGCAGTGTGCGTGTGGTCTATATATCAATGTGGTTTTCGAAAAGAACACATGTAAGGTCATGTGGATCATCCATAATGACTCTAGTGGAGATATGTGTGTTTTAGGGAAAAGAACACATTTAATCACTCTAGGGGATCCATATATATGTGTGTCAAACCATCATGGTCATAGAGAGACCAAAAACACACACCACTGTGACAGAAGTTTGTATCTATCACAGAATTCACTTGAGTGTGGGTGGTCACATGTAGATATCAATGTGTGGTTTTGGAAAAGAACACATATGTAATGTGCAATGACTCTAGGGGGATCCAAGTGGCAAACCATGGTGTAGAAGCAAAACACACATAGGAAAGCAACTTTCACACATTGCAATGTACCAGTGTGACAGAGAAGTTGCATCACAGAATATAATCCACTTGAGTGTGTTTGGTCATGTATAGATATCAATGTGGTCATGTATGGATCATCAATTACTCTAGTGGATATATCAATGTGTGGTTTAGGAAAAGAACACATGCAATCACTCTAGGGGGTCCATATATATGTGTGTCAAACCACCACATCATGGTCATAGAGACCACAAACCACATAGGAAAGCAGCTTCCAACATTATTGCATGTTGCACCAGTGTGATAGAAGTTGCATCACACAGAATCCACTAGGGTGTGTGTGGTCATGTATACATATATATATATATATATATATCAATGTGAGATCCAAGTGGCAAACCATCGTGTAGAAGACCAAAAGAACATAGGAGAGAAAGCAACTTCCACATTGCATGCACTAGTATGATAGAAGTTGCATCACATAATCACTAGATCAGTAGGTGCAGTGTGGGTGTTGTATATATATCAATGTGGTTTTGGAAAATAACACATGTAAGGTCATGTGTATCATCCATAATGACTCTAGTGGAGATATGTGTGGTTTAGGGAAAAGAACACATGCAATCACTCTAGGGGGTCCATATATGTATGGCAAACCATCATGGTCATAATGTCGTGGTGTGGAACACGGCAGTGCCACCGGGGATGGCATAAGAGGGGACAATCAGGATGCTATCGGTGGATACTCACAACGGGTTGGGCACAGATACTGCACACACAGTGATGTACCCAGGTTTGGAGCCCTCTTGGCGAGGTAAAGCTCCTACTCCTGCAAGGATCTACTATCGAGGGGCGAATTCCCAATACAGATGCTCCTTGAGATGTTTCCCTGGCTCCTCCTTGCTAGAAGAAGAAGAAGGAACTACTAAACTTGTTCAACCTACGGAACTTCTAGCTTGTAATTGTCTCTACCTAGAACCCTAGCACTACCCCCCTTATATAGTGCTTGAGGAGGTAGTTTACAAGATGGGTTCTAGGGTTTACTGTTTGGATTTGGGCTTTACAAAGTGGGCTGGCTGGACAGGGCCGAACAGTAGGCCCGGGTCCAGTCAAGCCTCCAGCACAGGGGTGGACAACGCTACAGTGTCTAGTGCCCTTGCTTTACTCGTTAGCCGGCTCTTTCTTCGATTGCCGGCTCTTTATGCGTAAGCCTAAGCTTTACTTGTCATCCCTAGCTTTGCTCGTCAGCCTCCAGCTTTGGCACAGTTGTCCCATAGCACCGGCCGGGCTAGCCAACCTGTCCGGTCAGAGGTGCGCTTAGCAAGAGGCGTCACCACCCTAGTACTAGGGCCAGCGGATCCGAGGCGGCCGGCTAGGAGCAGCCTCTTAGTCGGTTCTTCTAGCTACCCAGCTAGACGGTCCAGCCGGGGAATCTTGGGTGCGGGCCGGGTGGAGAGTTCCATTCAGCTGATGTTCCTTGTCTTGGGTCTAGACGGCCAGAGCTCTTCGGAGCCGGCCGGTTGGTCCGTCTTGCCCTACCCGGGGGTCATCCCCCTGACACTAGTCCCTGAGCGCGTTAGGACTTCGCCCCGTGGACAAGTTCTTGCGTGCTCATTTGGTCGAGGTTGAAATGATTGTCGATGCAGAGGCTTTGTTGTTTTCCTTTGTCTTGTAGCTTTTGTCTTGTTGTGGCCTAGGATTCTTCGGTGTTTGCCGCTTGGGGTTTATCGGCTACGGAGCCGATGGCCCCACCCACAGGGGATGAGCGGTGATCTCCTGGACCGGTTGTCGCACCTGGCCGGGAGAGGGATCGCCAGTTCGTTGTCATCGTTGCTTGCGTCAGCCACTCCTACTAGTTCTGATGTGCATCGCATTAGTTTGACTTCTTGGTCTGCCGCAGCAGTTTTTGGTAACCGCGCACACGTCTTCATCATTGCGGTTTTCTCGGGGATCGTGGGTGCGGTCTGCCTCCCGCAGTAACGGCTGCAGGATCCTCTGTGCATTTTGTGCGGGTGTAGACGATCCACCCCGAACTGTCATGTTGAGGTGGGGCCGTTGCTCGCCACGTGGTGGAGAGGGAGGGTAACCGGCGCAGTTCTTCTTCCCCAATAAATAGGGACGCCAGGAAGCGGGGCTCCTCACTTCATCTTCTTGTGCTTGCTACCTCCATTTTCCATTGCGCCTTAGCCCGCTTCTGCTTTCTTGCGCCCTTGTTGCCTGGTCGCCGGCGCCGCCCTTGTTCTTTTTCTTTGAGGACGGGCCCGCGCGTTTCAAACATGGCCACCTTCCCCAACAACATGTTGCTGGAAGTCTCCGGCGGGTGGTGTTGCTCCTACATCATGGAGGAGCTGGTGCGGAAGTACTGGCAGGGGAAGTTCATGCCGCCAGAACGCTTGGTGACACATCGCCTCGCGCTGGAGGGCGAGCGGGTGCCTAACCCCCAGCCCGGCGAGGCCGTCGTCTTCCTCCCCATTTCGCCCGCGGCCTTGGGCTGCCGCTGAGCAGGTTCGTCTTGGAGCTGCTCGGCTCCTTCGACCGCCAGCTCCACCACCTCGGAGCCAGCGCCGTGGCGATGCTGGTGCATCACGTCGCCTGCTGTGAGGCGTACCTTGGTGTCCGCCCCAATGTTGCGAACTTCTTGAAGTTCTTCTACTTCAAGGTTCAGGTGGTGGGGAAGGGTGGACCGCTTATGGAGACGGGCTGTTGCGCCATCTACCCGTGGCCGTCGGTGGCGATGCCGCGCCTGGAGCTCCCGGACACCATCAAGCTATGGCAGTGCTCATACTTTTACGTGCGCAATGCCACCGCGGTAGACTGGATCAAGATTCTGGTCTTCTCGAATGTTCCTTCCACCCTGAAGGCCTGGAGCATCCAGCACTTGGGCGCCCAGGGAGACATCGACCGGATGGCCGCCCGGCTGGCAGTCCTAGTGGAGAAGGAGCGCCTCACCGCCCGGGACATCCTACTGTCCTGGATGGATAATCGCGTGCTTCCGCTACAGTAGTGGTCGCACAAGATGTGCCACCTTTCTGGCCATCTGGATCCCACCCGGGTCTCCCGGCTGGAGGTGCCGCACGCGACCCTCTGCGAGTGACTTGCCACCATCCCGAAGGAGGTGCTGGCGGAGGACTGGCAGCTCTCGTGCCAGCCGTATGACAGCGGCCAGCTCCTGCCGAAGGTAAGCCTTTTCTGCCCTTTTCCGGGTGAATTTTCCTTGAGGGACTCTTGCTTTGTGCCTCTTATCTTCCCTTGATGAGTAGCTTTTTATGGCACAGCTAGCGGAGGACGGCATGGGGGATGTCGAGCTCCCCATCTTTTCCGTGGACTACAAGCCCTCGAAATATTCGCAGACGGAGCCGGAGCGGTTCCCCGTGCGGGCTGACGAGGGCTACGAGTTCCCACTTGGTGAGGAGTTTCGCCTTTTCCTTGTCTCCCTTGCCCTTACTGTGTTGTAGCTGTGAACTTGACATTTTTCTTGTGTGTTGGAGCAGCCGCACATGGCGAGGATGTGGATCTGGCCGAGGCCGCGGCGCCCAGGGCCCAGGGGAAGCGAGCCGCCTCGACCAGCACCGCGCCGGCTGGGGGTGCCTCCAAGAAGAGTCGGCATCCTAGAGCCGCGACCACCATGCCAAGCGTTGCCAGGTACGTGCTCCTTTACTCCTTATATACTTGTACGGATGGGCTCGCAGTTGCTTATTTCTCCCTTGTCCTTCTTGCAGCGAGGCAATAGCTTTGCCCGGCTCTGTGACTGTCGCCATCGCATCCGGCCCTCCGCCTGCCAGGGACGAAGGTGTGCTGGCTGTGATGCCCGAGGCTGCGTCGGCTGCAACATCCGAGGCTGCGCCTGCTGCTCGACTAGGGCTGAAGCGAATGCAGTGGTGCCGCCGACTGCGCCCGTGACGCTGCACCAGGCCGGCGCCGTCTCCCGTCTCGCCCAGGCTCTCCTGCCTGGGCGTAGCGGTGCGGCCGCGCCTCCCTCTGGTCCAACGGTGGGTGCTGACTCTGGCGCCTACCGGGTGGAGGAGCCGGTGGAGGAGCCACCGCCAGAGGTCCCGGCCCAGCCGGCGGGTGGGCCCTCTGCGGCCACGGGGAGCGACGATGACCTTCAGATCACCAGCTGGACGCCGGCTCGGGCTGCGCCGCCGCTGCACGCTGCCTTGGCGCAGTTTTCTCGGACTGCGCCCCTAGCTATCAGCCAGGCCCGCCAACTGGTGGAGGCGTTGGAGGAGGGGCTTGGCCAGGCCAAGGCACTGGGAGCCTCCGTCGAGGTATGTGTCTCTTTGTCGATTTCGATGTTTTTTCCTCTGTCTTGCGCCACAGCCGGATCCTTTGGTTCTTACTTTTCTCTTCTACTAGAGGGTCCTTGCTGACGCCGCCAAGACATCGCGGGATCTAGGCCATACGACTACTTGCTCTGCTGTGTCTTCCTGATTGCACGATTTCTCGCGCTTTTTGTTGAATATTGGTTACCCTCCTACAGCTCTACTGGCGGACTAGGACCACGAGGTGGCCCGGCTGACGGGGGAGGTTGCCCGGCTAGAGGAGTCCAACAAAGCTCGCCAGGACCAGATCGCCCAGCTGGTTGCACATCAGCAGCAGATGGAGATCAAGGCTGGCCAAGCCAAGAAGGTGGCGGACCTCCGGACTGATGCGGTAAAGAACCTAGAGGTGCTCTATGCCACCCAGGAGGATGCCCTCAAGGCCTCCAAGGCCAAGGAAGCGGCGGCGCTGGGAGAGATTTTTTAGATCGCCGAGATGATTATCAGTAAGTGCTCTCAATCCAGGCCAGTATTGCAGTTTTGCCTTCTACGGCCAACATTGATTATTGTCTCCTTTCCCAGGTGCAGCTCAGTATCCTGAGGTGACTGATCAGGCGCTAGTGCGCATCCCCGAGATGGCTCCGGATCGGGATCTCCACCTGGGAGAGCTAGTGGCGGTTGTCAGCAGGGAGGCGAACCGGCTGCGTGCCGCCGCCCTTGAGGTCTATGACTACGTCTGGCCTGACACCGCCCAGCTGGCCACCATGGATGCTCTGGTCGAGCGGCTTTTGGGAGCTCCGGACCTCATGGAAGTGGCTCAGTAGTGGGCCGCACACGGTGGCACGGAGATGGTGCTTGCCCTACTGAAGTCCTGGTACCCGGATGTGGATCTGCGTAGCCTTTCTTGCAAATTTCGCCAAGAGACCAGCTATGACCAGCTTCGCGCCGAGGTTCCTGACATCCACTCTTGTGGCGTGAAGATTGCGAGCTTCATTGCGCTGGACCGGGACTTCAGTGACCCGGCTGGCATGGAGCCGTATCACCACAGTCTGGATGCGTCGTGTACCAAAGCCCCGGTTGCGCCCCTGACCGCCTCAGGCGACGTTGCCTCCAGCAGCCAAGCTCCAACCAATGCTTCTGGCCCTTCTGCCAATCAGCCAGCTTGATCCTCGGTATGCCGGGAGTATTTGCAGATGAAAACTTGTGTTTTTGCATTGATGAACAATTGTCTTTGTTCTGCTATTGAACTCTGGTGGGAGCATTGCCTCTCTTTGTATATTTGCTCGTGCTTCTGACTCGCACTTTCTGTTTCGCATTTGTTGCATGCTTGTTTCTGTGTGGGGGCGCACGAGTGCACCCATAGGGTGTAGTCCCCGAGGTTCGGGACGGCTACAGAATAGAGCTGGGTCGAAGCTCCTTTATATTGTTGTCTATTTGCAGGTTTCTATGTAGGGGCGCACGAGCTCACCCACAGGGTGTTGTCCCCGAGGTTCGGGTCAGCTGGAGAATACATCCAGGTCAAAGCTCCTTTGCCTGCTCTGCTGCCGCCTGGGAGCTATTAGCCTCCAGCTTGGGATTCTGTCGTGGAACTTTGGCTCATGCAAAGATGAAAAACAAACAAGTTGTTTGCCTGGTTAAACAATTGCAAGTTGAATTGTAATCTGAGATTCACTAGTCTTGAAATTTTGCTATTTTGCACGAAGCCAATGGCATTGCCCTTTTCTTAGTGAGCATTAGCCAATTTGATGTTGTGCCCTTGCCGGCTTCGAGCCATAGTCGAATTGGTATCTTAGTAGGCGTACTGCATGATACTCCGGGTTTGGGTCAGTGGCCTTGGGCGAGCGAGCGCGACCGAAACATCCAGACTTCTTTGTTTTCCTTGTAGGCTTTTCGTGTAAGGGTCTTCGAGCGTTCTGCTCTTGCCGGATCTGTCAGCCGGCTTGCGGTCTGCACCCAGAACCGAAGAGGAAGCCCTAGGAGCCGCGTACACTACTTTGCTCCATGGATTGCACGGCCATCTGGGCCAACCGGCGAGTCCCTGAGACGGATCGCCAGCTCTAGGGTTAGAATAATGTAGCCTGGAAAGCCAAATTGTGTAGCATGATTTGCTAATTTATTGCGGAGTCCATGAGACTGTGTCGAGGCTCCCATGCTTGTTCATTACATAAAGGTAAGATACATACACTTCTTGTTCAAGTGTAAAAGGGGCGAAGCAGGCTCACGTTCCATGGGCGCTCAGTTTCTTCACCTGAACGGTCCATCTTGTTCTTTTCTGGCTGGCGGGTGTCGATGAGATAGTATGAGTTGTTCAGAAGTGCCCAGCTGATGATGAATGAGCCCTCCCAAGGTGGAGATAACTTGTGCCTCCCCTTGGTGTCCTGTACTAGCCTTTTTACCAGGTCGTGCTCGCGGAACAAGATGCTGCCTCGAGAGAGCGGTTCTCCGTGTCCACCTAGTACAACACCGGTTGACCTTTGGCAAAATCCCTGTTCAACACAAGAAGTAGATCACCATCTGACTCCACAAGGTAAAAATTGTAGGTTCTACGTACCTGTTCAAAGACAGGGGCTACAACTATTTTGGCCATCGTGCCAGTGCTTGCGTGCTGCTCTAACTGGATGTTGGTCGGCATGATGTCTCCATTCTAAAGTAATGCATATACTTCCCCTCAGAATGCCGCCAAGCAGACCAACAACATACCAGGTGGTGGCGAATACATTCCTTCTCCAAGTGATTCATTGATTTTCCTAGTTGGGGTGCTCTCATCGTCTCATCCAATAATATCGGGATAATATATGGAAATGAACACCATCGTCAGGGACTTCTTCATGATGACAGATTGCAGAAGATCAGATGGTATGTGTGCTTGAAATTCAGTGTTAGACTTATGAGTGATTGGGTTCAGAAGCTAAATCTTGTACGGCTCCACCCTCTGAGCAAGAACGATAATGCCACGAGAAACACCGACGAAGTAGAATCTTTTGGAAGAAGAGGTCATCAGTTAGTACTAAGATATTTACAATGGAAAATACAAATAAATGAATGTTATATATATATTGGATGTGAATGTGAACCTGCAATGGACATCCATTAGATTCATCCTGAAGCAACGACCAGTGGCGAGGTTGAGGAAGGTGAAGTTGCCAACATCTGAAAGTGTGTGATCTATCATGATCCAGTTGTTGAGATGGAATTCGGGCTCTTTTAAAGTGCGGCACCAATCGGTTCAGACTTCTCGACAAGCAACATAGGTGTCGATGTACTCCTCTTTCTCCAGCAAGTAGTCGGCGATCTTGCGAAGTGGGTCAGCCGGGAGATCAGACCAGTTCCTCTTCATCCGGTTGTTGGCCATGGCTTACATGCGGGAATGTTTTGATCGAGGAAGAAAGAAGAACAGGGAGAGACGAGGATAAGAAGAAGAGGAGAAGAGACGAGGGAGAAGAAGCATAACTGCCACTTCAAGTTTGAATCAACGGGCTTTTAACGAAACTAGTGCGTGAACTAGCCATGCACTGCATGCAAGTTTTGATCAAACAGAATGACATGTGGGACCAGCTAAAAAATCACCCCTAGATTTCGTGAAATGCTACCATGCATAGTGCGCTGACAGGTGGGGTTGAATCACGGAGGAGACGGTCGATGCGAAAAAAATGTCGAACATGTGCCATGATGAAATCCATGACGAATTTGGCACCAGCCGAAATTGCAAACTAGGCTTCAGGGCCTAGGACGAAATCTGCGACGAATTTGCCAAAACGAAACCAAGGAACGTCATGGATAACCGGGCTGGAGGGGCTTGGAGCTCGTTGTGACGAACCATTCTAGAACGTGAGAGATCTGCGATGTTTTTAGGTCGCGTCATAAAAAACGTCACGGATCGTCCAAATTCTTGTAGTGTCATATATTGTTTGATTATGTGCGAATTATCCTTGCTATGAAACTAATTGATAACGCATGAACATTTGTAAAATATTAAAATGCCTTAAAATCACCCAACTTAATGTTATATCATTTTGAACGAAACCATTGTTTAAATTCAAAGTTATGTTGATAAATATGTGAAAGTTATTCGATCTCTTGTCACATATGAATCATGCCCAAGTTCGGCAAGATAACTATACACATCGCATTGTATGAATAGAAAGTGTTTGATGAATGGTTGAAAGAAAATACATATACGATGTACTGTATTTCAACGAAGTGGTGATTATCATTTTGTAAATTTTTGATTTCAGTAAAAGAGTTTACCAAATGAAACATCAGCGTGAAACTATTTGATAAGATCAAAGAATTTTAGCATCAAGGGGTGATAAAATAGAAGAGAATCTAATTACTACGATTTGATCAATAGTAAAGAAATACTGCATTATAAGATTGGCATAAGGAATAGTGAAATGCAATGCATTTTGATACGTTGATGTGCAAAGCATCACAATGTGATATTTGAGATCATGTGGGTAAATAGGTGGCACCCAAAAAACGTGGTGGTGTTAGTGTAAAGACCATTAGTCAGAAATAGCATACACTCATTAAGAATAAAATGAACCATCTGAATTCGTGAGATCGACACCATATCTTGTACGGATTGTCGTGGAAGTTTTGGAATTATTATATATCACCAAAACAACAACGAACAAGTCCTTGTAGAGTAATCATTGAAATCTTTGAATACGAAATCCATGGCTCAAACCAAAAGTTAGGAAAAATTAGTATTGCTGAAATTTTGGTGTATTCTTAAGAAATTGTATTCTAAAGAATACTATTGAAATGGAAGTAAAAACCATGATGAAGGTTTATGACCCTACATCAGAGTGTTGAGAAGCCAACAGAACGTGTTTTCAGAAGGCGTCTCTTCATAAAGGAAAGGATCAATGATAATGATCATTGCGTTTTTCCACTAGTGTTTTTCTAAATTAAGTAGGATTAAAAAATGTACCCTACATCTTGTATGGAGACATTAATGAATCACTTGTCATGCTATTAGAATATGACATACCTACGAAGTACAAATGAAAGTGATGGTAAACTAAAGTTATGAAGAATCCTAGAAATGGATTTCACTTAAGATTAGAAAGTAAAGGGTTGCTGAATCTTGTAAAGTAAAGAGGTTACTTGATTTTTCCAAAGGACCACAAGTTCATGAAGGAAAAGTCAAAGACAAAGCACGATTTGCCGCGAATAATTTCTTGGACGAATTCAAAAGAATTTGATTCGGGAGTGCTGAAATCTAGGAGGATTTAATACTAGCAAAGTATTAGTGTCTCGTAAGAGAAAATCTCAATTTGATAATTAATTAAAGGATTTTGAAGTTATTCAAAATATTGAGAAGATATGAAATTTGCATAAAATTGAGTGGGAGATAAAAAGTCTTCCTAAAATAATATGTGAATGACATATTTTTGAGTGGGGGCAATGTAATTTTTAGACTCGAATATATAGGGAACATATTTTGAGTGGGAGCTTAATTCTTATATGTATACAAGACATTAGAAATAAAAGCACAAGTACTTATAAATAATGATCTATGATGGTTAAAATTTGAATGGATCTATAACACAATATTATCTTGTAATGTATTCCTAAAAGAGATTCTAAAGAAGTCTCAGAATATGAATTGATTAAGGAATGATCCTTGATCATTTGAATTGGAAATAACATTGAGTGCGACATCGGTGGTTGAAAGAAAGAAAAATAATGATCATCATCCACTATGTTGTGACATAGGTTCTGTCTTAGAAATCATGATGAGACCTGAACATAATATATGATCCAAGAAGAAACGTTTAGAAGTGATTGAGAGTTAATCACTGAACATTAAGTTTAGCTAGTCCACAATGTTTAATGAGGACCGTAGACAAGTTTTCCAGATCCATGAAGGATGACATACCTTAAAACATAAAGGGTTATGTTATAAGGGCATATGTTAACCTTAAAAGATTGGAAATCTATGCATCGATAATACCGACTAAAGTCAAACAGTTAGCTTTTTGACAAACATCAAAAAATGCACATAGTGCACTATTGTTTCGATAACTACATTTAAAATAAAAGTGTAAGGATACTATTTAAAGTGATGTATAATGTTGTGGCGGGACAAATTTGCCTTTTCGCAGAGAGTGTGTCCAAGGGCATAGTGAACATGAGAAAGTTCACATTGACTGACCTAACCTCATTACTAGCTCCTATAAACCAACCTCACTATGTTGCCATAACTACTATTCATGCACAAGAAGTTATCATAATATGACAAAGTATTAATGTCAATTAATGTGACATTAGTAAGTTGCAAAGGATATGGGGTTGTAAAGTCCAGACCCTAGACTCAACCTATTCCATGAGCATGCATGATCAAAAGTGCCATGTTATATGGTGTCGATAATTATTAAACAAATGAATCTAGTCTATTTATACTCTAGTGCAAGTGGGAGACTGTTGGAAATATGCCCTAAGGAAAAATAATAATAGGGATTATTATCATATTTCACAAAGTTTATGATTAAGTTTTATATCATGCTATAACTGTTTTGAAAGGAAACGTCAATACTCGTGTTGATGGGGATATGCTGAATGGGGTGTACCCAGTAGGATGTTTCGACTGGACAAAGGCCTCTCGAGTGGGCCCGCAGGACGACGACTAGAATGCGTCCGAGAAGAAACTGGAGGCCCATAAGCATAGCTAAGCCTAGTCAGATTAGGTCAAATCGTCTAACTTATTAACTGATTCGGTTGTATATCTATAAACCCTAGAGAGGTACCCCCTATATAAACCTCCCTAGGGTACTTTCTGTACTCATGTTCCATCATACACCCCATCGACTCGCTGCCTAGCCATCAAGCTCGCCACCCTTGTAACTCACTCGATAATATAATCTAGTAGGAGTTGGTATTTACCATATGAGGGGCGAACCTGGGTAAATCCCTGTGTCTTTATCCTCATCTCGCTCAAATGGCTACCCGCTCTTGCCCCAAAGCCTTCTAATCGTTACCCCTGGTAGCGACTGCCATGGTCATTCCCACGATAGTGGCGCCCACCATGGGGCATGGCAGGTCTGGCCTGAGTTCTGTGGCGAGACCCTACTCACCAATCGATCGGTCGATCGCCAATGGCCACATGATCGCAAGCGTCGGGATCCTTCAGATCCTGCCCAGTAGCTACATCCCAACGGCGCACCCGATCACACACAGCACGGTGATGCCAGTCGGCACCATCAACCAGTTTGTTGGCTTCACGGACGCTGTTGACCCGGCGGAAACGACGATCATCGGCAGGTCATTGCCATGCCGCGATCTACTCTCGGAAGGCCAGATCCGCTCCATCAGCCACCTCGCCTTCGAGTATGACTCGGCCGCCAGTAATGCGGCTGGGACCGACGCACCCGCGGACGATGTGGACCTCCATGACGACGCCCATTTGGCGACCCCTGCCTCGGTCGCCAGATCCATTACCGTCGCGTCACACGAGGATTCCATGATGCGAGTCTCCAACAATGACGATTTAGAGGACCCCTCCATCCTCGGGATCTTCGACTCCGACTCCAGGTCAGAGTCCCTGACGACTTCTGTGCCAGATCTAATCGCTTCAACGCGATCTACATGGTGGGCAGCACGAGCGCCCCGCCAGATCCCTTCTCCATGCCGATCCCGCCGACCGCAACGGCAACGGAGGTCAAAGAGCACCGCCCGTGACTGGAGGCGGCTGCACACGTGGAGCAGGCTGAGCATGAAAAGTTCTGCCTCGAGCGGAAAACCGTGGGGGAGCTATCACTCTATCACTACCGCCGCATTAGGAGCCGCCTAAACACCAACGTACATGGCCACACCCTGAACTTCGACGACGAGCATGCCCTGCTCGTGTGGCCGAGGGTGAGGTCTGCGAGAACACGCCACCCGACGGCAGCAACCGCCCACCACCGGGGGCACCTACAACTGGAGCTCCACCGCCACCCTGCGGCACACCTCCTCCGGACAGCCGCGGATCATCATCTCGCCACAAGCCCGCGATGCCAATGGGCTCCCACTGTACTCCACCCCGATGGAGAATGTCATCACGGGGTACGCCGTAGTCGCCAATCTCAACATCACATGAGAGGGTGCGTCGCAGATCTAGTATGCCCATGCCCTACTCGCCAGGGCCGTCGAGCAGCAAGCCGCGGGAGTCGACCCTCGGGGACGGATGTACTCCCGCTCGTCGGGGAGCAGGTGTAACATCCCAAATTTTGATAATTCAGATGTTACTATAAGCATGCATCATATCATTTGCATCATGGCATCACAAAATAAAGTTGCATCAAAATCTTTCTCCCTAAACCCTATGTTGATTTCTCATATAGTCCTATAAAGATAAGAAGGGGTTATATTAAACCTAACCTTCTAAATCCTTGCAAAAGTGTTATTTTATGGTCCCATGTTGATCTCTTCCTTTTTATAAATTTTTAGAGACTAAATTCATTAAATTTGGAGTTAAAATGCAAAAGTTATTAAAGAATTTGTGAAACATAAAAAATAAAAGAAAAAATACAAAAAAAACTAACCTAGGCGGGCCGGCTGAGCCAGCCCGCGTCTTACCTACCGCTCGTGCCTGCGGAGCAAGTAGCGCACAGCCGCGCACGCCGGTCGGCCCATGGTGACCACGCGCAGCCCGCTAGCGCTCCGCGTGTCGCTGACCGCCCGGGCCCGCATGTCATCTCTTCCGTGGAGTTCGGAACGAACTCGGACGGCGTTGCCGCGTCAGGAACAAACTTCCCACCCAAATCGGGGCTGACTTCGTGTCCCCCGCGCCAAGCCAAGCCTCCTACTTAACCCCCATGTCGTGTCGCCCCGTAATCATAAACAAATTCCCCCAAATCTCCATCGGGCTGCCGCTCGCGAGATTCTTCCGACCTTGCCAGAGTACGCCGCTACCGACCTCGATGGTAAAGGTTCCGAGGCCCTGTGCCGCTCCTATCTTCCTCCAGACCCTCCTGCTCTGCTTCTCCTCTTCTCACCTCTTTTTTCCCTGGATAGAAGCCGAGCCGCCCTCGATTCCTCGTCGGAGTACGCAGCCGCCTGAGCTCCTCCATCCGCCAGTAGACGCCACTTTGGACGGATAGGAGGACGCCCGAGGAAGAAGACGATCTCGTGGGGAGCAGAGGATCATTGTCATTGTTTTTCCCAAACCAGAGGGGCACTGCAGCGTCATCGTCGACCACCACCGACCACATCGCCGCCGACTGCCTCCGTCAACGCCATCGTCGCCGCCACCTGTAAGTCGCCGCTGCTCCCGTCCTTTAGATCGTGATTCGACGGCATAGATTAGATCCTTTAAAGCGAAGGGGTATCGCCCAACCACGCTGCGCCGTCTGGCACGCGCTGCATTAGCACCGCGGGCCTAGTTGGGCCAATTCCGCGCTGCCACTTGTCGCCAGCGTGACTGCCCCATCTGTAAATAATTTTAAATACACAGATTTTGTTTTAACTTGTAAAAATCATAGTAAATCGAATACTTGGCCAAAAATTGCGTATAATATACCGTTGGATTCACAAAATTCTGGAGAACATATATCTGCATTAATATTCCTAGTTTACTATACTGTTTGTGTGGTAGGATTTAAAGTCTAGTTTGGAGTATTTTATTTATGGAAAAATAACAGTAACTATGTTTTAGTTGATTCTTGTTGCGTTGGCTTTGTACCTACGAGATCTACAGCTTAAAATTTGGTATAACTTTATTAGAGGTTTCAGATCAGTTTCGTGGTAGATTTGAAGGATAGATCTATTTACGGGCATATTTAATGAAGTAATAATCCGAATTACTTGAAATTCATGGGGATTCGATACTAATGACATCCCTAACACAATACCACCCCTGAATAATTTTATTGATTGAATTTGAACCCATCCTTGCATATTACCATGTTGCATGCATGCATAATTACTTTTGTGGCAATATTTTGTGCAAGTTGTGAGTGGGTCTGAGTTTGTGATTCGTTAGATTGTTCGAAGTGTGCTGAGGAGTACTATTGCGTAGAGTGCTGCTCGGATCAAGGCAAGTTACACCAGTTGTTCATATTTATGTCCCAATTTTGACTATGCATGTTTTGACCTTCAAATTCTGTAGTATGCATGTGTAGGATTTTGGTAGATTTTATTAGTATTATTTTGAAAGTGCGGTTTTGTAGTATGCCATGATTAGCTCTATACTTAGGGATTTTCCCATCCTAATAGGTTATCCTATTTTTACTAAGTTTTGCTTGCTATGCTATATATATAAAGTACCGTTGGGGGGTTCGAAAGACTCAAAATTTTCTAAGTATAAGAGCTCTCTCGAGCGAACCTTTTCCTCTCAAAACCTCCTTCAAAATAAAACTAAGTTTTCTTCTGGACGGAATGTTTGTGGGTTCACGAGTGGAATTTGGTGGAGGACGGCCGCCCAGGAATCAAAGAAGTCTTCCATGTTTCAGACTTTAGAAGCTTCTAGTGCAACCTCAATATATATGGGCTCTGTCTTGGCCTAGTACTTAGTAGGAAACCTCATCAGGTACCAACATTTGGAGGTTCTTGGCACGGTTGGATCCAGCTGGTAGAGGGGCTACTAAGGGAAAGCCTCGCCATGGTCTTATCTGTAAAAGAACTTGATTATGGATTGTGGGTAAAGTGCACAATATCTCGAGAGTATTGCAATCTGATCGATCAACCGAGTTCACCGAAAAGAACACTTCAGCATCTAAAGGATGGATCCTCTAAAGGGTCTTCCTCTCTCTTTCCAAACTTAAAGTTTTTCTAAAACCCCAGGGCGTGTGTAATATTGCCACTGGGTGGGATTTGGGGGGCTTGGTGCGTAATATCCAAGTGTTAGGTTGATTGGAAACTTGGTGCATAATATCCTCGTGTTCCACTCGACCCTATATTACTTAAACAGTTTACAAAGTAGGGTAAAACTCCCCTCTTTTCTTCTCACTTAGAGAAAATTTGCTTTATGAAAATGAACCCCAAAGCCTACTCCTAGCCTTGCATGTAGAGTTAGCCTTATTCTTTCCTTGTTGTAATTTGCCAATACATTCAAAGTATTGACCCAACTTGTTGGTTGCACGTTTTATGTACAGAATCCGAAGATTGAAAGGTGCGTAGGGATCGCGGTTCTTCACGCAACTAGCCTGGGGCATTGATGGACTCAAGTTTTATTAGTTTCCGTTGTTTTATTTGAGCTAGCTATAAGCTATGCAAGTTGTAATAAATATACTCTAGATTATTCATGTAATAATGACTTTTGTTTTACATGATATTTATCGACTGTGATGTGCTAGCTATTGATCCAGGGACTAGCATGGTAATCACAGGGACTAAGGATCCTTAATGATCCAAGGTCATAATAGCAGGGCAGCCCCAAGCGGCCGTCCAACGGTCGCCATCGCTCTGTACTACCCATCGCCCGAGCCACTTCAACTCCAACCACGATCATGAATCCCGCGACCCGCACACAACACGGTCACCGCCAACGGCTAGCCGATCAACATGTGGACCCACATCATCAACAATCAGGCTTGGCGAGCATGCCAGCCAAAAAACCTGAGGCACACCCTCACCCACCACGGCGAGCCAGAGCCAAGGGGCTCCCTCCGCCGGGTCGGGCCACAATGCTTCGGACCAATGATCCGAGGTGAAAAGTATCCTGCCAACTTCAAGGCGCCAAAGGAGATTGAGAAGTACGACCCAATGTACGACCCAACAGTGTGGCTTGATATATATATCTCATGGCGATGGGGATGGTTGGACACACCGACCTACTCACCGCTATCTACCTCCCCTAATGATGGAGGGAGCAACCCGGCAATGGATCGACACCCTCCCCGCGCACACCATCGACTCGTGGGAGGACATGTGTGAGGCCTTCGTCAGGCACTTCGAGGGCTCCTACACCCGCACCACCACCATCGAGGACCTAGAGCGCTGCATCCAGGGGCAGTACGAGTCGACCCACCACTGGGTGCAACGGTGGTAGGACCTGTGGATCAACGCCTCTGGCATCCACCTGGACACAGCGATCCACTACTTCAAGAACGTGTGCCAGTATGAGCCTCTGGTCGCCAAGATCAAGAGGTTCTACCGGACGCTCGACAACATCCCCGACCTCCTTGAGATCGCCAAGCGCTACGCAGAGGAGGACCCCAACCAAGACTCCAATGATGAGTCGGGGGTAGACACCGCACCGGTGGCAACGACAATGGGAGACAGCACGAGATGCGCTATAGCAATACTCTCCTCATCGGCAAGCGTCACGGTGATGGGCGAGTCGACTTCGTCACCAACACCGGCTATGGGCGGCGTGACCCAAAGAACTTCCGTCATGACGGAGGGAACTACCGCGATAGAAGAAACTACCGCGCAAACAATGTGGCGAGGCCAAAATTCGACCCCGCCGCCCTACTCAACCAGCCCTATGTATACCACAACAGGGAGGGGAAGCCCGCCACTCACACCACCGCCGACTGCCACTCTTTGAAGGAGATCGAGAAGGCAAGGTGAGCAAGGGAGGAGCCCAACAATGACCCACCAAGGGACAACGGCAACACCGGTGGGTTCGGTAACAACATCGGCTCATTGCACATGTTCACCGGGCTCGGCACCGAACGCGGGAAGAAGGTGCTCACCCTCGCAGTCGTCGTAAACACGGTGACACAAGTCGACATCCCGCGCTTCCTACTGGTCCGAGCAGAGCATCACTTGGAGCCGCGAGGACCACGCGCCGCGGATCAAGTACCCCAGGCAAGTCGCTCTGGTGGTTAAGCCCAAAGTGGCTGACTACTGGCTCCCCAAGACCCTGATGGACGGGGACGCACCATCAACATCGTCTACCTGGACATGTTCAGGAGGGTGCACCTCCCACAGTCGATGGTCGAATCAACCCTCACCACCTTCCACAGCATTGTTCTCAGTCGAAAGGCCTACCTGATCAGCAATGTGACGCTGCTAGTCACCTTTGGCATGCCAGTGTGGCATCCCGCCAAAACCACTACTTGAAAATCGTGTTGTTTTTGTGCATTGCATCATCATGACCGCATGCTCATGTCATCATGCCACCTTGCATTTGAGCATCGTCATGTCATCTAGCATTTGTTTGCATAAAACTATTTTCGAAAAGTCTGGTTTTGTTTCGAAACGCCCCGTCTTGATTTCATATAAAACCCGGGTCTCCGGATTATTAAGTTTCGTCTACCAACGGTTTTCAAAAGCCCAGTTTTAAATAATAAAATATTTTCTTTTCTTTTGGTAGGCAGCCAGCCAGGCCCGAAAGCCCAGCCGGCCACCTCCAGATAAAAATCCTACCTACCCTAGAAACACCCAAAACCTATACTACCAAATAACCCACCGAGCCTATTCTACTCAGCCCCTACACCTCACCACAGCCACTCACGGCGCGCCACGTCACCCTAGCCCAATTCCCCATCCAATCAAACACTGCCACCTCACCCAGCTACCTCCACTCCCTTCACACAGCCATCCCCACCGCCACCTAACCCGCGTGGGCCCCACCCCTGGGATGGACAGATGCGCCTCCACTCGCCGCCCTTCATTTTCCCGCTCGCGCCACCTACCCTGGGCCCCACCCCGCCAGCGGACACGCCCACGTCGCCTGCGCACGCCCCAACACCACCTGGTCGCCTGCGACCCCGCACGCAACCCACCCCGCCTCGTGATCCACCCCGACGCCTAGGCCCACCACACCGACCCCGCTCCCATCACCTCCTGCCCCCGTCCCTTCCCCGCTCCGCCGCATCACCTCGCCCGACCCCGTAGCCAGATTCCGCCGCCGCGCAGCCGTCCCTTCGCCGGCCGTCAGCGACCAAGCCCCACCGCCGTTCCGCCCCGGTCACCCCCTCGCCGTCCCCCGCCGCGGTCTTCTCCGCCACCGGCGCCCCGTCCCCACGCTTACTCCTCGCCGTCACCGCGCGCCCCGGTGCCGCCTCCTTCCCCCACCTCGACGGCCGCCGCCCCTCCTCCTTCCTCCACGGCCGCCCCGCCTCCACCTCGTCGCCTGTGCTGAGCCCTGCAAGCACCACCGTTCTCTGCCGCTCCGACCACGGCCGCGCCGGCGCCCCCCGACGCGGAGCTCGTCCCTCCGCTCCGGTCACCGCCTCCTCCCTCGCCATGCTCCGCCGCCGCCCGATCTCCTCCCGCCTTCCGCGACGCCTCTCCGTCCGGCCTCCTGCACCGCCTCAGCTCTCTCCCTACACGCTCCTCCACCCCGCCGCCTCCGGCCCGACCCCGGACGCCCTGGTGCCCTCTGCGCGACCCAGCGCCCAAGAACCCTCCGGCCGCGCGCGCCCGTCCTTGCTGTGGGCCCGGCCTCCTCGCTAGCCCAAGCGCGCCATTCCCGCCCAGAGTCCAGCGGCACCTTCTGGTCTCGCCCGCGTTCGGCCCTTATTCGCGTGCACCGCGCTCTTCGTCCGCCTCTGTGACAACTCCTCGAGTCATCTGCCTTTTTCCTTGCAGTGTTGCAGCGGTACCTGCGTGAGCCTGCCCAGGGTTCCAGGGGTTGGTTTTAATGCAATGTGCTGGTGAGGCTTAGTTGTAGGTTATGTGGCGATGTTTATGTTTTGGCTGTTCTGCCTCCGCATAGCTACATTAGCTACCTCCGAGGATTGTTTATCCAAGCCCCCGTCAAGATCTCCGCTTATACAAGGCCTACAAGATCTTCCGAAGGACCCTGGAACGCCATGCTCTTCTTCATGGAACATCGAGGAACCGCGGTACCCGAAGGTGCATCGACACCAAACCAAGTACATCATCGACAACCGAAGCCGGAACACTAAGATCTTCATCCCGGTACGACAAGAGCATCGCCCTGTACCCGAAGACCGAACCTCGACACACCAAGATCTACTGCCCGGACGCCATGGCCTTCACAGATCCGATGCCTGAGAACCCGGAACGACAAGCGCTTCATCTCGGATACGCCAAGTACTTCACCCCGGATGCCAAGACCGACCCGATATGCGGACCCGACAAGATCTGCGTGACGACAAGAGCGACACCGACCAGGGCGAACCCGATGATCCTCCGACGCCAATCCAAGTCCTACGACAACCGCCATTGTCCGAGAACATTCCCGCCGAGACCGATCCTCGTCGAACCCTGAGACCGAACCCCGAACCACACCGACCCGACTCCCATTATCTCCTTCCCCCGTCCCTTCCCCACTCCGCCCCATCACCTCGCCCGACCCCGCCGCCAGATTCAGCCGCCACGCGGCCGTCCCGTCGCCGGCCGTCAGCGACCAAGCCCCATCGCCGTTCCGCCCCGATCGCCCCCTCACTGTCCCCCGTCGCGGTCTTCTCGTCCACCGGCGCCCTGTCCCCGCGCTTTCTCCTCGCCATCACCCCGCGCCCCGGTGCCGCCTCTTTCCCCACCTCGACGGCCGCCGCTCCTTCTCCTTCCTCCATGGCCGCCCCGCCTCCACCTCGTCGCCCGTCCTGAGCCCTGCGAGCGCCGTCGTTCTCTGCCGCTCCGACCGCGGCCGTGCCGGCGCCCCCCGACGCGGAGCTCCTCCCTCCGCTCCGGTCACCGCCTCCTCCCTCGCCGGTCACCGCCTCCTCCCTCGCCGAGCTCCGCCGCCGCCTGAGCCTCCCGCCTTCCGCGACGCCTCTCCATCCAGCCTCCTGCGCCGCCTCTGCTCTCTCCCTGCACGCTCCTCCACCCCGCCGCCTCTGGCCCGGCCCCGGCCGCCCAGGTGCCCTCCGCGCGACCCCGCGCCCAGGAACCCTCCGGCCGCGCGCGCCCATCCTCGCTGTGGGCCCGGCCTCCTCGCTAGCCCCAGCACGCCATCCCTGCCCAGAGTCCAGCAGCCCCTTCTGGTCTCGCCCGCGTTCGGCCCGCAATCGCGTGCACCGCGCTCTTTGTCCGCCTCCGTGACAACTCCTCGAGTCATCTGCCTTTTTCCTTGCAGTGTTGCAGCGGTACCTGCGTGAGCCTGCCCAAGGTTCTAGGGGTTGGTTTTAATGCGATGTGCTGATGAGGCTTAGTTGTAGGTTATGTGGCGATGTTTATGTTTTGGCTGTTCTGGCCCCGCATAACTACATTAGCTACCTCCGAGGATTGTTTATCCAAGCCCCCGTCAAGATCTCCGCTTATACAAGGCCTACAAGATCTTCCGAAGGACCCTGGAACGCCATGCTCTTCTTCATGGAACATCGAGGAACCGCGGTACCCGAAGGTGCATCGACGCCAAACCAAGTACATCGTCGACAACCGAAGCCGGAACACCAAGATCTTCATCCCGGTACGACAAGAGCATCGCCCTGTACCCGAAGACCGAACCTCGACACGCTAAGATCTACTGCCCGGACGCCATGACCTTCACGGATCCGATGCCCGAGAACCCGGAACAACAAGCGCTTCATCTCGGATACGCCATGTACTTCACCCTGGATGCCAAGACCGACCCGATATGCGGACCCGACAAGATCTGCGCGATGACAAGAGCGACACCGACCAGGGCGAACCCGATGATCCTCCGATGCCAAACCAAGTCCTACGACAACCGCCGTTGTCCGAGAACGTTCCCGCCGAGACCGATCCCTGTTGAACCCTGAGACCGGACCCCGAACCACATCAAACCCCAAGATCGTTCGAACCCAGATGTGTGAACCTTTTCCCGAGCCCCTATTTTTATAAATGTTATATATAAAACCTGTCGCATATTAAATTGTTCATCTCGCATGCATATCATAATCATGACGGATCTTCTGCCGTAGTATTAAATATTGCATTCGTTGTTGCTTCTAGTGTTTGCTTCTTCGTGGATTAGGCCGATGAGTTGATGCGAGTATCGACAAGTTCTCCGGATATGAATCTTCAGCAGTGTTTTCCCATGCGAGCATCTCTCCTCCTTCTACCTATTTAGCTTTTATAGTCTTTTTTTCCTCCTGTTGATCTATTGTTATCCGTGTCGCGATGCTTTAAGTTTCCGTACCCCAGTTATATCCCGTGCAGCCTCTATATTGCCTTGGACACCTCCTATTACCCGTGTTTGGTAGACTGCTGGCCATGCCAGTCGTAGTTTCTTGCTCAGGTGCGATCTCGTGTTGTCAAGTACCACAGTTGCTGGAATGCCGGCAGATGTTTATTGGTGGAGATGTTTATGGTGGAGATGATCATGACTTTAAATAAAACTATTAAACTGCTAGATATAACTAATGCAGAGGCATCGGTGGGCAATAGATGTTATTTGGTTCTTCCACGCTCACTTGTGTCCCGTAGGACCCCGAGTACTTGATACTTGTTCCGTGATTTTTCGCACTATCCACATCCGGGAGGCCTTATGGACCCCCCGGAGCCAGAGCTTGATTCATTTCTATTTCTTGGGGCCACAAGTAGTTTGGGGCTTTATTACTATTCCGTACCTATGCCATGCTTTACTGCTTTATTTAAGATTGTGCGTGGAGCACCTGTACTATTTTGGAACGTGGAATGTTTTCGCGGTATCGACATGCCCAGTCACACTTTCGGGTCCCCAGTCGTTTACAGCCATTGACACAAACCCTGGGTCCGTTCCACAGCTAGCCAACTTCGTTGCGGGTAGCTTAGTGGGGTGGCCCCCAGAAATATTTTATGAATCCTGTGATCGCTTTGTCGTGAATGCCTCGTTGGGTTTTGATATGGTTTTTCCGAGGTTGATCGAGTGTGTGTTACTATTTGTGCACCCCTGTAGGGTAAAACTTTCTGGAAGCTGTGTCCGCGATTATGGACGACTTGGAGCACAGTATCTCGATCATAGACAAGCATAACTAAAGTAGTGCTATAAATTTGACTTAATATGTGACTAGTAATCAGCTCAAGTATAACGGAATGGATATTAAAAATGCCAACAACTGGTGGATCTGTGGTGATCTATGTCATACTATACCTACCTAGTAAGTATTGCAACTCCAATGGAATGTGATAAAAGTGCCAACAACTGCTGGGTTTTGGGATTCCTTGGGACAATTATATCTGACTAGTAAATGTCCCAACTACAATGGAATGGTGGTTAAAACTGCCCACTACTTATGCTATCAGAAAGACTCATGCTAGCTATATCTGATTAGTAATTGTTGCAACTGTAATGTAATGAGTAAAATTGCCAACTATGTGAGTTCCTTGGTCTCACTTCGTCGTTTGGTCTCGAGGGGAAAATACCAGGATGGGTTGTTTGGTGTTAGCTTCAGGTCGGATCCACATAGGTCTTTCTTATCCCTCTCTTATAAACACCAGTTGTATCGACTCTCTATAGGTTGTTTAATGCCGCTGCGCTGCCGCTTCAGTCCACCATACCTATGTAGGCGAGAGCCGCCGAATTCTAGCCTCGCCGTGTACTGGCCTCAGTACTGACGCTCCTCTTTTTCCTTTGCCCTTTGCCGGCATCCGTTTTGTTTTAGCAGGTTTGAGATCGACGTTGTTAGCAGGGTTACCCTTCCGGCTTGGCCTGGGCAGGGTTATGGACACCATTGGTTATTCTTCAGGGCTCTTAGCCCCATTTGCATCTTGTCCGTAGTCGGACGCTCTATCGTTTTCAAGGTGCTTTGGATCTTTGTATTGTACATCTGTATTCTTGACTCTAGGGGTCGTGTTGTATATATATATCTGTTCTGTGGGTCCCATCGAGGACTGTTGTGTAATGTTATTACTTCGTTTTCCACCCGCACGAAAGTGCCTAGTGGGCGTCCTTGAATCGTTTCTATGCGGGTTTGGCGGGAAGCGCTAAAACTTGCATAGGGCCGATTTGAGGGTGTTACAGCCAGCCAACTACTTCACCGAGTGGATCGTCTTCGAGATGGTGAACTTCCACAGTCCCTACAACTGCATCTTGGGGCGACAAGCATTCGCAAAATTCATGGCGGCCCCGCATTATGCGTACAACATGATGAAGCTCCTAGGGCCCCGCGGAATCATCCCCATCCACGGTGACCCTAACATGGCCGCGGAGTGCGAGGACAACAGCGCCAAGCTCACCGACATCATCATCACCAAGGAGACCAACCACAGTTGACGAGCTCGCCAACTACGTGAGCGGCGTCAACAAGGACGACCCTAGGATCCTGAAGAAACCCAACACAGAAAACAACGGGTCGACAGCATTGGAGGCTTCCACGCACACCCGCAACGTTGAACTCGTCCTGGGCGACTCGAGCTAGAAGGTCACCATCGGGACCAACATGAGCCTCGCATAGGAAAGCGCGCTCATCGAGTTCCTGCGTGAGAACCGTGACATCTTTGCATGGAAACCATCTGATATGCCTGGTGTCCCGAGTGAACTCACATACCACAAACTCAATGCCAACCCCAAAGAACGACCTGTGAAGCAGTTGCTGCGGCCCTTCAATAAAGAGCACCACTGGGCAATCGCCGAAGAAGTGCAACGTCTACTCTTCGCAGGCTTCATTCGGCTAATCAACTACTCCAAGTGGCTAGCAAACCCAGTCCTAGTTCTAAAGAAGAACAACACCTGGAGAATGTGCATCAACTACACCAACCTCAATAGCCCCTACCCGAAGGAGTTCATCCTACCGCACATCAACCAGATCATCGACTCGACCGCGGGATTGGAGCCACTGTGCTTCCTTGACGCGTACTCTGGTTATGACCAGATCAAGATGGCGATCGAGGATGAGGATAAAACGGCGTTCATCACAACATTCGGCGCCTTCTGCAACACAACCATGATGTTCGGCCTTAAGAATGTCGGCGTGACCTACCAACGGTGCATGCAGGAGTGCCTTGCGAGTTAAATTGGTAGCAACATTGATGTCTACATCAATGACATGGTGGTGAAATCAACCTGGCAAAGCGACCTGCTCGCCGACCTGGCCAAAACTTTGGTAAATATGCGGAAGTACAAGATCAAGCTCAACCTAGGGAAGTGCACCTTCGGCGTACCCATCGGACAGCTCCTGGGGTACGTCGTCTCCAGGCTAGGCATAGAAGCAAAGCCCACCAAGATCGACACCATCGCACGACTCGGGAAACCTGAGTGCCTCCATGACGTCCAGAAGCTGGCCGGGCGAGTCACGGCTCTCAGTCGCTTCATCCCCGGGCTCGATGAGAAGGCAATGCCCCTCTACCGCGTGATGCGCAGCACCACTACTCGCCGCCCCCATCGACAAGGAGCCAATTCTTGTCTACGTCATGGCCTCCACTCGAGTCGTTAGTGCTGTGATGGTCGTCGAGCGACCGGAGGAGGGCAAGGAATTCCTCGTACAAAGCGCGGTCTACTACATCAGCGAAGTCCTAACAGACTCAAGGAAGTCCTACCCGCAGTACCAGAAGCTGGTGTACGTGGTCTTCAGAGCCCAGTGATGGCTCCTGCACTACTTCCAGGAGCACCCCATCACAGTTGTGTCGCCCATGTCGTTGCAGGACATCATTCACAATCGCGAGGCAACTAGGCGAGTCACCAAGTGGGCCATCGAAATTGGCATCCACAACATCAAGTACGAGCCGCACAAGGCGATCAAGTCATAGTCCCTTGCCGATTTCCTAGATGATTGGGAAGAAGCACAGTAGCCTGAGACGCTGCCCTACCTCCATAACTGGCACCTCCACTACGACGGTTCCAAAAACTTAGATGGTGCCGGAGTAGGAATCGTGCTCACCTCCCCCCAAAGGTGACAAGCTTCGATACGTGCTACAACTCAACTTCACGCCCTTCACCAACAATATGGCGGAGTACGAGGCCCTCCTACACGGCCTGCGGGCCTCCAAGGAGATGAACATCAATCGTCTCAAGTGCTACCATGACTCTGACCTCGTCGCCGTGCAAGTTGCTGATACTTGCGATGCAGCCACCCCCAATATGATTACATATCGACGGGCGGTGGACCAACTGGGGGGCTACTTCGCCGGCTACTCCGTCGAGTGGATTGATCGCCACAAAAGAGAAGAAGTCGACGCACTCTCGTGCATCAGATCGGCTCGCCAGACACAACCTACAGGCGTCTTCCTCGACATCATCCACAAGCCTTCAGTCTCTCCCTCGAAGGAGATCAGCATCGGGATCCTGCTGCAACCTGAACCTGCTCAGGTCGCCATGATCACGGAACCCAGCGACTGGACTATGCCATACCTTGCCTACCTCGAGCACAAGATCCTGCCCGTGGACGAGATGGAGGCGCGAATGGTCGTGCGTCATTGCAAATCTTTCGTCATCATCAACAGCGAGCTCCACAAGCACAGCGTGACCGGCGTGTTTCAGTTCTGCATACAACCAGAAGAGGGATGCAAGATCCTCCAAGACATCCACGCCGGCGACTGTGGTCACCATGCTGGCGCCCAGTCGCTAGTCGCCAAGGCCAGCCACAGCTTCTACTGGCTCTCTACACACGCCAACGCCACTGACATCGTGCAATGATGGGTTGGGTGACAGAAATATGCGAACTAGACGCACATCCCCGGGTCGGCCCTCAAGACCATCCCCATCACATGGCCATTCGCTATGGAGCATCGACATGGTAGGACGGTTCAAAAAAGCCCCATCAGGCTACACCCACCTCCTGGTCATCATCGACAAGTTCACTAAGTGGGTCAAGGCGAAGCCAATCAACAAGTGCGACGGCAAGACCCCCACCTGTTGGGGATATACTTTCCGGGTATCCTCATAGTTCCTCACTGACCAGGGTGGCCCACTTCGGGTTAGACCTTTGCTTCACGGGCGGCCTAGTCAGGGAGAGAAGACGGAGTCCAATCCGGCTACGGGAAGGCCCAGAAGACTTACCGACTTAGGCCCATAATGTTACTTGTAGTTCAAGATGTACTCTGTAACCACCTCTTAGTCATAGCCAGATTGATCTCTCCTGTAAAACCTAAGCCAGATATCTATATAAGCCGGCCTAGGAGAGCCTTTAGGGCAACACCCAATACTTTAGACCCTCAACTCGCACAGGCGATACCCTTGTAACCCATATTCTGGCTCTCCCGTATTACTGGATTGCTAGCAGGAGTAGGATTCGTCCAAAGGAGTACATGTCTCGGTTGCATCAGAAGACACGGAAGCGTCACATCAATGATGACCAATTCCCACGTGTCCGTGCCGTCCTTTTTGGGGATGAGATGGGGAAGCCACGGAAAGACAGCAACGGAGATTGGGTATACCCAACCCCAGTACAAAATACCATGGCAGCCCGAGAAATTCTATTGGCTAATCCAGGACTAGAGGAGATCTGTTTGGGTATCAAGCTACTCAACAAGGGACTGGAACACCAAAAGGTCGCCCTGTCCGGAAGTCAAAAACTGGTCTCGGATTCTGACCAATGTCGCATAGATCCGGCATGGGCTGACGTAAGATCCCATTACGTTCGGGCGCAGTACCATCACCCCGAACGCAGGGAAGACAATTATTCAAGAACCCGATCATCAGGACAACATCGCAGAACTACACATAACTGGAGCAATGTCGCTCCAGCTGCCGAGAAGGACGCGATCGCTGCACTGAATCCGAGGAACCCTCCCCGACGAGAGTCCAACGATCGAAAGGGAGAAGATAAGGAGAAACATTGGGAGGAGGATCGTCAGAGAATGCCACCTCCTAGACATGAGAGTCGTCCGACTGAGCCTCACCATGGTGGGAACGACGGACGAAGGAACGACGGAAACCATGCTGGGACAAGCCGGCAGGGGGCTCGTCGTAGTCAAGAACCTCCCCGGAACCGGAATAATGATGCTCCGGACAGAGGCCGGCGATCAGCCGGAAACAATTCAGCTTCCCCACCCCCTCCACCAGGCAGTTATCACAACGACCCCCAAGGAGGGCAAGGAGGACGACATGGCGGAGGAGGTGGTGGCAGAAGCCGAAGTCCGGCTCCAAGGCACCACAGCCACAGCCGACATTCGGGATGATCCCTATCCCCGAACGACACAAGGCACGGGATCAACTCCAATATAGAGGCGCGGCACAACGAAAATGATGATTTCTACGTGGGCCCGAAGTGTTTTGGACCACGCGTCAGAGCTACAAAATTCCCGGAAGGATTCGCTATCTCAAGGCACATCCAAGCCTACAACGACATTGCTCGGCCAGATACCTGGCTACAGGATTTCTTCCAAGCTTGTTGCATCGCCAAAGGCGGAAAAAGCCTGGTTGCAACCCGATATCTCCCACTTATGTTGCGAAAGATGGCGCGATCATGGCTCGATGAACTTCCGGAGAACACCATCCAAAACTGGTATGACATGCAAAGTGCGTTCTTTCGGAATTTCGAAGGCACATATCGGAGGCCCTGTACAGTTGGAGACCTACAGCGTTGCACCCAGAAAGCCGGAGAAACTTGTCGGGATTACCTCGGACGATGGATCGACACCAAAAACTCCTGTGAAGGAGTAAACGATCAAACCACGATTGAAGCTTTCATCGCAGGGCTCCCAATTGGTCTACTACGACACCGCTTGAAGTGTGATAAGGGCACTGATCTGGGAGAGATGATAGAAACAGCGAGCAAGTATGCAGATGCTCACGACGATGCAGAGGGATTACTCAACTTCCTGGCTATGCCTCAGTCGGCAAAACAACCAAAGTAACAAGCTCAGAAGCGCAAAAATACCTTGGAAGAAAAATCCAACACGGAAACAGCGGTGGTTACTACTATTTCCGGGTCTAGAGGACGAGGAGGACGTGGCAGAGGCCACGGGCGTGGCCGTTGGACATCAAGGGTCCAAGGTAGAGGAGAACAACAACCAGGCAAAGCCTACACTTGGGCCGACATTGCCAATAACCCATGTGTGCATCACCTAGACGCCAATGGGGGCTCATCCCACACCAACGCTGAATGTCATTTTAATGATGACATCAAGAGAGATGATACCGCGGGCTACAAAACTAAGCGGAAGAAGGGAAAGAAAAATCCCGAAAAAGACAAAGAGACCAAGGAAGATTTCGACATGGAGGAAGCTGATGCTTCAAGTCCCAAGTCAGAAGGGAAGAAAACTTTTCCCACCAAGAAGGACACTTACGTCACCTTTCTCGGATCTCAACCAGCAAAAGTCAAGAAAGCAGTTCTCCACGAGCTCAATGCAACAGTTCCGGCTGTCCCCCAATATCTGGACTGGTCAGAAGTGGCAATCACGTTTGACCGCGCTGATCATCCGCCTAAGCTACACGGGCGAGGAAAATACGCCTTAATCATCAACCCACTTATTGACGGTTATGGTTTCTCCAAGACCCTCATGGACGGTGGTAGCAGCATAAATATTCTCTATGTCGAAACGCTACGCCGAATGAAGATCTCGGAAACACAGCTGAACCATAGCTCTGTGATCTTTCACGGAGTTGTCCCAGCAAGACAAGCTAATTCCCTGGGAGAGATTACTTTGGATGTTACCTTTGGAACTCCAAATAATTATCGGACCCAGGCACTTTCCTTCGAAGTGGTCCCGTTCAAGAGCGCATATCACGCTATATTCGGATGTCCGGCTTACTAGGCTTTTATGGATCGTCCGTGTTACATTTACAATATGATGAAAATTCCAGGTCCCAAGAGCATGATCACCATCAGGGGAGACCCGAAGAAGGCGCGAGAGTGCGAGGATGGATATGCCGGCTTTGCCGAAGCCATGCTGCACGCCCAGGAGTACCAAGAGATCAAGAAGAACGTAGATCCGTCTGAGATGCCCACAACGAAGAAGGAGGTGACAAAGCCAAATCCGGAGTTCAAGGCATCAGAAGAGACGAAGAAGGTGCCGTTGAAGGATGATGACCCCTCCAAGGTGACCCAGATAGGAGCAGGCCTAAGTAGCACACAGGAAGGCACGCTCGTCAAGTTCCTCCAAGCAAACCAAGATATCTTCGCATGGTAGCCATCTGACATGACCGGAGTACCTAGCGAACTTTCCGAGCACTCTCTAAATCTAAACCCGAACGCTAAACCCATCAAATAGTCCTTACGACGGTTTGGCGATGAAAAGCGTAAGGCAATAGCTAAGGAACTAGCATGGCTCAAGTTAGCCGGATTCATAGAAGAGGTCATCCATACTGATTGGTCGGCCAAACCTGTAATGGTCCCTAAAAAGGACACCACTGATTTAAGGATGTGTGTTGATTATACTGCCATGAACAAGGCTTGTCCAAAAGATCCGTTCGCTCTGCCTAGAATTGATCAAGTCATCGATTCTACGGCAGGCTCGGAACTCCTCTGTTTTCTCGACGCATATTCTGGTTATCACCAAATCCGGATGAAGGAATCTGACAAAGTCAAAACTTCATTCATAACCCCCTTTGGAACCTTTTGTTTTGTTACGATGCCCTTTGGGCTGAAGAACGCAGGAGCTACGTACCAGCGCACGATGCAGCGTTGCCTCCATGACCAACTCGGACGCAATGTACATGAATACGTGGATGATATCGCGGTGATGGCCAAAAAGAAGGAAACGCTGATTTCCGACTTAGAGGAGACGTTCGCCAATCTACGAAAATACAACATCATGCTTAACCCGAAGAAATGCTTCTTTGGAATACCAGCCGGAAAATTGTTAGGTTTCATCGTGTCTCAAAGAGGCATAAAGGTGAACCGAGACAAAATCAAGCCTATACTCAATATTTCCAGGGTAACTCGCCTGAAGGACGTACAAAGGTTAACTGGTTGCATCGCTGCGGTTAGTCAATTTGTAAGCCGGCTTGGTGAAAGAGCCGCACCATTATACAAACTCCTGAAGAAGACCAAGGATTTTGTCTGGACTGACGAAGCTGAAGCTGCACTACAAGACCTGAAGAAAGTACTCTCATCTGCTCCTATCCTTGCAGCGCCGGAACCTCAGGAACCGATGTTGCTCTACATTGCTGCGACAAATAAGGTCGTTAGTATCGTCATGGTGGTGGAGAGACCAGAGGAAAATCAGGAGCACCTGGTGCAGCGTCCGATGTACTTTGTCAGCGAGGTCCTGACAGGGTCCAAACAGCGGTATCCGCATTATCAAAAGTTGGCTTACGTTGTTTTCTAGCATCTCATAAGTTACGACACTACTTTTAGGAGCATCTAATTACCGTGGTGAGCAAAGCTCCCATGAGAGATATAATCAATAATAGTGACGCCACAAGACGCGTCGCCAAATGGGGTATAGAGCTTGCAGCTTTCGATATTGAGTATAAACCCCGGATAGCCATCAAATCCCAGATCCTTGCTGACTTTGTCGCTGATTGGACAGAGACGAAGGAGAAAATGGTACTCCCTGAGTCGGAATATTGGACCCTCTTTTTCGATGGGTCTAAGGCTCGAGGGGGCTCGGGGGCTGGCGTGGTGCTCAAATCACCCCAAGGAGATAAACTTTTATACGTGTTGCAGATCAACTTCACAGCGACAAACAATATTGCCGAGTATGAAGCACTGCTGCATGGAATCTGGATTGCCAAGGATATTGGCATCCGACGTTTGATGTGTTACGGAGATTCAGATCTTGTTGCTCAGCAAGTATCGGATCTCTGTAATGCAAATAAAACACATGGTAGCATATAAAGCTGTCGTGGATGATCTATCTAAATCGTTCGAAGGTTTTGAAGTTCAACACATCCCTCGAGCAGAAAATGAGGAAGCAAACGCACTATCTCGGATAGGTTCTGCGCGGAAAGAGGTCCCGGATGGCGCTTTTTTAGAGCACCTCAAAGTTCCTTCAATAAAGGGAGTAAATGAGGAATATCCGACCAAATCCGACTCACCTTTGATAGCAGTTCTGGCTGTAATTCCCAGCTGGACTCAACCCTACCTTGATTATTTGGTAGATGGCAAATTACCTGAAGACGAGGTGCTGAGCCGGCAGATTATCCGACGAGCAAAAGCCTATACTATTGTTAAAGGTGAGCTCCATAAACGGAGTGTTTCTGGAGTTTTTCAGCGCTATGTATCTCCGGAAGGAGTGGAAATCTTAAGGGAAATCCACGAAGGCGAGTGTGGTCACCATGCTGCAGCCAAATCTTTAGTGGCAAAAGCTTTTAGACACCGATTTTTCTGGCTTACAGCTTAGGCAGATGTCGAACGATTAGTCAAGACGTGCAAAGGTTGCCAAAAGTACGCCAAGCAAGATCATGTTCCGGCTGATCAGCTGCGAACAATACCTATAACATGGCCCTTTGCTGTCTGGGGGATTGATATCGTAGGACCATTTAAACGAGCTCCAAGTAGATTTACTCACCTCTTAGTGATGGTGGATAAATTCACCAAATGGATCGAGGCTAAACCTGTCACTAGTTATGATGGAGCAATAGCCAAAAGATTTGTCGAGAATGTTATAATCCGGTATGGTTATCCGCATAGCATTATCACGGACAACAGGAGTAACTTTTCCATGGGAGAATTGGCTGAGTTCTGCGATGAGAAAAATATCCGGCTTGACATTGCGTCAGTCGTACATCCACAGGCTAACGGACAAGTCGAAAGAGAAAATGGTTTAATCTTACAAGGCCTAAAACCGAGAATCGAGGCACCACTACGACGTGCTGCGGGGGCTTGGGCAGAGGAATTACCCTTTGTCATTTGGAGCTTACGAACAACTCCGAACAGGTCAACAGGATACACACCTTTCTTCTTGGTCTATGGTGCAGAAGCAGTTCTTCCTAGTGATTTAATTCATACTTCTCCTAGAGTGGCCGCATATATCGAAGAGGATGCCGAGATTTCTCGACAAAATGATCTCGACTAAGTCGAAGAAGTTCGCGTCGTTGCTGAAATGAGATCTACGGCCTATCAGCAGAAGTTACGCAAGTATCATAGCCAGAGAGTCCGAACTAGATCTTTCAATAAAGGTGATTTGGTTCTCCGGCTTCGCAACAAAGAAAGCACAAAATTTCCCCAGTATGGGAAGGGCCCTTTTTAGTTAGTCGAGTTTTGCACAATGGATCGTACTACTTAACTGACATGAGGCTAGTCAAAGAACGACCTGCTACTAAGAAGAGAAAGAGAGCTGGAGGTAGTACAAATCTAGATGAGTTAGACAGACCGTAGAATATTGCTCAGCTACGTCCCTTTTATTCTTAGTTTATCATTCTTTGTAATCATACATATGTACATGTTCTGAGAAATAAAAGTTTTGCTTGCCTCAAGTTTTTCTGAGAAGTTTTTACCATCTTATTTCCAAATGATCATGTCATAGTCGAAAATCCCAGAATGCTTGAAAGTACTTTATGCTCTTGTTCGTTCTGGTCTAGATTTCCGATTCTAAAATTGCTACCTTCGGGTATAACTCTAAAATTTCTAGTCTTTACTTTGGTTATTTGTCTGATTGCTGGATGCGGGTATTTTCCGAGTAGTGAATTGTTGGTACTGGAAGCCGGCTTTGTTTCCGAGTTTAAACTGGTTTATCAATTGAGCTCTGTTGCTCGTCAAAGTTTCCGGCAGAAGGTTTAGTCGGCTCGCGAAAGGGACGAAGCGGAAAGCCAGATAAACGATAAGTGAAGACGAAAATATACAAGTGCTTATGTAAATATTTTAGGCACACAAAAAAAATCAAAGCCAAAAGTGCTGAGTAGATCAAAAGCTTAGCACTAGCAAAATAAATAGTACTTAATATTTACAAACGCATCATGTTCTTTCCGGAATAATACATAACTTTCTGGCCTATGATGCGAGAGGAGATGAAGGAGCTGCCGGCTCGCTGGTTACTCCGCCTTGATATCGTTCCGAGATGTCCGGATCTGAGGTGGTCCATTCATCGTCGGAAACTTCTTCGGCTTTTTCTGGAGGAGGTGGCGGGGTAGCTATGCGAGTGAAGAAGCGGATCTCGTAGCTGGTCAGATCAGCCACGTGACACCCGTATCCAGTGCAGGAGTGCATGATGGCTTGAAGGTCCTGCTCCTGGCCGTCTTCATCTACCTTATAGTACCCTCTAGTCACTTGCCATATCTCCATGTTTCCATGGTGGCTCATGACCTTGGTGAGAGCGTTCTGCGCAACAGTCCACACGTAGGTCATATTCTAGTCCCGAACAAGCTGCGGTATCTCCTTGGCCTTGTCCCGCACCTGAAAATCCGACATGCTTGGCATGTCCGGAATCCTAAGAGCTTCGCCAATGTCCTCAAGGGACTGGCGGAAGTCATGAAGAAGGTCACCGACTTGGGTAAGTCAGTGGGTGCGGGGCTCGGAGGAGGAAGAGTCCGTCAAGTTCAGAGGACCTATACACAAAACAAGTTAAGAAAAATCCGACATTTATAGAACTCGAGGAAAAAGATAAGTCAGATAGATGGAACATACCAAAAATGACATCGTTAATTTTGGTCTTCTCCTCCCGGAGGCTCTGGAGTTCAGCCCGGAGCGCCTGGGAGATGTCCTTCTCTCTGCCAAGCTCATTCTTGAGATCCGAGATTATTTTCTCCTGAGTAGTGATCTTGTGATCACGCTCATCAGCGGCCGTGGAGGAGGATTCAAGGACTTGATCTATCCTCCTTTCATGATCTGCCTTGAGCTTATCTAGCTCTTGGCGAAGTCCCTTGTTCTCCACTACCAGGGTCTTGATGTTCTTGGCCTCTTCAATCATGGCGACGGATTGTTTCACTAGCGCTGTAAGTCAAAAAAGAACAACAGTTCAGAAAAAATCGACATTGAAAAATAACAAAGACAAGGTTTGAGTCTCAGAATGTTTACCTTCGGCCTCATCCTTGGCGACTTTAAATTCAACATTTTTAAGCCGGAGAACTTTGATCTCTCTCCGCTTATCGTAGACATTGGTCCGTAATTCCTGGTTATAGGAACATACTTTCTGTAAGTCAGAATACCCAAAGTCAGAAAGCTACTTAAGACTCGGGCCAATATTTTTTGCTAAATATCAGCACGAGCCTTGGGGGCTACACTAGTTCGTTCTTTGGCATCCTAATGAAGCATAAACCCGGATTATGTATCTTACTTCATGCTTGGGGGCTAGAGGATATGATATAACATAATGGAAAAACAAGAGTTGGAATTCTGACTTACATATTGCTCGCAGGTGAGTTTATCCAAACCTGCGTTCACTTCAGCGGCCACCTTCTCGGGAAGAGTAAGAGGGATCACTAGGGCTGTTCGAAGCTCGCCAGTCCTAATCCTCTCGTTGCGAAGGCAGACTTGAGCGAGAAGGTCAGAGAACTTGACGTCCTCTGCTTCTTGGGCTTCTTCTTCGGGAGATAAATGGCTTTTGTCTAGGACTTGCTTGGCTAGCCACTGGATCTCTTCTGCAGATTTCCGGGACAGGCCAAACATGGCAAGTCCCAGATTTCTGATGAGGTTTTCATCAAAGGTTTCAGCCGAGGGATCATTACCCGAAGAAGGTTCACCCTTATCTTGATCTGACACACCCACGGTGACGTCAGTTTGCGACCCAAGGATCACAGGCTCCATTGGAGGAGCTAGATCTTCTGCAACCACCGGAGAAGGAGTGATCGCCGGAATTGCAGAAGGTTGAGGGGCAGGAGTTGGAGGAGCCACGACAGGGGAAGCTATGGTGAGCTTCGTCTGACGCAAGGGCTTCGAAGAAATCCCTTTCCCCTTCCCCTTGATGATCGATTTTGCTTTGAGAATGTAGTAAAGTCGGAAACATTACATCTCGGAAAGAAATTTGAGTAAAGTACAAAGGCGGAAATTTGTGATTGAAAGTTACCTCTTCACGACGGGCACCTCCTTTGTGCCAACATCCACTGTCGGAGCTTTGCGCTTCTTGAGCGCAAGGTTCGGCAATGGGACCACTTCTGTCTCCTAAGAAAACTCAGGAGGGTATCCTTCGAGCGGAGCAAGTTCCGACTCGGGGAGGTCAGCAAGCTGAAAACAAGAAAACATATCAGTATTGCAGTATAACTCGAAGATTGAAACACATAAAAGGTGTACAGATGGAAGCTTACCGGCACCACGGGGTTTTCCACCGTGTGCATGTCCAGAGAAACCTCCGAAATTCTCCTCTCGATCTGCTCCTTGATCAGCCACTTGATTTGGCTTATGTAGCCTTGAGTGGTGTATGATTTGGGGCTGATGTGAAGGGAGTTGGTTTTGGAAGACATGATGGAGTGCATCGGTCTATCTCCGTGGTACTGAAGTGGCTGGATCGGACGTGAGACCCAACACTGGACCAAGTCGGATCCCTTCAGACCCTTGTGCTTGATCAAATATTCGATCCGCCTCTTCGCGAGGATTAGATCATCGGTGAGAGCCGGAGCAACCTCGTCCCAGGAAGGTTGGGCCATGGCAGCTCCGTCGACAAAATAGCTTTACCGGGAGCCGGAATATCCCTATGATAGAAAAATGTGGCTGGCCATTGTTTGACCGAGTCACTGGCTGAAATTTTGGGATATGCCCGGTCACGTCTAAGTGAAAAGCTAATAGTGCTGGTGATGTAAGGAACACCGGCAGTGATGGAATTTCTC
Source organism: Avena eriantha (assembly GCA_910589775.1). Classification (NCBI taxonomy): domain Eukaryota; kingdom Viridiplantae; phylum Streptophyta; class Magnoliopsida; order Poales; family Poaceae; genus Avena; species Avena eriantha. Next base: position 451,248,842 of record OU342741.1, on the reverse strand, counting down.
CGGACATGGAAATAATATAAAAGAGAAGCAAACTCGGCCTAATGCCGAGAAAGCCCTCGCAAAGCGAAGCATACGCACTCATCTCTAAGAGAGAGTTGGGAGGAAGATTGTGGAGTTGAACTCCGTAATGATCTATCACCTCGGAGAAGAACTCCGAGGGAGGAAAAGACAGACCTCGATCGAGATGGGAGCCGAAGTGGACCCGCTCGCCGTCACGCGGGTTGGGGACGGTTTCACCGGAGCCGGTTCACCAGTCACCGGCGACGAGAAGCCCCTCCTTTTCCACGTTCTTGAGGCCCTCCTCGTTGAGGGCGCAGGGGATCCAGATTCCTCGGAAGCTCTCCTTCTCTGCTGCTGCTTCCGCCGTCGCCGCCGCCGTTGCTGCCGCCAATCCGGAGGAAGAAGATGATGAAGCCATTTCTTCGGTGAGAAGATGACCTGAAAGGGGCAGCGCTGGGAGTTCTGTGGGGGAAGGACGAGGAGGCTCTGTGCGAGCAGGAGGATTCGGAGGAAAGGAAACGGCAAAGGACTGGTGGAAAGGAGAAGAAAAAATCCAAACCCCTTATATCCACCTAACTGCGCCAAGATTCGTGCAAATGCTACAATGTAACCGCCACGCGTCGTGGAAAGAACTGGGAAGGACCCACGCGATGATTGCGTCTCCTTGATCTCCACGCACGCATTGAAACGGCACCTCGGTTCCGCGAACTGATGCCCCACCAACGGTCGTGCTGACAGCACACCTGTCAAATGACGTGACTTGACCATGCTTGTGTCAGGTGGCGTTAGAGACCAAGTTCCGGCTTAGTTTGAAATCGAGCTGGAAAATTCGAGTAATCTATTGATCGGTCCGACTTACTTTTAAGACCCGGATCGTATTTTTTGTTGTGAAGTTTCAGGAACCCTTCAAGATTCTGCAAGCCAAATATCAAGCTAGACGATGATAAATCCGACTTTGGATCTTGGAGGCCTCCGGGGGCTGCTGTTGGGCATATACTTTCCAGGTATCCTCACAGTTCCTCACTAACCAGGGTGGCCCACTTCGGGTTAGAGCTTTGCTTCACGGGCGGCCTAGTCAGGGAGAGAAGACGGAGTCCAATCCGGCTACGGGAAGGCCCAAAAGACTTACCGACTTAGGCCCATAATGTTACTTGTAGTTCAAGATGTACTCTGTAACCAACTCTTAGTCGTAGCCGGATTGATCTCTCCTGTAAAACCCTACCTTTTGTTGAAAACTTTTGTAAAACATTTTGGAAACCATTTTTAACATTTGGACTGGGTCACCCATTTGTTCCTTTCTCCCGGTCGTCCCACGACCAAACTCCTTTCATTCCTTTCTAACCATCCCATGGTCAAAACCTTTCTCCTTTCCGACCATCCCATGGTCAAAATATTTCCAAAGCCTTTGCTTTTCTGAAATCCTTTTTGAAAACAAAACCAGGACCGCTCTACAGAAGTTTGTCCAATCCGTCCTTAACCGCGGACACGGCTATTCGAATAGATTTACACTCTGTAGAGGTTGTACACTTTGCCCACACCATCCGGGTACACTACACTAATCTACACCGATCGTGGGTCGAGTAACCGATCAAGACTCTCCGAATGCCACTCCAGTATAAGTACCTACACTATGAGTGTTATCTCCCTCAACACCGGGATTCCCTATATAGTTCACAATCAACCGGAGCGCTTTTTCCACTTCACGAGTGTGTGCTTTCAATGAGGGGCCCATAGTGATGCGTGGAGGTCCGTAGACCCTTCGTTCCTTCTCTCGGTCGATGTTTCATATGGACCGTTTGTCCAGAGAAGGCCTACCCTCTAGGGATTTGCATCCCCTGTAGTTGTTGTGAGGCAGCTTATACCAGAATAAACAAACATCAAGTCCAGCCCTGTCCCTTTCCAAAGTAATGTGGTTGCACGAGTTAAGTTGTTATAGCTAAACTGCAAAGAACCGGGTGCGTTTTCGTAAAACTTTTTCCTCCATCTTTCCTTCAGCATGTTGTAAAACAAAATCTTTCTCTTTCTCAGCATCTCTGAGGAGGTCCCACCTCACCAAGGTTTTATCATAAAACATTTGGTAAAACTTTTCCAGGGGTCTTCCCATCCTCTAGTTTTGCTTCGGCTAAAACGGGGTCTCCAAAGAGGTATGGTGTACTACACCATCTATTCTACTACGGGCTAGTAGGTGTCATCAAAGGGGGTTGTACTTAGTAGTAAAAAAGTGTAATAGTTCGGAAGAGCCAAACCACTACATATATATATATATATACATCGATATATAGTAAAACAGTGCAGTTTTCATAAACTGTAGATAAAGCATGTATAAGTAAAACAGTAGGACAAGGCTTATGAGAAAGAAAGTGGCTTGCCTGATGATCAGCAATATGGCAATATGTCCCTGGACTTCATCTTTAGATAACCAAGAATACCAATACCAGCAATAATAAGATCTCTTCTTCTCGGCGTTAATACAAGCGAAACTATCGCCGTCAAGATAACACAAGCAAGCAAACCAAACCACAATCAACACAAGGTATACAAGCATCAATACATACAGCAAGCAATGGACAAAGTTTACAATTCAGTAGGTTTTGAGTGGTTGGCTTCTACATAAGTGGAATTACTTGAAATGCCTTTGTGGGTTTTCTTTAATGGGTTGGATGCCTAAACTACTTAATGAAGGGGTTTAATTATGAGGTCCAAGTTCTGTAGGATACCTTTGTATAGAAATAATACCATCAGATAGGTAGTGATAATATGAAACCAATAAAAGTGGTTTCACTAAATTATCAATTTCCATTGATTTATAATGGATTTTCTAGTGGGAAAAACTCTAGTTTTAGGAGATAATTCACTAGAAAAGTTATTGAGCTCCCAAAATTATTTCCTTGGATGGGTAGGTAGGTTTTGAGGTACTGATTCAGCGGGAGTTGGTTTCACCTTGAAACAATTAACAAAATGCCCCTGGGAAAATCCCCAAGTCAGTTCTGCAAGGGATTTGTCTTTTTCACCAGATTTATTTTACATAAGATTTTAGTTGGACTCCAAAGACACATTGTAAGTATTTAGAATAACTTTCTGTAGAAATTGGAATCAACCTTTTTGGAGTTGTGGAACTACTGTGATGATTTATCTAGTGGTAACACTATGGACAGAAATGTGTAATTTATTAGAAATCCTCAGAAGCTCAATAAATTTTGATCTCCTGGATTTTGGTAGTATTGAGTGTACCACATCACACAGAGTTGGAATGAGGTTAAAAAAACTCATGGTTTGGTCTGGGGTATTTTCTAAAGTGATATATGGAGGGATTTTGTTATTTTTACTAAGGTAAAACTAGGGTTCACCTTGACAGGAGATAAATGCTAACTTATAGGTACAGTAATAAAATTTTAGGGGAAGTTTGTTTCATCCTATTTGAGCATGTATATCTCACTGTGGAATTTATTTACTACAAAAGATACCTTTCAGTAGATTAATTATCAGAAAATAATAAGAAAAACTCTGGCCCTGGGGTTTGGTCTGCATGTTAGACAAAACATATAGGAACAAGTAGTAATTTATATCTAGACATTTCAAACGGTTTTCCATTTTTGTTTTGAATTAAAGCTAGCAGGCAGAAAAGTAGATCTGGAGTTCTAATTAAAAGAAAAGGAAAAGAGCAAGGGGCATGGGCCGGATCCGCCTGGAATTGGGCCACACTGGGGCAAGCCGGCCCAGCTCACCGCCGGCGGGAGCGCGCGCACAGTATGGAAACCACAGAGCGGGGCCCGCTTGTCAGCCAAACAGGAGGCGCGAAGGGGTAAGGGGTTAGGGAGGGCGCTAGCCGTCAGATCTAGTGGAGATCGACGGCTCAAGCTCTTCTCCTTCCTCTATCCCCACCCGACGGGGAGAAACCCTAGTGGCGGTAGAGGCTTGTTGGGGAGGGCTCACCGAGGTGAGCCAACATCGGAGGAGTGGCGGAGGAGGAGCGGTCTAGGAGAGGGGCGGCAAAGGCAGGTTCGGCACCGGAAGAAGTCTGGCGGGACGGCCACCATGACGACCTCGTCAGAGCTTGTGAGACCAGACACATGGCTTAATAGGATTGATGGAATACTCATACCAATAAGTTGCAACTTCTTTTCTGGAAGCTCATTCGAAAAGAACTCTAAGGTTAAGCGTGCTTGGCCTAGAGCAATTCTAGGATGGGTGACCGACTGGGAAGTGGGTAACCGGATGCGCACGAGTGAGGACAAAGTGCACAGAAAAGACTAGTGTTGGTCTATGGGGCCAGTCTATATATCATATTAAGCTGCCAGGAGTGACAACCCCCGGGCCCAGGAGTTGATGGGGTGTTACAAGTGTTATCAGAGCCGACCCTTGCGATTACACGGGTGTGTGCGGGTTAGTGGCGGGACATGTGGAGCATAGCGCGTGTGGCCCGGAGTGGACATGGCATGGCACATGTGCCGGCACTAGACACACAGACGCGTGCCAAGAGGGAACGTTCCTGGGGTGTGCTTGATCGATGAGGGCATCAATCTTCTAAAGGGTGGGTCTATGTGAGACCAGGCACATGGCTTAATAGGATTGATAGAATACTCATACCAACAAGTTGCAACTTCTTTTTCGGAAGCTCATTTGAAAAGAACTCTAAGGTTAAGCGTGCTTGGCCTAGAGCAATTCTAGGATGGGTCACCGACCGGGAAGTGGGTAACCGGGTGCGCACGAGTGAGGAAAAAGTGCACAGAAAAGACTAGTGTTGGTCTGTGGGGCCAGTCTATATATCCTATTAAGCTGCCAGGAGTGACACTCTCCGGGCCCAGGAGTGGACGGGGTGTTACAGAGCTCCCTGGCAGCGGTGGTAGAGAGGGTCCTGGGCAACAAGAACACTATGTTTAGGTAGCCCGTGCTCAGGCGGGTTCAGGGAGACGACATGCAGGAGGGAAGGAGTAGAAGTGGGAGCACTACAAGCAGATCTTGAACAAGGCCGAGAAGGAGTTATTCTCCTCTCATGGCCAGTACATAGCGAGGGAGGGGAAGTGGAGCTAGGAGGTGGTGAGTGGAAGGGATAGGAAGCAAATGAGGGGCAGAGGGAGGCGCGGGGTGGCCTGGGGGTATTTAACCCGAGGGAGTGAGGTTCATGGTGGACCAAGATCAAGCAGGGTTTGGGGGAGGATGCTGGCAGGGGATTGTCCACTTGGGTGGTGGTGGGGTCGTGAGAGGGACGCTGGAGGTCAGAGAGGGAGGATGGAGTAGTGTGTTGTACGATTTCTCCCCTTTTTTCTAAAATGTCTATGGAAGCAAGGTAGGAGAGGGACAGGGCTAGGGGAGAGCTCATTGGCCCTAGGGGTGGTGCTAGGGTGGCAGTGTGGGCCTGGTGCTCGACCAGAGAGAGGAGTGGAGGTGGCTGCTGCTGCTTTTAATGTGCAAGACCTTTTGCAAGATATGCCTCTCCTTCTCTCATACAAGCACATGGGACAAGGGAGAGGGGTTGCTACAGTAGCTTAGCTACAGTGCACACGACCGGGACTGAGGGGTGTGGTGGTGGAGGCTTGCTGTTGAAGATTGACGAGATTTGATGGAGGTTTGGTTTGGTGTTTGGTACTAGAAGGATAAATGTTCAAATCTTCCATAAAGGATGATCAAGAGTTATGTCTTGATTTTTGATCATGACCAATTGAGGTAAGGATGCTGGTAGATGGGTAGGGTTAATATGCATCTCTAGGATTTATTTGGGATTTTTCAGAAGATTAGAAGTCCCCTTAAATCCATTTATTCAGAAACTGCAGAAGTGAATTCTTGGAGTTCATTTGATATTTTTACATTGGACAAGGTGGGTTTTTGAGTTTAGATGGTCCCAAATGTGAATACACACTTAGGGGAATTTTCCCAAGATTTATTGTGGCTTCAAAGTATTTAAAACATTTATTTTATCCTTTCTACCATTTAAGAAAAAGGGCAAAAAGAATTACTGAAACTCCTCAAAAATATTTATTTTTGAAGTGGGATGATAGGGTATAATATATAGGACTCAATTGTGCTTAAAGTTAGGGAAGTGTTTTAGCAAAAAACCAAACTTTCCCTTGAGAAAGGAGTTTTGGAGATTTTGTCTATTAAGGAGATTAATTAGATTTGGAGCCATAATAATTATGGATAATATTTGATAAATCTTGGTGATCAAGGTAGATGATGTATCCAAGGTGTATCAAGCATTTTCAACCTTGGTATTGGAGAATCCAAGTTGATTTTGGTGAAAACTAGAGATTTAACGATCTTGGGTTTGTTTTCATGCCACCAAAACCTTGCTGGATCTTGGAGCTCAGGGATCCCCTTGGGGCATGGGATATATGGATGGATATAACAAGTGATTTATATTTCAATGGTGTAGAGGTTTGAGCTTGATCCTGCTTGAGCTCACCAAGACAGGCTTTCAAACTTTGAATAAAATAAGCCTGCCAAAGCAGATTATCAAATAGCCTTCAAAACCTTGTGGGTTTAAGCATCATAAAGATCCACTTGGAACAAGTGAAGTAGATATTGATAGGCCTATATGAGTAGAACACAACCATGTAGATAGTTGGTCCATAGAAGGTTGGGTGGTGGTGTGAGCTTCTAGCAAAGTAGGCATGTTGACTAGATTTGCAGGAATAGTTATTTTCTTGCCTGCAAAACCATCAAGAACAAGTGGGTTGGAGGATGATATAACCAAGGGCAAGAGTGGTCCTTGGTATTACTTAGGATGGTTAAAAATATGATTCAAATGCATTTGCAAATATGCACAAGGGTTGAGAAAATGAGGCACTCAAAAAGGTGATGTTGAAACAGATTTCAGACTTAGTCAAATTTGGCAGTTTCGAGGATTTTGACTAGAGGATGAGAGGGGATGTTTTTGATGGGTTGCAAGGTACCCAAGCATCATCAAGTGGACGAGGTTGAAGATTAGATTGAGTGAAAGTGATCCATGCTTGATAATGGTCTTCATTGCCTTAGAAGCTTCTAGAATTAGATCACTTCAGAGCTGATCTGGTTAAGGGTTTTAGATGATCACCTAGTAACTAGAGATCAGATCCAGGTTTGTATTCTTGCTTAGGGTTTGGTGATTTTAGAGTATCTTTATCCTAGTGGATGAGCTCCTAGAGTATCTCATACTACTTCTAGGAAATCAAGTCAAACAGCAGATCAAGGCAACTCATCTTACAAATAAATCAACCACTACTAGGGTTACCATCAAGCCTAGCTCGAGGTACGAATGGGTATTTTTAAAAGGTTGGAGTTTGAATAAGGTAAGAGTCCTTGGTATCCCTACCAAGAGTAGAATTCAAAAGTTTTATACAAGGTTTTGAGAATCCTAGAGGTAGGAGTAGTTGAAGGTTCTGTCTTGAGAACATAAGGATATTATAGTATATAGCTCTCCATAGTTTGATCAATAGAAGCTAATAAAATAGTTTGGGAAGCAAGGGCATCTTGGCTCAGCTTTTTGAAATGCCAGAACCTTCGAGAACATATAAAATGAGCCAGGATAGTTTTGTTAAATAGCTTTTGTCAACTGATGGTGAGGTAAGGAGTATCATATGGTATACACCCTCATGCCCAATCACAAACAAACAACAAGCAAACATTACACCAATGAACAAGAAAAAGTTTTTGTTCCCCCTAATTTTTGCATTCTGGACAACTAATCAGGGTTGCTAAAATTGGGATGTTACAAGACCATGGCCAACTTGGGTTTGCGCTCGGCTCGGGACCCCGAGCCCTCGCCACGTTGGCGCTTGCTCTTGCGAAAGATGTTACCGATTTTGTTCATCTTGACGCACTGAAAAAATTCACCATAAAACCTTAGGCATATAGTTTCTACATGATATATGAACGATCCTACGTGGAAAATTCAATCTTATTATGAGAAATCAATAGGAAAAAAAATAAGCTTGATTTCATCCACTTTATCAATCTGAGAGTTCAACCATAGAAATCTGAAAATAAAGCATGGATAGAGAGAGAAACATACCGATCTATTGATTCCCCCACTCAAACAAACGAAATTCCCGAAGAATCAAGAGTTCTAGGTGGGTTTTGAGAGGTTTGGAGAGAGAATATGAGAGAAAAAGTGAGGAGGGAGAAGAGATCTAGCCGCCCCGGTGCGATTTTGTTGGGGCGATACCCCGGGTAGGGTAACGCCGGGATATAAAGGACGAGTTAGCCGGGGTACAACACGGTCAAAGCAAGTGCTGACCAGGTCACCTCAAGGCAGGCCGAACCACGGAGTGGCCCAGCCCGTGGAGCATCTCCTTAACCATAGTCCGGCCAGCATAAAATATATGCCGACCATGTTTATCTCTGTTTTGCAGCTATCTTGGTAGCCAGAATAGCCACATGCTAGCCGGATTATACTATGGCTTCGAAGAGAAGGAAGGAATCTCTCGCTGGTCAAAATGTAGCTTTATTAGCTGTACCATGAGTGAAGCAAAGAAAAGAGAAGGACTAGCGAGTCAGGGCGACCAAGGTAACGCGGGTGATGTCGGCTGACATAGCCCGTGTCTGGTGATGCTTAAAGGAAAATATTACGTTACGGGTTACGTCCAAAGCCCGGACGAGCCGTTAAAGAGAATAAAGAAGCATCTAGCTTTAGTCGAGGGGCATATTCGGAGAATATGCTGCCACGTGTGCCCTAACTTTGTAACCCGGGCTACCCTATATAAGAGCATCGGGACCTCTATAGAGGGGGATCGATCATTTTCTTTGTCTAAGGTAGAACTCTAGGGCTAGTTAGTGGGGAGTAAGAGACACTGTCTCCTTCTCACCAATAGCTTGAAGAGCATTTGTAAACACCACAGATAGAGAGAATACAAGAAAATCAGTGCATGGAATCACCACGTTCTCCCTCCCTAGATTCCCCTAGCACACATTGCCCCATCTTTAGCCTATCCATGGCATCTGCCGTGCCACCACCACGACAGTTGACGCCGACCGTGGGGCTGGCGGTGCTAGCAGGGGTGAAAATCTGGACGGGAAGCTTCTCCAACACCGGTGAGTGCGTCAGCTCCGGCTTGGTTCAGCACTTTGTAGCGCTGGACTACGTCAGCGACAATGCAGGAAGCTTTGGCAGGAACCCCCCTCCGCGCAACGGCGTATTCATCAAGATTGGCATGCCCAAGATCTACGTCGCCGTGGACGAGTCCTACGTTCATCCGTGGCACATCGTCAAGGGAGGCGAACCACCTCTCAGCGCATCACGTTGAGTGCGTATCACTCACCCCACCAGTAGCGTTGAGGTCCTGATGACCGCACCAGACGTGGAACCGAGCAAGGGCCCTCCACCAGAGCCGGAGGTCACGCCAAAGCAGACCAGGTCTAGGTTTCATCCACTAGAAAGGCCAGAGAATGTGCTCCAGCAAGCAATAGATAGCCTATCAACACCAATAGCACATGTGGTAGATCCGGCTCAGGCACAAACTGAGTTAGAGGAAACTAGTCGAAAATATTAGCTGGGGCAAAGAAGGTAGCATAGCTGCATCTGTCTTTGAACATCACCTTGAGAGGATATGCTAAGGCAAACCGCATAGATGGAGTGAAAATCTGGAGTACGAACCTCATTACTGAGATTGACAAGGAATACGAGCCTAGGCCGGGTTAGATAGCCACGATAGTAACAGGAGGGTTGGACAAATACAGTACCCCGACAAAGAACCTCAGGGTAGCAAACGCGGCCGCGTCCAAGTTAGAGGGTTTAAGAGAGGCCCGGCAAAGGCAACAAGAGAGAGTGAATCACTTGCTGAGAGTTGCTTGCCAGCAAAATGAAGAAATGAACATGGCAAACCCGGTGCCACCAGGAGCATCACATGTGGTACATTCGGCCAGGAATAACCTGGCAAGATCCGGAGGAGCCGCGTTGTCTCCGGGTCACAATCCCAGGAGAGAAGAAGTAGTAAACTCCGGGAGAAGACACAAACAGATGGTTCCCTATGATCTAGTAAGGGCCGGAAAAGGCAAAACTGTGCAAGTTGATGATGATCGGCACAGTACCAGCCGAGGTGTGGCTGGCCGAGGTAACCGTGACCAAGGCAATGCCGGTTAGAGAAATGCAGCCAACGGCAATGCCGAACAGCGTGATCTCGGGGGAACGGGGCAAAATATGCCTCAGCAGCAGCAACAGCGTGCACCTCGGTAGGAGGGGAGTACAAGACAAGCAGCACAACCGCAAAATGCTTGCCTGGATCAGGAAAGGTACAATGATGGTTATTCGGCTATGATCAACGACGGATACCCCAGACCGGATCACCACATAATTGGGTCAAGGTTGGGAAGCAGGAACTTGCAGCCGGATGATGCGAGGCTGAAACTGGATAGAATTTATAGGTGGAAGCTAATTGAGGTACAAGGTCCACCAAGGCCAACATGTTTTGGGCCATGGATCATGAAGGAGCCGCCAGTGCCGAACTTTCAGCTCGCCAGAGGAACCCGATGTTGGAAATATGCGCTAGAGACAAATAGTAGTAAGGACTATTATCATATTTCATATAGTTTATGATTAAGTTTTATATCATGCTATAACTGTATTGAGTGGAAACATCAATACATGTGTGATATACAAACAACCAGGGGTTCCTAGTGAAACTCTAGTCACTGGTTCATTGGTCAATAGATGATCATGTTTCCTGATCATGTGGCATTTATGCAAGTTGGAAATGGAGTCATCTGAATGAGATGATGAACCAATACCCAAGCTAAACATCGTGACCAGATCATGTCACGAAATTCAAGTTACAATGATTAGAAATGGATCCTCGTAGACTATTCCTTAGACCGTGAGGCTATATCAATCATTGTCTCCCGAGAGTGCTTAGATAGCATCAAACGCCATCTGGTAATACGGTGGTTATAAAGGTGTGTTTAGTTATTCGGAGGAAACCGTAGAGGAAATATATGTCAAGAGCGGGATTTGTCCGTCCATGTGATGGGTAGATACTCAAGGGCCCACTCGGAGAAGTTATATCCAATAGTTGCGCAACGTGTGATTTGATCACGGGGATATCACTTGTCGGAACGAGTCAGGTACCATTGTTCAGTAACGAGATTGAACATGACATGGTGATGTCATTGATCATATCTCAGGCAATGCAAGTATCGAGAGACAAAGGGAATAAGACACGACTGTCTCGGTTCAAATGATGAAAGATCTTCGTGGAACGCACAAGGGTCACATGGCCATCCAGGTCCCTCTATCGATCATTGGTGCGGGAGTGTCCCGACCATGTCTGGAGTGTTCCCGAACCGTGGGGTATCACTCTTAAGGGCTTGATGATGCTTAGACAGTGTTTATAGGATCGGTAGAATAACTGAAGAAAAGAAGGGAGAAAACCGGAGGATGTCCTGAGTGGAGGTGGACGGTGTTCCATAGCCACCGGGATTGAATAATATCTGAATGAATATTAAATATTGATTTAATCATTTATTCATAATTATTTAATAAAGAGAAAATCAATTAAAGGTCAAAAAGGCTTAATCGGCCAATTCCGGAGGGAGAGGGACCATTAGGGGAAAGGAGAGAGGGAGAAGGGGCAAGGGGGTGGCCGGCTGGGCCTAGCCCCCCCCTGCGCGGGGCTCACTATGTGGCCGGCAGCCTCCCCACCCCATCCTCTCCTTTAGTCCCACCCCGGGACTTTGAGGGAGGGTGTACCCCCTCCTCCTCTTATATATAGTGGGGTATTTGGCCAAGACAAATACACCAATAATCAATAAAGGTCTTCCCACTTTTGGGAGGACCTCTAATTGATATTTTCTCTCTCCCCCTCTCTCTCTCGTGACCGTGGTCCCAAGTCTGGACTGCGCGAGCGAGAGACATCTTCACTGCGGAGCACCGCTGCGGGATTCGAATCTGGGAGCTCTACTTCCGCAACTGCTACTGGATCGGGGAAGCGGGAGTCATCGTCAGGAACCGGACGTGTGTAACTCCCCGCGAGGTGTCACACTTAAGGCACTCAAGTCGTTGGAGCCAGAAGGAGCGCAATGACTTCATCACAACCTTGAGGTCGGCTTCGGTTCGTCTACATCAACCACGCTCTCCTGAGCGTTGACAACGCTTTTCGGTCTTCAAGGGTAAGTTCGTGAAAAGCCCCTCCCGTTACTATATTACTAATAGATAGGTCCTGGCAGCTTCAGGGGTTCAGGGGCGTAGGGTAGAATTTTATTGTTTTCATACGCGGAACCCCTACAGTGGTATCAGAACTAGATCTATGCGTAGTAATGCTAGTATGGATAGAACACACGAGATGTAGCGTGTGGGCGTTGATCTTTTAAGTTGTTACCCTCCCACGTGTACTTGTGTATACCGCTGTAATGCTTGATGAAGCGGCCCCCAACCTACTTTATGCGTTCATTCGCGAGACTGGTCCACGCTTGACATAAAGTGGCTTAAGGGGTGTCTATCTCTCTCGCATTAGTTAGTATACCATTTGCAACCGAGGGACCCAAAAGGGTGTAGTAGAGACAACTACTTGATCAGCGTTATGCAGAAAGTTTGTAGGTAAGAACGTTCTTGTGCGAAAGCCCATTCAGCCACGTAAAACATGCAAAGATAAAGTAGAGGCGTCTAACTTGGTTTTGAAGTGGGGCATTGCTTTGTGATATGGTTGTGGCAGACGTAAAGTGATTACCTTTTATTACGTAGTAGTAGATAGTCACGGAGGTGACGAACTACCACGCCGAAATGACACCGGTACCCTGGTGTCTACGGTGCCGGAACCCTGGCACCGGAACCCGGTGACGGCGGATGGAGATCACGACGTGAAGGACCATATCACATAGCATTTACATTCAATGTTATTGTTTGTATGTATTATTGTGTGCTAGTATTAGATACTCGACTGTACCCTAATAAGATGATCCCCTATTAAAATTACCAATGATTGTGTTCCCCCTTAGTGTGCACCGCCAAGAAAGTTCTTCGGTATGAGGCGATCCAGGGTTACAGGCCTAGGTGTCAGAAATATCCACATTCGCATACAATGGGTGTAAGCCATGTTGCAGAGTGAATACACTAAGGTTGAGTTGGCAAGCCTACCACGCCAGAGAAGCGTGGCCTCACAACACGGATGGTCGAAAGACCGAGCATGAGTCGCATGAATGATGTGACCGACGTTTAGCGTCCACCCTTGAACCCACATTGATGGCCGTGACTATTGGGGGAGATGTGGCTGATAGGGGTCGTGTTATCACTAGGAACCCTTTTGGGGATAGGCATTTCTGAGTGGAGTTATTATTAACTCATTTAATTATAAACTTAGTCTAAATTCCTTTTGCAATTATAAATGTAGATGACTCACTGTGAAGCTTACTTTGTCATTGAGGATTGGGTAAAGGGTGAGAAACTTAGACTTGATGGATCCAACTTCCCTAATTGGCTTGTGCGCCTAAATGATCTCCTTACTAGGAATCATGTGGTAGACTACATACGCTGCACGATGGATTTGACTGAGCCAGACTACTATGAAACCCCACAAGAGCTGGCAGACCGTTACTATCGTCAAGAGATGGCCACCTACATTCAGATAAAAATGCGTTACGGGATGGTGGATGAACTACATCCGCTCATGGGTGATCTTGATCCATATTCGATGGTGGATCAGCTGAGAGTAGAGTTCATAGGCCATGTGCGCATGTGGAAGCACGAGCTGCTTGGAGAGTTCCTTTCCATACAGATGGAGGAGCATACATGTCTGAAGAGTCACTTGGAGCGCATGCTGGATGCACATACAAGACTGGTTCACTTCGTGGATTACTAGATGGCTGATCCATTTGCGATAGACGTACTGCTTCGGTCATTGCCTCCCAGCTACGAAGGACATGTCCGGAGTAGCATCATGAGTGGTGATACGGAAGCATTGGATTTCCATGAGTTCATATTACGTTTTAGGAACGTAAAGGTTGAACCAATCACCGGAGAGGTCACCGATGACAAAGGTATATATTTGATATACAATTTTTAAATGTTATAATCTTGCAAACACATTGCAGTGTTAAGTATGTCTCATACTTGTTCTATTTTGCTGAAAACAGGTCCTTCTACATGAGAGGTCCTTGCTGGAGAGGAGGTGACGTTGCGTGTTGATGGCGAGCATGATGATGATGGCCGACGACACTCTCCCTCGACATTTATCATTTGGTTCGTGTTTAGGATGATTATTGTAACCAAGAGATTGTGAACTTCTTTAGTGTGTCTCACACTTCGTGAGACGGTTATTCATATGAGTTTGTAACAAACAGTTGTTCCACTTTTATGAATGATTTCTATTCGTGTTCATATCTTGGTTGATTACTTGTGAATTATCCTTGTTGTTTGAAACTAATTGATAATGCATGAACATTTCTAAAACATTAAAATGCCTTGTTTAAAAATACCCAACTTAATGATATGTTCATTAATGAATAAAAAACCATTGTTTGAATTCAAAGTTATGTGATAATATGTGAAAGACATTCGATTTCTTATCACATATAAATCATGCCTAAGTTCGGCAAAATAACTCGAACACCGTGTATTACTTGAATACAAAGTGTTTAAAGAATTGTTAAAAGTAAATACATATTCGATGTATTATGTTTTAATGAAAATGGTAATTATCATTATTGTTTAAATGTGTAAAGTAGTTTACCAAAGGAAACATGAATATGAAACTATTTGATTTGATCAAAGTGTTTCATTAACAAAGGGTATAAATATAAAAGAGATTTGATCAATAGTAATGAAATTCAACTTTATAAGAATGGCATAAAAGTAATTGTGGAATGCAAAGTGTTTTGAAACATCAAAATACAAAGCATCACAATGTTATATTAGATATCAAAGTAGTTGAACAGAAGGCACCAAATAAATCATTGTAGTGTAGATGTAGAGACCATTAGCTTAGAAATAGTTAGCACTCAATTAGAAGGCAGTAAACCATTTGAATTCGTGAGAGTTTTGGGGTTATTCGATATAACCAAAACAATAGAAAATAAGTCCTTGTAGCGTATTCATTGGAAATTTTGAATATGAAACCCATGGCTGAAACCAAAAGGAAAGCAAGATTAGTATTGCTTGGATTTTGGTACATTCTTGAGAAAGCTCACTTTTAGTGATGTTTCTCGATTATGGCGCAAATGGAAGATAGTGAAAAACATGATGAGGATTCAAAACCCTACGTTAGAGTGTTGAGAAGCGCAACGGACAACGGTCCTGAACGACTCTCTTCACAGAAGGAAAGAATCAATAATTTTGATCCTTGTGTTTTCCTCACTAGCGTTTTCAGTATATGAAGTAGGATTCAAAATGTATTGCACATCTTGTATGGAGACATTTGTGAATCACTTGTCATGATTCTTGGAATATGACATACCTACGAACTGTTAAGGAAAGAATGTTAAACTATAATTATGAGAAATCCTAAAAGCAAAATTCACTTGAGATTAGAGAGCAATTCATTGTTGAATCTCACAAGTAAAAGGGGTTACTTGGAATTTTCCCAAATGACTGCAAATTCATAGTAGGAAAAAGGGGGGTAAATGATAAAAGCACAATTTGTCAAGTATTGGACAAATTCAAATGAATTTGATTCAAGTGTGTTGAATGTCTACTTGATTTAAAACTAGTAAAGTACTAGTATCTCATAGTAAATCTCCAAGTTTGATATTTGATCAAAGGATTTTGAAATTATTCAAAATAGTGAGTGGATATGCAATTTGCATAAAATTGAGTGGGAGCTATGAAAGTCTTCCTGAAACAATATGTGATTGACATATTTTTAAGTGGGAACAATATAAGTCTCAAATTCAAATATGTAGGAACATATTTTGAGTGGGAACTTATAGGAGTAATTCTTAAGTATGTTAAGAATGAAAGCGCAAATATTTATAAATAATGATTTATAAGATGTAGAAGTTGATAATAGGTGTATTATGATATTATGTAGTATTCCTTAAGGGATTTTGAAAGGGTTTTTAGAATAGAAGTTAATTAAGGAACTGGTCCTTAATAACTCAAATTAGGAATAGTATTAAGTTTAACATCAATGGTTAAAAGAAAGGAAAAGGATGATCATCATCCACTATGTTGAGACATAGGTTCTTTCTTAGAAAACCATGATGATAACTTAGCATAATATGTGATCCAAATAAGGAACGTTTGAAAGTGATTGAGTTTGAATCTCAGAACGTTGAGCTAAGTTTGTCCACAGTGTCTAATAGAGAACTATAGACATGTTTTTCAAATCCATAAAGGATGACATATCTTAAAGCATAAAGGGTTATTCTATAAGGGAATATATTGGAAACTCCTACAGATACCAATTAAAGTCAAGTAGGAAGCAAGGTGAAAAAAACATCGAAAGTTGCACAGAGTGCACTAGTGTTTCGATGAATACATTTATAATAATAGATAAGGGTACCATCTAAAGTGTTGTATAAAGTTATGGCAGGGCTAGTTCGCTTTTAACATAGAATGATGTGTCCCAGGGCACAGTGCCCCTGAGAAAGCCCTCGAGGTTGATCTAACGTCACTGTAGGCTCCTGGAATCAGGCCTCGTTCTGCTGCCATAGCGACGATGCATACACACAAATGCTATCATGTGATGATAGAATATTAATGTCAATCAAGGTGACATTAGGAAGTTGCAAAGGATTTGGGACTGTAAAGTATAGACCCAAGGCTCAACCTTTTCCATGAGCAAGCATGTTTAGGGTACCAGGTATATGGTGCCAATGATTGAGAACAAATGCAGCTAGTGTATTTGTACTCTAGTGCAAGTGGGAGACTGTTGGAAATATGCCCTAGAGACAAATAGTAGTAAGGACTATTATCATATTTCACATAGTTTATGATTAAGTTTTATATCATCTTATAACTGTATTGAGTGGAAACATCAATACACGTGTTATATACAAAGAACCAGGGGTTCCCAATGAAACTCTAGTCACTGGTTCATTGGTCAACAGGTGATCATGTTTCCTGATCATCTGGCATTTATGCCAGTTGGAAATGGAGTCATCTCATTCTAAGAATGAGATGGTGAACCAATACCCAAGCTAAACATTGTGACCAGACCATGTAACGAAGTTCAAGTTACGATGATTAGAAATGGATCCTCGTAGACAATTCCTTAGACTGTGAGGCTATATCAATCACTGTCTCCTGAGAGTGCTTAGATAGCATCAAATGCCATCTGGTAATACGGTGGTTATAAAGGTGTGTTCAGGTATTCGAAGGAATCCGTAGAGGCAATATATGTCAGGAGCGGGATTTTTCTGTCCATGTGACGAGAAGATACTCAAGGGCCCACTCGGAGAAGTTATATCCAATAGCTGCAGAGCGTGTGATTTGATCATGGGGATATCACTTGTCGGAACGAGTCAAGTAGCACTATTCAGTAACAATATTGAACACGACATGATGATGTCATTGATCATATCTCGGGCAATGCAAGTATCGAGAGACAAAGGGAATAAGACACGACTATCCTGATTCAATGACGAAAGATCTTCGTGGAACGCACAGGGGTCACATGGCCATCCAGGTCCCTCTGTCGATCATCGGTGCGGGAGTGTCCCGACCATGTCTGGAGTGTTCCCGAACCGTGGGGTATCACGCTTAAGGGCTTGATGATGCTTAGAGAGTGTTTATAGGATCGGTAGAATCACCGAAGAAAAGAAGGGAGAAAACCGGAAGGATTTCGGTAAAACCGTAGTATGTCCAGAGTGGAGGTGGAAGGTGTTCCATAGGCACAAGGATTGAATAATATGTGAATGAATATTAAATATTGATTTAATCATTTATTAATAATTATTTAATAAAGATAAAATCAATTAATGGTCAAAAAGGCTTAATGGGCCAATTCCGGAGGGAGAGGGCCCATTAGGGGAAAGGAGAGAGGGAGAAGGGGAAAGGGGCTGGCCGACTAGGCCTACTCCCCCCCCCCCCCCCCCCGTGCCGGGCCCACTAGGTGGCTGGTGGCCTACCCACCCCCTCCTCTCCTTTTGTCCCACCCCGGGACTTTGAGGGAGGGTGTACCCCCTCCCCCTATATATAGTGGTGTATTTGGCCAAGATAAATACACCAATAAGCAATAAAAGTCTCCCCACTTTTGGGAGGACCTCTAATTGATATTTTCTCTCTCCCCCTCTCTCTCATGACCGTGGTCCCAAGTCTGGTCTGCGCGAGCGAGAGACATCTTCACCGTGGAGCGCCGTCGCGCTGCGAGATTCGGATCTGGGAGCTCTACTTTCGCAACTGCTGCTGGATAGGGGAAGCGGGAGTCATCGTCAGGCACCAGACGTGTGTAACTTCCCGCGAGGTGTCACACTTGAGGCACTCAAGTCGTTGGAGCCAGAAGGAGCAAAAGGGCTCCATCACGACCTTGAGGTCGGCTTCGGCTCATCTACATCAACCACGCTCTCCTGAGCGTTGACAACGCTTTTCGGTCTTCAAGGGTAAGTTCGCGAAAATCCCCTCCCATTACTGTATTACTAATAGATAGGTCCTGGCAGCTTCAGGGGTTCAGGGGCGTAGGGTAAAATTTTATTTTTTTCATACGTGGAACCCCTACACCCGAACCTACGATGGTAGTACTAGGCTAGAGGATTGTCTGATCGATTACGCCACGGCGGTCAAGATCGCAACAGGAAATTTGAGATGGGCAGTAAGGTATGTGCCACGGATGCTGGAAGGACCAACGCGAGTTTGGCTGAACAATTTGCCGCCAGGAAGTGTCAACTGTTGGCTGGATTTCGAGGAGTTGTTCGTTAGAAACTTCTCAACCACGTACAAGAGGCCAAACAGGCCACAGACTCTAGCGCTATGCCGGAAAAGACCGAATGAGCCAGACCGAGATTTCCTGACTCGGTGGTGCAACGTGTGTAACTCGTGCGAGGGATTAATTGAGTCACAAGCTATTCCGTGGTTCGCTCAGGGATGCAGATATGGAAGTATGATGTGGCAGAGGCTACAGCGAGACATGCCAACCACTTTGGCTAAGACGACTCGGATCGCGGATTCATATGCCTTGGGAGATCCAACGCAGCCCCGGCTAATGTCGACCGAGGCAAACGAGGAATATTACAACCGAGATGGCTCTGGATCATCAAAGAGGAATGATTTCCAAGGAAAGAGAAGTTATGAGCACCCAGATTACTGATATAACTCAATGCAGGTAGCAACGGTAGACCGGGATCAACCCAATGCCGGTGCCAACCAACGCCAAAAAACTGGAGGACAAAACTGGCAATAGAAAAACGAGGGGAAAAAGCCTTGGACCCCGGAGCAGAAAAAGCAATGGCAAGAGCGAAAAGATAGACCGAGGTATACGTTTGAGTCCAGGTTGGATCAACCTTGCAAGTTCCATACGCCAACCCGAATAGTCCGGCAAATCATACAATCAGGCAATGAGAATGGATGAGAAAGCTAGGAATGAGGCACCTCGGAACGAAGCACCTAGGAATGAGGCACCACGACAACCGTTACTAATAGGGGAGAATGGACATCAACTAATGTTGCCTCCACCTCCACTGAGGTATGAGAATTAGGAAAGAAGGGATGCAGTACATCAGGTAGGCAGTAATCAGCAACAAGGTCAGGCTTACCACGAGAATGAGGGACGAAACGAGTACAAGGAGCATCATCAATGCTGCTATGTGTTCACCATGGAATAAAATGACCAGAAAAGCTTGCAGCGCCGGCATATGGAGGTGAACGCGGTAATGCTGGAGGTAGTGTGATACATGCCCTGGGCGTATCAAGAAATCACATGGAGTATCAAGGACCACCCAAAGATCATGCCTAGCCCTGGGACCTATGCTCTGGTCCTGTATCCAATGTTCATCGGGCCGAATATCAATGTGAAGTTTTCAAAGGTACTGATCGACAATGGCAGTAGTATCAACATTATGTACAAGGATACCATGCACAAGTTGGGAATAACAGAGAACATGTTGCAAGCAACAAGGACCACTTTTCATGGCATTGTACCGGGTATTTCATGTGAGCCAATTGGTAAGGTCCAGGTTGATGTGTTATTCGGCACGAGAGACAATTGCCAGACCGAAAATTTGGAGTTTGAAGTGGTGAATCTGGAGAGCGCTTATCACGCGTTACTCAGCAGGCCAGCGCTAAACAAGTTCATGGCAACTACCCACATCAGTTACCTTAAGATGAAGCTGCCCGGGCCAAGGGGCGTGATAACTATATCAGGGGACTTCCGGCGTTCGATCGAGTGCGCATCAGCCGGATCTAACTTAGCCGAGTCACTCATGATAGCTCAGGAAAAAAGGAAAATACTAGAGGTGGTGGCATTGGCTCAATCCGCGCAACAGCATATGCAAGCTCTGACCAACCCGCACGGGAGCGTATCATTCCAAGCAACCAAGGATACGAAGAAAGTGCCAATCGATTATCAGTTCCTAGAGCGCCCTGTAACCATTGGTGTTGGGTTAATCAGCAAATAGGAAAGCGAGCTCGTCAACTTCCTCCGTGAGAATCATGATATATTTGCTTGGTCTACTCAGGATCTGCAAGGTGTAGCGAGGGAGTTGGATGAGCACTCACTAAACGTAAGACCCGTGGCTACGCTGGTAAAGCAACCTCTCCGACCCTTCGCCAAAGACAAAAGGAAAGTCATTGGGGATGAAATAGCTAGGCTCCTAGCGGCTGGATTTATCATGGAATTACTCTACCCGGATTGGCTCTCTAATGAAAAAGGTAGACAAATTCACATGGACGCCACAGGCGGACCTTGCGTTTCGAGAGTTGAAAAAGATGTTGTCTACTGCGCCGATCCTAGCAGCACCACTACCCAAGGAGCTAATGTTGATCTACGTAGCCGCGACGAACCGAGTTGTAAGTGCAGTAATCATAGTGGAGCGTGAGGAAGAAGGAAAGTCGGTGCAAAGGCCGGTGTATTATCTGAGCGAGGTATTGTCAGTTTCAAAACAGAACTACCCTCACTGTCAAAAGATGGCGTACAGCGTATATATGTCGGCCAAGAAACTCATACACTATTTTGAGGAACACCCCATCAAGGTGATATGTGAGGCACCCATTTCGAAGATTATGAGTAACAAAGATGCAAGTGGTCGGATAGCAAAATGGGCAATCGAGTTGTCTCCATATGCACCACAATTTGATAGAAGAGATGCTATCAAGTCGCAAGCCATGGCGTATTTCTTTGTGGACTAGGCTGAAATGCAATACGAACCACCTCTGCCGAACTCCAATTACTGGTGAATGCACTTCGACGGATCAAAACTGAAAGATGGGTTGGGCGTCGGACTAGTGCTTACCTCGCCCAAGAAGGATCAACTGAAATATGTCCTTCAAATCCACTTCAGCTCCTCGAATAATGTGGCGGAGTACGAAGCATTGGTACATGGTCTGAAAGTAGCAAAAGAAGTAGGGATACGTTGGATACAATGCTTTGGAGATTCCGATTTGGTGGTGCAACAAGTGTCTAGAAATTGGGATGTCTTGGATGCTAACATGGCCCTTTATAGGTTCCATGTTCAAAAGATAAATGGATTTTTCGAGGGGTGTGAGTTCCACCACATACCTCGGATTGAAAACGAGGCAGCAGATACGTTGTCCAAGTTAGGCTCATCCCGGTAGCCAATCCCGCCAAATGTTGCTTTGGAGCACCTGAGAAAACCATCTATCACGCCCTCAGCCGAATAAGATTCGATTTATATCCCGGCACTCTCTGGATAAGGAGCTGCACCTATGGAGATAGAGTGGGGAAGCACCTCAGCAAACCCGGGGACTGCTTCAGCAAACTCGGGGACTGCCTCAGCAGACCCGGGGACTGATCAGCCTGATCCGGCAGGAGTTATTTCGGTTGATGCGATGGAAATCGATGAGGAACCATTTTCCGTCTTGACAGTACCAGTTTGGGACAAGCCAATCTTTGATTTCCTGAAAGAGGGAATCTTGCCGGACGACGAAATAATCTCAAGGCAGATCTAGAGAAGGACAAAGGCATATACCATTATCAATGCCAAACTATACAAAACAAGTGTGATAACAATACTACAATGGTGTGTTGATCCGGAGGAAGGACTTGACATTCTCCGGGATATTCACCAAGGGGAATGTGGCCACCATGCCTCCTCAAGGGCATTAGTGGCAAAAGCTTTCCGGCATGGATTTTATTGGCCTAGTGCTTTGGATAAAGCAGAGGACTTGGTGAGATAATGCAATGGCTGTCAAAGATACGCCACGAAAACTCATCTACCAATGTCAGAACTGAAAACTATCCCCATTACCTGGCCATTTGTTGTATGGTGCCTAGATATGGTAGGGCCATTTAAGCCGGATAAAGGAGGGATGCCCCATATCCTAGTCATGGTTGACAAATTCACCAAGTGGATTGAGGTGAAACCAATTCGGAAATGCGACGGGGCAACAACAGTAAAATTCCTCAAGGATATAATTCTAAGATATGGCTATCCCCATAGCATCATAACTCATAATGGAACAAATTTCACGGAAGGAGCATTTGCGAGGTTCTGCCGAGAAAAGAAAATCCGGCTAGATGTCACCTCAGTTGCCCACCTCGCATCGAACGGGCAAGTGGAAAGATCCAACGGACTAGTTCTGTCTGGGATAAAACCCCGGCCCATAGAGCCGCTACAAAGATCAGCGGGGTGCTGGATAGAAGAAGTACCAGCGGTACTATGGAGTTTAAGAACAACTCCGAATCGATCAACAGGCTATACGTCATTCTTTCTGGTATATGGGGCAGAAGCTGTATTACTAGCCAACATAGAGCATGATTTGCCGAGGGTCAACCAATACATAGAAGCCGAAGTGCGTGAATCCTGGCAAAATGATGTTGATCTATTGGAAGAAGCGAGAGAACTGGCATTGTCCAGATCCGCCATATATCAGCAAAACCTCCGACGCTTTCATAGCCGAAAAGTAAACTCCCGAGTCTTTCAAGAAGGTGACCTGGTACTCCGGTTGATACAGCGCACTACTAGCATGCATAAGTTATCCCCTCCATGGGAAGGACCTTTCATTATAAGCAAAGCCTTGCACAATGATTCCTACTATCTAATTGATGCACAGCCCCAGGAAAAGAACAAGGCGGATAGGTCCGGAGAGGAATCTAAGCGACCGTGGAATGTAGCACTACTTCGTCCTTTCTACACCTGACAAAGAGGTGAATGTATCCGAGTTACTCATATGTCGGTATGTATAACGGCAATGAGCCTATTAATAAAACTTTGGCACCCAAGGAGAGACTCGGGGACTGCTGTAAAAATTGCCTTTCTTGTTTTTTGCATTTTTTTTCGGGTTAAGTCGCTTATATCTTAGTCGGATTAGTAATGTGTGAGGACCAAAAACTCAAATCTTTGACTTTGCTACTGTCCAACAAGAATTGGCTTCATGTCAAGCAAGAGAACAAGTTTGGAATGGCAAAGCACATGAAAAACGACTAAGGAAAAGAACTTAAGCGGGCTGATATTGGTTTTCTGACTAACCCTTGGTTTATTACATTTATCTAACGCTGGATCATTTTGAGCTAGTCTCAAAGTTTCAAGTATTGTTAAATCAATTTTTTGAACCTCGGAATCGTAAGTCAAAAAGCCGAACCAAGGTAGACGCGAGCCGAGTCAAAAATTGGGGCAATAAGAAAACGAAATTGGGGGACTTCGCCCACGACAATCCAGCATTAAGAACTTAGTTCCGCACAATAAGTAGTAGCACAATAAGTACTTAGATACATTTCCACCCGGCATCCCGGGGATCTGACAAATATGATAAGTGTTTTTAAGGAGCAAGAGGAGCAGTTGAATCATCAGCCGAAGAAGGAGGTACTTCGGAATGTGTGTGGGGGGGACGTTAGCCTCGGCTCCGTCCTCCGGATGGGCCTCGCCGTTGACGAGGGTTTAACTCGTCAATGCCCATTGTTATGGACTTGGCTTTTGGAGAAGGAGGGAGCGCTGGAGACATCTATCAGCTAGCAAACAAGCACACAGGGGACAAAGATTTACCCAGGTTCAGGGCTCGTAGAGGTCCCTACTCCTGCTTGCCTGCTCGTGGAATTATCAAAGGAACCGAAGGTTACAATGGTGCGCAGATGCAATCTGGCGAGGGTTGTGGAAACTAGGGTTGTGTGTGTCCTCCTCGCCGCCCCCTCCTAGCCCTTATATAGATAGGCTAGGTCTCGGGTAGCAGGTCGAGTCGGTTACAAATTAGGGTTTTCCCCTTCAAACTTTCTATCTTTAACTTCTTCTTGTTCTTCAAGCAATCGAGAGTCCGTAGGTTACTCGAGTCCTTCTTTGGGCCTTGGCGACACCGTGGGCCTGTACGTATTTAGACCGTATATACCAAGCTCGAGTACCTGTAGGGTATACCCATGTCAGTGGCCCCCGAGTGTCCAGTGGAATCGCAGATTCGACTGGGGACTTTTTGAAGTCTTTCAAGTGCCTGAACGAGTGTATTTCGACTTCTTTATTTGTGTCATAGGGATTGTTGATGTACGTGCCTGATATAACCGATGTATCGATATCAGTTAACCACCTTAGGGTGAAACAACGCAATCTACTCAAACTCGAGTCCCCGGACACGAATCCGGAAAAATGCTGGTGTAATTCGACTCAAGCTGCGGAGGTCTTACAGGAGTCGAATTCCAGTTATATGGGTGTGAGCACTCGACGCGTCCGTCAAGGCATGTTCATTGTACCTGTAGGCACGGATACATTTCTGGTAGTGCGCAGCTAATGCGTTGCCAGGACTTATTCAGGTCTTACCTTCATGCTGTAAGCGCGGCATCCGAATTTTATCATCGCGGAGACGATTCGGGTGACCCAGGAGACGCAGTCTCTTTGTAGGGGGAAATTATGAGTCGGTGTCGCCATGAGCTTCGAGTGTGGATGTTATCAACACACAGTTTTTTGTACAAATAATCATAGGGTGCGCAACCAGCGCTCCCTATGGGAGTAGCCCCCGAGTGCCTGGTTGAGTCAAAGACTCAGGTAGGGACTGAAGAATAATTTTGCGACTGCTGTCGTCTTTTGTTTGCTTGTTTCAATCGAATTTGTTTCTGGAGCTCCCTATGGGAGTAACCCATGCCTATAGTCAAGCCACGCTGTGAGTGGTTGGGTTTGATTTCATTATCCATGTTCCTGAAAAAGAAAAAAGAAAGAAAAATCGTAGGGTGCGCGACCAGCGCTCCCTATGGGAGTAGCCCCCGAGTGCTTGGTGGAGTCGAAGACTCGAGCAAGGACTAAAGTAGTCGAAGGTTTCTACTGCGTAGCTTTGATGACATCAGTGCTGATGCTTTCATGACCTCAGTTGCCCGCGTGAGCGAGTTTGATGGGACATGACGAGCAGTGGGTCCCACTTTCTGACTTTGATTTGACTGGGCGTGCGTAATCTTTATTTTAACTGCGCCTCCTCGATTTCCACGCGTAATGGGAGTAGTGGAGGGATGGTTCACGCTTCCACTCCTCCACGTGTCTAACATGATGTTTGCCACGCGTCCAGTAGGGTTTTTCTAAGCCGTTGGATTGCATCTTCCAGGGGTTAAGTAGCAGCGCTGCGACGGTAATTTTCTCATCTTCTCTCATTCATCCTTTGCTTCCATCGCCATTGCCGCTGCTCCTCTGCTTTCTCTACGCTCGTTTCTTCCACGACACTGGACCAGCTCCACTCGTTTCCGAGCTACTTCCTTGGCTCGCATCGCCGTCGCGCAATGGGGAAGAAGAAGGGAGGCACTAGGGCTGATTCCGTGGCCACCGTTGCCGCGGTGAAAAAGAAGGGCGGCTCCGCCGCTGCGGGCACCAGCACCGCTGTCGGCGGGAAGAAGAAGGCCGCAGGCACCCGCGTCACGAATGGTGCGTGGCGCCCCGTCCATCATCAAATCATCTGATCCCCGTCTTCTTCCATAGTCGCCGACGCGCGCGTCCCCGGCGGTGAGATAATTCCTGTTCCTCCCGCTGGTTTTCGAGTGATGTTTTTAGCATTCATCATTCGCGGTCTCTCCTTTCCTCTTCACCCCTTCTTTAGGGGCCTCCTTTGTTTTTACGGGCTTCAGCTCCATCAGCTGTCCCCGAACTCTATCCTCCATATCTCTTGCTTCATCACTCTCTGTGAGTGGTGGCTCGGAATCGAGCCGTACTTCAGCCTCTTCAAGCGCCTCTTCAAACTGAAGCGCCAATCTGTATCTGGCTCTTTAGTCTATGATGTAGGTGGTTGCGGAATCCACGTCGACCCATCCGCCACCTAATCCGTGATGAGAACGCTAATAGTGACCACTTCGGACTCGCGCCCTTTGATCCCGCGACGCCGTGCAGGAGGATGCGCTCCTGGAAGAATGTAGTCATGCTTGGCGAGTCCGCGGAGACAGATGTGCTGTACAGGCGCATCTGCGACCTCGAGAGTTGCATAGGCAAGGAGGAGGGAGGCTGCGCTCTCATTCGCACTTGACTGCACCGTCCCGTGTAGCCCCTGCAGGCCAGAGTCCACCCCATGTTTCAGTGGGCTGGCGCTGATGATGCCACTCGCGTGTCTGCCGATGGCATATCCGCGAGTGAGGTGGACAAGAGGGTTCGACTGGTCACCAAGTACACCGTCAAGGATGTACTCCCTAGTGAGCCAGTTGTTCCTCCATTTGATGCTACTAACCCTCCTCCTGAGTTATAGTTGTGTTACGCAGTAGCTAAATTTGTCGATTGCTTCTCTGTTGTTTTACTTGCTTTCTGCTGAATTCATTGTCTACATGCAGGATTAGGCGGTGTCACCTTGTATGCTCCATCTCCCTGAGGGGATTATTCCTCGCGAGGCCTTGGAAGAGGACGAGTCGGAGTCGACCGTCCCCTCTGATGTGGAGGAGGAAGCCCCCGAGTCCGGTAGTCCGGATACTCGCAATCGTTTGCGCAGCGAGGATTCCGATGTGTCATCTCCTTCGACTCTAGAAGGTCCAGGTGTTGATGTAGAGTTGCCGATACCTGCTATTCCTGTCAGCGCCGTGGCACCATCTTCTCGCAAGAAGATGCGATTGCCCAAGGAGTCCTCATCGGAGTCGGGGGAGGCCACCTTTGACTTTGATAAGTTTGACTGGTAAGTTTTCTAGTTCACTTGTTCTTCTCTGTTTTTTCCTTGTTGGCTCGTCTCGGAGTTTTCCCTTTCTCAATGTGGGTTTTTTCTTGCAGTCAAGAGGCGTCGTCGTCCTCTGGCGATGTCCAATTTTTGAAAGAATCAGAGTCGCGACCTCAGGGGCCAAGAAAGAGGTCGAGCACGCTCCTTCCCCTCCATTGGCGGCCCACTCCGGGCACAACTCTTCCAGTTCTCCTCATGCAGGGGAGCATCGAATGGTTGCCCGGATGATGGTACAGCAGACATCTTCCCATTCATTGGAGGATCATGTAACTGTAGATTTTTTCCTTGTAATGTTGCAGTCGATGTTCTCTACTGCTTCTGATGATCCTTTTGTTGTGCAATAGCTCCTTGTGAAGGAAGCCGCTCATTTGGCGGAGCAAGTTCTTGCGATGGGCCGTCAGCATGCGATGCTGGAGACGCGTCATCGCGTGGTTGAGAGTGAGCATTCTACACTTCTTCTTCTTTTTCTTCTTCTTCTTCTTCTTCCCCTTTGATATAGTCAACTGATAGTCAACTTTTGTTTGTCGTGTAGCTGAGCATAATGCCCTATTGCGTGACGCCGCCACCTTGGAGAAGACACTCGCCGCGGCTGTGAAGGGTCACGATGAAGCAATCGCAGTGCGTGATGAGGCGCAAAGGCACAAAGAGGATCTGCATGCCTCGTTCGCAGCCAGGGAGAAGTTGTTCGAAGAACAACTGTTCTCAATTGCCAAGGCCCTCTAAGGTACTTTGTCTGTGGATATTTCTATCCTTCTCTGCTTCGAATGTCTTTGCCGGTGGCGCTGAAATTTTTGTCCATGTGTGGATTTATGTATAGATGCTGGCGATTTGAGCTTTGACCCATAGGCCCTTCGTCGTGATGACGCTCTGGCGGGTGCACTGTCAGCAGTCGAAGACCACAGCACCGTCGTGCAGGACACGCTCTCCAAGGCCAAAAGCGTACTTAGTCGCCTTCGGGAGGAGCTGATGCCCAAGGCGGAGCTAGTCGAGAATATAGACGAGCTGGTGGAGTCACTCGCCGGAGGTGTGCCTTCCAGCTTCAAGAACTCGCTTCGCGCGGCCGGCACGTCCATGTCACTTGCCATGGTGCAGGCCCACAGAGTCGAGATTGATCATTCCGCGGTGTCGAAGGCAATGCCTGTTAGCACGGACGGTCAGCAGGTAGTCTTTGCTCCTTTCATGACTGCCTATGGCAAATATGGGCATCATCTGATAAATACTGTTGCGAAGTACTCTGAGGAGCTTCAATGTGCCAAGAAGGCAGCGAAAGCTTCGGCATCAGGGGCTGCCGGAAAGTCAGTGGCATCTGACACTGCCATGGACTCGATGAAGCCCCTGAAGCCGTCGAAGTGGAAGAAGCGCGTTGCTCCTTAGTGGTCTTTGTAATAGTTGACTAGTTTATGTCCTTTTGTTAAGAACATGCCTACTGGCGAGTGTATCTGTTGATACTTTTGCTAGTCTTGAATGCATCTGAACCTTTTGCCTTTGTAATTATTTGGTCGCCTTATTTGTTTCTATCTTGACTTGTGGTAGGGTTCATCGAGTAATCCTTTGAGGGAAACTCAGGACTCGCCGCCTCTTGATGATGCTTTGGGATCGCCGCGCTCCAGGGTAGATGAACTATCCCTTCTCTCGCGACTGCACGACCGCGTGAAGCAGCTGGAGTGTGAGTTGCCCATGCTCCGCGGTAACGCGGATGTATGGAAGTCGAAAGCGGAAAAAGCCGCCGCCCGAGAGCAGTATCTGCTTGGCGAGGTGACACAGCTGGGCGACCAATTCAAGTGTTAGTTTGCTTGCTCTTTGTCTTTTCCTTGTAGTCACT
Organism: Avena eriantha; assembly: GCA_910589775.1. NCBI lineage: Eukaryota > Viridiplantae > Streptophyta > Magnoliopsida > Poales > Poaceae > Avena > Avena eriantha. The sequence continues at coordinate 451,219,920 of OU342741.1, read as the reverse complement.
CGCGATGTTGTACTTATGCTGCTGCTCGCTGCTTCGTGTAGTTGTCAACACGCGTCATTTGCAGGAGGAGAAGGATAGAATTGCCATTCGCATGCATGATCTTACCCAGGACCAACTTCAAGAGAGTGGATACTTCTAGGTAGATCATGATCGTGCGACTGCGCTGGCGACCCTGCAGGATCGTGCGTCGCGAGTGCTGCACTTTCTAAAGAAGTGGTAGTCATGCATGAATAACATTTATCGGGCGATGTTTCCGCTGGATGATACTCCATCAAGCTTGCTGGCCCTTCTTGCCAAGTTTCAAGACCTGACCGCGAACCGCGAGTGCGTGAGGCAACAGTTGGTGGCTGGTGCCAAGGCTGCTCTATCAATGGTGCCACTGCACATGCCTGACATAGATGTTGCGGCAATTGCATCTGGGCCGCCTGCACCACCAGCAGGTTCTGCCTGGAATATGGTGCCATACTACCAGGCCGTGAATCGCCCAGCAGAAGAGATCGTCGACTTCTTTGAGGAACAAACCAACGTTCTCCTGCTGCAGTAGTAGCCTAGTTTGTATCCTGCACATAAGTGTACTTGTGTTGTAAAGTTCGTATAAATGTTGTGTATAATTTATTGTCGAATATGTATAAAGAGCTTTGTTAGCATGAAGTGTGTTGCACTATGCAAGTCCTTTTCGTTAGCATGGCCATGCTCTTATCTCAATCCCTTGTCAACCTGTCAGGTGCGTTGCAGCTGGGTTGATATTGTGTTAAGGGTTTCGATTTATGTACCAGCTACTCAGGATATCGCGTTTTGGTTCGAAGAACAGATGTATATAGGGTGGCGCAGCCCCCGAGTAGATAAATTGAAAAAGTAAAGGAGAACATAGAGTTTTGGGGCACTTAGCTTTTATTTATTCGAAGAACAGTGCGAGGTACAATGTGTGGCTAAGTAACCTTGGCTGAGTAGCCTTATTCACAATGTAAAAGTAAAAAGCGACTAGGGGTAGAAGTGTCGCAGTTGTGCGACATTCCAGGGGTTGGAGTATGCGACTCCTGTCTCTAAATCTTGAAGGCGATAGGCGCCACCTGGGATTACTTTTGTAAGCACGTACGGTCCATCCCAGGGGGACTCAAGATTGAGATGCCCCTACTGCTTCAGTCGCAGGACCAGGTCGCCTTCGATGAAGGATCTGGGGCGAAGCCTCCTACTGTGGTAGTTGCGCAGGTTCTGCTGGTAGATCGTGGATCTTTCTGCGGCGATTTCCCTTGCCTCGTCTAGGAGGTCGACGGAGTCTTCGAGTGCGAGGGATGACTCTTGTTCGCTGTAAGCGACCACGCGTGGCGCCTTGTACCGTACCTCGGCGGGTAGCACTGCCTCGGCTCCGTGCACCATAAAGAATGGCGTGTAGCCCGTGGCGCTGTTTGGAGTTGTACGTAGGCTCCAGAGTACGGATTGCAGTTCGTCCGGCCAGCAACCCGCGGCTTGTTCGAGTGGCCGGAGGAGTCCCTTCTTGATGCCGCCGCAGACGAGCTCGTTTGCTCTTTCCACCTGACCATTGGTCTGTAGCTGCGCTATTGAGGCGTAGCTGATGTTGATCCCCAGGTTCTCGCAGAATTCCTGGAACTCCTTGGATGTGAAGTTCGTCCCGTTGTCGGTGATGATGCTATGCGGCACTCCAAAGCGGTAGACGATGGACTCGAAGAACTTGACTGCGATTTGCCCTGATTGGTTGGTCACTGGCATGGCCTCAATCCACTTGGTGAAGGAAATATGCCCTAGAGGAAATCATAGAGATGATTGTATTTCATGTGTATCCATGAGTTATTATAATGTTCCTTGAATATCCATATACCAGGCAACTTGTATTGATTGGCAATTATGTGAATTGTTTGTGAAACTCTTTACTTGTATGGTTATCTAATAATTGTCCCTAGTCGGAGTTCATGCGAGGACACACGTGAATATTAGACTAGCACATCGATTGGTTAATGACTATGTTTCGCAAGTCATTGACATAGAGATGTCAAACCAATGATGTGGACACATGTTATGAACATGGGGTTGGACTGACCCAACATGAGACTAGCAATAATACTTGCAGCTCTCTCTACACATCGCGTACGTTTTGTCCTTAGACCTGAGATTGTCGCATGTACTTGAGATGTGGATCGACCTACTTTGGGGCTATCAAACACTACTCCGTAACTGGGTAGTTATAAAGGTAGCTTTCGGGTTTGTCCTGATACATGCTGCAAGGCATCGGTCAATCAAGATGGGATTTGCCCCTCTCTACTTGAGAGAGATATCTTTGGGCCCCTCGAGTGATCGGATCCAGAAATGCATGGCCGTGCTACATATGGTTAAGAGTTAACCTAGTAAAGGGATTCTGAATCACAGTATCGAGAAAGAGAGGTCAGCTTAGAGCTAGACCAAATATCGTGAGGCAAAGGGAAAGACATGTACTCAACCTTGTGATGGTTCGTCCGAATGATCTTTATATGCGTTTAGGACTTGGCATGTCTTGCTAGAGGCCGCTACCAACTATTGACGGAGTAAGTGTACTCGCGTCATGTCTATACGTGTATGAACCTATAGGGTCACACACTTTAGGGGCTGGAAGCCTAATGAGGATTGGATCCGAATTAGACCAGGCTTAGGCTGCTAATGGGCTGCTAATGTAGAAGCCCACCAGGGATGCCTATATAAGAGGGAGTGAGGCGAGCTGAAAAGGTGAGAGCATTCCACCCAGCCGCCACTCCTCTTCCGCCTGTGTTGCACGCGTAGACCTAGCAGTCTGACGTGTGACGGCTTCCACTCCGGACGTGTGGATACCTCGGAGGTGCTGCATCTGTAGCACTTGGACGAGCCGCGCAAAGGGGAGCTGCTCGTGGGACGAGGACGAGGAGGAGACGTAGAACATCTACACTGCCGCAACGTGCTTCATCGAGTTCCGCACCTGCGCGTCTAGCGGTAATCCCGTGATCTATGACCATAGTATTCCTGGTTGACGCGGTAGAAATTTTTGATTTTACGCTAGTGTAGCCTACCCGTTACCCTACAACTGCCATCGGGGTAGACAGTGACACATAAATCCTTCTGAATCACGCGAAGATCAATATGATTGATCGAATCGGGAATTAGATCTGAATCGACGTACCGTGATCAAAGGAGTTTGGTCAAATCGGAACTATGGTCGGTTTATGGTAAATTGGATTTGCCGATCAAAATCCTTAAAGAAAAGGTACCGCGAGGGGCGCTGCCCCTTCGAACCCCGCAGGGGGAGACCCCCTAGACCCCCCTTAGTCGTAGCCCCCTTTTTGTATCTCGTTAAGGTTCATAGGTGGTACGATTTCACATGATCCGGTAGAATGCAATTCTATGCACAACTTGTTTTTGCAGGATTTATGTGATCAGTATGGCCCAAAAATGTATGTGATGCATGTATGTATTTTTCATGACCTGCGTGTCGTGAGTTGGGCAACACGGCTGGAGCCATATGTGTTGTCAATTATTGTAATGGCCTGCGTGCCAACTTGTGATGATCCCAATACAATGTAATTTTGATTACTAGATGTTAGGAGTAATATCTTGTATTATTTCTTGGAGAACTCATCACTTGGAGGATGGCTCACATAGAGCATGAAGATGGAGATCATCATGGTGGACAGGTTCTATGGCGATGGAGATCACCATGAGAAAATGGGCCATACTGTATCACATCTATGTGAATGCTATTCTTATACGTTTTACTACTATGCATGCTTAGATGATAAAAGTAGAACGATCCCTCACAAAGTTTAAGTTAAACTTTGCCCTCCCAACCAAACCTTGCACCATCCTATGCCCTGTACAATCGTTGGTGGGTCTATGAAATTAGGGTGCCACGGTTTTCCTTGGCTGGATGGGTTTGTATCGGATACCTACACGCATAAGGGTTGGTGAGCTTAACAAGGTCATCTTAACAGTTAAGGACCTTGGGGCATAAAGGTTGGGCGCCTAGTTTTGACATAGAGATGTCACCCAACAACAAGAGTCATATGTGATATGATTAGCAAAGGTTGCTTACCGATTTACCTTGTCTTCTAGCAGTGATGCTAAAGCTCACTAGTCGACTTATTAATTGGGGATCTTGAATCACTTAGTATCAATAGAGGGATGTTGATTTAAGTGGGAGTATATGCTATTAAATTGTTTAATATGTTTTACTCTTTCATGGTTACATGGCTTAGTATTTTGCATATTTTTGTTGTAGATCAATGGCACCGAACAATTCATCACCTTTTGCTTTGCGTTCGATTCTTGAAAAGGATAAACTAAATGGAACAAACTATTCGGACTGGGTCCGTAACCTGAGAATTGTTCTCAGGGCTGAGAAAAAGGAAACTGTTCTGGATACCCCAATCCCGGATGAACCTGCTGATAATGCAACTGCTACCCTTAAGAATGCCTACAAGAAAGCATGTGATGAATCTCTTGAGGTCAGTTGTCTTATGCTTGCATGCATGGAACCTGATCTTCAAAAACAGTTTGAGGATCAGGAAGCGTACGATATGATCGTTGCGCTTAAGGACATGTTCCAGACTCAGGCTAGGACTGAGAGGTACAATGTCGCTAAGTCCTTTGTGGAATGCAAGCTGGCAGAGGGAGCAGCTGTAGGCCCCCATGTGATCAAAATGGTTGGATACAGTTAGACTTTGGAAAAGCTTGGTTTTCCATTAGGCCAAGAGTTGGCCACTGACTTCATTTTGGCATTTCTTCCATCTAGCTATGGGCATTTCATTTCGAACTACCATATGCATGGGGTGGAGAGGGGCCTTAATGAATTATGTGGGATGCTGAAAACAGCAGAATGTGACATTAAGAAGTGTGCAGGGCATAGCCATGTGATGGCTGTGCAGAACAAGCCTAGCTTCAAGAAAAAGGGCACTTCTTGGCAGAAGAAGAAGGGCAAGGCTAAGGATACGATCCCTAAGCCAAACCCTGCACCCAAGCAAAAGGCTGGTCCTGCAGGAGACACTGAGTGTTTCTTTTGTCACGAATATGGCCACTGGAAGAGAAACTGTAGCAAGTACCAGGCTTCTTTGAAGAAAAGTGGAAGTAAGAGTACTTCCCACTCAGGTACACTTGTTGTAAATGTTGTGGACATTTTTCTCGCAGATTCTTATGTTAACTCTTGGGTATTTGATACCGGATCGGTTGCTCATATTTGCAATTCGATGCAGGGGCTAATAAGGACTAGAGAAGTGCAGAAAGGCGAAGTGGATTTTCGCGTCGGAAATAAAGCAAGGGTTGCTGCATTGTTCGTCGGCGTCATGCAACTTCACCTTCCGTCAGGATTTATCATGGAGTTGAATAATTGTTATTACATTCCTAGTATGGGTCGAAACATTTTATCACCTTCATGTTTGATGAGGGATGGTTATTCATTCGCGAGTACAAACAATGGTTGTCTAATCTCTAAGAATGCTATGTTTGTGGTTGATGCTCCCATTATGAATGGGTTATTTATTTTAAATCTTGATAATGCATGTGTTTACAATGTTAGTGCTAAAAGGCTTCGGCCAAATGATTTGAGTCCTACCTATCTATGGCATTGTCGTTTGGGGCATATAAGTGAAAAGCGCATGAAGAAGCTCCATGGTGATGGTCTTCTAACTTCGTTTGATTTTGAATCATACGAGACATGTCAAGCTTGTTTACTTGGAAAGATGACCAAGACGCCTTTCAAGGGGTTTCCCGAGAGAGCGACAGACTTGTTGGAACTCATACATACTGATGTATGTGGACCAATGAGCACGACAGCCAGAGGAGGATATCACTACTTCATTACTTTCACTGATGATTTCAGTAGATATGGCTATGTCTACTTGATGAAGCATAAGTCTGAAACTTTTGAAAAGTTCAAAGAGTTTCAAAATGAGGTAGAGAATCAACGTGGCAAGAAAATAAAGGCCTTGCGATCTGATCGCGGAGGTGAATATTTGAGTCACGAGTTTAGCAATCATCTTAAGAGTTGCGGAATTGTTCCACAGCTCACGCCGCCCGGAACGCCTCAAAGAAACGGGGTCTATGAACGGCGTAATCGAACTTTGTTGGACATGGTTCGATCGATGATGAGCCAGTCGGATTTACCATTATGATTTTTGGGTTACGCGCTAGAAACAGCAGCTTTCACACTAAATAGGGTACCATCTAAATCCGTAGTTAAGACACCATATGAGATGTGGACTGGAAAGAATCCCAGTTTGTCTTTTCTAAAGATTTGGGGTTGTGATGCATTTGTCAAGCGACTTCAGTCGGACAAGCTAACACCCAAATCGGATAAGTGCATTTTTGTGGGATACCCAAGGGAAACCTTAGGGTATTACTTCTACAACCGAGAAGAGGGCAAAGTGTTTGTCGCTCGTAGCGGTGTTTTCCTAGAGAAAGAGTTTCTCACAAAGGGCACGAGTGGAAGGTCAGTGCGACTTGAAGAAGTTCAAGATGAGCCAGTCGGGGATGCCTCTACGAGTGATGCTATTGTAGCAGAACAAGTTGAGGAACCCGTGGCAATAGAAGCACCACAACCACGAAGGTCGGCGAGGCTCCACGAAGCGCGAGAGTTATTATTGTTAGACAATGATGAGCCTGCGACCTATGCAGAAGCGATGGTGGACCCAAACTCTGAGAAATGGCTGATTGCCATCAGATCCGAGATAGAGTCCATGGGAGACAATCAAGTTTGGAACTTGGTTGACCTGCCTGATGGTTTTAAAGCCATCGAGTGCAAGTGGATCTATAAGAAGAAGATTGATATGGATGGAAATATTCACATCCATAAAGCTCGACTTGTTGCAAAAGGTTTTCGACAAGTTCAAGGAGTTGACTACGATGAGACTTTCTCGCCCGTAGCGATGCTTAAATCTATACGGATCATTCTAGCCATTGCTGCACATTTCGATTATGAGATATGGCAGATGGATGTCAAGACGGCTTTCTTAAATGGAATCCTTTCTGAGGACGTGTATATGATGCAGCCCGAAGGTTTTGTCGATCCAAACAATGCTGGAAAGGTATGCAAACTTCAAAAGTCTATTTATGGGCTGAAGCAAGCATCTCGGAGTTGGAACATTCGATTTGATGAAGTTGTAAAGGAGTTTGGGTTCACCAAAAACGAACAAGAACCTTGTGTGTATAAGAAAGAAAATGGGAAATCACTTGTGTTTCTAATCTTATATGTGGATGACATATTATTGATTGGAAATGACATTCCTATGCTCAAGTCTGTTAAGACCTCATTGAAAAATAGTTTTTCTATGAAGGACTTGGGAGAAGCGGCATATATCCTGGGTATCAAGATCTATAGAGATAGATCAAGGAGGCTAATTGGATTAAGCCAGAGTACGTACATTGACAAAGTGTTGAAACGGTTCAGCATGGAAGAGGCTAAGAAGGGGTTCTTGCCCATGTCTCACGGCATTAAACTCAGCAAGACTCAGTGTCCTTCGACCACTGATGAGCGAGAACGCATGAGTAGGGTTCCATATGCTTCGGCTATTGGATCCATCATGTATGCAATGACATGTACTCGCCCAGATGTTTCCTATGCTTTAAGTGTTACGAGCAGATACCAGGCTGATCCAGGTGAGATTCACTGGACAGCGGTAAAGAATATCCTTAAGTACTTGAGAAGGACTAAGGATATGTTCCTAGTTTATGGAGGTGAGGTTGAACTCAGTGTAAAGGGTTACACAGATGCGAGTTACCTTAATGACTCAGACGACTTGAAATCGCAATCAGGTTATGTGTTTGTCATGAATGGTGGTGCTGTGAGCTGGAAAAGTTCCAAGCAAGATACAGTGGCCTCCTCTTCAACAGAAGCTGAATATATTGCTGCCTTGGAGGCTGCAAAGGAAGTTGTTTGGATTAGGAATTTCCTGATCGCTCTTGGTGTGGTTCAGGGCTCGTCCAATCCCTTTGACGTTTATTGTGACAACAATGGTGCTATTGCACAAGCCAAAGAACCTAGACAGCACCAGAAGAACAAACATATTCGCATGCGCTACCATCTGATTCGTGAGTTCATTGATGAAGGTAGTGTCATGTTATGCAAAATACATACGGACTCAAATTTTGCTGATCCCTTGACTAAGCCACTCCCGCAGCCTGCGCATGAAGCGCACACAAGACCAATAGGTATTAGATACTGTCTAGATTGACTCTAGTGCAAGTGGGAGACTGAAGGAAATATGCCCTAGAGGCAATCATAGAGATAATTGTATTTCATGTGTATCCATGAGTTATTATAATGTTCCTTGAATATCCATATACCAGGCAACTTGTATTGATTGGCAATTATGTGAATTGTTTGTGAAACTCTTTACTTGTATGGTTATCTAATAATTGTCCCTAGTCGGAGTTCATGCGAGGACACACGTGAATATTAGACTAGCACATCGATTGGTTAATGACTATGTTTCTCAAGTCATTGACATAGAGATGTCAAACCAATGATGTGGACACATGTTATGAACATGGGGTTGGACTGACCCAACATGAGACTAGCAATAATACTTGCAGCTCTCTCTACACATCGTGTACGTTTTGTCCTTAGACCTGAGATTGTCGCATGTACTTGAGATGTGGATCGACCTACTTTGGGGCTATCAAACACTACTCCGTAACTGGGTAGTTATAAAGGTAGCTTTCGGGTTTGTCCTGATACATGCTCCAAGGCATCGGTCAATCAAGATGGGATTTGCCCCTCTCTACTTGAGAGAGATATCTCTGGGCCCCTCGAGTGATCGGATCCAGAAATGCATGGCCGTGCTACATATGGTTAAGAGTTAACCTAGTAAAGGGATTCTGAATCACAGTATCGAGAAAGAGAGGTCAGCTTAGAGCTAGACCAAATATCGTGAGGAAAAGGGAAAGACATGTACTCAACCTTGTGATGGTTCGTCTGAATGATCTTTATATGCGTTTAGGAGTTGGCACGTCTTGCTAGAGGCCGCTACCAACTATTGACGGAGTAAGTGTACTCGCGTCATGTCTATACGTGTATGAACCTATAGGGTCACACACTTTAGGGGCTGTAAGCCTAATGAGGATTGGATCCGAATTAGACCAGGCTTAGGCTGCTAAAGGGTTGCTAATGTAGAAGCCCACCAGGGATGCCTATATAAGAGGGAGTGAGGCGAGCTGAAAAGGTGAGAGAATTCAACCCAGCCGCCACTCCTCTTCCGCCTGTGTTGCACGCGCAGACCTAGCAGTCTGACGTGTGACGGCTTCCACTCCGGACGTGTGGATACCTCGGAGGTGCTGCATCTGTATCACTTGGACGAGCCGTGCAAAGGGGAGCTGCTCGTGGGACGAGGACGAGGAGGAGACGTAGAACATCTACACTGCCGCAACGTGCTTCATCGAGTTCTGCACCTGCGCGTCTAGCGGTAATCCCGTGATCTATGACCATAGTATTCCTGGTTGACGCGGTAGAAATTTTTGATTTTACGCTAGTGTAGCCTACCCGTTACCCTACAACTGGCATGGCCTCAATCCACTTGGTGAATTTGTCGACTGCGACCAAGAGGTAGACGTAGCCTCCTCGTGATGACCTTGGAAGTTTGCCGACCATGTCGATCCCCCATTGCGCGAAGGGCCACGCCAATGGGATTGGCCGTAGCTCTACGCCCGGTGCGTGCGGCTTGTCCGCGAATCGCTGGCAAGCATTGCATTTTTGGACGATGTCCTTGGCGTCATGCATGGCTGTAGGCCAGTAAAATCCAGCTCGTAGAGCTTTGGTAACAAGGGCGCGACTACCGGCGTAGTGCCCGGAGGTCCCTTCATGGATGTCGAGGAGAACTGCTCTTCCATCGGCCGTGGAGACGCATCGTTGGAGTACACCTGTGATGCTGCGTTTATACAGTTTGCCGTTGATAACAACGAATGCCTTGGATCGCTGCGCGATGTGTCGTGCATCTGTCGGATCGTCTGGTAGCCTCTTGCTGAGGAGGTACGTGATGTACGGCTGCGTCCAGGATTGCTCAATCATGATGATGCTCATTGGTCCCTCGAGTCCCGTGTCCAGCTCCAAGTCATCGAGTGCCATTGGCTCATTGGGTGGCGTAGCCCTCGAGTCCATTGCTGCGCTTGTTTTCTTCTCTGCGACCTTTGGCTTGACGGAGCGTTCGCAGATGCGCTCGAGGAATACCCCGGGTGGTATGCCACGGGTCGTTGCTTTCGCGACCTACGTGCCGCAGCTTGCAACCGTCGAAGTCTCCTTCGAGTGTGTTGTAGAGGTCGCGGTATGCGATCATGTTGTCATTCAGTGTGTCGCACTCATGCATCGTTTTGTTGACGACTAACTTAGATTCGCCGTATATGATGAGCCTCTTGGCGCCGCAGGCTTTTGCCATCCTCATCCCGTGCAACAGGGCCTCGTATTCAGCCTCGTTGTTGGAGGCTGTGAACTGCATTCGCGGGATATACTTTAGTTTGTCCTCTTGAGGTGATGTCAGTATGACACCTGCGCCTTATCTGTCCTTCCGCTTGGACCCGTCGAAGTGAATTGTCCAGAGATAGGACATGTCTGGTTTGTCCGGGAGCTGGTTCTCCATCGAGTGCACGAGGAAGTCAGGGAGAACTTGCGACTTGACTGCATCGCGCTTTTCGTATGTGATGTCTCGTGGAGACAATTCTATTCCCCAAAGCACGACTCGCCCCGTGGCGTCGGGGTTATTGAGTATATGCCCCAACGGGGCGTCATTGACCACCACGATTGGGTGTTCCTGGAAGTAATGGCGCAGTCGCCGGGCGGTCATGAAGACACCGTACGCCAGCTTCTGGTAGTGCGGGTACCGCTGTTTTATTGGTGTGAGGACCTTGCTGAGGTAGTATACTAGGCATTGTACGCCGTGGACCTTGTTTTCCTCAGCTCGCTCGACGACGAGCACTGTGCTGACCACCTGGTTGGTGGCGGAGATATAAAGCAACAGTGGTTCCCTTTCTCGTGGGGTCACCAGCACTAGCGAAGTGGATAGCAGCTTCTTGAGGTCTTCGAATGCTTCTTGCGCTTCATTGGTCCACTTGAATTTTTTAGCTTTGCGGAGGAGCTGGTAGAAGGGCAGCGCCTTTTCACCCATTCGACTGATAAATCGACTGAGGGCCGCGATTCGACCAGCCAGCTGTTGAACGCCCCTTATGTTTTTCGACTTCTCCATGGCCAGTATGGCTATTATCTTCTTCGGGTTTTCCTCGATTCCCCTCGCGGAAATGTGATATCCGAGTAGCTGCCTAGATGGTACGCCAAAGATGCATTTGTCCGGATTGAGCTTGATCCGGTAGCGGTCGAGGTTGGTGAAGGTTTCGCACAAATCGTCGATTAGGGAGGCTTCCTCTTTGGTCTTGATTACTATGTCGTCGATATAAACTTGAATGTTGCGGCCCAGTTGTTCCTTGAGGCAAGCCTGCCTGCACTGCTGGTAGGTGGCTCCCACATTCTTTAGCCCAACGGGCATTGTGTTGTAGCAGAACACACCAAAGGGCATTGTAAACGCTGTTTTCTCTTGATCTTCCTCCTTCATTCGAATCTGATTGTAGCCTGAGTAGGCGTCGAGGAAGTAGAGGCGCTCGCATCCTGAAGTGGAGTCGATGATCTGGTCGATGCGCGGCAACAGGAAGTGATCCTTTGGGAAGTGCTTGTTCAAAGAGGTGAAAGTCCACGCACATCCGCAGGATATCCGTGTCCTTTTTTGGTACCAGCAATGTGTTGGCGAGCCAAGTGCTTTCCTTGATCTCGCGTATGAACTTGGCTTCAAGGAGTCTGTTGATCTCCATTCCAACTGCCTGCGCTCGTGGCTCAGACAATCGCCAAATTGTTTGCTCAACTGGCCTTGCGTCGGGGTTGACGTTGAGTGCGTGCTCGGCGAATTCCCTGGGAACTCCTGGCATGTCCGCAGGACACCAGGCGAAAATTTCCCAGTGCTCATGGAGGAATTCGACGAGCGCGAGTTCCTATGTGGGACTCAAGTTATTAGCGATGAGGGCCGTCTTGGCAGGGTCCGATGGGTGGACCTACACTTTCTTTGTGTGCACCGCTGAGTCGAAGGAGAGATCAGGTGAGCTTGGCCGGCTCAGGGGAGGCAGACTGTTGTCTGTCGTCTCCTTTAGTCTTGCGAGTTCCTCCTGCATGCCGAAGGACTGGGAAATTCTGTTGAATTCCCTGTCGTAACTATCAGATCGCTCGAAGGTCCCGTTGATCGTGATGACGCCATTGGGACCTGGCATTTTCATCTGCAGGTAGGCGTAGTGGGGCACTGCCATGAACCTAGCGAACGCGACGCGCCCGAGCATTCAGTGGTACTGTGGGGCCAGTCGACGACCTCAAAGTCGATGCGCTCGTGCCAGAAGTTCTTCGGCGTGCCGAAGATGACGTCGAGGTTAATTTTGCCCAGGGGGTATACGCCTTTCCCTAGGACGATGCCATGGAACGTTGTGTCCAAGGCCTCCAGGCAAGTTAGAGGGATCCTCATTGCTCGCAAGGTACTCGCGAATATAAGGTTGATGCCGCTTCCGCCATCCATGAAGACGCAGCTCATGTCGAAGCCTTCGATTTGCGCCTCAAGTACGAGGGGGCAATGGCCTGGACGGGGTATCTGAGGTGGATGGCCGCGTTTGTTGAAGGTGATGCATGACTCGCTTCCACTGAGGTACTCAGTGGTGGAGGGTGGTGAGTGTGTGGCCAAGTTGACTTGGCGAGTGATGGCCTTCTTCACCCTATTGGAGGGGCGTCCTTTTTGGATCATCATGGTGCCCATGCCTCGTGGGTACGGTTCGCCTCCGTGGTGCTGGTCCGGTGCAGCTGTATTCGGGGGTGGCCCTGGTGGTGGTGGTGGTGCGCCATGTGCCACGGCGCCTGGAGCGGCTCCATAGCCTCTTTCGACTGCATTGCGGTTCATCCGAACCAATCCCTCATGTAGCTTGAGGAACTCGCGGCAATCCTTGAGGAGGTGGCTGGATTTCTTCTTCCATCATGCTTGTCGATGTAGAAGTGTACCGTACATGGCCCGGACAGTTTGTCCTCAATGGAGTTCGCGGGTGCCTCATCACGAGTGTGGCGTTGCCACACTTGCATGGTTTTCCCGGAGTCGCGGTATCCACCGCTATGGTATCCGTTTTTGCGGTTATCGTCACGTCTATCGGCGTAGCCAGCCGAGACCATGTTGACGTCGTCGCGGTCATCGTAGATGCGCATGCGGCGCTTGCCTCGGCGGTCGTGTCTGCGTTCGAGTTCCGCCTCCTCGTCGGAGTGAACGCGATTCTTCACTGAATCTTCTCCATCGGCCCACTGATTCGCGATCTCCATCAGGTGGTCGATGGTCTGGGGCTTTGAGCGGCCCAGTTCCTCCCTGAGTTCTAGGCGGCGGACGCCACCGTTGAATGCATCAATCACGCGATCCTCCAAGATGTTCTCTACGGAGTTCTTGATGATGGACCACCTTTGGATGTAGGAGCGCAGCGATTCGCCAGATCTTTGCTGGCAGCATCTTAGCTCTTCGATTGATACAGGCCGCTTGTATGTGCCCTTAAAGTTGCGCACGAAGCTGTAAACCATCTCATCCCAACTGCGAATGGATCCGCGTGGGAGGTTATTGAGCCATGCTCGAGCGGCGCCCTGCGGCTGTAGCTGCAAGCATTGCATGGCCGTGATCCGAATGCCTCCGTGGAGTCTGACGGAGGAGATGTGGTCCTTCAGCCAGATCTTGGGGTCCTGTAGGCCGTCAAACTTCGGGTTCTCCGACAAGAGTTTAAACCCTTTAGGCATTCGCTTCTGCCTAATAGATCTGCTCAAGCATCTCGCGCCACAAAGCTCCACATATTCTTCTTCCGTGTCAGTCGACCGAGCACGTCGTGCCCTTGATTTGTCGATCTTGCACTCTGTGAGGTCGTCGCACGCATCATAGTCACGGTCGTGTCGCCGTGAGCGGCGGCGTCGAGACAGGTCGTGACTGTCATCGCTAGACGAGGGCGAGGAGTAACGCTTTGCCCTTCTTTGGCTCTGGTGTTGGCTCCTTGTCAAGGGTGGCCTCAATTAATCCCAAGCTCGCGATCGTAGATCAGTGCATGGCGGTTCGGGGATCTCCAGCTAGCGGCTGGTTGTTAAGGAGGTACATGGTGGCCGCTGTCACTATAGCCTACGGCGTCTTGGGGACCACGTTGCCTCGTGTGTCGACTGTCATAGAGCCGAAGTCGAGGACTTTTGCGGCTTCTATGCGTTCTTGCTCGGTGAGAGGGGCCATCCGAGATTGCCTCTTCTTGGCGAGGTACTCGTTGCCCCTTGAGGAGGATCCTCCATAGGAGGAGATCCCAGCACGACGAACGCTCGATTTGTCTGCTGCGTTTTTACGCGCTTCGAGTTGCGCGATCGTTTGCACTTGGCGCTTGAATTCTTCCTTCAGGAGCCAGTGATAGCCCATCAGCAGTTCTTGCGGGGATCCGAAGGGTAGAGGAGCGCATCATAGGGCCTCGCGGCAGTGAGCCCATTCTTTCTCGTTGAGCCCGATCACGACGCGTTCGCCGGTTTGCTCATTGAGTATGGTTGGAGGTTCGACTGCTCCTCCAATGTCGACGGGGGTGCGATTTTTCACCGTTACCGCCATTGCCATTGTTCTCGGCGTTGGGCGGGTCGGTGCTGTTATCGGGATTGCCACCATTGTCGCGATTGGCAGAGGTATCGCCTGCGTTGATGACGGCGCACATGAAGTGATTGGGGAAGCTGTTGCTTCCAAAACTCTCAGATCTGGAACCATAGGTTCCATCTTCAGTGCCCAGATCACTTAGATGGGAGTTGTGACTGCTGTTGCTGACCGTGTTCTTGACTGTTGTCGGGGCGTTGAGCTCACTGAGGGTGCCGATCGATGGAGGGAACCATGATGCTGGGAAATCGCCGGTGCTGTCGGCTGATCAGGCATGCGAAGCGTGCCCATCTGACCAACTTGGAAGCGGAAGCTCTCGATCACCAGGCTGATTCCGTCGCCCACGGACTCGAAGGCCAGGCGAGTGGCCGGCGTGTGGACGGTGAAGTCGAACGCGCCGAAGAGCTGGCGAATCTCCGTTGTTGCGGAGTTGTAGATCGCAGTTGATGGGGCCGAAGAAGCCACAACATTAGCACTCCCAATTCCCACAGACGGCGCCAATTGACGAGGGTTTAACTCGTCAATGCCCATTGTTATGGACTTGGGTTTTGGAGGAGGGAGTGATGGAGACATCTATCGGCTAGCAAACAAGCACACAGGGGACAAAGATTTACCCAGGTTCAGGCCTCGTAGAGGTCCCTGCTCCTGCTTATCTGCTCGTCGAATTATTGAAGGAACCGAAGGTTACAATGGTGTGCAGATGCAATCTGGCGAGGGTTGTGGAAACTAGGGTTGTGTGTGTCCTCATCGCCGCCCCCTCCTAGCCCTTATATAGATAGGCTAGGTCTCGGGTAGCAGGTCGAGTCGGTTACAAATTAGGGTTTTCCCCTTCAAACTTTCTATCTTTAACTTCTTCTTGTTCTTCAAGCAATCGAGAGTCCGTAGGTTACTCGAGTCCTTCGTTTGGGCCTTGGCGATACCGTGGGCCTGTACGTATTTAGACCGTATATACCAAGCTCGGGTGCCTGTAGGGTATACCCATGCCAGCCATCCTCCGGGTCTTCAACCTCCTCGCCAAGCTCGGAGGCCTCAACCTCACTTCCTTCGTCTTCCTCCTCTCCAAAAGCAGCTTCATCGTCAAAAATGTCAAGGTAGCTCGGCCCCTCATTCCAAGCATGGCAGAAGGAGTACTGGATGAGCTTATTGCCACAGGCTTTGCGCCGCACGATCCAATCTAGATCTTCGCACCACCTAGACCTGGTGCGCATGAGAGTAAGCAACCCAAGATCAATTCCTTCATACCACGAAAGAACAAATTGTAAGGCAATGTCAGCCATAGCCCGTGTGGCAGATTCGCGCCACAGATGCAGCTATGTATCACACTTCATCAATTTGGCTGTGAAAGCCGAGCCTCTTTTTGGAATGGTTTCACCGGGCAAGAGGGAGATGAACATTCGCGTTGCTGCCGGTATAATATCCATGCCATGATTCTTCACTACCTCAAGGCGAGCAGTGAGACTCGCTAGGAGGTCCTGCGTGGTATATGAGATTGGCTCGGCATCGGGGCCTACTATCATAACACGCTGTTCGCGGGACCGGGTCACGGCAGCAGCACCGAGCATATCGCTTTATCGAAATTTGCCTGACAACAGAGCAGATGAAGCAGTAACTAAGAGGACCAGATCCGGAGAAAAGAAAGTTAAGCAATGGCAGAAAGCTCATGTGCAATCTGGAAGAGAAGTCGCTGAAGCTCGGAATGAACGTCGGCGCTATGGGCCTGGAGTTTCTCATATTCGGTGGTCACCGATGTAAGCTTGACGTCGGCTTCCTGCAATAAGCTCTTGTCCTTGAAGATTTGCGTTATTAAACGCTCTTTCTCCTCTTCAAACTCCTGGTCAGCCTTCTCCAACTCGGACATTTTAGAGGTCCTTGAGCCTCTAAATTTCGGCATTCAGCCGAGTAACTTCTGAGTCCTAGAGCTACAACCGAGCTATCTCTTCATCCTTTTTCTTCAGCTCAGCCTCATGCTTCCCTGCTTGTTTGAGGAAATGGGTCATCATTTCAGGCATACTAACGCTGTCCTCGAGAGCAGCTGTAGCAATACAATGATCCGGAGGACCCTAAGTATAAGTATCCACCGGATAAAGGAAGGAAAGTACAGTGATCGTATGAAGGGGATAAAAATTACCTTTAATTTCAGCCAGATTCTTCCGCATAATGATGTTCTCAGCTTCAACCTTGGCTACATGGTTCAGATAACAAATTAGTACGGATCACATACAACTCCAAAGAATGAACATGGAAGAGGGAAAAGTCTAAATAAGGAACATTACACTTCTTCTGGTGATCCTCCAGGAGTTTACCATAATGCGCTCGAATGTCTTTATAGGAGTCCAGCAGGCGCTGAAACTCAGCAGATCGGCGGTTAGGGGTAATCTAAAATAAGCAAGGCAATGGAAAAGTTCAAAGGCAAAGTAAAAATATTTCGAAGTCTACAAAATCCGGGCCAAGCGGAACTTAACTCGGCTCTATGTGTGTGGATATTCAAAGTCTTCAAAATCCGGGCGAAGCGGAACTTAACCCGGCTCTAGGTGTGTGGATATTCGAACTCTACAAGATCTGGGCCAAGTGGAACTTAACCCGACTCTAGGTGTGTCGATATTCTAAGTGTCCAAGATCCGAGCCAAGCGGAACTTAACCCGGCTCTAGGTGTGTGGATATTCGAAGTCTACAAAATCCGGGCCAAGCGGAACTAAACCTGGCTCTAGGTGTGTGGATATTCGAACTCTACAAGATCCGGGCCAAGTGGAACTTAACCCGGCTCTAGGTGTGTGGATATTCGAAGTGTCCAAGATTCGGGCCAAGGGAACTTAAACCAGCTCTAGGTGTGTGGATATTCAAAGTCTACAAGATCCGGGCCAAGTGGAACTTAACCCGGCTCTAGGTGTGTGGATATTCGAAGTGTACAAGATCCGGGCCAAGGGAATTTAACTCGGCTCTAACTATGCTAAAATTTGACGTTCCTACGGACAAAAACTAAATTCTAGAAGGAGCATCCGACTCAATAACAAGTTATTCCCTCGGAGGCTCGGGGACTAGGGGCTATGTCTACAAGTGCTCAGTTATACAAGGTCCCAACAGCAGAGGAAAAGAGTTACCTCCATCATCCGGCCAGCTAAAGAGATAGCCTTGGTAGCAGAGTTTATCTGTGCGCTGAACTCGGCTGGGCCGAACTTCTCTGGCAGATCATCTTGTGGGTCAACGAATTCTGCATTGTTCCAGTTCTTCACATACTTAAGGAGGAGTGGACTGTAACTTTCACCACTGGGAGAGTAGTTCGCCAAAAGACCTTTTACGTGGGCCTCTTGCCTGGCGGATTGAGCTGCAGTAGGGCTGGTATGCAGAACCAGTTGCCTGCTACCCTCTGACCCGGAGGCGGTAAACACAAACGAGATCCCTTTAGCTGACCCGGAAGCCTTCTTGAGTTTGCCAGATGAAGCCTGAGGAGCTGGCTGGAAGATGTCTGCAACTGAAGGAGTTGACCCGGAGGGAGCTGATGGGGCCTTCCTCTTGGGAGGCTTGGTGGAGGCTTTGGCTGCTGCTGCTGGTGCTGGTGTTGCTGCTAGTGCTGGTGCTGGTGCTGGTGCTGGTGTTGCTGCTGGTGCTGGTGCTGGTGCTGCTATTGTTGTTGCTGCTGATGCTACTGGTGCTGGACACACTGGGGTAGCAGAAGTTGGGGGCGGTGCCAATGAAGCTGGCACCTCATGACTTGGCGTTGAGGCCGAAGAAAAATTGGGGAGATCCGGCATCGCCGTATCCAGAGCCGCCCCGCTACCCCCCGCACCGACATTGCCCTCCTCATGACGAGGCGGCCTCTAGTCAGGCGCAGCCGTGGAGCCCTCTTGAATAGGGCTGAGCGGGCGAATATCGTCATTGCGTGGGGGAGAAGGGCTGCTCAGGATTGGGGAGGCTATGCCGGAGCCGCTCTGAGGGATGACCCTAGGAGCTCTAAAAAGAAGAAAAGCACCACGTCAAAAAGAGAGAGAACCAATAAGAGAGAAAGGCAAACAAAGGAAAAATCCCCAAGTTCAAGTGCAAATGGACTTACTCGTCCGAGGTTGGGGGAGCCCGAGGCTTGGAAGCCCTCCAGACCGTGCTCTTGGCGGCTGGCTTAGTCGAGGATTTCACCCTGGACTTTTGTCTGCCTCTTCTTGGGTGGTGGCACCTCTGAAGCTGCAGCCGAGGTTGCCGCGCGCTTCTGGGAAGGAATAGGGACTGGGCCACCCGTAGTAAGGGGGAACCTCGTGGACCTGACCGGCCGGGTTAGCTGAAGATTCGAACATAACCAGATATACGTAAGAGATGAGAAATGGGTCAAGTACCTCCAGGACCTCAACGTCCGAGTCATCATCATCTGGCCAATCCCTTAGAGAAGATACTTACCAGAGCCGCATTTGATGACATCAGGAATGGGCAGGAAGGACTCTGAATCAGGATCCTCCTCGTCCTCCTCGGCGCGGTCCGGTACCCACTTGCCTGCCAGAACATCAACATCCTCCAGCGACTGCTGGAGGAATTTCTGAGAACTAGACAACTAGTGCGAAGTTACAAAAGTAAACCGACATATGGAGAAGATCCGGAAGACAGCAGGAAGTAGGTTTACCTTTGGAGGAGGGTTTTCCCGGTTGAAGGGCTCGAGCCCCCATTCCCAATCCTCGGAGAATTCCTTCTCCACATTGAAAATGGACTTAACCCAGCGGTAAACCACCGAGTTATCAAGCTCGAAAGACGAAGTTCGGTGGGGGTCGTGGGGGGTGCTCAAGTACCTGGTCTTGTGGGCTCGCTTCTGAAGGGGGAGACCCGGCTGCGGACAAAAGTGATCATGATGTCCTCCCCCCGAAGCTTCTCCTTGAGCAGTTCCTGGATCCGGCACTCCACCTGATTCGCCAGGGTCGTGGGTCTCTTGGGAATGCTCTCCCAAAGCGAGGTATCTGGAGGGCCAAGCTTGAAGGGGAGGAGTCGAATCAAGTCCTCATCGGTGGTGTTCCAGACATAGAAGAAAGTCCGCGCCCAGCCTTTGCAGGACTCGAGTTTGGTGACCCGGGGAATGCGGAGGTCTTGTGGGGAGAAATGGAGGCAGCGCCACATTGGGTCAAATGCTTATCCTCCGGAGCAAGCTCCTTATCCGGAACCACGTTCCTCCGGAGAACAAAGATCTTGATCCAAAGTTCCTTGGTTGGCCAGAGGCCAATGTACCCCTCGATGCCAGAGGCAAAGGAGGACAAAGAAGTGATAGCGTTGGCGGGGAGATGATGCAGTTGCAGTTTGTAGGTAGAAATGAAGTCGAAGAAGAAATCTGAAGTAGGAAGGCCAAAGCCGCGCTGAAAATGCGAAAGAAAAACAACATATTCCCTAGGATTGGGGGAAGGAGAGATTTCGCCGGAGGCGAGGCGGCAGGCGACGCCAGCGGGGATGTGGCGCGTGGCGCGTGGCACGGAGCCAGTCCAGGTCTTCTTCACAGACGAACGCGCCGCCCCAGCAGCCGCGCTCGTGACCCTCTGCTTCGTCCTCCTGCTGCGCCACCACGGCTGCTACCTCCTCAGTCATGGTGGATTCGAGATCCTCGAGAGAGAAATCAGAATAGAGATAGCCGGAGGAGGGAAAACGGGAATTGCAAGGCCCCATGATGAAAATCTCAAGCAGAAACAGTGGCGCAGGCGCGGGATGCTGCCTGTGCACGGTCGCGACTATGCTGGTGCAACAGGAAACTAGCGGCGGCAGCAAGGCTATGGTGAGAGAGAAAGGAGGCTGGGTAGCAGAGAGAAAATGGGGAACTTTCCCAGAGGTTGCCCTAGGTCCTCTACTTAACCGCGCAATGGGCACGTAGGGGGATCCCTTGTGGTTGCCACACCACGCGCAACAGGCGTGTACGCGGCCGAGTCAGCCAATCACACCGCGGCCACAGCAAGGGCCACAGGGGCAAACGATCCCATAACGGGATGTAATGTTACGGTTAACGAGGCGCGATAGTGAAGGGACACATGCCGCAGTTATTCCTAACATTCCGACAGTAACCGGCGCATTGAATGCGTGTAACCCTTAAAATGAGGCAAAATGATGATTACCCTCCACGTAGGATATGGGGAAGCGCACGAGAGAATGAACGATAACCCGGATAAGCAGGCAAAAATCCGGCAAGCAAGGAATAACTCGGAATGGGCCAAGGGATCACCATAGGGGAAGTCCCAAATTTACTGGATGACTCGGCCAAGGACGCGGAGATCCGGATAAGTGAACATGTTGTGGCCTTAACAACTAAAACTTGATAAGACGACACCAGCTTCGGGGACTAATGTTGGGGGGATACCCCCGGGTAGGGTAAAGCCGGGGTATAAAGGCCGAGTTAGCTGGGGTACGGCGCGGTCAAAGCAAGTGCTGACCAGGTCACCTCAAGGCAGGTCGAACCACGGAGTGGCCCGGCCCGTGGAGCATCTCCTTAACCATAGTCCGGCTGGCATAAAATATATGCCGGCCATGTTTACCTCTGTTTTGCAGGTATCTTGGTAGACGAAATAGCCACATGCTAGCCGAATTATCCTATGGCTTCCAAGAGAAGGAAGGAATCTCCAGCTGGTCAAAAGGTAGCTTTATTAGCTGTACCATGAGCAAAGCAAAGCAAAGAGAAGGACCAGCGAGTCAGGGGCGACCAAGGTGACGCGGGCGATATCGGCTGACGTAGCACGTGTCTGGTGACGCTTAAAGGAAAACATTACGTTGCGGGTTATGTCCAAAGCCTGGACGAGCCGTTAAAGAGAATAAAGAAGCATCTAGCTTTAGTCCAGGGGCATATTCAGAGAATATGCTGCCACGTGTGCCCAAACTTTGTAACTCGGGCTACCCTATATAAGAGCACCGGGACCTCCATAGAGGGGGGTCGATCATTTTCTCTGTCTAAGGTAGAACTCTAGGGCTAGTTAGTGGGGAGTAAGAGACACTGTCTCCTTCTCACCAATAGCTTGAAGAGCATCTGTAAACGCCACAGATAGAGAGAATACAAGAACATCAGTGTGTGGAATCACCACGTTCTCCCTCCCTGGATTCCCCTAGCATACATTGGCCCCATCTTTAGCCTATCCATGGCATATGTCGTTCCACCACCACGACAGTTGACGCCGACCATGGGGCTAGCGGTGCTAGCAGGGGTGAAAATCCGGACGGGAAGCTTCTCCAACACCGGCGAGCGCGTCATCTCCGACTTGGTTCAGCACTTTGGAGCACTAGACTACGTCAGCGACAATGTAGGAAGCTTTGGCAGGAACCCCCCTCCGTGCAATGGCATATTCATCAAGCTTGGCACGCACAAGATCTACGTCGGCGTGGACGAGTCCTACGTTCATCCGTGGCACATCGTCAAGGGAGGCGAACCACCTCTCAGCGCATCACGTGGAGTGCGTATCACTTACCCCACCGGCAGCGTTGAGGTCCTGAT
This sequence comes from Avena eriantha, assembly GCA_910589775.1. Taxonomy (NCBI): domain Eukaryota; kingdom Viridiplantae; phylum Streptophyta; class Magnoliopsida; order Poales; family Poaceae; genus Avena; species Avena eriantha. Next base: position 451,197,834 of record OU342741.1, on the reverse strand, counting down.
GACCGCACCAGACGCGGAACCAAGTAAGGGCCCGGCACCAGAGCCGGAGGTCACGCCAAAGCAGACCAGGTCTAGGTTTCCTCCACTAGAAAGGCCAGAGAATGTGCTCCAGCAAGCAATAGACAGCCTATCAACACCAATAGCACATGTGGTAGATCCGGCTCAGGCACAAGCTGAGTTAGAGGAAACTAGGTGGAAAATATTAGCTGGGGCAAAGAAGGTAGCAAAGCTGCATCAGTCTTTGAACATCACCTTGAGAGGATATGCTAAGGCAAACCACATAGATGGAGTGAAAATCTGGGGTACGAACCTGATTACTGAGATTGACAAGGAATACGAGCCTAGGCTGGGTCAGACAGCCACGATAGTAATAGGAGGGTTGGACCGATACAGTACCCCGACAAAGAACCTCAGGGCAGCAAACGCGGGCGCGTCCGAGTTAGAGGGTTTAAGAGAGGCCCGGCAAAGGCAACTAGAGAGAGTGAATCACTTGCTGAGAGTTGCTTGCCAGCAAAATGAAGAAATGAACAAGGCAAACCCGGTGCCACTAGGAGTGTCACATGTGTTATATTCAGCCAGAAATAACCTGGCAAGATCCGGAGGAGCCGCGTTGTCTCCGGGTCACAATCCCAGGAGAGAAGTAGTAAACTCAGGGAGAAGAGACAAATAGATGGTTCCCTATGATCTAGTAAGGGCCGGAAAAGGCAAAACGGTGCAAGTTGATGATGATCGGCACAGTACCAGCCGAGGTGTGGCCGGCCGAGGTAACCGTGACCAAGGCCACATGCTAGCCGCATTATCCTATGGCTTCCAAGAGAGGGAAGGAATCTCCTGCTGGTCAAAAGGTAGCTTTATTAGCCGTACCATGAGCGAGCAAAGCAAAGAGAAGGACCAGCGAGTCAGGTGCGACCAAGGTGACGCAGGCGATGTCGGCTGGCATAGCCCGTGTCTGGTGACGCTTAAAGAAAAAGATTATGTTGCGGGTTATGTCCAAAGCCGGACGAGTCGTTAAAGAGAATAAAGAAGCATCTAGCTTTAGTCGAGGGGCAAGTCCGGAGAATGTGCTGCCACGTGTGCCCTAACTTTGTAACCCGGGCTACCCTATATAAGAGCACCGGGACCTCCATAGAGGGGGGGCGATCATTTTCTTTGTCTAAGGTAGAACTCTAGGGCTAGTTAGTGGGGAGTAAGAGACACTGTCTACTTCTCACCAATAACTTGAAGAGCATCTATAAACGCCACAGATAGAGAGAATATAAGAACATCTGTGCATGGAATCACCACGTTCTCCCTCCCTGGATTCCCCTAGCACACATTGGCCCCATCTTTGGCCTATCCATGGCACCTACCGTGCCACCACCACGATAGATTTTGTGGTCGCTCCGAACTATACGGCCGGAACTATACGGGCGGGATATGTTGTTCCGCCCGTATAGTTGCGACGGCACTGCCAACAAGGGTTTATTTATGCGGAATAGAGCTATACAGACATAACTATTTGGCGATCACAATGATCCCGCCGTATAGTTGGTCCTTAAACCGTCTGCAGCCTCGAAATAAATTTTGTAAATAGGCATCGATATCTATATGACCGAAACTATACGACCGGAATTTTTATTCCTGCGATATAGTTGGTCGTTAAACTCTCAGTACCTTTGAGAAAGTATTGTACGAAGGCATCGATATCTATACAATCAGAGCTATACGGCCAAAAAAATATTCCCGCCGTATAGTTGGTCATTAAATTCTCTGTGCCTCTAAAGAAAATTTGTTGATGGCAAAGATATCTTTTTTCTATATTTTTAGAGAGAGAGAATTAATATACGATCTATTTGAAGCTGCTACAGGAGCTATATGGCCGGAATTTTTATTCCAGCTTTATAGATGGTTATTAAACCATCGGTAGTTATCAAAAAATTTCTATTTCTTCAAGAATACTTTCTTATCCCGAAACTTAGCGAAATATCTTATTTTTGACAGAAAAATGATAGTAGAAACTATCGACTAACATTAGCATATGGAGAGCAAAATTTTAGTCTTTGTAGATAAAACTCAAATTTTTATTCTTATTCTTATTCTATACTCATTCAATCGATGTTTCTACTACGTTTTGACAGTTGCATCTTCCCGCGCGCGCTTCTGCAAGAATGTCTATGAAAAAGTTGTAGGAATGCGATGAACTATTTATTCTTTTAGTTTATTCTAGTGACAAGATGGGTTGACTCCCATTAAGCATTTTATTAAGAATGGTTGAATAACACAACCCCTTCTCTGTTCTCGAATTCTTACATTGGGTTTCCCTTTATCAAAGGGACTTACCGCATGAACTCATTTTTCCCGTGGAATATATCTTTCTCCTGCTTCTAGCTTCTTTGGAAAATATCGGATGATTTCAGCATCATAAACATTAAAAATTATCTTTCCCTCAGCATAATCAACCGATGCCCCTACAATACTAAGGAAAGGTCTTCCAAGTATTATGGACAATTTTTCATCTGCTGGAATCTCAAAAATAATAAAATCAGTGGGAATAATATGCTCATCTATTCTAAGTAGAACATCCTCAATCATACCAATGGGTTGTTTAGTGCACTTGGCAGCCATCTGTAAAGTGATAGTAGTAGGAGAATACTCCCCTAATCCTAACATTTTATAGAGGGAGTATGGCATTACACTAACTCATGCACCTAGATCACACAAGGCATTGTGAATATCAGTTTTGCCTATTGAGCATGAAATACTTGGTATGCCGAGATCTCCAGATTTAGACAACAGCTTCCCATTAGCAGGATAACTAGCTACAATGGCAACAGTTTCAGTTATTTATTTCTTTCAAGTAAGAATATCATGGAGGAATTTAGAATAGGTAGGAACTTTAATTGCATTCGCAAATGGAATTTCCAGACGAAGGTCACCAAGTGCCTTTGTAAAAGAATCATAGATTACATGATCTGGTGCCTTCTTTTTTCGATCTGGATAAGGAAGCTTTTTCTCACCTTTCTTATTCTTGTCTTTTACCTTTTGTGGGGGGTCAGGCTTGTTTGTTACTTTCTTTTGTTGTTGCTTATCTCTTTTCTTATTTTGTACTACAACAACTTCATATTCCTTGCTTATCTCTTTTTCTTCTCTTGGGTCAACCGTCTCTGCATCAGAGTCATAACGGTCATCATGTGCATCATTTTGGTCCTCCTTGGTTTGATCTTGTGTTTCTTGAGCAGTTTCATCTTGAGGATCCACCAATGTATCATCTTCTTGGCTTGCTTCGAGCAAGGCTTTTTCCTTTCGCTCTTTTTCAACTTCATATTCTGGTGGTCCTAATGGTCATGTAAAACCTGCACCTCTTCTTGTAACAACTTTAGTAGAAACAGGAATATCTTTATCATCTCTAAGAAAAATTTGATAACTAGATGCTATTTGTTCACACTGGGTTTCAATCATACTAAGATACTTGTGAACTAATTTTATTTCTTGGCGAATCTCATCATAATTTTCCGTGAGTTCCACCAAAATCATTTTATGTTTTTGAAAGTGCTTATGCAGGTTATTATGAGATTTTGCTTGTCGGTATTTTAATTCTTGAAAAACTTTTCTAGTTTCATCTTCTTCGGTTAAAACTTGTAACAAGTCTACTTTGTTTTCCTTAACAAGTTCAGAAGGTATATCTTTTTCCTTCATAGTTTTGCATACTTCAGGCATAAGATCAGGAGTTATCCGAAGTATCCCTTTTTCCAGCTTAGTGCCAAAATTAGGATTATATAAAGAATCATTCTTGGCCCTAGTAGACATCTCCCAAACATTCTTTAATAGTTAAAGTATTTATCGATCCTCCTGCTAAGAAGTCAAGTAACTCTCTACATTGAGTATTAAGACTGTGGTAAAATAAATGGAAAATAGTTGATTTAGAATAGCCATGATTGGGAATGCTATTGATCATTCCAAAGAATCTATCCAAGGCTTGTGGGTAGTTTTCTCCCATGTTCTGACTAAATTTTCCTATATTCTTTCTTAGTTCAGTTACCTTTTTAAAAGGAATAAACCTGCTTATGAATTAACAATGCAGTTTTCCTAGCATTTAATGTAACGGCGAGGGAGAGAATATAACCAGTCTAAAGCTTTACCTTTAAGAGACCCACAAAATAATTTTAGACAAGAGAAGTCCCTTGGCAAACCTTTTGGTCCAAGATGTCTTCCTGGTCTTCCTTTCCACAGAAAGCTTTTTCCTGCAAAATTTTAATAATTCCACCATCAAATTCATATTCTCTAACTCCAAGATTAGGGAATTCTATTGGTTGTTTAAGAAATTCAGAACTTGGAGCACTGTATTCTCTAATAGTTTTCTCAGGTTTCATGGGAGTTGTCCTATAAATAGACATGATTTCCATAATATCACTCAGGTTTTCAACTTCAACTTTATTCGATCTTAAAAGTTTTTGAATAATTTCTTCGCGCCTTTGAGCAGGCACGTGATGTCTACGCACTTCTATTCTTGTAGACAGTTGTTGGGCCTCCAAGTGCAGAGGTTTGTAGAACAGCAGCAAGTTTTTCCCTTAAGTGGATCACCTAAGGTTTATCGAACTCAGGGAGGAAGTGTTCAAAGGTATTCCCTCTCAAGCAACCATGCAATCAAGATACAAGAAGTCTCTTGTGTCCCCAACACACCCAATACACTTGTCAGGTGTATATGTGCACTAGTTCGGTGAAGAGAGAGTGAAATACAAGTGGTATGGATAAATATAAGTGGTAATGGTGATAGAAGATAGCTTGATGGAGTGGAAAAGACTAAAGTAAAACTGAAATAAAGATGGAAGCAAGCAAACATGTAACAGATCTAAAAGCAAACGGTGTTTCAGTGCTAAGAAACAAGGCCTAGGGATCATACTTTCACTAGTGAACACTCTCATATAAATATATTCCTCTTTATGATACTACGCTGAACTACTCTCCGGTAGGACACTCTAATCAATGGTAGGGCTATAACAGCACACCTCAAAGTAAGCCTTTCCCATCTAGAAAACCCCACATTGTCACCTTGGGCACTAGATGAGTTCAACAAACACCACAATTTCATCAAGACATCCAACTCCAAATATAACTCATAACAAGTATTTGTAATCTCTAGCCTAAGTGCTACCATGGTGTGCACGTTGTCACTTTCACACACATGGGGAGAGCAGAGATCTATTAAAGCACTTGAGTAGCAAGGTAGATCTATAGATTACAAGCTCATGATCACAATATGATCATGCATAGAGAGAGATATGAACACATAGCTACCGGTAGAACCCTTAGCCTCGAGGAAGAACTACTCCCTCCTCATTATGGGAATCAGCAATGGTGATGGAGATGGTGGTGGAGATCGATGGAGATGGCTCCGGGGGCACTTTACCGTCCCTGCAGGGTGCCGGAACAGAGACTTTCTGTCCCCCGAATCTCCCCTTCTGTGGCGGCGGCGCTGCGGAAATTTTTGTGGATTTCTGATTGATGACCTAGGGTTTATGCACCGGGAGGCTTCTTATAGGCGAAGAGGCAAGGTCGGTGGGCGGCCAGGGGGGCCACACCACCTGGTGGCGCGGCCAGGGCTAGCCCACACCACCACATGGTGTGGCTGGCCCCTGGCCCCTCTCCGTCTCGTATTCTGGCATCTGATGACTTCCGGAAAAATAGGCACTTTGGCTTTTGTCCCGTCCAATTCCGAGAATATTCATTTTCTGACTTCCTAGAACCAAAAACAGCAGAAAACAGGCAACTAGCACTGTGGAATCTTGTTAATAGGTTAGCCCAAGAAAGCATATGAAAAGTTCTCGAAGTTGGAACAAAACACAAGAAAGCAGATAAAACCAAGCATGGAACATCAAAAATTATAGATACATTTGCAATGTATCAACATCCCCAAGCTTAATTCCTGCTCGTCCTTGAGTAGGTAAGTGATAAAAAGAAAGAATAATTTTTGAGGTGACATGCACCATCAAAGACTTGATCAAAGTATTTGTAAAAACATTCAAAGTTGGGATCATAGTACTTCAATCATAACATGAAAGACAAAGTTCTAGCAATAAGACAAAGAAACTATGTTGCAACATGAAAAGGCACAAACAAAAGATTCATGAATAACAATGCTTTGCAAGACGTTTGTTTGTTTCACATAAAGAAAACATAGCATAGTAGCATTCAGCTTGTCCCTCATAGAGTAGCAAATATAAATGCATAGGACACCTTCAAAGTTTATAAGAGTGACTAGATACAAATAGTTTAAAACAAGCAATATCAAGATATGCATCAATCAACTAGTCTTGGGACAATGCACATAGAACTAAGAATGGCCACTATGCTCTCACAGTAGGTGCATAAAGGTAGAAGGTGGAGACTCAATGTAATGGTGGATGAAAAGCCTTTGTAAAAGGAAGTAGGGATTAAAGTCTCATAAAGAGCTTCCAAAAATTATGGTACTTATAGCTTTCAGCTCTCATTGCCCCTATCATAAGCATCTTTAAGGTGATTAAGGTTAAAGTGACACAACTAAGAGGATATGCTTGACAAGTTATAAACCAAAATCTCATGCCCCTTACTTACGAAGACCAATCCTCATGCTACTCAACTTCAGTCACGAGTAAGCTCTTGTCATTGTAAGTACATATGTATCATAAAGAACCGCCAACGGGGTACCCCTTGCACATGATACGGCAGCTTTCCCATAATCAAAATGACAAGGCAAGGAGACAATGAGCATCTCAGCGATCTTTTTATTTGCTATTTGCATAGTTTTTTATTGAGGATGCTTCATAGAGTGCTCATTATGGTGATGCTGCAAGTTTCCACAATGATTAGGCATGGCTTAGGCTAGCGGCCCAGACGTTTCTCTAACACACATACAAACTCCATGATCTTACAAGTTCCACTTTTATTTCACACCGTAGGGATCCGTAAGCAAAAGAACATGATATCAATGGGGTACAAAGTACAAGTGCAATGTTGAAAGCGTTCCCCATGATACATGGTTCTGCTAATTTCAACTTATAAAGCGCAAGCATATACGCAACAAAGAAAGACCCAATGGTTCAAGTTTATTAGAGGCAAAAAAGTAAAGTGTGCCATCAAGTTCGTGAGAGCTTTAATCACTAGTTTTCTCATAACAAGTGGAAGGTAAACAAAAGCATGAATATACTTGGAATATCATAAGCTAGTAGGTAGGTATGGTGGACTCTTTGGAATAACTTGGTTTAGGGAGTTGGATGCATGAGTGGAACTCATACTTTGATGTGGAGGCTAGCAAAAGACTGGGAGGGACAAACTAAGAGAGCAATAATGGACATAATCATGCAGAGCGATAAAACATAATTGATCAAAGCTTAAAGTGATACTACAAGTTGAAAACTAAAGGATCATAAAGGCTATGGTGACTTGAGATAGTCATAACATGGTGTGAGCATGTGCCAAGTCAACCCAAATAAAGCATCAAAGGAGAATACCACTATACTATGCTTTAATATGCTAAAACAACGCATGATTCATCTAAGGCACATTAAGAAATCTCAATTGTTTATAACAAGACATGCTACAGCAAAGAATACTAAGCATAAATCCAAAACAATATCAAGCATGGCATGACAAAGCATAGGCCACAGTCAAAAACGAGCTCTTTTTACCACATAAGTATGAACTTTCCTACTCTTTTCCAATCCAAACCAAACTATTTGCAAACCAATGTATGAAAGAGGGGGTCCAACCAATTTATTCAGAAAACTAAGAAAACCAAGCAAACGAAAAACCAAAACCAAAACGAAAAAGAAGACGCTGCAAGAAAAAACACAACTGTGCATGAAACAATAAAAATGAAGCATCTGGAAGAAACCTAGGATTTTTATTGATGAAGAAGGGGATGCCTTGGGCATCCCCAAGCTTTGACGCTTGTACTTCTTGGATATTTCTTGGGGTGACACGCGTGGCATACCCAAGCTTTAGCTTTAGTCCACCCTTCATCTCATTACTCATTCCTTCCATACACCTGAAATTTTTCCTTCATACAAAACTTCACACAATCTTTATTAACAACATTAGTGCACTCAAGATAAATAAGTCTTAAGGTTCAGTTCTAACACCAAATAAACTTCCATTAGAACACTAGCTACTGTAGCACTTCCCTCAAAAGCTCAATTCCCCAAAAGAACTCAAAAAGGAACCCACAAGAAGCAAATGCAGAAAATGGCAGAAATCTGTTAAAACAGACCAGCAGGTAAAGACGAATTTTTTCGAAGCCCTTCTGTTGCTCAAATCAAAAAGTGTTGAACTAACTAAAGTTATATAACAACCTGGGGCAGAAGCACAAACAATTACAGCTCAATCTGACTAACAGAGCTCTCTCACGAATTTTTACGGTGAAGCACAAAAATCTGTTTTGGGACAGCAACTTTCCCAATCATTACTTCACTCTCATTAGAGGTTACTCTTGGAACAAAAAGCAAATAAAAAGGATAAGGAGAGGTTATTATAGAGGTAATAACTTCCAGGACTCATCTAAAACTTTTGGGTTATCTCCCAATAAGTATTTTTCTTTAACGCCTTTAAGTTAGGCATGATAGTTTGAAAAGATGCTCACATAAGAAATATGAATTGAAGTAAAAGAGAGCATCAAGAAGCAAATTCAAAACACATTTACGTCTAACCCACTTCCTATGCATAGGAATCTTGTAAATAAACAAGTCATGAAAGCACAAAGCAACAAGCATAGGAAAGCAAAACAAGTGCAACTTCAAGACTTTCAACATAAAGAGGGGAAACTTAATATTGAGATGCATAAAACTACGTTCCCTCTCTCATAATAAATTTTAGTAGAATCATGAATAAAATTAACAATATAACTATCACATAAAACATTCTTACCATGAGCCACATCCATAAAAGAATTAATACTCTCCACATAAGCATAGTCATTCTTATTAATTGTAGTGGGAGCAAATTCAACATAATATCTATCATTATTATTCTCATCACCATAATCATCAAATATAGGAGGCATATTGTAATCATAATTAATTTTATCCTCAATAGTAGGTGGACTGAAAATATCATACTCATCATTGTAATCATCATATATTGGAGGTTTGGTATCATCATAAGCAATAGAATAGCTATCTTCCAAAGCTGGGGAACTAAAAAGATCATTTTCATAAAAACTAGCTTCCCCAAGCTTAGACTTTTCCATAGCATTAGCAATAATGGTGTCCAAAGAATTCATACTAACAACATTGCTGTTAGCATGCAAATAAAGTTCCATAGGTTTTTTAATTTTCTCTTCAAACACTTCATGTCCTAACTCAAGATAAATACTATAAAGCTCTCTAATTTTTTTGTTGTTTTCCATTAAGCCTAACTACTGAAAACAAGAAACAAAAAGACAAAATTGCAAAATCTAAAGGAAATAACTTCGAGCACTCACACCGGAGGATGTGAGTACCTTTTACCTTACCTCCCCGGCAACGGCGCCAGAAAATAGGCGTTTGTCGTGGGAGGTTCTTCTTCTTTAATCCTCTAGTGGGAATACCTTTTACCTTACCTCCCCGGCAATGGCGCCAGAAAATAGCTTGATGTCTACGCACTTCTATTCTTGTAGATAGTTGTTGGGCCTCCAAGTGCAGAGGTTTGTAGAACAGCAGCAAGTTTTCCCTTAAATGGATCACCCAAGGTTTAGCGAACTCAGGGAGGAAGTGGTCAAAGGTATTCCCTCTCAAGCTACCCTGCAATCAAGATACAAGAAGTCTCTTGTGTCCCCAACACACCCAATACACTTGTCAGGTGGATAGGTGCACTAATTCGGTGAAGAGATAGTGAAATACAAGTGGTATGGATAATTATAAGTGGTAAAGGTGATAGAAGATAGCTTGATGGCGTGGAAAAGACTAAAGTAAAAATGAAATAAAGATGGAAGCAAGAAAACATGTAACATATCTAAAAGCAAACGATGTTTCAGTGCTAAGAAACAAGGCCTAGGGATCATACTTTCACTAGTGAACACTCTCATATAAATACAATCCTCTTTATGATACTACACTGAACTACTCTCCGGTTGGACACTCTAATCAATGGTAGGGCTATAACAAGACACCTCAAAGTAAGCCTTTCCCATCTAGAAAACCCCACACTGTCACCTTTAGCACTAGATGAGTCCAACAAACACTAGAATTTCATAAAGAAATCTAACTCCAAGTATAACTAATAACAAGTATTTGCAATCTCTAGCCTAAGTGCCACCATGGTGTGCACGCTGTCACTTTCACACACATGGGGAGAGCAGAGATCTATTAAAGCACTTGAGTAGCAAGGTAGATCTATAGATTACAAGCTCATGATCACAATATGATCATGCATAGAGAGAGATATGAACACATAGCTACCGGTAGAACCCTTAGCCTCGAGGAAGAACTACTCCCTCCTCATCATGGGAATCAGCAATGGTGATGGAGATGGTGTTGGAGATCGATGGAGATGGCTCCGGGGGCACTTCCCCGTCCCGGCAGGGTGCCGGAACGGAGACTTTCTGTCCCCCGAATCTCCCCTTCGGTGGCGGCGGTGCTGCAGAACTTTTTGTGGATTTCTGATGGATGACCTAGGGTTTATGCTTCGGGAGGCTTCTTATAGGTGAAGAGGCAAGGTCGGTGGGAGGCCCAGGGGACCACACCACCTGGTGGCGCAGCCAGGGCTAGCCCGCGCCACCACATGGTGTGGCTGGCCCCTGGCCCCTCTCCGTCTCGTATTCTGGCATCTGATAACTTCCGGAAAAATAGGCACTTTGGCTTTTGTCCTGTCCAATTCCGAGAATATTCATTTTCTGACTTCCTAGAACCAAAAACAGCAGAAAACAGGGAACTAGCACTGTGGCATCTTGTTAATAGGTTAGTCCAAGAAATCATATGAAAAATACTCCAAAGTTGGAACAAAACACAAGAAAGTAGATAAAACCAAGCATGGAACATCAAAAATTATAGATACATTTGAAATGTATCAGCACGCGCTCAATATAATCTGGTAAATAGGTCCTACCAGAGCGTGTACACCCTTTATATCCTAGGGAGAACATTTTGTAGTAGCAACACCTGAAATGTCAAGAGACAAACACTTAGCGCTTAGCTCCCTGGCAACAGCGCCAGAAAATAGCTTGATGTCTACAAGTGCACAAATTGTTTGTAGCTAGTTTCGAAGTATAGATATCGATCCCACAGGGAGCCCAAAGGTAAGTGTTTATGAGTGAAGTCTATGTCACACCAAAAGTTGTCACAGGTCTTCGAGTGAGTTGACTGCAAGTTATGAAATGAGAATGTAGTTTGGATTAAACTGGGTGTATGAAATAAAAATAAAATGCAAACTTTAGCAATATAAAGCATAAATGTAAAGAACGACTCGGTTGTTTTGTTGTTTTCTGCATATGCAAAAGATGGAGCGGGGACATTCAGTTCATGGTGATATTTACTGTGCCAGATGGACGAATGATAAATGTAACAGTTATAATCTGATAAGTATATGTGTAGGTGAGCAACCCATAATTAGCCATAACTCCTCTTGGTAGATTTCGTCCCAACTTCAATAATCCTACTAGTCTATTACCAAAACCATGGTTAGACACTAGACGATTAAGGCCCTTCAGGTCGCTTACCGATTAAGCTCCTTGGATCGGACTAATGCAATAAGCACAGTGGTTCCTCATTATCCTCGAGTCTACTAGTTTTCCATTGATATCCCTGTGTCACTCGGGGGGTTGCCGGTCTGCTAGCGAACAAGATCCTATCTACGTAGAACAAAGCATCATGTTGTCTGGACCCTTAATTGGATAACAAGCGTTAGGCATCCCATAGATAGTTAAGCAAACATAATATAGTAATTAGAATCAATCACAAACTAATGGAAAATATATGGAGGCACATCACATCTCACCAATCCCCTACATCTCCCATGCCCAAGGAATTTACTCACACATGAGAGAAGAAAGCATCATCAATATAATTAAATAAAGGGAGTTCTTCTCGATACTACCGTGGAGATCCATAATAAGAATGGAAAAGTAATCCAACACAATTCAAGATAGGAAGAAACAATCTCAAACCCTAGTCTTGCAAGGTGAAGATCCCTATCTCTCTCAAGTACAAGTAATGGTTATGCGGGTGCATTGGCTAGGAGGTTGAAGATCATGGAGCGAGATGAAGAAAGACTTCCCCTTCTTCTCTGCATCTCTTCTTTCTCCTTTCTGGATGAGATGGCGGCTGTTGTGCTGTGTGTTCGTGTCTGGGCCCTTCATGGAAGTTGTCCCTTTTGACAAGATGGAGGCGGCGGCAGCTATATGGCGGGAACTATACGGCTGGAAAAATGTTCCCGCCGTATAGTTGCTCGTTCAAGCCTCTTGACCCAGACGAAATGCTCCCAAGGGTTCGCCAAAGAGGCACCACCATCACTCTTGACCCAGACGAAATGCTCCCAAGGGTTCACCGGATACGTCGTCAATTGCTTCGCAGGCAACGATCGAAAGGGATGCTCCGACTTCACGTGATACTTCGGCTCGGTGTCATTCGGCGCTAGCAGCGTCTCCTAGTATGGCAGCAGATCACCCATTGCCAACACCCGCTCCGCAAAAGGAGCAGCCTTGGCGGTCATCTTCAACACCTCCGCGATCTCCACCGAGCCACTCTGTGAGGGGTATCCGCTGGTGACGTTGTCAAGGTCGAAGTCGTTGGGGAAGTGCGCAAGTCCAAGGCTCAGCACCATCGTAGCTCCACAGCAGAAGGCCGACCGTGTCATCCACTCGACAACGGTAGGCGCTTCCTCGGGATAGCGCCACACCTCTGTCAACCCTCTAGGAATAACCTTGGTAGGAGAAATCCCCTGGAGGATGGCTTGGATGCACATCGCCGATGCGGTGGATGCGTTCACCACTGTCGTCACACTCTGCGTGGCATTGAACATCTGCACCACCGGATCTGCTTGACCTATTACATCTGCAACTTGAGAAATCTGTTGGGTCCGCAGGATAGAAAACAAAAAGATTCCTATGATGAGAACTATATGCCAAGATCTATCTACTAGATACAGAGCAACAGGTGGACATACATCCATGGAGAACTTACCCTCGAAGACAACGAGTTTTGTTAACGAGTAGGAACTCGTGGTTGATGTAGTCGTACGCTTGCCGATCTCAAGATCGTGTGGAAGTCCGAGCGCCGCAAATCAGCAGCGCATCCGTCCTCGCACACACGTTCAAGCCACCAGACAACCTCCACCTCCTCGCTCCAGCGATTCAGCGGAAGCAGCAACTCCTTCCAGACGCAAGGCCACCGGGAACATGTATCTCGCTAATCCGAGACCATGGGGAAATATCTAGAGGGGGAGAGAGATCCTTCACGAGGAGGTGTGATTTGTGAGAGGGGAGAGGGGGGCTTTATATAGGAGGGAGGGAGACCCCTCCCCTCCCATAGCCGGCGCATGAGGGGGGGACTCCTCCCCTCCTTCATTCATGTGGTGAACCTCCACTCACATAAACATGGCCTCCACCCAAAATCCCACTCACATGTATTTAATTTCCACCAAATTAAATGCAACTCTCAATTAATAAAACTCTTTTATTTATTTTATTCAGAATTTTGTTAATTACTTTAATTAACAAACATTCACATAAAACCCCTTGCAACATTTCAATATCACATGCAGAACCACTTTCTGCAATTTCACCCGAAACAATTCCGGTTTCTATCGAAACATTTCCTGCGCTTTGCAAACCTTTTGTCTGGAACATATGTGCTCCTAAATGGTGTCCGGCAACCCTTAAGTGTGTCACCCTATGGTTCACGAATAATAGAGACATGATTGAGACTCCTCTCAGATCAATAATCAGAAGCGGGACCTGGAGATCCATACTGACTCCTGCATATTCAACGATGACTTCTGTGATCGTGAGAACCTTTAACGTTAGCAATTTAATCCCTTTGTCTCATGATATAATACATGTACGGGATTCTATCATTGGTATCCAAATACCTAGTTTGATCTCGTTACCGACATGCAGTCTTTTCTCGTTCCCGTGATATAACATTCTAGTGATCACATCACTTGCTTACAAGCTATCTTAATGTGATATCACCGAGAGGTCCCAGAGTATATCTATCCGTTATCGGGATTGACAAATTCCACTCTTGATCCATGAGCCTCAACATAAAACCTTCATAGCACTGAACCCACCTTTATGGTCACCCTGTTACGGTGTGACGTTTGATGTTATCAAGTTACTCTTCCGGTGTTAGCAATTAACATGATCTCATGGTCTAAGGACTAAGACTACTTTGTATGATGTTATAGCAATATAAACATAATGACTTGATCGTAATGCTATACTTCGGATGAATGTTCATCACATCATTTCACAAATGCTGTGACCTTGTTATTAACAACATCCAATGTCCATGATCAGGAAACCTTGATCATCTTGTTAATCAACAAGCTAGTTTATAAGAGAGGCATAACTAGGAACCCTTTTTGTTTATTAAACACACATGTATTGATGTTTCCTATCAATACAATTATAGCATGCAAAATAAACAGCTATCATATACGAGGAATACATAATAACAACTTTATTATTGCCTCTCAGGGCATTTTTCCTTCAGTCTCCCACTTGCACTAGAGACAATAATCTAGTTTACATAGTGATAAATCTAACACCCATGGAGTTCTGGTGTTGATCATGTTTTGCCCTAGGGAGTGCTTTAGTCAACGGATCTGCTACATTCAGGTCCGTGTGCACTTTACAAATCTTTATATCTCCATCCTTGACATGCTCGCGGATGGAGTGAAACTGGTGCTTAATATGCTTGGAATTCTTGTGAGACCTTGGTTCCTTAGCGTTGGCTATGGCTCAATTGTTGTCACAATAGATCAACATTGGGTCCAACGCACTAGGAACCACACCTAGTTCAGTTATGAACTCCTTCATCCAAACCGCTTCCTGTGCCGCTTCTGAAGCAGCAACATATTCCGCCTCCGTCGTTGATCCAGCCACCACAGGTTGTTTCGAGCTCCTCCAATCAACTGCTACTCTGTTCAAGAGAAATACGTATCCGGATTGAGACTTAGAGTCATCCGGATCAGTGTCAAAGCTAGCATCGACATAACACTTAGCGACTAGCTCTTCTTCACCTCCGTATACAAGAAACATATCCTTAGTTCTTCTCAAGTACTTAAGGATATTCTTGACCGCTATCTAGTGTTCCGAACCTGGATCAGATTGGTACCTACTAGTCAAACTAATATCATGTGCCACATCCGGTCTTGTACATAGAATGGAATACATTATAGAGCCTATGGTTGAGGCATAGGGGATCTTATCCATTATCTCTCTTTCTTCCGCCGTAGCCGGACTTTGAGTCTTACTCAATGTCTTGCCTTGCAGCATAGGTAAGTACCCCTTCTTACTTCCGCCCATATTAAACTTCTTTAATATCTTGTCAAGGTATGTACTCTGCGATAGCCCAATTAGGCGTCTTGATCTATCTCTATAGATTTTAATGCCTAATATATATGAAGCTTCACCAAGGTTCTTCATCGAAAATTTGTTGTTTAGATAACTTTTAACACTATTTAAAAGATCTATATCATTTCCAATCAATAATATGTCATCCACATATAATATCAGAAATGCCACATTGCTCCCACTCACTTTCTTGTAAATACAAGCCTCTCCATAAGTTTGGACAAATCCAAACTCTTTGATCACCTTATCAAAGCGGAGATTCCAACTCCGGGATGCTTGCTTCAGTCCATAGATGGATCGCTGAAGTTTGCACACCTTATCAGCATCCTTAGGATCGACAAAACCCTTAGGTTGTATCATATACAACTCTTCTTCAATATTACCATTGAGGAATGCAGTTTTGACATCCATCTGCCATATTTCATAATCGAAATATGCAACAATTGCTAACATAATCCTAACCGACTTAAGCATCGCTACGGGAGAGAATGTCTCATCGTAGTAAACTCCTTGAATTTGTCGAAACCCCTTTGCGACAAGTCGAGCCTTATAGATGGTTACATTACCATCAGCATCATTTTTTCTTTTGAAAATCCATTTATTCTCAACGGCCTTTCGATCGTGAGGTAAGTCCACCAAGGTCCAAACCTGGTTTTCGTACATGGATTCCATCTCGGATTTCATGGCTTCTAGCCATTTGTTGGAATCAGGGCTCATCATCGCTTCTTCATACGTCGCAGGGTCATCTATTTCATCAATCATGAAATTCATAACAGGATTGCCGTACAGTTCAGGAGCTGCACGTGTC
Organism: Avena eriantha; assembly: GCA_910589775.1. Classification (NCBI taxonomy): domain Eukaryota; kingdom Viridiplantae; phylum Streptophyta; class Magnoliopsida; order Poales; family Poaceae; genus Avena; species Avena eriantha. The sequence continues at coordinate 451,181,524 of OU342741.1, read as the reverse complement.
CTGCTTGACCTGCGAGGTTTGGTAGTGTCCTCTTTCGGATTTTCATGATCAATATCATTAGCTCTCTCTTCATTAGGTGAAGTCAACTCCGAAACAACTTCCGGTGCTGCGCTACTCGCCATTTCATGAAGAGAAGGTTCAATAACCTCTTCGAGTTCTACCTTCCGACTACTCACACCTTTCGCGAGAAACTCCTTCTCAAGAAAGGATCCATTCTTGGCAACAAAGACCTTGCCCTCGGATCTGTGATAGAAGGTATACCCAATCGTTTCCTTAGGGTATCCTATGAAGACGCATTTTTCCGCTTTGGGTTCGAATTTATCCGGTTGAAGTTTCTTACATAAACATCGCATCCCCAAACTTTAAGACAGCTTAGGTTTGTTTCCAAACCATAATTCATACGGTGTCTTTTCAACGGATTTAGATGGTGCCCTATTTAAAGTGAATGCAGCGGTTTCTAGTGCATAACCCCAAAATGACAGTGGCAAGTCAGTCAGAGACATCATAGATCGAACCATATCCAATAAAGTACGATTACCACGTTCTGACACACCATTACGTTGTGGTGTTCCGGCAGGCGTGAGTTGTGAAACTATTCCACAGTCTTTCATATGTGTGCTAAACTCGTAACTAAGATACTCTCCTCCATGGTCGGACCACAGAAATTTGATCTTTCTGTTACGATGATTTTCCACTTCATTCTGAAATTCTTTGAACTTTTCAAAGGTTTCAGACTTATGTTTCATCAAATAGATATACCCGTATCTACTCAAATCATCCGTGAAAGTAACAAAATAACGATATCCACCTCGCGCCGACACACTCATTGGTCCACACACATCAGTATGTATGATTTCCAATAAATCTGTCGCCCGTTCCATTGAATCGGAAAACGGCGTTCTAGTCATCTTTCCCATAAGGCATGGCTCACATGTATCAAATGATTCCAAATCAAGTGATTCCAAAAGTCCATCAGAATGGAGTTTCTTCATGCGTTTAACGCCAATATGACCTAGACGGCAGTGCCACATATATGCAGATATATCATTATCAAGTTTAATCCTTTTAGCATCAACATTATGAATATGCGTAATACTACTATCGAGATCCAATAGAAATAAACCATTCAACACAGGTGCATGACCATAAAAGATATTATTCATATAAATCGAACAACCATTGTTTTCAGACTTAAACGAATAACCACTTTGCATCAAACATGATCCGGATACAATGTTCATGCTCAGTGCAGGCACCAAATAACAATTATTCAAGTTTATAACTAATCCCGATGGCATATGGAGAGGCAGCGTTCCGACGGCGATCACATCAACTCTTGATCCATTGCCGACCCGCATTGTGACCACATCCCTTGCTAGTTGTCGCTTGTTCCGCAACCCCTGAACCGGGTTACATATATTAGCAACCGATCCCGTATCAAATACCCAGGTGCTACTGCGAGTACTAGTCAAGTACACACCAGTAACATGTATATCACATATACCTTTGTTTGCCTTGCCGTCCTTCTTGTCCGCCAAATACTTGGGGCAGTTGCGCTTCCAATGGCCAGTCCCCTTGCAATAGTAGCACTCGGTGTCAGACTTAGGGCCAGCTCAGGGTTTCTTTTCAGGCGCAGTAACAGATTTGCCGCCCTTCTTTCCCTTCTGCTTGCCTCGCTTGTCCTTATTGAAACCGGTGGTCTTATTGATCATCAACACTTGATGTTCTTTCCTAATCTCCACTTCTGCAGTCTTAAGCATTGATAGAAGCTCGGGAAGAGACTTCTTCATGCCCTGCATATTGTAGTTCATCACGAAGCTCTTGTAGCTAGGTGGCAGAGATTGGAGAACACGATGTATGCCTAAGTCATTGGGAATCGTTATTCCCAAGGACACAAGCTTATCGGCGTACCTAGACATTTTGAGTACGTCCTCACTAACGGAGCTGTTCTCTTCCATCATGTAGCTAAAGAACTTTTCAGAAGCATTATAACTCTCTACGGCAGCATGGGTATCTAAAATCATTTTCAATTCTCCCATGGTATCAAAGGCATTACCATTTTCGAAACATTTTCGAAGTTCTGGCTCTAGCCCATACAGTATGCCGCAATGAACTAAGTTGTGGTCCTCCTGACGAGTTATATAGACGTTCTTTTCCTCATCAGGGGCATCAGGAGCTGGTGGGGGGCCTAGTGGCTCCTCTAGCACATATTGCTTTTGTGCAGCAGTGAGGAGAATCCTCAAATTCATAGCCTAGTTGCTGAAGTTGCTAACATTCGCAGCAAGCTTCTCTTTCTCCATGAACACATTGAAATTAAAAGCAGGTGGTGCCATCTACAACAGAATTTGTAAAATATATTTAGACCAAGTTTATGATAGATTGAGTTGAACTAATCCAAATTACTAATGAACTCCCACTCAAAAACGACATCCCTCATGTCTTTTTGGTGATTACATGAACCAAATCCACTACACCAAGTCCGATCATCACGGGAGTCGGTGTAGCTTCAAAGGATAGCATCTATATGGGCATCATATCAACTATATGACTCAGGCTTAACCTTTCGGTTCGTGTTCCGAGGCCATGTCTGTACATGCTAGGCTCGCCAAGTAAGAACCTTAGTATTCGTGTGTGTAAAACTGTCTTACACCTGTTGTATGAAAGCGTAGAGTCGAGAACACCCGATCATCATGTGATGCCTCAAAACACGATCCACAAAACGGTGCATACTTAAGGAAGAACACATTATATCTTGATATCTAAATGAGGGATCATCTTATAATGCTACCAAAAACGCCAAACTAGAAATATAAGATGCTAACATCTAATGTGTGAAGTGAGGTGATATGGTCCATGCATTTGATCTCTATCATTTGCATCGTGGTATGATATCTATCATTCCTTTATGTGTAAGGCTAAGGTCTATGGAACTTACATGTTAAGTGAGTTGTAAGAGTATCTATCATACATCTACTTACAACAATATCATATCAAGACACTAGCCGAGCAACGATCTAAACTAGACGCCTCTAATTTATCAATTGCAAGTTTTACGTGGCTTAGGGCTTTCGGAGATAGAACCGGTCTTACCTACGAACATGAACCACAACGAGGATAACCAAGTTATTAGCAACTCATTGTAAATGAGATATTGACTATGGTAGGAGAGACAGACACCCGCTAGCCACTTATGCAAAACTAGTTGCATGTCAGTCGTGGAACCGGTCTCATGTACGATGACATTTAAGGTTGGTCCGGGCCGCTTCATCCCACTATTCCACCAATATCCAAAGTGCATAGAAGATGCAACAACATGATCATCATCGCCCACATATAAACATATGTGTACTACCTGTGCAAAGCACCCACGCATAGATCAGGCTCTGATACCACTATTGGGTCAGCAGCATAGAAAACAAAAAAATTCCTATGATGAGAACTATACGCCAAGATCTATCTAGTAGATACAGAGCAACAGGTGGACATACATCCATGGAGAACTTACCCTCGAAGACAATGAGTTTTGTTAACGAGTAGGAACTCGTGGTTGATGTAGTCGTATGCTTGCCGATCTCAAGATCGTGTGGAAGTCCGAGCGCCGCAAATCAGCAGCGCATCCGTCCTTGCACACACGTTCAAGCCACCGGACAACCTCCACCTCCTCGCTCCAGCAAATCAGCGTAAGCAGCAACTCCTTCCAGACGCAAGGCCACCGGGAACATGTATCTCGCTAATCCGAGACCATGGGGAAATATCTAGAGGGGGAGAGAGATCCTTCACGAGGAGGTGTGATTTGTGAGAGGGAGAGGGGGGCTTTATATAGGAGGGAGCGAGACCGCTCCCCTCCCATAGCCGGCGCATGAGGGGGGGGACTCCTCCCCTCCTTCATTCATGTGGTGAACCTCCACTCACATAAACATGGCCTCCACCCAAAATCCCACTCACATGTATTTAATTTCCACCAAATTAAATGCAACTCTCAATTAATAAAACTCTTTTATTTATTTTATTCAGAATTTTGTTAATTACTTTAATTAACAAACATTCACATAAAACCCCTTGCAACATTTCAATATCACATGCAGAACCACTATCTGCAATTTCACCCGAAACAATTCCGGTTTCTATCGAAACATTTCCTGCGCTTTGCAAACCTTTTGTCTGGAACATATGTGCTCCTAAATGGTGTCCGGCAACCCTTAAGTGTGTCACCCTACGGTTCACGAATAATACAGACATGATTGAAACTCCTCTGAGATCAATAATCAGAAGCGGGACCTAGAGATCCATACCGATTCCTGCATATTCAACGATGACTTCTGTGATCGTGAGAACCTTTAACGTCAGCAATTTAATCCCTTTGTCTCATGATATAATACATGTCCGTGATTCGATCATTGGTATCCAAATACCTAGTTTGATCTCGTTACCGACATGCACTCTTTTCTCGTTCCCGTGATATAACATTCTAGTGATCACATCACTTGCTTGCAAGCTATCTTAATGTGATATCACCGAGAGGGCCCAGAGTATATCTATCCGTTATCGGGATTGAAAAATTCCACTCTTGATCCATGAGCTTCAACATAAAACCTTCATAGCACTGAACCCACCTTTATGGTCACCCTATTACGGTGTGACGTTTGATGTTATCAAGATACTCTTCCGGTGTTAGCAATTAACATGATCTCATGGTCTCAGGACTAAGACTACTTTGTATGATGTTATAGCAATATAAACATAATGACTTGATCGTAATGCTATACTTCGGATGAATGTTCATCATATCATTTCACAAATGCTGTGACCTTGTTATTAACAACATCCAATGTCCATGATCAGGAAACCTTGATCATCTTATTAATCAACAAGCTAGTTTATAAGAGAGGCATAACTATGAACCCTTTTTGTTTATTAAACACACATGTATTGATGTTTCCTATCAATACAATTATAGCATGCAAAATAAACATCTATCATATACGAGGAATACATAATAACAACTTTATTATTGCCTCTCAGGGCATTTTTCCTTCAGTCTCCCACTTGCACTAGAGACAATAATCTAGTTTACATAGTGATAAATCTAACACCCATGGAGTTCTGGTGTTGATCATTTTTTCCCTAGGGAGTACTTTAGTCAACGGATCTGCTACATTCAGGTCCGTGTGCACTTTACAAATCTTTATATCTCCATCCTTGACATGCTCGCGGATGGAGTGAAACCGGCGCTTAATATGCTTGGAATTCTTGTGAGACCTTGGTTCCTTGGCGTTGGCTATGGCTCCATTGTTGTCACAATAGATCACCATTGGGTCCAACGCACTAAGAACCACACCTAGTTCAGTTATGAACTCCTTCATCCAAACTGCTTCATGTGCTGCTTCTGAAGCAGCAACATATTCCGCCTCTGTCGTTGATCCAGCCACCACAGGTTGTTTGGGGCTCCTCCAACCAACTGCTGCTCTGTTCAAGAGAAATACGTATCCGGATTGAGACTTAGAGTCATCCGGATCAGTGTCAAAGCTAGCATCGACATAACACTTAGCGACTAGCTCTTCTTCACCTCCGTATACAAGAAACATATCCTTAGTTCTTCTCAAGTACTTAAGGATATTCTTGACCGCTATCTAGTGTTCCGAACCTGGATCAGATTGGTACCTACTAGTCAAACTAATATCATGTGCCACATCCGGTCTTGTACATAGAATGGAATACATTATAGAGCCTATGGTTGAGGCATAGGGGATCTTATCCATTATCTCTCTTTCTTCCGCCGTAGCCGGACTTTGAGTCTTACTCAATGTCTTGCCTTGCAGCATAGGTAAGTACCCCTTCTTACTTCCGCCCATATTAAACTTCTTTAATATCTTGTCAAGGTATGTACTCTGCGATAGCCCAATTAGGCGTCTTGATCTATCTCTATAGATTTTAATGCCTAATATATATGAAGCTTCACCAAGGTTCTTCATCGAAAATTTGCTGTTTAGATAACTTTTAACACTATTTAAAAGATCTATATCATTTCCAATCAATAATATGTCATCCACATATAATATCAGAAATCCAAACTCTTTGATCACCTCATCAAAGCGGAGATTCCAACTCCGGGATGCTTGCTTCAGTCCATAGATGGATCGCTGAAGTTTGCACACCTTATCAGCATCCTTAGGATCGACAAAACCCTTAGGTTGTATCATATACAACTCTTCTTCAATATTACCATTGAGGAACGCAGTTTTGACATCCATCTGCCATATTTCATAATCGAAATATGCAGCAATTGCTAACATAATCCTAACCGACTTAAGCATCGCTACGAGAGAGAATGTCTCATCGTAGTAAACTCCTTGAATTTGTCGAAACCCCTTTGCGACAAGTCGAGCCTTATAGATGGTTACATTACCATCAGCATCAGTTTTTCTTTTGAAAATCCATTTATTCTCAACGGCCTTTCGATCGTGAGGTAAGTCCACCAAGGTCCAAACCTGGTTTTCGTACATGGATTCCATCTCGGATTTCATGGCTTCTAGCCATTTGTTGGAATCAGGGCTCATCATCGCTTCTTCATACGTCGCAGGGTCATCTATTTCATCAATCATGAAATTCATAACAGGATTGCCGTACAGTTCAGGAGCTGCACGTGTCCTGCTTGACCTGCGAGGTTTGGTAGTGTCCTCTTTCGGATTGTCATGATCAATATCATTAGCTCTCTCTTCATTAGGTGAAGTCAACTCCGAAACAACTTCCGGTGCTGCGCTACTCGCCATTTCATGAAGAGAAGGTTCAATAACCTCTTCGAGTTCTACCTTCCGACTACTCACACCTTTCGCGAGAAACTCCTTCTCAAGAAAGGATCCATTCTTGGCAACAAAGACCTTGCCCTCGGATCTGTGATAGAAGGTATACCCAATCGTTTCCTTAGGGTATCCTATGAAGACGCATTTTTCCGCTTTGGGTTCGAATTTATCCGGTTGAAGTTTCTTACATAAACATCGCATCCCCAAACTTTAAGACAGCTTAGGTTTGTTTCCAAACCATAATTCATACGGTGTCTTTTCAACGGATTTAGATGGTGCCCTATTTAAAGTGAATGCAGCGGTTTCTAGTGCATAACCCCAAAATGACAGTGGCAAGTCAGTCAGAGACATCATAGATCGAACCATATCCAATAAAGTACGATTACCACGTTCTGACACACCATTACGTTGTGGTGTTCCGGCAGGCGTGAGTTGTGAAACTATTCCACAGTCTTTCATATGTGTGCTAAACTCGTAACTAAGATACTCTCCTCCATGGTCGGACCACAGAAATTTGATCTTTCTGTTACGATGATTTTCCACTTCATTCTGAAATTCTTTGAACTTTTCAAAGGTTTCAGACTTATGTTTCATCAAATAGATATACCCGTATCTACTCAAATCATCCGTGAAAGTAACAAAATAACGATATCCACCTCGCGCCGACACACTCATTGCTCCACACACATCAGTATGTATGATTTCCAATAAATCTGTCGCCCGTTCCATTGAACCGGAAAACGGCGTTCTAGTCATCTTGCCCATAAGGCATGGCTCACATGTATCAAATGATTCAAAATCAAGTGATTCCAAAAGTACATCAGAATGGAGTTTCTTCATGCGTTTAACGCCAATATGACCTAGACGGCAGTGCCACATATATGCAGATATATCATTATCAAGTTTAATCCTTTTAGCATCAACATTATGAATATGCGTAATACTACTATCGAGATCCAATAGAAATAAACCATTCAACACAGGTGCATGACCATAAAAGATATTATTCATATAAATCGAACAACCATTGTTTTCAGACTTAAACGAATAACCACTTTGCATCAAACATGATCCGGATACAATGTTCATGCTCAGTGCAGGCACCAAATAACAATTATTCAAGTTTATAACTAATCCCGACGGCATATGGAGAGGCAGCGTTCCGACGGCGATCACATCAACTCTTGATCCATTGCCGACCCGCATCGTGACCTCATCCCTTGCTAGTTGTCGCTTGTTCCGCAACCCCTGAACTAAGTTACATATATTAGCAACCGATCCCGTATCAAATACCCAGGTGCTACTGCAAGTACTAGTCAAGTACACACCAATAACATGTATATCACATATACCTTTGTTTGCCTTGCCGGACTTCTTGTCCGCCAAATACTTGGGGCAGTTGCGCTTCCAATGGCCAGTCCCCTTGCAATAGTAGCACTCGGTGTCAGACTTAGGGCCAGCTCGGGGTTTCTTTTCAGGCGCGGTAACAGATTTGCCGCCCTTCTTTCCCTTCTGCTTGCCTCTCTTGCCCTTATTGAAACCGGTGGTCTTATTGATCATCAACACTTGATGTTCTTTCCTAATCTCCGCTTCTGCAGTCTTAAGCATTGGCAAAAGCTCGGGAAGAGACTTCTTCATGCCCTGCATATTATAATTCATCACGAAGCTCTTGTAGCTAGGTGGCAGAGATTGGAGAACGCGATGTATGCCTAAGTCATCGGGAATCGTTATTCGCAAGGACACAAGCTTATCGGCGTACCCAGACATTTTGAGTATGTGCTCACTAACGGAGTTGTTCTCTTCCATCATGTAGCTAAAGAACTTTTCAGAAGCATTATAACTCTCTACGGCAGCATGGGTATCGAAAATCATTTTCAATTCTCCCATGGTATCAAAGGCATTGCCATTTTCGAAACGTTTTCGAAGTTCTGGCTCTAGCCCATACAGTATGCCGCAATGAACTAAGTTGTGGTCCTCCTGACGAGTTATATACGTTCTTTTCCTCGTCAGGGGCATCAGGAGCTGGTGGGGGGCCTAGCGGTGCCTCTAGCACATATTGCTTTTGTGCAGCAGTGAGGAGAATCCTCAAATTCATAGCCCAGTTGGTGAAGTTGCTACCATTCGCAGCAAGCTTCTCTTTCTCCATGAACACATTGAAATTAAAAGCAGGTGGTGCCATCTACAACAGAATTTGTAAAGTATATTTAGACTAAGTTTATGATAGATTGAGTTCAACTAATCCAAATTACTAATGAACTCCCACTCAAAAACGACATCCCTCGTGTCTTTTTGGTGATTACATGAACCAAATACACTACACCAAGTCCGATCATCACGTGAGTCAGTGTAGCTTCAAAGGCGAGCATCTATATGGGCATCATATCAACTATATGACTCAGGCTTAACCTTTCGGTCCGTGTTCCGAGGCCATGTCTGTACATGCTAGGCTCGCCAAGTAAGAACCTTAGTATTCGTGTGTGTAAAACTGTCTTACACCCGTTGTACGAAAGCGTAGAGTCGAGAACACCCGATCATCACGTGATGCCTCAAAACACGATCCACAAAACGGTGCATACTTAAGGAAGAACACATTTTATCCTGATATCTAAATGAGGGATCATCTTATAATGCTACCGAAAATGCCAAACTAGCAATATAAGATGCTAACATCTAATGTGTGAAGTGAGGTGATATGGTCCATGCATTTGATCTCTATCATTTGCATCATGGTATGGTCTCTATCATTCCTTTATGTGTAAGGCCAAGGTCTATGGAACTTACACATTAAGTGAGTTGTAAGACTATCTATCATACATCTACTTACAACAATATCATATCAAGACACTAGCCCAGCAACGATCTAAACTAGACGCCTCTAATTTATCAATTGCAAGTTTTACGTGGCTTAGGGCTTTCGGAGATAGAACTGGTCTTACCTACGAACATGAACCACAACGAGGATAACCAAGTTATTAGCAACTCATTGTAAATGAGATATTGACTATGGTAGGAGAGACAGACACCCGCTAGCCACTTATGCAAAACTAGTTGCATGTCAGTCGTGGAACCGGTCTCATGTACGATGACATGTAAGGTTGGTCCGGGCCGCTTCATCCCACTATTCCACCAATATCCAAAGTACATAGAAGATGCAATAACATGATCATCATTGCCCACATATAAACATATGTGTACTACCCGTGCAAAGCACCCACGCATAGATCAGGCTCTGATACCACTGTTGGGTCCGCAGCATAGAAAACAAAAAAATTCCTATGATGAGAACTATACGCCAAGATCTATCTACTAGATACAGAGCAACAGGTGGACATACATCCATGGAGAACTTACCCTCGAAGACAATGAGGTTTGTTAACGAGTAGGAACTCGTGGTTGATGTAGTCGTACGCTTGCCGATCTCAAGATCGTGTTGAAGTCCGAGCGCCGCAAATCGGCAGCGCATCCGTCCTCGCACACACGTTCAAGCCACCGGACAACCTCCACCTCCTCGCTCCAGCAAATCAGCGGAAGCAGCAACTCCTTCCAGACGCAAGGCCACCGCGAACATGTATCTCGCTAATCCGAGACCATGGGGAAATATCTAGAGGGGGAGAGAGATCCTTCACGAGGAGGTGTGATTTGTGAGAGGGGAGAGGGGGGCTTTATACAGGAGGGAGCGAGACCGCTCCCCTCCCATAGCCGGCGCATGAGGGGGGGGGACTCCTCCCCTCCTTCATTCATGTGGTGAACCTCCACTCACATAAACATGGCCTCCACCCAAAATCCCACTCACATGTATTTAATTTCCACCAAATTAAATGCAACTCTCAATTAATAAAACTCTTTTATTTATTTTATTCAGAATTTTGTTAATTACTTTAATTAACAAACATTCACATAAAACCCCTTGCAACATTTCAATATCACATGCAGAACCACTATCTGCAATTTCACCCGAAACAATTCCGGTTTCTATCGAAACATTTCCTGCGCTTTGCAAACCTTTTGTCTGGAACATATGTGCTCCTAAATGGTGTCCGGCAACCCTTAAGTGTGTCACCCTATGGTTCACGAATAATACAGACATGATTGAGACTCCTCTGAGATCAATAATCAGAAGCGGGACCTGGAGATCCATACCGACTCCTGCATATTCAACGATGACTTCTGTGATCGTGAGAACCTTTAACGTCAGCAATTTAATCCCTTTGTCTCATGATATAATACATGTCCGAGATTCGATCATTGGTATCCAAATACCTAGTTTGATCTCGTTACCGACATGCACTCTTTTCTCGTTCCCGTGATATAACATTCTAGTGATCACATCACTTGCTTGCAAGCTATCTTAATGTGATATCACCGAGAGGGCCCAGAGTATATATATCCGTTATCGGGATTGAAAAATTCCACTCTTGATCCATGAGCCTCAACATAAAACCTTCATAGCACTGAACCCACCTTTATGGTCACCCTGTTACGGTGTGACGTTTGATGTTATCAAGATACTCTTCCGGTGTTAGCAATTAACATGATCTCATGGTCTAAGGACTAAGACTACTTTGTATGATGTTATAGCAATATAAACATAATGACTTGATCGTAATGCTATACTTCGGATGAATGTTTATCACATCATTTCACAAATTCTGTGACCTTGTTATTAACAACATCCAATGTCCATGATCAGGAAACCTTGATCATCTTGTTAATCAACAAGCTAGTTTATAAGAGAGGCATAACTAGGAACCCTTTTTGTTTATTAAACACACATGTGTTGATGTTTCCTATCAATACGATTATAGCATGCAAAATAAACATCTATCATATACGAGGAATACATAATAACAACTTTATTATTGCCTCTCAGGTCATTTTTCCTTCAAAATCAAGATCACGCGACAGCATACCTGGTGAGTCCACCCGCTCTGGGACTCGACCTCTCAGGGCTTTGCCCCCTCGAGGACTTGCCCGCACTACTAAGGACGAGGAAAGAAAACCTGACCAAGAAGCTTGCACCAGTTCTCTGTAACGACCTTCTCTAGCGCAGATAGCTTCCCCTGCAGGTCGACGATCAGAGAGTTGGAGGCCTTCTGCTCCTCCTCTACCATGATGTCTAACTTTTGCGGCCCGAAAGTTGGGGTGGCCAGGCAACGCGGTACCCAAGTTGCCTACAATCAGCTGCGTTGCGCAAAGTTGGCGTGCCAAATACTCAGAGGGTCTTTTTCGGCACGAATTCAACTTTACATTTCAATACAAAATATCAGCCTAATGGCCATCAAGTTGGGCCCCCCTGTCAGTTCTCGTCGTTATGTCGCTCCCGTCGCTTAGGCGGGGTGGCTGTCATGTAGGCTTGCAGCGATGGCACAGTGGATAGGACAACACCCCCTGCCCAGTGTATTGACGTGACGAAACAGGTCACATGTATCGGCGTTATAATTATTTTTTGTTTACCCAGAAGCTGGAATGGCCACCTCCACGCGTCTCTCCTTGGACTTCCATCCCCGTCGTTAACCACTACCTTAAAAGCACATTGACGGTTCCACCGTTCCCCTGCCTCGCAGAAACCACTCTTCTTCTTCCTATCATCTGTCCTCTTCCCGTCTTCTCCTTGCCTCCATGACAATAAGAAGATAGACGTTGTCTACACCAACAAGGAGGAGACAGTGGTGCATGTCTTGAGGATGTACGAGGGTTGGGTTGAGAAATACGAGGACAAGTTTGTGGGATTGGACCTCGAGTACACCCCGGAGCACCCATATGAAGGGAGTCAAGTTGCCGTCGTTCAACTGGCCATGAGGAAACACGTCCCCGTCTACCACCTCTCCCGGTTTGTAGATCTGCTCTCTGTAGCTAACCGATTTTAGGGTTTTCTCCTCTTGTTCTTTATCCATTTTCTCATCTTGCAACTACTGGGTTTTATTTGGGACCAAATAAATTATGACAAGACAATGTTGAGAGTCTTGATCTTGAATTTACTAAACTTTTCAAAATTATATTCATATGATGATCTTGCATTAACAAAATATTTGTAGTTACAAATTTTGGTGATGAAAAACTACATACTTTCAGGACTGACAGGAATTATCCGGCGCTGCGCCAATTCCTTGTAGAAAAGGGAATTGTTTTCTACACTATCGACAATATAACTGATTTTTTGAAATTTTATCAAGAGGGAATTATAATTCCTGCGCACAACTGGATCGATATTCAGCGTCTTGTCAAGATCCTAGGGGGCTCAAGGAAGGATGGAATGGCATCACTCGCAACTAGAATCCTCGATGAGTCATACGACAGAATGAAGGAAGATTTCCCTACGGATAGGCACGATTTCTAGGACGAGTGGCCGTTGTCTGATATAAACTTGAAGTATGCAGCCAAAGATGCTTACGTGACCTACCAGCTGTACAAGAAGATCCATTTTTTTCTACGTTACCTCGTGTTTTGCCCTATTTGCAAGAGGGAAGACGAGCTTAGGGGAGCCCTTTGCCGAAAATGCAGAATAGCTGAGTTTGAAGCTGCATATGCAAAGGAAATGGCTGCATCTGAAGCAGCTAAAAGAGAGCTTGCAGCTGAAGCAGAAGCAGCTGATAGAGAGGCTGCAGCTGAAGCAGCAAATAGAGAGGCAGCATCTTCTAGCAGCAACAATCAGGTAAGTGATGCACCGCTACTTGTGTTTCGGGACGGTGAAGATAGGGAAGGCAAGTCAGATCGCAGGTGGGACGAAGCATTTCATGAGTTGTGGAGTGCCAATAATGTAAGCTCCACCTGGAATGATCGCAGTTGGTCGCCTAGGAATGATGGAAAGCGCCTCAAGTGGGCTTATGAGAAGTGAATTAAATTTTACTTCTCAGTGTTATGTTTCTATTTTGTGGAACTCAGTTATCTTATCAAGATGTCTAGCGCCTCAAGTGATAGTAGTAAAATAAATTTAACCCTCTTTGTGTTATGTTTATTTATGTGTCTTGTAGTTTGTCAAGATGGTAGCTCGTTAACTGGTAGTTTGAAAGAGTACCCTTTTCCTCTCTCGCTAAACAGATATGTTTGCCCAAATTGGTAGCAAATCTAGAGAAGATTCTCTCTTTGATAATTCGTTCCCTTTTGGACCTCTTTTTGCCTCCAATCAGGTAGCAAATCTAGAGCAGCAAATCACACCAGGCAGAATACATTCATTTGGAAAACAAAACAAATGTAGATATAGCTGTGCGCAGCTAAATAGGATATAGCGATAGAAAGTAGGTTGCATAACGAGGTTCGATGTATTCATCCAGAAATAGGATGCAAACAGAATATAGAAAATCAAAAGAAGCTACTTAGCAGCAGTAGCCGCCGCAGCTGCAGGCACATTCAAGCGACCGCACCTCTGCCTCCTCCCTTCAGCGCTTCCTCCACTTCTTGCTTCCTAGTCCCTTGATCTTGTGGGCCTTGGGCCTTGGAGGCATGCGACCCTCTTTGATGGCCACCCGCTGGAGGTTTCGAAGGTGAATGCCGAGAGCCCGGTGTTCAGCGATGTAGGCGTTGATGTTCACGGTCTCTCGCTTGCTGCCTTTATGGATGCCGGAGCCCGAGGCCTCTTCATGCCTCAGTAAGGTGTTGATGTCGGTGTCGCCGGCGTGACTCACCCAGCAGTAGGCGATCCCCTTGTGGAAGGGGCAGCTGTAGTCGCCGCCCCTGAAGAAGGCGTCGTACTGGCCGGCCCGCAGCCTCCTTAGCACCTGACGAGTCTTGTTGTGCATGGACTCATCATTGCTGCAGACGTCGCTGTCGGAAACCTATTGGAAGAAAAGGAAAATGGGGGAGTAGATAATGTAAGAAGATCGAGCAATAAAAATGCGAACAAGCGAATCCTAATAAACAAAGATCTAGCATCCAACGATGGGAACGGTAGAAGAACCAGGGGAGGGTAGCAAACCCTAGTTACCACTGACCATGGGTCGTCGATGCTGGTGTCGTAGGGGTTCAGCGGAGCGATGTACTTATCTGGATAGTAGGTGCCCAAGAAGTGCTTGATCTGCTTGTGACTGGTGGGGGCCTCGACTGGGGCCTGGACAGGGACGACGACTGCTTTCAACGTGTCGGGGGGGGGGGACTGGCGAGGAGATGGGGGCCTCCTCACCAGCGGCCTCGGAGGCGACAATGGCCACCTTATCCTCCTCGGCCATCGCCAGTGCGGACGGGGTATTCTCGGGAGTTTGCGGATGCTGGTGGGACAGTGGAGAGGGTTGCGTGGGGAGAGCGAGCGAGAGTGAGAGTGGGTGTACGGAGAGGGGATCTATAGTTAAGGTGGATGGAAGCAAGGCACATTTTGTTGCACCACCGTGCAACGCGCCGTGTAGTCTACTGCACCGTGCACCGTGCACCGCGACACGCGCACGGTACGTCACGTTTTTTTCCCGGGCCATGCACAGCAGTTTTGTATTGAGCCGCATGCAAATGGCGCATACACAATTTCTATGTACGAAGTTTGACACGACCCTAAAATTGGCGATAGTTAAAAGTGGAAATGTAGAGGGGAAAGTAGGTGGTTGTACGGCGAGATGTGTGGGGTTGTGCTAGATCGGGTAGAGGGATGTGTTGATGAAGGCGGAGACGTTAGGTCTCGTCGAGCTTAGCTCTTCGGCCTCCGGCTAGCGTGTGCAAGCTTCTTATGGTCGGGCCCAGTTGGAAGTGAGATTGAGAGCCGCTGCGTAAAAAATGGGATATGTCTTATTGAAATCAAGTGGCAATAAATTGCAGTTGTCCATCAACGATCGTGCACTCGATGACACATGTGTTGTGGCGTAGTAGTAGCAGTAGTAGGCTTTTCATACTTGATTAACCATGACATGACCGCTCGATGACTTTTTCCATGGACGGCTGATGACCCACAAGTAAAGGGGGTGTATCGCAGTATTTTCGATAAGTAAGAGTGTCGAACCCAACGAGGAGCAGAGGGTGCTGGCTAGTGGTATGGATCAGGAATTCTCTGCAAATACTTAGCAAACGGTTTTTTAGGGGTTTTTGATAAAGCAAGTAAACAAAGTACGAGTAAATAATAGACAGTAGGAATAAATGCAGCAAGTGGCCCAATCCTTTATGCATCAAAGGACAAGCCGGTTGTATTACTTAAGATGACCAAACGTTCTCGAGGACACATGGGAAGACTGTCAAGTGCTTTCGCTTCATATAGCTGATTAATCTTCTTTAGCTTGCTAAGTGTTCTGTGGGTGAACATGTGCTAATGTACCGACATTCCTAGGACTAATACATACTTATGATTATACCCCTTACAAACATCCGTAAGTACAAGAAAGTAATTAAGGTAAAAACCTAACCACGGCTTTAAACTCTAAGACCCTTGCGTCCCTTGTGCAATGGATTCCTAATGGGGGTTCAGGTTTCTGTCACGCCGGCAACCGCTACGATTAGTAGCCAAATACACAATGCATTCCCCTAGGCCCATATAGGTGAAGTGTCATGTAGTCGACGTTCACATGACACCACTAGAAGAAGTACACCACAAATTAAATATCAAACTATTGAATCTTTCTCAACACAACTCCACAACTACCAACATGACTTCTCCCATGTCATCAAGAACAAAACGAACTACTCAGAAGACATCATATGGATCATGATCAAAGATGGAATCATGATGTATAACAATCTGAACATAAACAATAATTTAATGGTTCACTCAATAGCATCAACTACAAAGAGTAATCAACACCGAGAAAGTTTCCCCTAAGAACTATGCAAGATTCAACCCAATTGTTACAGCAATATGGAGATGGTAATGAGGGTACTGGTGGTGATGGTGGTGATGATGATGATGATGATCCCGATGAAGTCCAGCTTGATGGTGGTGTTAATGGCAACGATCTCCCCTCTCCAGGAAGGAATTCCCTCGGCAGAAATATGTCTGTCGAAGAGATCTTTCTCTCTCGGTGTTTTCCGCCCCGCAGAGGCGGCGAAATCTTTCTGTGGTCGCTCCCCTAGTCTTAGGGTTTTAGGAGGAATATATACGCCAGAGGGGAGACCCAGATGTGGGCCAGGCGCCAGGAGGTGGTGTGGGCCCCCTATGGCCCATCTCCAGTCCTCCTTCTGGCAGCCTTCATCTTCTGGAAAAATAGGAGTTTCCGTATATTTTCCCGGATTTTCTGATCTTCGTGAATTTTGCCTCCAAACAGCACCTTTTCCATCAGAATCCTAACTGCAGCGGTCCATGCTCCAAAAGTCATCAACCATGCAAAAACAGATGAAATAACATAAGTATCACCTCTTAATATGAAATATATCAATGAATAACAGTGAATTATGACATATTATAGTGATGCAAAATGGGCGTATCAACTCCCCCAAGCTTAGACTTCGCTTGTCCCCAAGCGAAACTGAGCTCAATAAACATGGCCTCAGGTTTGTGGAGTGAAGAGTCGATAAAAGAATACGGACAAGAAGCATCACATTCATCAATACGTAGATCATAGTACAAGACAACTCACTATTATATAACTTAACTTGCAATAAATAAAGGAAACACAATAAAGATACATAAAGTAAATCATAAATGGTAATGGAAAACTTAGATCTTGGTCGAAGAATAGTTCATAATTTGCTAGAGTTCACAAATAACTGATTTTTAATGATAGCTTTTAAAGTAGTAGACACCAAGATAAGAGAAATGTGCAAAACAAGGAACATAAGGAACATGATTGAATAAATCATCATATGAATGAATGAAACACAACAACTCAAAATACTTGTTGAGATAGAAGGGAATTGTTTTACTGACTCAACTAAAAAGTAAAAGAAAGGATCTTTGTAGAGGGAAGCAGGGATTGCAAGTTTCATAAAGAGCTCCCAAAAATTATGATACTTATTAGCTTTTAGCTCTCATTGCCCCTATCATAGGCATCTTTAGGTGATTAAGGTTAAAGTGACACAACTAAGAGGATATGCTTGACAAGTTATAAGTTGAAATCTCATGCCCCTTACTTACGAGTACCGAACCTCATGCTACTCAACTTTAGTCATGAGTAAGCTCTTGTCATTGTAAATGCATGTGTATTATTTAGAACCGCCAACGGGGTACCCCTTGCACATGATACAGGAGTTATCCCATAATCAAAATGACAAGGCAAGCAGACAATGAGCATCTCAGCGATCTTTTTATTTGCTATTTGCATAGGTCTTTATTGAGGATGCTTCATAGAATGCTCACTATAGTTATGCTGCAAGTTTCCACCATGATTAGGCATGGATTAGGCTAGCGGCCCAGGCGTTTCTCTAACACACATATAAACTCCATGATCTTACAAGTTCCCTTTTTATTTCACACCGCCGGGATCCATAGGCAAAAGAATCATGATATCAACTAGGTACAAAGTACCAGTGAAGTGCTCAAAGCGTTCCCCTAGATACATGGTTCTGCTAACTTCAACTCATAAAGCGCAAGCATATACACAACAAAGAAGGACCCAAGGGTTCAAGTTTATTAGATGCAAGAAAGTAAGGTGTGCCGTCAAGTTCGTGAGAGATTTAATCACTAATTTTCACATAACAAGTTTAATTTGGAAGGTAGATAAAAACAAGAATTTACTTGGAATAGCAATAGTGCTAATAGGTAGGTATGGTGGACACAAATGGCATGGGTTTGGTTTAAAGGAGGTGGATGCACGAGAAGAATTCCCTCTCAGTACAGGTTTTTGGCTAGCAAGGCTGGGTAGCAAGTATAAGAGTTGAAGGAAACAAACAAACATACAAGTGATAAAAAAACAAACATGCAATCTTCCTTGGAAGAACAAAAGATCTTAACTAGAGAATACTAAACTTATGAGCAAATAGAGAAAGAAAGATGTTGAAATTATTTTTCTTTAGAGTACTTTTATCTTTTCATTCAACTCTCTAAAATAGTGTTGCTACTGACCGAGCCAGGTTTGCCAAAACCAACTAGATTAACTCAATGATCCCAAAGTGATACCAATACTAACAACAAGTTCAATCATATAACCACGAATTGAAAACTAATATAAGCTATGCAAAAGAGTAAATGATATAACTTCTCATTCATATTCCATAACGGCAACTCACACCAACGGATACATGTCTAACAAGAGAGGGGACACTTCCATAATGCAAACCATCCCACATAATAACTTCTCTATTCATGATATGAGTCTACTAAAAAGGTAAAAAGATAGAAGATAGTGATGTGATACCGCGGCACTCTCCCAAGCTTGAAACAAACCAAGGGGATGCCAAACCTGATGACGAATTACTCCTTTGGTGGTGGTGGTAATATTTTCTTAGTTGACATGAGGAAATCTTCCAGCATCTTGCGAAGCCTATTATTCTCCCATTGAAGCATGTCCACCTTCCTCCTCAAGTCTCGGTACTTACCGTAGAACTCCTTAGTGACTCGTAGGGCTTCGGTTGATGCAGGGCAAGTAACTAAAGGTACCAGCCCCTGCTTGGGGTCTTGGAGATCTTCCTCCATAGGCTCCTTTCCCTTATCCTTGGTGGACACCATTGCGCTCCTAAGCTTTCAAAGATAGTTCCTGGCAAAAACAGATCGAAACAAAAACACGACAAGAACACAATATACGAACCTCGGGAGATCCGGGGGATTATATATTACAAAGTTTCACATCAAAAGGAAGGTACTGGGAGAAAACGGGTCGTAGACGGAGTCCGGAGTGGCCACACCACCTGGTGGCGTGGCCAGGGGTGGGCCCGCGCCACAGGGTGGTGTGAGCCACCCTGGCTCCGTTTCTGTCCCTCTTTCGCTTCGTAGCTTTCCTTATTGACTAAAAACTGCAAAAATATAATTCGATAGTATTTTCGTGGAACTTTTCTTACCAGAACTGTTACCTATTTGGAAACGGACTCCGCAGGTCTCTGAATTAGGTATCTAGTAGATTCTTCCGGAGTCACCACTTGAATAACATCAATATCTTCATCTTCATACACTTATTACTTGAGTCATGAAACCTTTCTCTTCCTTATTACACCATTATCTCCACTACCTGGAAATTTCGTTCACACAAAACTTCACACAGTTCTCATTAGCAAATTAGTTATAAGTGAAGTGATAAAACCATTTGAGTTCAACTTTAACTGAAAACCATCAAAACATAAGCTACTGTAGCAACTCCTTCCGAAAACACAAAAAGAATCCAAAAAGGAAATTGATTAAAGAAGCAAATGCAAGAGTGGCAAAATCTGTCAAAACAGACCAGTAGGTAAAGATCAATTTTTTCGAAAATCTTCTGTTGCTCAAATAAAAAGGTGCAAAACTAACGAAAGTTAAATAACAACCTAGGGCAGAAGCACAAAACATTACAGCTCAATCCGACATCCAGAAATCAATCACGAATTTTTACGGTGGAGCACAAAAATCTGTTTCGGGACAGCAACTTCACCAAATCTTACTTCTCTCTCATTAGAGGTTGATCTTGACACAAAAACCAAACAAAAGGATAAGCAGAGGTTATTACCGAAGTAATAACTTCCAAGACTCAAAGATACAAAAACAAGCTGAAAGCAAAAATAAACTAGGTTGTCTCCCAAAAAGCTCTTTCCTTATAGCCATTAAGATGGGCATGATAATTTCAAAGATGCTCACATAAGAATATGAATTGAAGTGAAGGAGAGCATTAAGAAGCAAAAATACACATTTTTAATTCTAACCCACTTCCTATGCAAGGGAATTTTGTAAACAAACAAGTTGTTGAAACCAGAGGCTACTAGCATAAGAAGGCAAAAGAAGTGCAACATAAAAACTTTCAGCATAAAACGAGGAAACTTGATATTATTGAGATACATAAGAACACTTTTCCCTCTCTCATAGTAACTTTCAGTATAATGCATAAACTTAACAATATAACCATCACAAGAACCATCATAGCAATGATCACTTATTCTAACAGAAAACACAAGAATACTAGCTCTCATAGCACTACTTTGTGAAACAATATTAGAGGTATCCTTACAAAGGATAGTGTGTCCCTCTTCTTCATATTTAGCAACAAAGTGTTTCGCATTTGCTATTATAGGTTCAACAACCATTTGTTCATCAGGTTCAACGGCTCTACTTGTACTTTCATTAACCATACTAGCTATCATAGAATGTTCCTTTATCTTAACTAGGAAAGGCATTTTCTCAATGTAAGGTTCAGGTAAAACATGATTAGCAGTATATACTTTAGAATTTCTTGCAGGAACACTCTTAGAAATATATTTATAAGGTTCATGATACTTATTCCACTTCTTTTTAGGCACTTCAATGTAGGAAGCAAAAGCCTTAAAATAAGAAGCAATAGCTTGAGAGTCTAGACCATAAGCATTTTTAATATTTTGAAAGTCATCATTTCCCATAAAAGATTCAATGCATTCATAATCATCATTTATACCTGACTTTCTAGCTTTGTCATTCTCCCATGCTTCAGCATTGTCTTGAATACGGTCAAGAAGATCCCATTTAGCTTCTTCTTCCATGCGAGTGAATGATCCAGCACAAGAAGCATCCAATAAATCCTTCTCATGTAGAGGGAGCCTTGCATAAAAGTTATTGATAATAATATTGTTGGGGAGCTCATGAATGGGACATTTGAGCATTAGTAACTTCAATATCCCCCAAGCTTGAGTTGTACTCTCTCCATCAAGAGGCCAAAAGTTGTATATTTGATTCTGATCTTTATGAATCTCACTAGGAGGATAAAACTTTGAATAAAAGAGAGGCACTATTTCCTCCCATTCCAGAGCTTGACCATTCTTCAACAGCTTATTCCATTCCTCAGCTCTTCCTTTCAGCGATAATGAGAATAACTTCTTCTTAACTTGATCTGTAGTAATACCTGCACACTTGAACAACCCGCATAATTCGTGTATAAAGAGTAAATGATCATCGGGATGGACAGTTCCATCCCCAACATAGTAGTTATCCATAACACGATCAATAATTCTTGTAGGTATTTTAAAAACATCATTCTCAGCAGATGGTGGTTCATCTACTACCTTAGCATTGGTAGTAGCATTACCAAATAAGAAACTCAACGAATTATCCATAACAAAAATAAAGCAACTAACAGAAATAAACAATACTCACAGTAGAAGTTTCCTTTACCAGTTCCACTTTCCAATAGCGCTTCACTCCCCGGCAACGGCGCCAGAAAATAGTCTTGATGACCCACAAGTATAGGGGGGTATCGAAGTACTTTCGATAGGTAAGAATGTCGAACCCAGCGAGGAGCAGAAGGTGCTGGCTAGTGGTATGGATCAGGAATTCTCTTCAAATACTTAGCAAACAGATTTTTAGGGGTTTTTGATAAAGCAAGTAAACAAAGTACGAGTAAATAAAAGACAGTAGGAATAAATGCAGCAAGTGTCCCAATCCTTTATACATCAAAGGACAAGCAAGTTTTATTACTTAAGATGACCAAACGTTCTCGAGGACACATGGGAAGACTGTCAAGTGCTTTCGCTTCATATAGTTGATTAATCTTCTTTATCTTGCTAAGTGTTGTGTGGGTGAACCTCTGCTAATGTACCGACCTTCCTAGGACTAATACATACTTGTGATTATACCCCTTGCAAACATCCGTAAGTACAAGAAAGTAATTAAGGTAAAAACCTAACCATAGCTTTAAACTCTAAGACCCTTACGTCCCTTGTGCAAAGGTTTCCTAACGGGGGTTCAGGTTTCTGTCACTCCGGCAACCCCTATGATTAGTACCCAAATACACAATGCATTCACCTAGGCCCATATAGGTGAATGTATTCGACATTCACATGACACCACTAGAAGAAGTACACCACAAATTAAATATCAAACTATTGAATCTTTCTCAACACAACTCCACTACTACCAACATGACTTCTCCCATTTCCTCGAGAACAAAACGAACTACTCACAAGACATCATATGGATCATGATCAGAGATGGAATAATGATGTATAACAATCTGAACATAAACTATAATTCAATGGTTCACTTAATAGCATCAACTACAAAGAGTAATCAACACCGGGAAAGTTTCCCCTAAGAACTATGCAATATTCAACCCAATTGTTACAGCAATATGGAGATGGTGATGAGGGTGCTGATGGTGATGATGGTGGTGGTGATGATGATGATGATCCCGATGAAGTCCAGCTTGATGGTGGTGTTGATGGTGACGATCTCCCCTCTCCGGGAAGGAATTCCCTCGGCAGAAATCTATCTGCCGGAGAGATCTTTCTCTCTTGGTGTTTTTCGCCCCGCAGAGGCGGCGGAATCTTTCTGTGGTCGCTCCCCTAGTCTTAGGGTTTCGGGAGGTATATATACGCCGGAGGGGAGAGCCAGAGGTGGGCCAGGGCAGTCACACCACCTGGTGGCGTGGCCTAGGGTGGCCCGCGCCAGGGGGTGGTGTGGGCCCCCTGTGGCCCATCTCCACTCCTCCTTCTGGTAGCCTTCGTCTTCTAGAAAAATAGGATTTTCCATATATTTTCCCGGATTTTCTGATCTTGGCGAATTTTGCCTCCAAACAGCATATTTTCCATCAGAATCCTGACTACAGCGGTCCATGCTCCAAAAGTCATCAACCATGCAAAAACAGATGAAATAACATAAGTATCACCTCTTAATATGAAATATATCAATGAATAACAGTGAATTATATCATAGAATAGTGATGCAAAATGGACGTATCAACGGCATCGTGTTCCTTCTTGTAGAAGCCTCACTGAGGGAGACGTCCGTGTTGTCTCACGCTGTACTGTGAAGGGCACGACGTGTGCAACGATCATCGTTGGATCGCACAGAATCAACGGTTGGTGCGCACGATCCGCGTCACAACTGTGATAGCCAATCAGGGAGTAGCAAACAGGGTGAGCACAGGTTTGGGCTTCTACGAAAGATAGAGAAAGGGGGCAAAACTGAGTAGTACCACATAAAACCAGGGGAAAAATTTAGTAGTATAAAAATGGAAAGTGAGTGTCTTGTACAAAAAATATACATCATGGCATACATCAAATTATGCCAAGATAAATCCACTAGAGTTCATTGGATGTGTGTTCTTCTCATAAACCACATGGACCCACTAGAGTTCATTGCATGTGTGTTATTGTCATAAACCACATGGATCTACCGGTGCCATCGCATTTGTGTTATTTTCATAAACCACATGTTGAAACCACATAAGGATCCACCGGTGTCACTTGATGAGTGTACTCTTCATGAACCACACCCAGTATCATTGGATGTGTGTTGTTCTCACAAACCACCCATGGATCCACCAGTGTCATTGCATGTCTGTTCTTTTCATGAACCACACATGGATCCACCCAGTGTGATTGCATGTATGTTCTTCTCACAAACGACATAAGGATCCACCAGTGGCATTGCATGTATGTTCTTTTAATGAACCACACATGGATCCCCCTAGGGTGATTGCATGTGTGTTCTTCTCACAAACCACATAAGGATCCACCAGTGTCATTGCATGTCTGTTCTTTTCATGAACCACACCTAGTGTGATTGCATGTCATTGGATGTGTGTTTTTCATGAACCACACACAGTGTCATTGGATGTCTGTTCTTCACAAAAAACCACATAAGGATCCACCAGTGTCACTGCATGTGTGTTCTTCTCATGAACCACACCGAGTGTCATTGGATGTGTGTTCTTCTCACAAACCACACATGGATCCACCAGTGTCATTGGATGTGTGTTCTTTTCATGAACCACACCCAGGGTGATTGCATGTGTGTTCTTCTCACAAACCACATAAGGATCCACCAGTGTCATTGGATGTGTGTTCTTTTCATTAACCACACCTAGTGTCATTGGATGTGTGTTCTTCTCTCAAACCACGCATGGATCCACCAGTGTCATTGGATGTTTGTTCTTTTCATGAACTACACCCAGTGTGATTGCATGTGTGTTCTTCTCACAAACCACATAAGGATCCACCAGTGTCATTGCATGTCTGTTCTTTTCATGAACCACATCAAGAGTCATTGCATGTTTATTCCTCTAGACAAACCACACATGGATCCACCAGTGTCATTGCATGTGTGTTCTTCTAAACAGGCCACACATGGATCCACCAGTGGTCACTGTACGTATGTTCTTCCATGAACCACATCTAGAGTCATCACATGTGTGTTCTTCTCACAAACCACATAAGGATCCACCAGTGACATTGGATGCGTATTCTTTTCATGAACCACACCCAGTGTCATTGCATGTGTGTTCTTCTAACAAACCACACATGGATATACAAGTGGCATTGGATGTGTGTTCTTTTCACAAACCATAGCTAGAGTCATTGCATGTGTGTTCTTCTCACAAACCACATAAGGATACCCAGAGTCATTGCATGTGTGTTCTTCTCACAAACCACATAAGGATCCACCGGTGTCAGTGGATGTGTGTTATTTTCATGAAACACACCCATGGTCATTGGATGGGTGTTCTTCTCTCAAACCACACATGGATCCACACGTGTCATTGGATGTGTGTTCTTTTCATGAACCACACCCACTGTGATTGAATGCCAGTTCTTCTCACAAACCACATAAGGATCCACCAGTGTCATTGGATGTGTGTTCTTTTCATGAACCACATCTAGTGTCATTGGATGTGTGTTCTTCTCTCAGACCACACATGGATCCACCGGTGTCAATGTATGTGTGTTCTTTTCATGAACCACACCAAGTGTGATTGAATGTGAGTTCTTCTCACAAACCACATCTGGATCCACCAGTGTAACTGCATGTCTATTATTTTAATGAACCACACCCAGTGTCGTTACATGTATGTTCTTCTCACAAACCACACATGGATCCACTAGTGTCATTGGATGTGTGTTATTTTCATGAACACACAGTGTCATTGGATGTCTGTTCTTCTCACAATCCACATAAGGATCCCTAGTTTTCACTGCGTGTGTGTTCTTCTCATGAACCACACCCAGTGTCATTGGATGTGTGTTCTTCTCACAAACCACACATGGATCCACCAGTGTCATTGGATGTTTGTTCTTTTCATGAACCACACCAAGTGTGATTGTTTGTGTGTTCTTCTCACAAACCACATGAGGATCCACCAATGTCATTTCATGTCTATTCTTTTCATGAACCACATCTAGAGTCATTGCATGTTTTTCCTCTAAACAAACCACATAAGGATCCACCAGTGTCATTGCATGTATGTTCTTCTCATGGACCACACCCAGTGTCATTGCATTTATGTTCTTCTCACAAACCACACATGGATCCACTAGTGTTATTAGATGTGTGTTATTTTCATGAACCACACACATTGTCATTGGATGCTGTTCTTCTCAAAAACCACATAAGGATCTTCCATTGTCACTTCATGTGTGTTCTTCTCATGAACCACACCCAGTGTCATTGGATGTGTGTTCTTCTCACAAGCCACACATTGATCCACCAGTGTCATTGGATGTGTGTTCTTTTCATGAACCACAACCAGAGTCATTGCATGTGTGTTCTTCTCACAAACCACATAAGGATCCACCAGTGTCATTGCATGTCTGTTCTTTTCATGAACCACATCTAGAGTCATTGCATGTTTGTTCCTCTAAATAAACCACACATGGATCCACCAGTGTCATTGCATGTGTGTTCTTCTAAACGAACCACACATGGATCCACTAGTGGTCATTACATGTATGTTCTTCTCATGAACCACATCTAGAGTCATCGGATATCTGTTCTTATCAGAAACCACACAAGGATCCACCATTGGATGTGTGTTGTTCTCATGAACCACACCTTGAGTCATTGCATGTGTGTTCTTCTCACAAACCACATGAGATCCACCAGTGTCACTGGATGTGTGTTCTTTTCATGAACCACACCCAGTGTCATTGGATGTGTGTTCTTCTCTCAAACCACACATGGATCCACCAGTGTCATTGTCTGTGTGTTCTTTTCATGAACCACACCCAGGGTGATTGCATGTGTGTTCTTCTCACAAACCACATAAGGATCCACCAGTGTCATTGGATGTGTGTTCTTTTCATTAACCACACCTAGTGTCATTGGATGTGTGTTCTTCTCTCAAACCACACATGGATCCACCAGTGTCATTGGATGTTTGTTCTTTTCATGAACTACACCCAGTGTGATTGCATGTGTGTTCTTCTCACAAACCACATAAGGATCCACCAGTGTCATTGCATTTCTGTTCTTTTCATGAACCACACCTAGTGTCATTGGATGTGTGTTCTTCTCACAAACCACACATGGATCCACCAGTGTCATTGGATGTGTGTTCTTTTCATGAACCATAGCTAGAGTAATTGCATGTCAGTTCTTCTCACAAACCACATAACGATCCACCAGTGTCATTGCTTGTCTGTTCTTCTCATGAACCACACCTAGTGTCATTGGATGTGTGTTCCTCTAAACAAACCACACATGGATCCACCAGTGTCATTGGATGTGTGTTCTTTTCATGAACCACACCGAGTGTCATTGCATGTCTGTTCTTTTTTACAAACCACATAAGGATCCACCAGTGTCATTGGATGTGTGTTCTTTTCATGAACCACACCCAGTGTGATTGCATGTGTGTTCTTCTCACAAACCACATAAGGATCCACCAGTGTCATTGTATGCTTTTTGTTTTCATGAACCACATCTAGAGTCATTGCATGTTTGTTACTCTAAACAAACCACGCATGGATCCACCAGTGTTATTGCATGTGATCGTTGCATGTGTGTTCTTCTAAACAAACCATAGATGGATCCACAAGTGGTCATTGCATGTCTGTTCTTCTCATGAACCACATTTAGAGTCATCGCAAGTCTGTTCTTCTCACAAACCAAACAAGGATCCACCAGTGTCATTGGATGTGTGGTCTTCTCATGAACCACACCCAGAGTCATTCCATGTCTGTTCTTCTCACAAACCACATAAGGATCCACCAGTGTCATTGGATGTGTGTTCTTTTCATGAACCACACCCAGTGTCATTGGATCTTTGTTCCTCTCTCAAACCACACATGGATCCACTAGTGTCATTGGATGTGTGTTCTTTTCATGAACCACACCCAGTGTGATTAAATGTCAGTTCTTCTCACAAACCACATAAGGATCCAGCAGTGTCATTGCATGTCTGTTCTTGTCATGAACCACACCCAGTGTCATTGCATGTCTTTTCTTCTCACAAACCACACATGGATCCACCAGTGTCATTGAATGTGTGTTCTTTTCATGAACCATACACAGTGTCATTGGATGTCTGTTTTTCTCACAAACCACATAAGGATCCACCAGTGTCACTACATGTGTGTTCTTCTCTTGAACCACACCCAGTGTCATTGGATGTGTGTTCTTCTCACAAACCACACATGGATCCACCAGTGTCATTGGATGTGTGTTCTTTTCATGAACCACAGCCAGAGTCATTTTATGTGTGTTCTTCCCACAAACCACATAAGGATCCACCAGTGTCATTGCATGTCTATTCTTTTGATGAACCACATGTAGAGTCATTGCATGTTTGTTCCTCTAAACAAACCACACATGGATCCACCAGTGTCATTGCATGTGGTCATTGCATGTGTGTTCTTATAAACAAACCACACATGGATCCACCAGTAGTCATTGCATGTTTGTTCTTCTCATGAACCACATCTAGAGTCATCGCACTGTTCTTCTCACAAACCACACAAGGATCCACCAGTGTCATTGGATGTGTGTTCTTCTCATGAACCACACCCAGAGTCATTTTGCATGTGTGTTCTTCTCACAAACCACATAACGATCCACCAGTGTCAATGGATGTGTGTTCTTTCATGAACCACACCCAGTGTCATTGGATGTGTGTTCTTCTCTCAAACCACACATGGATCCACCAGTGTCATTGGATGTGTGTTCTTTTCATGAACCCCACCTAGTGTGATTAAATGACAGTTCTTCTCAGAAACCACATAAGGGTCCACCAGTGTCACTGCATGTGCGTTCTTTTCATGAACCACACCTAGTGTCATTGGATGTGTGTTCTTCTCATAAACCACACATGGATCCACCAGTGTCATTGGATGTGTGTTCTTTTCATGAACCACGGCTAGAGTCATTGCATGTCTGTTCTTCTCACAAACCACATAAGGATTCACCAGTGTCATTGCATGTATGTTCTTCTCATGAACCACACCCAGTGTCATTGGATGTGTGTTCCTCTAAAGAAACCACACATGGATCCACCAGTGTAATTGGATGTGTGTTCTTTTCATGAACCACACCCAGAGCCATTGCATGTATGTTATTCTCACAAACCGCATAAGGATCCACTAGTGTCAGTGGATGTGTGTTCTTTTCATGAACCACACCCAGTGGTATTGGATGTGTGTTCTTCTCTCAAACCACACATGGATCCACCAGGGTAATTGGATGTGTGTTCTGATACATTGCAAATGTATCCATAATTTTTGATGTTCCATGCTTGATTTTATCCACTTTCTTGTGGTTTGTTCCAACTTTCGAGTACTTTTCATATGATTTCTTGAACTAACCTATTAACAAGAGCCACAGTGCCAGCTGCCTGTTTTCTGCTGTTTTTGGTTCCAGGAAAGTCAGAAAATGAATATTCTAGGAATTGGATGGGACAAAAGCCAAAGTGCCTATTTTTCCGGAAGACATCAATGCCAGAATACGAGACGGAGAAGGGCCAGAGGGCGGCCACACCACCTGGCCACGCGGCCAGGCCTGGCCCGCACCAGGTGGTGCTGTGGCCAGCCCAAGCACCCCCTCGGCCTCTCCTTCCGCCATTATATTTCCCTCGGGACGAAAACCCTAAGGACCCGATCAAAAATCCACAAAAGAGTCTATAGCCACCGTCATCTCCATCCCTAGATCAGTAGGGATCTGAAGCTCTTCCCGGCACCCTGCTGGAGAGGGGAATTCACCCTAGAGGCCTTCTTCATCACCATGCAAACCTCCGGTGTGAAGCGTGAGTAGTTCATCCTTGGACTACAGATCCATGTAGTAGCTAGATGGCTGGTTCTCCTCCTTTGTGATTTCATGTTTAGATCTTGTAAGCTCCGTTCATGATCAAGATCATCTATTTGTAATTCTGTATGTTGTGTTTGCGGGGATCCGATGGATATTGAGATGCTATTTCAGATTGATTATTGATTCTATCATGTATTTGTTATTTGAGATCTTGCATGCTTTCCGTTGTTAGTAGCTATCTTGGCCAAGTAGATTCTAGAAACTCCAAGAGTTAGTATTGATGCTCGATAGTTGGTTCATGCCTCTGGTAATCTGGGGAAGTGACAGAAATCTCTAAGGTACTAGATGTGTTGTTGCTACTAGGGAGAAAACAACAATCCTTTGTTCATAGAACAATCATATTATTTACTTTACACGAAGTTCGTAAAACAATAATTTGTTGCTTGCAACTTAATACTAGAGGGGGTTCGGATGATAACCTGAAGGTGGATTATTAGTCATAGATGCAGTTGGATGGCGGTCTATGTATTATGTTGTAATGCCCAATCAAGTCTCAAATGAGTCAAGATGATTAGTATATGCATGTATTTCTTTCTCGGTGTTTGTCAATTACCCCGCTGTAATTTGTTCACCCAAAATGTTATCTATCTTAAGGAGAGCCACTTCTAGTGAACTATGGATCCCGGTCCTTGTCTTTTACATACAATCTATAAACTGTTTACTGCTTTGTGTTTACTTTCTACAAACTTTTACTTCTTTCCATTCGATACGTTTAATCCTTTGTTTTCCGCAAAACATAGTGAGATTGACAACCTCATCGCAAGTTGGGGACAAAGTTTTGTGGTTGTGTTGTGCAGGTCTCCACGTTGCTACTAGCACCGGTAGTGCGCTCTGCCAAAGCTCAGCTAGTAACACCTTTGGGGTGTTTCCTTGCTCCTACTGGTTCGATTAAACCTTGCTTTCATAACTGAGGGAAACTTGTTATTGTGCTCATCATACCTTCCACTTGGGGTTCCCAACGAGCTCTACATCAACACCACGCACCAAGCACTTTTCTAGGCGCCGTGCATTGAGCCATCATGTTCTTTTCATGAACCACACCAAGTGTGATTGCATGTGTGTTCTTCTCACAAACCACATAAGGATCCACCAGTGTCATTGCATGTATGTTCTTTTCATGAACCACATATAGATTCATTGCATGTTTGTTCCTCTAAACAAACCACATATGGATCCACCAGTGTCAGTGCATATGGTCATTGCATCTGTGTTCTTCTAAACAAACCACACATGCATCCACTAGTGGTCATTGCATGTATGTTCTTCTCATGAACAACATCTAGAGTCATCGGATGTCTGTTCTTGTCACAAACCACACAAGGATCCACCAGTGTCATTGGATGTGTGTTCTTCTCATGAACCACACCCAGAGTCATTGCATGTGTGTTCTTCTCACAAACCACATAAGGATCCACCAGTGTCATTGGATGTGTGTTCTTTTCATGAACCACACCAAGTGTCATTGGATGTGTGTTCTTCTCTCAAACCACGCATGGATCCACCAGTGTCATTGGATGTGTGTTCTTTCCATGAACCACAACCAGTGTGATTGAATGCCAGTTCTTCTCACAAACCACATAACGATCCACCAGTGTCATTGCATGTTTGTTCTTCTCATGAACCACACCTAGTGTCATTTCATGTCTGTTCTTCTCACAAACCACACATGGATCCACCAGTGTCATTGGATGTGTGTTCTTTTCATGAACCACAAACAGTGTCATTGGATGTCTGTTCTTCTCACAAACCACATAAGGATCCACCAGTGTCACTACATGTGTGTTCTTCTCATGAACAACACCCACTGTCATTGGATGTGTGTTCTTCTCACAAACCACACATCGATCCACCAGTGTCATTGGATGTGTGTTCTGTTCATGAACCACAGCTGGAGTCATTGCATGTCAGTTCTTCTCACAAACCACATAAGGATCCACCAGTTTCATTGCATGTCTGATATTTTCACGAACCACATCTAGAGTCATTGCATGTTTGTTCCTCTAAACAAACCACACATGGATCCACCAGTGGCATTGCATGTGGTCATTGCATGTGTGTTCTTCTCACAAACCACATAAGGATCCACTGGTGTCATTGGATGTGTGTTCTTCTCATGAACCACACCCAGAGTCATTGCAGGTGTGTTCTTCTCACAACCCACATAAGGATCCACCAGTGTCATTGGATGTGTGTTCTTCTCATGAACCACACCCAGTGTCATTGGATGTATGTTCTTCTCTCAAACGACACATGGATCCACTAGTGTCATTGGATGTCTGTTCTTTTCATGAACCACACTCAGTGTCATTGGATGTGTGTTCTTCTCTCAAACCACACATGGATCCACTAGTGTCATTGGATATGTGTTCTTTTCATGAACCACAACCAGTGTCATTGGATGTGTGTTCTTCTCACCGTTAGACCGAGTCTTCTAGAAGGCACGCCCTAACACAGTTGTTCTTCTTGACGATTGTTACATACTGTTCGATCGGGGCGCTTGGATGATTGGGATGGTCTTCGTGAGAGCGATCCGCGAGTAGGCTGTTCTGCGGCATGATTGGCCGCGCTTGATATGGACAAAGTGGCAACACCGGGTGCTCCCCTTTTGCGAGTGTCACGACTCACTAGTTCAGTGGGCCATATCCCAGTGTCATGTCCCCATTACTTCTCTTCCTCCCCGTACTTCTCTTCCTTCCCCTCGAAGCCACTTTCCCCACTTCACTCCCATCATGCCGTAGCCGCAAGCTGACGGTGCCTCCATCCCAATCCCCTCTCCGGCAGCCACCCCCTCCCCTCTCGCCATGGGTTCAAGGGGAGATGGCGAGGAAACGCGTCGTGACGATAGGGACGGTGATTTTGATGTGAGTCGTCTCATCTCTATCTCTATCATCTGTGGCCAGTTATCTATTTTTTGAGCTAGATCTACTATGTTTACTCATGCGCGTATGATGTGTTAGGCCAACCAGATGATGTATGACTCCGACTATCACGGTTTAGCGGATGAAGACAGCCCTCTGCTATGTAAACATGGGCATGTGCCCGCTAAATTTGTAGCGTTGGAAGGACGAAACGCAGGCAGGAGGTTTCTATGGTGTCAAGGACATCGTGCAATCATGCAAGGCGGAAGTTGCGGTGTTGTCAAATGGGTAGATCTAGAGTGGCCCAAATCAATGCAGAAAACGCTGGACAAACTATGGGATATGACTGTTGAGTTGAAAGAATCCGTAGTCAGCTCACTTCTTGACAGTGTTGAGATGAAGCTATGGGACCAAGTTGACACGAGCAAGCTTAACCGAGATCTCAGGAGGGTGCAAGACAAGGTTAGCAAAGTCAAGAAGGAGAGGGACGTGGCGTTGGCCCTGAAGGCTAAAGTAGAGCAAGAGCTAACTCAAGCAAGGAATGATCTTCACCAGGCCAAAGTCCTACAGTTCACAACTATGAGTATTGACAAGTGCATGAGGAAAATACAAAGAAACGATTGAAGATGTGTAAGGAAGATGCTAAAAGGAAGGAGCAGACGAATCGATCCTTGCTCTCGCAGGAAGATGCGCATCGGGCTAAGATTAGGAAGATCAAGGAGATGTGTGATAACTAGTTCAATTTAGCTTGAGCTTCGTGTCTTTTTAAGTTGTAATAGTAGTACTTGTTGACCTAGCGGTCTGAACTAGTGGTCTCGGAGTCCTGGGAGGAAAAAATTGGTCTCCCGTGTCTGTCTTAACCCTACATCACTTCCTTTTGTCTGATCATGGTAGTATTCTGACATTGGTGGTTTGTTTAAATGTAATCTATGTGGATTGTGCCGCATGCAAATGGCACAACCACAATTTATAAAGTGGAAGCATGTACACCCGGTTAATGGAGATCCGGGAGCTTCCCCAAACGCAGGGGATGCAGGAGCAGGGAGGCGGTGAGATAGACGGGCTCAAGCATCTGGGCATTATTGGTTGCCATTGCTATTTATGTTGCCACGTCGTTGTGCAGCATCTGAAATAAGTTGCTGCTTCGTGGAGTGTGGCAGCTTAAATAATTTATTTCTGTGTCACTTACATTCTGTCGTATTTGGAGACCTCCTGCCCCTCAGCAATCGTGGAACCGGTGCTGCGTGTTTTCAGATAGCAGTGGAACAACCAAAATTTCGGATTCAACTACTGAGTCGGGCGTTTCCAAACCCTAAGTCCCGGTACATTTTAGTCAGAGAACGTGGGTAGATTGTTTCGTCCAGCAAAGTACCACACAGAGCTCCAGAATTTAACTGAATTACATATATAGGTTCAAGTTCAACCCATTATTATGCATCTTCATTGCCAACAGCCTTCTACCGCAACCTGGGTGCCAAGCCTTCATGTCCAGTGGCTTCTTCATTTCCTGCCTTCTTCCTCTTCCTCGGTGCCAATTTTCTTAGCTTCACGTACTCTACATCGCGGGGACAATGGGCACCAGAATCGTGTCCAGCATCATCTTTCCACTTGTTTTTAATTTCTTCGGGTAGCAAAATGACTGACCCGGCAGTCATGTTTCTAACCTTGCGGCGCTTCCCGTAAAAGAAACAGGATTGTTGCATAACTGCCCAATATCTACAGAGTAAATAAAACAAAAATTACAATTCAGCACAAACATGCGAACCCCAAGAGACTTTTGCTTACCAGGAGCTAATTGGTTTCGAGCAACTACCCTGTCCAAGAATAGAAGGGCGACTCCCAGTTGCAGCAGCTTCCAAATCTAGTACATCACAATTCAGCTCAAACATGCAAGCTGAAGCATACATTTTCATCAACCCAATTAGCTGACTGTCACACGTTAGAGGAACCATGATGCCATGTTCATCCATGAATCTAAACTTTGTAGACTGCTTCGGCCATAATTCATCTGATTACGCAGAGCAGCAACCATACTAGATATAGTGCAGATCTGCGCAGGCGCTTCTTCCATCGTGATACAATGGTGTCCATACCACTTGCCCTTAGAGTCGTACCTGAAGAGGACTAGCGTAACCAGGTAAGGGTGGTCTGCGGAGATCCCACTTGACAAAAAACTGTGGACAAAATATGTTTGTCAGCGTTGGGCTAACAAACAATTTTAGGTTCAGTAGCCAGGTAGCAATTATCATTAGTGTGAATAGCAAAGAGAAGGGTAGCTCGCTCTCTTGTGGCCAGAACTTCTTCTTCTTTGGTAGTAGGATCTGCCATCCTCCGAGTTGCTCGGCTCGTCGGCGGCGGAGGCGGGCTTGAGCCTCGCAACAGTGGCTACAGCATGAGCCATTGGAGATCGGGATCAGCGACTGGGCACAGCAACTGGGCACAGCAACTGGGCGCAGCAACTTGGCGTCGGAAGTCAAATGTCCGAAGGGATCATCCTGCTTGGAGGGTGGATTCCGACACCGCCGGTGCTAGGGGAAAGGTGGGAATGGATTTGTGAAATTGGTTAACGCATCCAGTCCACTTAGTTACTCGATTTTCCTAAGTGGTTGCCGCGTTGGCGCTTGTGTCACGGACAGATGACCGACATGAGGGTCCCAACCGTCTACTTCACGTGGCAGTTTCACGGAATGTTTGAATTTGGCATGGGTTAGATGAGTTTCCATCGAAATGGCCCCTCTCGGTAGTTGGCGGCCCAACATTTCGAAACGCGGCAATTTCAGGCAACTTAGGTACCACCATGCGCTGGCCTGCGAACATTGGTACCACAGACGAACAGGCCCCTTGGCCTGCTCCTCAGAATAAATCATCGAAGCTTTAGCCGCCTCCAAATCCTTCGCTAGCGAGCCCCGTTCCTCTGCTGCGGCTAACGACGCATTCAAAGTCTCCAGCTCGGCGACCGGAACATAGCCCTCATCAGGCTTGGCGAGTGCGGCGGCGTGTTCGTCTTATTCAAGGAAGACAACAATAAGGAAAAACCGTACAGCTAGAGGAAAACCAAGCCCTTAGAAGCATGACAAATCACCCGCAGTCGCTTGGAGCCATCGATTGGCCTCCTGTGCTACGTGCAGGTCGTGCTCTAGTCACTTTTTTGCTGCCAAGCGCTCAGATGACTCCTTCTGCAAGCCCTGCACGCAAAATTATAATGAGAACAAGGACAATCAAATCTGAGTGTCTAGTCACCGAAATTCAGCGACTAGACCCTCAGGGGCTGGACAATCAAAATTTGAGTGGCTAGTCGCAGAAATTCAGCGACTAGACCCTCGGGGACTGGACATACCTGGATGGCAGCCCCTAGCATGCTATGTAGTTCGCTGGCGTCCACTGAAGGAACCATGAACAGCGTATGCCCTCTCTGCTACCCGACATCACCGTCGATGATCTCTGGAACTTGTGGCGACTGGGTTGCAGTCGCTATGGCAAAAGCCATCGTCATAAAGCGTGGGAACGTCGTGGCCATTGTCACTGGGGCACCAGTCGTCGAGGCTGGCATTTCCGCTGGCGGGACCATCTTACTTGGCTCTATGCCGATGGCCGCCCCTTCTTTAGTATGGACGGCGGAGTCATCCTTCTCTGCGCCTTCCTCCACTGTGGTGATGGGGTCGCTCGACTTCTTCTTGTTCGCGCCTCCACTCGGCGCCTCTATAGCGACGGCCTTCCTCTTCTTGGACAGATCAACCCCCCTTCGGTGTCAACTGGTGGCACTTTGGCCACCGAAGGATGACATATCTTGGAGCCATACCTACAAGGTCGCCACGGTTAGTGATCCGCCAAAACCCTGAAAGTCATGGAAGACGTTGCACAAGAAACTTACTTGGCAACTAGGAGAGCACGTAGTCCGGTGCTAATGTGCTCGGGCTTCTCTAGTTCCGGGCCTAGCTTGTATGTGAGCACCCTCTCCAACATGCTCGTTGGCCATGATGTCATGGGCTTCTCCGCTGATGAAGCCGTGACCGCGAAGATCTCTGGCAACATCGATGTGGTTGCCTCCTTTGGCGGTGGGGTCGCCGAACTCTTGGCCGCTTTGATCTCTATCTCCAGAAGCGCCAATGCTTCCGGCGCAATAGCGGCGAGTGGTGCTTCCACGACCACGTCCGCGACCTCCATGTCCATCCCGGAGCAGGATCCTCCAGAGTCTTGGCCGTGTCCCGGGCTTCTGCGTTGTCGGACTCGTCATCTGAGTCGAATATCGCCACGAATCTGGCCGACGACTTTGCCAGCGACTTCGGCTTTGCTGCCGGCTTGGCCTTCACCGGTTGTTTTGACTTCAGCAACGACTTCAACTTCAGTGCGGGCTTGGGCGGCGTGGCCATGCGCCACGAACTCTGCTCTTCTACGATGTCGATATTGCTGTCGCATTCTTCGAGGCTACGACTTGCCTCCATCTCGCGTTGTTTCTGCCCACAGGGTCTTCTGAGCCGCCGACGAGGGCGTGCGTGCCCCCACTATCTCATCCTCACTCTCAGAGGAATCATCCCCTTCCTCTTCCTCGAGCTCAGCAGGAACCTCTTCGTCGAGCGGAGGGAGCCAGTTCTCAAGGACTTGGAACAGCTAGCAGAAACAAAGAAGTAGAGACTTGATCAAAACAAACACAAAGACCGTGATTGCAAAACTGCGACTGTGAAACCGCAACTGCAAAACTGCGACTGTGAAATCAAAATTGAGAAGGAAAGGAGACTTACTGTGGGGGCCTGACACTTCCCGACAGCGGTGTATGGAGCGAGCCCGGCCTTCGGGTCAGTGTACTCCGCCTCCGTGATCTTTTTCAGCGCTGTGACATAGTCCTCGGCCTCCCAAACCCCCTTGCTCGCCCCTGTGGCATCATCTTTACAAGTATAACTGTACATCCAGTGGGCTTGGGTAGCCAACGGAACCATTCGCCACCCGAGCCAGCAGTTATACAGATTGATGGTCTCGAGACCCTCTTTCTTCAGTTCCTTAATTTGCTTCAGCATCTCATCAACATCCATCCTCTAATCATCAGGAAGCGTGGTCGCTGACAACCGAAGAGGCTCGCTCCTCTTGGCGGTGTACATTAGGAGCGGCACCTCACCGGCAGGAGTGGACTTCTTCACATAAAACCAGCTCTTCTTCCATTCGCTTGCGGCCTTCTTCGGCAGCAGGAGCTTTAGGAATGTGGCCTTGGGCTTTAGTTGGAAGATAACGCCGCCAGCCGCCAGGATTGGGCCACCGGCCCCCTCGTGGCTGATGCAGCCGTGTAACAGGTCCAGCCACAGAGGGAAGTAGGGGCGACACCCCAAATAGCACTCGCAAAAGGCCATGAATATGGCAAGCTGCTCGATGTTGTGCAACCCTAGATCTGACGGTTTGATCGCATAATACACGCAGAACCGTCAGAAGAAGATCGATGTGGGGAAGCCTAAACCCCTCTCCAAATGGCTCAGGAAGCAAATGAATTCACCGGGGTGAGGCTTTGGCTCCATCTCGCCGGGGGCGGGGATCCACCAGTTCCCCTTGTAGAGGATCCCCGCGTCTTGGACGGATTTTAGTGCGGCGGTCGTGTATTTTGACTTGTCCCACAAATCCTTTGGAGGCGCCATCAGGGAAGAACAAGATCGCTCGGTCCGAAGATTTTGGGTCAGGAGAAGATGGGAAGACTGAGGGTGCACGGGGGCGGAGAAATGTGAAGAAGGTTTGCAACTCCCCCTGCCACTCTCCTTATAAATGGGCACTACCCGCCAATCTCGGGAGAGCCGTTACCCCACGGTAAATTTGCCAAAGTTACCGTTGGATTACCCAATAGCTAGTTTGACCATGCTGACGGTCCAACTTCCTTCACTCGACTCACCTACTTACTCGCCCCTCCAGTTGGCCGGGCGTGGCGACTCAAACACATTTCCATTCGCCAATGTTGCGACTGAAGACACACAGAAGAGATTCCTTCCTTCATTGAGGGAGTCCACCGCCGATTCGACTGGGTTTCCAAATTGTACTCGCCTACTTCGACTGCCAAAGAACACATACACCGAACAAATGCTAGCCTCGAGGACTACTGATGGGGATATGCTGAATGGGGTGTACCTAGTAGGACGTTTTGACTGGAGAAAGGCCTCTACGAGTGGGCCTGCAGGACGGCGACTAGAATGCGACTAAGAAGAAACCTAGCGACTGTAAACTGGAGGCCTAGAAGCATAGCTAGGCCCAGTCGGATTAGGTCAAATCCTCCGAGTCCTTAACTGATTTGGTTGTATATCTGTAAACCCTAGCGAGGTACCCCATATATAAACCTTCCTAGGGTACTCTCTGTACTCATGTTCCATCTAACACCCCATCGACTCGCTTCCTAGCCGCCGATCTCGCCACCCTTGTAACTCACTCGATAATACAATCTAGTAGGAGTAGGTCTTTACCCTACAGGGGTCGAACCTGGGTAAATCCCTGTGTCTTTACCTTCATCTTACTCCGCAGATGGCTGCCCACTCTTGCACCAAATCCTCCCAATCGCTACCTGATGGATCAATGCACAGCGCCCAGAAAAATGCTTGATGGCGGTGTTGATGAAGAGCTTGTTGGGAACCCCAAGAGGAAGGTATGATGAGCACAACAGCAAGTTTCCCTCAGTTATGAAACCAATGTTTAATCGAACCAGTAGGAGCAAGGAAACACCCCAAAGGTGTTACTAGCTGAGCTTTGGCAGGGCGCACTACCGGTGCTAGTAGCAATGTGGAGACCTGCACAACACAACCATAGAACTTTGTCCCCAACTTGCGATGAGGTTGTCAATCTCCCCGTGTTTTGCGGAAAACAAAGGATTAAACATATCGAATGGAAAGAAGTAATAGTTTGCAGAAACTAAACACAAAGCAGTAAACAGTTTATAAATTGTATGTAAAGAAAGATGACCGGGATCCATAGTTCACTAGAGGTAGCTCTCCTTAAGATAGATAACATGTTGGGTGAACAAATTACAGCGGGGCAATTGAAAAACACCGAGAAAGCAATACATGCATATCCTAATCATCTTGACTCCTTTGAGACTTGATTGGGCATTACAACATTATACATAGACCGCCATCCAACTGCATCTATGACTAATAATCCACCTTCAGGTTATCATCCGAACCCCCTCCAGTATTAAGTTGCAAGCAACAGATTATTGCTTTACGAACTGCGTGTAAACTAAACAATACGATTGTTCTATGAACAAAGGATTTTTGTTTTCTCCCTAGTAGCAACAGCACATCTAGTACCTTAGAGATTTCTGTCACTTCCCCATATTACTAGAGGCATGAACCCACTATGGAGCATAAATACTAACTCTTGGAGTTGCTAGCATCTACTAGGCCTAGATAGCTACTAACAACGGAAAGCATGCAAGATCACAAATAACAAAGACATGATAGAATCAATAATCAATCTGAAATAGCATCTCAATATCCATCGGATCCACGCAAACACAATATGCAGAATTACAAATAGATGATCTTGATCATGAAGGGAGCTCACAAGATCTAAAAATAGAAGCACAATGGAGGAGAACAAGCCATCTAGCTACTACATGGATCCGTAGTCCAAGGATGAACTACTAACGCATCACACCGGAGGCTTGCATGGTGATGAAGAAGGCCTCCAGGGTGAATTCCCCTCTCCGGCAGGGTGCCGGGAAGAGCTTCAGATCCCTCCCGATCTAGGGATGGAGATGATGGCGGCTACAGACTCTTTCATAGATTTTTGATCACGCACTTAGGGTTTTCATATCGAGGGTAAGATATAGGCAGAAGGAGAGGCCGAGGGGGTACCCGGAGCGGCCACACCACCCCCTGGCGTGGGCAAGGCCTACCCACGCGGCCAGGTGGTGTGGTGGCCCCTGGCCTCTCTCCATCTCTTATTATGGCACTTGATGACATCCAAAAAAATAGGCACTTTAGCTTTTGTCCCGTCCAATTCCGAGAATATTCATTTTTTGACTTTCCTGGAACCAAAAACAGCATAAACAGGCAGCTGGCACTATTGTTAATAGGTTAGTCCAAGAAATCATATGAAAAGTACTCCAAAGTTGGAACAAAACACAAGGATAAAACCAAGCATGGAACATCAAAAATTATAGATACATTTGCAATGTATCAACATCCCCAAGCTTAACTCCTACGCGTCCTCGAGTAGGTAAGTGATAAAAAGAAAGTATAATTTTTGAGGTGACATGCACCATCAAAGACTTGATCAATGTAGTTGTAAAACATTCAAAGCTGGGATCATGGTACTTCAATCATAACATGAAAGACAAAGTTCTAGAAATAAGCAAAGAAACTATGATGCAACATGAAAAGGCACAAACAAAAGATTCATGAATAACAATGCTTTGCAAGACGTTTGTTTGTTTCACATAAAGAAAACATAGCATAATAGTATTCAGATTGTCCCTCAATAGAGTAGCAAATATAAATGCATAGGACACCTTCAAAGTTCATAAGAGTGACTAGATACAATAGTTTAAAACAAGCAATATCAAAGTATGCATCAATCAACTAGTCTTGGGACAATGCACATAGAACTAAGAATGGCCACTATGCTCTCAAAGAAGGTGCATAAAGATAGAAGGTGGAGACTCAATATAATGGTGGAAGAAAAGCCTTTGTAAAAGGAAGTAGGGATTCAAGTCTCATAAAGAGCTTCCAAAAATTATGGTACTTGTAGCTTTTAGCTCTCATTTCCCCGATCATAAGCATCTTGGAGTGGTTAAGGATAAAGTGACACAACTAAGAGGATATGCTTGACAAGTTATAAACTGAAATCCCATGCCCCTTACTTACGAAGACCGATCCTCATGCTACTCAACTTCAGTCACGAGTAAGCTCTTGTCATTGTAAGTACATGTGTATCATTAAGAACCGCCAACGGGGTACCCCTTGCACATGATACGGGAGCTTTCCCATAATCAAAATGACAAGGCATGCAGACAATGAGCATCTCAGCGATCTCTTTATTTTCTATTTTCTTAGGTTTTTATTGAGGATGCTTCATAGAGTGCTCATTATGGTGATGTTGCAAGTTTCCACCATGATTAGGCATGGCTTAGGCTAGCAGCCCAGGCGTTTCTCTAACACACATACAAACTCCATGATCTTACAAGTTCCACTTTTATTTCACACCGCTGGGATCCGTAAGCAAAAGAACATGATATCAACGGGGTACAAAGTGTGCAATGTTGAAAGCGTTCCCCATGAAACATGGTTCTGCTAATTTCAACTTATATAGCGCAAGCATATACGCAACAAAGAAGGACCCAATGGTTCAAGTTTATTAGATGCAAAAAAGTAAAGTGTGCCATCAAGTTCGTGAGAGCTTTAATCACTAGTTTTCTCATAACAAGTTTAATTTGGAAGGTAAACAAAAGAATGAATATACTTGGAATAGCATAAGCTAGTAGGTAGGTATCGTGGACTCTTTGGAATAACTTGGTTTAGGGAGTTGGATGCATGAGTGGAACTCATACTTGGTTGTGGAGGCTAGCAAAAGACTGGGAGCGACAAACTAAGAGAGCAATAATGGCCATAATCATGCAGAGCGACAAAACATCATTGATCAAAGCATAAAGTGATACTACAAGTTGAAAACTAAAGGATCATAGAGGCTATGGTGACTTGAGATAGTCATAACATGGTGTGGGCATGTGCCAAGTCAACCCAAATAAAGCATTAAAGGAGAATACCACTATACTATGATTTAATATGCTAAAACAACGCATGATTCATCCAAGGCACATTAAGCAATCTCAATTGTTTATAACAAGTCATGATACAACAAAGAATACTAAGCATAAAGCCAAAACAATATCAAGCATGGCATGACAAAGCATAGGCCACAGTCAAAAACGAGCTCTTTTTACCACATAAGCATGAACTTTCCTACTCTTTCCCAAACCAAACCAAACTATTTGAAAACCAATGTATGAAAGAGGGGGTCCAACCAATTTATTCAAAAAACTAAGAAAACAAAAGCATACGAAAACCAAAACCAAAACCAAAACGAAAAAGAAGACGCTCCAAGAAAAACACAACTGTGCATGAAACAATAAAAATGAAGCGTTTGGAAGAAACTTGCGATTTTT
Source organism: Avena eriantha (assembly GCA_910589775.1). Classification (NCBI taxonomy): domain Eukaryota; kingdom Viridiplantae; phylum Streptophyta; class Magnoliopsida; order Poales; family Poaceae; genus Avena; species Avena eriantha. The sequence continues at coordinate 451,138,735 of OU342741.1, read as the reverse complement.
ATTGATGAAGAAGGGGATGCCTTGGGCATCCCCAAGCTTTGACGCTTGTACTTCTTGGATATTTCTTGGGGTGACACGCGTGGCATCCCCAAGGTTGAGCTTTAGTCCATCCTTCATCTCATTACTCATTCCTTCCATACACCTGAAATTTTTCCTTCATACAAAACTTCACACAATCTTTATTAGCAACATTAGTGGACTTAAGATAAATAAGTCTTAATGTTCAGTTCTAACACCAAATAAACTTCCATTAGATCACTAGATACTGTAGCACCTCCCTCAAAAAGCTCAATTCCCCAAAAGAACTCAAAAAGGAACCAACAAGAAGCCAATGTAGAAAATGGCAGAAATCTGTCAAAACAGACCAGTAGGTAAAGACGAATTTTTTCGAAGACCTTCTGTTGCTCAAATAAACAAGTGTTGAACTAAAGAAAGTTAGATAACAACCTGGGGCAGAAGCACAAAACTTCACGCCTCAAAAAGACGTTCAGAGATTTTACACGAATTTTTACGATGAAGCACAGAAATCTGTTTCGGGACAGCAACTTTCCCAATCATTACTTCACTCTCATTAGAGGTTACTCTTGCACAAAAAGCAAATAAAAAGGATAAGGAGAGGTTATTACAGAGGTAATAACTTCCAAGACTCATCTAAAACTTTTGGGTTATCTCCCAATAAGTACTTTTCTTTAATGCCTTTAAGTTAGGCATAAGAAGCAAGAAAAAGAATCAAGTATTCTCAAATGAAGAAGCATTAAGACCAAATTTCTTGCCCTTACCTCTCTTACTTTTATTCTTAACCTTGGGGAAAATATGATTGTTTGGTGGAGAAGAAAGGTACATGGTCCCTTTTCAAACATCTATTATTGCTCCAAGGAGTTCTAATAGGGACCTTCCAAGTGTAATTTGTCCTTTTCCTGCACATTCAATAAGAAGATAATCAGTAGAAATCATTTTCCCAAGGATCTTTGTAAACACTCCTTCAGCTATTCCAAGAGGTAATATGGTAGTATTATTAGCAAGAGATATTTCTTTTCCTCCTTCCGTATGCCCCCAAGTATTCAGAGATTCATAAATATCTTTGGGCATAAGGCAAAATTCAGACATGATATCACAGCGAGCTTGAAAAGTTTCAGTGTTTATCTCGATCTTTACTGTAGGGAGCCACTTTGATTTTTCAGAATTTATTGGAACATAATTGTGATGCTCCCTAAGCGTATTATAGCAATTTTATAAGCTAGTAGTGCTAGTCTCAAGAGTGTTCAACCTAGCAAATATTTTTGCGAAAGAAATATCAATTTGGCTAGGCAAGTTGTAAGTGAGGATCAATTTCTTTATAGCATTAATAGCATCATCCTCGTTACATTGGAGGAAATCTCCTCCCACAACAGCATCTAAAGCATATCTATAGCAAAGAGGAATTCCAAGGTAAAAACTGCTAAGGAACAAGCTTTGTGTCATTTTAGGCTCAGTTTTTTCATGTAGATCAGAGATTCTAGACCAAGCTTCCTTAAAACTTTCCTCAATTACTTGTTTAAAAGTAAAAATCATTTCCTCGGGTGACATAGTGATTGGAGCAAGGCTAGACATAGTGGCACTCAAGATAGGAAATAATTATTTTGTGTTTTTCAAATAAGAAAGCAAACTAGTAAAACTAACTTTCTTTGTGTTTTTGAATAACAAAACAAGCAAACAAAGCAAAAAGAAAACTAAGAAAAAGAAAAACAACAAAGTAAAGAGATTGGTTATGAGGGAATCCCCTTGTGAAGATGTCCTTGACTCCCCGGCAACGGCGCCAGAAAAATGCTTGATGGCTCAATGCACGGCGCCTAAAAAATGCTTGATGGCGGTGTTGATGTAGAGCTTGTTGGGAACCCCAAGAGGAAGGTATGATGAGCACAACAGCAAGTTTCCCTCAGTTATGAAACGAAGGTTTAATCGAACCAGTAGGAGAAAGGAAACACCCCAAAGGTGTTACTAGCTGAGCTTTGGCAGGGCGCACTACTGGTGCTAGTAGCAACGTGGAGACCTGCACAACACAACCACAGAACTTTGTCCCCAACTTGCGATGAGGTTGTCAATCTCACCGTGTTTTGTGGAAAACAAATGATTAAACGTATCGAATGGAAAGAAGTAATAGTTTGCAGAAAGTAAACACAAAGCAGTAAACAGTTTATAGATTGTATGTAAAGAAAGAGGACCGGGATCCATAGTTCACTAGAGGTGGCTCTCATTAAGATAGATAACATGCTGGATGAACAAATTACAGCGGGGCAATTGACAAACACCGAGAAAGCCATACATGCATATACTAATAATCTTGACTCCTTTGAGACTTGATTGGGCATTACAACATTATTCATAGACCGCCATCCAACTACATCTATGACTAATAATCCACCTTCAGGTTATCATCCGAACCCCCTCCAGTATTAAGTTGCAAGCAACAGATTATTGCTTTACGAACTGCGTGTAAGTAAACAATACGATTGTTCTATGAACAAAGGATTGTTGTTTTCTCCCTAGTAGCAACAGCACATCTAGTACCTTAGAGATTTCTATCACTTCCCCAGATTACTAGAGGCATGAACCCACTATCGAGCATAAATACTAACTCTTGGAGTTGCTAGCATCTACTTGGCCAAGATAGCTACTAACAACGGAAAGCATGCAAGATCACAAATAACAAAGACATGATAGAATCAATAATAATTTTGAAATAGCATCTCAATATCCATCGGATCCCTGATACATTGCAAATGTATCTATAATTTTTGATGTTCCATGCTTGGTTTTATCCACTTTCTTGTGTTTTGTTCCAACTTTGGTGTACTTTTGATATGATTTCTTGGACTAACCTATTAACAAGAGCCACAGTGCCAGCTGCCTGTTTTCTGCTGTTTTTGGTTCCAGGAAAGTCAGAAAATGAATATTCTCAGAATTGGACGGGACAAAGCTAAAGTGCCTATTTTTCTGGAAGACATCAAGTGCCAGAATACGAGACGGAGAAGGGCCAAGGGCCGGCCACACCACCTGGCCGCACGGCCAGGCCTAGCCCGCGCCAGGGGGTAGTGTAGTGGCTCCCGGCACCCCCTCGGCCTCTCCTTCCGCCTATATATTGCCCTCGGGACGAAAACCCTAAGGGCCCGATCAAAAATCCACGAAAGAGTATATAGCCGCCGTCATCTCCATCCCTAGATCGGGAGGGATCTGAAGCTCTTCCCGGCACCCTGCCGGAGAGGGGAATTCACCCTGGAGGCCTTCTTCATCACCATGCAAGCCTCCGGTGTGATGCGTGAGTAGTTCATCCTTGGACTACGGATCCATGTATTAGCTAGATGGCTGGTTCTCCTCCTTTGTACTTTCATGTCTAGATCTTATGAGCTCCGTTCGTGATCAAGATCATCTATTTGTAATTCTACATGTTGTGTTTGCGGGGATCCGCTGGATACTGAGATGCTATTTCAGATTGATTATTGATTCTATCATGTATTTGTTATTTGTGATCTTGCATGCTTTCCGTTGTTAGTACCTATCTTGGCCAAGTAGATGCTAGCAACTCCAAGAGTTATTATTTATGCTCGATAGTGGGCTCATGCCTCTGGTAATCTGGGGAAGTGAAAGAAATCTCTAAGGTACTAGATGTGCTGTTGCTACTAGGGAGAAAACAACAATCCTTTGTTCATAGAACAATCGTATTGTTTACCTTTACACGCAGTTCATAAAGCAATAATCTGTTGCTTGCAACTTAATACTAGAGGGGGTTCGGATGATAACCTGAAGGTGGATTATTAGTCATAGATGCAGTTGGATGGCGGTCTATGTATAATGTTGTAATTCCCAATCAAGTCTCAAAGGAGTCAAGCTGATTAGTATATGCATGTATTGCTTTCTCGGTGTTTGTCAATTGCCCCACTGTAATTTGTTCACCCAGCATATTATCTATCTTAAGGAGAGCCACCTCTAGTGAACTATGGATCCCAGTTCTTTTCTTTACATACAATCTATAGACTGTTTACTTCTTTGTGTTTACTTTCTGCAAACTTTTACTTCTTTCCATTCGATACGTTTAATCCTTTGTTTTTCGCAAAACACGGTTAGATTGACAACCTCATCGCAAGTTGGGGACAAAATTCTGTGTTTGTGTTGTGCAGGTCTCCACGTTGCTACTAGCACCGGTAGTGCGCCCTGCCAAAGCTTAGCTAGTAACACCTTTGGGGTGTTTCCTTGCTCCTACTGGTTTGATTAAACCTTGGTTTCATAACTGAGGGAAACTTGCTGTTGTGCTCATCATACCTTCCTCTTGGGGTTCCCAACAAGCTCTACATTAACACCGCCATCAAGCATTTTTTTGGGCGCCGTGCATTGATCCATCAAGCGATTTTCTGGCGCCATTGCCGGGGAATGAAGAAAAAGAAGCTCCCACGTCAACTACACGCCTTCAAAAAAATTCTGGCGCCGTTGCCGGAGAGTCAAGCACATCTTCACAAGGGGAGTCCCTCATAACCAATCTCTTTACTTTGTTGTTTTTGTTTTGCTTAGTTTTCTTTTTTCTTTGTTTGCTTGTTTGTTATTTAAAAACACAAAAAAATTAGTTTTACTTGTTTGCTTTCTTATTTGAAAACCCAAAAAAATGACTACTCTTGAAAACACTAAGTTGTGTGACTTCACTAGCACCAACAACAATGATTTTATGTGCACACCTATTGCTCCAGCTGTGGCGGAAAATACTTTCTTTGAGATAAAACCTGCTTTGCTCAATCTTGTTATGAGAGAACAATTTTCTGGTATTGGTAATGAAGATGCTGCTTCCCATCTAAATAACTTTGTTGAACTTTGTGAGATGCAAAAGCATAGGGATATAGATGGTGATATTATTAAGCTGAAATTGTTTCCTTTCTCTTTGAGAGGAAAAGCTAAAGAATGGTTGAATTCCTTAACTAGGAATAGTATTGATTCTTGGACTAAGTGCAAAGATGCTTTTATTGGAAAATACTATCCTCCTGCTAAGATTATATCCATGAGAAGTGAAATAATGAAGTTTAAACAACTTGATAATGAGCATGTTGCTCAAGCTTGGGAAAGAATGAAATCTTTGGTTAAGAGTTGTCCCACTCATGGACTGACTGCTTGGATGATCATCCAAACTTTTTATGCAGGATTGCACTATTCTTCAAGGAACCTATTGGATTCTGCTGCTGGAGGTACCTTTATGACCATCACTTTGGGTGTTGCATCAAAACTTCTGGACAATATGATGGTTAATTATTCTGAATGGCATAATGAGAGAGCTCCACAAGGTAAGAAGGTAAATTCTGTTGAGGAAACTTCCTCCTTGAGTGATAAGATTGATATTATTATGTCTATGCTTGTTAATGGGAAAGCCCATATTGATCGAAATAATGTTCCTTTGGCTTCTTTGGTTTCTCAAGAAGAGCAAGTTGATGTGAACTTCATAAGAAATAACAATTTTGGCAACAATGCTTATGGTAATAACAATTATAGGCCCTACCCTCCTAATAATACTTATGGCTATAATGGTAAACCTGGATTACCTAGTGAAGGAAGAATTTTAGAAGTTGAAAGAGCCACTAAAAACTTCATGCAAATGCAATATGAGCAAAATAAACTATTCACTAAAACTATGGAGGAACAATCTATCATTTTGAAGAACATTAGCCATCAACTTGAGAGTCTAAATAGGGAAATTCCTAGTTTACAATTGAAACTCTCCAATGCTGAAAGAAATATATCATCTTTGTCTGAAGCTCAATCTTCATTGATTAATAAAATGGCTGCCAAACCTAAAACTAATGAGAATCCTTTTGCAGCTACCAATGCTATACAAGTAAGAATTGATGAAAATGTTAGACTATTAGCTGAATTACATGCTAAGTGGGAAAGAGAAGATGAAATTGCTAGGAACATTAGTGTTTCTACTATTACCACCACTAGTGTTGAGGCTAGTAATAGTTCTACTACTTTAGATGATAAATTTGATTTTGATTTTGATGGTTGCAACATATCTGAAGTTATTAAGTTCCTACAAAAGCTTGCTAAAAGTCCTAATGCGAGTGCTATGAACATGGCTTTTACAAAACACATTACTGATGCTCTCATAAAGATTAAAGAAGAAAAGATGAAACATAAAGCTTCTATTCCTATAAAACAAGAAGATAGTTGGGAACCCATCATTAATATGAAAGTGAATGACTTTGATTTCAAAGCTTTGTGTGATCTTGATAGAAGTGTTTCTATTATGCCTAGAAGGATTTATGATATGCTTGATTTGCCTCCTCTTGAAGATTGTTATTTGAATGTCCCACTTGATGATAATGCTAAAAAGAAACTCGTGGGGAGTCTTAATGATGTTATTATTATGGTTAACAATGCCTATGTTATTATTCTGGAGGGGTGAGATTCGGTTGCGCACAAAGGTGATCATGGCATCCTCGTTGCATAGACCGAGCCCCTTCAGTTCCGCGAACCTTTTGCTCACTTGGTTGGCCAAGGCTGTGGGCTTCTTGGGGATCACATCCCACAGGTCCGGGTTAGGTGGACCCGGAGTGTAGGGAAGCAACCGGATCAAGTCCTCGGTGCCCGTATTCCGGACATAGAAGAAGGTCCGGGCCCATCCTTTGCAGGACTCTAGCCCGTTGACCCGGGGAAAAACGGAAAATCGCCGGGGTGAAATGGAGGCTGCTCCGAATTGAGTGAGCCGCTTGTCTTCTAGATCAGCGTGGATGTTGGGAATGATGTTGCGACGGAGGCCGAAGAACCAGATCCATAGCTCTTTCGTGGGCCATAGTCCGGCGTAGCCTTCGATCGTAGAAGCAAAGGCAGAAAGAGAGGTGATGGCGTTGCCTGGAAGGTGGTGTGGTTGGAGTTGGTACGTACCGAGCCAGTCCTAGAAAAAATCACTCACCGGCAAGCCGAAGCCCCATTGGAAATGAGACAGAAACATGATGAACTCGCCCGGATTCGGTGAGGGGGCCAGTTCGTTGGAAGGAAGACGCGCGGCGACGCCGGCAGGGATGCGCCTGGTCTGGTAGAGCCAGTCCAGGTCATCCTGGCAGACCCAGGAGCCGCACGCGCCTCGGTCCGCCGCCGCGGCGTCCTCTTCCATCTCCTGCTGAGCAACAATGAGTTCCTCTTCAGTCATCTGGTCCTCGAGGCCCTCGCTGGCGCTGGAGGCGGCGGGGGACAGTGGCCGGGACTGGCGTGGACCCGTGGCAAGAAATTCGCGTCGTGGTGGCTGCGACACGGAGGTGCGACGAAGAAGCGCGGCGGCGACGCTGCTTTTTGGCGATGCTGGCGGTGGCGCGGTCGCGAGGAAGAAGGATAGCAGCGGGCAGAGGGGTGTGGAGGGGGAAAATCCTAAGGGACGCACCCCTCCGCTATTTAACCACTCCCATCAGGGGTGAGTGGGATCGCGCCCTGTGGACCGGCCACACGCTGTGGCCGTGTATCACCCGTCCGGACCAATCAGTGAGGAGCCACACGAAGGCCACAGGGTGGAGAGAGTCCTGTGACGTGACGCGCTGACGCGGTAAACGAGGAGGCAGGCGTGACGTGACCCGCGCACAGTGATAACTGACAAATACTGCGGTGGTTACTGTACCGTCCCTTAAAATAAGACGACATAATGATTACCCTTCACATGGGTTAGCGTACGAGAGAAGGAAGCAAGACCCGGATGGAACTGTGGTAACCCGGTCGGCAAGTGAAAACTTGAAATGTGCGAAGGGAACGTAAATCCAAGCAGTCCGAGGTACAGAGGTAACTCGGAAATAACGACCGAGGCACAAAATTGAACCTCGTATGGCCTTAGCGGCCAAGGCAGCTAAGACCGTACCAGCTTCGGGGACTAATGTTGGGGGGATACCCCCGGGTATGGTCACGCTGGGGTATAAAGGCCAAGTTAGCCGAGGTTCGGCAAGGCCAAAGCAGATGCTGGCCGGGTCACCTCAAGGCAGGCTAGATCACGGGGTAATCCGGACCTAGGGGCGTTCGCCTAACTAGGTCTCATCCGACTTAAGCAGTAAGTCGGAAGTGCATGTTTTACCTGTATGCAGGAACGGGTGTGGCCGGATGAACCATCATCCGGGTCACAGCAAGCTTCTAGGAGAAGGAAAGAATCTCGCTGGTCAAAAGGAGCCCCGGTACGCACTGCCTGAGCAAAGCGAGCAAGGACAAGACCACCGGGGCGTGGCCGACAAGCATGACGACGCCCGTGTCGGCTGACGAGGGCGCCGTCAGAGGCTCACGTAGCTAAATCATGTGTGATGCGGGGGAAAAAGCACCCCGGTCGGCTTACCACTTTGGGAGGAATATGCCTCCACGCATGCCCTAGGCAGAAACCGAGCCTCCCCTATAAAAGGGGGGCTAGGGCTTCTATAGGAGGGGTTGATCTCTCTACGATTCTGTTTTGGTCAAGGGTTTCAGGTGAGATTTGTGGGTGAGAGTAAGAGAGCTCCTTCTTCCTCCTCTCGCCAATACAGCTCTAGGAGCACTTGTAACCTTGGAAGTAAATCAATACAAGCACTGGTGTGGAGAATCACTTCACTATCCCTCCCTGGATTCCCCTAGCGAGTATTAGTCCCCACCTTTAGCTTATACATGGCATCTGCCGTGACACCACCACGACAGTTGGCGCCCACCGTGGGGCTAGTGGCGCTAGCAGGGGTCAAAATCCGGACGGGAAACTTCATCCCCACCGGCGAGTGCATCGTCTCCGGGCTCGTTCAGCGCTTTGGAGCGCGGGACTTCGTCAGCGACAACGCATGCTGCTTCGGCACGCGCCCTCTCCCGCGTAGCGGCGTCTTCGTCAAGCTCGCCGTGCACAAGGTATACGTTGCGGTGGACGTGTCTAGCGTTCATCCGCGCCACATCGTCGAAGCAGGCGAACCGCCCCTCACTGTGGCTCGCAGGGAGCGTATCGCTCATTCCCCAGACCATGCAGAGGTAATGATGGCAGCGCCAGGTGCGGGTGCGAGCAAAGATCCGGCGCCAGATCCGGAGGTGATGCCCAAGGCACCAAGGAAAGGTAGAGGTCGTTCGCTAGAGAGGCCAGAAAATGTGTTGAGAGAGGCAATGGATAGCTTGGCAAACCCTGTAGTAGCAGCGGTAGATCCGGCTCGTGCACAGGCCGAGCTGGAAGAAACTAGGCAGAAAATACTAGAGGGCGCAAAGAAAATAGCCGCGGCCCAGCAGTCATTGAACATGACGCTGCGTGAGTACGCTAAGGCGAACAAGGTTCATAACGTAAAAGTCAAAGGGAGAAATCTCATGAGCGAGATGAACAGAGAAGGTGATGCTGGAATCGAGGAATCAGAAAACTGTTTGTCCATGGGGCTGCCGAGGTATAGTACCCTGGCCAAGAACCTCAGAGAAGCGGATGCAGCTGCGTCTGAGTTAGAGGGACTGACGGGTGAAGCCCGGCAAAGGCAGCAAGATCGGGTTAACGAGCTGGTTCGGATTGCAAATAGGCAAAACGAGGAACTACTCAGGGAAAACCCGGAAAGAGCTGGAGCCTCCAAGATCGCCCATTCGGCGGTGGGTAACCCGGAGAAATCCGCTTGAGCCGCATCGTCCCCTCATGGTGGTCCAAGGAGAGAGGAGGTGGTGACCTCGGCCAGACGGAACAAACAGATTGTCCCGTATGACCCGACACGGGCAGGGAAAGAAAAAGAAGCGCAGAAAAATGATGATCCACGGAGTGTGAGCCGAGGCGAAGCTGGCCGAGGTAACTGCAACCAAGGCAATGCCGGTCAAGGGAACGTTGTCAACGGCAATGCCGGGCAGCATACTCAGCTGGAGCAAGACAACCGCAGCAGCGGAACATGCCAAGGCAAGAGCATAGTGTCAGCCGAGGTGTGCAGCAGAAAGGTGCGCCGCAAGAGCAAAACCGGTATAACGACGGTGATTCAGAGATGGCAAATGCGGGATACCCGACACCGGACTATCATGTGATAGGGTCGAGATTGGGAAGTAGGGATTTGATGCCGGACGATGCAAGGTTGAAACTGGATCGACTGTATAGGTCGGAATAGATTGAATGTCAAGGTCCACCGGGTCCAGCGTGTTTTGGACCCCGGATCATGAAAGAGCCACCGGTACCGAACTTTCAGCTACCCAGTGGCACCAAGACCTATGGCGGTAGTACCAAGCCAGAGGATTGGCTGATAAACTATGCTACGGCTTTAAAAATTGCCACATGCAACCTGAGATGGGCCGTACGATATGTACCCCAGATGTTGGAAGGCCCGCCAAGGGTGTGGTTGAACAATTTGCCACCAGGAAGCATCAACTGCTGGATAGATTTTGAGGAGATGTTCATCAGCAATTTTTCGAGTACATATCAAAGGCCAAATAGGCCACAGACCCTAGATATGTGCAAGCAAAGACCCAATGAGACAGACCGGGAGTTTTTGACCCGGTGGTGTACCGTGAGTAACTCATGCGAGGGCGTGATAGAATCACAGGCCATAGCATGGTTTGCACAGGGGTGCAGATATGGAAGTGAGCTGTGGATGAAGTTGTAACGGAAAATGCCAGCTACGTTGGCAGAAATGATCCGGATTGTGGATTCATATGCGTTGGGTGACCCGACCCAACCAAGGCTCGCCTCAAACGAGTCAAACGAGGAGTACTATCAGAGGGATGGATCCGGATCATCCCGAAGGAATGATTATAGAGGAAAAAGGAGAGATGATAGACCGGACCACCGGTACGGATCGCACCAAGTTGCAGCTATGAATCAAGATCAACCCGGAGCAGGGGGTAGCCAGCGCCAGAAAACTGGAGGTCAATGGACTCCAAGGAACGATGGGAAGAAAACTTGGACACCGGAACAAAAGAAGTAGTGGCAAGAAAGGAAAGACCGTCCGAGGTATACTTACGAGTCGATGTTGGACCAGCCGTGTAAGTTTCATACGCCAAATCCGAACAACCTAGCGGGTCATACGACGAGGCAATGCGAGTGGATGCGCAAGATCGAGCAAGGTGGTTCGGGGAATGCTCAGGCACCCCGGAATGATCAGCCTCGGCAGGAGTTACCCCGGCAGCAATTGCTCTCCGGAGTGAACACGCAACAGCTAATGTTGCCTCCCCCTCCGCCGAGGTATGATAACAATGAAAGAAGGGATGCAGTGCATCAGGTAGAAAATTAGCATCAGCAGGATCAGAGGCACCCCGGAAATGAGGGGAGAAACGAGTACAGGGAGAATCACCAGAGCTACTGTGTATTCACCACAGAGGAAACTGATAGAAAAAGCTTGCAGCGTAGGCATATGGAGGTGAATGCAGTAATGCCTACAGTGACGAGGTACATGCCTTGGTCCGATCAGGATATCACCTGGAGCATTAGGGATCATCCCAAGCTCATGCCGAGCCCTGGTTCGTATGCGTTGGTTCTGGATCCTACGTTCATTGGACCTAGCATTAACGTAAGGTTCTCAAAGGTACTGATCGACAATGGCAGTAGCATAAATATCATGTATGCGGACACAATGCGCAAGTTGGGTATCTCGGAGAACATGCTCCAGGCCACGAGGACAATTTTCCATGGCATTGTGCCCGACATTTCTTGCGAGCCCATAGGCAAGGTCCGGGTCGACGTCTTGTTCGGCACGAGGGATAAGTGCCGAACCGAAAATCTGGTGTTCGAAGTGGTGAACTTAGAAAGCGCGTATCATGCGTTGCTCGGAAGGCCATCGCTGAACAAATTCATGGCAAGTTGTCATATCAGCTACTTGAAGATGAAATTGCCCGGACCAAACGGAGTGATTACCATTGCTGGGGACTTCCGACGTTCGATGGAGTGTGCGTCGGCCGGATCAAACTTAGCCGAGTCACTTGTGATCGCGCAGGAAAAAAGAAAAATTCAAGAGGTGGCGGCATTGGCTCAGTCCGCGCAGCAGTATATGCCGGCGCTGAGTAACCCGCATGGAACTGTCTCTTTCCAGGCCACGAAAGATACCAAGAAGGTTCCCGTTGATGACATGTTCTCAGAGCGCACCGTAACAATTGGTGCCGGGCTAAGTGATAAATAGGAAAGCGAGCTCTTCAGCTTCCTCCGTGAGAATCGGGACATTTTTGCTTGGTCCACACAGGACTTGCAAGGTGTTCCGAGGGAGTTGGCCGAGCACTCTTTGAATGTGAGACCCGGAGCCAAGCCGGTGAAGCAACCTCTCCGCCGCTTCGTCGAAGATAGGAGGAAAGTCATTGGGGACGAGATAGCTCGGTTGCTAGCTGCAGGATTTATCATGGAAGTTCTTTACCCGGATTGGCTGTCTAATCCGGTGCTAGTGGAAAAGAAGAAGGATGAACCGAACGTGGCAGTGGTTTGGCGTATGTGTATCGATTACACGAACCTGAACAAGGCGTGTCCAAAAGACCCATTTCCGCTAACAAGAATAGATCAGGTCACAGACTCAACTGCTGGATGTGAACTGTTGTCATTCATAGATGCTTATTCTAGTTTCCACCAGATACCTCTGAATCCGGATGATCAAATAAAGACTGCGTTTATTACCCCATATGGGGCTTATTGCTATCACACCATGCCGTTTGGTTTACGTAATGCAAGGCCAACGTACCAGAGATGTATGCAAAAATGTTTGCACAACCAAATAGGTCAAAATGTACAGGTGTACGTGGATGATGTGGTTATCAAGACCAAGGAAAGCAAAACACTCCTTGACGATATCAGGCAAACGTTTGCAAACCTAAGAAGGTTCTGGATGAAACTTAACCCGAAAAAATACACCTTCGGTATCCCGGCTGGAAAATTGCTCAGTTTTCTCGTCTCCAGCCGAGGTATCGAGGTTAATCCAACCAAAATCCGGGCCATCGAACGAATGGAACTGCCGAAGTGTCTTAACGATGTCTAGAAGTTCACAGGTTGCCTGGCATCGTTAAGTCGGTTTGTATGTCAGTTGGGAGAAAAGGCTTTGCCTCTTTACCAACTCATGAAAAAGTCGGATAAGTTCATTTGGACACCGCGGGCTGATGAAGCCTTTACCCACCTAAAGAAAATGTTAGCCACGGCACCAGTGCTAGCCTCACCACTATCAAAGGAGCCAATGCTACTCTATATAGCCACAACCAACCGAGTTGTAAGTGCAGTGATAGTGGTGGAGCGCGATGAGGAAGGTAAGTCGGTGCAAAGGCCGGTGTATTACTTGAGTGAAGTGTTGTCAACCTCAAAGCAGAACTACCAACATTATCAAAAAGTGGCTTATGGCGTGTACATGGCCGCCAAGAAACTGAAGCACTACTTTGAGGAGCATCCCATCCGGGTCATATGTGAGGCCCCCATTTCCGAGATAATGAGTAACAAGGATGCAAGTGGCAGAATTGGAAAATGGGCAATTGAGCTAGCTCCTTACGCTCCGCAATATGACAGGCGAGAAGCCATCAAATCTCAAGCTGTGGCGGACTTTTTCGTGGATTGGGCCGAGGTGCAGTACGAACCACCACTTCCTGATCCGATCTATTGGCGAATGCACTTTGACGGATCAAAAACCAAAACCGGGCTAGGTGCCGGAGTGGTACTCACGTCGCCGAAGAAGGACCAGTTGAAATATGTGCTGCAGATCCACTTCACCACATCAAACAATGTCGCTGAGTATGAAGCACTTGTGCATGGGCTCAAGGTAGCAAAAGAAATTGGTATATGTCGGATCATATGCTTTGGCGACTCGGATTTGGTGGTGCAGCAAGTGTCCGAAGTGTGCGACGCCGTTGATCCAAACATGGCACTATACAGATTTCATGTGCAGAAGATTTCTGGTTACTTTGAGGGATGCGAATTTCATCATGTACCCCGGGTGGAAAATGAGGCTGCCGACATGCTGTCAAAGCTCGGATCAACTAGACAAGCAATTCCACCGGGTGTAGCATTAGAGCACCTCAAGAAACCATCCATCAGGCCATCCCCAGAATCTGAGTCAATCTACGTTCCGGAGGACACAGAATCCGGAGCTGTGCCCATGGACGTTGACACAGGAAGTGGTGCGCAAAACCCGGGGACTGCTCAACATGGTCCGGTTGAAGTTATGCCGATGGATCAGATGGAGATAGACGAGGACGTGTTCCCCGTGCGGCCAATACCGGATTGGGCACTGCCTATATTTCAATTCCTGAAGGATGGAACGTTACCCACTGAGGAGGTGCTGTCCAGGCAAACACAGAGGAGGGCAAAGGCCTACACGGTCATCAATTCCAAGTTATACAAAATTAGTGTGACCAATGTCCTCCAGCAGTGTGTTGACCCAGAAGAAGGGCTTGAAATCATCCGAGATATATATCAGGGGGAATGTGGGCATCATGCCTCATCCCGAGCCTTGGTAGCAAAAGCTTTCCGACACGGATTCTACTGGCCAAACGCCTTAGAGCAAGCAGAAGATCTGGTGAGAAAATGTAATGGTTGTCAGAGGTACGCTACCAAGACACACATGCCAATGTCGGAACTCAAGACCATCCCAATCACTTGGCCATTTGCCGTATGGTGCTTGGATATGGTTGGCCCATTCAAACCAGCTAGGGGAAATATGACCCACATTCTGGTAATGGTGGACAAGTTTACGAAGTGGATTGAGGTGAAGCCTATAAGAAAATGTGATGGAGCTACGGCCGTAACGTTTCTCAAAGATATCATCTTGAGATACGGTTATCCACACAGTATCATAACTGATAATGGCACAAATTTTGCGGAAGGAGATTTTGCTCGTTTCTGCCGGGATAAGAGGATCCGGCTGGACGTAGCTTCGGTAGCCCACCCCGCATCAAATGGACAAGTTGAAAGATCCAACAGATTAGTATTATCCGGGATAAAACCCCGGCTCATTGAGCCGCTGCAAAGATCAGCGGGGTGCTAGATAGAAGAACTACCAGCGGTACTGTGAAGTTTAAGAACAACTCCGAATCGATCAACGGGCTATACGCCATTCTTTCTGGTATATGGGGCAGAAGCTGTATTACCAGCCGACATAGAGCATGATTCGCCTAGGGTCACCCAATACACAGAAGCCGAAGTGCAAGAAGCCCGGCAAAATGATGTTAATCTGCTAGAAGAAGCGAGAGAACTGGCACTGTCCAGATCCGCCATATATCAGCAAAATCTCCGACGCTATCATAGCCAGAAAGTGTGCCCCCGAGTCTTTCGGGAAGGCGATCTGGTGCTCCAGTTGGTACAACGTACTACTGGAATGCATAAATTATCCCTCCCCATGGGAAGGGCCGTTCATCATGAGCAAAGCATTGCACAACGATTCTTACTATCTTATAGATGCAAAGCCATAGGAGAAGAACAAGGCGGACAGGTCCGGAGAGGAATCCAAGCGACCATGGAACATAGCTCTACTTCGGCCTTTCTACACCTAGCTAAGAAGTGTATGTATCCGGGTTATCTCATATGTCGGTATGTATGTCGGCAATGAGCTTATCAATGAAATGGTGGCACCTCGAGCAGTAACTCGGGGACTGCCTTAATAATGTTTGTTATTTTCTGCGCGTCAGCTGGAATAAGTTATTCTATTTAGCTCGGATTAGTAGTGTGTGAGCACCAAAAACCCAACACTTCGACTTGCTGCTGTCCAACAAGGATTGGCTTCATGGCAAGCAAGAGAACAAGTTTGGAATTGCGTAGCACATGAAAAACGACTAAGGAAAAGCATTTATTCGAGCTGACATTTTTGTTTTTGAGCTAAGTCTAAAAGTTTCCCAGTATTGTTAAGACAATTTTTTAAGCTCGGATTCGTAAGTTGTAAAACCGAATCAAGGTAGACACGATCCGAGCCAAAAGATTGAACGAACAAGAAGAAGAAACTCGGGGACTACGCCCAAGTTAATCCGGCATAAGTACTCAGTAGAAAAATATCACATGTGTTTGGAATACAATTCCACCCGGCATACCGGGGATCTCATAAATTTTCAAGTGTTTTTCTTAAGGAGCAGCGGGAGGAAGTTCGGCATCATCGTCGCCCTCTTCGATATCCGAGGCAGTGTCCTCTTCATCTTCACCCGAATCATCTTCAACGTTTTCAACTTCCTCTTCGCCTGCGACTTCCAGATAGCTCGGACCCTCAATCCATTCATGAATGGGGGCATATTCGATGAGGCTGTGGGCGCAAGCCTGGCGCCGAGCTACCCACTCCGGGTCATCTGTCCATTTGGATCCAGTGCGCAGGCGTGTGAGCAGGCTGAGATCTATCTTCTCATACCACGTCAGAATATGGTGAAGGATGGTATCGGCTGCAGCATGTCCAACGGACTCTCGCTAGAGGTCAAGCTGGGTCTCGATTTCCGAAAGCTTTTCAGTGAGCTGCGTGACCCTCTCCGGAGCATCATCGGCGGGCCAGAAGGCGTTGAAAACTCGAACTGTAACATCGAGGAGGTCCCTTCCGTAGTTCTTGATGATTTCCACGCAAGACGACAGGCTGACCAACAGGTCCTCCATGTCAAAGGGAATGCTCTCACCCTCAGCAGCGACCGGAGTACCCCTTTCTCGGCGGAAATTGGCGACAGCAGCACTGGCAATAGCAGTACCCTCTGGAAAGTGGCCTGGGAAACAAGGCAAAGGACAAAGTTAAAAAAACAAGGCATATGAAGTAACCCGGAGAAATAAGATGGATAAAGGAAAAGAAATTACGTGAGATGTGACTGTGAATCCGGGTCAATTCCTTGGTGCAAGCTTCACGCCTCTTCCGAAGCTGCTCGAGCTCAGCATTTGCCGACTCAAGTTTGACCTCGGCTTCCTGAAGAAGCTCATGGTCCTTAGCATTTTGGAGTTTGAGGCACTCGCATTCTTCGGTGTAGTCCTGGCCAACCTTTTTTTAGCTCGGTTTGGTGCTGCGCCTTCATTTTAGCCATCTCAGCCTTGAGCTTGGCTATCTCATCGTCTTTGGTCCGGAGGAGGGCGAGCTCATCATCTTTCTTCTTTAGTTCGGCTTGGTGCTACCCTGCTTGTTCGAGAAAATGTAGCATCACGTCAGGCACAGGCACACTATCTTCAAGCGATGTTGAAATAGTGCGTTGGCCCGGCAGTGCCGAAGAATGAATGTTTGCCGAGCCAAGGAGGAAAGCCGATGGAAACCACGGTAAAGACAGACAAGAAGGACGTACCCTTGATCTGCTGCAAGTTCTTCCGCATTATCTTGTTTTTAGCTTCCACCCCAGCTGCGGAAACCGAACAATCAAATTAGTTCGGCAAACGAAGTTGAAGAAAATTGAGGAAAGGATGAGAAAGAAATTTACCTCTTTTCTCGTACTCCGCGATGAGTGCAGCCTGTTTCGTGCAAAGATTCTTGTGCGTATCCAGCAAGCGTTGGAATTCGGCACTCCGGCGGTTGGTGGTCACCTAAAAGATATACAAAAACTTAAGTGAGCCTAGTGCATATTCGACGTGTACTAAAATCCGGGCCAAGTGGAACTTAACCCGGCTCTAGGTGTGTGCATGTTCGAAGTGTACTAAAATCCGGGCCAAGTGGAACTTAACCCGGCTCTAGGTGTGTGCATGTTCGAAGTGTACTAAAATCCGAGCCAAGTGGAACTTAACCCGGCTCTAGGTGTGTGCATGTTCGAAGTGTACTAAAATCCGGGCCAAATGGAACTTAACCCGGCTCTAGGTGTGTGCATGTTCGAAGTGTACTAAAATCCGGGCCAAGTGGAACTTAACCCGGCTCTAGGTGTGTGCATGTTCGAAGTGTACTAAAATCCGGGCCAAGTGGAACTTAACCCGGCTCTAGGTGTGTACATGTTCGAAGTGTACTAAAATCCGGGCCAAGTGGAACTTCACCCGGCTCTAGGTGTGTGCATATTTGAAGTTATCATGGAGCTACGTTAGTTCTATAAAAGAGCATCCGGCCGAGTAACAAGTTACTGCCCCGGAGGCTCGGGGACTAATGGTTATTATCTACAATTTGCAAAGGAGAAACGACGTACCTCCATCATTCGTCCAGCGAGGTTAATGGCCTTTGCAGCGGTATTCATCTGAGCGGACAACTCGGCGGGGCTGAACTTTTCCGGGAGATCAGATTCCTGGACTACCTCAGCCTTATTCCAGTTCATGACAAATTCCATCAGGCTCGGAGGATACCGTTCACCCGCGGGCATATGGGGCGTCACCAAGCGTTTTGCATGTGCTTCCTTCCTCTCCACCAAGGCAAGGGCGGGGCTGGTGTGCAAAACCAACTGCTGGGCTTTGCTTGGCTCGGCAGGCACATCCTTTGCCGCTGATGTCTTCTTGGGGAGCATTGACACAAGGGTGCGCTGCCCAGACTCAATGGCAGTGGGCTTGGCAGCATCTGGAGCCTTTTTCCCTTTGGTTTGCTGGGTAGAGGAAGCTGTAGCAGTGGTTTTCCCCTTAGAAACTGTCGGGGTAGTTCCTTGCCGAGGTTGAGAGGACTCGGAAGATGCAGAGGAACTAGGTGCTAGTACTCTCGCTGCTGGGCTTGGTGTCGGCGCTGAAGTTTTCGCTGCCGGAGTTGATGCTGATGCCGAGGTTGGAGTTGGTGTTGGTCTGCTTGCTGGTACGGGAATTGGTGCTGGGGCCAAAGTAGCCTCGGTGGCTGCTGGTTGAGGTGTTGTCGAGGCGGTGGATGCCGTTGCTCCGGCTAGGCCGGTCTCCCCCACTCCAAGGTTACCCTCCTCTTGCCGAGGTGGAGCTGAACCGGGAGCGGCCGCAGAACCCTCTAGGATGCTCAGCGGGCATGACTCGTCGTCACGACGGGGAGAAGGGCTAGGTCGGAGAGGGGAAGAGATGCTAGATCCACTTTGAGGGACCTCCACCGGAGCACTGTGAAATCAAATAACGTCAGAAGAAAAATTACGACGAAGTGAGGAAGAACGAGTTACAAAAGAAAGAAGGACTTACGCATCCGTGATTTCGGCCGCTTTGGTTTTCCGAGCCCTTCGTGCCGGGGCCTTCCCCGCTGGTTTGGGGGCAGTCTTGTCCTCAGACTTCTTTCGCCTTTTAACGGGCTGAGACGGTCCAGAGGAAGAACTCAAAGAAGCCCCACGTTTCTTCTTCGTTGGCACCGGAACAGGCTCGCCCGTAGCGAGAGGGGGATCCTCGTGAATATGACCGCCGGGGTGAGCTGATGGCGGAAAAGCAAAAGAAAGGGGGACAGCCTCAAAAGGTTCAATCACCTCGATTTCCGAGTCATCTTCATCATCGGGCCAATCTCTAATAGAAGAGGATTTACCCGTGGGTCGTTTCATGGCGTCGGTCATAGGGAGGAACATCTCCTAGTCCGGCTCTTCCTCATCCAGAGCCTCCCGGTCTGGCGCCCACTTGAGGGACGGATCGGTGCTGTCCTCAAGGGTCTGCTGAAGGAATTACTGAGGAAAAGAGCGAACAAAAGAGTCCAAAATTGCAACAATAACTGACATGTAATTAATCTGGGTTAAGTTTGCAGCATGAAACTTACCGTGGGAGGAAGCCGGTCACGGCAGAAATGCTCAATCCCCCAAGACCAATCAGTGGAAAAGTCCTTGTGAGTGGTGAAGAGAGCCTTGACCCGGCGATAAATCTCCGAGTTGGTCAGCTCGAAGGATGAGGTCCGGTTAGGATCGCGGCCGTAGCTCATATGGCACACCTTGTGAGTACGCTTCTGGAGGGGTGAGATTCGGTTGCGCACAAAGGTGATCATGGCATCCTCGTTCCAGACCGAGCCCCTTCAGTTCCGCGAACCTTTTGCTCACTTGGTTGGCCAAGGCTGTGGCCTTCTTGGGGATCACATCCCACAGGTCTGGGTTAGGTGGACCCGGAGTGTAGGGAAGCAACCGGATCAAGTCCTCGGTGCCTGTATTCCGGACATAGAAGAAGGTCCGGGCCCATCCTTTGCAGGACTCTAGCCCGTTGACCGGGGAAAAACGGAAAATCGCCGGGGTGAAATGGAGGCTGCTCCGAATTGAGTGAGCCGCTTGTCTTCTGGATCAGCATGGATGTTGGGAATGATGTTGCGACGGAGGCCGAAGAACCGGATCCATAGCTCTTTCGTGGGCCATAGTCCGGCGTAGCCTTCGATCGTAGAAGCAAAGGCAGAAAGAGAGGTGATGGCGTTGGCTGGAAGGTGGTGTGGTTGGAGTTTGTACGTACCGAGCCAGTCCTAGAAAAAATCACTCACCGGCAAGCCGAAGCCCCGTTGGAAATGAGACAGAAAGACGATGAACTCGCCCGGATTGGGTGAGGGGGCCAGTTCGTTGGAAGGAAGACGCGCGGCGACACCGGCAGGGATGCGCCTGGTCCGGTAGAGCCAGTCCAGGTCATCCTGGCAGACCCAGGAGCCGGCCCACGTGCCTCGGTCCGTCGTCGTGGCGTCCTCTTCCATCTCCTGCTCGGCAACAATGAGTTCCTCTTCAGTCATCTGGTCCTTGAGGCCCTCGCTGGCGCTGGAGGCGACAGGGGACAGTGCCCGGGACTGGCGCGGACCTGTGGCGAGAAATTCGCGTCGTCGTGGCGGCGACGCGGAGGTGCAACGAAGAAGCGCGGCGGCGACGCTGCTCTTTGGCGATACTGGCAGCGGCGCGGTCGCGAGGAAGAAGGATAGCAGCGGGCAGAGGGGTGCGGAGGGGGAAAAATCCTAAGGGACGCAGCCCTCCGCTATTTAACCACTCCCACCAGGGGTGAGTGGGATCGCGCCCTGTGGACCGGCCACACGCTGTGGCCGTGTATCACCCGTCCGGACCAATCAGTGAGGAGCCACACGGAAGGCCACAGGGTGGAGAGAGTCCTGTGACGTGACGCGCTGACGCGGTAAACGAGGAGGCAGGCGTGACGTGACCCGCGCACAGTGATAACTGACAATTACTGCGGTGGTTACTGTACCGTCCCTTAAAATAAGACGACATAATGATTACCCTTCACATGGGTTAGCGTATGAGAGAAGGAAGCAAGACCCGGATGGAACTGTGGTAACCCGGTCGGCAAGTGAAAACTTGAAATGTGCGAAGGGAACGTAAATCCAAGCAGTCCGAGGTACAGAGGTAACTCGGCAATAACGACCGAGGCACAAAATTGAACCTCGTATGGCCTTAGCGGCCAAGGCAGCTAAGACCGTACCAGCTTCGGGGACTAATGTTGGGGGGATACCCCCGGGTATGGTCACGCCGGGGTATAAAGGGCAAGTTAGCCGAGGTTCGGCAAGGCCAAAGCAGATGCTGGCCGGGTCACCTCAAGGCAGGCTAGATCACGGGGTAATCCGGACCTGGGGGCGTTCGCCTAACTAGGTCTCATCCGACTTAAGCAGTAAGTCGGAAGTGCATGTTTTACCTGTATGCAGGAACGGGTGTGGCCGGATGAACCATCATCCGGGTCACAGCAAGCTTCTAGGAGAAGGAAGGAATCTCGCTGGTCAAAAGGAGCCCCGGTACGCACTGCCTGAGCAAAGCGAGCAAGGACAGGACCACCGGGGCGTGGCCGACAAGCGTGACGATGCCCGTGTCGGCTGACGAGGGCGCCGTCAGAGGCTCACGTAGCTAAAGCATGTGTGACGCGGGGGAAAAAGCACCCCGGTCGGCTTACCACTTTGGAAGGAATATGCCTCCACGTATGCCCTAGGCAGAAACCGAGCCTCCCCTATAAAAGGGGGGCTAGGGCTTCTGTAGGAGGGGTTGGTCTCTCTACGATTCTGTTTTGGTCAAGGGTTTCAGGTGAGATTTGTGGGTGAGAGTAAGAGAGCTCCTTCTTCCTCCTCTCACCAATACAGCTCTAGGAGCACTTGTAACCTTGGAACTAAATCAATACAAGCACTAGTGTGGAGAATTACTTCACTGTCCTTCCCTGGATTCCCCTAGCGAGTATTAGTCCCCACCTTTAGCCTATACATGGCATCTGCCGTGACACCACCACGACATAGAAAGATTTATGATATGCTTGATTTGCCTCCTCTTGAGGATTGCTATTTGAATGTCCCACTTGATGATAATGTTAAAAAGAAACTCATGGGGAGTCTTAATGATGTTCTTATTATGGTTAATAATTCCTATGTCCCCGTTGATTTCTATGTTTTGGATGTTGAATACAATGATTCTTGTCCTATAACTTTGGGAAGACCTTTTCTTAGAACTGTTGGTGCCATCATTGATATGAAAGAAGGCACCATTAAATATCAACTCCCACTCAAGAAAGGTATAGAACACTTCCCTAAAAAGAGAGAAGAGATTTCTTTTGCTTCTCCTATGAAAAAAAATTTGGTCTTAATGCTTCTTCATTTGAGAACACTTGATTCTTTCTTTGCTTCTTATGCCTAACTTAAAGGCGTTAAAGAAAAGTACTTATTGGGAGATAACCCAAAAGTTTTAAATGAGTCTTATAAGTTATTACCTCTGTAATAACCTCTCCTTATCCTTTTTATTTGCTTTTTGTGCCAAGAGTAACCTCTAATGAGAGAGAAGTAATGATTGGGAAAGTTGCTGTCCCAAAACAGATTTCTGTGCTTCACTGTAAAAATTCGTGAGAGAGCTCTATATGTCGGATTGAGCTGTAATGTTTTGTGCTTCTGCCCCAGGTTGTTATCTAACTTTCGTTAGCTCAACACTATTTTATTTGATCAACATAAGGTCTTCGAAAAAATTCGTCTTTACCTGCTGGTCTGTTTTGACATATTTCTGCCATTTTCTGCATTTGCTTCTTGTTGGTTCCTTCTTGAGTTCTTTTGGGGAATTGAGCTTTTTGAGGGAAGTACTACAGTAGCTAGTGTTCTAATGGAAGTTTATTTGGTGTTAGAACTGAACATTAAGATTTATTTATCTTAAGTGCACTAATGTTGCTAATAAAGATTGTGTGAAGTTTTGTATGAAGGAAAAATTTCAGGTGTGTGGAAGGAATGAGTAATGAGATGAAGAATGGACTAAAGCTCAAGCTTGGCGATGCCACGCGTGTCACCCCAAGAAATATCCAAGAAGTACAAGCGTCAAAGCTTGGGGATGCCTAGGGCATATGTAGCATCCCATCTGTCTAACATATGTAATGCTACATGGTCTAGTAATATAATTGCTACTTCCTACATATAATTGTTGCATCATAATTATATCATGCTCATGTCATCATGCCACCTTGCATTTGAGCATCATATAAAACCCTTTTCATTTGGTTCTTATCTCATATGCATTAGTAATTGTATTTGGCTCTTGATATATTGTATTTGGTTCTTGATAAATTCTTGATGCCCAAGTTGAGTTGGGGCATATCTTTTATTCCACTCCACCACCTTTTCCTTGTCACCACCTTATAATTCCACCATCCTAATTATCCATGAGCTTTTACACTTTTCCTTTGGCATTTAAATATAGCTCATGTGGGTTGGGATGGATCCACTTCTATTTTCCACATGCCCTCACACTAGCATCATGTTGTTTTCACATTATTGATATGTGGAGCCACCTTTGCATGCCTTGTGAGTGGTACCCCTTTTTCTAGCTTCCACATGGATTGTTTTGGAATAATTTCTCATGTTGGAATATTGTTGAGGATATAATGCACCTAGTGGAATATACACAGTAGCAAGTCCTAATTATATTCAAATATGACCATCTCCATCTACTCCACATGGAACATCCTTTTTCAATTCATTTAGCTTGGCCCTAGATCCATATTTTTGGAATGCATGGGAATAAATGCCATGAGACCTTATTATTGTTTTAACAAAATAAACATGGCATTTATTGTTTATGCATGGGCCATGCAAGGTCACCTTTCTTCCTATTTCTTTGGTTCTATTTTGGCTTTGAGTGGGGCATGGGCATTTTACCCATGGACCAACTTATTTTCTTCCCCTCTCTTCTTTTAATTTTTGTAACCACCCCCTAACCTCACCCCATCTCCTCCATATCCCCATGCACTTGATCTTGAGCCAAAAGCCCTATACCCTAATCTCTCATGCCACATCTACACATGCATGTGTGTCCACATGTGAGTCTCTCTCTCTCTTTCTCTCTCCCTAACTAACCCAAAACCCAAACCCTAACCTATCCCTTTTCCCTCCTAGCTAGGCTCCATGCCGAGCCTCCCCTCCCTTCCTAACCTGGCCACCACCACCTGGCTACACCCCCCATGCCGAGACATACCCCTCCACCCTAAACCGAGCCCAACCCTAGCTCCATGCCACCCCATGCCGTCTACCCCTCCCCTCTCGGTTTCCCTCTCTCTGTCTGTCACAAAGCCCGACCCGAGCCAGGCCACCTACCTGTCCTCGCCCTGGCCCCAGCTGCAGCCCTCCTCTGCTGTGCTTGGCTGAGCACGTGAGGAGGAGGAGAGAAAAGGTGGCCGAGCCACCTTTTTCTCCACCCGATCCCCCATGGCACCCCCTCTCCTCTCACGTCCCTATCTAATCCCTCCTCTCTGCCTGGCATCGCCCAGATCCACCCAGGGCCCTACCTTCCCCCTCTCCTTCTCCACCTACCGCGACCCCTCTCTCTTCCAACTCCGGCGGCCACCGTCGGTTTTCCTCTCGGCCTCATCGTGACAGGCGGCGGGTGTGGCATTTGGCTGTCGGGGAAGACCGAGGCAACCCTCTGCATCACCCCTATGGCCGCAGACAAGGAGGAGGAGGCCCAGGGCCGCTGCACGTCCACGACACCGACCCGAAACCCTAGCTCTGCCGGCCGCCTGCAACGTCGCCGATCCGCCGCTCCCCGGCCCGATCTGACCCCACCAGCAGCCTCGCGGTGAGCCACCGAACCTCCCTGACACCCCCTCTCTCGCCTGGTCCCCCTGGTCTCGCCGGACTTTGTGTCGAGCGCTCTCCGTGCAAAGGCGGGCGCTGGTTTCTGCTCGTCGTCGCGCCGCGACACGGCTTAACTAGCCGCCCGGTCCTCCATTAGCAACATCCCCCACCCTACCGCAGCGGCTCCGCCTCTCTGTGCGCGCGCCGTATGTCGCAGTTTCGATCCCCCGCGCCGCGCTCTGTCCTCTGTCGATCCCGGATCTCTCGTCAGTTAAGTCAGGAAGAAAAACAGTACCGCGGGGCACTTTGCAAATCCCCCCCCCCCCCACCTTTTTGTCTCGCAACCCGCGGTCCAGCCCAGGCCCACATGTCGGCGGCTGTGACCGTTTTACAAAAAGGCACCCTGTTTTTCGTAATCCTCAACCCGCGGTCCCTGGCTCCGCCGCGTGGCACCCGCTCGCTCAGCCACTGTCGCGTGGGCCCCTTCTCGTCGCGGGTCCACCTGTCTGTCACCGTGGTTGGCTACACTCGCGGTGCAAAAGGATTTCGCCACGCAGATTCGCCCAGTCAGCATCGGCCCCACCTGTCTGTGACTGTGGCTAGATCTGCCTGGGTATAAAAATTATCTGGTTTATCTGTTTTATAAAAACAATTTTCTGAAATGTTTAATATGTATTTAATTCTGTTTTTAGTAACTTTTAATTTGTAATTCCAAATAATACAAATAATATATGTTTTGGAATCATAAAAATGTGAGGATTTCAAATATGCCTTTCATAATAGTATTTGGGCATTTTAAAATTTCGAAATTGTTTAAATGCAATAAAAATGCCTTTTCTTAAGTAATTAATAACTTTAATTCTACAACTCCAAATTCGACAAATAATATGTCTAAATCGATCAGCGCGACGAGCCCGTTCTAACTATGCATTCCATGTTCTGAATTTCAGCATGCATCATATAAATATAAAGTATACAGCAACTTATTTGGGGTTAAAATGTGACCAAAAACTTAATAAATGTTTTATTCTTGTACCCCACACCTCACCCATGCCATGCTACATTATTGCCATGCAAATTGTGCATCATTCATCATGGCATGCTTGTTTGCTTGTCGCATTTTAATTCATATGCTTGTGCACTTTATTTATGTTGGCCCTTGTTTGTTTGGTTCTTCTTCGAATAGACGCCGAGCAGGGGAAATATCAGGAATCCTAGGAGTACTACCCAGATCCGTCTCTCGCTTCAACTGAGCTGCCAGGCAAGCACTACCACATGTTTGCATACATATAGTACCTATTGCCTCTATCTTATTCTTGCATCATTGAGTGGCGATTGCATTAAATTGAATCCCAAGTACTGCATAGCCTTTATTTTTAAACCCCACCGAAGCTTGTTCCTCCATTCCATGAGCCATTACTACAGGAGTTGTTTGAGCCATGCGGGTCGTAGAACAGCATGTGTAGGGTATGTGAGTGTCTGATAGATAACAAGGTACCTAAACAACTTAACTTGAGTAGTAATGGGATAACTAATGAAAGCGGCACCGGTGAGCAATATCTGCTATTTGGTTTTTCATGCTCACTTGTGTCCCGTAGGACCCCGAGTACTTGATTCCTGTTCCTTGACTATTCGCACTATCCACATCCGGGATGCCTTATGGACCCCCTAAGCTAGAGCTTGGTTCATTTCTATTTCTTTGGGCCATAAAGTAGTTTGGGGCTTTATTACTATCCTATACTTATGCCATGTTTTACTGTTTTATTTAAGATTGTGCGAGGGGCACCTGTACTTTTTAGGATTGCGGAGTGTTTTCGAGGTATCGACATGCCCAGTCACACTTTCGGGTTCCCAGTCGTTTACAGCCATTGGCGCAAACCTTGGCTCTGTCTCGGAGCTGGCCAACTTCATTGCGGGTAGCTTAATGGGGTGGCCCCCTGAAATATTTCTGAATCCTATGATCGCTTTGTCGTGAACGCCTCGTTGGGTTTTGAGTTGGTTTTTCCGAGGTTGATCGAGTGTGTGTTGCTATTTGTGCACCCCTGCAGGGTAAATCTTTCTGAAAGTCGTGTGCGCGGTTATGGACGACTTGGAGCACAGTTTCTCGGTCATAGACAATTATAACTAAAGTACCGCTTTCAATTTGACTAAGTACCTGACTAGTAAATAGTGCAATACTAATGGAATGGTTAATAAAACTGCCAACGGATGGGTTGTTCGTCCGCTTTCTCGTTGGTAAGCGAGAAGGAGGATGGATCTGTTAATTATACTGTTATAACTGTTGTTACTATTTAACGGACATCCGTCTATCATTGGTTAGGCGGATGGTTAGCGAGTATCTATAGACTTGTTAGTTATTACCTTTTGCTGCAATTGCGTCACCCCAGGTTTATGTCCCCTTTAGAGGCATAAAGACTTGCTGAGTACCCCTAGGGTCTCACACGATAAATTGTTTGATTCAGATGAATACGTGTATTCGCAAGATGGATACTGGGTGGAGGAGATAGATGATGTTTGTAACGATCACTCGGTGTAGAGATTCCAGGGATGGGGATCCGCGAGATCTGTGGGCGGGATGTGTTTATTTATGTGGCATCTTATGCCGATTTGCTTCTTATCTGTACTCGGACCTTGTTTTCCGCTTCCGCCTGATACTCTGATGTTTGATGTATGAGGAACTATCCTAAAATATTATCTCTATCTAGGATATTTGGATCTTGCCGTATGGTGTTGCAATATTTCTATTTCTTTTAGATGGAATGGCTCTGAGAATTGTTGTATGGTAGCTTGCATACATACTCACTTGTGTATGTATTTGATCTCTTCGCCTGTTGCCTACGCTGCTCGCTCTTGTCCCGATGTCTTGGAAGTGGTTAGGACGGCCAACGGGTCTACACGTGGGCGGTCCTCTGGGCCCCCGCTGTACTATTTTAACCACTTCCGTTTCATCCAGGCTTGAACTTAGAGCGTAGGGTCCGAGGTAGTTACAATTGGTATCAGAGCCGTCTCGCCCTTCAGGGTCTCAGCCAAATGGTCGTTGTCAGTCTAGCAAATATTTTGGTAGCTATGTATACTAGGGAAAAACAAAACGTGAGAGTAGGACTACTTCCATTTTTCTTCTTACCCACCCACCCACCCTTTTTCTGGTAAGGAAGTGTAACGTTTTCAATCCTCTTCTAAATTCAAACTAGGATTCACGTGTTCGGGGTTCCGTAGTACCATAGGTTGTGTGTGTGTGTGCGTGTGTGTGTGAATTCCTTGTCTATCTGTTGCATCCAAATGTTATCACTATCTGCCTTTTGGTTATCAACTATTGGTACATTCCATATCGACAGGCCTTTGTAAACCGACGTGATCTATCTGATTCGTTGTATACCAGCGCGATATGTCTTACTCTTTGTTATCCGACGCTATCTTGTTTGGGGTGTTTGTTTTCGTAGTTGGTAATCTTTAGGTTCATCTTAAGAAGGAAGGAAGTTGGGATATGTGTTTTACTTATTCATGTGCGGAGTAATGATTGGAGTGCGGGATGGAGTCGCGACCATACCACTACTTTTATCATTCGCTCTTGTATATTGAATTGGTAGAGTTACTAATCTTGATTCGTTAAGTGGTTTTACGCATATAGTGGTATTTTAATGCCGAAATTTGCGGAAAAAATTTCTTTGATAGATTCGTGTACCACACTCCTTGTTTAGTCGTGTGCTATATGATTACTATCTTCTAGGTGCTTTGAACTTTGTTGATATTTTAATATCATCTTAGTAATTTCTATCCTTTAATATTGGTTAATTCCATTTTGGTACTATTTTGGATTATTATTATTCTCCATTATGGTACTGACTTGAGTATATCAATCATAGGATGGCACCACCATGCCGTTCTGAGGAGGACATACCACCTGAACTGGGGGCTGTGTTGGCAAGTATTGCTAATGCCTTGGGAGCAATGCAATAGAACCAGCAGCGTTTTGAAGAAAGTGTCAGGAGGAATGAGTTTGTTCCGCTACCTCCACCTCCAAAGCGAGGAGACATCAAAAGTTTTCTGAAGTTCAACCCGTGCCACTTTGAGGTGTCTGATCAGCCACTCGATGCTGATGATTGGCTGCGTGAGATGTCAAGGTTGCTGATGACTGCTGATGTTCCTGAGCAAGAATGGGTAAAATGTGCCACTCACCTTCTGAAGGGAGATGCAGCTCTGTGGTGGGAGAATTACCTCAAGGCAAACCACTCTGGTTTTTAGCCTACTTGGGAGCAGTTCACTGGGGCCTTCAAAGAGCAATACCTGTCAGAAATTGTCATGGAAAGGGTGAAGGAAGTGTTTCTCAACCTCAAGCAGGGCAATGACAATGTCAATACCTATATCAGAAACTTCATGAACCTTTCTCGGTATGGTGGAGATGAGATCTCTGATGACAAGAAGAAGCAAAAGACGTTCAGGCAAGGGCTCAATGCATCTATCAAATATGCAATCACTCATGCAAGGCCGGGGTCTTTTCTAGAACTTCAACATACAGCTCTACAGGAAGAAGCAAGTAGGCAAGTGTTTGAGGAGTCCAAGAAACACAGCCGTGACGTAGCAAGCTCTTTAGCTATGACAGCTCCTTCTAAGCGCTGCGTGTGGGTTCCTAACACCCCACCGTCGCTCCTGGCTCCACCAAGACCACCAAGCTACGCGGCAAGGCCACCAAAATCCTTCACCGCGGCTCCTAGGGGCTACAACCAACACTACCCTGGAGTGCCTGGCGGAGTCCTTGGCTACGTTGCTCCACGTCCACCTGGTGCCTGTTACACCTTTGGGAATACTGGGCATCAACACTGGAATTGTCCAATGAACAACAAAGCTCTTCCACCACCACCTCCAAGACCTGCGGCAAGTTCTTCTATGGTTCGTGCACCTCCACCTCGGGCTCTCAACATCAACACCAAGCCCGGGTCTACGGTTGCTCGTGCCAACTGTGTCAACGTCGCTCAAGCCGAGCATGCACCTGGAGTTATGATGGGTACGCTTCCCGTTAACTCAGTTCCTGCATGAGTTTTGTTTGATTCTGGTGCATCGCATTCTTTTTTCTCTACAAGTTTTGCTGATGAGAATGGGTTACCTATGGATCCTCTTCCTAAATGTTTAATGGTCCTTTCTCCTGGAGCAACAATGGCATCTTCTAAAATCAGCCATGGCAATCAAATTGAGATTGGTGGTTCTTCGTTCCCGGCTTCCTTAATTATTCTAGGCAATTCTGACATTGATGTTATCTTGGGCATGGATTGGTTAACAGCAAATGCAGCTGCGATTGATTGTGCTGAACGCTCGGTTTCCCTGAAAATTCCTGAATGCCATATAGTCTATTCTCCAAGTCTGACTCCTGCAATTTGGCTTTTCTCTTTGGCGGCTCTGAATGATGATGCCATGGAAGCTATTCAGAGTGTTCCGATGGTTTGTGAGTTCCCGAATGTTTTTCCTGAAGAGTTGCCAGGTATGCCTCCTGATTGAGAGGTCGAGTTTGTGATTGAACTTGAACCTAGAACCGCTCCTATCTCGAAGCGGCCTTATAAAATGGGTCCTGCTGAGTTGGCTGAACTCAAACGTCAGCTCGATGAACAAGAGAAGTTGGGTTTCATTCAGCACAGTACTTCTTCTTGGGGTAGCCCAACCATCTTTGTGAAGAAGCGAGACAAGGCCGATAGACTTTGTCTGTATTATCGGGCTCTCAATGCTAAAACCATCAATAATAAATATCCCCTTCCGCGGATTAATGATCTCTTCGATCAGCTAGCCGGAGCTGTGGTATTCTCTAAGCTTGACTTGAGAAGCGGATATCATCAAATCAATATTCGCAAGGAAGATGTTCCTAAAACAGCTTTCACCACCCGCTATGGCCTGTATGAGTACACGGTCATGTCTTTCGGTCTCACCAACGCACCTGCCACCTTCTCGAGGCTTATGAACTCGGTTTCATGGAGTATCTTGATAAGTTCGTTGTGGTCTATCTGGATGACATCCTAGTCTACTCTAAGTCAAAAGAAGAACATGAAGAACACCTCCGGTGTGTCCTAAACAAGCTTCGTGAGAACCGCCTGTATGCAAAGTTCTCCAAGTGTGAGTTCTGGCTGCTTGAAGTCACCTACCTTGGTCACATCATCTCTGCCAAGGGCATTGCCGTCAACCCAGAAACTATTAAGACAATTGGTGACTGGCTTCCACCCAAAAATGTCAAAGAAGTCCAGAGTTTCCTTGGTTTGGCTAGTTACTGCCGTCGCTTCGTTCAGAACTTGTCGAAGATTGCGAAGCCTCTTACCGATCTCCTCAAGAAAGGCAAGAAATACCTTTGGTCTCCTGCATGTCAAGCAAGCTTTGAAACACTCAAAGAGAAGCTCACTTCCACACCAGTCTTGATTCCTTCAGATACTTCAAAGCCTTTCCAGATATTCTGTGACGCCTCCTTGCAAGGATTGGGTGCGGTCCTCATGCAAGAAAAGTAAGTCGTTGCATATGCATCTCGTCAGTTGAAAATTCATTAGCTCAACTATCCAACACATGACCTTGAACTCGCAGCAGTGGTCTTTGCTTTGAAAGTATGGAGGCACTACTTGCTTGGCAACCGTTGTGAGATCTTTTCTGATCACAAGAGTCTGAAGTATATCTTCACACAACCTGATCTTAACCTTCGTTAGAGAAGGTGGATTGAAGCAATTAATGATTTTGATTTGACCATCAACTACACTCCGGGTAAAGCTAATGTCATGGCCGATGCTCTCAACCAAAAAGCTTATGTCAACAACCTCATGGTGGAAGAACAACAGCCTCTCTTGTGTGAGGAATTCCGCAAGCTCAACCTTGAAATTGTGGATCAAGGGTATCTTCTGAACCTTATGGCAACACTTCTATTGGAAGAAAAAGTTCGCTCCATTCAACTTGGTGATCCTTACACTAAAAAGATCATCTCCAACATTCAGCTTCCAAAGTATGAGTCCTTCCACATCGACGACCAAGGCGCTCTTTTCTTTGAACACCGGATGTTTGTTCCGAACTACCCGGGTTTAAGAGAGCAAGTTCTCAAGGAGGCGCATGATTCTGTTCTTTCTATCCACCCTGGCAGCACTAAGATGTACATGGACTTGAAAACACAGTATTGGTGGCCTGGGTTGAAACGATATTGTGCCAAGTATGTCTCGGAGTGTGATGTCTGCCGCAGAGTTAAAGCTGTCCATCAGAAACCTTCCGGTCTTCTACAGCCATTGAAGCCTCCGGAATGGAAATGGGAGAAAGTAGAGATGGACCTCATAGCTGGTTTTCCAAGGTCGCAGAAGGGCAACAATGCAATCTTTGTTGTCATCGACAGGCTTTCTAAAGTGGCTCACTTCTTTCCCGTCAAGGAAACAATTTCTGCAATTCAGTTGGCTGAGCTCTATATCAACAGAATTGTCTCTCTGTATGGGGTTCCTCTTGAGATCAGCTCAGACCGTGGAAGCATCTTCACTTCCAAGTTCTGGGGACGTTTCCAAAATGCTTTGGGAACAAAATTGAACTTCAGCACAGCTTACCACCCTCAGTCGCAAGGACAAGTTGAAAGGATCAATCAGATTCTGGAAGATATGCTCCGTGCTTGCGTTATCTCTTTCGGCATGAAGTGGGAAGAATGCCTTCCTTATGCTGAATTCTCTTACAACAACAGCTTCCAGAATAGTCTAAAGATGGCACCATTCGAGGTTCTCTATGGTCGCAAATGCAGAACTCCGATTGGTTGGTCGGGCGCAGGTGAAAGAACATTGTTTGGCCTCGACATTGTAGCTCAAGTGGAGAAGAAGGTTCACATCATTCTTGAAAACCTGAAGGTTGCTCAAAATCTCCAGAAGAGCAACTATGACAGAAAGCACACGGACATGGAGTATGTCCCTGGTGATCTCGTTTACCTTCGTGTCACTCCCATGAGAGGCATGCACCGCTTTGGTATCAAAGGAAAGCTGGCTCCTAGATACATCGGTCCTTTCAAAGTTTGTGGAAGAATAGGAGAAGTCGCTTATGCTCTTGAGCTCCCTGAAAAACTCAAGGTCCATGATGTTTTCCATATCTCTCAACTCAAGAAGTGCTTCAAGGATCCCGACAGGACCATGGACCATGAACTCATCAATCTCCAAGAATATCTGTCTTATCAAGAACACCCCATAAAAATTCTAGAAGTCAAAAAAAGAAGGACTCGCAACAAGTCCATCAAGTTCTACAAGGTGCAGTGGTTGCACCATTCCATTGATGAAGCCACTTGGGAACGCGAGGACGAGCTCCGTGCCAAGTATCCTACCCTCTTCGTGTCTTCTTCTTCCTAGAATCTCGGGGCGAGATTCCTGTTTAGTGGGGGAGAGTTGTAGCATCCCATCTGTCTAACATATGTAATGCTACATGGTCTAGTAATATAATTGCTACTTCCTACATATAATTGTTGCATCATAATTATATCATGCTCATGTCATCATGCCACCTTGCATTTGAGCATCATATAAAACCCTTTTCATTTGGTTCTTCTCTCATATGCATTAGTAATTGTATTTGGCTCTTGATATATTGTATTTGGTTCTTTATAAATGCTTGATGCCCAAGTTGAGTTGGGGGCATATCTTTTATTCCACTCCACCACCTTTTCCTTGTCACCACCTTATAATTCCACCATCCTAATTATCCATGAGCTTTTACACTTTTGCTTTGGCATTTAAATCTAGCTCATGTGGGTTGGGATGGATCCACTTCTATTTTCCACATGCCCTCACACTAGCATCATGTTGTTTTCACATTATTGATATGTGGAGCCACCTTTGCATGCCTTGTGAGTGGTACCCCTTTTTCTAGCTTCCATATGGATTGTTTTGGAATAATTGCTCGTGTTGGAATATTGTTGAGGATATAATGCACCTAGTGGAATATACACACTAGCAAGTCCTAATTATATTCAAATATGACCATCTCCATCTACTCCACATGGAACATCCTTTTTCAATTCATTTAGCTTGGCCCTAGATCCATATTTTTGGAATGCATGGGAATAAATGCCATGAGACCTTATTATTGTTTTAACAAAATAAACATGGCATTTATTGTTTATGCATGGGCCATGCAAGGTCACCTTTCTTCCTATTTCTTTGGTTCTATTTTGGCTTTGAGTGGGGCATGGGAATTTTACCCATGGACCAACTTATTTTCTTCCCCTCTCTTCTTTTAATTTTTGTAACCACCCTCTAACCTCACCCCATCTCCTCCATATCCCCATGCACTTGATCTTGAGCCAAAAGCCCTATACCCTAATCTCTCATGCCACATCTACACATGCATGTGTATCCACATGTGAGTCTCTCTCTTTCTCTCTCCCTAACTAACCCAAAACCCAAACCCTAACCTATCCCTTTTCCCTCCTAGCTAGGCTCCATGCCGAGCCTCCCCTCCCTTCCTAACCTGGCCACCACCACCTGGCTACACCCCCCATGTCGAGCCATACCCCTCCACCCTAAACCGAGCCCAACCCTAGTTCCATGCCACCCCATGCCGTCTACCCCTCCCCTCTCGGTTTCCCTCTCCCTCTCTGTCACAAAGCCCCACCCGAGCCAGGCCACCTACATGTCCTCGCCCTGGCCCCATCTGCAGCCCTCCTCTGCTGTGCTTGGCCGAGCACGTGAGGAGGAGGAGAGAAAAGGTGGCCGAGCAACCTTTTTCTCCACCCGATCCCCCATGGCACCCCCTCTCCTCTCCCGTCCCTATATACTCCCTCCTCTCTGCCTGGCATCGCCCAGATCCACCCAGGGCCCTGCCTTCCCCCTCTCCTTCTCCACCTACCGCGACCCCTCTCTCTTCCAACTACGGCGGCCACCGTCGGTTTTCCTCTCGGCCTCATTGTGACAGGCGGCGGGTGTGGCGTTTGGCTATCGGGGAAGACCGAGGCAACCCTCTGCATCACCCCTGTGGCCGCAGACAAGGAGGAGGAGGCCCAGGACCGCTGCATGTCCACGACACCGACCTGAAACCCTAGCTCCACCGGCCGCCTACAACGTCCCCGATCCTCCGCTCCCCGGCCCGATCTGACCTCACCAGCAGCCTCGCGGTGGGCCATCGAACCTCCCTGAGACCCCCTCTCTCGCCTGGTCCCCCTAGTCTTGCCGAACTTTGTGCCGAGCGCTCTCGATGCAACGGCGGGCGCTGGTTTCTGCTCGTCGTCGTGCCACGACGCGGCTTAACTAGCCACCCGGTCCTCCCTTAGCAACATCCCTCACCCTACCGCAGCGGCTCCGCCTCTCTGTGCGCGCGCCGCGGGTCGCGGGTTCGATCCCCCGCGCCGCGCTCTGTCCTCTGTCGATCACGGATCTCTCGTCAGTTAACTCAGGAATAAAAACAGTACCGCCGGGCACTTTGCAAATCCCCCCCCCCACCTTTTTGTCTCGCAACCCGCGGTCCAGCCCAGGCCCACCTGTTGGCGGCTGTGACCGTTTTACAAAAAGGCACTGCGTTTTTCGTAATCCTCAACCCGCGGTCCCCGGCTCTGCCACGTGGCACCCGCTCGCTCAGCCACTGTCGCATGGGCCCCTTCTCGTCGCGGGTCCACCTGTCTGTCACCGTGGTTGGCTACACTCGCGGTGCAAAAGGATTTCGCCGTGACGATTCGCCCAGTCAGCATCGGCCCCACCTGTCTGTGACTGTGGCTAGATCTGCCTGGGTATAAAAAGTATCTGGTTTATCTGTTTTGTAAAAACAATTTTCAAAAATGTTTAATATGTATTTAATTTTGTTTTTAAAAACTTTTAATTTGTAATTCCAAGTAATACAAATAATATATGTTTTGGAATCATAAAAATGTGAGGGTTTCAAATATGCCTTTCAAAATATTATTTGGGCACTTTAAAATTTCGAAATTGTTTAAATGCAATAAAAATGCCTTTTCTTAAATAATTAATAACTTTAATTCTACAACTCCAAATTCGACAAATAATATGTCTAAATCGATCAGCGCGACGAGCCCGTTCTAACTATGCATTCCATGTTCAGAATTCCAGCATGCATCATATAAATATAAAGTATACATCAACTTATTTGGGGTTAAAATGTGACCAAAAACTTAATAAATGATTTATTCTTGTACCCCAGACCTCACCCATGCCATGCTACATTATTGCCATGAAAATTGTGCATCATTCATCATGGCATGCTTGTTTGCTTGTCGCATTTTAATTCATATGCTTGTGCACTTTATTTATGTTGGCCCTTGTTTGTTTGGTTCTTCTTCGAATAGACGCCGAGCAGGGGAAATATCAGGAATCCCAAGAGTACTACCCAGATCCATCTCTTGCTTCAACTGAGCTACCAGGAAAGCACTACCAAATGCTTGCATACATATAGTACCTATTGCCTCTATCTTATTCTTGCATCATTGAGTCGCGATTGCATTAATTTGAATCCCGGGTACTGCATAGCCTTTATTTTTAAACCCCACCGAAGCTTGTTCCTCCATCCCATGAGCCATTACTACAGGAGTTGTTTGAGCCATGCGGGTCGTAGAACAGCATGTGTAGGGTATGTGAGTGTCTGATGGATAACAAGGTACCTAAACAACTTAACTTGAGTAGTAATGGGATAACTAATGAAAGCGGCACCGGTGAGCAATATCTGCTATTTGGTTTTTCATGCTCACTTGTGTCCCGTAGGACCCCGAGTACTTGATTCCTGTTCCTTGACTATTCGCACTATCCACATCCGGGAGGCCTTATGGACCCCCTAAGCTAGAGCTTGGTTCATTTCTATTTCTTTGGGCCATAAAGTAGTTTGGGGCTTTATTACTATCCTATACTTATGCCATGTTTTACTGTTTTATTTAAGATTGTGCGAGGGGCACCTGTACTTTTTAGGATTGCGGAGTGTTTTCGAGGTATCGACATGCCCAGTCACACTTTCGGGTTCCCAGTCGTTTACAGCCATTGGCGCAAACCTTGGCTCTGTCTCGGAGCTGGCCAACTTCATTGCGGGTAGCTTAATGGGGTGGCCCCCTGAAATATTTCTGAATCCTATGATCGCTTTGTCGTGAACGCCTCGTTGGGTTTTGAGTTGGTTTTTCCGAGGTTGATCGAGTGTGTGTTGCTATTTGTGCACCCCTGCAGGGTAAATCTTTCTGAAAGTCGTGTGCGCGGTTATGGACGACTTGGAGCACAGTTTCTCGGTCATAGACAATTATAACTAAAGTACCGCTTTCAATTTGACTAAGTACCTGACTAGTAAATAGTGCAATACTAATGGAATGGTTAATAAAACTGCCAACGGATGGGTTGTTTGTCCGCTTTCTCGTTGGTAAGCGAGAAGGAGGATGGATCTGTTAATTATACTGTTATAACTGTTGTTACTATTTAACGGACATCCGTCTATCATTGGTTAGGCGGATGGTTAGCGAGTATCTATAGACTTGTTAGTTATTACCTTTTGCTGCAATTGCGTCACCCCAGGTTTATGTCCCCTTTAGAGGCATAAAGACTTGCTGAGTACCCCTAGGGTCTCACACGATAAATTGTTTGATTCAGATGAATAGGTGTATTCGCAAGATGGATACTGGGTGGAGGAGATAGATGATGTTTGTAACGATCACTCGGTGTAGAGATTCCAGGGATGGGGATCCGCGAGATCTGTGGGCGGGATGTGTTTATTTATGTGGCATCTTATGCCGATTTGCTTCTTATCTGTACTCGGACCTTGTTTTCCGCTTCCGCCTGATACTCTGATGTTTGATGTATGAGGAACTATCCTAAAATATTATCTCTATCTAGGATATTTGGATCTTGCCGTATGGTGTTGCAATATTTCTATTTCTTTTAGATTGAATGGCTCTGAGAATTGTTGTATGGTAGCTTGCATACATACTCACTTGTGTATGTATTTGATCTCTTTGCTTGTTGCCTACGCCGCTCGCTCTTGTCCTGATGTCTTGGAAGTGGTTAGGACGGCTGATGGGTCTACACGTGGGCGGTCCTCTGGGCCCCCGTTGTACTATTTTAACCACTTCCGTTTCATCCAGGCTTGAACTTAGAGCGTAGGGTCCGAGGTAGTTACAGCATCCCCTTCTTCATCAATAAAAATCCCAGGTTTCTTCCAAACGCTTCATTTTATTGTTTCATGCACAGTTGTGTTTTTCTTGGAGCGTCTTCTTTTTCATTTTCGTTTTGGTTTTCGTTTGCTTTGGTTTGCTTAGTTTTCTGAATAAATTGGTTGGACCCCCTCTTTCATACATTGGTTTGCAAATAGTTTGGTTTGGTTTGGAAAAGAGTAGGAAATTTCATGCTTATGTGGTAAAAAGAGCTTATTTTTGACTGTGGCCTATGCTTTGTCATGCCATGCTTGATATTGTTTTGGCTTTATGCTTAGTATTCTTTGTTGTAGCATGACTTGTTATAAACAATTGAGATTGCTTAATGTGCCTTGTATGAATCATGTGTTGTTTTAGCATATAAAGCATAGTACAGGGGTATTCTCCTTTGATGCTTTATTTGGGTTGACTTGGCACATGCTCACACCATGTTATGACTATCTCAAGTCACCATAGACTTTATGATCCTTTAGTTTTCAACTTGTA
The DNA here is from genome assembly GCA_910589775.1 of Avena eriantha. Taxonomy (NCBI): domain Eukaryota; kingdom Viridiplantae; phylum Streptophyta; class Magnoliopsida; order Poales; family Poaceae; genus Avena; species Avena eriantha. The sequence goes on along the minus strand of OU342741.1, from coordinate 451,100,479 downwards.
GTATCACTTTATGCTTTGATCAATGATGTTTTGTCGCTCTGCATGATTATGGCCATTATTGCTCTCTTAGTTTGTCGCTTCCAGTCTTTTGCTAGCCTCCATAACAAAGTATGAGTTCCACTCATGCATCAAAATCCCTAAACCAAGTTATTCCAAAGAGTCCACCATATCTACCTACTAGCTTATGCTATTCCAAGTATATTCATGTTTTTTTACCTTCCAAATTAAACTTGTTATGAGAAAACTAGTGATTAAAGCTCTCACGAATTTGATGGCACACTCTACTTTACTTGCCTCTAATAAACTTGAACCATTGGGTCCTTCTTTGTTGCGTATATGCTTGCGCTTTATAAGTTGAAATTAGCAGAACCATGTTTCATGGGGAATGCTTTCAACATTGCACTTGTACTTTGTACCCCATTGATATCATGTTCTTTTGCTTACGGATCCCGGCAGTGTGAAAAAAAAGTGGAACTTGTAAGATCATGGAGTTTGTATGTGTGTTAGAGAAACGCCTGGGCTGCTAGCCTAAGCCATGCCTAATCATGGTGGAAACTTGCAGCATCACCATAATGAGCACTCTATGAAGCATCCTTAATAAAAACCTATGCAAATAGCAAATAAAAAAGATCGCTGAGATGCTCATTGTCTGCTTGCCTTGTCATTTTGATTATGGGAAAGCTCCTGTATCAAGTGTAAAAGGATTATTTTTCTCGTTATGTTTTTGGTGCTGATGACAACTCCTTTTGTGGTTTAACCGTCTGTCCAAGTTTCAGGTTTTATCTTCGGACGTGCTCGTGGATGTTGTCTCTTAAGGAAGAGCTTGTAGCTGATAGCTCTTATTTTTCACTTTCTCTTGTTTACATTTTAGGCTACCGTACTATCAAGAAGGAGTCCATCTAGGAAGGTTGTGGGAAATCAATATTTCATGCACAGACCATATATGCACCTCCACAGCCATCCTAGTTTTCGAGTGAGAGAGTGATTTCTGAGTAGTTGGAGGGGTTTCTGCCCTGACCGGTATTACCGGCCAGGCAGCGGTAGTACCGCCCAGGTGTTTTCCTAGGGCTGTTCGAGCAGTACTTCCGGCTGAAGATCTGGTCCTATTTCCGACAAAGATTTTTTGGGTTCAGTAAGACTTCTGTCTAACTTTGCCTATTTGTCGGAAATAGCATCGGATCTTGGATCGGTAGTACCGGCCAGACCAGCTCCTACCCCCTTGAGCGGTAGTACCGCTCCCTCACCGGTAGTACCAGCCAGCATCGGGCACCGGTAGTTCTGGGTCCAGTTTTGTTCCTATTTCCGACGCTGGGCAGTGCGGGTCAGATAACCTTCTGCCTTGCACTGTCTATTTGACAGAATTAAGGGCGGAACTTGGACCGGTACTACCGGCCAGCCCTTTTGGGTCCACCAACAGTCTTCTGACCGTTACGTGGCCTGGGCTGGGCCGGTGGTGGCTCGCCCGCCGGTACTACCGGTCAGTCACCGGTAGTACCGACGGCGTCGGGCCTAGGCAGATTCTGCCCATTTGAAGGGGTGCTATTTAAGCCCCCTTCTTCCTCCTCCCACCTTATCTCTTGGTTCTCTCCCTCCTCCATTTTCACAAGAGCTTGACTTGGCTAGATCTCTCTCCCCACCCACTCAAAACTCTTGATATTTTGAGTATTGGGAGAGGTGGCCTAGATCTACACCTCCACCAAAGGAATTTTGATTTCCCCCACTCGTCCTTCGTGGATTTCGTTTCTTGGGTTCTTGGAACCCTAGACGGTGTAGGGCATCCTTGGAGCTAGGGCATTTGTTGTAAAGCTCTATGGTGTTGTTGAGGGCCTTCAATTAAGTTGTGAAGCCTCCCCTCAACCTCGTTGTAAAGGTTTTTGGTTGGCGCCTTCAAGGTCACCGGTTAGTGGATTGTGAGGCCACCTTTATGGTGGTGCTCACCGGATAAGAAGGTGAGGCCTTGTTGGCGGTCGGGTGACCTTGTGTGGCCCCGACACCTCTCCAACGTAGACGTAGCTTCTTTGGAAGTGAACTACGGGAATTACATCTCCGTGTCCCCTCGCCGGTTCTTTCGCTCCGCTCCTTTACTTCTTGCATTTACTCTCTTGTTTACCTTTGTGTTACTTGTCATTTAGGGTGTTCATGTAATTGCATCTCTAGTGAACCTTACTTTGTGCTAAGCCTTAAAATTGGGATAAAAGTTTAAAAATTGGTAGTCTCCTATTCACCCCCCCCCCTCTAGTCGACCTAAGTTGGGCCTTTCAATTGGTATCAGAGCCTCGGCTCTTACTTCGGGCTTAACCGCCTAAGAGACTATGGTCGACGAATAGGGAAGTGTGGGTGCAGCCACCAAAAACTTGGGCTCCATGGATGACCTCAATCGATTGGAGACATCCATGATGACCAAGTTTGAGGAAATGATGACTCTTTTGCAATCCCTTAAGCCTACCCCCATGCTAGAAACCCCTCATGATGCATCTCTTGGGGCCGAAGCCCCCTCCGCTCCCGTGCAAGTGGTTGCCCCCGGGGTGATTCCCGCGGCAGCCCCAAAACACTTGGGTCTAGGCTTTGTGGCTCAAACCAACAAGCTCCCAAGCGAGAGCACCGAGGGGCTAGGTGACTCCTCCTCCAAAGAGGGAGATAAGGATAAGGATTACTCGGCGGTACCAGCACCGTTCAAGTATACGCCAGACCCTCCCATTCCCATGTCGCACATCATACCTCAAGGAGCACCTCCCATACTAGATACTTCTAACTTCTCCAATTGGCAATATCTAATGCAATCTCATATCTCCAGCTCTTCTATTGAATTGATGAGGATTGTGTAGGAAGGTTTCTCTCCATTTGACGCTAAGAGGTTGACTCGGGCCGAGGTCGTGGACAAGCAACTCAATGCCACCGCCTTGGGTATGATTCAAAAGGCATTGACCCCCAAGGACTTTGCTCACATTCGCCAATTCTCCACCGCCAAAGAAGCTTGGGATCATCTCACCGAGTTGTATATTGGAAATGCGAGTATTCAAAGCTCCAAGTTTGATGAAGCCAACAATGAGTCTGATGGCTTTGTAATGCAAGATGATGAGACACCCGAAGACATGTATCGTCGGCTCAAGGTTCTTTGTTGTACCTTGAGGGACCTTGGAGCTACCTATGTTGACGACAAGTTCATGAAGAGGAAGTTTGTTCAAGCTCTTCTTCCCTTCGAGGAACAAAAACTCAACTCTATCAATGGGAGAAGCAACTACCATACCATGTCCTCTCAAGAGGTGCTGAGTGAAGTTATTGCCATGACCATTGCCAAGAAGAATGCGGAGTCAGCTCGTGCTCGTGCTTATGGGTCTCAAAAGTTGAGCCTTACCTTGAAAGCTCAAGTGGTGGAAGTTGATGAAGACGACAACTCAAGTGAGTGGTCTCAAGAGGACATCAAATATGCTTTCAATGAGCATTTGGCTCTAGCATCAAGGGCATTTTGGAACAAACCGGGCATGAAGTAAGGGTCAAGGGACAACCCAAGATTCAACTGAACCATGAAGACTCCAAAGACTAGATCTTGTTATAATTGCAACGACAAGAGTCACTTTGTAGCTCAATTCCCCTTCAAGAATAGAGAAGACAATGGAGGCCTCCTCATTCGCAAGAACAAGCCAAGACCTCCTCATCCTTTGAACAAGAACTTCCACAACAAGAACTTACATAACAAGGAAAGGGCGATGGTGGTCCATGAAGAGTACTTTTCGGGCGATGATGATGATGTTGAGAATGAAGGTCAAGGTGGAGAGATCGTGGGGGTTGCCGCTATTGTTACTTCATCTACTCCACGAGTGTCTCTCTTCGACTCCCCAAACGAGAACATCACCAACCGCAACCAAAAGTGTCTCATGGCTAAGGCCACCGAGGTAACTCCCGCTTCCAAGTCCTCCCCAAATGAACTTCCCTTGCATGATCTAGATGGTTTAGAGGTTAAGAAAGAGATGGTAAGCATGTGCGAATCCATGGAGCATCTAGATGATGATACTAGGATGTGCTTTGAAACACTTGTAAACCAACTTGACCATGCTAGGGAAATGCTAGATGAGAAAGAGGAAGTTATTGACATGTTAGGTAAAAATGAGAGAGAGGCCGCCGATGAGATTGCCTCTCTATCCCAATATCTTGAAGATGAACCTAACATGAGAATAACTCTTGAGGAAAGTGTGGCTAAACTTGTTGATGACCATAATGCCTTTATATCGCAACTTGTTAAAGAACGAGATCATGCTATTGCTTCATTGAATGTCCTTAAAAATGAAAAGGTTGAGTTTGGTGTTGGTCATGAATGCCCCAAGGATTTTGAGAAACTCAAGGAGGAACATCATGCCTTGGAGAGTAAATTCTCAAGTATCTTTGAGGCTCATAAGCAACTCCAAACGCAACTAAATAATGAACATTCAAAGTCTTCCGCTACGCCTATTGTGCATTTGTCTTGTTCGTCTAACCCTTGTTGCAAGCATGAGAATCTTGTTAAGGAGAACAAGACATTGAAAGATCAACATGCAAAAGGGCAAGCCACTATCAAGAGGAAGAACAAGAGAAGGAACAAGAAAAGGAAGAAGAGCAAGAACCTTGCTCTAGTATCCTCTCATGATTCTATCTTTGTGCAAAGTGATAACTTTGCCGGGAAGAATAATCCCTCCTACATTCTTTGCAAATCTTTTGATGGTCATGTTTATGCTAAGTACATTGGAACATCTTACAATCATGATTATCATTGGAACATTTGGGTACCTAAGACCCTTGTGACTAACAAAAGTGGACCCATTGCAAAATGGGTACCTAAAACCAAAGCTTGATTTTCTTGTAGGACTTTGCTTCCGGAGGTGCAAAATGGGTGCTTGATAGTGGAGCTACAAGCCATATGACCGGAAGCAAGTCTATCATGTCAAAGATTAGGCCAAATTTTTCCAATACTTTAGTCTTCTATGGTGATAAAACAAGCTCTCAGGTATTGGGTTTTGGTAAGGTGGTAGTTGCCCCGGATGTATCCTTGGTAAATTTCATGCTTGTCAAAACCCTTGGCTACAATATCCTTTCCGTTCATGCTCTTACTATCATGGGTCTTTGATCTTTCTTTAGTGAGCATTCTGTGGTCCTCATGTGGACCAAGTCTCTCATGGTGGCTTTCGTTGGTTACGTAGAGCATGACTTATATGTAGTGGATTTCTCCGGAAAGCCATCTACACATGCTATATGTCTCTATGCGAAAGCCGACGTGGGCTGGTTGTGGCATCACCGCCTAGCCCACGTTAACATGAAGGCTTTGCAAAGTCTCTACACGGGGGGCCACGTCCTTGGACTAAAAGACATTTCCTTTCCAAAGATCGTGTGTGCAGGGCATGTATAGAAGGGACGATGCATGAGAAGCCCCACAAGATCCTTAATCAAATCACCACTGGATGTTGCCTGGAGCTTCTTCACATGGACCTCTTTGGGCCTCCATCTCACGATAGTCTTGGTGGCAAGAAGTATTGTTTGGTGATTGTTGACGACTTTTCACGTTACACTTGGGTCTACTTCTTCAAGTTCAAGAGTGAGACTCAACAAACCGTCATCGCCTTTGCACATCAAGTGCAACGGCAACTCAATTCCACTATCCTCACCATTAGAAGCGACAATGGCACCGAAATCAAGAACTACACATTGGATGAGTTTCTTAGTGATGAGGGGATCAAACATCAATACTCTACCCCCTATACCCCTCCACAAAATGGTGTTGCCGAAAGGAAGAACCGTACCTTGATGGATGCGGCCCGGACCATGATGGCGGAATTCAAGTCTCCATATAACTTTTGGGCCGAAGCCATTTCAACCGCTTGTCATGCAACCAATCGCCTCTATCTACGCAAGAAGAAGAACAAGACTCCATATGAGCTTTTCACCAGTCGCAAGACAAATGTCAAGTATTTCCGGGTGTTTGGGTGTAGATGCTTCCTTCTCAAGAAAGGTGTCCGCTTATCAAAGTTTTAATCTAGGGCTCAAGAAGGGATCTTTGTTGGGTACTCAAATCAATCCCATGCCTATCGAGTCTACAACAAAGCAACGGGGAGGTTTGAAGAATCTACCAATGTCGAGTTTGATGAAGATCATGAGTCTCTTGTGCGGCAAGATGGTATTCGTGATCCAAGTGATGAAATTCCTCCCCAAGCCATAAGAATAATGGGTGTGGGTTTCTTCCACCCCATTGAGGATCCCCTTGTGGCCGAAGGAGAAGGACCAAGCTCCACTCAAGCGGAGCCTTCACTCTCACAAGACCTTCTTGCACCTCAAGGTCAACTTAATGCTTCTCAAGTTTCGACAAGCTCCTCTCAAGATCTTCATTTTCATGACTCTCCAGGATCAAGTCTACCTCAAGTTGATCAAGCTCCACCCCTCCAAGTTGTTGAAGCTCCTCATGTCAATGACTCTCAGGGTCAAGTTGAAGATTGTCAAGTTGACAATGACCAAGGCCAAGCAAGTGTCTCTCCGCCAAATGATGATGTCTCTCCCTCGGTTGATGTTGATGAAGATAGTGATCAAGTTCGTTCATATAGTCAAGGAGGGCTCTCGAATCGTGGTGATGATCAAGTGGTTGCTCAAGAATCTCATCTTGAGACTCAAGCTCGATGTCAAGCATACCGTCTCACCAAGCTCATCAAAGATGGACATATCCTTGATAATGTTTATGGAGATTTCAATAGGGGCTCCACTACTAGGAGACAACTAACCTCTTTTAGTTCTCATCATGCGTTTATTTCTCATGTTGAGCCCCAAAAGGTCTTCGAAGCTCTTGAAGATGATGATTGGCTCGACGCTATGAACGAAGAACTCCACAACTTCAAGAGGTACAAGGTGTGGACTCTTGTGAAGAGACCCAAATATTGTCAAAATGTGATTGGGACCAAGTGGATCTTCAAGAACAAGAAGGATGCAAATGGTATAGTCGTCCGCAACAAAGCAAGGTTAGTTGCCCAAGGATACTCTCAAGTTGAGGGCATAGACTATGGTGAAACTTATGCTCCCGTTGCTCGTTTAGAATCCATTCGCATGCTTCTTGCCTATGATACCCATCATAACTTCAAGTTGCAACAAATGGATGTCAAGACTGCTTTTCTTAATGGTCCCTTAAAAGAATTGGTGTATGTCAAGCAACCTCCAGGCTTTGAGGACCCCCTCTTCCCAGACCATGTCTACAAACTCGATAAGGCACTATATGGTCTCAAGCAAGCCCCTCGTGCTTGGTATGAGTGCCTTAGAGAGCTTTTGTTAGACCGTGGTTTCGAAGTAGGCCTCATTGATCCCACTCTTTTTACTAAGAAAGTTGGAGGAAACTTGTTCATTTGCCAAATCTATGTTGATGACATTATTTTTGGGTCTACTAACAAAGCTTTCAACGAGGATTTTGCTAAGCTCATGACCGACCGCTTTGAGATGTCCATGATGGGGGAGTTGGAATTCTTTCATGGCTTCGAAGTCAAACAATTGAGGAAAGGGACTTTCATCAACCAAGCCAAATATGTCCAAGATATGCTCAAGAAGTTCAACCTTGATCAAGTAAATGGAGTCAAAACTCCCATGCCAACAAAGGTTAATCTTGATCTTGATCCCAAGGGTAAGGATGTGGATCAAAAGCTTTATCGCTCGATGATTGGTTCTCTACTCTATCTTTGTGCTTCTCGACCGGATATTATGTTGAGTGTGGGTATGTGTGCAAGATTTCAAGCCGCGCCAAAGGAAAGCCACATGGTGGCGGTCAAGAGAATCTTTCGATATTTGGTTCATACCCCTAACTTTGGGCTATGGTCAGGAGACAAAGTGGAGAGAAAGTTTACTTCCGGTGCTTGTCAATTTCTTGGGAGGTCTTTGGTGTGTTGGTCCTCGAAGAAGCAAAACTGCGTGTCTTTGTCCACTGCCAAAGCTGAGTACATCTCCGCCGCGAGTTGTTGTGCTCAATTACTATGGATGAAGCAAACCTTGAAGGATCTTGGACTCTCTTTTGACAAGGTGCCACTTTTTTGTGACAATGAGAGTGCTATTGCTATTGCTCACAACCCAGTTCAACACAACAAGACCAAGCACATTGAGATTCGTCATCATTTCATTCGGGATCATGTTGCTAGAGGAGACATTTCTTTGGAGTATGTTCCTACCAAGGCCAATCTTGCAGATCTTTTCACGAAGCCTCTTGATGAAGCAAGGTTCCGGGAGTTGAGGCATGAACTAAATACCATTGATTCAAGCAACATGGCTTAAGTATCTTGCGCACATACCCGGGTCTCAAAGAATATCTTGTTTGGATGTATGCATGGTTTTAGGGGGGGGGGTGGTTCCCCAAATGAACCATCACTCCTCCTATTATGCACACATTAATGTATTCATTCTCTATGGTCTCTCAAGGAGACAAATTGAGCTTAAATGATGAGTTTTGGTAATGAATCCAAGATACATCTTCGCGGTTTCAAGCCAAGTATACTCATATATGGTGGCCTAGGCCACCGACTTTGTGCTATTTGCCTCGCAGTCGTTGTTTTGAGTTTTATTCTTTCGGGTGGATCTGGTTCTTTTCAGTTTTTGCACAAGGTCTTTTTTCCCTTGACAATCATAATCTGGAACTTGCTTTCTGGGAATCGTCGGTAGTTCCGGTCGGAACCGGTACTACCGGTCAGGGCCAAAATTTCTCTCAGAAATTCTGCCTTGATCGGAAGTACCACTTCTCCCAGAACTTCCGGTGTCATCGGTAGTTCCGGCCTCTGGCCGCTACTACCGGTCCAGGGGGGGCCCGTTAAGTGACGGGCCAAGGGGGGCACGGGGTCATCTTCCCCATTTTCCTCCCCTTGACCCCATCTTACCACCCCTCGTTCTCAAGGAGCTCTCCATGGTGACGCCACCAGCCACAACGATTCCAGCCGTCCCTCCTCAGATCGGCTCCATGGGATTCTTCCCTTCCTCGATTCCCCGCCATGGACCCTGGTATTTGCTCCTCTCATGCTCCATTCATGGAGATCTAGACACTTTTGTGCTTGAGTAGTACATGCCATGTCTAGGGCCCTTCTTTGGCTAGAACTACTATGGGGAGTCTTGGTAGGGATAGGATTCTACTATAGACTGTTTTGCCTCAGTACATAGTCTAGATGTCATGAATTTGTGCATCAAGTTTCATCGAATCTGGGATTTGAGGATCTAGTTTTGAACTTCCCTGCTCGTGCCCTGACCGGTACTACCGGTGCGGATCCGCCGGTACTACTGGTGTGGTCCTCTCACCGGTACTACCGCTGAGGGCATGACCGGAACTTCCGGTGCGTCCCATGCGACCGGTAGTTCCAGCCGCCAGGAAGAACTTCCGATGCACCAATTTTCTGATATCTGTCTCTGTACCGTGTCAATTCAGTCTAGTTGCTTTTGTTTTTCTTCGACCTTGTGCACTTATCCTCGACTTCCTCCTTTCTATTTGCATTTCTCTCAGGGCAAGGGGGTTCCCGTGGCAGATCCAAGCGGTCTCGTGCTCCCTCTTGTGGACCGTCAGAGATTGATGAGGATGATCTTGAGGTTGTACGCCCTCCCAGTCAGACTGCTCGTCAGAGGGTTGCAGCTGAGCGTCGTGCTGCTGCTGCAGAAGGCAAAAGGCCTGTTCTGGCAAGTCAAAAGAAGACCACCTCTAGACCGGATTCTAGCAAGAAGAAGATTTCCTCTTGGCCGCAGCTTGCTTATGAGGAGTTTCGCAAGATTGATCCCTACGCTGTTCCTCGTGACCGCCTGGCTCAGTATCCTTTTTTCCACACCATGCGTCAAGCGGAGATCTATTCTGAGGTTTAAGCTACTAAGAAGAAAAATGTGTGTGCTCCTCAGAAGCACATCAACATTGCAAAGATGGAGAGCAACCCTAAATACTTTGGTGAAGCTCTTGATATGTGCAGGAGGTTTGGGCTCATCAAGATGATGCAACACCATGAGAACTTTGATGAGAGGGCCATTGCTCAGTTCTACTCAACTCTCTACTTTGATACTGACCCTGATGATCGAACCATGAAGTGGATGACTCAAAACAAGTATATGTCTGCTAAATGGTCTGAGTTTGCCACCCTTCTTGGCTACCCTATTCAGGAAGGCGGCCGTCGTGCCAATGGGTGGTGGGTGCATAGGGGGAAGGCCTCCGAGCCAGAAGTTCTTGAGCCTCTTTACATTGAGGGCTGAGGCGTTGCTGGAAACATTGCCCATCTCCTTCCCACCTATGACATCATGCGCAAGGTCTATCAGAACATGATTGCTCCCAAGGCAGGTAACTTTGATCAGCTTCATGCCTTCCAGATTGATCTCATGTTTTAGACTTACCGCCACAGAAACTCTCATGAGCCCCTTGATGTTATGGATTATATCTTTGAAGAAATCTGGTCCGCTATGATTGAGAAGAGGTCTTGTCCATATGCTCCTTACATCCAGACTCTTATCAATGCCAAGTGGAGGGAGGCAACTGGCTCTATCTACCCTCAGGATGTTCTCACTATTCATGAGGAAAAGACTCTCCGTGTGATGAAGCACAAGTTACCTCGCTCTCAGGCTGGAAAAGAAGCTGCTGCTGGAAGGACGGCTTCGGATGCTAGTGATGGGGACCGTGTTGAGGCTTCTCCTCCACCCCGACTTGTGAGGCAGCCCTCTTGGGCTAAAAAGCTACTGAAGAAGGTGAAGAAGACTTTCTGCTTCATTCAGGACCGTGAGTATCAGTCCTATGTTGCTCAGAGGCACAGTGTTCGCCGGGAGAAGGCCATCATGAGAAAGCTTGATATTGATGTGTCACCTGAGTCTAGATCCGTCACCGCGCCCAAGGATGAGTGGATCAACACACATTGCAAGTGGACTGATAGTGATGACGAGTCAGAGATCTCTAGTCAGTTATCGCCCGCTTGGAACAATGCCTCGTGGGACCCTGAGCCGCCTCCTCCGTTCATTGGTGGGTGGGGCGCGTAGTTTGGCTCCTTTATCCCGTTTTGGTGTCTTGATGCCAAAGGGGGAGAAAGTGCTCCGTTAGGATCTCGGGATTTGCATGGGTTGTGTCACGAGCTCGCTTTTTCTTTGATCTTTTTTATGCTCGTGCACACTTTATTCCGTTATGTAATGTTTGTGGACCTCCGTTATTGTCTGTGGACCTCTTGTATGGTTGCTACCTTGTTGGTGAATCTATGTGGTAAGGTATCTCTGTGGTATTCTTATGAGGATGTGTGGTGGAATATTCTTTATTGTCTAATCTTTTTCTCACCACAATTGTGTTGGTACAAGGTATGAGCTCCACTCTTTTCTCGTTTACTCCCTTACACCCTTGCTGCTCTATCTCGGTTGGGAGAGCTCTCTCCCATGTCTTCAGGGGGAGCCTCTCTCACCTTTGGTTTTACTGCCTCTTTGTGCAAATCTTGTGGGGTTGTCATCAAGCACCAAAAAGGGGAGATTGAAAGGATTATTTTTCTCCTTATGTTTTTGGTGCTGATGACAACTCCTTTTGTGGTTTAACCGTCTGTCCAAGTTTCAGGTTTTATCTTCGGACGTGCTCGTGGATGTTGTCTCTCAAGGAAGAGCTTGTAGTCGATAGCTCTTATTTTTCACTTTCTCTTGTTTACATTTTAGGCTACCGTACTATCAAGAGGGAGTCCATCTAGGAAGGTTGTGGGAAATCAATATTTCATGCACAGACCATATATGCACCTCCACAGCCATCCCAGTTTTCGAGTGAGAGAGTGATTTCTAAGTAGTTGGAGGGGTTTTTGCCCTGACCGGTATTACTGGCCAGGAAGCGGTAGAACCGCCCAGGGGTTTTCTGAGGGTTGTTCGAGCGGTACTTCCGGCTAAAGATCCGGTCCTATTTCCGACGAAGATTTTTTGGGTTCGGTAAGACTTCTGTCTAACTTTGCCTATTTGTCGGAAATAGCATCGGATCTTGGATCAGTAGTACCAGCCAGACCAGCTCCTACCCCCTTGAGCGGTAGTACCGCTCCCTCACCAGTAGTACCGGCCAGCATCGAGCACCGGTAGTTCCAGGTCCAGTTCCGGTCCTATTTCCGACGCTGGGCAGTGCGGGTCAGATAACCTTCTGCATCGCACTGTCTATTTGATAGAATTAAGGGCGGAACTTGGACCGGTACTACCGGCCAGCCCTTTTGGGTCCACCAACAGTCTTCTGACCGTTACGTGGCCTGGGCTGGGCCGGTGGTGGCTCGCCCGCCGGTACTACCGGTCAGTCACCGGTAGTACCGACGGCGTCGGGCCTAGGCAGATTCTGCCCATTTGAAGGGGTGCTATTTAAGCCCCCTTCTTCCTCCTCCCACCTTATCTCTTGGTTCTCTCCCTCCTCCATTTTCACAAGAGCTTGACTTGGCTAGATCTCTCTCCCCACCCACTCAAAACTCTTGATCTTTTGAGTATTGGGAGAGGTGGCCTAGATCTACACCTCCACCAAAGGAATTTTGATTTCCCCCACTCGTCCTTCGTGGATTTCGTTTCTTGGGTTCTTGGAACCCTAGACGGTGTAGGGCATCCTTGGAGCTAGGGAATTTGTTGTAAAGCTCTATGGTGTTGTTGAGGGCCTTCAATTAAGTTGTGAAGCCTCCCCTCAACCTCGTTGTAAAGGTTTTTGGTTGGCGCCTTCAAGGTCACCGGTTAGTGGATTGTGAGGCCACCTTTGTGGTGGTGCTCACCGGAGAAGAAGGTGAGGCATTTGTGGCACTCGGGTGACCTTGTGTGGCCCCGACACCTCTCCAACATAGACGTAGCTTCTTTGGAAGTGAACTACGAGAATTACATCTCCGTGTCCCCTCGCCGGTTCTTTCGCTCCGCTCCTTTACTTCTTACATTTACTCTCTTGTTTACCTTTGTGTTACTTGTCATTTAGGGTGTTCATGTAATTGCATCTCTAGTGAACCTTACTTTGTGCTAAGCCTTAAAAGTGGGATAAAAGTTTAAAAATTGGTAGTCTCCTATTCACCCCCCCCCCTCTAGTCGACCTAAGTTGGGCCTTTCAATGTGCAAGGGGTACCCCCTTGGCGGTTCTTAATGATACACATATACTTACAATGACAAGAGCTTACTCATGACTGAAGTTGAGTAGCATGAGGATCGGTCTTTGTAGGTAAGGGGCATGAGATTTCGGTTTATAACTTGTCAAGCATATCCTCTTAGTTGTGTCACTTTACCCTTAACCACTTCAAGATGCTTATGATAGGGGCAATGAGAGCTGAAAGCTATAAGTACCATAATTTTTGGAAGCTCTTTATGAGACTTGAATCCCTACTTCCTTTTACAAAGGCTTTTCTGCCACCATTATATTGAGTCTCCACCTTCTGCCTTTATGCACCTTTTTTGAGAGCATAGTGGCCATTCTTAGTTCTATGTGCATTGTCCCAAGACTAGTTGATTGATGCATACTTTGATATTCCTTGTTTTCAACTATTGTATCTAGTCACTCTTATGAACTTTGAAGGTGTCCTATGCATTTATATTTGCTACTCTATTGAGGGACAAGCTGAATACTATTATGCTATGTTTTCTTTATGTGAAACAAACAAACGTCTTGCAAAGCATTGTTATTCATGAATCTTTTGTTTGTGCCTTTTCATGTTGCATCATAGTTTCTTTGCTTATTTCTAGAACTTTGTCTTTCATGTTATTATTGAAGTACTATGATCCCAGCTTTGAATGTTTTACAAATACTTTGATCAAGTCATTGATGGTGCATGTCACCTCAAAAATTAGTCTTTCTTTTTATCACTTACCTACTCGAGGACGAGCAGGAGTTAAGCTTGGGGATGTTGATACATTGCAAATGTATCTATAATTTTTGATGTTCCATGCATGGTTTTATCCACTTTCTTGTGTTTTGTTCCAACTTTGGAGTACTTTTCATATGATTTCTTGGACTAACCTATTAACAAGAGCCACAGTGTCAGCTGCCTGTTTTCTACTATTTTTGGTTCCAGGAAAGTCAGAAAATGAATATTCTCGGAATTGGATGGGACAAAAGCCAAAGTGCCTATTTTTCCGGAAGACATCAAGTGCCAGAATACGAGACGGAGCAGGGACAGGGGCCTGCTACACCACCTGGCCGCGCGGCTAGGCCTGGCCCGCGCCAAGGGGTGGTGTGGTGGCTCCCGGCACCCCCTTGACCTCTCCTTCCGCCTATATATTTCCCTCGGGACGAAAACCCTAAGGGCCCGATCAAAAATCCACGAAACAGTCTGTAGCCGCAGTCATCTCCATCCCTAGATCGGGAGGGATCTGAAGCTTTTCCCGGCACCCTGCCGGACAGGGGAATTCACCCTAGAGGCCTTCTTCATCACCATGCAAGCCTCCGGTGTGATGCGTGAGTAGTTCATCCTTGGACTACGGATCCATGTAGTAGCTAGATGGCTGGTTCTCCTCCTTTGGGATTTCATGTCTAGATCTTGTGAGCTCCGTTCATGATCAAGATCATCTATTTGTAATTCTACATGTTGTGTTTGCGGGGATCCGATGGATATTGAGATGCTATTTCAGATTGATTATTGATTCTATCATGTCTTTGTTATTTGTGATCTTGCTTTTCGTTATTAGTAGCTGTCTTGGCCAAGTAGATGCTAGCAACTCCAAGAGTTAGTATTTATGCTCGATAGTGGGTTCATGCCTCTGGTAATCTGAGGAAGTGACAGAAATCTCTAAGGTACTAGATGTGATGTTGCTACTAGGGAGAAAACAACAATCTTTTGTTCATAGAACAATCGTATTGTTTACTTTACACGCAGTTCGTAAAGCAATAATCTGTTGCTTGCAACTTAATATTGGAGGGGGTTCGGATGATAACCTGAAGGTGGATTATTAGTCATAGATGCAGTTGGATGGTCGTCTATGTATAATGTTGTAATGCCCAATCAAGTCTCAAAGGAGTCAAGATGATTAGTATATGCATGTATTGCTCTCTCGGTGTTTGTTAATTGCCCCGCTGTGATTTTTTCACCCAGCATGTTATCTATCTGAAGGAGAGCCACCTCTAGTGAACTATGGATCCTGGTCCTTTTCTTTACATACAATCTATAAACTGATTACTTCTTTGTGTTTACTTTCTGCAAACTTTTACTTCTTTCCATTCGATACGTTTAATCCTTTGTTTTCAGCAAAACACGGTGAGATTGACAACCTCATCGCAAGTTGGGGAGAAAGTTCTGTGGTTGTGTTGTGCAGGTCTCCACGTTGCTACTAGCACCGGTAGTGCGCCCTGCCAAAGCTCAGCTAGTAACACCTTTGGGGTGTTTCCTTGCTCCTACTGGTTCGATTAAACCTTGGTTTCATAACTGAGGGAAACTTGCTACTGTGCTCATCATACCTTCCTCATGGGGTTCCCAACGAGCTCTACATCAACACCGCCATCAAGCATTTTTCTGGGCGCCGTGCATTGAGCCATCAATCCCCGCAAACACAACATGAAAAATTACAAATAGATGATCTGGATCATGAACGGAGCTCACAAGATCTAAACATGAAAGCACAAAGGAGGAGAACCAGCCATCTAGCTACTACATGGATCCGTAGTCCAAGGATGAACTACTCACGCATCACACCGGAGGCTTGCATGGTGATGAAGAAGACCTCCAGGGTGAATTCCCCTCTCCGGCAGGGTGCCGGGAAGAGCTTCAGATCGCTCCCGATCTAGGGATGGAGATGACGACGGCTACAGACTCTTTGTGGATTTTTGATCGGGCACTTAGGGTTTTCGTCCCGAGGGAAATATATAGGCGGAAGGAGAGGCCGAGGGGGTGCCGGGAGCGGCCACACCACCCCCTAGCGCGGGCCAGGCCTGGCCGCACGGCCAGGTGGTGTGGTGGCCCCCTGGCCCCTCTCCGTCTCGTATTCTGGCACTTGATGACATCCGGAAAAATAGGCACTTTGGCTTTTGTCACATCCAATTCCGAGAATATTCATTTTCTGACTTTCTTGGAACCAAAAACAGCAGAAAACAGGTAGCTGGCACTGTGGCTCTTGTTAATAGGTTAGTCCAAGAAATCATATGAAAAGTACTCCAAAGTTGGAACAAAACACAAGAAAGTGGATAAAACCAAGCATGGAACATCAAAAATTGTAGATACATTTGCAATGTATCACTACCCTTGGTAGCGACTGCCGTGGTCATTCCCACGACACATGTGATATAGAAACAACCAATATTTCCCGGTGAATCTCTATACACTGGTTCATTGGTCAACAGATGCAAGATTTTCTGATCATGTGGCATTTATGCCAGTTGACAATGGAGTCACCTCATTACGAGAATGAGATGATGAGCTATACCCAATCAAAGCATCGTGACCCGATCATGTCACGAAGTTCAAGTCATGATGATTAGAAAAGACCTAGTGTCTTATTTCTTAGACGGTGAGACCATATCAATCACTATCACCCGAGAATACTTAGATAGCATCAAACGTCATTTGTGTGAGTGGTGATCATAAAGGTGTGTTCAGGTTTTCGGAGGGGCATGTAGAGGCATTATGTCTCAAGAGGGGGATTTGTCCATCCTCGTGTTGGAAAGATACTCAAGGGTCCACCCGGAGAAGTTATATCCAAACAGCTGCGCAATGTGTTACTAGGTCATGGGAATATCACTTGTCGGAACGAGTAAAGTAGTATTTGTCGGTAACAAGATTGAACACGACATGGTGATGTCATTGATCAGATCTCATACAATGCAAGTATCGAAGAGATAAAGGGAACATAGAACACGGTGTTCATGATTCAGCGACGAAAGATTCGTGGAATGCATAGGGGTCATCATGGACATCTAGGTCCCGCTGATGATCATTGGTACGAGAGGGGTCTTGACCATGTTTGGAGTGTTGCCGAACCGTGGGGTATCACACTTAAGGGCTTGATGATGCTCGAAGACCGTTTTGGTATTATCGGAATCACCGAAGAATATAAAGAGAAAAAATTGGAAGTGTTTCGAAAAGTCTAGAGGATGTACAGAGTGGGATGGAAGGAGTTCCATAGCCACGGGGATTGCATAATATGGAAGTAAATATTAAATATTGATTTAATCATTTATTTATAATTATTTAATAAAAGAAAAATGAATTAAAAGGTCAAATACGTAATTGGGCCAAAATCCCTAGGAAGAAATGCCCATGAGGGAAAAGGCCAAAAGGTAGAAAGGGAAGAGGGGGCTGCATGGGCCCCATGCACTTGCTGGCGGGGTCCATGCACCCACACAGGCCCAACTGTCATTCACTATTTCAGAAGAACAAGTAGTGAGAGAAAATTTCACCGCATCCAACGGCTGTAAACCAAAGCAGGGTTGAAATAACGCTATAGGAGCACGATCGAGCGAACGACATCAATGGGCGTGCCCGGAAGACCTGAGGACGCGGGTGGCCTAGCGGCTTTTAAAAGAGTACCGCATCCAACAGCTGTAAACCAACGCGGGGTTGAAATAACGCTACAGGATCATGATCGAGCGGACGGCATCAGTGGGCGTGCGGGGATGACCTAAGGACGCGGGTGGCCTAGCGGCTTTTAAAAGAGTAATCTTCTGCTTTTAAAAGAGTAATCTTCTAAGAGCTCTAATCTCCTTGGAAACAAGAGTTGTGGTCTTATTGGGTTAGGTCCTACCTGTCAATCACCTGCCTGTGTTCCTACACCATATCATTTTCTCCTTTGACCCGTGATGCACTCGCATAAGAGCAAGTACAATAATGCCTACTCAGTTGACTATCTATATCTATACCTATACCTAATACCTAATACCTAATACCTATACCTATTAATAATAAAGTACGAAGGGTTTCTTACGGGTTCCGCCTTTTTTAGACAGTTTTACCCCTGTCAATTTCGATGGTGTTACTAGGACTGCCACCGTGAAGTCAAAATATTTTCCGGCTCCTTTTAATCGTCGCTGACTTCTCAGTTCCGACCCCATCGCCTCCTAAACGGCATCCCCGTGCCCAGCTCCGCCAGCGCAGGGGCAGGCCATGGCGGTCGTGCGATTGGCCTCGCGTTGCGGGTGGCCATTAGAATCACCTGCCACCACCATCATCCCTAGATGGTACACCATCTCCTCCAACCTTCCACCGCCGCACGGCTGCTCTTCTCGATCAGATTTGATCGCTTCTCGATTTGACCCATCAGGTGTGCCCGTGCGCCGCCTGAGCTCCACGAGCAGTACCGCATGTGCGGGCCTCCCCTCACGCGCCTCCACAACCGCCACCGCGAGCGCCTGCGACGGTCAGCCTTTGTGGTCGTCATCCTCAAGATGGTCCGTTGAGGAGGGAGCTTGGCGGGGAGGTCACCGGCGACATGGACAATGCATAGCGCGGAGGCGACCCAATTCTCGGCGCTGCTCCTCCGAGTACAGTGGTGCCCATGGCCGTGGCCCTCAGCTTGACTCCTCGTGGGGGCGTGGCCGTCTAGGCGCGGTGTCCAACTGCCGGCGCACCTTCGGGCAGCACGTGCGTCTAGGGCCTCACCGCACAGTCGACTACGGCCAACCAAGCTAATTTTCTTCGTTTCATGAACAACCGTCTGCACTCGATGGACCAAGATCTTACATGGTGTACGTGTCCGCAACCGCGACGCTAAGAGAAGCGGTAATCACTTATACTAATTTGTGCTGGTCAGATTGATATTGATACATGTTTCTTTATTTCGTTTGATTAGACATAAAATGAAGAGTTTCAATCGAGTTAATGAAGAATTTCAGTCAAGTGAACATAAACAGGGAATGATAAATTACTATGCTCCTTTCTCTATTCAGTTGAGTCATTCTTTTCTTTGTTGTGCAACTATATATGCCCCTTTACGGATGGTTTCTGGATTGTCCCAAGTGAACGGCTGCATGTGCACAACAATGAAATAGTGGGAGCAGTCTGACCTCCAAGTGCTCTACAATTTATCGAAAAGGCTCTGACGAAGCTCCAGGGATTACAGGAAGGTTTAGGTCTCAAAATAGGTGTCGAAGGTTTGTCTAGATATATCTAGACACTATTTAGTACATAGATACATCTAAATCTCAAATTAGATAAATTTCCGATATCTATTTGAAGACACCGCGAGTACATTATTCTGGAGGATTGGTTTTGACAAAAAGTTATTCAATGTTAGTGGATGGATTTTGGCAATTTTGTTCAATTTTATTTGTAACAAAAATATTTTTCATTTCCGGTGCAACGCACGGGCATTTTATGCTAGTAAGGATTAGAATACTATTCTTTAGCTTAGTTGGAGGGGTGAGAAGATGAGAGAGAAGAGAAGCGGGCTCTTAACTAATAGTCAGCTGCAACACGTGCTCCTAGGCACATTGTGAATATGTGAAGTGGGTCATATATTAATAAAGTAGTACTATCTTATATCTATCTATTACTCTAAGTGAAGGTACTTAATTTTCCTCACATTTTACTGCATTGCGAATATTTAGATAAACTAGAAAGATATGCTGCCTCAGATGAGAACTTTGCATGCAGAAATAGAAAGATTATGTGATCTTATACTTCCTGCATTAGTTTTTCTTGGGTTTCCTTTTTTTCGTATACTTCGCAACTCAGTATTTGAAGAGAATGATAAGAGTATTCCCTCTAGGTATTGCAAGGTATTAGTGAGGTTCCGCATAGAAGGCTGGAGAGTATGATTTTGATTGTTGTTGCAAATTGATATCTCATAACTAAGATGCATTGTTATTTCTAACTTTGTACTTGGCGTGCAATTTTGTAAGTCTAATAGAATGATACGATGTCCTCATGTCAGAACCTTACAAGCAATAAAAATACCAGGTTACATCACCATATGATTGTCGCATCAGTTTCCAGTTCATGAATTTCCGTATTTCATAAAACTTTGCTACTCAAATTTTGAAGAGGATGATGATTGCAAGGATTTTCCTACCAGATGCAAAGGTATTGGTGTTGCTTTACAACCATTGCTGAAGAGCATGCCCCCGATTAGATCAATCTTTAATGGTAATTTAAGGAACAATATTTTGGTTGGCAGAGGATTCTTATGGAGCACCTGATTCACTTTATTTCATTTTGTTTTCAGAGTGATGTTGGACTGGGAAAAAGGTGAGTATGCATGGTTATTCTTAGTGCATCATACGCCTTCCTCTAGAAAATTGGCATTGCAAGCAACCAATATTTTTCCCCGTTCTCTGGAGGTGAGCACATAATTTTCTTGTCCTGATGTCAATAGCACTTATGTCTCGAACGGCCATCGATATAGTGAGGCTCAGTGATTTACTCTGTCCCTATGAACCTCTAGAATGCATATCTACACTTTTTTAATTTGTGAAGTAATTGTAGAGGTTAGCTGAATATTTTCAAGATCCAGGAACCAGAAAACAAGCCTCTGCACAGAAAACAACCTTGAAATTAAGCGTTCAAATTATAAGTACAGTAGTGATTTTGATCAGAACTCAATGTGAAAAGAGTAAATCTATTTGTGAAATTTGTTCCTTGGTGATCACCCAGAGATCTACGAATGACCTTAACTTCATGATATATCCATGCATTGGTCTGTAGAACTCTTCTGCATAAGCATTCGTATTTTGAATTTTAAAGGAACTTTGCTCAACTGGAGGTTAAGATTATCAGGAAAAGCCAGTCACAAAAAAATCATGGTTATATACATCTATGTATTGTCCACATCTTGATTTTTTTATATGTTATACGATAACTCAGGTTTGAGGTTGTACTGATTTCTCTGAGGACATGTGCATTATCAATCTCTTTTTGGATACAATCAAGTTGTCTAGATGGGTATTTGGTAAATACCGCAAACTCGATATTTTAGCTCCTACATGAACTTCCTCATGTTGTGTTGTAGATTTGGGGGTTACACTTCCAATTTATCTATAAGATTGTCGAAAATATTGTAACCTTTATTTTTTAGCTACTACAAACTACAACTTCAGCATGCTCTGTGCTGTAGATTTTTTGTTAACAGTTCAACATAAAATATATAACGTACCAGAGAATATTTGTGGCTGGATGAGCGCTACTAGACTAGGTGCCAGAGAACATGCTCGATTTTATCATGGTTCAGCCATTCCTGGTACGGTGATGAGGCACAAATGCAACGTGAGCTGTTGATGTGACCTGCTGCACTGTCTCGGCGCGTTGTGACGAATTCTCTTCACTTCCGTCGAAGTTTTCACATGATATTGTATATTTACTTCATAGTTTTTCATCTAATTGTAGTATTTTGCAATTTTAAGAGGTACTGTGTTAAAATAAACTAATCATTTGTTGTTTCTAACCAGTTTCAATTAGGTTTTTATTTTCTTGCTTGTATTGTTATGTAGTAGCATAAAAATATGAAAACTGTAAATGATTTGTGGTGAATTAATAGACTATGATGATGATAACTTTATAAATATTATTATAGTATAGGAATTAAAACAATTTAGTTCACCCATGCAGTTATGTGCATAACAAACTAAAAAAGGGTCAAGTACCCCTTCATAGTCCAGCAACTAAACTATTATATGTTTGATTTTATCAATTACTTTTTTCGTTGGTTCATTTTTTTATTTTTTAAATCTTCTCGATTATTCCTAATACATACGACACGGGCGCTCTCCTAAAGGGATCCAATCAGAAGAAATTCACTCACATCGCTGATGATAGTCGGTGGGATTTCCCTTTTCTTTTTATGTTGAGTTTCGCATATCCTCCTTTCCTTCTATATGTACATTATGATCCTTAATACCTCACATCATCTCTACTATCTAAAAAGGACGAATTTCCTCTGTTTCCTCCAACTAGGCAGGAACAATTGATCTCAGCCTTCAAATCTGTCAGATCTAACGCTCCAGGACTTCCCAATGACATTGTGCGACATCCCTGATTTGCACCTAACAATAGCAGCAATGAATAGCGGCAATTAAAAGGGGTCACGCACGTCCGGCAGTTACAAAGATAGCAGCAATTAATATCAGAAATTATCAGCTGATTTGCATGTAACGGCAATTACAGAGAAAAAAGGCAATTTGCATGTAACGGCAGTTACAAAGATAGCAGAAATTAATATCAGAAATTACTAGCGGCAATTACAGAGAAAAAAGGCAATGCAATTACTACTGTGATTGAAGATTGACTACACGGCAATACAATACACGGTAATGCAATTACAGAGATCCGGAGCCTCTCGTGATTACACGCCCTTTCCAGCGCTCCTCCCCGCCGCCCAGCGCCAGCGTGCTACATAGATCGCACTCCTCGCCGCACCCTCGCGACGGCGTGCTCTAGGCGTCGCACTTCTCGCTGTCAACTTGCACGACCACACCGACGACTGGCGACGCTACTGCACTTGTCGCCGCTGTGCCCTGTCGACAAAATTTCACCTTCACAACAAGGCTAAAACCGGTGAGTCTCGGCAGCTAATGTATGTCACTCTGTGTCTGTCCGTATGATTTTTTGTTCCAGCAATTCAATGAATCCGCCGCGCTTGGAAATTAGGCTTTAGAAATTAGGTTTTCAGCATCATCAGTTGTAAACAGAAACAAAAGCTGCTCAGCTTCGGGAACAAATGCATTTATTGGTTCCATAAAAGATTCGAACAAATCATTGCATGTACCGCCACGCTGGAATAAACAAATTGTTTTTCAATAGCAGGATGGACAAGAAATACCCATACCATCATTTAAAGCTAGCAAACAATATTTGCTATCAAGAAATACACATACCGTCTGCTCCTTGGCGTCTTGAAGAAAGAGTTTGACAGGTTGAAGTCACAATAAATAATCGATTCAGCGTGTCTGTGCAGAAGAAGTTGAATTACTTGATCTGTCAGAGGATTAAACTTGGAAATCCAGCAGCAAACAGAATAAAAGTCTAGCAGCACCACACAAAAAAGGAACACCAACACTGTTTAGAAGGGAACTACTTTTGAGGTTACTACTTCTGAGGTTAAACAAGAGTTACTACTGCTTAGAACGAAATGTGCAAATAGTTGGGAAAATAGTAGGAGACTAGAAAAGAGATATACCCATTCATCAATGACAAGCCCTTCGCCTTGAGGGAAGCCTCGAGGGTAGCCTCTGCCTCGGCTAGCTGAGTGTTTAGCTTTTCAAGTTGCTACGAAAACAAACATGAACAATAGTGGCATATTATTACAATTCTATGTCCATGGAAGAATTTTCATATATGCAACAGTGCTGGTATGATTTACTTATAGGGCCTGGATTCTGAACATCCAAGAAAATAACCCTCGGTATCTTCTCAACCACTGCTTGATCTTTCTGCTCGTCAAACTGCAACCAACAAAAGAAGTCATCCTTCCAAACAGCAAGCTATGAAGCACAAGCGTGTCACTTATCATATGAAAGTAAGGTTTTAATCGCATTGCCAGCAACAGAGTTTCCATAAGACCATAACCTTATGCTCCCAAACAACTGTGCATCTTCAGTTCATACCTTGGATGGAGGATGAGCAACACATACCTTGGATAGAGGATGAGCGGCACAAACAATGCCTCACATCCGACTAAGCTACTAAATGCAGATGACAGCAAAATGGACTACGATAGTAAACCACCTAGCACTAGGATTACTCTATCAACATTTACCCTATCAAGTTCCATTTTATAAATTAACAGCACATTCATCTAGAAGGGAAACTACTTTTGAGACTAGCTCTGATGTTAAACAAGAGTTACTACTCCATTTTTTAGGTTAAATAAAAGGGAATAAATAGAAGGGAAACTACTTTTGAGACTAGCTTTGATGTTAAACAAGAGTTACTACTCCATTTTTGAGGTTAAATAAAAGGGAAATACCAACACATGAAAGGCATCGTTCGTAAGAGTTCCAACTTTTTTGAGTTTAATCAGAGGAAACTTTTCTTAGAAAGTTTTGGTTCCTAAATGCATGTTGTATATCTGGAAGTCCATTTTGGCATCGCATAGCACTATGTCACTGTATAATGTACTCTTGATGCAGGACATGCACTTGCATGAAACACTGAAATGTAATTATAGCAGTGAACTATATTAGGACACAGTGTGTCATTGTTGCATCCGTAGTTGTAATTCAAGAGATAACAGCTCAACAAAGTGGAAGTGAAATGCTACTGCCTAAAAGTGAATTACAGCAGGCTGGCAGTTACACCATGGTGTGTTGATGAGAAAAAGGAACAAATAATGCTTGAACAACATTTACCAAGTTAATATGACTGGGCTGGACACACGAGTAAGAACAGTCAAGTTAATATGATAGTCTGATCCTACCACGGGATAGGCCTACCATGGAAAAAGCATACAAGTGATTTATTCTATTTTGAACAAAACATTGCCACTGAAGTACATTTGATAAATTAGTGTTAGATCGTTTCAAGAATGTGCCATCGACCACTACAGAAACAATCATCATCTCCTCTTATACCTTCTAAAATCTTGTAACTGAATTTTCCTGCTCTTACCAGATGGCTCAACAATCAAGTGGTTCACTATTTTACCGAGGAAAATGCTCTCCATTTCAAGACATAACTAATGCATCAGCTACAGGTAAAAATATAGACTTACATCACATAATCTGGAGTTTACATGCTGAGTGATAGATCGTTGAAATAGGCCAGAGCACCAATGAAGTTCCAACTCTCTCAAGTGCCATACAACCTTCGCATGTTGATCAGCCTGCCCAAAAAATAAAAGGGGGTCAAGGATGGTATGCTCGAATGACCGAAGAGCAAAGAGCACAATACCTACAAAAACAACGTGAAGCCCGACAACGAAAACGAGCGACTGCTGACTCCGTGAATATTTCTCAAGCATTAGCTACACTTGAGCCACATGGTATTGCAAACATCTTTGCCACTAAAATAAGATTTAATTCAGGACATTAAGCTTGATGTATTTATGGAGTCGGTCCTCTAATCTATATTTATTTTCAACCTTGGAGACCACAATGGGAGAAACGAAGAGGATCTTACAAATGCTACCTTGCAACAATCTAATCTCATGCAAGGTACACATATCACAATCACAAATTATGTACTTACATTGTTAACATAATATTTTTGGGACCGGCTGACTATTATAATGCTGAAATAGGCCAGAGCACCAATGAAATTGCAACACCCCCAGTTGTTAGACAGACTTCACATGCTGGACAACCTGCCCCAAAAAAGAAATCGGGTCAAGGATGGTATGCCCGAATGACGGAAGAGCAAAGGGCCCATTACCTACTCAAACAACGCGAATCCCGACAACGAAAACAAGCAATTGCTAACTCCTTAAAGATTGCTCAAGAATCAACTACACTTGAGCCAGGTAGTGTTTTGAATGTATTCTACTACCAAATGAAGCATTACCTTCATATGCTAATTTCAGCTACTAAACTATAGATATATCCAACTCTAGAAACCACATTGTCACCATTGTAGGGGATATTACAAATGCTACCTTTCAGCAATCTAATATCACTCAAGTCATGCATAACATATTTTACTTTCAATTTTGCAGACATTATTGGAACTCCTCCGTCAATACATGAACAAGTTAGTTTAATGCATTATACTCCTGCCGCACCTAACGCCATAAACATCAACACCTCGTTGTATCCTTCCACTTTTAGTGGAATTCAAAGTGATAATTATGTCCGAAATTTGCTACCAAGCTTCCAATCTAGATGCGACAGCCCAGGTAAACACTTCAAATTATCTATAGTTTAGTTTCCCTGTGTCAATCCAGTACATATATATTCCATGGTTTCTAACTTCTCAACAGATCAACAATCCCCTGGGAGCTCCTTGCTCCAGGATTGTCTTAAACAAAATGCAGCTGAAATAAAAAGGATGCGGGAGAGGAACCGATACAATTCAATTAGTGTTGATCAAATGGATTCCCTCCTTAAGAAAAAACGTGAATACAATGTGAAGCGGTGAGTCATTGTATCTTCAAATTGTACCATTGAGACATCTCCATGTATATTGCATACAATATAATTGAATTATATATATAGATTATTATGGAGGTATGTACTTTATTGATATATATGCAATACTAATTGTGAAGCCGTAGCAACGCACGGGCACTCGTACTAGTTTAACTAAAATTAAATCAATACCTCCCTAGAATATTTGTTTGCAAACATAGTCATGGTCCTCGACATGCCACTATAACGATTACATTATGTGAAAATTTATGAAGCTTTAGTAATAATATTGTATCACCATTTTAAGAGAAATATGTATACTTTATAAGATCAACTAAATTTGAAAAATATGCTTTGTAAAATTACTTCCACAAAAAAGGTGGTGCATCATTTTGAAATTATTTGAATCGTATACATACTTAAACTTTATCTATTTTGATGGAAAATCATGGACAAAAATTCTGAAACGGACTTACTTTGAGAGAAGGGATATTAAAACACGGTTGTACATATAACAAAAGTGGCCTATTATGTAAAATCCATTTTTCTTAAACATGTAGAAAAATGGGGATTTATTTAGTAGTCAATTGACTCGATGGTATGTGGCTTCGATGGCATGTTCAAACGACTTCAGCTTGAACCCTTCCTACAAACCAAATTCACCCATACAAACCTACTAACCTTCTTGAAGACCTAATTATCTCTGATATTCTTGATAGCTGCATATTACGTGAAAATGTTGATGCAGTGCAAGCAATTTAAACAGAACACAAAAGTTATATAAATTCAAAAACAATATGCTATCCTCAAAGTTTTCTCTATAATAGTGAAAGATTTAATCTCAATTTGGTCTATTTTGCTAGTAAAAATTACTGTTCTCTTTTGCCTATTTTTGGGTACAAGTTGTGAACCCCTGTAAAATAGCACGTAGGCCTCATAAGGAGAGAATGCAAGTGCAACTCTAAGATAATTGGATATAAAAGTATATTGTATGTGTTATCACTATACTATATAGCATACAAATTATATACTTTTAGGATAGCGCTTGTTATCACATTGAAGCACAAAATTTTAATACTTCATATGCATGAGAGGAACGACAAAAGAACATCATTGTCAAAATAGACATAATGAATAATAGCTCTCAATCCATCCAATTTAGTCAAGCTAATTACATGCATTTTTTACACAAATAAAATAGGGAAGACCTACTGTGTCAAGCTAATTACATGCATGATCCATCAACTGGTCATCATGGGTTATCAAGCTGTTTTAATAAACTACAATGACATTCAGTGGTTCGTGTTAGAAAATGTAACTTCTTGCCCTTTCAGGAATAAGTTTTCACGCGGTCTTGTTACTTCATACATGCTATATGTTAACCTACAACCAATTAGCTCCGGTAAAGGACACGGAAAAGATAAAATACCTAGGAGTTTAATGAATCCACTATTTATGCGTAAGATTCTTTTTAAAACATTAAGTACCGATATTTGAAAGGAATGAATAAAACATTCAAGCCAATTTCATTTTTCTTGAGTATTTCCTCTTAATTCACTCACACTGATGATACTCGGTGGGATTTCCATTTTCCTTTTATGTTGAGTTTCCGCATATCCTCCTTTCCTTCTATATGTACATTATGATCCTTAATACCTCACATCATTTAACTAAAATTAAATCAATACCTCCCTAGAATGTTTGTTTGCAAACATAGCCATAGTCCTCGACATGCCACTATAACGATTATATTATGTGAAAATTTATGAAGCTTTAGTAATACTATTGTATCACCATTCTAAGACAAATATGTATACTTTATGTGATCAATTAAATTTGAAAAATATGCTTTGTAAAATTACTTCCACAAAAAAGGTGGTACATAATTTTGAAATTATTTGAACGTATACATACGTACTTAAACTTCATCTATTTTGATGGGAAATCATGGACAAATTTTTTGAAACAGACTTACTTTGACAGAAGGGATATTAAACAGGGTTGTACATATAACAAAAGTGGCCTATTATGTAAAATCCATTTTCTTAAGTATGCATAACAATGGGGATTTATTATTTAGTAGTCAACTGACTCGATGTTATGTGGCTTCGATGGCATGTTCAAACGACTTCAGCTTGAACCCTTCCTACAAACCAAATTCACCCGTCCAAACCTACTAACCTTCTTGAACACCTAATTATCTCTGATATTCTTGATAGCTGCATATTACGTGAGAATGTTCACTACTAGGAAACAGCTTATAGATAGACAAGATATTCAGTGGCGCATAGCAGTGGCGCATATGTAAAACTATGTGCCACAGATATATATCAGTGGCGCACTAGAAAAAATGCGCCACAGAAGTTTGGCACTTTAGTGGCGCACGAAACCAATATGCGTCACAGAAGTCCATATTTCTGTGGCGCATATTTTCGTGTGCGCCACTGAAGTGTTAAACTTTTGTGGCGCATATAGATGTATGTGCCACAGAAGGTTGATGGGACCAAACACTAAAAAAGGGGGGAGAAACTTCTGTGGCTTCTGTGGCGCATATGTTCATATGCGCCACAGAAAGTGATGTTTATGTGAACAGAACAAGCATATAGGGGGGGAAAACAGACCCCCCTTGGATCGCCTTTTTAGTTTTGTAAAAAATAAACAAAAATGATAGAAACTTCAAAAAAATAATTCTTTTAAGTTGTAGTTAGATTTTAGGGTATAGATCTAGACAAAATTGAAAAACATGAATTTCGATGTATTTTGCAAAAATAGGTCATGGCACGGTAAAACGGCTATAACTTTTGCACGATGTCGGAAAAAAATCTTTAACCTATCAAAATGATCGTCTCGAAATTTTCTACTCGGTTGATTTTGTAGATTCTCCAAATTCTAAAAGAGTAAAAAGTTATGGCAGTCAGAAGATTTTTTCCTGCAAAAAAATAAAAAAGGGGGAGAAACTTCTGTGGCACATTTCCCGCATATGCGCCACAGAAGCCTTGGACGGGATTCGAAAATTGAATCCCGTCGGCGCCCCTTCTCCTTATATTCCTTCACTTCTTCTCCTTCTTCTCCCCTTCTCCTCCACTTCTACTCCCCTCCATACTTCTCCTCTGCATACTTCTCCCTCCACTTCTCCTCCCCTCCATACTTCTTCCCTTCTCCTCCACTTCTCCCTCCACTATTCCTCCCCTCCATACTTCTCCCCTTCTCCTCCACTCTTCGGCGACATCCACCTCCGGCCATGGCTACCTCGGTGACCTCCTCCACCTAGATTACCTCCTCCTCCGGCGACCTCCAACACCATCGGCGACCTCCTCCTCCTCCACCACCACCATCTCCGGTGGCCTCCTTCAACCATCTCCGGCGAGCCCTTCCTCCACCTCCGGTGGCGGCCTCCTCCTACTACTACTTTGACCACCTCCGGCCAGATCTGGCCCGGGTTTTTTTTTTGAAATTTGAAAAAAAAAACTTCTATGGCGCATATTGGCCATATGCGCCAAAGAAGTTTGAGATCTGGCCCGCCTTTTTTTTTGAATTTTGGAAAAAAAAACTTCTGTGACGCATATTGGCCATAGGCGCCACTGAAGTTTGAGACACAGAAGATAGTTATCAGTGGCGAGGTATCAGTGGCGACTAAGATATGCGCCACGGATAGTGAAAAAAGCTGTGCCACTGAGAAGCTGTTTCCTAGTAGTGGTTGATGTAGTGCAGGCAATTTAAACAGAACACAAAAGTTATATAAATTCAAAAACAATATGCTATCCTCAAAGTTTTCTCTATAATAGTGAAAGATTTAATCTCAATTTGGTCTATTTTGCTAGTAAAAATTACTATTCTCTTTTGCCTATTTTTTGGGTACAAGCTGTGAACCCTTGTAAAATAGCACGTAGGCCTCAGAAGGAGAGAATGCAGTCCTAAGATAATTGGATATAAAAGTATATTGTATGTGTTATCACTATAATATATAGCATACAAATTATATACTTTTAGGATAGCGTTTGTTATCACAATGAAGCACAAAATACTCACTTTTTCTATCACACAATAAAGAAAAAATATCGCTCTAGCGACCAAGGAGAAATTTTTGGAATTCCACATACTAATCCAAGCAAAACATATGCCAAAAATACATCATGGGGAACTCTCGTACCTAGTTGAGAAGCAATCTGACCGACATGGAGGCAACCTTTGAATTCCTTTCTCTCCCCTCACCCCAAAATCATGGTATGCTATATCCTCATACTTGTACCTATGTTGTAGAATACCAGCCAAAAAACAATCAACCATATTAATACTTGTGAATCAGTAAAACTGCTGGACCTAACATGAAAATGAGACAGTTAATCTCATTCTAAAGAGAAATCATACATAAATAAATCATATTATTGTGACAAATTTGATTCCTACATATAATTTGGTGATGTTCCCAACATCTAGCGAACACAGATTTTATGAGAACACAAATACTTTAGGCCCTAGCTTATACTGTACGTTTAATTTTTATGAACTTTTACAATGGGAGAAACTAATATTACTATATATATTGCCAAATTGTAGAGAGAGTAAATTGAAACTTTAAACACAATACATGACTGTAGGGCCTTACCCGGATCATCCCATCAGAACAATTTAACAGTAGAAGGAGCTGGCATTATTCGCAGACTATCTGATGTCCAAGCTGCAAGGAGGCAAGCTCTGTCCCATGTACACCTAGCTGCTTGTGGGGGGCGTGTCATGGTATCGGACTTGCGACACCGTCACAACAAATAGCATGGTGTCACTTGGCGTGCGTGATAAAAACAATTGCAGGCCGCCTTTATTCTCTCCCTCCATGGGGTAACAATGGCACAGTGTTTTGTAATTTAATATGCATGGATGTTGCTCTCGCTCATATGGCTGTCAGCTGCGTGCGCAGCCATGTCTGCCGATCCAGATTTCTAGCAAAATCACAAAACCCTAGAGCCTAGACATGTCCTACCTGTTGTGGTGCTGACTTCGTATCTAAAGCGGAGACATCCCGTCAATTTGGTGGCACCGTCATCTAGACGAAGGCATGCCAACGTTGAATCTCTCGTGCGCGACGACGGGAAGCTGTAGGTCGGCATGCACGACCGCCGCTTGTGATGATGCCATAGAAATTATGAAACTGTTTTTTATGCATCCGATAGATTGGTATTGCACGTGATAGATGGGGAGTAAAATTGTGCTTTGGTGTTGCGACCGGATATCTGTTCCACGTGTGATGTGATTAGGAACATCTGATGGTTCTGATTCAATTGACTTAATAAGGTCCACCAAATAAATGGTCAGATGCTTCTGATTATTGTGTGATTTTCTAGCATATTTTTTTTTTTTTTGGTTAACACTTCATGTACTTTTAATATATAATAGATATATAAATTTGCTGGAGACACAAGCAAGGACATCGAGCCGAGAATAAAAGCCACCGATTTGCAGTACAATGGCTGTTGGAGAAGGACCATGACCCCCTAATGCACGATGTATAGCCACTACCATGTACTGGTCAATGCTCCCCTGTGTCCACTTAGGAGGTCTATTCGATCTTTGATCTGTGGAAGGATTGGCCTTGGTCAGGTGGCGCAAACAATGCTATTGGTGTCAACGGTGGTGGAGGAGGTGTCGGTGATGGTCACAGACACCCACGAGTTCATGCCCTACGAAGGCGATAATGTCACGGGGAACTTCATAGTCGTCGTCGTCCCTGGTATTTTCTGGTCCTCCTTTGACCATCCGGCATCAACATGGTACAATGATCATCTTCCTAGGCTCTTGATTTATGTTTGAATTGTTTTAGTTGGGATATGGGAGATTGATTGGGGGTCAAGTGGAATTGGGAACTCCTTGTGGGATTTGTGGTTTGTCGGACATTGTTGGGCGCAAATATATACACGTTCTTAAGCATAAATAGTCACGCATTTTCAAGTTTAGTACAGATGTCATTTGCATTTTCAAATTCAATACAGATGTCATTCTTACACGAAAAATGTATCTTAATATAAACCAGTTCTGTAGTGATTCCTTTTAAACTTCAGTTACATTTGGTCATGAGGTTTTTCTGTCTTGTGCCATGAGACTGTAGCTATTCTTCCCGGAGAGCTTGCAGGCCTTACTAATGTTATGGTATATATGCTTCAGTTCAGCATACAATCTTCCATTATGTTGATCTTTGAACTTGTCTCTTGTTCATTCAGTTATAAAAACTTCCATCAAATATTTTACTCCCTTTGTCAGAAAATAAGTTACTCGACTTGTTGGTTTTGAGAGCATGTGGTTGCTTGGGCCGTTTCCTGCTAGATGTGATCCATCCGTCAGTGTGTTCCCGGTTTGTTGTTGTTGGGACATTGTAGTTGCTCGGGCTGTGTCCTGCGGGCTGGGGTCTACATGCCTTCGTGTCGCCGCCTCCGCCTATGGAATTGAGGTCACATGGTTGCTTGACATGTGGGCCTTTGGGTTGGCCCTACATGGTGTTGTCTTACTGTTTTCCCTGTGGACCTGACTGTCTAAGTGTCTTATGTGCGCATGGCGTTTGTGGCCGCATGTGCTCTACATGGAAGGGAAACATGGGCCGCAGGGTCGGCTCGCTGCTGCTTTGATCGTTGCTTCCGCCTTTCCACTGTTCTTCTCACGGTGCGAGTGGTTTTCTTCCATAGTATGGTGGTCTCCTGTTTCCTCGCCTCTTATGGTTCGTCGGTGCGGGAGGTTTCTAGTTGTGGCAGCTTGCATTCTTCGGGGATGTCTGTTCCCTGCTCTGGTAGTTTCCTATTTTCTCTCTGTATTTTCTTTCATCTTGTTGTGGTGCTACGATTATGGTTTGCGGGGCGTGTTCACTGGATGGGCGTGTCCTGCTGTTGTTAGTCCGTTGTGCGTGTGTCGTTATTGGTTCAATGATTGCGGCGTCTTGGTGACCGTCATTTAGGGGTGCTCTGAATTTTTGGTGTTTCTCATACGGCAGGTTTGGTGTGGTGTGCCTAGGGTGCTGCATACCCCCACGCTAGTCTCTTCCCCGTACTGTGACCAAGCCCAATCCACAACCAACCCAAAACAATAATCAAACAAGCACCTCTGTCATAGAACTTAAACGCCATTAGTGGAGGGTCCGTAAAGACTACCCGGCCATTGAGGCCACACTCACCGCGCCCACACTGGATGGTCGTTGGATGTGGCAGGTTCCACTCCCGCATGGTTTGTGGCCGTTCGATGCGACAACTTGGCTTCTTACTTTTTCTTCTTCCTCGTCTATCCATGACGCATGGGTCCTCCTCGCTCGGCAGCCGCCACCGCGTCCTCTCCTTCCCAACCCAGCCGAGCGACCCCTCCTTCCCAATGGCGGCACCAGCAGCAGCTCTACCCGCCGCTGCCGCTTTCCCCCTCGCTTGATCCCTTTCCCCTCCCCCGCTTCTTCTTCTTCGTCGTCACCGTACCCCTCTTCCTGCTCCCCTTCACATGCTCGTCCATTCCGCCACCCCGCGCCGCCGCCGTCGCATTGGATGGCAATGGATCAGGTAACCGGTGCGGCACGGAGCGATCTGGTTCCATTCGATTTGACTTTCTGTCTCGTTTTCTCACGCTCGTACCTTACGTGTTTGTGTTTTTGTGCTTGTGTGTACACCAATATACAGGAGGAGAAGACCGGGAGTGCACGTACGGGGTGGTGTACAGGGCGCGGGACAAGGTCACCAACAAGACGATCGCGCTTAAGAAGATCCGCCTCGACCAGGAGGACGAGGGCGTCCCCTCCACCGCCATCCGCGAGATCTCGCTCCTCAAGGAGATGCAGCACGGCAACATCGTCAAATGAGCCCACTCCCCACTCCTCCCCCTGCATTTGACTTTGCTGCTCACCTACTCCCGATTTACTACCAAGTTGTATTGATTAGCCGAAGTAGCTCGGACTGATAGATTGATTGACTGAGGTGGGCATTAAGCACAGACGGATGGGCTCTGCTCTTATGCAACAGTAACCATGCCGGATTTAGAACCGGTTGCACCCTCAAAATAAAAAAA
Source organism: Avena eriantha (assembly GCA_910589775.1). Taxonomy (NCBI): domain Eukaryota; kingdom Viridiplantae; phylum Streptophyta; class Magnoliopsida; order Poales; family Poaceae; genus Avena; species Avena eriantha. The sequence goes on along the minus strand of OU342741.1, from coordinate 451,066,581 downwards.
CACCCTAAAAAAGAACCGGTTGATGGTGCCATGTTAATGTCGTTACATTTGTGGAGAATGCGATGGTTTGAGAAGCTCTCTATGCATTTGCTTGCAGGCTACATGATGTTGTCCACAGCGAGAAGCGCATATGGCTTGTCTTTGAGTACCTGGATCTGGACCTCAAGAAGTTCATGGATTCTTGTCCAGAGTTTGCGAAGAGTCCTGCTTTGATCAAGGTGAGCAATGTGAAATTAATAAATGCGAGCTACTGTGAGTTGCTTCTATTGCTTTCCTTGTGTGGCTAGACCTTGAAGCGATCGCTTGAGCTTGTCTTGATCGATGACTCTGTATGAGTGTATGTGTCGTACAACTCAACTCGGTAGTGTTGGGAAGAGCTTGTGACAGAATGGTGGGAGTGTTGAGTAGCATAAGTAATGTTAACGAGGAATAGCTCTTGGTTGTAGACTTGTAGTAGACCACATTTTCAGTTTCGGTGCCTTCTCATTTCGTGTAAAAGAATGTTTAACTCTCGTATGATGTACTCCTTCCACCCAGAAATAAGTGACTTGCTTTTGTCTAAATTCGCATGTATTTAGACATGTTTTAGTGTATAGATCCATACGAATCTAGACAAACTCAAGTCACTTATTTCTGGACTGAGAGAGTACAATCATTTAGGACTAAAACAGGTGGAACCCACATTACATCCCGTGCCCTCCATATATGGTGTATCACTTTTTCTGTCACTCTGTTTTATATGGTAGGACAGTGCCAGTTTGTTGGTCACTAGGGCTACACTTAGCGTAAACCCGTATGCACAGCTGGGGAAAATACCCATGTCGGTATTGCCATGTGCGCTTATTCACTGTTGAACCCGATATTTATGATATATGTACATGTGGTGTTTGGGCATAGAGTGCTCTCGGACATATATGTTTGTTTACTTCAGAGATACTGTATACTTGCGTTGTTATGGTAAGATTAGATTTTTCTTAGTTTGGAACTAGCTACTAAATTCCTGTCGCAACGGATGCTAAAATGTATAGTTTGAAAACATACCTGTATACGCTATACAGATGCAATGTTTATATTGGAAATATAGTTATATTTCTTTAAGAAATGTAAAAACATCCTCACTGTTATAAAATGGGCCCAGCGAAATAAACGATGTAATCTTTCTCTATTTTATGTGCTCAATGTGCAATTTTGAACATCCCAAAGCAAACGTTGTATAGTTCTTTTTAGCCCTGTTTGAATAATGTTGGTAAACGAGTCAGTAACATAGATATACTATAGGAACAGTTAACCAGTATTGCTTTTTAAGACCGCCTTGGGTTCTGGTACTGAACACGATAGCTGGCCAACAGAGGCTATCTCCTCAAATTAGACGCACTGTACAACACTCTTTTACTCTACAGTAACTCCTGTAAATCACTGTTAGTGGTAGCTTTGTTGCTCTAAATGATTGGCAGTGTGGTACCACCACCATCACCCGAGCGCTGTATGATCCCCATGTGGGCACCGTTTCTGTCATGTTTGTCGCTTTTGTGTAAGTGTAATTATTTACTACACACAGAACTGGCATTATTTCCTTCTGACAGCCATGGTCTATGCTAGTGGGCCTCCTAATCCACGGACCACGGTATCCCGTACGATAGATGCTTCTAGGTGCCCCATTCGCTAGGACCAGCTTGCGTTCAAGGTCGCCTCAAGCTTGTTTATATTTGTAAATCTTTGTACTCTCTCTGATCTATAATAAGTATTGTTGATTTAGACAAGATCTGAGGGAGTATAGTAGCTTTAATACACACGGCTTTGCTAATTTGAAATCGAATGAGATTTATCTAATAGTCTCCGTTGAGTTTTTTTGTTGAAATATACGACTTCAATTTAGTGAGAAAGTGCAAACTACACATTTCACACGGACGTTCTTACTTTCTTGAATCGACCGATACTTCAAAAGAAACTCGAGTTGGCCAAACCCGTTTCATATGTTTTTTTCTTGAAATATAGTTGTAATCATTTTCTCTACGAATATATGGTATTCCGTACTTTTTACAGTTTTTAGAATTTATTATGAATCGTAAACATGACACGAAAAATAAAGAAGATGGTAGATCATGGACAATTTTTCTTAGCTTTACTAATATAGTGTCACTGATTGTAATCAGCGACAATTATTATGGACGTAGGGATAATTCATTTGAACAAGGTGTTTGTAACATAGAATTCAACACTTTACAATACTTAGTATAATACGTGATTAGATCATTGAAAAAGTTAGCCGAGAGACGATATTTTGGTAACATGGTTCAGCGATCAACGTCTACGACATCCGTAGGGTATGCTTAACATGCACTTCTCCCCTTGTAATATCAGAGTACCATCGATGATAACCCCGCCGAAATCAACAGACACATCGTGATCAACCACGCCACACCGGTCTAGTGCCCATACCACGGTCGTCGACCATCCTCCAATACAATATTGTGTCTAACCTAACAGCATCTGTCTACTCAAATTTGGCTACTCCCGACATCGTCTTATATACTAGGTTAGGTTACAAGTGTGCAACATCTAACCTACTTTGTAATCCAAATCCCAATATAGGCTATACACATATTGGATACAACTTATATTCCTAAACTCAAGAAGGCAGTCTTGAGATATTTCTTGAAACGAGTTGCTCTTCACAAATTCATATTCGTGCGACGTGTCCACAGGTGTGCCAACAAAGTGCACTAGGTACAAAACGTGTTGAACAAAGCCAACAAAGTGCACTAGGTCCACCTTTAGCCCCGGTGCTAGCCACGAACCGGGGCTAAAGGTCTGGCTATATCTTCTTCCCCTGCCCGAGCCACCATTCAAGCTGGTGGCTCTCTCCTCTCTCTCTTTCTTGCTTCAAGCTCGAGTTCATGCCTTTTTTTCCTCAAGATTTGTCTATATTTTGTGGTGCCCCATCTATTCAAAGGTTCTAAAAGGTGAGCAACTTTATCCTTTGAACTCTCATTGCTATATTAGCTCATTTCATGCTCTATCTTGTAGATGGATTTATGGATTTAGTTTGGTAATAATTTTTGCGATGACAGCATGAGATCGATGTTTAGATTATATCTATCTTGTATTAATGTAAGGAACTCTAAGGTAAACATCACAATATGTGGATTCTATCTATATATATCTTGTTTTGGCACATAGTCTCGAAATTTGATTTTAGAAGCACACACATGCATGAGTTCATCATTCTAACTAGCTAGCTGGGCAAAATATCCTTCTTCGTCAACCTGTGTTTAACAAACTGAAAAAATTGTAACAAAGATAGGGTTAATTCATAAAAGCTTGATAAGAAGACATCACAGTACATCTTCGAGAAGCTCCTCTATGGCGAGCTCCTCGAAGATGTCGGAGGATAGGATCCTAAGACATCTTCGAGAGAAGCTCCGCCGTAATGGTGTCCCTCTGGCACCATCTTGGAGTTAATAACTTCTCTAGCTATAGATTAATACGCCGGGTAACTAAAACAATTCACATATTAGGGAGTGCCTCTATGGCGAGCTACTCGAAGATGTCTAAGGACGGGATCCTAAGACATCTTCGAGAAGCTCTGCCATAGTGGTGTCCCTGCTCTCGCACACCATCTTTCAGTTTATATCTTCTCTAGCTAGATCAGTATGCTGGTGGAGCTAACTAATTTCACATATTAGAGAGTGCCTCTACGGCGAGCTCCTCGAAGATGTCTGAGGACGAGGTCCTAATACATCTTCGAGAAGATTCGAGAAGCTCCGTCGTAGTGGTGCCACTGGTCTCGCACACCATCTTGCAGTTCTTCACAAGGATGCATACCTATTTCTAGATTAAGCAACACAACATAGTGCCGGGCACTGATGACATAATGTCGACACACTCATTCTGGCATAGTGCTGCCACCAACCCAAAATAGTGTCGTCATTTAATTTACTGTCTTAGTGCTGCCCACTGAGGACATAGTGTCGACATGTTATCTCCACATCCACATTTACTCCCGGTTGGTGCCTCCAACCGGGACTAAAGGTTCATTATATCTTTAGTCTCGGTTGCTGGTTTTAATTTTGTTTTTTAGATTAGTACTAGTTAATTATGATTATGCTGCCACCCATCTAAAATAGTGTCGTCATTTAATTTACTGGCTTAGTGGTACCCACTGAGGACATAGTGTCGACATCTTGTCTCCACATCCACATTTAGTCCCGATTGGTGCCTCCAACCAGGACTAAAGGTTCATCATATCTTTAGTCCCGATTGCTGGTTTTAATTTTGTTTTTTAGATTAGTACTAATTAATTATGATTATGCTGCCATCCACCCAAAATAGTGTCGTCATTTAATTTACTGGCTTAGTGCTGCCCACTTAGGACATTGTGTCGACATGTTGTCTCCACATCCACATTTAGTCCCGGTTGGTGCCTCCAACCGGGACTAAATGTTCATCATATCTTTAGTCCCGGTTGCTGGCTTTAATTTTGTTTTTTACATTAGTACTAATTAATTATGATTATGTTTGACGTACTTAATTAATTATATAATGCAGATGAGCCAGCAATGGATGTACGCTGACCAACTCTCTAACGAGTTCATTAAAGGCGTGCATTCTTTTCTCCTTGTGGCTGAGGCAAACAAGCGGAATGGTTTTATGTCTTGTCCATGTGGTGTCTGTCGGAATCATAAGGAATACTCTTCCTCAAGAGTCCTTCACAACCACTTGTTTTGGTCCGGTTTCATGACCGGCTATAATTGTTGGACCAAGCCCGAGAAAGAGGGGTTATGATGGAAGACAGTGAAGAACAAGATAATGACAACGACTACCCTGAATACGATGGTACTACAATGGAAGACATTGATGAATAAAAAGATGAAGAACGGGCATCAGATCTGCCCGATGATGATCTTAGGCGGGCCATTGCTGATGCCCAGGAAGAATGCGTAACTGAAAGGGAGAGGTTGAAGTTCAAGAAGATGTTAGAGGATCACAACAAATTGTTGTATCCAAATTGTGAAGATGGGCTCAAAAAACTGGGTAGCACACTGGAATTGCTGCAATGGAAGGCAGAGAACAGTGTGCCTGATAAAGGATTTGAAAAGTTGCTGAAAATAATAAAGAAGTTGCTTCCAAAGAATAACGAACTGCCCGCCAGTACCTACGAAGCAAAGAAGGTTGTCTGCCCTCTAGGATTAGAGGTTCAGAAGATACATGCATGCATTAATGACTGCATCCTCAACCGCGGCGAGGAGTACGAGAAGTTGGATGCATGCCCAGTATGCACTGCATTGTAGTATAAGATAAGACGAGATGACCCTAGTGATATTGAGGGCGAGCGCCGCATGAAGAGGGTTCCTGCCAAGGTGATGTGGTATGCTCCTATAATACCATGGTTGAAACGTTTATTCAGGAACAAAGAGCATGCCAAGTTGTTGCGATGGCACATGGAAGACCATAAGAAAGACGAGATGTTGAGACATCCCGCTGATGGGTCGTAGTGGAGAAAAATCGAGAGAGAGTTTCCGGACTTTGCAGGTGGTGCAAGGAACTTATGGTTTGGTCTAAGTACAGATGGCATGAATCCTTTTGGGGAGCATAGCTGCAGTCATAGCACCTGGCATGTGACTCTGTGTATCTATAACCTTCCTCCTTGGTTGTGCATGAAGCGGAAGTTCATTATGGTGCCAGTGCTCATCCAAGGCCTGAAGCAACCCGGCAACGATATTGATATGTACCTAAGGCCATTAGTTGAAGAACTCTTACAGTTGTGGTACGGACAAGGTGTACGTGTGTGGGATGAGAACAAGCAGGAGAAATTTGACCTGCGAGCGTTGTTGTTCATAACAATCAATGATTGGTCTGCTCTTAGTAACATTTTAGGACAGACAAACAAGGAATACAATGCATGCACACACTGTTTAAACAAGACTGAAAGTATATATTTGGATAAATGTAAGAAGAATGTGTACCCGGGGAATCGTCGTTTTCTTCCGCCCACGCACATCCTAAGAAAGAAAGGTAAGCATTTCAATGGTGAGGCAGACAGCCGGTGTAAGCCTATCCGCCGTACTGGTGATGATGTATTTGATATGGTGAAGGATTTAAAAGTAATCTTTGGAAAGGGTCCTGGTAGACAATCTGTTCCGAAGGACGATGTCGGACACGCACCCATGTGGAAAAAGAAATTTATATTTTGGGAGCTACCCTATTGGAAAGTCCTAGAGGTCCGCTCTGCAATTAACGTGATGCACCTGACGAAGAATCTTTGTGTGATGCTGCTAGGCTTCTTGGGCGTGTATGGGAAGAGCAAAGATACACCTGAAGCACGGCAGGACCAACAACGTATAAAAGACCAAGACGACATGCATCCGGAGCTGTTTGAAGGTACTGCTAGCTACGCTCTTACCAAAGAAGAGATGGAAATATTTTTTGAAGTCCTTTACAGTATCAAGGTCCCGTCTAGTTTCTCGTCGAACATAAAAGGAATAATAAATATGGCAGAGAAAAAATTTCAATACCTAAAGTCTCATGACTGCCACGTGCTTATGACCCAGCTGCTTCCGATTGCATTGAGGGACTCCTGCCGGAAAATGTTCGAGTACCCATTGTGATGCTATGTGCGTTTCTCAATGCAATTTCTCAGAAGGTAATCAGTCTAGATAGTCTACTAAGGTTACAGAAAGATGTGGTCCAATGTCTTGTCAGCTTCGAGTTGGTGTTGCCACCATCCTTCTTCAATATTATGACTCACCTCCTAGTTCACCTAGTCGACGAGATTAACATTCTTGATCCTGTATTTCTACACAATATGTTCCCCTTTGAGAGGTTCATGGGAGTGTTAAAGAAATATGTTCATAACCGTGCTAGGCCAGAAGGAAGCATCTCAAAGGGATATGGAACAGAGGAGGTCATTGAGTTTTGTGTTGACTTTATTCCTGACCTTAAGCCCATCGGTGTTCCTGAATCATGGCATGAGGGTAGACTTAATGGAAAAGGCATGCTAGGAAAGAAAGCAAGGATATGTATGAACATACATTCTCTCACTAAAGCACACTACACAGTTCTGCAAAGTTCCACCTTGGTGGCTCCATATATCGAGGAACACAAGAATATTGTACACTCCAACAATCCGGGGAAGCCTGATCCTAGATTAGAGATGAACATATGAGGACTTTCGGCGGTTGGTTGCAGACACATCTCATGAATGACATAAATGTTGGAGAGCAGTTGTACTTGTTGGCCAGGTCACCATCTTCGACTATATTGACTTTCCAAGGGTACGAGATAAATGTGAATACATTTTACACGATCGCCCAAGATAAAAAGAGCACCAATCAAAACAGTGGTGTCCGATTTGATGCAACAGACGAGAATGGGCAAAAGGATACATATTATGGTTACATATAGGAGATATGGGAACTTGACTATGGACCTTTTTTTAAGGTTCCTTTCTTTCGGTGCAAATGGGTCAAGCTGACAGGAGGCGGGGTTGAGGTAGACAAGAAATACGGAATGACAACCGTGGATCTCAACAACCTTGCGTATAGAAATGAACCATTTGTCCTAGCCAATGATGTGGCTCAGGTTTTTTATGTGAAGTACATGTCTACCAAACCGAGAAAAAGGAAAGATAAGCAAAAGAATACAGCATCCGATGAGCCAAAGCGCCATATAGTTCTTTCAGGAAAAAGAAACATCGTGGGGGTGGAGGATAAGACAGACATGTCAGAAGATTATGATAAGTTTCATGAAATTCTGCCCTTCGCTGTGAAGGATGACCCAAGCATCCCGTTAAGTAAGGAAGATGCTCCATGGTTACGGATTAGAAGAAAACCCTAACATGTGTGGATGATGGTTATGTACAATATTATTAAACCTTTATTTTTAATGATCTTCTTATATGTATATGGATATGAACTATCTCGAGCTCAATAGGTAGTATTGCAACTTGTCGTGGCCAGACATTTATTAATATTAAAATGTAAAAAATAGTCATAATCATATCTAGGCATGTAGTACACAGCTTCAGGGTCATCTTCGGAATCGTCATCATCATCGTCGTCGCTCGTAGCACGCGGATGGATCCTCAGCCCTTCCTCGTAGCACGCGGATGGATCCTCCGGCCTCGGATTCACGACGCGCGGGGGAGGGGGCTCCCGGATGATGACCCCAGTACGCCCTAGGCCTTCACCACCACCATTCTTGTGGCTATGCCGCTGGTGAAAGTGCGGGTACCTCAGGCGATGATGGTCTCCCATGGCGATGTAGTGCATCACGCCGGCGATAGTCCGGTTCACCCACCACAGGCGGCGACCAGCCTCATTGTGGTTCACTGGGGGTGGGCCGTCACCCTCGTACCTGGCAAGCTCCCTTTCCCGCCGGTTTGCGAAGAAGGCATTCCAGGTGTCGAGGTTGTCGGGATCCCAATGGGGATCCATCCGCTGCTCCGGCGTGAGCTCGAGGTAGAAGTGGTTCGAGATGGCCGTCTGGCGGGCCGAACCTTGAGGCACAGGAGGAACAGGAACCCCTCTAGCGCTCAGCATCCAGCCAGCGGGCAGCCGGTACCCCGGCGGGCATGGGTAGCTGGAGGCGCACAGCGCCTCGGGCGTCCGAAAGGCCCAGTAAGCGGTGTCCATTGTTGTGAGAGAGAAGGTGTGGATGTGTGGATGGACATGGTGGTCGGCCTAGATATAGAGGGACATGGCGGGAAAACATGGCGAGAAGCGGGGGAAATGGCGCAAGAACATGGCGGGAAAACATGGCGAGAAGCGGGGGAAATGGCGGGAAGCGGGGGAAATGGCGGAAAAATATGTTTTAGTCCTAGTTACTAGTTTTAGTAATAAATATTATATTTCTAATGAGTCTATTATTTTTTGTGAATATTTTGGTATATTATATGTATTTTTCTGTTTTTAAATAATAAACTATATTTTTCCAACATTTGTACTAAATATAATACTTGTTAAACAATAGATAATTTCATTTAAGTTGTATAATAATGTATGATAATAGATTTAAATTATAGATCTTCTTTTTCTACAAAATTTAATATATAATACATAATTTTCTGAAAACTATAAACCATTTTGGTTTTGGCGCCAAAAATAACCTTTAGCCCCGGTTTGTAATACAAACCGGGGCTAAAGGGGATGTGGCGCGCGGGAAGAGCGGCGGGCTGAAAACACCTTTAGCCCCGGGTTGTAATACAAACCGGGACTAAGGGGGGGGGTATAAATAGCCCACCCCCACCCCGGGTCGTGTCAGGACCCGGAGAGCCCCAGATCACCTTCTTTCCCTGGATCGTCCACGCCGTCCGTCGCGCCGCCGCCCGCGCCCGTGAGAAGAGCCCCGCGCCGCCCCGCCGCCCCGCCGCCCTGTCTCCGCCATGCTCCGCGTCTCCGCGCCGCGCCGCCCTGCCGCGAGCCGCCGCGCTGCCGCGCCGCCGCGACGCACCTTCTCCGCCCCGTGCCGTCTCCGCCCCCGCACCGCCTCGCCATCTTCAGGTGATTGCCGTTAGTATTGGTTAATTAGGGTTGGTTAATTAGGGTTAGTTTTGGTTAGTATTAGTTTTAGTGTTAGTGTTAGTGTTGTAAATTAGTAGTATTAGTATTTTGGTTAGTGTTAGTTAGTAGTATTAGTATTTTAGTTAGTGTTAATTAGTAGTATTAGTATTTTAGTTAGTGTTAATTGTATTAGTATTTAGTTAGTGATATTGTTAGTGTTAGTGTTATTAGTAGTATTAGTATTTAGTTAGTGTTAGTATTAGTGTTATTAGTAGTATTAGTATTTAGTTAGTGTTAGTGTTAGTGTTAGTAGTATTAGTATTTAGATAGTATTAGTAGTATTAGTATTTTGGTTAGTTAGTGTTAGTACTATTAGTATTTAGTTGTGTTAGTAGTATTAGTATTTAGTTAGTGTTAGTAGTATTAGTATTTAGTTAGTATTAATATTAGTATTTATCTAGGTTTAGTTAGGGTTAGTTAGAATATTTAGTTAATTAGGTTTAGTTTAGTTAGTGTTAGTAGTATTAGTATTTAGGTAGTATTAATATTAGTATTTATCTAGGGTTAGTTAGGGTTAGTTAGAATACTTAGTTAATTAGGTTTAGTTTAGTTAGTGTTAGGTTTAGGGTTAGTGTTATTAGGGCAATACTTAATGATTTAGTTAGTGTTTATGTTTTATGATTGCTTATTGCTATTATTTAGTTATGCCGCGTCCAACTCGTCCGAGCCTACTGGACTCCATCGAGGATGTCCGAGTCTGAGCTCCTCTAGGTTAGCACTGGGAGGTGCTACCTGTCGGGACTCGTACCTTGATGAAGAATCCGGGTATCATTGTCGACCCGGAGCTTCTTTGGTGGCGTCCACAAGGTCCAGAAGCGGTGCAGAGGGAGCCAGCCCCTGAGGAGGTGGTACGTCATCGTATTAGGGAGGAGGACGAGAATGTACGACGATACATGTATCTTTTGGAGACTAAGTTCTCCAATATCTGGCAGGTTCACGGATCTCACTCGAGCTATTCTCCGGTGATGGTTCCTCTTCTCTGGCTGCAGAGCTCCCGTAGCACAGAACGCGGCAGCCGCGTTCGCTAGTTTGATATGAGCGAGGTGTATTAATAATGTACTTTATCTTATATTATTGTACTTTTATCTTAATCACTAAGTACTGTATCCGAGTTGTCGCAATTGTAATATTCTTTTACTTAATGCAATATTCTTTTTCTGTATTAGTTAAGCTATGGACGGTAGACAAAATGAAGAGGAGCTTCTCAACATGATAGATGAGGATACTGGGGGGTCTTATTACGATGGCTCCGAATATCTTAATTTGCCTGGAGGAGACGATGGTATAGAAGATAGTGGAGACGATGGTGCTGACCATGGTGGAGTCCATGGTGAAGACACCATAATAATAACAAACTCCGTCAAGGTATATAAAGACTCTATCGATCGTACACTAGTATAGATGCACTAATTGATTCGTATATATGTACTGACGAATGTTTCTTCTCTTAGACCTCCGCTTCCGGCCAATCTTCTACAAGGACAAGAGGCCCGACACACAAGTTGCCCGCTGATGTCCGTTTCAGCATTGACTTAGTCTCTCCGCAGGGTCAACCGTTGGAGCCCAAAGAATCTGCGAATGCATTTACAAGTCAATGCAGAGTGATTGTTAGAGACACCATCCCGATCACCACGCGAAATTGGAACAAGCCATGAAAGAAAAAGGATTCAGCTGGGGATAGTTTTGTAGATGACAAAGCGAGAGATACGATGTGGAATTATCTCATGACACATTTCACCCTACCAGTCTTCGAGACTGATGAGCTCACACAGCAGATGACGAGGAAAGTCAACCACTTTGCTCTTAAGAAGATGGCCGAACTATTCAAGAAATGGAAAAAAAGATTGTACCACAAGTATGTCTTGAAGAAAAAAACTCCTCCATTCACTGGCCCACTAGAGTTGCAACAGGATAACTAGGCCGCATTTGTGGAATACAAGATCTTAGCACCAGCTAAGGCAATGTCAGCAAAGAATAAGTTAAATGCAGCCAAAAAGAAATATCACCATCATATGGGCACAGGTGGCTACAGGAGTACCATACCTAAGAGGGATAAAGCTTAGGCTGACCTAGAGGCTAAAGGGGTCACTCCAGCTACGTCTTGTTGGCCCAGGAGGTCAAGAAATTGGGTACTCGGGCATGGGGCATCGTTAGACCCAGAAACAGGCGAGATTGTTGCAGCCGAAGAAATTTTTTCACCCAAGAATGAACTTATTGAAGTGATAAAAGAGATTGAAGAGTGAACGTTTGTTCCCGACAGAGAGAACGATGAGCTGACAAAGGCTCTCGAGAATCCTGAAAAGGCTAGACGAACAAGAGGGTTCGGACCTTCTTATCCATGGGTTATCGGATTTCCCGAGCACCTTGACACGCACAGAAGCCGATCGAGAAAAACAAAGTGGCAAAAAGAGGAGGATACAGAGCGGTTCACGAGGTTTGAAGCCATGCTGCAGGAGCATCGCCAATAGCTTAATGAACTTAAAGGACTCCGACGGCAAGATCCTGCACCAGACAGTACGGTCTGCCCATCGCAATGGAAAAGCAGCGTGACTTCCACGGAGGGCCACGGTAATGATACAACGATGGATGTGTACCCCGTGGATGCAATTAAGGAGAAGACTAGTTGTGAGCAGCATGTTGAACTGAAGAATATATCCATGAAGGTGGCGGTTGACTTTGCTTTACCTTCTGCACCGGGAGTGACCTACCATTGCAATCCGATTCCAGCTGGCTATGCTCGTGTCGGTGTGGATGAAATTCAACCTATGTGTCAGTCACTACAGCTTGACATCCCTGGAGGTGAAGGGGAAACGACACTGGGAGAAGTCACGAGTGACTTCATTCTTTGGAAAAAAGAATACATCAAGTTTCCAGGCTCGACACCAAGGCCACCTTCTCCACCAAGAAACAATCCATCACCTCCAAGGCAACCGTCTCCTCCCAGTAAAAGTCCACCTCCAAGTCCACCTCCAAGTGCACCGTCTCCTCCCAGTAAAAGTCCACCACCTCCAAATCCAATCCATGACCCCAACACGAGTCCATCTCAATCTACGCAGCCGCCTCCACCCACTAAGGGCCAAAAGCGGAAGAATATCATCGCTCCGTCGAGCGATAACCAACGCCCAAAGCGACAGTTGTCGCCCCTCCCAAGAGTACCGCCAGTTCCTCCCAAGAGGGCTTACGACCTGACCGATGAGGAGACCGATGCGGTTGTACGGGCCGAAGTGGATGCTCATTTTAAAAAGAAACAACCTGAGCCAGAGGTCCAAATAAAACCGAAAACCAAGGAGCACTTTAGGAAATTACTGACGCAGCCATCCCAAGCTCAGTTAAATGTGTCAGATGACTATACACGATATCTTCAGAAGACACTGAAACATAAGAGATCAAGCGGTAGAGGAAGCATCACAAAAGAGGTTCCCCAGCAGGGGAACAAGCAAAACAATCAAGTGGTAGCGGAAGCATCAGAACGGACGTCCCCTAGCTGGGGAAATAAGCAAAACAATCGAGTGGTAGTCGAAGAACCAAAAGAGATGTTCCCTAGCTGGGGAAACAAGCAAATCAATTGCTCCCCCCACTCCAGGTGAACATACCCGAACCTCAACTATATGAGGTTGAACCTATAGATCCGGAAACGGCTAAGATATTGGCCGAGCAATGTAATATGTCTATTCATGACATTATTCACGGCGATATGCCTAAGGCTGAGGTAGCATCCAAATTTGTTCACGGGGAGCCTCTGGTCAGTTCTGAGAGGCTTTCGGATATGTCAACACAAATGCGACGATTCCTTGAATGGTACATGAAAGCATCAAAAGAAGAACAATATTGGCTCTTACTAAAAGTTCGAAAATCACATTACTTCACTGAAGACGAGGTTCCTATTGAATTTACAGAATTATTTCAGTTATTCAATATAAAGGAACTCGACAAAACTATCATCAGTTCCTATTGTCTGTAAGTGATTACTTTATTTATGTAATTAGGTCTCTATCTTAGCTTGTTCAATTTATTGCCGGTAAGTATACTCACTATATTCTTTTGTACGCTATATATAATGATGCAGAATAAAGATGCTCGATTGTAAAAGAAATGCTATCAATGGATTTGGGTTCATTGACCCACATCGAGTTCATGGAGCTATACTAAAGGATAAACCACTAGAGACTGAGCATAACTTGTTGCGATTTCTCACGAACCAACATTTCTGTAATGAAATAATATTTCCTTACCACGACGGCAAGTGAGTTCTTGTACACATTAAATTTTGCTTACTCGATGTTCAGTGTAAATGATGAGTTACTGACGTATGTAAACCTTGCGTAGGTACCACTGGATTCTTCTAAGCATTTCAATTGACTTGGGAAGAGTTCACATCATGGACTCACTAAACAAAGACACTGAAAACTACCGCAGCATTATCGATGCGCTCCAAAGGTAATTTCAACCATTATCGCACTATATCGATTTCTTTCGTTCATTTTCTGGGATATCAAGTAGTTATTAACTCATACATTAATTTACTTTGTCGGGTAGGGTTTGGACACGGTTCAAGAACCATGTCCGCGGTCAATGGCGTGAGGAGCTATTTTTTAAATCATTCTCGGTAAGTAGTACGAGCTAAGTCCGCGCATCTATTTAATTATAGTTTATGTGCATTTATCATGCTAGAGTTATTATTTGATTGAATTATATTCTTGTAAAGTGCGTGAGGCAGCCACAGGGGACTAATCTATATGGATTCTACGTGTGTGAGTTCATTCGCATCAGTATTGAGAAGCCCTCGGAAAATGTTCGAGTAAGTAAACAATATATTTACCTTTTACTTTTGTTATAAAAAGTTGTGTTGAGTCTAATTCATACACTCTTCTTTTTATATAGTTGGACGCGATGGGACCGCCTAATAGCAATCCAAGAGGAATTTGCTGGATTTTTTGTCGACGAGGTCATAGACCCACGTGGAGAATACTCTATACGTAGACCCTAAAGCATCCATGTAATGATCTCCATGTAATCAAATAGACATGCTATAGACCCGATTGAGACTCCATGTATACTTGTAAGAGAAATTATATTATATATTGCATCAATGTGTACAAGTACTTTGTAGTAGCATTCTGTATGTATACAAAAACTTGTTTCTAATAAAAACACAGAATGAAAAATAATTGAACATAAAACACAAAATAAAAAATAAAAACACAAAACCCTAAAACCCCATCCCCTGCCGCGGCAGCCAAATGGCCAAAATGCTGCTGCGGCATGGAACCTTTAGTCCCGGTTCATAACACGAACCGGGACTAAATGTCCTGCCACCTAGCGCGCCTCGCAGGGCCACGTGGTTGGACCTCTAGCCCCGGTTCATAACAGAACCGGGGCTAAAGCTTAGACCTTTAGTCCCGTTTTGGCAGTTCCGGTTCGCAATCCGGGAGGCCCTTACGAACCGGGGATAATTGTCTGGTTTCTACTAGTGACATTATAGATCAACCAAATTGTATATAAACATGAAGTTCATGCAACATTACTTTTTATCAAACAGAGTTATAAAGATAGCATGAGTACAATTTTTACACCCTATTTTACAGTTTTTATGCCGTTATTCCTTTGCATATTTGTGTTCTGACTCAAAATGCACTAGCTTCTTCTTGTTGCATTTTGGTATGTGAGTATGTCACTATTTTCTTCTCTCTCCAGTCATATCTCTATCAGACACTCCGTGGTGTTGCTTATTGTCATTCTCATAGAGTTCTTCATTGAGATTTGAAACCTCAGAATTTATTGATAGATCGGCGTACTAATGAGCTGAAGCTTGCAGACTTTGGTTTAGCCAGGGCATTTCAAATTCATGTCCATACATTTAGTCATGAGGTACTTTTCTTCTATTACTCGATTACAAGGTCCTTGAAAACTATTCAGTGACATACCCCTTTTGGCGGGATCTTTATCGAGCGGGTGGAGCCAGAGGAGGACCGCTGCGGTGGCGGGCGGCAGGAGGCGCTGCAGGGTGAGCGGCGGCGGACGGAGCTGGACAAGGGCTGCTGCGGTGGTCGGCAGCAGGAGGCGCTGCAGCCGGTACGCGGTGCACCAGTGTAGTCCCCGGCGCCAGCGTGGTGCGCCGCATCTAGAAGGCCATCCACCGCCGCCTAGAAGCCGGAGGAAGGACCGCTGCGGTGGCGGGCGGCAGGAGGTGCTGCAGGGTGAGCGGCGGCAGACGGAGCTGGACAGGGCTGCTGCGGTGGCAGGCGGCAGGAGGCGCTACAGCCGGGACGCGGCGCACTAGTGTAGTCCCTAGCGCCGGCGCTGGGTGCGCCGCCTCTAGAAGGCCATCCATCGCCGCCTAGAAGGGACCAAGACATCCGACCAACACGGCGCACTTACAGCAGCCAGAATCAACATCAGGGTGGAGCCCCATGTGGGCACAACCGTCAGGAATGAAGGTCAACACCACGGGCGTTCCTTGGGGGAAGATGCTGGCGTCGAGCAGCGGCAAGCACGGCCGATGCAGGGAACATCGCAAGGAGATTCGCCGGCGGCCAGCATCGAGATGGGACGAGCTTCTGGATGCACCTCCCTGGGTGAGCTCCTTCTTCCTATACTTTCCCCCTAATTTAATTTCTATTTCTCCGATGGTTGGCAAATTTTTAGACTAATTTAACTTCTATATGACAGCTATGGTTTGGATGGTCTTGAGAATCCTAAACCAATGAGTAGCAAGATGATGTGTACAATAGCCTTGTTTTTCTGCTATTTTTGGTCGTGGTCAGAACAGATGATGTTTCTCTCTTGTCTCTCTTTTCATGGTAGGAAACATACTCAGCTTGGTTATATGGCTTCATGAATGTAGGGCGTTGTATGGATGGAAGAAAGTGCAGAACATGGTGGCCGAGCCTTCTTTACCCAAAGCTATGAGAGAAGCATCCTTCCATTGTTGTATGGATGGAAGAAGGTGCAGAATAGAGTGGCCCAGTCTTCTCTTACCTAGATCTACGAGGGAAACATCCATCCATGACAACGGCTAAAATCATGTAAGTTTGCTCCGCCTCTACACTTTAATTTTCTCTCTTTTTGTACTCTATTATTGGTGTTGGTCCATGTGCAATATTAATTATCCACCATAGATGTTACCAGCGACTGATCTTCTGTTTGAGTAGATTTGTACAGCGGTTTGGAGTTTTATTTCCATAGATAGATTGATCCAAAAGTAAACTGGTTTGGAGTTTTATTTCCATAGAATGATCCAAAAGTAAACTGGACTATGAATATAATCCGGCCATCAGTTCTATATATGCTTGTGCTTCACAAATTTTAGACAGTATTGTGAATTTGCATATAAAATGACAACTGAGTTCAAAGCATGGATTCAAGCTAGAGACCTCGCTTAATTTGTTTTCATTGTGTTCGCTTACCAGTTTAAAAAACTCCCCATGATTGTTGCAGATTCATTGTAAGGATATGAAGCTTAACTGTGGTGCAAGCTCCCCATGGACAATGAGCGTCCGACGCGGCTCAAGCGACGGCGAGTGTGGTGCACCTGCTGGGACGGGCTGCCGGAATGCCGTGCCCAGCTTGGGAAGAGACACCCATATCGAGCGGCGAGCTCCACTAATATGAGATAGTTTAACTTCCTAATACACCTTTTATAATAAGGAATAATAGCTGGAAAAAGTACATGAATAGGAACGAGAGGTAAACCATGACTGAAGTACTGAATAAGAACCAGAACTAGGTCTGTTAGCTAGAAGAAGAGAAAGAAATAAGGCGAAGAAAGAAGAGGAGGCAAGAAGTGGAAGAAATGTATCACCATTTTTTGTGCGACTCCGATAATACCCATAAAACACTTTTTATTAGTATTATTTATGATGAATAGAAGAGTTGGGAACTTTTGTACTCAAGTTATTGTTCTTTGTCAACTACAGTCTACAAATGTTGTATCTGCATTACTGTGTCGATACATTCAGTTTCTCTGAATTCACATATCATATGAAAATTCTTTTTGTACTGGTTGTTTATTTATCGTTTGTTTATTTATCGTTCAATCATTTGTAAATGAATCTTCTGCCATTCCTTTCACAACATCATATATGCTGGTTATTTGATCTCAGTCCAGTTTAGATGGTTCGCCTCGATGAAATGGCTATTCTATTTAGGCAAGATATTAACCAATTAAATTTGGGACTGACCAATGTTACCGTCATATGGTGATTTTATGTGTTGGGGCTAAAATGAGGTGAAATTTATGTGTTAAGTTATGGCATGGTTTTTGCATTTGCGCCGGTGGGTTAATTGCGTTAGTGGTGCACCGGATCATTTTGGCCGGCTTCCAAACTAACACTTTGTTATATATTTTTATTTTGGTCTTCCAATTAACTTTGATTTCTTTATAGGTATGTTGCCATTATGTAGAGCCTAACATGGATTATTGTTTTCTAGATGCAAGTTAGTCAAATCAACAACTTGTCCTACCACTGTGGCTAAAACATGTTGCCCAAATTTTGTCCCAAGTAGATTGTTTGCGCTCGTCTCGCAACGAATAAGGCCCATTTTGATCAAATAGATCACCTTTAAGACTGCAAGAACAAGTCTTGTTTCCAACAAACAAAAATGTACTCTTTCACATAAGGTCAATCTATCATCTTCAAATGGATTATTTGATCTGCAGACAAAACGGTTTCCAGGTACCGGGATCACTTAGGTTGTCATGCTTTTGGTATATCTGTTAATGTCTGAAGTTTCTATAGTCAATGAATATTGGTCATGGATAACAACATGGATAAAGTTATGGCTACAATATTGTGTCACTATTGGCCTCGGCGCCAGTGAGCACCGGGTCATCTAGTAGCATAAACGATCATGGATGGAGTGACTGAGTGTCTAGAACATTAGAGCATCTCCACTTGTGTTTCCAGCATGCCGTTCCCACGTTTTTTTCGTCCGGACGCCAAAAATTGGCCCAACCGTGTTCTCGGGACGCCGGTTTCGTCCGGATTTGGCCTAAAATACGTCCGGAGATCCTAGGCCGTTCCCGAGGCGTCGGGATCGCGCTGGGAACGCCAAACGAAGCGAATTCGGTGGAAAAAATGATTTCGGCGCGTGGACCCGCCCATGGCAGCGACCGAAGGCCGTTCGTCGTCATCCTTCCGCTTTGGCTCCCACGAAGGACCGCCGGACAGACCGCCGGGAATTAACTGCCCGTCTCGTCGACCACACGTCGGAGTAATGGCGCGCAACCGCCGCCTCGGCTTCCCGCCGTTCCCCTTTTCCCGCCACGCCGCAACACCCCTCACGCCTTCGCTGCCCGAGCTTGGCCTATAAAATACGGCCACATCACTGGATCGCAGCACACTGCCCCCTCCACCCCACACCACCACGAACTCCGGCGAAAAGAAGCACTCGACGAAGAAGAAGATGGCAGAGAGGTTCCCCGGCGACCCCGCGGCGGCGAACGGCTTCGGCGGGCGGACGCTCCAGCCGTGGAAGGCGAGGATGCTCCACGATGCCGGGTACATGGCGCCGTCGGACTTCCCTCGCCCACCCGGGTGGAAGCTCAGAGCCGGCAGCATACCAGTGTCGCTGGTGCCAGAAGTCGACTAGATGGTGGAAGAGATCCAGGACGCCATCGCGGCGATGCCGGACCCCGAGCTCGCCGAGGACCCGGGCAACCTCGCGCACTGGGAGCAGTTCTTCGCTGAGCGCCGGCTCGACGAACTCGCCGCCCACCTCCAGGCGAGCCGTCGAAGCGCAACAACGTGGCGAGCCGCCGCCGTTGGTGGAGCGCGTCGGGACGCACCCTCAACTACTTCCTCGAGCACATCCACGCCGGGGACAACCCCTGGCTAGGCTTCCCGCGTTCGCCGGTACCAGCCCCTCGCCGCGGGCGCCAACCTCCGGCAAACTGGGTGCCCAGGAGGATGGCCAGCCTCACCTCCTCCTCCTCTACGGTGTCGCGCTCGTCCGGGATGGCGCCTGCGCAGTCGCCGCGCTGCAGCGGCGAGTTCTTTCGGCCTCCCAAATGTGAGGCCGACACGCCTAGGAGCTCGTCGCTGAGGACACATGCGTGGGGACTCGTCATCAATGAGCCCCGCACGAGGGCTCCGCTGACCGGCCGGCTTCGCCTTCGCTAGCCGAAGCCGGAGCCCGCGGACTGTGGCATGGCTGTCGACGAGGAATCCTTCGCCATCAAAATGGCGATCGAACGTTCTCTGCACGACGCCGTGCCACCATCGCTAATCCCGGAGCCAAACATCCTCGCCTGGTCCAGGGCGGACTAGGAGCAGGAGGAAGCACACCGCGTTCGCCACCAAGAGGAGGAGGCCGAGCGCCAGGCCAGTGCGCGTCGTGAGCCCGCCTACCAGGGCGCGCCCCTCGTCATCCTCGACGATGACGACGTCGGGCCTTCGTACCAGCCGTGGAGGTATGGCGACGCAGGCCAGGGCAGCTCGCGCCCCCGAAGACACCGAGAAACGACGGCACGGTAGACCCGGACTACACCAACTTCTACCGCAACTTCGGCATGTAGACGGCGTCCACCGGCATCGGCATCGGCATCAACCTTTTTTAGTTTTTTTAGTTTTTTTAGCCTAAGCGAAGTCAGAATTCGGATGCCCACCCGAATTTGACGTAATATGTATGAATCGCACATCTATTAATGAAATCCACCTATATTCATCCAAAATTTGCCGAATTTTGTTAAAATTTGTCCAAACCCGGAAACTCGGCCTGAGAACGTGACTGGAAAACCAGCCGTTCCCAAGGCAAAAACTTTCTTTATCCGGCGTTATTTAGCTCCGGACTTCGGCTTGGGAACGGCCAACGAGTGGAGATGCTCTTAAACAAAACCCAAAAAGAGACAGATAAAGTGGTCCAAAATCGAGCTATACAGGTGGCCACTAGCAGCAATGGGTGCGGAACAGAAAAGGGAAATGCTTACTGCGAGCGTCGGATCTGACGGAAGCCATGGGCACCGCGCCGTACCCCTCCTCCTGTTTCGCCGACTGCGACGTCCTTACACTCGTTGAAATAGCCTTTCGCCCACTTTATAAATAAAACAATCATCCGATACAAGAGTTCGAACAACCGAAAATGGTAGGGCAACAGCTAAAACATGCCCAAAAAAGAAAAGAAATGGAAAGGGCGGCGAATCAACAAAATGAAGGTGACTCTCCACTGTTGTGCCAGCCGAATTTGTGCCGCCACGCTCTAGGCACCCCAAATCGCCCAGTACCAAAACATCACCTTCAGGAAGGGAAGTGACATGGCGACGGCGTTGCTATCCAGCCTAGTACATTGGACATAGGGTTTCCTCCGGCACTCAGAGTAGTGGACTGGGACTATTCGCGACGCCCTCCAAGGAGGAAAGGCGCCACCCGAAGGCATCACGGTGGCGGAGTCGGACAGGCCGACAAGGATTTCTCCCTAACCCTATCCACAAAGAAACTATGTTTGCTTCGAAGCACCATCACCAATCCCGCCATCCACCAGCATGCGCCACCACGATGTTGCTATCACCATCGCCAACGTCTCATCGTAGACAATAGTAAGCAGTCCGCAGGACACAGGCACTAGATCTAGGTCGAGTCGGGGACTGCAGCACTTCAGCCGGAGGGAGGACGCTACGTCCACCACCAAGGGTGGTCAACGACCGGACAAAGCAGCAGGGTCAAACTACGCGGGCCCGACTGGGCCTCGAGGGGCCCGCAAAACCCCGCTGCCTTGATGCAATGGGCCAGTTGTTGTGTCGCCCTCCCCTACCGGAGCCTCGTTACCGCCACCGTCACTAGGATGGCGCCACCGCTGCGAACGCGCCGGCCCGCCGAGGCCCAGATCGGATCCGAGGGGCCTAGATCTGGGCCGCGCGAAAACATATGCCAGCTCGTCGAGCTCGTGTCATGCAGCGTCGCCCCGCTGAGCTCATCGCGCCGCCTCCCACCACCACCCGGAGAAGCTCCGACCCGCTGTTTCCCGAGGTGCACCGCCGCCGCTGAGTAGCACGCCCGACGGGATCCCATGGCAAGAGGAGAGTCACCGCCGCCCGGCCTTCGCCCGGCGACGGGGTTCATGGTGGCTGCCAGATCGGGTTGTGAATGCATTCGCACTGAATCAGTGACCGCGGATCAACCTGATGCTCCTCCTACCGCGGATCAACCTCCCTGAGTATCTCCTCCGGCGCCGCAGTGAGTCAGTGACCGCCTCCCCTGCCCCTCCGCCTTCCCCACGCGGATGTGGCCCTTGAGGGAGCACTTGTACTTGAAGTTGGAGCTGCAGGCGCAGTACCAGAGCTGGCCGCAGTTCTTTTCGTGGGTGCGCCAGTCGCCGTGCACGGCGAAGGCCTAACTGCACTTGCGGCACATGAAAGGGTTGATCCCATGCTTCCGCTTGTAGTGGGTCTGCCGGGTGCGGAAGTCCTTGAGTAGACTGGCGCCATGGATGTGCAGAGGACCGGATGAAGGGGCCGCACGCGGTCGGCCGGAGCCCGAAAGTGCTGGGAGCGACCATGTCCTGCCAGGCTCGCGTCCCCGATCCGAACGGTGGAAGACGGACAGAGGAACTCTAGTGGCCGACCATGTGCTGCACGACTTCAGGGAGGAAGGCCCTCTCCGGGGCGCCGGCGGCGGAGGGCTCAGTCTTTGATGAGGACGTCCTCCTCCGAGTTGGCCCAACCAGTGTGGTCGGCCTGGCGGGACACCTCCACACGGAGGGATTGAGAGCACCTGCCTTCCCGCGGGAAATGCGGCGCTGAAAACGTCGGATTTATACCATTCCCAGTCGTGTTCTCGTATGTGTTTCACGATTTTTTTTAAAATTCGGCCAAAGTTTATTTAAACAGAGCAAATTTTGTACTCCCTCCACCCCAAAATAAGTGACGTGGGTTTGTCTAGATTCGTATGTATCTAGACATGTTTTAGTATATAGATACATCCGAATCTAGATAAACCCAAGTCACTTATTTTGGGACGGAGGGAGTACTAATTTGGACGATGACATTACACTATAGACGAGTTCGTACATATTTGTGGCGAATTCGGACATATACCCGAATTTGGCTAGAAAGAAATAAAAACACCCCTAGTTCATGCAGAGGCGACGGTAGAACACAGTATAGTCGTCGTCGTCGTCGCTCGGCGGCTTGTAGTTCGGTGCCTAGGAGCTGCAACCCTGCCCGGCGTCGGCGTCGCCGCCGCGCCACTGACCCGCCCTCGTCGCAGTCGGAGTCATCGACGAGAGGAGCACTCGACCTGCTCCTATAGGCAACGGAGGCATTCGACCTCCTCCCGCTACTAGTCCGACCGGGACCAGGCGCACGCGGCGCCGCCTAGCATCGGCGGGACATCATTGAGAGACGTCTCCATCGCCATCTCGCGAAGGAAGTCATCCTCGGCATCCAGCGAGACCCACGCTGCCGGCTCCTTCGGCTTGCGCAGACCGATCCCGGGATCCTTCCTCGGCCTGACGAAGCGAAGGTGGCCGCTTAGCGGCGATGCACAACATGCTCGTTGATGACGATCCCATGGGAGCACGTGCGCGGCACCGAGCGCAACAGGGACTCAAGCACCAGCTTCACTGGCTGTAGCATCGACATGCTACACGGAGGGGTGGAGTCGCGCGATGCCGAGCCGGACGAGCGCGAGGCAGACATCGAAAGAGGACGACGACGCGACTGCCATCCTCCTTGGCATCGAGAAGCTTCCCCAACGCCACCAGAACAACGGAGGAGAGCGGAGGGTACCCCAGCCGCGGGCTATTGTCGGCCAAGATGTTCTCGAGGATGGCGGCGAGGGTGTGGCCGGGCGCACTCCACCAGAGACGCCGACCTTCGGCGTTGTTGCACGCCGGCGCTTAGCCTCCGCCCTCGTGGTAGGCGAGCCACCGCTCGCGCCGCTCACAGAAGTAGTTGTCCCAGAACATCTCGTTCTCGGGGAGCTCCACCTGCTCGGGGTCCATGCCGACAATGGCGATATGGATCTCCTCGATCCTTTCGTGCCCTTCCGACACCGGCGGTACGTGTAGCACTCCGGAAAAAAAAATACTAGAAAATCGCTTATTGTATTTTACTTTGTGCATCATCACGATAGCATGCTCATGTAATCATGCCACATTGTATTTGAGAATCATCATCATGGATATGTTTGCCTAAAACTATTTTTCTAAAGCCTATCATTGTTTTCTAAATATCCCCCTTCTTTATTTCAGATCAAAACCCCGGCCTTTCCGGATATTTTGTTTGTCTAAAAGATATTTGAAAAAGTGTTTAAAATAAAAATAAATAAACAAATAAAACTATTTTGTCCCGGGAGGCAGTCAAGCCGGTGAGGCTAGAGGCCCAACCGGGCCAGACTAACGACTACCCGGCCCAAACAAAACCCTACCCCACCTAACCCCCAAACCCTAGAAAACCTACCCTAATCCCCAACTACCTAACCCGCTACCGCCCCAACGCCACCCACCGCATAGAACGCACGCATGTAGCGGCATCCCTCCCTGTCACGAGTCACGACTCACACCCAAAACCTCACACACCACAACGCACGCAAACCACCGCACACAACACAACACACTGGCCCACCCACGCACGGTGGACACGCCCCCACTCCCCACCTTCATCGATCCCATCCTCTCGTCTGCATCATGACCGCGTCCCCGTCCTCGTCTCCACCGCTCCTCGTCTCCCCTAGCACGCCGCGCCGCATGGGATCACCCTCTCCTCCGTCGGCGCCGACCTCCACTGCCTCAGTGCCCTCTCTCGCTCTCATCTCCGGCGCCCCTTCCTCTCTGCTCGTCGCGCGCCAGCACCCCGACCCCGCCGTTGATCTTCCCCAACGCTGTCGTCCTTGTCAGCCTCCTCCGGCCAGAGCGTCGCCGCCCTTGCAACCTCGCCTGTGCTGCTAGCCTCTGCCTCCTCCACGCAAAGCCGCCACCAGGGCCGCCTTCCTCCCACCGCCGGGGTCATTGATTAGTCCAAAATTAAAGCATCTTTACCTTTTGTTTTTGCATAAATAGAGTAGGGATCCTTGTATTTCACCGCGTTTGCACGCGTCATTTTGTTCTTGTTTCAGCAGGATCCCAAATCATTAAGTCCTATATGAACATATCAATTGGAACTATCATATTGTGTAATTATATAATATTTCTAAGTGATAAAAGTTATTTTATGGATTTACCTTCGCACCTGAGAGAATACTAAGCGAGGAGGAGAGGCCAGTACCGATAATGACTGGTGGTACGGGCGGAGCCCGCCCGTACCATCCGCCCGTACGAACTGCCATCGTGACCGCCTCGTCAAATACTTTCTCCTAGTAAAGACGAGAGAGAGATCCAACATTCACAGCCACCAAAAACCATGAAAAACCACATCTGAAAGGGATCTGAAGGAGGAACTTGGCTAGGGCAAAATCCCAGCTGCTTCACGGATCATTGGAGGACAACACAGCATCCCCTTCATCATCAACCATTGCATCTACATTACCACCATTACCCCCATCCTTCATCTATTAGATCTTGTTGTAATTTCATATTCAATTGTGGTTTGCATTAGATCTACCTCCGTACTTTTATCCATTCATTTGATTATGATGATGTTGTTGATTGCTTCCATGAGTGAATAGTTCCCTTGTTCTTGGGGCGATGGAGAAACCCTAGCACTATTATGAATTCGTAATAAAGATGATCTATTCTTGTGTCCATATGACTTGTCCGTCTATGATATAATTATGATTTGTGTTTGTTCTCTCTCTTTAGATGGTATGTGTAGTCGGCCACATATCGTTTTCCCTTGAGACTAAAGGGAGGGAGAAATCCTTTGGACGTTTCTTGGAAGCATACCCGGAATGGCCCCGTGATAGATTGGCGTCGGCTTGTAACCTACACGATCAAAGGAGGATTAAAGAGGGACTCTCTAAGATAATTACGATATCCACGGGGAAAACCTTAATTACGGTGGTTTGTATGGGTGACTTCTCTCAGACATCGCCGTGGTTATTTAAATGTGACCTCACTCTTGGCTTAACAAAGTTGCCTCCTACGAGAACATCTTATTATGGGGCTCTCTCCACACATATCATGACACAAGAAGTATGTTATCTTGATTACATATAACAATAATACTATTCTAGTGGTGTATCCTACATCCCCGAGAATGTTTTAGCCCTATTGAGTTTAACCACGCTTTCATACAAACTTATTACTTGTTTTATTTTACTTGTTTTAATTACTTTTCTACAAACAACTATAAACCTTTCAAACACCTTTTACTTGAGATCAATGGCAGCTTATAAGTATCCTTTGGTAGATAGTAATGAGGGGCATAGAGACCTTTACCAATAGCCTCTGTGGATTTGATATCTTTACTTTGAAACTAGCTACAATTGATCCGTGGACCTGCAGTCATTACTCGTCCTCCTCCCGAGCGCACCGCCCGCAGCCAGATGCAGCGCCGCTAGCGCATGACCCTAGCGGTTCCTCGTGCTCCCTGCCCTTGTCGCCCTCCTTCCTCCGCTCGGGCCGCCACTAGGGGCCCCACACTCGTCGTTGTTGTCTGCCTCGACCCACGAGCCCTGCGAGCCCCACGTGTATCGGTTCCACGCACTCCTCGCCATGCTCCGCGTGCGTGCCTCTCTGTCATGCCCGTGATCGACCATGGACGCCATGTTCAGCAATCTCTTCCTATACCTTAATAACATTCAATTGATGCCCTCGTTTTGGTGTGTTGTTGTGGTATGTTGGCACACAGACGAAGTGTTCACTGGATGGGGCTTAGTGGTGATGATATGACCACAAAGGTGGTCGCGGCCTTGTGAAGATGATGGTGATACATGTTGTCCAAGACGGCCTCTATGTTGTTGTGTGTTGATGGGTTCCACGCCGCAATCATCCGATGACTGTGTCCCTCGTGTTGCCATCAACTAGATCTTCTTCCCGGACCGTGGCCATTTCCTTCACGAAAACCCCAAATATCTCCTTCTCAGAGTCGTTGAACCAAGATCATCGACATGGAACCGGAGATCCTGGACCCGAAGACCCTGAGTCCTCCTTCACGGATCTGATGGCTGAGACCCTAATCTAGGAGTGCGAAG
This sequence comes from Avena eriantha, assembly GCA_910589775.1. NCBI lineage: Eukaryota > Viridiplantae > Streptophyta > Magnoliopsida > Poales > Poaceae > Avena > Avena eriantha. Next base: position 451,039,955 of record OU342741.1, on the reverse strand, counting down.
ACCGATACTTTCGAACCCGAACCCTATCGAAACCTCGGGAACCAAGATCACCGATACCCTAATGTGTGAGCCTTTTCCAGGACCCCTATTTTGATGAATATAATACACCTATTGCATATTAAATTGTAGAACAACAGCATGTTTCCCTTAAGTGGATTACCCAAGGTTTATCGAACTTAGGGAGGAAGTGGTCAAAGGTATCCCTCTCAAGCAACCCTGCAATCAAGATCTTGTGTCCCCAACACACCCAATACACTTGTTAGGTGTATAGGTGCACTAGCTCGGCGAAGAGATAGTGAAATACAAGTGGTATGAATAATTATAAGTGGTAACGGTGCCAGAAAATACTTTGATGGCATGGAAGAGACTAAAGGCAAACTGAATAAAGATGGAAGCAAGCAAATATGTAACAGATCTAGTTGCAAACGGTGTTTCAATGCTTAGAAACAAGGCCTAGGGATCATACTTTCACTAGTAAACACTCTCACATAAATATATTATCTTCATGATACTACCTTGAACTACTCTCTGATTGGATACTCTAATCCATGGTAGGGCTATAACAACACACCTCAAAGTTCGCTTTTCCATCTAGATAACTGATGGCTCAATGCACGGCGCCCAAAAAAGTGCTGGTGCGTGGTTGATGTAGAGCTCGTTGGGAACCCCAAGAGGAAGGTATGATGAGCACAACAACAAGTTTCCCTCAGTTATGAAACCAAGGTTTAATAGAACCAGTAGGAGCAAGGAAACACCCCAAGGTGTTGCTAGCTGAGCCTTGGCAGGGCGCACTACCGGTGCCAGCAACAACGTGGAGACCTCCACAACACAACCACATAACTTTGTCCCCAACTTGCGATGAGGTTGTCAATTACACCGTGTTTTGTGGAAAACAAAGGATTAAACGTATCGAATGGAAAGACGTAAAAGTTTGCAGAAAGTAAACACAAAACAGTAAAAGATTGTAGATTGAATGTAAAAGACAAGGACCGGGATCCATAGTTCACTAGAGGTGGCTCTCCTTAAGATAGATAACATGCTGGGTGAACAAATTACAGCGGGGCAATTGACAAACATCGAGAAAGCAATACATGCATATACTAATCATCTTGACTCCTTTGAGATTCGATTGGGCATTACAACATTATACATAGACCGCCATCCAACTACATCGATGACTAATAATCCACCTTCAGGTTATCATCCGAACCCCCTCCAGTCTTAAGTTGCAAGCAATAGATTATTGCTTTAGAACTGCGTGTAAAGTAAATAATACGATTGTTCTATGAACAAAGGATTGTTGTTTTCTCCCTAGTAGCAACAGCACATCTAGTACCTTAGAGATTTCTGTCACTTCCCCAGATTACTAGAGGCATGAACCCACTATCGAGCATAAATACTAACTCTTGGAGTTGCTAGCATCCCTCCCTGTCACGAGTCACGACTCACACCCAAAACCCCACACACCACAATGCACGCACACCACCGCACACAACACACCACACGGGCCCACCCACGCACGGTGGACATGCCCCCACTCCCCACCTTCATCGATCCCATCCTTTCGTCTGCATCGTGACCACGTCCCCGTCCTCGTCTCTGCCGCTCCTTGTCTCCCCTAGCACGCCGCGCCGCATGGGATCACCCTCTCCTCCATTGGTGCCGACCTCCACCGCCTCAGTGCCCTCTCTCGCTCTCATCTCCGGCGCCCCTTCCTCTCTGCTCGTCGCGCGCCAGTACCCCGACCCCGCCGTTGATCTTCCCCAACGCTGCCGTCCTTGTTAGCCTCCTCCGGCCGAAGCGTCGCCGCCCCTGCAACCTCGCCTGTGCTGTTGGCCTCCGCCTCCTCCATGCAAAGCCGCCACCAGGGCCGCCTTCCTCCCACCGCCGGGGTCATTGATTAGTCCAAAATTGAAGCATTTTTACCTTTTGTTTTTGCATAAATAGAGTAGGGATCTTTGTATTTCACCGCGTTTGCACGTGTCATTTTGTTCTTGTTTCAGCAGGATCCCAAATCATTAAGTCCTATATAAACATATCAATTGGAACTATCATATTGTGTAATTATATAATATTTCTAAGTGATAAAAGTCATTTTATGGATTTACCTTCACACCTGAGAGAATACTAAGCGAGGAGGAGAGGCCAGTACTGATAATGACTGGTGGTACGGGCGGAGCCCGTCCGTACCATCCGCCCGTACGAAGTGCCATCGTGACCGCCTCGTCAAATACTTTCTCCTAGTAAAGACGAGAGAGAGATCCAACATTCACAGCCACCAAAAACCATGAAAAACCACATCTGAAAGGGATCTGAAGGAGGAACTTGGCTAGGGCAAAATCCCAGCTGCTTCATGGATCATTGGAGGACAACACAGCATCCCCTTCATCATCAACCATTGCATCTGCATTACCACCATTACCCCCATCCTTCATCTATTAGATCTTGTTGTAATTTCATATTCAATTGTGGTTTGCATTAGATCTACCTCCTTAGTTTTATCCATTCATTTGATTATGATGATGTTGTTGATTGCTTCCATGAGTGAGTAGTTCCCTTGTTCTTGGGGAGATGGAGAAACCCTAGAACTATTATGAATTCGTAATAAAGATGATCTATTCTTGTGTCCATATGACTTGTCCGTCTATGATATAATTAGATTTGTGTTTGTTCTCTCTCTTTAGATGGTATGTGTAGTCGGCCACATATCGTTTGCCCTCGGTACTAAATGGAGGGAGAAATCCTTTGGACGTGTCTTGGAAGCATACCCGGAATGGCCCCGTGACAGATTGGCGTCGGCTCGTAACCTACACGATCAAAGGAGGATTAAAGAGGGACTCTCTAAGATAATTACGATATCCACAGGGAAACCCTTAATTACGGTGGTTTGTATGGGTGACTGCTCTCAGACATCGCTGTGGTTATTTAAATGTGACCTCACTCTTGGCTTAACAAAGTTGCCTCCTACGAGCCTTGTAGTAAACATCTTATTATGGGGCTCTCTCCACACATATCATGACACAAGAAGTATGTTATCTTGATTACATATAACAATAATACTATTCTAGTGGTGTATCCTACATCCCCGAGAATGTTTTAGCCCTATTGAGTTTAACCACGCTTTCATACAAACTTATTACTTGTTTTAATTACTTTTCTACAAACAACTATAAACCTTTCAAACACCTTTTACTTGAGATCAATGGCAGCTTATAAGCATCCTTTGGTAGATAGTAATGAGGGGCATAGAGACCTTTACCAATAGCTCTCTATGGATTTGATATATTTACTTTGAAACTAGCTACAATTGATCCGTGGACCTGCAGTCATTACTCGCCCTCCTCCCGAGCGCACCGCCCGCAGCCAGATGCAGTGACGCTAGCGCATGACCCTAGCGGTTCCTCGTGCTCCCCGCCCTTGTCGCTCTCCTTCCTCCGCTTGGGCCGCCACTAGGGGCCCCACACTCGTCGTTGTTGTCTGCCTCGACCCACGAGCCCCGTGAGCCCCACGTGTATCGGTCCCACGCACTCCTCGCCATGCTCTGCATGAGTGCCTCTCTGTCATGCCCGTGATCGACCATGGACGCCGTGTTCAGCAATCTCTTCCTAGACCTTAGTAACATTCAATTGATGCCCTCGCTTTGGTGTGTTGTTGTGGTATGTTGGTACACGGACGAAGTGTTCACTGGATGGGGCTTAGTGGTGATGATATGACCACAAAGGTGGTCGCAGGCTTGTGAAGATGATGGTGATACATGTTGTCCAAGACGGCCTCTATGTTGTTGTGTGTTGATGGGTTCCACCCCGCAATCATCCGATGACTGTGTTCCTGGTGTTGCCATCAACTAGATCTTCTTCCCGGATCGCCGCCATTTCCTTCACGAAAACCCAAATATCTCCTTCTCAGAGTCGTTGAACCAAGATCATCGACATGGAACCAGAGATCCTGGACCCGAAGACCCTGAGTCCTCCTTCACGGATCTGATGGCTGAGACCCTGATCTAGGAGTGCGAAGACCGATACTTTCGAACCCGAACCCCGTCGAAACCTCGGGAACCAAGATCACCGATACCCTAATGTGTGACCCCTTTTCCAAGACCCCTATTTTGATGAATATAATACACCTGTTGCATATCAAATTGTAGAAAAACAACAAGTTTTCCCTTAAGTGGATTACCCAAGGTTTATCGAACTCAAGGAGGAAGTGGTCAAAGGTATCCCTCTCAAGCAACCCTGCAATCAAGATACAAGAAGTATCTTGTGTCCCCAACACACCCAATACACTTGTTAAGTGTATAGGTGCACTAGCTCGGCGAAGAGATAGTGAAATACAAGTGGTATGAATAATTATAAGTGGTAACGGTGCCAGAAAATACTTTGATGGCATGGAAGAGACTAAAGGCAAACTGAAATTAAGATGGAAGCAAGCAAATATGTAACAGATCTAGTTGCAAATGGTGTTTCAATGCTTAGAAATAAGGCCTGGGGATCATACTTTCACTAGTAAACACTCTCACATAAATATATTATCTTCATGATACTACCTTGAACTACTCTCTGATTGGACACTCTAATCCATGGTAGGGCTATAACAACACACCTCAAAGTTCGCTTTTCCCATCTAGATAACTGATGGCTCAATGCACGGCGCCCAGAAAAGTGTTGGTGCGTGGTTGATGTAGAGCTCGTTGGGAACCCCAAGAGGAAGGTATGATAAGCACAGAAGCAAGTTTCCCTCAGTTATGAAACCAAGGTTTAATCGAACCAGTAGGAGCAAGGAAACACCCCAAAGGTGTTGCTAGCTGAGCCTTGGCAGGGCGCACTACCGGTGCCAGCAGCAACGTGGAGACCTGCACAACACAACCACATGACTTTGTCCCCAACTTGCGATGAGGTTGTCAATCGCACCGTGTTTTGCGGAAAACAAAGGATTAAACGTATCGAATGGAAAGAAGTATAAGTTTGCAGAAAGTAAACACAAAACAGTAAAAGATTGTAGATTGAATGTAAAAGACAAGGACCGGGATCCATAGTTCACTAGAGGTGGCTCTCCTTAAGATAGATAACATGCTGGGTGAACAAATTACAGCGGGGCAATTGACAAACATCGAGAAAGCAATACATGCATATACTAATCATCTTGACTCCTTTGAGATTCGATTGGGCATTACAACATTGTACATAGACCGCCATCCAACTGCATCTATGACTAATAATCCACCTTCAGGTTATCATCCGAACCCCCTCCAGTATTAAGTTGCAAGCAATAGATTATTGCTTTATGAACTGCGTGTAAAGTACACAATACGATTGTTTTATGAACAAAGGATTGTTGTTTTCTCCCTAGTAGCAACAGCACATCTAGTACCTTAGAGATTTCTGTCACTTCCCCAGATTACTAGAGGCATGAACCCACTATCGAGCATAAATACTAACTCTTGGAGTTGCTAGCATCTACTTGGCCAAGATAGCTACTAACAACGGAAAGCATGCAAGATCAAAAATAACAAAGACATGAGAGAATCAATAATCAATCTGAAATAGCATCTCAATATCCATCGAATCCCCGCAAACACAACATGCAGAATTACAAATAGATGATCTTGATCATGAACGGAGCTCACAAGATCTAGACATGAAAGCACAAAGGAGGAGAACCATCCATCTAGCTACTACATGGATCCGTAGTCCAAGGATGAACTACTCACGCATCACACCGGAGGCTTGCATGGTGATGAAGAAGGCCTCCAGGGTGAATTCCCCTGTCCGGCAGGGTGCCGGGAAGAGCTTCAGATCCCTCCCGATCTAGGGATGGAGATGACGGCGGCTACAAACTCTTTCGTGGATTTTTGATTAGGTACTTAGGGTTTACGTCCCGAGGGCATCTTATAGTCGGAAGGAGAGGCCGAGGGGGTGCCGGGAGCGGCCACACCACCCCCTGGCGCGGGTCAGGCTGGGCCGCGCGGCCAGATGGTGTGGTGGCCCCCTGGCCCTTCTCCATCTCGTATTCTGGCACTTGATGACTTCTGGAAAAATAGGCACTTTGGCTTTTGTCCCGTCCAATTCTGAGAATATTCATTTTCTGACTTTCCTGGAACCAAAAACAGCAGAAAACAGGCAGCTGACACTATGGCTCTTGTTAATAGGTTAGTCCAAGAAATCATATGAAAAGTACTCCAAAGTTGGAACAAAACACAAGAAAGTGGATAAAACCAAGCATGGAACATCAAAAATTATAGATACATTTGCAATGTATCAACATCCCCAAGCTTAACTCTTGCTCGTACTTAAGTGATAAAAAGAAAGAATAATTTTTGAGGTGACATGCACCATCAAAGACTTGATCAAAGTATTTGTAAAACATACAAAGCTGGGATCATAGTACTTCAATCATAACATGAAAGACAAAGTTCTAGCAATAAGCAAAGAAACTATGATGCAACATGAAAAGGCACAAACAAAAGATTCATGAATAATAATGCTTTGCAAGATGTTTGTTTGTTTCACATAAAGAAAACATAGCATAATATTATTCAACTTGTCCCTCATAGAGTAGCAAATATAAATGCATAGGACACCTTCAAAGTTCATAAGAGTGACTAGATACAATAGTTTAAAACAAGCAATATCAAAGTATGCATCACTCAACTAGTCTTGGGACAATGCACATAGAACTAAGAATGGCCACTATGCTCTCAAAGTAGGTGCATAAAGATAGAAGGTGGAGACTCAATGTAATAGTGGAAGAAATGCCTTTGTAAAAGGAAGTAGGGATTAAAGTCTCATAAAGAGTTTCCAAAAATTATGGTACTTATAGCTTTCAGATCTCATTTCCCCTATCATAAGCATCTTCAAGGTGATTAAGGTTAAAGTGACACAACTAAGAGGATATGCTTGACAAGTTATAAACTGAAATCTCATGCCCCTTACTTACGAAGACCGATCCTCATGCTACTGAACTTCAGTCACGAGTAAGCTCTTGTCATTGTAAGTACATGTGTATCATTAAGAACCACCAACGGGTACCCCTTGCACATGATACGGGAGCTTTCCCATAATCAAAATGACAAGGCAAGCAGACAATGAGCATCTTAGCGATCTTTTTATTTGCTATTTGCATAGGTTTTTATTGAGGATGCTTCATAGAGTGCTCATTATGGTTATGCTGCAAATTTCCACCATGATTAGGCATGGTTTAGGCTAGCGGCCCAGGCGTTTCTCTAACACACATACAAACTCCATGATCTTACAAGTTCCACTTTTATTTCACACCGCTGGGATCCGTAAGCAAAAGAACATGATATCAACGGGGTACAAAGTACAAGTGCAATTTTGAAAGCGTTCCCCATGAAACATGGTTCTGCTAATTTGAACTTATAAAGTGCAAGCATATACGCAACAAAGAAGGACCCAATGGTTCAAGTTTACTAGATGCAAAAAGTAAAGTGTGCCATCAAGTTCGTGAGAGCTTTAATCACTAGTTTTCTCATAACAAGTTTAATTTGGAAGGTAAACAAAAGCATGAATATACTTGGAATAGCATAAGCTAGTAGGTAGGTATGGTGGACTCTTTGGAATAACTTGGTTTAGGGAGTTGGATGCATGAGTGTAACTCATACTTGGTTGTGGAGGCTAGCAAAAGACTGGGAGCGACAAACTAAGAGAGCAATAATGGCCATAATCATGCAGAGCGACAAAACATCATTGATCAAAGCATAAAGTGATAGTACAAGTTGAAAACTAAAGGATCATAAAGGCTATGGTTACTTGGGATAGTCATAACATGGTGTGAGCATGTGCCAAGTCAACCCAAATAAAGCATCAAAGGAGAATACCACTATACTATGCTTTAATATGCTAAAACAACGCATGATTCATCCAAGGCACATTAAGCAATCTCAATTGTTTATAACAAGTCATGCTACAACAAAGAATACTAAGCATAAATCCAAAACAATATCAAGCATGGCATGACAAAGCATAGGCCATGGTCAAAAACGAGCTCTTTTTACCACATAAGTATGAACTTTCCTACTCTTTTCCAAACCAATCCAAACTATTTGCAAACCAATGTATGAAAGAGGGGGTCCAACCAATTTATTCAGAAAACTAAGAAAACCAAAGCAAACGAAAAACCAAAACAAAAACAAAAAAGAAGACGCTCCAAGAAAAACACAACTGTGCATGAAACAATAAAAATGAAGCGTTTGGAAGAAACCTGGAATTTTTATTGATGAAAAAGGGGATGCCTTGGGCATGCCCAAGCTTTGATGCTTGTACTTCTTAGATATTTCTTGGGGTGACACGCGTGGAATCCCCAAGCTTGAGCTTTAGTCCATCATTCATCTCATTACTCATTCCTTCCATACACCTGAAAATTTTCCTTCATACAAAACTTCACACAATCTTTATTAGCAACATTAGTACACTCAAGATAAATAAGTCTTAAAGTTCAGTTCTAACACCAAATAAACTTCCATTAGAACACTAGATACTGTATCACTTCCCTCAAAAATCTCAATTCCCCAAAAGAACTCAAGAAGGAACCAACAAGAAGCAAATGCAGAAAATGGCAGAAATCTGTCAAAACAGACGAGCAGGTAAAGACGAATTTTTTTCAAGACCTTCTGTTGCTCAAATAAAAAAGTGTTGAACTAACGAAAGTTAGATAACAACCTGGGGCAGAAGCACAAAAATTCACGCCTCAAAAAGACGTACAGAGATTTTACACGAATTGTTACGGTGAAGCACAGAAATCTGTTTCGGGACAGCAACTTTCTCAATCATTACTTCTCTCTCATTAGAGATTACTCTTGGCACAAAAAGCAAATAAAAAGGATAAGGAGAGGCTATTACAGAGGTCATAACTTTCAAGACTCATCTAAAACTTTTGGGTGATCTCTCAATAAGTACTTTTCTTTAACGCCTTTAAGTTAGGCATAAGAAGCAAGAAAGAATCAAGTGTTCTCAAATGAAGAAGCATTAAGACCAAATTTTGTTTTCATAGGAGAAACAAAAGAAAATTTATCTCTCTTCTTAGGGAAGTGTTCTATACCTTTCTTGAGTGATAGTTGATATTTAATGGTGCCTTCTTTCATATCAATAATGGCACCAACAGTTCTAAGAAAAGGTCTTCCCAAAGTAATAGGACAAGAAGCATTGTATTCAATATCCAAAACATAGAAATCAACGGGGACATAAGCATTGTTAACCATAATAAGAACATCATTAAGACTCCCCACGAGTTTCTTTTTAGCATTATCATCAAGTGGGACATTCAAATAACAATCTTCAAGAGGAGGCAAATCAAGCATATCATAAATCCTTCTAGGCATAATAGAAACACTACTACCAAGATCACATAAAGCTTTGAAATCAAAGTCATTCACTTTCATATTAATGATGGGTTCCCAACCATCTTCTTGTTTTATAGGAATAGAAGCTTTATGTTTCATCTTTTCTTCTTTAATCTTTATGAGAGCATCAGTAATGTGTTTTGTAAAGGCCATGTTCATTGCACTAGCATTAGGACTTTTAGCAAGATTTTGTAGGAACTTAATAACTTCAGAGATGTTGCAACCATCAAGATCAAAATCAAATTTATCATCTAAAGTAGTAGAACTATTACTAGCCTCAACACTAGTGGTGGTAATAGTAGAAACACTAATGTTTCTAGCAATTTCATCTTCCCTTTCCCACTTAGCATGTAATTCAGCTAATAGTCTAACATTTTCATCAATTCTTACTTGTATAGCATGAGTAGCTGCAAAGGGATTATTATTAGTTTCAGGTTTAGCAGCCATTTTATTCAAAGAAGATTGAGCTTCAGCCAAAGATGTTATATTTCTTTCAGCATTAGAGAGTTTTTCCTCAATAGTTTTATTGAAAGCAGTTTGTTTACTAATAAACTCTTTAAGCATAACTTCAAGTTCAGAGGGAGCACTCTTATTATTGTTGTAAGAATTTCCATAAGCATTACCATTGTTGGGAGGATATGGCTTATAATTGTTGTTACCAAAGTTGTTCCTATAAGGATTATTACCATACGTATTGTTGCCAAAATTGTTATTTCTTATGAAGTTCACATCAACTTGCTCTTCTTGAGCAACCAAAGAGGCTAAAGGAACATTATTTGGATCAATATGGGCTTTCCCATTAACAAGCATAGACATAATTATATCAATCTTATCAATCAAGGAGGAGGTTTTCCCAACAGACTTTACCTTCTTACCTTGTGGAGCTCTCTCAGTATGTCATTCAGAATAATTAACCATCATATTGTCCAGAAGTTTTGTTGCAGCACCCAAAGTGATGGTCATAAATGTACCTCCAGCAGCAAAATCCAATAGGTTCCTTGAAGAATAGTTCAATCCTGCATAAAAAGTTTGGATGATCATCCAAACAGTTAGTCCATGAGTGGGACAATTCTTAACCAAAGATTTCATTCTTTCCCAAGCTTGAGCAACATGCTCATTATCAAGTTGTTTAAACTTCATTATTTCACTTCTCATGGATATAATCTTAGCACGAGGATAGTATTTTCCAATGAAAGCATCTTTGCATTTAGTCCAAGAATCAATACTATTCCTAGTTAAGGAATTCAACCATTCTTTAGCTTTTCCTCTCAAAGAGAAAGGAAAAAATTTCAGCTTAATAATATCACCATCTATATCCCTATGCTTTTGCATCTCACAAAGTTATTTAGATGGGAAGCAGCATCTTCATTACCAATACCAGAAAATTGTTCTCTCATAACAATATTGAGTAATTCAGGTTTTATCTCAAAGAAGTATCTTCAGGCACATGTGGAGCAATAGGTGTGCTCATAAAATCATTGTTGTTGGTGCTAGTGAAGTCACACAACTTAGTGTTTTCAAGAGTAGTCATTTTTTTGTGTTTTCAAATAAGAAAGCAAACAAGTAAAACTATTTTTTTGTGTTTTTGAAAAAGAAACAAGCAAACAAAACAAAAAGAAACTAAGCAAAACAAAATAACAAAGTAAAGAAATTGGTTATGAGGGACTCCCCTTGTGAAGATGTCCTTGACTCCCCGGCAACGGCGCCAGAAAAATGCTTGATGGCTCAATGCACGGCGCCCAGAAAAGTGCTGGTGCGTGGTTGATGTAGAGCTCGTTGGGAACCCCAAGAGGAAGGTATGATGAGCACAGCAGCAAGTTTCCCTCAGTTATGAAACCAAGGTTTAATCGAACCAGTAGGAGCAAGGAAACACGCCAAAGGTGTTGCTAGCTGAGCCCTAGCAGGGGGCACTACCGGTGCCAGAAACAACGTGGAGACCTGCACAACACAACCACAGAACTTTGTCCCCAACTTGCGATGAGGTTGTCAATCTCACCGTGTTTTGTGGAAAACAAAGGATTAAACGTATCGAATGGAAAGAACTAAAAGTTTGCAGAAAGTAAACACAAAACAGTAAAAGATTGTAGATTGAATGTAAAAGACAAGGACCGGGATCCATAGTTCAGTAGAGGTGGCTCTCTTTGAGATAGATAACATGCTGGGTGAACAAATTATAGCGGGACAATTGACAAACATCGAGAAAGAAATACATGCATATACTAATCATCTTGACTCCTTTGAGATTTGATTGGGCATTACAACATTATACATAGACCGCTATCCAACTGCATCTATGACTAATAATCCACCTTCAGGTTATCATCCGAACCCCCTCCAGTATTAAGTTGCAAGCAACAGATTATTGCTTTACGAACTGTGTGTAAAGTAAACAATACGATTGTTCTATGAACAAAGGATTGTTGTTTTCTCCCTAGTAGCAACAGCACATCTAGTACCTTAGAGATTTCTGTCACTTCCCTAGATTACCAGAGGCATGAACCCAGTATCGAGCATAAATACTAACTCTTGGAGTTGCTAGCATCTACTTGGCCAAGATAGCTACTAACAACGAAAAGCATGCAAGATCACAAATAACAAAGACATGATAGAATCAATAATCAATCTGAAATAGCATCTCAATATCCATCGGATCCCCGCAAACACAACATGCAGAATTACAAATAGATGATCTTGATCATGAACGGAGCTCACAAAATCTAGACATGAAAGCACAAAGGAGGAGAACCAGCCATCTAGCTACTACATGGATCCGTAGTCCAAGGATGAACTACTCACGCATCACACCGACATACCGACGGGTGTATGTTAATTGATCTAGCAAATAGGGTGGAAGTGCATGTGGATACTTTGGTACACCCCTGCAGGGTTAAATCTTTTCGAAAAGTCGTTTCCGCGGTTATGGACGACAATTTCTCGATCATAGACAACTATAACTAAATAATTACTGTTATAATTTGACTTGGATCTAATATAACTAGTAAGTTGGATAACCACCATGGAAAGAATGAATAAAACTGCTAACTGTGTGAGTTTCCTCGGAATAACTTCCTCGTTTGGTCTCGAGGGGGAAATAGCCCTTCCCCCTTTGGAAGGCTGTGGGCGAGGAGGGATTCGAACCCCCGACACCATGGTTCTACCTCTACGGGATAGACCTCAACAGAAAACTGTTGAGTAACGGCAGCAAGTGATTGAGTTCAGTAGTTCCTCATAGAAAATTATTAACTCTAGAGATATGGTAATATGGAGAAAACAAAATTGTTTGAAGCACGCACAGAACCGGAAGCGCCCCTTGTTTTTCCCCTAGCTTCCGAAAAAAGAGTCAAGAAACGCTAATGGCAACCCTTCGAATCGACGAAATTCATAAAATTCTCCGCGAACGTATTGAACAATATAATAGGAAAGTATGTTTGGTGTTAGTATCATGTTGGTTCCGAATATGTCTTTCTTATCCCTCTTTGATAGCCGACAGTTCTATTGAGTATCTATAGGTTATTTAGTGCATGCTTCTCTGCCGCTTCAGTCCACCATACCTATGTAGGCGAGAGCCACCGAATTCTAGACTCACCGTGTACTGACCTCAGTACTGACCGCTCCCTTTTTCCTTTGCCCTTTGTTGGCATCCCTTTTGTTTAACAGGTATAAGTTCGACGTCGTTAGTAGGGTTACCCTTCCGACTTGGCATGGGCAGGGTTATGGACGCCATTGGTTATTATTTAGGGCTCTTAGCTCAATTTGCTTCTTATTCATACTCGAATGTTGTATCGTTTTCAAGGTGGTTTGGATCTTTGTATTGTATATCTGTATTCTTGACTCTTTTAGTCATTGTTGTATATATGTTCTTGTGGGTTCCATCATGAACTATTGTGTAATGTTATTACTTCGTTTTCCACCCGCATGCAAGTGACTGGTGGGCACCTTTGAATCATTTCTATACGGGTTTGGTGGGAAGTGCTAAAATCTGCATAGAACCGATTCGAGGGTGTTACAGTATGGGTACACCGCCTGCACTCAGCTTCCATGTCGGCGGGCACCGGAAATCCCGCTGCACCAGGTAGCCAGACTCGTGGAGAAACCGAGCCTCCCACGATAGCACGGAACGGAAGTCGAAGCCGTTCGCCGACGCGGGGTCACCGAGAACCTCTCCTCCATTGCTTGTGCCTAGATTTTTCGCCTAAAATTGTATGGACTAGGGTAGGTGGAGGTGTGTGCTGAAGATGACGAGGTTGACCGACATTTATAGCTGTTTCGGGAAAGAGCGGCGAGAGCAGGAGGGGTGTAGCGGTGAGAGCGGGAAAAGGCGGAAACATGGGCGGGAGGTGGCGCGCCATTATGCCGCCACATGGGTGATTGGATAAGCAGCTATTGCCCGCCGGTCCGACGCGGAAGCCGAGACAAAGCAATAAGGACGAATCGCCTCCTCTCGCGGCAAGGACAGGGACACAAACGTAGTTTTTCCCTGTTGTTTCAGCTTCATCCGACGTTCCCTGGTGACACCCAGCGTCTTGGGTTCGATCTGGAAACACCGGATGAAAGTGGGGCCCAATCCAGCGAAAAAGGACTGCTGGGAACGTGAGTGGGTGAATTTTCGCCATCTAGTAAAAAACGGGTCTTGGGAGGTTCTCCTGGGAATACGAGTGGATCTGCTCTGAGGGATGCGTGGTGTGTGAGAGAAAAACGGATAGTGCGTCAACACAGTACGTGGACGGGGAGGTTGATCTAATGGCACGCGTGATTCCCGATTGATCCGATGGTGGACAGGAGCCCACCGGCTAAGACAATTTTCAGGATGCTCTGAAAATAGATTTTTTGAAAACTTTAGCCCAAGTGGGAAACAAAACGGTTTTCAGGGTCAAACAAAATTACAATTTTAAGTAATGTCAAATAGAGAATTCTCTCTTATTTCTAGTAGCTTTTGTTTTGAGGGATTTTTTTAAGTAATATTATTTCTAGTAGCTTAGAGTATCCTAGCGGCGGTGCGGTGACCCAGCATACCACTACATGTGTAGTACACTATAGTCGTTAACATGACATCCACAAAACATTGTTTTGTAAATATTACATCCCTCAGAGTGGTACAAAAGAAACACTGCGGGTCCATATTAAAAACATGCACACTTCATTATTATACAATACCAGAAGTTCGAGACTTCAAGTGATTTCAAACTCACAAACCAACTTAAACAGTTTCAGCGGAAGATTCAAAGGTTCAAACATATACTCCGAATTGAGCTCAACAACTTATTATATAAAGTTTATGCTACTCGGCTCAATTGGTTTACTAATAACTAAGGAAACTACTCAGACTCGTTGCCCTCCACTCCATAGCATATTTCATAGTCCACCCCTTCCACTCCTCCGGATAGGTCTGGTTTCGTCGTAGTAGACATTCTCTTGTCCTCCAGCAACATACATTGGAGTATCTTCTGGCTCCTCAGAGTCTAAGCAGGGGATCAAAGGAAAGAGTGAGTAACAACGTTACCCAGCAAATTCATTATATGCAAGGTAGGAAGTTTGATGCACTATCTACCACCTTGGACTATCAGTCCTTGGCACTATGTAGTTTTCATAAACATTTCTTTAAAGATTGTTTTTATTATCAAAAACTATGCCCATCAGCCTTCACAGGTTGACCAGAACTTTCATGGAGTTCCTTTCCTGCCGCATTCGTAGCTCCTTCCCGAAACAGGGAGTAACAAGTTACAGTTCTTACACTTTGTAGAGGTGCGTTGCTTTACCCATGAGAGATCAACTCCTTGTTGCACAACCAGGCATACTTTCCCGTTCACAATTCTGTGATGTGGGGCCTAGTAGGTGATCCAAGCCAATCATTACCCCCTTCACGACCTCGCATGTCTCCTTGGTGTACGCCATGCCCACACATTGAATTACGAAAATGGTTGGTACAGACCGTTCAGATGCCAGAACTATCGTGGGATGTTGAGGGTTCCCACCCATATGTTGCATATCCTCTATGAATTACTAATTAATCTACGAGGATAACAACCACGGCATGTGTATCCGACTACATGCGAGAGGAAGAAGATACAACTAACCTCTTCGTCCCATTCCAGATCTCATGGTTAATGCGTATTATATGGTGCTAGAATCACTGATGTCATGGGTTATTAAGCCCTAGTTGTTCGGCAACTGGAATCCTAGATTCCATTGTCATTCTTAGTATTTATCTGAAGGAGATATGCCCTAGAGGCAAATAAAATAGGTTTTTATTGTCATATCTCAATTAGTTTATAATAGTTTCATATTGTGCTATGACTGTGCCAAGTAGAAACATTGGTACAGGTGTGGTATGAAACAACCAAGTCCCTAGTAGCCTCTATTCATACTAGTTCATTGGTCATGAGGATGATCTAGGTTTCAAGATCATGTGCATTTATACCAATTGACAACAGGGTCATATCATTGGAGAATAATGTGATGGACATTCCTCGAAGGATTGCAACACGATCAAGTCATATAGTTCATTGTTGCAATGACTAAATCTAAACTCCTTTTCCTTAGACCGTGAGCTTATATTACTCACTGTTTCCCGAGGTTGCTTAGACTGCATCAACCGTCATCTAGTAATATAGTGGCCATAAAGGTGTACGTTGGGTATTCCAAAGGAATAGTAGATGACATGTAACTGCAAGACCGGGATTTATTCAACCACATGACGGGTAAAGATACATACGGACGGCTTAGTGAGATTAAATCCATAAATGTTGCAACATGTGACTCGGTCACGGGGATGTAATATCACGGTAACAAGAAAACAGAACTTGTTGTTAACGAGATTGAACAATGTATGGCATTACAATGATCGGATCTCGTACAAGTCGTATCAAGAAACAAAAGGAAATTGGATGCTACATTTACTGGTTCAAACGACATTTTCATCAGGAATGCATAGGGGTCACATGAATATCCCTGGTCCTCTATTGATCATTGATACAGATCATGTCTAGAGCATTCCTGAGCCGTAAGAGGATACACTTAAGGGTACGATGAGAGCGATCATTCATAAGACGGAATCACAGTAGAGAAAGAGAAAGACAGGAATCGTTCCGCGGAGAAATCCGAAGTTTTTCGGAGAAAGAATAAAGGAAAAGACCGGAAAAGTGTTTTTGGATAAATAGGAATTTAAATATACATTTAGTATATGTTAATTATGAATTAATATATTCTAAATAATATTTAAATTAAGATTTATAAAAGCAACTTTTATATTAGGCCAAATCTCGGAGGGAAAAGCCTAGAAGAAACACTACAGAAAAAGAAAGGGAAAAAGGAAAAACTGCCAGCCCACGTGGGCAGCAGATAAAGGCCGCCGCACAAGGCTGCGCGCAACTGGGCGATGAACCACACGCGGCCGGGCCACAGTCATCAGGCCGGCCCACCCTGGGCCGCCTCTCCCTCTCCTCCTCGTGGCTGGGTTGCCGGCCAGATTCGGCCCACCCAAGTCCGGACAGCCACCGCTGCTTCCAGCGGGCGGACTGGGCCATGCTCGGGCCATTGGTTGCGTCACGCGCCAGGTGGGCCACAAGGGCACGCACCGACCCACGCGCGGGAGCCAGTCGCCGTTGCTAGGAGGGCGCGGGTTGGGCTGGACTAAGGGCCACCTGGCCGGCTGTGCTACAGGCTGTTGTTTGCTGTTTGCTTTTTGGGCTGTACAGATTTGGCCCAACCGGCTGGACAAAAATTCCTGTGACTTTTCTTTTAGTATTTAGTCCCACATGGCTTAGTCTTTGAGAAGGCACACCCCCTCCGCCTATATAAAGGGGTGATCATGGGTGGGATTAAAGACACGAAAAATTGGAGAAGTCCTTTGGTTGACTTCCTCCTTTCCTCTCTCTCTAGCCCTTGTGACCATAGCCCCAAGTCTGGGCTGTGTGAACAAGGCACACCTACAGTACGCCGTTGCGCTGCAGGGTTTCCTAGCCAGATATCAACTTCTACACTCCTGGCAGGATCGAGGAGCCGGAGGTCTCATCGTGCACCAGATATGTACAAAGATACGAGGCGCAACACTTGGGGCGCTAGAATGTCATGAGCCGGAGCTACTGCACGATGAAGAAGGAGCAAGGGTGACCTGCAAGGAGCTTCGCGACCTTGAGGTCGGCTGTGGGTATGACTACATCAACCACATTCCCCTCGGAATGTTAACCGCGTACGGTCTACAAGGGTATGTATTCTATACGTATTGGCCGTTACTGCGTTACTACATAGATAGATCCTAGGCAGTTTTGGGGGTTCCAATGTAGGAAATTTTTGTTTTCTGCTGCGGATCTCCTTTAGTGGTATTAGAGCCGATCTATGCGTAGGAGTGTTGTGCGGCCATTACACACAAGTATTGTGTGGGCATTGATCCCTTACTTGTTACCCTCTAACGTGTACTTATTTATATCGCGGTATTGTTTGATGAAGCGGCCCAGACCGACCTTACGCGTATTCGTACACGAGACTGGTTCCACGCTCAACATACGGCTTGTATCGTATAAGTGGCTATCGGGTGTCTGTCTCTCATTCGATAGTTTATATAGCATTTACAACTGAGGGCCCCAAAAGGGGTATAGTAGAGACAACTGTCGGATCCATGTTGTGGTTGGAAAGTTCGTAGTTTAGAAACGGTTCTATTGCGAAAGCCCTAACAACCACATAAAACTTGCAATATATAAAGTAGACGCGTCTAATTTTATTTTGCAGGGGGCATGTGATTATGATATGGCATTGGTCGTTACGAAGGTAAAGTAGTTTACTTTTCTATTACTAAGAAGTATAGTCATCATTTCGGTGGATGACCTGGTGGCGGCGTCGTGGACTTGGCGTCAAACCAAGGGCAAGATGGAGATCGTGCTAGAGCGCTCGATGGAGATCAATGCGCAAGAAAGACCATATCATATCACATTATACATATGATGTTGATATCTGTTTTACATCTTATTGTGTGCTAGTATTAAGATACCCAATGGTAGCAAATAAGATAATTCCTATTGAATTCCAATGTTCCATGTTCCCCTTGTGTGTGCACCACCAAGAAAGTTCTTCGTTATGAGGCGCCCTGCGGTGAGTAGGGGTCAGACATATCTACGTTCGCATATAGTGGGTGTAAGGCATGTTGCATAGCGAATACACACAAGTTAGATTTGGCAAGCCTAGCATGTTACAAAGACGTAGCCTCGGAACAAAAGAGATCGAAAGATCGAGAATAAGTCACATGGATGATGTGATTGGCATTATTGAATGTCTACCTTTGATAATGCACTGATGGCCGTGATGATCGGGGGAGGTGCAGAGGATAGGGATCATGTGATCACTAATATCATCCAGGGGATGACAATTTGAGTGGAGACAAATTATATTGATCTCTTATTATGAACTTAGTCTAGATGTATGTTTGTAAATATCTTAGTAGATCATGGCCTATCCCATCAAGGTCCTTTGCGACCACGGGAATATATTGCTTAATGTGGAACTTAGCAAAAGGGTCCAACTTCATAGATTAATACCCACCCCTGAGGGATATCCTCGTAAAAGGTGATCTTCTCTTCTTGATACAATAACCATTAGGAGATAATTCGATGACTGCGGAATGTTTATGTTTTCTCCATATTCATCCAATAAGACATTCTCCATTCGATTGAGAGTTGGGCTACATTTTGTATTCTGCAAAATCTGGCACATAAAGTATGAGCCAATAGATGGGTTTTCCTCCATCATGGATGAAAAGAGAATATTTGAAAAAATCACTTGGCGATCTTGCATTAGAGTTGAGAACTCTTAGAAGGGCTTGATTGCAAATGGAGGTCATGGATGAAAAAGGTATATGTTAGACATACAAATTATAAATGTGGTTCTTGCAAAAACTCATTGCAGTTTGCAAAGTATTTGATACTTGTCCCGTTTTGTGAAAACAGGAGGATCTACTTGAGAATTGTTGGTTTTGAGACAATGTGACTTGATGACGGCAAGCAAAACAGTTGATGGCCGACATCACCTCTTCCCTCAGAGTTTGTCATTTGGATTAGTGGACTTGAATATGATTTGTAATCCTTGTTTGTGTGTCTTTCTTTAGCGAGACGATTATTCATATGAACAAGTTACAAGCCAGTTTGTACTATTCTTATGAACAATACCTTATGGTCACATTACGATTACAAATAATTTATTCGTATCACCATGTTAATGATAATGGTTTAAACATTTATAAAAGGATTAGAATGCTAAAAGATATCCAAAGTTTAATAATGAAATGACACTATAGTTTAAGTCATTTTTGTTATTGCATGTTCTTTATGAAGATCGGGGTCCTAGATGCTTAATCTAGAGACTTTGCAAAACCATGCCTCTTGGGCAGAATGACTAAAACTCTGCATTTTGGTAAAACGGTGATATGTGAAGAAATGTTGAATCTTATACATAGTGATGTATCGTATTTTCAACAAATAGTGGAAATCATTAGTTAATTATGGACTTAAGTGAATAAGTGTATTTACTTAATGAAACATAATTTTGAAATGATTTGAATTGTTCAAATGAGTTCACAACAAAGAGGATATTGAATTAACAAGTCTCTTTTATTTGATCAACACGACTAAAGTATTCAAGTTAAGTTTAGCATAAAAGGGACATGTGAAAGATGTTTCACAAATTATGATAATTGGATGAATTCAAACTATGTTGAAATGTCTAAACATCATAATGATTATGTATTAGATACATATGGTATAATATTATCTCTTATCAGGGTTATAGTTGTCGTTTAGAGTTAAAGATCGAAATAAGTAAACACTCATTTGAAATACAAAGGAACATCTAAAGATTCATGGAAACAACACCATAAGTGTTATGGCAAGTTCGAGTTTCTGGAGGTTTCAACAAGTCGAAATCGTGGCGAATAAACAAGTCTTTGTAGAGCATTCTTAGGAAGCTATGAATGGATCTTCCACAAAGGGGCAAAACTGTTGTTGTCCAAAGTTGACGTGTCTTGATGAAGATATAGGTGGAAGAAAGTAAAAGATCAAAACAAGGTATTAGACCTTACCTCTGGATTGTTGGGTGACGCAGCGGAATTTGTTTCTTGAATCCAAACTCTACAAATAGAAGAGAAACTATTGATAATGAGCATAAAGTTTGAAGTAAATACTTTTACTAAAGAAAGTAGGATTCAACTAAATATTCTAACAAGTTTGTGGAATTATATTGTTGATTCACTATTCATGTTTTGAACAAGACATACCTATGAATTACAAAGAAGCGTGATGGACCTAACTACGAGAAATAAATAGTCATTGAAATCTCATTAGTGGAATTCTCGATCTGATGATGATCAAATGAGTGGGAGAAAATCAGCTTGGCTAAATCATAATATGTAGCTGACATATTTTGAGTGGGAGCTAAGTGAAATCCCTGGATCTCAAATATGGATAAAATATTTGATTGGGAGCGTGAAATCATTATGTGATATGTGGATGACATATATGAATGATGAGATTGGTGTTAATAACATTTAAATAGGTAAAAAGGATGAAGTTGAAGTTATTAAATAAGAAAATCTATCGAGATAGATTAGTGAGTTTAATAAACACTGAATGTCGAATGCTTCCTAGACTTGATTCTGAAAGATGTTCAGAATGTCCTAAGCAAGATTATAAAGAAGCTCAGAAAGGAATAAGGTAAGAACGAAGTTCTTGTTGTATGAAGCATTGAGTTAGTGTTGCAACTATGGTGGAAAGAAAGAGACGTGTTGCATTTCCTATGCATTAGTCATAGGTTCTTCCATATAACTATGTTGTATACTCGACGTAATGTGACTCGAAGTTCTAGTTGGTAGGACAAAGTCTTAACTATAAGAACGTGTCTTTAAGTGATTCCTGAGTTGATCACTGAACCAGAATTAAGTTTGTACTTAAATGGGAAGAAGCAAAGTAAGTGGCATAGTTGCATTTCATGCACTAGGATCTACATAGATATAGAAGTATAAAGGCTCCATCTGATGTGATGTATAATATTATGGCGGGGCTAGTTCGCTTTTAACGTAGAATGATGTGTCCCAGGGCCTAGTGCCCATGAGAAAGCCCTCGAGGTTGATCTAAAGTCATTGTAAGCTCCTGGAATCCGGCCTCGTTCTGCTGCCATGACTACAGTATATACACAAAGGATAGCGAAGTGTGTTGCGAAGTTTAGATGACAACAGTGAAACCGTCCGCCATTATAAACACTAGATACAAAGTCTCACTTTGTCGCCAAACAAATACTTTGACCCATTATACGATAATGGTGTGAATGTCAAAATTAGGGAGACATTAACGATTTGCAAAATACATAATGATCTAGTAAAACAGAACATGGACATGACGTTTCCCAAGAGCATGCATGATCTATAAACGCATATGTTATATGGTTTATATGAGTAAAATGCGAGATGGAGTATTTGTACTCTAGTGCAAGTGGGAGACTGAAGGAGATATGCCCTAGAGGCAAATAATAAATATGTTTTTATTGTTATATCTCAATTAGTTTATAATAGTTCCATATTGTGCTATAATTGTGCCAAGTACAAACATTGGTACATGTGGGGTATGAAACAACCAAGTCCCTAGTAGGCTCTATTCATACTAGTTCGTTGGTCATGAGGATGATCTGGGTTTCAAGATCATGTGCATTTATGCCAATTAACAACGGGGTCATATCATTGAAGAATGATGTGATGGACATTCCTCGAAGCATTGAAACATGATCAAGTCATATAGTTCATTGTTGCAACAGCTAAATCTAGACTCCTTTTCCTTAGACCGTGAGCTCATATTACTCAATGTTTCTCGAGGCTGCTTAGACTGCATCAACCGTCATCTGGTAATACGGTGACCATAAAGGTGTACGTTGGGTATTCCAAAGGAATAGTAGATGACATTTGACTGCAAGACTAGGATTTGTTCACCCACATGATGGGTAAAGATACATATAGCCGGCTTGGTGAGATTACATCCATAAATGTTGCAACATGTGACTCGGTCACGGGGGTGTAATATCATGGTAACAAGAAAGCATAACTTGTTGACAAGATTGAACAAGGTATGGGATACTAATGATCGGATCTCGGAGAAGTCATATCAAGAAACAAAAGGAAATTGGATGCTACATTTACTGGTTCAAACGACATTGTCATCGGGAATGCATAGGGGTCACATGGATATCCCTGGTCCCTCTGTTGATCATTGATACAGATCATGTCTAGAGCATTCTCGAGCCGTGAGAGGATACACTTAAGGGTACGATGAGAGCGATCATTCGTAAGACGGAATCACAATAGTGAAAGAGAAAGACCGGAATCGTTTCGCGGAGAAATCTGAAGTGTTTTCGGATAAATGGGAATTTAAATATACATTTAGTATATGTTAATTATGAATTAATATATTCTAAATAATATTTAAATTAAGATTTATAAAAGCAAATTTTATATTAGGCCAAATCCCGGAGGAAAAAGGCCTAGAAGTAAAGCTGCAGAAAAAGAAAGGGAAAAAGGAAAAACAGCCAGCCCACGTGGGCGGCAGATAAAGGCCGCCGCATAGGGCTGCACACAACTGGGCGACGCGGCACGCGCGGGCGGGCCACGATCATCAGACCGACCTACCCCGGGCGGCCTCTTCCTCTCCTCCTCGCGGCTGGGCCTCCAGCCAGATTCGGCCCACCCGGGTCCGGACAGCCACCGCCGCTTCCAGCGGGTGGACTGGGCCGCGCTCGGGCCATTGGTTGCCGCACGCGCTAGGTGGGCCACAAGGGCATGCACCAGCCTAGTCGTTGGAGCCAGTTGCCGCTACCAGGAGGGCGCGGGTTGGGCTAGACTAAGGCCCACTGTAACACCCCACCATTAGATCTTAAAAATAAGATGAACACATGTGTGCATTGCATTCATGCATGAAAAATCCGAGTAATTTTCGCGCTTTTAAATAAAACTTGTCAGAGAGATTGAAGCTTCTCTTAACTTGGTGGAACTGAAGTAGATCATCAAGTTGACTGCGATAAGTTTCAATGTGACCTTTGCTAAAACTTTATCTTTGAGTAATGTAATTTGATCTAAGGGTAGATCAAATGTAATAAAACTAAGTCACAACACACTACTTAATAAGGAGTACTTGATCTTATAGAGATCATTACATGGTATTCTAGAAAACAACTCAAAGTTGAATACTTAATCTTCTAAGGATGATATCAAGTTATTACCTACAACAAACCCTGAATACTAATTAAGTATATAACTTAAGTAAAAGAAACTCTATAACTTAAGCTTGAAACACTTGTTTGCCATAGTTACTCCTACCATGGGTATCATGGTAGTTCTTAAACATTGACTCTTATTACAAATGGAGTGAAAGGGAAGTCAAACCAAGACCATCCATCTCATACCCTTAGTGTCGTGTTAATAGATTACAATCCTATTTAACAAACTCCTAGTGTCTATTGATCATCAATGTGTGTGTTCAATTCCTGACCTAGAGCTTATTGACTCATAGCCTTTGACCTATTATATTGACCTTTCAAAGATTTTAAGTAAATTATAAGAAGAAGGAACTAGTATGGTGAAGTGTGCCATCATCAGTGGAATGAGATCCTTAGTGGTGATCAAACTATTTAATGTTGGAGGAGTTAACTCACTCATGAGTTAACTAGAAGCAGTACCTAAACCCAAGAGTTTAGATGGTAATTATGAAGCTATGGGAAAGCTAGTAGTATTAGTTGTCGTTGTATTGGGAATGGTAGTACCTAAGTAGGTTAGATAGAGGTTTGGGGACTAGTAGGGAAGCTATCGACAGCGTCCACGGGTGGAATTGGATACAAGCAAGTGTAGCTGGACACAGGAAGTATCCAGGTTCGGAGCCCTCGTGATGAGGTAAAGCTCCTACTCCTGCCAATCTGACTATGAGTGGTATACGGGTTACAATCGCTCCATGAGCTATATTCTCTAGCTACTGCCTTAAATGCACTGAGACCAACCCTTTCTACTGGAGCCTTGCCTCTCCTTATATAGGCAGAGAGCCAACGGTCTCACTCGCCAGTCCGGCTGGCGGGCCCCATAGGCAGGCCCCAGCTGGCTGGTCATCTACAATACTCGGTACACTTACGTCTCATCAGAGTACAAGCGGTATGGTCGTCGTGGGTATAGTGAATGCCGTGCAAGCCCGTCGTCAGCATTTGGCTACTATTCCCACATCACCCCGCAAAGTCTTCGGTATGGCCAGGTAGTTGCGAGTCTTGTCATCGTACCAGGGCGTACCATGCACTGTGCCGCACGTCGCTCTCTCCTCTTGATTGGTTCCGGCTACGCTGATGTAGCTGGTCCCGTGCCTTGCTACTCCTCGCCGTTCCGGCTACCATGAGGTAGCCGACTTGACTTGCTCCTATCCGGCTGCGCTCAGCTAGCCAGACACGATCCGACTGTCATGATTCTTGTCTGGTTGGGGTATCCGGAGGTCATCCCCCCGACACTAGCCCCCGAGCGCATGTAGATTTCGCCCTCAGGTGAAATGTGCACGCGCTCCTTCTTCATTTTGAATTTTTTAGCCGGCTATGCTTGGTGGTTGCGCTACCCGTGACGTCAGTGCTGATGTCGGCCACGCGCGCACGTGCCATCATTACTCTGCGGCGGGCAGCATAATGTCCCGTCACACTGATACGTCCATTTTGCATCCCTATTCTATATCATAATTTACTGTTATTCATTGATATATTTCATATTAAGAGATCATACTTATGTAATTTCATCTGTTTTTGCATGGTTGATGACTTTTGGAGCATGGACCGCTACAGTCAGGATTCTGATGGAAAAGGGGCTGTTTGGAGGCGAAATTCGTGAAGATCAGAAAATCCGGGAAAATACATGGAAAATCCTATTTTTCCAGAAGACGAAGATAGCCAGAAAGGGGAGTGGAGATGGGCCACAGGGGCCCACACCAACCCCTAGCGCGGGCCACCCCAGGCCACGCCAACAGGTGGTGTGGCCACCCTAGCCCACTCCAGCCTCTCCCCTCTGGTGTATATTATCCTCCCAAAACCCTAAGACTTGGGGAGTGACCACATAAAGATTCCACCGCCTCTACGGGGCGGAAAATACCGAGAGGGAAAGATCTCTCCGGCAGACAGAATTCTGCCGGGGGAATTCCTTCCCGGAGAGGAGAGATCGTCGCCATCAACACCACCATCAAGCTGGACTTCATCAGGAGCATCATCATCATCACCACCATCATCTCCGTCAGCACCATCATCTCCACCATCATCTCGCTGTAACAATAGGGTTGAATCTTGCATAGTTCTTAGGGGAAACTTTCCCGGTGTTGATTACTCCTTGTAGTTGATGCTATTGAGTGGAACCATTGAATTACTTTTTATGTTCACATTGTTGCACATCATTATTCCATCTCTAATTATGATCCATATGATTTCTTGTGAGTAGTTGATTTTGTTCTTGAGGACATGGGAGAAGTCATGTTGTTACTAGTGGAATTGTGTTGAGAAAGATTCAATGGTTTGTTAATTAAGTTGTGGTGTACTTCTTCTAGTGGTGTCATGTGAACGTCGACTACATGACACTTCACCTATATGGGCCTAGGGGAATGCATTGTGTATTTGGCTACTAATCGTAGGGGTTGCCGAAGTGACAGAAACCTGAACCCCCGTTAGAAAACCATTGCACAAGGGACATAAGGGTCTTAGAGTTTAAAGCCGTGGTTAGGTTTTTACCTTAATTACTTTCTTGTACTTACGGATGTTTGCAAGGGGTATAATCACAAGTATGTATTAGTCCTAGGAAGTTCGGTACATTAGCACAGGTTCACCCACACAACACTTAGCAAGCTAAAGAATATTAATCAACTATATGAAGCGAAAGCACTTGACAGTCTTCCCATGTGTCCTCGAGAACATTTGGTCATCTTAAGTAATACAACCGGCTTGTCCTTTGATGAATAAAGGATTGGGCCACTTGCTGCATTTATTCCTAATGTCTTTTATTTACTCGTACTTTGTTTACTTGCTTTATCAAAAAACCCTAAAAATCCATTTGCTAAGTATTTGCAGAGAATTCCTGATCCATACCACTAGCCAGCACCTTCTGCTCCTCGTTGGGTTCGACACTCTTACTTATCAAAAATACTGCGATACACCCCCTATACTTGTGGGTCATCAAGACTATTTTCTGGCACCGTTGCCGGGGAGTGAAGCGCTATTGGAGAGTGGAACTGGTAAAGGAAACTTCTACTGTGAGTATTGTTTACTTGTGTTAGTTACTTTATTTTCAATATGGATAATTCGTTGAGTTTCTTATTTCGTAATGCTAATACCACAGCTAAGATAGTAGATGAACCACCACCTGCTGAGAGTGATGCTTTTAAAATACCTACAAGAATTATTAATCCCGTTATGGATAACTATTATGTTTGAGATGGAACTGTCCATCCTAGTGATCATTTGCTCTTTATACACAAATTATGCGTGTTGTTCAAGTGTTCAGGTATTACTATAGATCAAGTCAAGAAGAAGTTATTCTCATTATCACTGAAAGGAAGAGCTGAAAAATTGTATAAGCTGTTGAAGAATGGTCAAGCTCTTGAATGGGAGGAAATAGTACCTCTCTTTTATTCAAAGTTTTATCCTCCTAGTGAGATTCATAAAGATCGGAATCAAATATACAACTTTTGGCCTCTTGATGGAGAGAGTACAGCTCAAGCTTGGGGTAGATTGAAGTTACTAATGCTCAAATTTCCCATTCATGAGCTCCCCAACAATATTATTATCAATAACTTTTATGCAAGGCTTTCTCTTCATGATAAGGATCTATTGGATGCTTCTTGTGCTGGATCATTCACTCACATGGAAGAAGAAGCTAAATGGGATCTTCTAGACCGTATTCAAGACAATGCTGAAGCATGGGAAAATGAGAAAGGAAGGAAGTCAGGTATAAATTATAATTATGTATGCATTGAATCTTTTATGGGAACTGATGACTTTCAAAATATTAGTAATGTTTATGGTCTTGATTCTCAAGTTATTACCAATTGTTTTAAGGCTTTTGCTTCTTATATTGAAATTCCGAAAAGGGGATGGAACAAGTACCATGCACAGTATAAAGATATTTTTGACTGTGTTCCTGTTGGGAGTACTAAATTTTGCACTATTGATCATATCCTTCATGAACTTTATGTCGAGAAAATACCCTCCCCGGATAAGCGAAAGGATCATCCTATGATAACTAGTGTAATCACTAAAAGTGCAAAGAGAACTATAAAACCTGATGAACAAATAAACATTGAACCTGTTGTAGCAATTGTGAAAGATCTTGTCACTAAAAGTGTAGAAGATGGACACATAGTCTTTTGTGAGGATGCTTCTAATATTGTCTCACATCCTAATAGAACTAAAAAGGCTAGTGTCCCTATGCTTTCTGTTAGAATTGGTGATCATTGCTATTATGGTTTATGTGATATTGGTGCAAGTTCAAGTGTTTTACCTTATGAGCTTTACAGAGAAGTTATGCATGAAATCGGTCCCATGCAAACTGGAAGAGATTGATGTGGTTATTCACCTTGCTAATAGAGAGACCATCTCTCCAATTGGTATTGTATGGGATGTAGAAGTTCTTTGTGGTAAGATTAAGTATCCTACTGATTTTCTAGTACTTGTTTCAGCTGCTAGTAAAACTTATCCTATCATTTTTGGTAGACCTTTCTTGAGTACTTGTGGAGCTATTATAGATTAAAGGGAGAAAAACTTGACTAAGTTTGATGGGGAATCTTATGAGTTTAATTTTTCGAAATTTAGTAAAGAACCTTGTGAAAATGAAACCCATAATGAGGATTTTGGAGTTGAACAACTTGCTTCTATTTCTCTTGCTCCTAACAATGCTTTGCAACAATTTATGGAAGATCATGAAGTGAAATCTTCATGGAAGAAAGGAATGAGATTGATGAGATTCTCCGTAGTCAACCTAAGATGCTTAAGCATAACTTGCCTGTAGAAGAGTTGGGTACCACGTTGCCACCTAAAAAGGATCCAGTCTTCGATCTAAAACCTTTACTCGATGATCTTAAATATGCTTACATTGATGATAATAAGATATATCCTGTTATTATTAGCTTTAAACTTTCAGGGAAGGAAGAAGAAAGGTTATTGAAGGTACTGAACAAACACCGAGGGGCTATGGGCTATACTCTGGATGATTTAAAGGGGATTTCTCCTACTATATGTCAGCATGTTATCAATATAGAACCATATGCAAAGCCAGTGGTAGAGCACCAACGACGTTTAAATCCTAAGATGAAGGAAGCGGTAAGAAATGAGGTATTGAAACTCCTTGATGCTGGTATTATTTACCCTATTGCTGATAGTGAATGGGTTAGTCATGTTCATTGTGTTCCTAAAAGGGGGAATTACTGTCGTCCCCAATGATAATGATGAGCTTATTCCCCAAAGAATAGTAGTAGGCTATAGAATGTACATTGATTTCAGGAAAGTTAACAAAGTTACTAAGAAAGATCATTACCCACTTCCTTTTATCGATCAAATGTTAGAAAGGTTGTCTAAAAAGACCCATTTCAGTTTTCTTGATGGATACTCTAGGTTTTCTCAAATTGCTGTTAAACAACAAGATCAAGAAAAAACTACTTTTACTTGCCCTTATGGAACCTATGCTTATAGACGTATGCCTTTTTGTTTGTGTAATGCTCCTGCTACTTTTCAAAGATGCATGTCTGCTATCTTTCATGGTTTTTGTGAGGAAATTGTGGAAGTTTTCATGGATAACTTCTCCGTCTATGGGACTTCTTTTGATAATTGTCTGCACAACCTTGATAAAGTTTTGTAGAGATGTGAAAAACTAATCTTGTTCTTAATTGGGAGAAATCCCACTTCATGGTCGATCAAGGGATTGTCCTTGGACATAAGGTCTCCGAAAGAGGCATAGAAGTGGATAGAGCTAAAGTTGAGGCAATTGAGAAAATGCCCTGTCCAAGAGACATCAAAGGTATTCGTAGTATCCTTGGTCATGCTGGTTTCTATAGAAGATTTATTAAAGATTTCTCTAAGATATCAAAACCCCTCACTAATCTTCTTCAAAAATATGTACCCTTTGTTTTTGATGATGATTGTAAGGAAGCTTTTGAAACTCTTAAGAAGGCTTTAACTAAATCTCCTATCGTTTAACCACCTGATTGGAGTTTACCCTTTGAAATAATGTGTGATGCTAGTGATTTTGCTGTAGGTGGTGTCCTTGGGCAACAAATTGATAAAAAGTTAAATGTTATCCATGCTAGTAAGACTCTTGACGCTACTCAAAGGAATTATGCTACTACAGGAAAATAATTCCTAGCTATCGTTTTTGCTTGTGATAAGTTTAGACCTTATATTGTAGAATCAAAAGTTACCATTCATATTGATCATGCTGCTATTAAGTACCTTATGACGAAAAAGGATGCTAAGCCTAGGCTTATTAGATGGGTGCTACTTTTACAAGAGTTTGATCTACATATTGTAGATAGGAAAGGTGCTGAAAATCCCGTTGCTGATAATTTATCTCAGTTGGAAAATATCTGTTTTGATCCTATGTCTGTTAATGATAGCTTCCCGAATGAACAGTTGGCCGCAATAGGGGTAAGCTCGCGAGGGAGCCCTTGGTACGCTGATTATGCTAACTTTATTGTCTCCAAGTATTTGCCTCAAACTTTTACAGCTCAACAAAGAAGAAAGTTCTTTTATGATCTGAGGCGTTATTTTTGGGATGACCCACACTTATATAAAGAAGGAGTGGATGGTATTATATGAACATGTGTTCCAGAATATGAGCAAAAGGAGATATTGCCGAAATGTCATGGTAGTGCATATGGAGGACATCATGCAGGAGATAGATCTGCACAGAAGGTACTACAATCAGGTTTTTACTGGCCTACCCTTTTTAAAGATGCAAGAAAATTTGTCTTATCTTGTGATGAGTGTCAGCGTGTTGGTAATATTTCTAGACGCAATGAAATACCTTTGAATTACTATTTAGTTATTGAACCCTTTGATTGTTGGGGATTTTACTTTATGGGTCCTTTCCCTCCTTCAAAAGGTTATACTCATATTCTGGTTGCTGTTGATTATGTTACTAAGTGGGTAGCAGCCATACCTACTAAGAGTGCTGATGGGGAGACCTCTCTAAAAATGCTTAAGGATGTTATCTTTCCTAGGTTTGGAGTGCCTAGGTATCTTATGACTGATGGGGGTTCTCACTTCATTCATGGTGGTTTCATAAAGACTCTTGCTAAATATGATGTTTATCATAGAATTGCTTCAGCTTATCATCCCCAAACTAGTGGACAATTAGAGTTATCAAATAGATAAATTAAATCCATCTTGCAAAAGACCGTTAATAGATCTAGAAAAAATTGGGCTAAAAAGTTGAACGATGCTTTATGGGCTTATAGGACTGCCTATAAAAATCCTATGGGGATGTCTCCTTATAAAATGGTTTATGGGAAAGCTTGTCACCTACCTTTAGAATTAGAACACAAAGCTTATTGGGCAGTTAAAGAACTTAATAAAGATTGTAAGCTTGCTGGTGAAAAAATATTATTTGACTTAAGCTCGTTGGATGAATGGAGGAGTGAAGCATATGAGAATGCTAGACTCTTTAAGGAAAAAGTTAAAAGATGGCATGATAAGCGAATAATTAAGAGAGAATTCCATGTTGGTGAGAAAGTTCTATTGTATAGGTCTTGTCTCAGATTTTTTGCAGGGTAGCGACTGTCAAAATGGGAAGGACCTTTTGTTATTGAAGAAGTGTACCGTTCAGGAGCAATAAAAATTTCCTCTTTAAAAGATAACACTACCCAAGTGGTGAATGGGCAGCGACTCAAGCACTATATTGCTGGAGATTCTTACAATGAAGATGTTGATGCTTTTCAAGTTATAACTCCGGAAAAATGTATCAAATACCAAATTCAGAGACCTGCAGAGTCCGTTTTCAAATAGGTAACAGTTCTGGTAAGAAAAGTTCGGCGAAAGATCTGTCCATTTATATTATTGCAGTTGTTATGTAACAAGGAAGGCAACAAAGCGAAAGAGGGGCGGAAACGGAGCCAGGGTGGCTCACACCACCCTGTGGCGCGGGCCCACCCCTGGCCGCACCACCAGGTGGTGAGGCTGCCCCGGACTCCGTCTCCGACCCGTTTTCTCCTAGTAACTTCCTTTTGTTGTAAAACTTCGTAATATATAATCCCCCGGATCCCTCGAGGTTCGTATATCATGTTCTCGTCGTGTTTTCGTTTCGATCTATTTCTGCTAGGAACTATTCTTGAAAGTTTAGAAGCACAATGGTCTCCGCCAAGGATAAGGGAAAGGAGCCTATGGAGGAGGATCTCCAAGACCCCGGGCAGGAGAAGGAGATCAAGAGTGAAGATGAAGAGGAGGTAAAGCACACTGGCACTACCATTGCAAGCATTGGAGTGGTGGCAAACCCTGCCAGGATGTCAACTGGAGAGAAGCCTCCTCGTCACTGTTCGGATCCATGGTCACTTCCTCCATGCACCAAGAATCCTTTCCATACCCTTATCCATGAACATCAATACCCAAATATGCCCAAGGAGAAACTACCCTCCAATTGGGATTTGCCTTGTTCTAGCCATGTAGGAAAAGAAGACTTCAAGGAGGTAGAGTGGGGAAAGAATCGCAAGAGCTGGGATCCGAAACCCGACACGATCATGAGCCGCATCGAGCAAAACTCAGATTTGATTCGTACTCTCACCTTCGAGATTGAGGACTTGGCGGAATTGATCAAAAAGCTCATCGAGAGAACACCACCACCACCGAAGGAATAATTCGTCATCAGGTTTGGCATCCCCTTGGTTTGTTCCAAGCTTGGTGGAGTGCCACGGTACCATATCACTATCCTCTATCTTTTTACCTTTTAGTAGAGTCATATCATGAATAGAGAAGTTATGATGTAGGATGGTTTGCATTATGGAAGTGTCCCCTCTCTCGTTAGATATGTATCCCTTTGTGTGATTTGCCGTTATGGAATATTAATGAGAAGTTCTATCATTTACTCTTTTGCATATCTTATATTAGTTTTCAATTCGTGGTTATATGATTGATCTTGTTGTTAGTATTGGTATCACTTTGGGATCATTGAGTTAATTTAGTTGGTTTTGGCAAACCTAGCTTGGTCAGTAGCATCACTATTTTTGAGAGTTGAATGAAAAAGATAAAAAGTACTCTAAAGAAATATAATTTCATCATCTTTCTTTCTTGATTTTCTCATAAGCTTAGTATTCTCTAGTTAAGATCTTTTGTGCTTCCAAGAAGATTGCATGATTGTTTTTGTCACTTATATGTTTGTTTGTTTCCTTCAACTCTTATACTTGCTAGGCAGCCTTGCTAGCCAAAAACCTGTACTGAGAGGGAATTCTTCTCATACATCCAACCCTTAAACCAAACCTTTGCCACTTGTGTCCACCATACCTACCTATTAGCATTATTGCTATTCCAAGTAAATTCATGTTTTTATGTACCTTCCAAATTAAACTTGTTTTGTGAAAACTAGTGATTAAAGCTCTCACGAACTTGATGGCACACTTTACTTTCTTGCATCTAATAAACTTGAACCATTGTGCCCATTTATGTTGCGTATATGCTTGCGCTTTGTAAGTTGTGAATTAGCAGAACCGTGCTGTCATGGGGAACGCTTTCAACATTGCATCGGTACTATGTGCCTAGTTGATATCATGTTCTTTTGTCTATGGATGTCGTCGGTGTGAAATGAAAGGGGAGCTTGTAAGTCCATGGAGTTATGTATGTGTGTTAGATAAACGCCTGGGCCGCCGGTCTAATCTATGCTGTCATGGTGGAAACCTGCAGCGTAACCATAATGAGCATCTATGAAGCATTCTTCTTATAAAAAAGAGATAGAGATTGAGAAAAAGAGAAAAAGAAAAAAGAGAGATGAGAAAATAGGAAAGAGAGAAAAAAGCACCATATTCCCATAGTAAATAAGAAGATTTCTGAGATGCTCATTGTCTGCTTGCCTTGTCATTTTGATATGGGGATTCATCTGTATCATCGGGCAAGGGGTACCCCGTTGGCGGTTCTCTATGATACACATGTACTTACTATGACAAGAACTTACCGGTGACTAAACTTGAGTAGCATGAGGAGCGGCCCTCGTATTCAAGGGACATGAGATTTTCAATTTACAACTTGTCAAGCATATCCTCATATTTGATCACTTTAACCTTAATCACCAAAGATGCTTATCCTAGGGGCAATGAGAGCTGAAAGCTAATAAGTACCATAATTTTTGGAAGCTCTTTATGAAACTTGAACTCCCTGCTTCCCTTTACAAAGGGCCTTTCTTCTACTTTTCTAGTTGAGTCAGTCAACCTATTCCCTTCTATCTCAGCAAGTATTTTGGGTTGTTGTGTTTCATTCATATGATGATTTATTGAATCATGTTTCTTATGTTCCTTGTTTTGCACATTGCTCTTATCTTGGTGTTTACTACTTTGAAAGCTATCATGAAAACTAGTTATTTGTGAACTCCTGCAAATTGTCAACTATTCTTCGACCAAGAACTAAGTTTGCCATTACCAATTATGATTTACTTTATGTATATTTATTGTGTTTCCCTTACCAATTACAAGTTAAGTTATATAATGGTGAGTTGTCTGCTATTATGATCTATGTATTGATGAATGTGATGCTTCTTGTCCGTATTCTTTTATCGACTCTTCACTCCATAAACCTGGGGTCATGTTTATTGAGCTTAGTTTCGCTTGGGGACAAGCGAAGTCTAAGCTTGGGGGGAGTTGATACGTCCATTTTGCACACTATTCTATATCATAATTTACTGCTATTCATTGATATATTTCATATTAAGAGATGATACTTATGTAATTTCATCTGTTTTTGCATGGTTGATGACTTTTGGAGCATGGACCGCTACAGTTAGGATTCTGATGGAAAAGGGGCTGTTTGGAGGCGAAATTCGCGAAGATCAAAAAATCCGGGAAAAATACATGGAAAATCCTATTTCTTCAGAAGACGAAGATAGCCAGAAGGGGGAGTGGAGATGGGCCACTCCATCCTCTCCCCTCTAGCGTATATCATCCTCCTAAAACCCTAAGACTCGGGGAGCGACCACAGAAAGATTCCGCCGCCTCTGCGGGGCGGAAAACACCGAGAGAGAAAGATCTCTCCGGCAGATAGAATTCTTTCGAGGGAATTCCTTCCCGGAGAGGGGAGATCATCGCCATCAACACCACCATCAAGCTGGACTTCATCGGGATCATCATCATCATCACCACCATCATCTCCATCAGCACCATCATATCCACCATTATCTCGTTGTAACAATTGAGTTGAATCTTGCAAAGTTCTTAGAGGAAATTTTCCCGGTGTTGATTACTCCTTGTAGTTGATGCTATTGAGTGGAACCATTGAATTATTGTTTATGTTCAGATTGTTGCACATCATTTTTCCATCTCTGATTATGATCCATATGATTTCTTGTGAGTAGTTCGTTTTGTTCTTGAGGACATGGGAGAAGTCATGTTGTTACTAGTGGAATTATGTTGAGAAAGATTCAATGGTTTGTTAATTAAGTTGTGGTGTACTTCTTCTAGTGGTGTCATGTGAACGTCGACTACATGATACTTCACCTATATGGGCCTAGGGGAATGCATTGTGTATTTGGCTACTAATCGTAGGGGTTGCCGAAGTGACAGAAACCTGAACCCCCGTTAGGAAACCATTGCACAAGGGACGTCAGGGTCTTAGAGTTTAAAGCTGTGGTTAGGTTTCTACCTTAATTACTTTCTTGTACTTACGGATGTTTTCAAGGGGTATAATCACAAGTATGTATTAGTCCTAGGAAGGTCGGTACATTAGCACAGGTTCACCCACACAACACTTAGCAAGCTAAAGAAGATTAATCAACTAAATGAAGTGAAAGCACTTGACAATATTCCCATGTGTCCTCGATAACGTTTGGTCATCTTAAGTAATACAACCGGCTTGTCCTTTGCTAAAGAAAGGATTGGGCCACTTGCTACATTTATTCTTATTGTCTTTTATTCACTCGTACTTCATTTACTTGCATTATCAAAAAAACCTAAAAATCCGTGTGCTAAGTATTTGCAGAAAATTCCTGATCTATACCACTAGCCAGCACCTTCTGCTCCTCGTTGGGTTCGACACTCTTACTTATTGAAAATACTGCGATACACCCCCTATACTTGTGGGTCATCACGCACGTCGCCTCAAGAACTGACGTCTGCCTCTTTAGTTTCTGCTCCGGGATCGTCTGTGCGTCTTGTGCTTGCGCAAAGGATCATGCACGGTGTGGGGAGCGGGGAGCGTCTGGGCGGGCACCACGTGGCACCACGGACGGTTCCGCTTCCGGGTCTTTAAAGGGGCGCCAAGGGCGAGCGGTTTGTCCCTCCGTGTGCTACTCCCCCGTTCTTCTCCTGTGCCCTTGCCTTCCTCACGTCGCCTCGCTTGCTGTTGCTACTTTAGTCCACCACGCCGCCAGTTTAGCATCGTCGGTGGTACGGGCCACCAGCACACCTCCACCAGAGCGCCTCCTAGCGAGCCGGCGATGGTAGCCGAACATGGAGCCTGGTGTGGCTCCTCCGTAATGGAGGAGCACATCGAGAAGTACCGTGCGACCTGCGTTCTGTCGCCGGAGAAGGAGGTGCAGGTGCGGCTTGCGCCGGTGGGGGAAGAGTCGCCGCACCCGGCAGAGGGGGAGCGGGTTATCTTCCTGTCGCATCTGGCCCGCGGCTTTTGCGCTTCCGGTGCATCCTTTCTTCCTCACTTTTGTTGCTTTCTTTGATCTCCACCTCCACCACCTAGGCGCCAATGCCATAGGGATGCTGGCGCACTTTGTGGCTTTCTGCGAGAGCTATCTCTTCCGAGTCCGGCCGCAGGTCCACTTCACCAAGGGGCCCCTGGTGACGTGCGGCGGCACCTCCATATACTCCCGCACGCAGACCAGCTACCCCAAATTCCGGCTACAGGACACGATACGACTATGGCAACCGTCATACTTCTACGTCCGCAACCTCACCGTCGAGGACCGGATCAACCTACAGGATTTCTAGGACGTGGAATCTAGCCAGCAGTAGTGGGATCTGAAGATCTACGACGAGAAGACGGAGTCGGACACGATACTGCAGCACATGCACGCCGTCGTCCCCGCCGGTCTGACCGGCCTAGACATCCCCCTTAGCTAGATGTCCAGGCTGATGATGCCGCTGCAGCAGCGGGCGCACAAGATGTGCTTCTACTCCGGCCGGCTGGACCCGACCCGGCTGTCCCGCCGTGATCCCCTCTACCACAACCTGAAGGAGTGGGTGTGGACAATCACGAAGGAGCAGCTGCCGGAAGGCTGGAAGTTCGGGTTGGTCCCTTACAGTCGCGACAACCGCGCGCCCCGGGTAAGTTTCACCAACTGGATTTTCTCTTGCGTTTCTTGCAATTTTTTGCCGTCCGGCTAATCTCTTCGCTTCTTTTTAACTAGAAGATCTTCCCTTGCATCCTCTGGGAGGAGGGCGAGACCCTCCTCCAGAACTTTACGCCCGACCTACCCAAGCCACGCGCTCGCTGGTCCAGCGAGGAGTCGGATGGGGATAGCGACGTCTTCCCCAGCCGGAATGACGAGCCGGCCGCCGACCCCCACGCGGAGGTTGATGAAGAGGAGGAGGCCGCACCGTCTCCCGAGCCGACTCGGCGCCGCGCGATGGATGGCGACTCCAGCAGGTCCGGCGCCGGCGGGAGCGGCTCTAGCCGGTCTGGCGCTGGCAGGGGTGGATCCAATCGGTCCAGCGGAGGAGGGGGCGGGGCCAGCCGGCCCGCCGTGGAGGAGCCGGCCCCCAAAACGAGCCAGACCAGCACCCTTCCGCCGAGCCACCTCGGTCGCAAGAAGGGCCACCTCCCGTGGTGCAGGGGTAAGCTTATTCGCTGAATGTTTTTTACTTTTCCTCTGCTCTTTGTGCTCTCCTTTTCTGTCTTTGGCTTACTTGCTTTTTGCTTCTTTTCTGCCTTCTGTTGCTCAACACGCTGGTTTCCTTCGGCTCTGCGAGCCCGGCGCGGGCGCCGACTGGCTCGCTGCCCGCATCTGCCTCCGCACCTCCTCCTTCTTCTAGGGCTCCGCCTCCGCCACCACCTCAAGCCGATCCGGATGCCACAACCGGAGCGGGGGACGCTCCACCGACCATGGTGGTGCAGCCGGAAATGGTTGTGACCACCTCACAAAGTGGAGGTAATTCCCCTGCGGCGGCATGGAGGGCCGCCACCGGCAAGGAGCTCGTGGTTGTCGGCGGCGACAACTCCGACGACGAGCCAGAAGAGGAGTGGTGGACGGCGGTGGCCGCAGCGAAGGAATCGTTGGTTGCCAACACCGTCGACGATGACACCTCTTCCGCTGCTTCGCTGAGGGACCTTGCCGCCACCATCGAGTTGGCGGTGAAGGAGATCCGGCTGCTCAAGGCTGCAGCCAGTGGTAACCGGACCCTAGAGCAGAAGCTTGCGGCTACTAACGGGACCTCGCAGAGTAAGTTCCCTCAACCAGATACTTTGTTTTTTTCCTTTTCTCCCTTTTTTGATGATAGTCAGCTTTTTGGAGCCATCATGGTGTGCGCTCAGCGGGAAATCGATCGCCTGAAGAAGGCAAACGACCGGCTGAGCAAGTCCAATTCTACGATTTGGCTGCAGAATAAGGACTGGCACGCCAAGGTGGACGTTCTGGACGCCACCGTCAAGGAGCGTGACGCCACCCTCGCCAGTCGGGCTCAAGCCTTTGATCTTCTCGAGGCCCAGAACAAGGACCAAGAGAAGGAAGTCAAATGGCTGATGGTCTGGGAGAAGGTCCTGGTGGAGGAGCTGATGCAGGTCAGGCACATGGCCAAGGGTAAGTTTCCTCTCCGACTCCCCTCGTCTTTCCAGATCTGGTAGCCAGATCTAGTAGCCAGATCTGATGTTCTTTTTTCTGACAGCTTTTTATCCCGGCGTAGACCTGCTGGCATACAACCGGCTGCAAGAGAACTGGCCGGGGAGCAGTCGATGGCCCAGGAGCTGGTCGTCCTTCTTGACGAGGAGGCTGCCAAACTTCACTAGGCGGCGCAGGCCATCTTCACGTTCATGCGGCCAAATGCTCCGGTTCCGGAGACGATGGTGCAGCTGGCGGCCATGGTGGCGGAGGTGCTGGCTACCGTCGACCGCCTGAGGGATCTGGCGGTGCGAGCCGGGGTGGAGATGGCTCTGGCCCTTACGCTTTGCTGGTACAAGGACGCCCGCGTCGAGAAGATCGATGGGGGTTTCCATGCTGGTGCCGACCTTGCCGCCATCTGCCAAGCCCATCCGAAGCTCCGGTCCTCCGCCATCAAGATTGCCGACTACACGGACATCGACGAGGTCCTCACCGACTCGCAGTCCGCCGGCACTCCGGATGCGGAAGCCTCGTCGCAGCCAACCGGTGGGGACACCAGAGCCGGATTAGCCAATGCGCCTCCTCCTCCTGAGACTGCCACCAGCCAGGATCCTCCGCACGGCAAAGGCCCTGCTGCCTAGTTATGATCCCTGGGATGCCGGGTGTATTTGTCACTTTGTTTTGTTCGAACCTTACTATCTGTGCTGGTTGTTTCTGACGCCGGATGAACTCATGGGAGCTTCGTCTCCCTCTATTTTTATAACCAGTCTGAATTGTTTTGGGTTGCTTCCAACTTGTGATTTTTGTGTGCTTCCAAGCTTTGATATTTCGCCGATTGAATTTATCCGACTAACTTCACTCGGCTGAACGCCTTTAGCCGGGGGAACTCCAACTCCAGTGGGGGCGCACCAGCGCACCCACTGGGTGTAGCCCCCGAGATTCGGAGTGGCTGGCGTAGCCAGGCGCTTTGAATCTTCTTTCTTTCCTCAAGTATTTAGTTTCATCCGACTAGACACCTCTTAGCCGGTCATTTTCGCTGGTTGGACACCTGCAGCCGGGGGAACTTTCATTCTAGTGGGGGCGCGCCAGCGCACCCACTGGGTGTAGCCCTCGAGATTCGGAGTAGCTGGCGTAGCCAGGTGCTTCGAATCTTCTTCTTTTCATTTTGCCCTTGCCCTCACCTGGGCTCCAAATATCCGGCTAACTCCTTTAGCTGGCCGGGTACTACAAGATTCCACTGGGGGCGCGCGAGCGCACCCAGTGGGTGTATCCCCCGAGATTCGGAGCACTTGATGAAGGCAAGGACTTCGAATCTTCTTTCTTCCTGAATTCTGAGGTGATGTAGTCGTAGAAGAAACAAACATACATACATACATTCTCACTCGTCAATAGGTTAGTCGGTTAAACTTTAACCGGAAGGCGGATTTGTTTTTTGAAAACCAGCTTGTGCTTCTCTAGACACTTAGTCATTTTCCCGTGTGCTCTGTTGTTTCCGCTGCGTCCTTGCCGGGCAGCCGGGTTGCGGTCTGCAGCCAGAATCAAAGGGAGCTGACAGTACATTGCGCACGGTAGTGACGGCTTAGTAGCCGGATTGTCTCAAACTAGTTGCGAGGCCGGGACGCCCGATCGGTCGCATCTCCTCCCTGTTTTTCATGTGGGATGCCTTGGGCTTTTGCTATTGCTAGCCGGACAACCGGGTTGCGGTCTGTAGCTGAGATGAAGAGTGGGCCTCTGACATCGTCGCACACTACTTAGCCGGTTTGTTGATTTAGCACGCCGGGCCAGCCAGCGAGCCCCCGGGTAGGGGTTGCCGGAGCCAGAAACACTAAACCGGAAACAAATAGACACGAATTTCTAGCAAGGAGCCCCGAGTACCTCGTAGGGGTCCACATTTTCATTCATAGGGTTTGCGGGATACATACACTGTCTGGTGACTAGGTGTAAAACAGGCGGAGTAGGGCCGTGTTCCAGGGGCGCTCTGTCTCCTCGTCCGACTTGTCCATCTTATTCTTGTGTGGCTACTGCGTGTTGATGAGGTAGTAGGAGCCGTTGGGTAGCGCCCGGATGATGATGAAGGGACCCTCCTAGGGTGGCGATAGCTTGTGCATGCCCTTCATGTATTTCACCAGCCGGAGAACCAGGTCGCCCTCGCGGAATGCGAGAGGGCGGATCCGGCTTGAATGGTAGTGGCGTAAGCATTGCTGGTACAGGGCTGATCTGGACAATGCCAGCTCACGGGCCTCCTCGAGGAGGTCCACGCCATCCTCCCACGCCTCCTATTTGGCCTTTTCATCATAGAGGAGCTTGCACGGAGAGTCGAACTCGATGTCCACGGAGAGGACGGCTTCCGAGCCGTAGACGAGGAAGAACGGGGTGAAGCCGGTTGACCTATCGGCGTGGTGCGGAGGCTCCACAGCACAACCAGAAGTTCTTCGATCCAGCATCCGAATGTCTGCTCCAAGGGCTCGATGAGGCGTGGCTTGATGCCGGCTAGCACTAGGCCGTTTCCCCTTTCGACTTGCCCATTGGATTGCGGGTGTGCGACAGAAGCAAGGTCCAACCGGATGCCCTTGTTGCTGCAGAACCGGGCAAAGGCCCCCTTGGCGAAGTTCGTGCAATGCTATTGGGGTAGCCGAACTAGTTGATGATGTCGGTGAAGAAGGTGATGACTGTCGCCCCATCCAGCTTCCGGATAGGCTTGGCTTCTATCCACTTTGTCAACTTGTCCACCGCCACCAGCAGATGGGTCATGCCCGCGCGCGCCCGCTTGAAGGGACCGACCATGTCAAGGCCCCAGACAGTGAAGGGCCGGGTGATCGGTATGGTCTTGAGCACCAAAGCCGGCATGTG
This sequence comes from Avena eriantha, assembly GCA_910589775.1. Classification (NCBI taxonomy): domain Eukaryota; kingdom Viridiplantae; phylum Streptophyta; class Magnoliopsida; order Poales; family Poaceae; genus Avena; species Avena eriantha. Next base: position 450,998,781 of record OU342741.1, on the reverse strand, counting down.
CCTGAGCTGCCCAAAGCGTTGGCACCCATTGCACGCGCGGACTAACTGCTCGACATCCTTGAGGGCGATGGGCCAATAGAAGCCATGGCGACTATTGCCCTTGATGAAGCGTGATACCCGCACTCGCCCTGGTGGATGTCCTTGAGCAGCCGGTAGCCTGTGTCCACATCGACACACCTTTGGAAGATGCCGGATACGCTGTGCTTGTACAGTTCTTTGTTGATGATGGTGTACGTGTGCGCGCGGCGCCGGATTTTCCTGGCCTCCACCTCATCATCCGGAAGCTCTCCATTGGCGATGTAGTCCATGAAGGGTTGTGCCCAGGATGGTATCTCCCGGATGGTGAGGATGCTTCCGCTCTCCGGCTGATGGTCGTCGAGGGGGGGCGTCCGGATGAGGTACCCGGAACAGCAGCCCCCGAGCCGCTTGACGAGTCAGCAGCCCCCGGGTCTTGCGAGCCGGAGGGTACGGACTTGCTAGAGTTGGTGCGGGTCTTCTTTTTTGGAGGTTCTGCCGGCTCCATGTCCGCCGTGCCATCAACCGGAGCACTCCCCGCCCAAATAATGGAATCTGCTTTTGGATGATAGGTTGATGGAGGGCTTGCGTAGGTGCTCCAAGGAGACCCCTGGTGGGATCGCCTGCCTGGTGGATCCGATTCGCGTGAGCGAATTGGCTGCCTCGTTGTTGACACGAGGGATGTGATGGAACTCACATCCGTCGAAGCAGGCGCTGAGCTTCTGTATGTGGAACCGGTAGAGAGCCATGTTTGCATCGTGGGTGTCCCATTCTCCGTATACCTGCTGCACCACCAGATCCGAATCGCCGAAGCAAAGGATCCGGTTGAGACTGATCTCTCGGGCTAGCCGGAGGCCATGTGCCAGCGCCTCGTATTCGGCCATGTTGTTGGAGGCCTTGAAGTGGATCTGGAGAATGTACTCCAATCGGTCTCCTTTGGGCGAGGTGAGCACGATGTCGGCTCCCAAGCCCCCGAGCATCTTCGACCTGTCAAAGTGCATCCTCCAATGGTCCGAGTCCGGAACCGGTGGGAGGTACTAGGTCTCGGCCTAGTCGATGAGGAAGTCCGCCAGAGCTTGCGACTTGATCGTGAGCCGGGGCTCGTACTGGATGGAGTAGGCGGCGAGCTCGATAGCCCATTTGGCGACTTGGCCGGTGGCGTCCTTGTTGCCAATGATTTCCGAAAGGGGTGTAGTGCACACAACCTTAATCGGATGCTCCTAGAAGTAGTGCTTGAGCTTCTTGCACGCCCGGTACACGCCATAACACATCTTCTGGTAGTGGGGGTAGTTCTCCTTGGAGAGGGAGAGCGCCTCGCTCAGGTAGTAGACGGGTCGCTGAACCGGCTGAGCCTTGCCTTCCTCGGGGCGCTCCACCACCAGGACGACATTGATGACCCGGCTGATGGCCGCTATATAGAGCAACATCGGCTCCTTGCTAGCCGACGTGGCTAGAACCGGTGCTATGGATAACATGCGCTTGAGGTCATGAAAAACGGCGTCGGCCTGCGAGGTCCAGGAGAACTTGTCTGTCTTCTTCATCAGCTGATACAACGGAAGTGCCTTCTCCCCCAACCGGCTGACGAAACAGCTGAGGGAGGCTAGGCACCCGTTGAACTTCTAGACCAAGAAGGCTCCTAGGCGGCTGCATCCTCTCGATGGCTGCAATCTTTTCCGAATTCGCCTCGATCCCTCGTTATGAAATGAGGAAACCGAGTAACTGGCCGGATGGGACTCGAGGAGGGTGCATTTCTCCAGGTTCATCTTCATCTGGTACTACTGGAGGTTGCCGAATGTCTCCCCCAGGTCCTCGAGGAGGGTGCGCTTCTCCTTGGTCTTGATGACCACATCGTCTACATAGGCATTCACGTTTCGGCCGATCTGCGAGTGCAAGCACTTCTGCATGCAGCGCTGATAAGTAGCTGATGTATATGCACTTCTATTCTTGTAAACAATTGTGGGGCCTCCAAGTGCAGAGGTTTGTAGAACAAAAGCAAGTTTTCCCTTAAGTGGATCACCCAAGGTTTATCGAACTCGGGGAGGAAGTGGTCAAAGGTATCCCCTCTCAAGCAACCCTGCAATCAAGATACAAGAAGATACAAGATACTTGTCAGGTGTATAGGTGCACTAGTTCGGCAAAGATATAGTGAAATACATGTGGTATAGATAAAAGACAACGGTGCCAGAAAATAGCTTTGATGGCATGGAAGAGACTAAAGGAAAACTGAAATAAAGATAGCATCAAGCAAACATGTAACTGATCTAGTTGCAAACGGTGTTTCAATGTTTAGAAACAAGGCCTAGGGATCATACTTTCACTAGTGAACACTCTCATATAAATATATTCTTCTTTATAATACTACGCTGAACTACTCTCAGGTTGGACACTCTAATCCATGGTAGGGCTATAACAGCACACCTCAAAGTAAGCCTTTCCCATCTAGATAACCCCACACTATCACCTTGAGCACTAGATGGTTCAAACAAACACCACAATTTCATAAAGACATCCAACTCCAAATATAACTCATAACAAGTATTTGTAATCTCTAGCCTAAGTGCCACCATGGTGTGCACACTGTCAACTTCACACACATGGGGAGAGCAGAGATCTATTAAAGCACTTGAGTAGCAAGGTAGATCTACTTGATTACAAAGCTCATGATCATAATATGATCATGCATAGAGAGAGAGATGAACACATAGCTACCGGTAGAACCCTTAGCCTCGAGAGTGAACTACTCCCTCCTCATCATGGGAATCAGCAACAGCGATGGAGATGGTGGTGGAGATCGATCGAGATGGATCTGGGGGCACTTCCCTGTCCCAGCAGGGTGCCGGAACAAAGACTTTCTGTCCCCCAAATCTCCCCTTCGGTGGCAGCGGCGCTGTGGAACTTTTCATGGATTTCTGATTGACGATTTAGGGTTTTTGCCTCGGGGGAGATATATACGCGAAAGAGGCAAGGTCGGTGGCCGGCCAGGGGGCCCACACCATGCCCTGGCGCATCCAAGGGGGACCCACGCCTAGGGGTGGTGTGGCCCCTCTCCGACTCTCCTTCTAGCTCCGTGAGTCTTCCGGGAAAAGAATAACTTTGGCTTTTGGCTAGTCCAATTCCGAGAATATTCATTTTCTGACTTTCCTGGAACCAAAAACAGTAGAAAACAGGCAACTGGCACTATGGCATCTTGTTAATAGGTTAGTTCCAGAAAGTATATAGGAATACTCCAAATTGTGGACACAACATAAGAAAGTAGATATAAAACAAGCATGGAACATCAAAAATTATGGATATGTTAGCAACGTATAAACATCCCCAAGCTTAACTCATGCTCGTCCTCGAGTAGGTAAGTGATAAAAAGAAAGAATAATTTTTGAGGTGACATGCACCATAATAAACTTGATCAGAGTATTTGTAAAACATTGATAGCTGGGATCATAGTACTCCAACATAGCATGAAAGACAAAGTTTTAACAATAAGACAAAGCAACTATTGTTGCTGCATGAAAAGGTACAAACAAAAGATTCATGAATTACAATGTTTTGCAAGACGTTTGTTTGTTTCACACAAAGAAAACATAGCATAATGGCATTGAGCTTGTCCCTCATAGAGTAGCAAACATAAATGCATAGGACACCTTCAAAGTTTATAAGAGTGACTAGATACAAATAGTTTAAGAACAAGCAATATCAAAGTTATGCATCAATCAACAAGTCTTGGGACAATGCATATTAAACTAAGAATGGCCACTATGCTCTCTCAATAGGTGCATAAAGATAGAAGGTGGAGACTCAACATAAAAGTAAAAGAAAGGCCTTCATAGAAGGAAGTAGGGATTCAAGTCTCATAACGAGATTCCAAAAATTATGTTACTTATTAGCTTTCAGCTCTCATTGCCCCTATCATAAGCATCTTGAAGGGATTAAGGTTAAAGTGAACAAACTATGGAGTATATTCTTGACAAAGTATAATTTGGAAATCTCATGTCCCTTGAATACGAAGGCCGCTCCTCATGCTACTCAAGTTTAGTTACCGGTAAGTTCTTGTCATAGTAAGTATCTGTGTATCATAGAGAACCGCCAAAGGGGTACCCCTTTCCCGATGATACAGAAGAATCCCCATATAAAAATGACAAGGTAAGCAGACAACGAGCATATCAGCAATCTTCTTATTTACCATGCGAAAATGGTGCTTTTTTCTCTCTTTCCTCTTTTCTCATATCTCTTTTTTTCCTTTTCTCTTTTTTCTCAATATCTGACTCTTTTTTTATAAGAAGAATGCTTCATACACAGCTCATTATGGTTACGCTGTAGGTTTCCACCATGACAACATGGATTAGACCGGCGTCCCAGGCGTTTCTCTAACACACATACATAACTCCATGGACTTACAAGATCCCCTTTCATTTCACACCGACGACATCCATAGACAGAAGAACATGATATCAACTAGGTACAACGTACAAGTGCAATGTTGAAAGCGTGCCCCATGACAGCATGGTTCTGCTAATCCCCAAAAAATAAGTGCAAGCATATACAACATAGACGACACAATGGTTCAAGTTTATTAAGGGCAAGAAAAGTAAAGTCTGCCATCAAGTTCGTGAGAGCTTTAATCACTAGTTTTCTCATAACAAGTTTAATTTGGAAGGTAAAGAAAAACATGAATATACTTGGAATAGCATATGCTGATAGGTAGGTATGGTGGACTCTTTGGAATAACTTGGTTTAGGGAGTTGGATGCATGATTGGAACTCATACTTGGTTGTGGAAGCTAGCAAAAGACTGGGAGCGACAATCTAAGAAAGAAATAATTGCCATAATCATGCAGAGCGACAAAACATCATTGATCAAAGCATAAAGTGATACTACAAGTTGAAAACTAAAGGATCATAAAGGCATATGGTGACTTGGGATAGTCATAACATGGTGTGAGCATGTGCCAAGTCAACCCAAATAAAGCACCAAAGGAGAATACCACAATACTATGCTCTAATATGCTAAAACAACGCATGATTCTTCAAAGGCACATTAAGCAATCTCAATTGTTTATAACATGTCATGCTACAGCAAAGAATACTAAGCATAAAGACAAAACAATATCGAGCATGGCATGACAAAGCATAGGCCACAGTAAAAAACAAGCTCTTTTTACCACATAAGCATGAACTTTCCTACTCTTTTCCAAACCAAACCAAACTATTTGCAAACCAATGTATGAAAGGGAGGATGCAACCAATTTATTCAGAAAACTAAGAAAACAAAAGCAAACGAAACACCAAAACGAAAACAAAAAAGAAGACGCTCCAAGAACAACACAACCGTGCATGAAACAATAAAAATGAAGCGTTTGGAAGAAACCTGGGATTTTTATTGATGTGCCTTGGGCATCCCCAAGCTTTGATGCTTGTACTTCTTGGATATTTCTTGGGGTGACACGCATGGCATCCCCAAGCTTGAGCTTTAGTCCATCCTTCATCTCATTACTCATTTCTTCCATACACTTGAAATTTTTCCTTCTTACAAAACTTCACACAATCTTTATTAGCAACATTAGTGCACTCAAGATAATAAATCTTTAGGTTCAGTTTCAATACCAATGAAACTTTCATTAAAACACAAGATACTATAGCACTTCCCTCAAAAACCTTAATTCCCAAAAGAACTCAAAAAGGAACCAACAAGAAGCAAATGCAAATAATGGCAGAAATCTGTCAAAACAGACCAGCAGGTAAAGACGAATTTTTTCGAAGACTTTCTGTTGCTCAAATCGAAAAGTGTTGAACTAACAAATGTTAGATAACAGCCTGGGGCAGAAGCACAAACATTCACGCCTCAAAACGACGTACAGATATTTTACACTAATTTATACGGTGAAGCACATAAATCTGTTTCGGGACAACAACTTTCCCCATCAGTACTTCTCTCTCATTAGAGGTTACTCTTGGCACAAAAAGCAAATAAAAACGATAAGGAGCGGTTATTACTGAGGTAATAACTTCCAAGACTCATCTAAAACTTTTGGGTTATCTCCCAATAAGTACTTTTCTTTAACGCCTTTATGTTAGGCATGATAGTTTGAGAAGATGCTCACATAAGAAATATGAATTGAAATAAAAGAGAGCATCAAGAAGCAAATTCAAAGCACATTCAAGTCTAACCCACTTCATATGCATAGGAATCTTGTAAAGAAACAAGTCATGAAAGCACAAAGCAACAAGCATAGTAAAGCAAAACAAGTGCAACTTCAAGACTTTCAACATAAGGAGGGGAAACTTAATATTATTGAGATGCATAAAACCATGTTTCCCTCTCTCATAATAACTTCGAGTAGCATCATGAATAAAATTAACAATATAACTATCACATAAAACATTCTTATCATGAGCCACATGCATATAATAATTATTACTCTCCACATAAGCATAGTCATTCTTATTAATTGTGGTGGGAGCAAATTCAACAAAATAGCTATCATTATTATTCTCATCACCATAATCATCAAATATAGGAGGCATATTGTAGTCATAATTAATTTTCTCCTCGGTAGTAGGTGGACTGAAAATATCATACTCATCATTGTAATCATCATATATTGGAGGTTTGGTATCATCATAAGCAATAGAATAGCTATCTTCCAAAACTGGGGAACTAAAAAGATCATTTTCATAAAAACTAGCTTCCCCAAGCTTAGACATATCCATAGCATTAGCAATAATGGTGTCCAAAGAATTCATACTAACAACATTTCTATTAGTATGCAAATAAAGTTCCATAGGTTTTTTAATTTTCTCTTCAAACACTTCATGTCCTAACTCAAGATAAATACTATAAAGCTCTCTAATTTTTTTTCCATTAAGCATAACTAGTGAAAACAAGAAACAAAAAGACAAAATTGCAGAATCTAATGGAAATAACTTCGAGCAATCACACTGGAGGATGTGAGTACCTTTTCCCTTACCTCCCCAGCAACAACGCCATAAAATAGCTTGATGTCTACGCACTTCTATTCTTGTAGACAGTTGTTGGGCCTCCAAGTGCAGAGGTTTGTAGAACAGCAGCAAGTTTTCCCTTAAGTGGATCACCCAAGGTATATCGAACTCAGGGAGGAAGTGGTAAAATGCATCCCCTCTCAAGCAACGCTGCAATCAAGATACAAGAAGTCTCTTATGTCCCCAACACACCTAATACACTTGTCAGGTGTATAGGTGCACTAGTTCGGCAAAGAGATAGTGAAATACAAGTGGTATAGATACAAGACAACGGTGCCAGAAAATATCTTTGATGGCGTGGAATAGACTAAAGGAAAACTGAAATAAAGATAGCATCAAGAAAACATGTAACTGATCTAGTTGCAAACGGTGTTTCAATGTTTAGAAACAAGGCCTAGGGATCATACTTTCACTAGTGAACACTCTCATATAAATATATTCTTCTTTATGATACTACGCTGAACTACTCTCCGGTTGGACACTATAATCCATGGTAGGGCTATAACAGCACACCTCAAAGTAAGCCTTTCCCATCTAGATAACCCCACACTGTCACCTTGAGCACTAGATGGTTCAAACAAACACCACAATTTCATAAAGACATCCAACTCCAAATATAACTCATAACAAGTATTTGTAATCTCTAGCCTAAGTGCCACCATGGTGTGCACACTGTCAACTTCACACACATGGGGAGAGAAGAGATATGTTAAAGCACTTGAGTAGCAAGGTAGATCTACTTGATTACAAACCTCGTGATCACAATATGATCATGCATATAGAGAGAGATGAACACATAGCTACCGGTAGAACCCTTAGCCTCGAGAGAGAACTACTCCCTCCTCATCATGGGAATCAGCAACAACGATGGAGATGGTGGTGGATATCGATGGAGATGGCTTCGGGGGCACTTCCCCGTCCCGACAGGGTGCCGGAACAGAGACTTTCTGTCCCCCAAATCTCCCCTTCGGTGGCGGAGGTGTTGTGGAACTTTTCGTGGATTTCTGATTGACGATTTAGGGTTTTTACCTCGGGGGAGATATATAGGTGAAAGAGGCAAGGTCGATGGCCGGCCAGGGGGCCACACCATGCCCTGGTGTGGCCAAGGGGTACCCGCGCCTAGGGGTGGTGTGGCCACCCTGTGGCCCATCTCCGACTCTCCTTCTGGCTTCGTGAGTCTTCCGGGAAAATAATAACTTTGGCTTTTGTCCAGTCCAATTACGAGAATATTCATTTTCTAACTTTCCTGGAACCAAAAATAGTAGAAAACAGGCAACTGGCACTGTGGCATCTTTTTAATAGGTTAGTTCCAAAAATTATATAGAAATACTCCAAAGTGTGGACAAAACATAAGAAAGTAGATATACAACAAGCATGGAACATCAAAAATTATGGATACATTAGCAATGTATTAGTAGCGCCTGCATTCTTTAGATCGAAAGGCATGATTACATAGCAGAAAGCCCCGTATGGGGTTATAAACGATGTTTTTATCTGGTTAGCCAGGTTTAGCCGGATCTGATTGTAACCGGAATAAAAATCCAAGAAAGACAACAAATCGCAGTCAGCCATGGAATCGATGACTTGATCGATACGGGGCAAGGCGAAGGGGTCCTTCGGGCACGCCTTGTTCAGTCTAGTGTAGTCGATACACATGCACCAGGTCTTGTTCTTTTCCAACACCAGGACTGGGTTGGCGAGCCAGTCCGGGTGGTACATCTCCATGATGAAACCGGCTGCAAGGAGCCGGGTGATCTCATCACCAATGATCTTCCTTTTCTCCTCTGCGAACCGGCATAGAGGCTTCTTGACCGGCTTGCCATCCGGCCGCACATGAAGTGAGTGCTCGACGAACTCCCTCGGCACACCTGGCGTGTCCTTGGGTGACCATGCAAAGATGTCCCAATTCTCATGGAGGAAGTCGACCAGCGTGCCTTCCTATTTGCTGTCCAAGTTGGCGCCAATGGTGACGAACTTGGTTGGGTTGGAGGGGTCAAGCAGGATCCTCTTTGTCTCCTTTGTCGGCTGGAAAGCTCCTTCCCCGGCTGGCTTGCTGCTAGCCGGCATTTCTTGCCAGTCCATGGCCATATTGCGCATGATCACGCGCTTTTCTTCGGCTATGATGAGGGCCTCTGCTAGCTTGGAGCCGGCTGAGGCGCACTCCATCGACCGCCTGAAGCAGTCGGCGATGGTGATCACGCCATTTGGTCCCGGCATCTTTGTCTTGAGATACATGTAGTGGGGGACAACCATGAATTTAGCGAGGGCGGGGCGCCCGAGGAGAGCAAGGTAGGATCTCGTCAGGTTTACCACCTCGAACCAAATCGGCTCGCGGCGGAAGTTCTCCTTGGTCCCAAAGATGACGTCCAGCTGGATTTACCCAGCGGAGTGCAAGCCGGTCCTGGCAGTACGCCGTGGAACGTCGTGGTAGTCGGGCGCAGGTCGCACTCGCGGATGCCCAGCTTCTCCAGCAAATACCGATAGAGGAGGTTGAGGTTGTTGCCTCCATCGATGAGGACGCGTGAGAAGCGGTAGGTGCGCTCGTTGGAGACAATGAGGGGGTCAAGCACCAAGTGTAGCCCCCAAGAGTCAGAAGTTGTTCTGGCTGATCTTTTCGGCTCTAGGTGATGGAGGTTACCAACCAGTTTAGGTAATGGGGGACTAGGGAGATGATGGCGTTGACCTCCTTGGAGCGTAGCCTGCGGCTGTGCTTGTCGTCCAGCTCCGTCTCAAAGATGTGGTAGGCAGCATGCGGCTGGGGGTAGCCGTTGTTGTTGTTGCCGCCGTTACCATCATTGCCGGCTCCCCTAGCCGGTGGTGGTGGTCCACCAGGAGGGGGCGGGGCAAGACGTTGCTGGTTGCCCTGGTCCTTTAGCTGGCGGGTCCACCTATAGTTCCGGGTGGTGTGCGTAGCCGGCTTGAAGGGACCTCTATGCCACTTGCACAGGCCGTCAAACATCTAGTCGAAGGTGAGCCGCGGCTTCTGCCTTCTTGCATCCATATTTGGCGCGTTGGGTGCGCCTTCCACAACATTGACCTGCCGCGCGTGGTAGCCGGGCTTGTGCTGTCCGGCATGGTTGTCCCTATGGAACCGGTTGTCATTGCCGTGGCGCCTGGAGGATCCGGCTTCTCTAGCCGGATTACTCGGACGGTCCCGAGCCGGCTCCGTTAGAGTCGGACACACGTCAGCACTTACTCGGAGGGGCTTCTTCATGGCGGCATTTGCCGTGGCGTACTGGTCTGCAACCGTCATGAGCTCCACCATGGTTTTCGGCTTGTCACACAGTAGCCGGTGGTGAAGCATGGTGCCTTCTCGGCATCCCTCGATGAAGAAGCCAATGGCCTGGCTCTCCAGGATGCCCTCGCAAGTGTTGCGCAATTCCGTCCACTTGGTGAGGTACTCGCGGTCTGTCTCACGGTCGCCTTGGATGCATAGGGCCAGGTCGCGCGGCTGGCCCGGACGCTTGTACGTGCCGTTGAAGTTGCAGATGAAGACCTTTTCAATGTTCAGCCAGGCATTGATGCTGTTGGGTGTGAGGCTGTTGAGCCATGTCCTCGCTGACCCGGTTAGCATAAGGGGGACGTAGCGCACATCTGTGCGCTTGTTCCCATGGGCGATGCCGACTGCCGTGGCATAGTCGGTTAGCCAATCTTCCAGCTTCATGTTGCTATCGTACTTGGGGGTGTCCCTGGGCAGGGTGAACTTATCCGAAAATGGCTCATTCCGGATGCGGGGTCCGAAACAAACCGGTCTGGTGGAGTATTCCTCCTCCGTGACGCGCGCTTGAGCGAGGAGCTCAATGCGGTCATGGGCATCCGGACGATCCGGGTTGGGCGCTCCCACCGGGCCCAAGAGACGGGAACCGGCAGGTCTTGGCGCTCCGGTTGGTGGAGGGGGAGGCGGTGGGTTGTTGTTCACTGTGTGCTCCTGGCGCGGCTGGCCCTTGCTGCCAAAACCGCGACACTTGTTGCGGGCCTTAGCCAGAGGAGAGGACGCCTGCTGGGTATCGCGGGGTGCACCCTTGCTATTAGCGGGCGTCTTGCTCCCCTTGGAGTAGTGGGGTCCTCCTGCATCTGCCGGTTGGCATCAGCCTGCTCGTCCACGATCCGGAGGAGCTCCTGCACCCAAGCGTGCTGGCGGGCTTGCTCCTCGCCCTCCAGGTTGGGCAGTTCGTCTGCTGCGGCTCGCGCCGTGCGCAGGTTCTTGATGGGCATGCTATAGGTGGGCCAGATGAGAGCAGGTGCGGGATCCGGCTCGCCATCCTTCTCCATCCTACCGCCTAGCCCGCCGCCCTGGCGTCGCACTTGCCCGTGCTAGCTCGGGTCCGCGGTAGCCGGAGTGAAGCCGTGTGCGCGGTCGTACTCGCGCCGGGTAATCTCGATCTGTTTGCGGGTCGCGGCTAGCTTCATGGCCTCTTGGAGGAGAAGCTGTCTCTCCATGGCGAAGTTGGCCTCCGCCGCCACCGGGTTATCCCCGAGGTTAACCGGCATGAGGAGCCGGTCGATGGCCTCCTCCACCAGGTTTCGAGGCTGCGGCGGCGCAGAAGTTCCGCCCTCGTCTGCACCCCTCTCCCGCGGCTGGCGGGGGTGACAGCTGGAGTCAGCCATCATTACCTCGATGCCACGAGGGGCGACGGAGGCGCTTCTGCCCAGGTGCGGTAGCTCCGCGACAGAAATGATCTCCCTAGGGAAACGCTCCGGCACGGTGGCGATGTAGACGGGGAGGTCGCCGAAAAGCAGGATGGAGTCGTTTGCCGGAAATGAGGTTCCAGCGAAGCAGGAAGTGTTGTCGATGATGCAATCGAATGTGCCGAGCGTGAGCACCAGGTCGGAGGCACCAGGATGGAGGCCACGCGCTCACCGGCTGAAGTGTAGGCTCCCGTGCGGAACGTGACTCCGGTCAAAGCCATCTTGCCCCATGGTGGGCGCCAACTGTCGTTGTATTGGGAATGGCGGTACCTAAGTAGGTTAGATAGAGGTGTGGGGACTAGCAGGGAAGCTATCGACGGCGTCCACAGGCGGGATTGGATACAAGAAAGTGTAGTTGGACATAGGAAGTACCCAGGTTCGGAGCCCTCGTGCCAATCTAACTATGAGTGGTATACGGGCTACAATCACTCCTTGAGCTGTATTCTCCAGCTACTACCTTAAATGCACTGAGACCAACCCTTTCTACTAGAGCCTTGCCTCTCCTTATATAGGCAGAGAGGCAACGGTCTCACTCGCTAGTCCGGTAGGCGGGCCCCACAGGCGGGCCCCAGCCGACTGGTCATCTACAGTACTTAGTACACTTACGTCTCATCAGAGTACAAGCAGTATGGTCATCATGGGTATAGTGAAATCGTGCGAGCCTGTCGTCAGCGTCTGGCTACTGTTCCCGCGTCACCCCACAAAGTATTCGGTATGGCCGGGTAGTTGCGAGTCTTGTCATCGTACCAGGGCGTACCGTGCACTGTGCCGCATGTTGCTCTGTCCTCTTGATTGGTTCCGGCTACGCTGATGTAGCCGGTCCCATGCCTTACTGCTCCTCGCCGTTCCGACTACCGTCAGGTAGCCGGCTTGACTTGCTCCTGTCCGGCTGCGCTCGGTCAGCCGGACACGATCCGACTGCCTTGATTCTTGTCTGGTTGGAGAATAGTGTGATGGACATTCCTCAAAGGATTGCAACACGATCAAGTCATATAGTTCATTGTTGCAACAGCTAAATCTAGACTCCTTTTTCTTAGACCGTGAGCTCATATTACTCAATGTTTCTCAAGGCTGCTTAGACTGCATCAACCATCATCTGGTAATACGGTGGCCATAAAGGTGTATGTTGGGTATTCCAAAGGAATAGTAGATGACATGTGACTGCAAGACCGGGATTTGTTCACCCACATGACGGGTAAAGATACATATGGCCGGCTTGGTGAGATTACATCCATAAATGTTGCAACATGTGACTCGGTCATGAGGGTGTAATATCACGGTAACAAGAAAACAGAACTTGTTGTTAACGAGATTGAACAAGGTATGGGATACTAATGATCAGATCTCGGACAAGTCGTATCAAGAAACAAAAGGAAATTGGATGCTACATTTACCGGTTCAAACGAAATTGTCATCAGGAATGCATAGGGGTCACATGGATATCCCTGGTCCCTTTGTTGATCATTGATACAGATCATGTCTAGAGCATTCCCGAGCCATGAGAGGATACACTTAAGGGTACGATGAGAGTGATCATTCGTAAGACAGAATCACAGTAGAGAAAGAGAAAGACCAGAATCGTTCCACGGAGAAATCCGAAGTTGTTCGGAGAAAAAATAAAGGAAAAGACCGGAAAAGTGTTTTCGGATAATTGGGAATTTAAATATACATTTAGTATATGTTAATTATGAATTAATATATTCTAAATAATATTTAAATTAAGATTTATAAAAGCAACTTTTATATTAGGCCAAATCCCGGAGAGAAAAGACCTAGAAGAAAAGCTGCAGAAAAAGAAAGGGGAAAAGGAAAAATAGCCACCCCACGTGGGCGGCAGATAAAGGCCGCCGCACAGGCCTGCGCACAACTGGGCGACACACCACGCGCGGGCAGGCCACGGTCATCAGACCGGCCCACCCCGGGTCGCCTCTCCCTCTCCTCCTCATGGCTAGGTCGCCAGTTAGATTCGGCCCACCCGGGTTCGGACAGCCACCGTCGCTTCCAGCGGGCGGACTGGTCCGCGCTCGGGACATTGGTTGCCGCACGCGCCAGGTGGACTACAAGGGCATGCACCATCCTAGGTGTGGGAGCCAGTCGCCGCTGCCAGGAGGGCACGGGTTGGGCTGACTAAGGCCCACTGTAACACCCCAACATTGGAGCTTAGAAATAAGCTGAACACAGGTGTGTGCATTGCATTCATGCATAGAAAATCTGAGTAATTTTCGTTCTTTTAAATAAAACTTGTCAGAGAGATTGAAGCTTCTCTTAAGTTGGTGGAACTGAACTAGATCATCAAGTTGACTACGATAAGTTTCAATATGACCTTGCTAAAACTTTATCTTTGAGTAATGTAATTTGATCTAAGGGTAGATCAAATGTAATAAAACTAAGCCACAACACACTATTAAATAAGGAGTGATGACCCACAAGTATAGGCGCAGTATTTTCGAGGAAAGTGAAACCCAATTTATTGATTCGACACAAGGGGAGCCAAAGAATATTTATAAGCCTTAACAACTGAGTTGTCAATTCAGCTGCACCTAGAAAAAATCTCGCTCCCAGCATTTTATCAGTAGCACAGTATTGTAGTAGGAATAGTAAAGTAACAGCAGTAGTAAAGCAAAGACAGTATTAACAAAAGCAGTAAATAGTGGGATTCAAGTGCGGTAGGCATAGGGATGGATGGACGGGCGTTGCATGGACAAGACAATTCACATAGCAATCAGAACATAGGGCAATTGCAGATAAATAAGATAAAGCACCCAAGTACTAGACAATCCTAGGCATGTATTCCATATATAGTCATACGTGCTCGCAATGAGAACTTGCACAACATCTTTTGTCCTGCCAGCCCGTTTGCAGCGGGGCCTCTAGGGAACTAGTGGAAATTAAGGTGATCCTTTTAATAGAGCACTGGGGCAAAGCATTAACACTCCGTGAACACATGTGATCCTCACATCAAAGCCTTTCCCTTCCGGTTATCCCGATTTCTGTCACTTCAGGACCATAGGTTCCGGACAATAACGTGTGTATACAACTTGCAGATAAGACCAAGAACAAAACTATCATAATGAATCTATAATAAGTTCAGATCTGAAATCATGGCACTCGGGCCCTAGTGACAAGCATTAAGGACAACAAGTCGCAACAAAGTCATAAAGCACTAATAAAAGATACTAGGCACCATGCCCTAACAATCTGATGCCATTACATGAACGATCTCATCCAATCCCTACCATCCCCATAGCCTACAGTGGGGGATTACTCACTCATAGATGGGGGAAACATGGATGGTCGATGGAGCAGCGATGGTGATGATGATGGCGATGATCTCTTCCAATTCCCCGTCCTGGCAGGGTGCCAGAACGGAGTTTCTGGTGCTGTTTCATGGAATCTGGTGGTGGCGGCGGAGCATAACTCCTTCTGGAAAAACGTCAAACCCCCCCAAAGTTTTTAGGTCAGAAGGCTCCTTATAGGCGAAGAGAGAGGCCGAGGGGGTGCCTGGGGGCCCACACCACCCCCTGGCGCGGCTTGGCCTGGCCCGCGCCACCAAATGGTGTGGCCACCCCAGGGCTCTTCTCCGTCTCGTATTCTGGCTCCTGGAGTCTTCGGGTGAAATAGGGTTTTTGGCATATTTTCCGGGATGTTTCCTGATAGTTGATTTTCTGCACAAAAAGTAGACACCAAGGCAATTCTGCTGAAAACAGCGTCAGTTCGCATTAGTTGCATTCAAATCACACAAGTATAGAGGAGAAACAATAGCAAAAGTGTTGGGGAAAGTAGATACGTTTTGGACGTATCAACTCCCCCCAAGCTTAGCTTATTGCTTGTCCTCAAGCAATTCAGTTGAAAACTGAGTGCGATAAAAGAACTTTCACGAACACATTTGCTTCATATGATGTAAATATTCTCAGCAATGTGATCAACTACTTGGACAATTCATAATAAAGAGTATGCAACCAAGTCTACTTAATAGTCTTTGCAAGCTATGAAGAGATTCCAACTCAAGAATAATAAGTAGCATGAAGCACAAACATAAGCAACATTGCAATGCTCATAGAAAGGTATGATAGAGTGGTATCTCGCTTGCCTTTGATTATGAATATCAAGGCACCTCTGAAGTTCAAGTGATGAATAGAAGTAAAGATATCAAGGATACAAGCATCAAAGTCATAACACAAATAATCAAGTAGTGGAACAAACACAAATAATGACAACTATGCTCTCAAGAAGGTGCGCAAAGAATATGTGGAGACTCAACAAGTAGAAGAAAAGGTTTTGAATAATTTGAAAGGCTTCCAAATGCTGAAAGTATGGTACTCATTAGCTTTGAGCTCTCATTGCCCCTATCATAAGCATCTTTAAAGTGGTTAAGGTGAAAGTGACACAACTAAGAGGATATGCTTGACAAGTTATAAATCGAAGTCTCATGCCCCTTACTTACGAAGACCGATCCTCATGCTACTCAACTTCAGTCACTAGTAAGCTCTTGTCATTGTAAGTATATACGTATCATAGAGAACCGCCAACGGGGTACCCCTTGCACATGACACGGGAGCTATCCCATAATCAAAATACAAGGCAAGAAGACAATGAGCATCTTAGCGATCTTTTTATTTACTATGTGCATAGATTTTTATTGAGGATGCTTCATGAATGCTCATTATGGTTATGCTGCAAGTTTCCACCATGATTAGGCATGGCTTAGGTTAGCAGCCCAGGCGTTTCTCTAACATACATACAAACTCCATGATCTTACAAGTTCCACTTTTATTTCACACCGCCGGGATCCATAAGCAAAAGAACATGATATCAACTAGGTACAAGGTACCTATGAGGCGTTGAAAGCGGTCCCCATGATACATGGTTCTGCTAACTTCAACTCATAAAGCGCAAGCATATGCACAACAAACAAGGACGCAACGGTTCAGGTTTATTAAGTGCAAGAAAATAAAGTGTGCCATCAAGTTCGTGAGAGCTTTACTAACTAACTTTCTCATAACAAGCAAACATTTAATTCGGAAGAAAACAAGGCATATTGAATATGCACGGAAGTAGAAAATGATGCTAATGGGTAGGTATGTGGACACTTTGGAAATATTTGGTTTAGGGAATTGGAAACTTGAGTAAAACATACTCGGTGAAAGTGAAGGCTAGCAATAGTAAGGGAGCAACAAACGAGAGAGCAATAGCTGTCATTATCATGCTTGCAACAAAACAAGACTACTCATGGCATGAAAGTGATTCAAGATCCTCAAGGCAAAATAATTCATCAAGGCTTAACTGATTATTACAGTCATGTGCATGCGAGAGCATGTGCCAAGTCAATCAAATGAAACATTCAGAGGAGGATATCACGGTGTCATACCAATTTATGAATAGAGAAATGCAAGCAAACATTCATAAGACATGCTACAAACTATTAGCGAGCTGGAGCTAATCATAAGAAAGCAAGAACTACTAAGCATCCAAAGAAAACATACACTCTACATAAACGGACCAAGAATGCCCACAGTGTTGAGTATATGTACAAAAATGAAAACAAATAGAGTTCGTTACTAGCCTCTTACCACGCCTCAAGTTGTCATTGATCCTCATTATTGCTCTTCACTTGTGTGGCTTGAATAATAATATGAACCAATATCCACTGAGGACTGCTGAACCCTGTAGCAAACTCACAAAAACCAAAGAATAACGACAAATATTTTTGGTGTTTTTGATTTTTAAACAAGAACCAAAAGAGAAAACAAGCAAAGCAAAATCTTTTTGGGTTTTTCGAAAAGTTCAAACAGAGCAAAAAAGGAAAAGCAAACCAAGGCAAAAAGAAAAAGCAAACCAAAGAGAAACAACAGAAAATATTTTTAGAAAGCAAAAGCAAAGAAGAATGAAAACTAAAAAGAGAACGAAAACATGAATATACAAAGTACCGACGCAACATGATATGGAGATGAGTGTGTTGTCGGCGTACCTCCACCCAAGCTTAGGCTTTTGGCCTAAGTGGGTATCAATCCCAAGCTGGCCAGGATGAAGTGTCACCGTGGTACAACGAAGAGGTCCCCTCGTCCTGGTGCGAGCTCGAGTACGTCCCTCCGTAATGTGCGGAGTAATCATAGGAGGGCACATCCTCCTGGTGCTGCTCGTGGAAACCCAGCAAGCGAAGCTGCTCGTCCACCTCCTCCTTGGAGCGCGACCAAGGTCTCCTGTGAACACTAAAAAAAGAAGTCTATGGCAAAAGGATCTCCCTCTCATCCCCATCAGTGAAAAGCATCCTATATACTAGATTGTTCAAATCAGAGGTAGCAGTGACAAAGTGATGAGTTTTCATGGCAACAAGGTCAAGCCTCTGTGGTGCCAGCATAGCATCATCAGGATCCATTAAAAGACCTAATGCATTCACTATGCGTGATGCAATGATGCCCCCATAGATAGGCCCCCTAGCAGCTAGGCGTCGAGCAATAAGCGAGCCAAGATTGTACCGAGTATCATTGTTAAGCGCAGCAGCAAGGAAAGCTAAGTGATAGTTGGAGATATTACTAGTGTTCTCCCTACCCAATACGCTAGTGGAAAGATAATATGCAAAGTATCTAAGAGCAGGGAGTTGGATATTTCTTATCTTTCCGCGTTGCGCCACGCGGTCATCATCATTGGTCACCCCTCGGTAAAGCTCCAACAAATCAGCGGGTCGCCCTTAAATTTTCTTCACGGTCCCTGTCATACGCACACCTACAATACTGCAAAAATCTCTCCAAAGGCATGGTGAAGGGCATATCATAGATTTTAAAAGAGACAGTAGATTGATAGGGTGTGTTAGTAAATGAGAAGCTCTCAACAAAAGTTTTGGTGAGCATAGCGTATTGTGCACTCTCATCTTGCATACAAGAGGTCAAACCAACCCTCTCAATCAGTAGCAAGAAATCATCAAGAATACCTGCAGCTTGCAAGAAAGTAAAACAAGGAAAAGAGGATGGGTGAGCATATCCATCATCCCTTTCACTGCCAATGCGTGTTGCAATGAGGTCTTCATTGTATGATGGCCTAGCTTGAGAGGCTGTTCTTGAGGGCCTCGACCTCCTAGGTGCATCACTCTCAAATATCTCTCCAAAAGTATGGTTGTTCATGCCTGGTATTCTGAAATTTAAACACCTATTAAACAAGTGACTGCAAAGTAAATATAATGAAGGATTCTACTCATAGGGACTTGCAAGAGGCCTAAACATGCATCAAAACTATATCTATAAGCATCAAACAAGCTTACAAGCCCTCATAACCAGTCACCTACAGCAGCAAAATACTCAAAATATAATCCACTAAACACAAATCTACTTGGACAAGGGGAGGAGTCACATACCAGGGAACAAATGCTCCAAATTTCAGCAAGAAAGATGGGCTGAGCAAGGAGATCGAAGAAATCGAGAACAAGCACAGAAAGAACATGATTTTGAGCTATGAACTGGAGCTTACTCGGGAGAGAGAAGAAAGTGGTAGGGAGAGAGTTAGTGGAGGGCCAGGGGTGGCCCACACCAGGGCATGGCGCCACCCAGGGCTGGCCGCGCCACCACATGGTGTGCCTGCCTGGTGGGCCCCCTGGTACCTACCAGGTACTCCTCTGCCCCTTTTTTCACGTAAAAATTTAATATGAATTTTCTGGAATTTTTCGAGACACTTTATTTTTGGGCATTTTTCACAAATAGAAGAATGATTTTTTCTGACAGACAGAGATTTTTTTTATTTTGGAAACATGATGTAAGGACAAAACAAGGCTAGGACTATAGAAGTTCTAGCATGCAAGCAACTAACACAAAAAGAAAACTAAACGAAAGCAAAAACTAAAATGCAAAGGATAGAAATAAACAGAGATAATCATAATGAAAACATTTTTTTGTTCAATGGAATCCTTTTGTTAGCAAGGTTGATCAAGTATTGCTACCAAAACAATTGCATATGAGACAAAACTTTGTACTCCACTAATGATTATGTTACCTTAACCTTGATAGCAATGGTCCCAATCATAATAGTTTCAAATTTTTCTCTTGGTATGGGACAATATATTTCTCCAAATTGAATGCCTTCAACATGTTCAATTGAATTCCATCCATAAGTCCTTTCAATCTTCTTTGGGAAATAGATAGTATGTTCCTTGTCATTAACATTGAAGGTCACCTTTCCTTGATTACGACTAATAATAGCTCCTGCAGTATTAAGAAAAGGTCTCCCAAGAATAGTAGACATATTATCATCTTCAAGCATTTCAAGTACAACAAAATCAGTTAATATCAAGCAATTGTGAGCCACCTGAACAGGTACATCCTCACATATACCCACAGGAATAGTGGTAGATTTATCAGCCATTTGCAAAGATATATCAGTTGGTATCAATTTTTCAAGCTGAAGCCTCTTATAGAGAGAGAAATGCATAACACTAACTCCAGCTCCCAAATCACACAAAGTAGTTCTAACATAACTGTTCTTAATAGAGCAAGGGATAGTTGGAATCCCTAGGTCTCCAAGTTTCTTAGGAACCTTACCATTGAAAGAATAATTAGCAAGCAAAGTAGAGATTTCTTCATTAGGGATCTTCCTTTTATTCGAGACAATGTCCTTCATATACTTTGAGTAAGGAGGAAATTTAATAGCATCAGTCAAAGGAATTTGCAAGAATAAAGGCTTCATCCACTCACAAAACTTATTATAGTGTTCATCTTCCTTTGACTTGTGTTTCTTATCAAGGAAAGGCATAGGTTTTTGGACCCAAGGTTCTCTTTCACTACCATGTTTCTTAGAAATAAAATCTTCTTTGGTGTATTTAGTATTCTTAGTGTGGTTTTCAGGTTCTTCTTCAACTTTTTCTTCATTAGGAACTTCATTTTCTTCATTACCACTTTCAGTTTCAGCATCAGAGATAGATATACTATTAGGATCTATAGCAGGTTCAGAGGGTTCTACAATAGTTTTATGTTTCTTTTTCCTTTTCTTACGAGTAGAACCACTATTTTCAGCTTGTTGAGAATCCTGCTCAATTCTTTTGGGATGCCCCTCAGGATATAGAGGATCCTGGGTAGCAGCACCACTTCTAGTTCTAATTTCATAAGCATGGTTTTCTTTAGCAGCATTTACTAGCAAGTCATTTTGCACTTTAACGAGTTGATCTTTTTTAGTTTGAACCATTTGAAAGTGTTTAACAATCATTTTAACATCATTAGAAGTTCTTTCCACAATATCTTTCAACTCAACAATAGCTCTAGTGTTTTCCATTAGATGATTTTGCGCCCTTTTATTAAAGTTATCTTGCTTAACAATAAAGATATCAAATTCTTCTAAGCATTGATCAGGAGGTTTCAAGTAAGGGATATCACATTCATCAAAGTGTTGGAGAGAGTGTACCTCAATAGTGGGTGAGTAGGGAATAGGCTTACATAATTCTTCTATAGGAGGTAAATTCTTGACATCTGCAGCTTTAATTCCCTTCTCCTTAAGACTCTTTTTTTGCTTCCTTCATCACTTCGTCATTTAATTCAATAACTCCCCTCTTCTTTGATGTTGGAATAGGCACGGGAATAGATGGTTCAGGTACAATTACTTTAGGTATAACTTGTTTAGGAGGAGTCCAGTCTTCATAATTCTTGCTTATTTTAGCCATTAATTCCTCAGCTTCCTTTGAAGTCCTATTCCTGAAAACACAATCAGCACAACTATCTAGGTATGTCCTAGATTCCTTAGTTAGTCCATTATAAAATATATCAAGAAGCTCATTCTTAGGCAAGGGACTTCCAGCTTGTGCATGAATCAACGCACAAAACCTTGCCCAAGATTCAAGCAATACCTCTTTTTCTCCCAGTTTGAAATCAAAAAGTTCCTGCAAAATAGCATGTCTAGCACTAGGAGGAAAATATTTCTGCAGGAAAGTACTAATCAAGCACTCAGGGCTATCAATAGATCCAGGAGGTAAATTACTAAACCAAGTTTTAGCTTCTCCTTTCAGTGAAAAAGGGATTTTTTAGCAACAAAGTAAGTACGCGTCTTAATATCATCAGAAAACAAGCCACTCATGGTAGAGAGTTCATTCATATGTGCTACCGCACTTTCATTCTCAGTCCCACAAAAAGGTTCTTTCTCGACAATAGCTATGTAAGATAGATCGAGAGAGAAATCATAATCTTCATCTATAATTTTTATGGGAGAAGCAACAAACTTAGCAGCAGGATATAATTTCGGTCTAATAGGACGCCTCTCAAGGAGACTCTTAGCAGCGCTCCTATCATGGGTGTTCTTACATTCTTTAATAAACTCATTGGTCATCTCTACATAATCTTCTTCAATATCATAACTCTCACTACACTCAGGTGAGCTAACAGGTGTGCTAGCGTCTTCATTAGGAGTTTCAGTATTTCCAACTATAGTTCTAGCAATCGTAGCATCTAGGAAAGGACCTAATGAACCACTCTTATCAAGCACGGTAGAAACAGCATCATAAGCATCAGAAGTTTCAGATTCAGCAGTAGTAGCAGTGTGTGTAGCATGTGTATGTGGTGGTGTAATGAGCTTACTTATAACAGATGGTGAATCAAGAGCAGCAGAGGTGTTTAGAACCGTACCTCTTCTTGTAGTGGATGGTAAAATAGGAACCTTGCCATCACGAGACTTACCCATGATGGATGGATAGCAGCGAACAATAGAGAATCCAAGTGAACTTGATAAATAAAGCTATGCTCCCCGGCAACGGCGCCAGAAAATAGCCTTGATGACCCACAAGTATAGGGGGTGTATCGCAGTATTTTCGAGGGAAGTGTAACCCAATTTATTGATTCGACACAAGGGGAGCCAAAGAATATTTATAAGCCTGAATAACTGAGTTGTCAATTCAGCTGCACCTAGAAACAATCTCGCTCACAACAGTTTATCAGTAGCAACAGTTTTGTAGTAGGAAGAGTAAAGTAACAACATTAGTAAAGCAAAGACAGTAGTAACAAAAGCAGTAAACAGTGGGATTCGAGTGCGGTAGGCATAGGGATGGGTGGACGGGCGTTGCATGGACAAGACAATTCACATAGCAATCAAAACATAGGGCAATTGCAGATAAATAAGATAAAGCACCCAAGTACTAGACAATCCTAGGCATGTGTTCCATATATAATCATACGTGCTCGCAATGAGAACTTGCACAACATCTTTTGTCCTGCCAGCCCGTTTGCAGCGGGGCCTCTAGGGAACTAGTGGAAATTAAGGTGATCCTTTTAATAGAGCACTGGGGCAAAGCATTAACACTCCGTGAACACATGTGATCCTCACATCAAAGCCTTTCCCTTCCGGTTATCCCGATTTCTGTCACTTCAGGACCATAGGTTCCGGACAATAACGTGTGTATACAACTTGCAGATAAGACCAAGAACAAAACTATCATAATGAATCTATAATAAGTTCAGATCTGAAATCATGGCACTCGGGCCCTAGTGACAAGCATTAAGGACAACAAGTCGCAACAAAGTCATAAAGCACTAATAAAAGATACTAGGCACCATGCCCTAACAATCTGATGCCATTACATGAACGATCTCATCCAATCCCTACCATCCCCATAGCCTACAGTGGGGGATTACTCACTCATAGATGGGGGAAACATGGATGGTCGATGGAGCAGCGATGGTGATGATGATGGCGATGATCTCTTCCAATTCCCCGTCCTGGCAGGGTGCCAGAACGGAGTTTCTGGTGCTGTTTCATGGAATCTGGTGGTGGCGGCGGAGCATAACTCCTTCTGGAAAAACGTCAAACCCCCCAAAGTTTTTAGGTCAGAAGGCTCCTTATAGGCGAAGAGAGAGGCCGAGGGGGTGCCTTGGGGGCTCACACCACCCCCTGGCGTGGCCTGGCCTGGCCCGCGCCACCAGGTGGTGTGGCCACCCCAGGGCTCTTCTCCGTCTCGTATTCTGGCTCTTGGAGTCTTCAGGTGAAATAGGGTTTTTGGCATATTTTCCAGGATTTTTCCTGATAGTTGATTTTCTGCACAAAAAGTAGACACCAAGGCAATTCTGCTGAAAACAGCGTCAGTTCGCATTAGTTGCATTCAAATCACACAAGTATAGAGGAGAAACAATAGCAAAAGTGTTCGGGAAAGTAGATACGTTTTGGACGTATCAAGGAGTACTTGATCTTATAGAGATCATTACATGGTATTCCAGACAACAACTCAAAGATGAATACTTTATCTTCTAAGGATGATATCAAGTTATTACCTACAACAAACCCTGAATACTAATTAAGTATATAACTTAAGTAAAAGAAACTCTACAACTTAAGCTTGAAACACTTGTTTGCCATAGTTACTCCTACCATGGGTATCATGGTAGTTCTTAAACATTAATTCTTATTACAAATGGAGTGAAAGGGAAGTCAAACCAAAACCATCCATCTCATACCCTTAGTGTCATGTTAATAGATTACAATCCTATTTAACCAAGTCCTAGTGTCTATTGATCATCAATGTGTGTGATCAATTCCTGACCTAGAGCTTATTGACTCATAGCCTTTGACCTATTATATTGACCTTTCAAAGATTTTAAGTAAATTATAAGAAGAAGGAACTAGTATGGTGAAGTGTGCCATCATCAGTGGAATGAGATCCTTAGTGGTGATCAAACTATTTGATGTTGGAGGAGTTAACTCACTCATGAGTTAACTAGAAGCAGTACCTAAACCCAAGAGTTTAGAGAGTAATTATGAAGCTATGGGAAAGCTAGTAGTATGCTGGGTCACCGCAGCTGGTACAGAGCATATGCTTTGATCTTAGGATTAAAACCCTTTTAGGAAGATTTGTAGGTTGGATAGTGACTATAGGAGCCATCTTATCTAAATCAAGACTTGTGGTGGATATCCACTTGAGGATAATCTTGTCACACTTAAGTTGGATGTTCTTATCATCTTTCTTAATGATTAGTTATATGTATTCTCTAGAGAAATGTTATTTTAGTGTAGCTCTAAATAGGTATAACACCCCTAAGATATCTTAAGTAAGTTAAAATATCCAAGAAGATTACGACTAAGATTAGAATATCATGTGGAGACGTATTAGTGATGGAGTCTATATTTAGAACCCCTGTGAAGTAGCAGAATCTTACCACTAGTTGATACCATTATACCACATACGGTAGACCACTAGAGTATGTATACATACAATTGGTAGTGGATCATGGGGCATTCACTTGATAATTCCATGTAATGGAGTATAAATTTTGTTAGGAATCATTAATAGTAAGCTAAGAAGAAGAGTTGCCATGGTGATATTAGCTCTTTAATCATGATGACTAGGTAAATCTTAATAAGTTCGTGGTGAGAATAACTCTGAAACCATGATAAGTCTATAATTAGGACAAGTACTTAGTAAATAATCTTGTAACAACAGTAAGTAAAGAACAATGTAGGTCTATGATAGAAGTCATAGGTATTATAATATTACGATAATTTTTGATTAAGGTAGTAACTACAATCTTGTTAGTAGTTTCGAGAGATCATGTGAGGATAGTTTATGATAGAATGAAAGTTAGTAGTCTTTAGTAGTCCCGAAAGAAAAGTAAGTGGTTAGTTAGAACCAAAGTGGGACCACTTTGCTCAAATTATCCAATTGCAATTGGGCAATTTGGGTAAATATGGAGACAAAGAGTAGTTTGGCTTCTAAGTGATATGTATCATGAGGTAAACTTATATTAGGAGGTGTTATATACTACACAGCTAAGCCTGAATTCTAGAGGTATTATACGCAACTACTATATTCCAGGCTTACAATGATGTGTGTTATATATACCACGTTTGGATTTCTTGGTTTTTTCTTGCATCTTCTTGATTGACTAGATCTGTACATGAAGTTTGACTTGGTGTGAAAATGCATGTTGCATCAGCCAGTTATTACTTGATGTTATAGACCTAGATAGAAAAGGGAATTCGTGTAAGGGAGTGACGAGTTCCGAAGATCAAGATGAAGACTTGCATGAAGAGTAAAGCCAAATATAAGGAGTATCAGCACTATTCTGAAGGATGGATTAATCCCAACTTATTATTAGTTGGCAACAAGAAGGAATATTAGTGAAGAAAAGGTGTGGAGCAACATAAAGGAATGGACTTAAGTTCACTCAAAATAGGTGATGTTGATATGAAGTTAATGAAGTAGTTGTACCAAGCTCATGGAAGTATCATCAATCAGTGCAAAGAAGAAGTTTTGAATAAGGGTGGTATTCAAGCTCTGATAATTCAGAGAGAATGCCAATAAGAAGTTTAAAAAACCCGTAGGATAATCCATACACCTAGGAGGATCCGTAGCAGGTATCCGTAGTTGGTATTCGTAGCTGGTATCCTAGCGGTTTAGCTAATTAGGTCATCTTTGTGTAATCTAAAGAGTATAAAACTTGGCCTAAGTTAAGTTAGACCTAAGGAAGTATGAAATTAAAGATCGTCTTTCGAGATGCTTCATGAAATCTGGCTTACCAAAGCGAAAATGTCCAGAAGGTTAAGAGTAAGACAAGCAGCGTTGGAAGATTCATTACGGAGATCCACAACTATGTGGGAGTAAGCCTTATTCTCATAAAGTATTTCCAAGAGTATGTCCGGATGAATGATCTTAGGAGATATAATATATTAAATCTAGTGGACTAGTTATAAAGGGGAAATAGCTAGTAAGTTTCCCTTCAGAAGGAGTAGATCCTACTAAAATAGTCTAGTGTAAAATAGTAGGAAAACTGGATTGGAATGGATGAAATGTGTCCACAACCAATTCTAAGTAGGAATGTAAGGTCATAATCCAATAGATTATAGTAGAAGAAACTATAGGATAGATTAGAACTAATAGTGGATATTGTAAAGTATGAAGAGAATTCGAGGAAAAATATGTGGATACAGGATACCACAATTATCCACAATTGTGATCAGAATGGAATTGAGAAATGGCGTGATCAATACAAGTCAACTCCTCATTTCGAAACACAAGAGTACGAACTTCGGGGACGAAGTTTATTTTAAGGGGGAGAGTCTGTAACACCCCAGCATTAGAGCTTAGAAATAAGCTGAACAAAGATGTGTGCATTGCATTCATGCATAGAAAATCCGAGTAATTTTCGTGCTTTTAAATAAAACTTGTCAGAGAGATTGAAGCTTCTCTTAACTTGGTGGAACTTAAGTAGATCATCAAGTTGACTGCGATAAGTTTCAATATGACCTTTGCTAAAACTTTATCTTTGAGTAATGTAATTTTATCTAAGGGTAGATCAAATGTAATAAAACTAAGTCACAACACACTACTTAATAATGAGTACTTGACCTTATAGAGATCATTACATGGTATTCCAGACAACAACTCAAAGATCAATACTTAATCTTCTAAGGATGATATCAAGTTATTACCTACAACAAACCCTAAATACTAATTAAGTATATAACTTAAGTAAAAGAAACTCTATAACTTAAGCTTGAAACACTTGTTTGCCATAGTTACTCCTACCATGGGTATCATGGTAGTTCTTAAACATTAACTCTTATTACAAATGGAGTGAAAGGGAAGTCAAACCAAGACCATCCATCTCATACCCTTAGTGTCATGTTAATAGATTACAATCCTATTTAACCAAGTCCTAGTGTCTATTGATCATCAATGTGTGTGATCAATTCCTGACCTAGAGCTTATTGACTCATAGCGTTTGACCTATTATATTGACCTTTCAAAGATTTTAAGTAAATTATAAGAAGAAGGAACTAGTATGGTGAAGTGTGCCATCATTAGTGGAATGAAATCCTTAGTGGTGATCAAACTATTTGATGTCTGAGGAGTTAACTCACTCATGAGTTAACTAGAAGCAGTACCTAAACCCAAGAGTTTAGATAGTAATTATGAAGCTATGGGAAAGCTAGTAGTATTAGTACATTAAATAATAATCTTGTTAAACCAAGGGGTATAAATTTCAAGTAAGCTTCTTAACAAGATAAATCCTATAGAAAGACTAGTACAAGTCTACTACTTAGTTGAGTATAGATCTTGATTAGACAATTATCAGCCTAAGCTTATTATGATCAAAGTATGGAAGACATCTTTCTCAAATCACTTGAGAATAGATGATTAGGTACTGAAGAAGTGAGGTGAGTACACCAAATTAGGTAAAGCCTAGTAAGCTGAATCATCTAGCTTGAACATGAAAAGTCAAGCTAGAGTATGATGTAGTATAGAACATGAGTTGTATGGAGTAGTTGAAGGCATAGTAGTTTAACCAAGCTAATTCAAGAACAAACTTGTATTGTGGAGAGTAATACCGTACTTATTCTACAAGATTGAGATCCTTTGTTATCTACAGTGAGGATTGTAATCTTGCAAGCCTTGGAAGTAGCTGCAAGATGGATTTAAGGAAGTTAATAGATGGAGTTAGCAGTAGCTACATTGATAGGTGTATCAATGGTAGTTGATTAAGAGAAGTTATATACTAGGAGTAAGGATGGAATAATATTGAAGGGGCATGACCATGTCATCATGTGATGATGGATATGGTGGAGTCATATGATTGTCTTATTCAGGAAGATGTGATCTTTGTGAATAATATAAGAAAGATATATGGAGTATATTTAGGAAAGGATTCCTTATCTCAAGATAAGCTTAGTGAAGTATTGAGGTAAGAATTCTTTAGAAACCTTTAGCTAGATACACATGCAGCCATGACAAGACCCATGTCTACTTCATTATTCAAAACCCTAGAATCAAATGGATGTGAAACCATTTCCTATTCCTAGGTAACCATAGAACAATACCTCTTGGACAATTAAAGCTTCCAAGAGATAATTAGAGAACCAGATGAGTGTTTATAAATGGAAGCCTTGTCCACCTTATTACCTTGAACCTTAATAGAAATCTATACCATGAACCAACAAGATTGCTCTAGGAAGTAATTCCAACATCTCACTCTAAGTGCAGATATCAAACCTAGTCATAGATTTAGAAGTAGTATCCCTAAACTTGATCCTTATCCATATTCATAGTAGAATATGAGTCTAATGAACCTTCCTAAAACTCATAGTAATTCTAAACACTACAAATCAAGTAGAATTGGATTGGGTAACATCACCAAATAGGGAGAACCATGGAATTCAAATTACCATCTTATAAACCACAAGGTTTAATGCATTATATTGTATATGTATTAATGAGACTAAGAATGAATATAATTATATCACTCACCATTTTAAATCCTTATCATAATAAGTATCATGGTGTAAACAAAATCATCTTTATGAAATCTTATTATAAGAAACTATACCATTATATAATAAAAGTTCACAAAATTATACTAAATACATTTCACTATTGCTACAACTACTTAGCAAATACATTTCTATGGGAAAGAATACAAAGAAAATGTGAAAATACAAATCTGAAAACAAAACAGAAAATAGAAAAAGAAAACAGAAAAAAAGACCTGGTCGAGCCAGCAGGCCAGCCCAAAGTTCTCTCTGTCTGTCTTCCGCCCACACCGGCCCAATAGCTGCAGCCCATTAACAGTAGCCCAACATTCCTCTCTCTGGCTGAAAAGTGGGACCGAAGGAAGGACCGCGGGTTCATTTCGAGGAAACCTGGGGGGTTTTCTAGAAAAACACCATCGGCGTCACCGTTACGCACACAGGTAGCTCGTTGGTCAGAGCTCCGCCGTCCGCTGCCGCGCCGTGACGTAGACCTCGTTTAGATTCGTGCCACCGACACCTGGAGGGCATAAGAAGGCCACTACGATGCCCTGTTCGTCCTCATCCCCAATCCCACTCTCTCCCTGCCTCGCCGGAGCCACTCGGGGCCGTCGATTTCGGCTGTCCCTGGACCATCTGAGACCACTATGGTCTTGGTCGAATGCCCCTGGTAGATCGAGCCGAAGAGGTCCCTGATGACCGAATTGGTACCTCCGTCTCCGACGCCGGCTGTCATTGATTCCACTCATTCCGGCCACGCCTGCCCTCACCGTCACCTCCATGACAACCGGGGTGAGTCACTGGTCCTCATGGACATCTCCACCACCTTCTTCTTCCTCTCTGTTGGTCTCGTCACGGGCACCCGCTGATGGTCCAAAATATATCAAGCTCGTTAGGGAACCCCAAGAGGAAGGTATGATGAGCACAGCAGTAAGTTTTCCCTCAGTTATGAAACCAAGGTTATCAATCCAGTAGGAGCAAGGAAACACCTCCAGGGTGTTGCTAGCTGGACTTTGGCAGGGCGCACTACCGGCGCCAACAACAACGTGGAAACCTGCACAACACAACCACAGAACTTTGCCCCCAACTTATAGTGAGGTTGTCAATCTCACCGGTTTTTCTGAAAAACAAAGGATTAAACATATTGTGTGGAAGAAATTAATAGTTTGTAGAAAGTAAAAACAAAGCAGTAAACAGTTGTAGATTGATGGTAAAAGAAAGGACCGGGGTCCATAGTTCACTAGTGGTGGCTCTCCTTAAGATAGATGACATGTTGGGTGAACAAATTACAGTAGGGCAATTGACAAACATCGAGAAAGCAATCATGCATATACTACTCATCTTAACTCCTTTGAGATTTGATTGGGTATTACAACATTATACATAGACTGTAATCCAACTACATCTATGACTAAAAATCCACGTTCAGGTTATCATCCGAACCCCCTCCAGTATTAAGTTGCAAGCAACAGATAATTGCATTATGCATTGCGTGTAAAGTAAATAATACGATTGTTCTATGAACAAAGGATTGTTGTTTTCTCCCTAGTAGCCACAGCACATCTAGTACCTTAGAGATTTATGTCACTTCCCCAGATTACTAGAGGCATGAACCCACTATCGAGCATAAATACTAACTCTTGGAGTTGCTAGCATCTACTTGGCCAAGATAGCTACTAACAACCGAAAGCATGCAAGATCACAAATAACAAAGACATGATAGAATCAATAATCAATATGAAATAGCATCTCAATATCCATCAGATCCCCGCAAACACAACATGTAGCATTACAAATAGATGATCTTGATCATGAATGGTGCTCACAAGATCTAAACATGGTAGCACAAAGGAGAAGAACCAGCCATCTAGCTACTACATGGACTCGTATTCCAAGGATGAACTACTCACGCATCACACCGGAGGATTGCATGGTGATGAAGAAGGCCTCCAAGGTGAATTCTCCCCTCCGGCAGAGTGCTGAGAAGAGCTTCAGATCCCTCCCGATCTAGGGATGGAGATGACGGCGACTATAGACTCTTTTGTGGAATTTTGATTGGATACTTAGGGTTTCTGTATCGGAGGCATCTCATAGGCGAAAGGGGAGGCCGAGGGGGTGCCCGAGGCAGACAGACCACTCCCTGGCGTGGGCCAGGCTTGGCCGCGCAGCGTTAGTCTAAGAAAGTGTATAGAAAGTACTCAAAAGTGTGGACAAAACATAAGAAAGTAGATAAAACCAAGCATGGATCATCAAAAATTATGGATATGTTTGCAACGTATCAACATCCCCAAGCTTAACTCCTTCTCGTCCTCGAGTAGGTAAGTGATAAAAAGAAAGAATAATTTTTTAGGTGACATGCACCATCATAAACTTGATCAAAGTATTTGTAAAACAATGATGGCTGGATCATATTACTTCAATCATAGCATGAAAGACAAAGTTCTAACAATAAGACATAGCAACTATGTTGCAACATAAAAAGGCACAAACAAAAGATTCATGAATAACAATGCTTTGCAAGACGTTTGTTTGTTTCACATAAAGAAAACATAGCATAGTGGCATTCAGCTTGTCCCTCATAGAGTAGCAAACATAAATGCATAGGACACCTTCAAAGTTCATAAGAGTGACTAGATACAAATAGTTTAAGAACAAGCAATATCAAAGTTATGCATCAATCAACAAGTCTTGGGACAATGCACATAGAACTAAGAATGGCCACTATGCTCTCAAAGTAGGTGCATAAAGATACAAGGTGGGGACTCAACATAAAAGTAAAATAAGGGCCTTCATAGAAGGAAGTAGAGATTCAAGTTTCATAAAAGAGCTTCCAAAAATTATGGTACTTATTAGCTTTAATCTCTCATTGCCCCTATCATAAGCATCTTGAAGTGATTAAGGTTAAAGTGAACAAACCATGGAGTATATGCTTGACAAAGTATAAGTTGGAAATCTCATGTCCCTTGAATACGAGGGCCGCTCCTCATGCTACTCAAGTTTAGTTACCGGTAAGTTCTTATCATAGTAAGTACATGTGTATCATAGAGAACGGCCAACGGGGTACCCCTTGCCCGATGATATGGATGAATCCCCATATCAAAATGACAAGGCAAGCAGACAACAAGCATCTCAGCAATCTTCTTATTTACCATGGGAAAATGGTGCTTTTTCTCTCTTTCCTATTTTCTCATATCTCTTTTTTTCTTTTTCTCTTTTTTTCTCAATATCTGACTCTTTTTTTATAAGAAGAATGCTTCATAGACAGCTCATTATGGTTACGCTGTAGGTTTCCACCATGACGGGATGGATTAGACCGGTGGCCCAGGCGTTTCTCTAACACACATACATAACTCCATGGACTTACAAGCTCCCCTTTCATTTCACCAACGACATCCATAGACAAAAGAGCATGATATCAACTAGGTACAAAGTACAAGTGCAATGTGGAAAGCGTTCCCCATGACAACATGGTTCTGTTAATCCCCAACATATAAATGCAAGCATATACAACATAGACGACACAATGGTTCAAGTTTATTAAGGGCAAGAAAAGTAAAGTGTGTCATCAAGTTCGTGAGACCTCTAATCACTAGTTTTCTCATAACAAGTTTAATTCAGAAGGTAGATAAAAACATGAATATGCTTGGAATAGCAAATGCTAATAGGTAGGTATGGTGGACTCTTTGGAATAAATTGGTTTTAGGAGTTGGATGCATGAGTGGAACTCATATTTGGTTATGGAGGCTAGCAAAAGACTGGGAGCGACCAACTAAGAGAGCAATAATGGCCATAATCATGCAGAGCGACAAAACATCATTAATCAAAGCATAAAGTGATACTAGAAGTCGAAAACTAAAGGATCATAAAGGCTTTAGTGACTTGGGATAGTCATAACATGGTGTGAGAATGCGCCAATTCAACCCAAATAAAGCATCAAAGGAGAATACCACAATACTATGCTTTAATATGCTAAAACAACGCATGATTCTTCCAAGGCACATTAAGAAATCTCAATTGTTTATAACAAGTCATGCTACAACAAAAATCACTAAGCATAAGCCAAAACAATATCAAGCATGGCACGACAAAGCATAGGCCATAGTCAAAAACAAGCTCCTTTTACCACTTAAGCATGAACTTTTCCTACTCTTTTCCAATCCAAACCAAACTATTTGAAAACCAATGTATGAAAGAGGGGGTCCGACCAATTTATTCAGAAAACTAAGAAAACCAAGAAAACGAAAACCAAAATGAAAAATGAAAAAGAGGACGCTCCAAGAACAACACAATTGTGCATGAAACAATAAAAATGAAGTGTTTGGAAGAAACCTGGGATTTTTATTGATGAAGAAGGGGATGCCTTGGGCATCCCCAAGCTTTGGCGCTTATACCTCTTGCACATTTCTTGGGTGGCATCCCCAAGCTTGAGCTTTAGTCCATTCTTCATCTCATTACATCATTCTCTCCGTACACCTGAAATTTTTCCTCCATACAGAACTTCACACAATCTTTATTAGCAACATTAGTACACTCAAGATAATAAGTCTTTAGGTTCAGCTTCAACGCCAATAAAACTTCCATTAAAACACAAGCTACTGTAGAACTTCCCTCAAAAATCTCAATTCCCCAAAAGAACTCAAAAAGGAACCAACAAGAAGCAAATGCAAATAATTGCAGACATCTGTCAAAACAGACCAGCAGGTAAAAACCAATTTTTTCGAAGACCTTTTGTTGCTCAAATCGAAAAGTGTTGAACTAACAAAAGTTAGATAACAACCTGGGGCAGAAGCACAAAAATTCACGCCTCAAAAAGACGTACAGATATTTTACACGAATTGTTACGGTGAAGCACAGAAATCTGTTTCAGGACAGCAACTTTCCCAGTCATTACTTCTCTCTCATTAGAGGTTACTCTTGGAACAAAAAGCAAATAAAAAGGATAAAGAGCGGTTATTACTGAAGCAATAACTTCCAAGACTCATCTAAAACTTTTGGGTTATCTCCCAATAAGTACTTTTCTTTAACGCCTTTAAGTTAGGCATAAGAAGCAAGAAAAGGAATCAAGTATTCTCAGATGAAGAAGCATTAAAACCAAATTTTTGGCCCTTACCTCTCTTACTTTTATTCTTAACCTTGGGGAACATATGATTGTTTGGTGGAGAAGAAAAGTGCATGGTGCCCTTTTCCACATCTATTATTGCTCTAAGGAGTTTCAATAGGGATTTTCCAAGTGTAATTGGTCCTTTTCCTACACATTCAATAACAAGATAATCAGTAGAAACCATTTTCCCTAGGATCTTTGTAAACACTCCTTCAGCTATTCCAATTGGTGATATTGTGGCATTATTAGCAAGAAATATTTCTTCTCCCCCTTCAGAAAGTTCCCAAAGATTGAAAGATTCATAGATATCTTTAGGAATAAGACAGAATTCGGACATGATATCACAGCGAGCATGAAAAGTTTCATTATTTATAGCAATCTTTACTGTGGGAAGCTATTTTGAGGATTCGGAATTTATTGGAACATAGTCATGATGCTCTCTAAGTGTATTATAGCAATCTTTCAAACTAGCAGTGCTGGTCTCAAGAGTATTCATTCTAGCAAATATATTTATGAAGGAAGAATCGGATTTGCTAGGCAAGTTGTAAGTAAAGACCAACTTCTTTATGGCATTAAAAGCATCATCCTAATTACATTGGAGGAAATCTCCTCCCACTACAGCATCCAAAGCATATCTATAGCAAAGAGCAATTCCAAGGTAAAAACTGCTAAGGAACAAGCTTTGAGTCATTTTAGGTTCGGTTTTTTCATGTAGATCAGAGATTCTAGACCAAACTTCTTTAAAACTTTCTTCAATTCTTATTTAAAAGTGAAAATCATTTCCTCAGGTGATATAGTGATTGGAGCAAAGCTAGACATAATGGCAACTTAAGATAGGAACTGAAATTTTTTTGTGTTTTTAATAAAGAAAGCAAACTAGTAAAACTAATTTTTTCATGTTTTTGATAAAGAAACAAGCAAACAAAGCAAATATAAACTAAGCAAAACAAATAAAACAAAGTAAAGAGATTGGTTATGAGAGAGTTCCCTTGTGAAGATGTCCTTGACTCCCCGGCAACGGCGCCAGAAAAAGTCCTTGATGGCCCAAAATATATCAAGCTCGTTGGGGAACCCCAAGAGGAAGGTATGATGAGCACAGCAGTAAGTTTTCCCTCAGTTATGAAACCAAAGTTATCAATCCAGTAGGAGCAAGGAAACACCTCCAAGGTGTTGCTAGATGGACTTTGGCAGGGCGCACTACCGGCGCCAGCAGCAATGTGGAAACCTTCATAACACAACCACAAAACTTTGCCCCAACTTATAGTGAGGTTGTCAATCTCACCGGTTTTGCTGAAAACAAAGGATTAAACGTATTGTGTGGAAGAAAGTAATAGTTTGCAGAAAGTAAACAGAAAGCAGTAAACAGTTGTAGATTGATTGTAAAAGAAAGTACCCGGGGTCCATAGTTCACTAGTGGTGGCTCTCCTTAAGATAGATGACATGTTGGGTGAACAAATTATAGCGGGGCAATTGACAAACATCGAAAGCAGTCATGCATATACTACTCATCTTGACTCCTTTGAGATTTGACTGGGAATTACAACATTATACATAGACCATAATCCAACTTCATCTATGACTAATAATCCACCTTCAGGTTATCATCCGAACCCCCTCCAGTATTAAGTTGCAAGCAACAGATAATTGCATTACGCATTGCGTGTAAAGTAAACAATACGATTGTTCTATGAATAAAGGATTGTTGTTTTCTCCCTAGTGGCAATAGCACATCTAGTACCTTAGATATTTCTGTCACTTCCCCAGATTACTAGAGACATGAACCCACTATCGAGCATAAATACTAACTCTTGGAGTTACTAGCATCTACTTGGCCAAGATAGCTACTAACAATAGAAAGCATGCAAGATCACAAATAACAAATGATAGAATCAATAATCAATCTAAAATAGCATCTCAATATCCATCGGATCCCCGCAAACACAACATGTAGGATTACAAATAGATAATCTTGACCGTGGATGGAGCTCACAAGATCTAAACATGGTAGCACAAAGGGGAAGAACCAGCCATCTACCTACTACATGGACTCGTAGTCCAAGGGTGAACTACTCACGCATCACACCGAAGGGTCGCATGGTGATGAAGAAGGCTCCAGGGTGAATTTTCCCCTCCGGCAGGGTGCCGAGAAGCTTCAGATCCCTCCCAATCTAGGGCTAGAGATGACGGCGGGTACAGACTCTTTCATGGAATTTTGATCGGGTACTTAGGGTTTCTGTATCGGAGGCATCTTATAGGCGAAAGGGGAGGCCGAGGGGGTGTCCGAGGCGGCCAGACCACCCCCTGGCGCAGGCCAGGCTTGGTCGCGCGGACAGGTGGTGTGGCGGCCCCCTAGCCCCTCTCTGTATCGTATTATGGCTCCGTGTCCCCCTCGGTGAAAAACTGACTTTGGCTTTTGTCCTGTCCAATTCCGAGAATATTCATTTTCTGACTTTCCTGGAACCAAAAACAGCAGAAAACAGGCAGCTGACACTCTGGCTCTTGTTAATAGGTTAGTCCAAGAAAGTGTATAGAAATTACTCCAAAGTATGGACAAAATATAAGAAAGTAGATAAAACCAAGCATGGAACATCAAAAATTATGGATACGTTTGCAATGTATCACCCGCCACCGCCGCCGCTGTCCGCCGTCGTTCGACAACCTCCGATAGCAAGAACTAGGCAGCGCAAGTACTAGTAGGTTCCCCACATTCCCGCGGTTCTAGCGCGACCATCCTCTTTGGTCGGGGTGGTCTGGCTCGTCGTCGGCGACCATTCTGTGGCGTTGGAGGCCGGCCTGACGTCATGTCGATGTTAGACCCGCGTCACCCTCTGCCATGTTGCCATATAGACTAGTCGTTGCTTGCGTGGCTGCTTATATGGACCTGACCCGACGGGTCAGTGACCCAGGGTAGGTTTAGGTGTTGTGTAAAAAGTGTTTATCTGTTTAAAGTCCAATGAAAAAATGAATAAACAATATAAATTCAATTATAAGTATTTTCCAGAAATTTAAGAAAATAGTTAAATCTTAAAAATTGAATATCTTTTATTCTATAACTTAGAAAAATATGTAGTATATACCAAAATGTTCAGAAAAATAAAATTTATAATATAAACCTATTGTCATGTTTTATTTTCCAACTTAAATAAGAAAATTATTAATAATAATAAAAACCCTATTAAATATTAATCTTATAAAATGTGTATTTTATTATTTAAAATTTAGAAAATAAGTATAATTTACCAAAATTCTTAGAAAAACAAATCTACATTTACAAACTTATTTTATAGCTTTTTCTATCACTTGGCTAAGTATTTATTATTTATTTAGTATTTATAAAGTGATAAAACTTATAAAAATAATATCTTATTATTTAGAAAACACAAAAATACTTATAATATACAAAAATGATCACAAAAATTAAATCTACACCTTAAAAATATCATCTTTCATAATTGAAGTGAAATAAAATATAAAGGTCTAATAAATCTTATTTAAACTCTTTTATTTTATTTTAATTCATTAAAAATATATAAATCTTTACTATTGCTTTTAGCATTATTTATTTAAAGTCTAAAAGTGTAACAACAAGTTCAATTGATGTTTAAATGGAGTTAACATAGGTCTAACTATTTTAAGTAATATTAAAAAGTAATCATTGGACACTTCTTTAAAAGCTCTAATTGATTCTTAATCTTGCTTAAGAAATCTTTTAGATACCATGCCCCGTTTGAGTACTTTAGTATTGCGTGCTACTTATTGTATTTATATATTGTCTCACACACTCACAAGCCTTAATAAGAAGCACAAGTGTGAAACAAGTATAAAAGTGTAACACATTCTAAAGATATCACCACAAACTTGCAAACCCTAGGTCAGATACAATTATTCCGGGGATTTGCGTTTATCAAACTACATTGCATTACTTATTAATAATTGCATTTTGCTTCTTTAAACATTTGTCCTTACCGGACCAATGATGCTATTTATAGAATTTGGATCTTCTAATATCTCGAAGACCGTGAGTGCATAATCTTGCAATCACAAAAGGCAAGTTCACAACTTGCTCATGTCCTTTGATTATTTTCTATCAAATGCTTGTAACTCAAATGTTGTCATCACCTGCATTTCAAAAAGTTCAGAAACACTATTTTCATAATAATATGATTATGGATTATTTACCAAATGGTAATAATCTATTGATACAGTTCCACTGGTAAAGGACAATAATATCTAGGACTTAACAACCAATATCGCCAGTGATTCTAGCGTCGTATATTACGCGTCAACCATAAGACTTGGAATGGGACGGGAAAGTCAGCTGTATCTTCTCCCTTTCGCATGGACGGATAACCTCGGGTTGTTGATTTCTCGTGGAGTTCCAGAGAATCCAGCACATGGGTGGGACCCCTTAGTTCCCTGTGATCTTGGTGTCTAGATTATCTGTGCATCTCTGTTTGGGTCTGAGTTCACCATAGATGATGGTGACCGCTAGACAGAGCTGCATACGGACTCTCCGAGAGGCTACCCAAAGAGTAACCATGGTAGTTGTCTCGGGGGGTCGTGTCCCATGCGGGGTCGCGGAGAGGGCAGTACTGGCTTGGATCTTAGACTGGGCCCCATACCAAGGAAGTGTGGACAAGCTCGTGGCTTGGTTGTGCAACAAGGCTAAAGTCACTTATGGGAAAGTGACGCACCTCTGCAGAGTGTAAGAATTGTGACATGTTACTCCCTGTTCCGGGAAGGAGCTACGAGCGCGGCAGGAAAGGAACCCCACGAATGTTCTGGTCAACCAGTGAAGGCTGTCGGACATAGTTTTCAGAATAAAAGAAACCTTTGAAGAAATGTTTACAAAAACCTGCATTGCCTACGACCTATGGTCTGTGGCTGTAGAGATAGTGCATCATACATTCCTTTTTAGTGAACTTGCTGAGTTTGCTCGTACTCAACCATACCTTCTTAACCCTTGCTAGGTTCTAAGCCATTGAAGACGATGTCAACATCAATTTCTGCTCAAGAAACCATCATCGACAACTCAAGTTCTTCAATAAAGTCAATGAAGTCAACATATACATCAGCTGAAGTGAAGATAAAGTGTTGGTTTAGATAGGCGTAGATTCTCTAGCCATAAAACCTATTTCTGTAGA
The DNA here is from genome assembly GCA_910589775.1 of Avena eriantha. Taxonomy (NCBI): domain Eukaryota; kingdom Viridiplantae; phylum Streptophyta; class Magnoliopsida; order Poales; family Poaceae; genus Avena; species Avena eriantha. Next base: position 450,959,644 of record OU342741.1, on the reverse strand, counting down.
GCATTGCAATAGCAGCAATGGCAAGCCAAATAGTTTAGATACTAGTCGTAGTTACTAGATAGTTCTGAGTTATTATTTCTGGTTCTTCTTTGTAAGAAGTTCTTTCTCTCTCTTAAACCTAGAGTGTTCTCTGGATCTTTTGTAAAGAGTCAAGTTGTAACCTATAGTCATGTCTTGGACCTGATGTGTTTCTGCTGTACCACTTTGAGGGATGTAATACTAGTGAACGGTGTTTCATTGGTGTTATGTTAACTACTATAGTGTACTACATCATGCAGTGGTATGTTGGGTCACCGCACCCAACCGGCCGGCTATGCTGCAGGCTGTTGTTTGCTGTTTGCTTTTTGGGCTGTACAGATTTGGCCCAACCGGCTGGACAAAAATTCATGTGACTTTTCTTTTAGTATTTAGTCCCACATGGCTTAGCCTTTGAGAAAGGCACACCCCTTACGCCTATATAAAGGGGTGCCCATGGGTGGGATTAAAGACACGAACAATTGGAGAAGTCATTTGGTTGACTTCCTCCTTCCCTCTCTCTCTAGCCCTTGTGACCATGGCCCCAAGTCTGGGCTGTGTGAACAAGGCACACCTGCAGTACGCAGTTGTGCTGCAGGGATGCCTAGCCGGATATTAACTTCCACACTCCCGACGCGATCGGGGAGCCGGAGGTCTCATCGTGCACTGGATGTGTACGAAGACACGAGCCGCAACACTTGGGGCGCTTGAATGTCGTGAGCCGGAGCTGATGCAGGATGAAGAAGGAGCAAGGGGTGACCTGCGAGGAGCTTCGCGACCTTGAGGTCGGCTACGAGTACGACTACATCAACCACGTTCCCCTTGAAACGTTAACCGCGTACGGTCTGAAGGAGATATGCCTAGAGGCAAATAATAAATAGGTTTTTATTGTCATATCTTAATTAGTTCATAATAGTTTCATATTGTGCTATAACTATATTAATACGAAACGTTAATACACGTGTGGTATGTAAACAAACCGTGTCTCTAGTTACCTCTAGCGAACTAGTTCATTGGTCATGAGGATGATCTGGGGTTTTGAGATCATGGGCATTTATGCCAACTAACAATGAGGTCACATCATTAGTTGAATGATGTGATAGACAACCAACCCAACCAGTTGTATCTTAATGAAATCTAGTTACAAAGTTCACCATTAATGATAAAACTAAGGAAACCTCACAGCATGTCCTTAGACTGTGAGATAATGCAAATCACCGTTCTAGAGGGAGCTTAGATGGTTATCAAGTATCACTCCGTGATTGGGTGATCAAAAAGGTGCTACTCAGGTTTCCCAAAGGAGCGCGTAGAGGAGTACATATCAAGACTAGGATTTTCCCATCCATGTAACGGAAAGATACATTAGTGGCCATCTCGGTGACGTTGCATTAACGAAGCTTGCAAGCGTGTGACTGGGTCACGGAATGCAACGACACGGAAACGAGAAAACAAGTTCATCGGTAACAAGATCGAATGAAGGTATGGAGATACCATAGATCAAATCTCGGGTGAACTAGGTATCAAGTGGCAAAGGGAATGGGAAACGGTTGTTTACGGTTCAAACGACATTATCATCATGGAATGCACAAGGGTCATTATGGACATCCCGGTCCCGCTATTGATCATTGATGGAGATCATGGCTGTACCATTCCCGAGTTGTGGGGAAATACACTTAAGGGTACGATGAGCTAGAGATGCTCTTTAAGTTGGAATCACCATATGAAAGAGAAAAGGAAACCGGAAAAGTTCCGTGAGAGAATCGGAATTGTTCTGGGAAAGATCCGAAGTCGTTCAGAGGAAATCGAAAGGGAACCGAAAGGTGTTTTGGGTCAAGTCGGATTTTGTAATATGTATTTACATGTTAATTAATGTAATTAATATTAAATATAATATTAAAATCTAATTTGAAGCGGTATTCCACTAATGGGCCAAACTTCCTACGAAAAAGGGTCCATGAGGGAAAATCGAAGGAGGGAAGGGCAAAGGGCCAAGGCCCAGATGCCTCAAGGGGGCCTACCCGACCAGTCTAGGGCTGTGCGCGAGATGGGGTCCACTGATACATTGCAAATGTATCTATAATTTTTGATGTTCCATGCTTGGTTTTATCTACTTTCTTATGTTTTGTTCCAACTTTGGAGTACTTTTCATATGATTTCTTAGACTAACCTATTAACAAGAGCCACAGTGCCAGCTGCCTGTTTTCTGCTGTTTTTGGTTCCAGGAAAGTCAGAAAATGAATATTCTCGGAATTGGACGGGACAAAAGCCAAAGTGCCTATTTTCTCGGAAGACTCACGGAGCCAGAAGGAGAGTCGGAGAGGGGCACAGGGTGGCCACACCATGTGGTGGCGTGGGTTGGCCCTGGCCGCGCCACCAGGTGGTGTGGTCCCCCTGGCCGCCCACCGACCTTGCCTCTTCGCCTATAAGATGCCTCCCGATGCAAAAACCCTAAGTCATCAAGCCTCCAACCACGAAAAGTTCCGCAGCCGCCACCACCGAAGGGGAGATTCAGGGGACAGAAAGTCTCTATTTCGGCACCCTGCTGGGACGAGGAAGTGCCCCCGGAGCCATCTCCATCGATCTCCACCGCCATCTCCATCACCATTGCTGATTCCCATGATGAGGAGGGAGTAGTTCTCTCTCGAGGCTAAGGGTTCTACCGGTAGCTATGTGTTCATCTCTCTCTATGCATGATCATATTGTGATCATCAGCTTTGTAATCAAGTAGATCTACCTTGCTTCCCAAGTGCTTTAATAGATCTCTGCTCTCCCCATGTGTGTGAAAGTGGCAGCGTGCTCACCATGGTGGCACTTAGGCTAGAGATTACAAATACTTGTTATGAGTTATATTTGGAGTTGGATGTCTGTATGAAATTGTGGTGTTTGTTGGACTCATCTAGTACTCAAGGTGATAGTGTGGGGTTATCTAGATGGGAAAAGCAAACTTTGAGGAGTGCTTTTATAGCCCTACCATCGATTAGAGTGTCCAACAGGAGAGTAGTTAAGAGTAGTATCATGAAGAGAATATATTTATGAGAGAGTGTTCACTAGTGAAAGTATGATCCCTAGGACTTGTTTCTAAGCACTGAAACACCGTTTGCTACTAGATCTGTTACATGTTTGCTTGCTTCCATCTTTATTTCAGTTTGCCTTTAGTCTGTTCCACACCATCAATCTATTTTCTATCACCGTTACCACTTATAATTATCCATACCACTTGTATTTCACTATCTCTTCGCCGAACTAGTGCACCTATACACCTGACAAGTGTATTGGGTGTGTTGGGGACACAAGAGACTTCTTGTATCTTGATTGCAGGATTGCTTGAGAGGGGATACCTTTGACCACTTCATCCCTGAGTTCGATAAACCTTGGGTGATCCACTTAAGGGAAAACTTGCTGCTGTTCTACAAACCTCTTCACTTGGAGGCCCAACAACTGTCTACAAGAATAGAAGTGCGTAGACATCAAGCTATTTTCTGGCACCGTTGCCGGGGAGGTAAGGTAAAAGGTACTCACATCCTCCGGTGTGAGTGCTCGAAGTTATTTCCTTTAGATTCTGCAATTTTGTCTTTTTGTTTCTTGTTTGCACTAGTTAGGCTTAATGGAAAACAACAACAAAATTAGAGAGTTTTATAGTCTTTATCTTGAGTTAGGACATGAAGTGTTTGAAGAGAAAATTAAAAAACCTATGGAACTTTATTTGCATGCTAATAGAAATGTTGTTAGTATGAACTCTTTGGACACCATTATTGCTAATGCTATGGAAAAGTCTAAGCTTGGGGAAGCTAGTTTTTATGAAAATGATCTTTTTAGTTCCCCAGATCTGGAAGATAGCTATTCTATTGCTTACGATGATACCAAACCTCCAATATATGATGATTATAATGATGAATATGATATTTTCTATCCACCAACTATTGAGGAGAAAATTAATTATGATTACAATATGCCTCCTATATTTGATGATTATGGTGATGAGAATAATAATGATAGCTATTTTGTTGAATTTGCTCCCACTACAATTAATAAGAATGACTATGTTTATGTGGAGAGTATTAATTCTTTCATGAATGTGGCTCATGATAAGAATGTTTTATGTGATAGTTATATTGTTAATTTTATTCATGATGCTACTGAAAGTTATCATGAGAGAGGGAAACATGGTTTTATGCATCTCAATAATATTAAGTTTCCCCTCTTTATGTTGAAAGTCTTGAAGTTACACTTGTTTTGCTTTACTATGCTTATTGCTTTGTGCTTTAATGACTTGTTCATTTACAATATTCCTATGCATAGGAAGTGGGTTAGACTTAAATGTGCTTTGAATTTGCTTCTTGATGCTCTCTTTTACTTCAATTCATATTTTTTATGTGAGCATCTTCTCAAACTATCATTCCTAACTTAAAGGCGTTAAAGAAAAGTAGTTATTGGGAGATAACCCAAAAGTTTTAGATGAGTCTTGGAAGTTATTACCTCTGTAATAACCGCTCCTTATCCTTTTTATTTTCTTTTTGTGCCAAGAGTAACCTCTAATGAGAGAGAAGTAATGATTGGGAAAGTTGTTGTCTCGAAACAAATTTCTGTACTTCACCGTAAAAATTCCTGTAAAATCTATGTAAGTCGTTTTGAGGCGTGAATTTTTGTGCTTCTGACCCAGGTTGTTATCTAACTTTCGTTAGTTCAACACTTTTCGATTTGAGCAACATAAGGTGTTCGAAAAATTCATCTTTACCTGCTGGACTGTTTTCACAGATTTCTGCCATTATTTGCAATTGTTTCTTGTTGGTTCCTTTTTGAGTTCTTTTGGGGAATTGAGCTTTTTGAGGGAAGTGCTTCAGTAGCTAGTGTTGTAATGGTAGTTTATTTGGTGTTAGAACTGAACCTTAAGACCTATTATCTTGAGTGCACTAATGTTGCTAATAAAGATTGTGTGAAGTTTTGTATGAAGGAAAAATTTCAGGTGTATGGAAGGAATGAGTAATGAGATGAAGGATGGACTAAATCTCAAGCTTTGGGATTCCACATGTGTCACCCCAAGAAATATCCAAGAAGTACAAGCGTCAAAGCTTGGGGATGCCCAAGGCATCCCCCTCTTCATCAATAAAAATCTCAGGATTCTTCCAAACGCTTCATTTTTATTGTTTCATGCACAATTGTGTTGTTCTTGGAGCGTCTTTGTTTTTGTTTTTGGTTTTCGTTTGCTTGGTTTGCTTAGTTTCCTGAATAAATTGGTTGGACCCCCTCTTTCATACATTGGTTTGCAAATAGTTTGGTTTGGTTTGGAAAAGAGTAGGAAAATTCATGCTTATGTGGTAAAAAGAGCTCGTTTTTTACTGTGGCCTATGCTTTGTTATGTCATGCTTGATATTGTTTTGGCTTTATGCTTAGTATTCTTTGTTGTAGCATGACTTGTTATAAACAATTGATATTGCTTAATGTGCCTTGGATGAATCATGCGTTGTTTTAGCATATTAAAGCATAGTATAGTGGTATTCTCCTTTAATGCTTTATTTGTGTTGACTTGGCGCATGCTCACACCATGTTATGACTATCTCAAGTCACCATAGCCTTTATGATCCTTTAGTTTTCAACTTGTAGTATCACTTTATGCTTTGATCAATGATGTTTTGTTGCTCTGCATGATTATGGCCATTATTGCTCTCTTAGTTTGTCGCTCCCAGTATTTTGCTAGACTCCACAACAAAGTATGAGTTCCACTCATGCATACAACTCCCTAAACCAAGTTATTCCAAAGAGTCAACCATAGCTACCTACTAGCTTATGCTATTTCAAGTATATTCATGCTTTTGTTTACCTTCCAAATTAAACTTGTTATGAGAAAACTAGTGATTAAAGCTCTCATGAACTTGATGGCACACTTTACTTTTTGCATCTAATAAACTTGAACTACTGGGTCCTTCTTTGTTGCGTATATGCTTGCGCTTTATAAGTTGAAATTAGCAGAACCATGTATCATGGGGAACTCTTTCAACATTGCACTTGTACTTTGTACCCTGTTGATATCATGTTCTTTTTCTTACGGATCCCGGCGGTGTGAAATAAAAGTGGAACTTGTAAGATCATGGAGTTTGTATGTGTGTAAGAGAAACGCCTGGGCCATTAGCCTAAGCCATGCCTAATCATGGTGGAAACTTGCATCATCACCATAATGAGCACTCTATGAAGCATCCTCAATAAAAACCTATGCAAATAGCAAATAAAAAGATTGTTGAGATGCTCATTGTCTTCTTGCCTTATCATTTTGATTATGGGAAAGCTCCCGTATCATGTGCAAGGGGTACCCCGTTGGCGGTTCTTTATGATACATATGTACTTACAATGACAAGAGCTTACTCGTGACTGAAGTTCAGTAGCATGAGGATCGGTCTTCGTAAGTAAGGGGCATGAGATTTCGGTTTATAACTTGTCAAGCATATCCTCTTAGTTGTGTCACTTTAACCTTAATCACCTTCAAGATGCTTATGATAGGGGCAATGAGAGATGAAAACTACAAGTACCATAATTTTTGGAAGCTCTTTATGAGAATTGAATCCCTACTTCCTTTTACAAAAGGCCTTTCTTCCACCATTATATTGAGTCTCCACCTTCCATCTTTATGCACTTACTTTGAGAGCATAGTGGCCATTCTTAGTTCTATGTGCATTGTCCCAAGACTAGTTGATTGATGCATACTTTGATATTGCTTGTTTTAAACTATTGTATCTAGTCACTCTTATGAACTTTGCAGGTGTCCTATGCATTTATATTTGCTACTCTTTGAGGGACAAGCTGAATACTATTGTGCTATGTTTCCTTTATGTGAAACAAACAAACGTCTTGCAAAGCATTGTTATTCATGAATCTTTTGTTTGTGCCTTTTCATGTTGCATCATAGTTTCTTTGCTTATTGCTAGAACTTTGTCTTTCATGTTATATTGAAGTACTATGATCCCAGCTTTGAATGTTTTACAAATACTTTGATCAAGTTTATGATGGTGCATGTCACCTCAAAAATTATTATTTCTTTTTATCACTTACCTACTCGAGGACGAGCAGGAGTTAAGCTTGGGGATGTTGATACATTGCAAATGTATCTTTAATTTTTGATGTTCCATGCTTGGTTTTATCTACTTTCTTATGTTTTGTTCCAACTTTGGAGTACTTTTCATATGATTTCTTGGACTAACCTATTAACAAGAGCCACAGTGCCAGCTGCCTATTTTCTGCTGTTTTTGGTTCCAGGAAAGTCAGAAAATGAATCTTCTCGGAATTGGATGGGACAAAAGCCAAAGTGCCTATTTTCCCGGAAGACTCACGGAGCCAGAAGGAGAGTCGGAGAGGGGCCACAGGGTGGCCACACCATGTGGTGGTGCGGGCTGGCCCTGGTCTTGCCACCTGGTGGTGTGGCCCCCCTGGCCGCCCACCGACCTTGCCTCTTCGCCTATAAGATGCCTCGCGATGCAACAACCCTAAGTCATCAAGCCTCCAGCCATGAAAAGTTCCGCAGCGCCGCCACCACCGAAGGGGAGATTCAGGGGATAGAAAGTCTCTGTTCCAGCACCCTGCCGGGACGGGGAAGTGCCCCCGGAGCCATCTCCATCGATCTCCACCGCCATCTGCATCACCATTGCTGATTCCCATGATAAGGAAGGAGTAGTTCTCTCTCGAGGCTAAGGGTTCTACCGGTAGCTATGTGTTCATCTCTCTCTTTATGCATGATAATATTGTGATCATGAGCTTTGTAATCAAGTAGATATACCTTGCTACTCAAGTGCTTTAATAGATCTCTACTCTCCCCATGTGTGTGAAAGTGACAGCGTGCTCACCATGGTGGCACTTAGGCTAGAGATTACAAATACTTGTTATGAGTTATATTTGGAGTTGGATGTCTTTATGAAATTGTGGTGTTTGTTGGACTCATCTAGTACTCAAGGTGACAGTGTGGGGTTATCTAGATGGGAAAAGCAAACTTTGAGGTGTGTTGTTATAGCCCTACCATCGATTAGAGTGTCCAACCGGAGAGTAGTTAAGAGTAGTATCATGAAGAGAATATATTTATGAGAGAGTGTTCACTAGTGAAAGTATGATCCCTAGGCCTTGTTTCTAAGCACTGAAACACCGTTTGCTACTAGATCTATTACATGTTTGCTTGCTTCCATCTTTATTTCAGTTTGCCTTTAGTCTCTTCCACACCATCAATCTATTTTCTATCACTGTTACCACTTATAATTATCCATACCACTTGTATTTCACTATCTCTTCACTGAACTAGTGCACCTATACACCTGACAAGTTTATTGGGTGTGTTGGGGACACAAGAGACTTCTTGTATCTTGATTGCAGGATTGCTTGAGAGGGGATACCTTGACCACTTCCTCCCTGAGTTCGATAAACCTTGGGTGATCCACTTAAGGGAAAACTTGCTGCTGTTCTACAAACCTCTGCACTTGGAGGCCCAACAACTGTCTACAAGAATAGAAGTGCGTAGACATCATCCACCGCTGGCCGGCTGGCCTATGAGGCCCATGCGCCTCCCGCTCTCTCCCTTGTTTAGTCCCACATAGAAACCCAAAGGGGAGGGCACACCCCCTCCCCCTATATAAAGGGGTGCCCATGGGTGGGAATAGACAGACCAATATTTGGAGAAGTCCTTTGGTTGACTTTCTCCTTCCCTCTCTCTCCCATCTCCTCGCGTTGGCACGGTCCCAAGAAAGGACTGTCCATGCAAGAGACACCGCAGCTACAGCACGCTGTGGCGCTGCAGGGATTCCAAGCCGGAGATCTACTTCCGCACTACCGACAGGGATCAAGGAGTCGGAGGCTGTCATCATACACCGTATGTGTACGAAACCACGAGGGGCCTCACTTGAGGCACCTTGGATGTCATGAGTCGGAGCTGCTGCACGATGAAGAAGGAGCAAGGGGTGACCTGCGAGGAGCTTCGTGACCTTGAGGTCTGCTACGGGTTCGACTACTTCAACCATGTTCCCATCGGAATGTTAACCGCGTATGGTCTACAAGGGTATGTATTCTATACGCTCGGCCATTACCGCATTACTACATAGATAGATCTTGGCAGTATTAGGTGGTTCCAATGTATGATTTTTTTTGTTTTCTGCTGCGAAACCCTTTAGTGGTATCAGAGTCGATCTATGCGTAGGAGTGTTGTATGGCCAGTACGCACAAGTATTATGCGGGCATTGATCCCTTAGTTGTTACCCTCTAACGTGTACTTGTTTATATCGCGGTATTGTTTGATGAAGCGGCCCAGACCGACCTTACGCATATTCGTATGCGAGACTGGTTCCACGCTCAACATACGACTTGTACCGTATAAGTGGCTACCGGGTGTCTGTCTCTCATTCAATAGTTGATATAGAATTTACAACGGAGGGCTCCGAAAGGGGTGTAGTAGAGACAACAGTTGGATCCATGTTGTGGTTGGAAAGTTCGTAGATTAGAAATGGTTCTATTGCAAAAGCCCTAACAACCACATAAAACTTGCAAAAGATAAAGTAGAGGCGTCTAACTTTATTTTGTAGGAGGGCTTGTGTTATGATATGGTATTGGTCGTTACAAAGGTAAAGTAGTTTACGTTTATGTTACTAAGTTAAGTAGTAATAGCCATCGTTCCGATGGACGACCGGGTGGTGGCGTCGTGGACATGGCGTCAAAGCAGGGGCAAGATGGAGATCGTGTTGGAGTGCTCGATGGAGATCAAGGCGCAAGGAGAAGGACCATATCATATCACAATATACATGTGATGTTGATACCTGCTATATATGTTATTATATGCTAGTATCAGATACTCAATGGTAGCAAATAATATAATCCCTATAGAATTCCAATGATAGTGTTCCCCTCGTGTGTGCACCACCAAGAAAGTTTGCCATTATGAAGCCGGCCATGACGATCGGGGGCTAGACATATCAACATTTGCATACAGTGGGTGTAAGCCATGTTGCACAACAAATACACGCACGTTAGATTTGGCGAGCCTAGCATGTGTAGACATGGCCTCAGAACACAAGCGACCGAAAGGTCGAGCATGAGTCACATGGTTGATGTGATTGACATTGGGGAATGCCTACCTTTGATGTTGCACTGATGGTCATGACGATCGGGGGAGGTGTAGAGGATTGGGATCATGTGATCACTAAAATCGTCTAGGGGATGACAATTTTAGTGGGAGCTCAATTAGGATTGAACTCATATTATGAACTTAGTCTAGATGTTTGTTTGCAAATATCTTAGTAGATCATGGACTATCCCATTGAGGTCCTTTGTGACCATGGGAATATACTTCTTGATATGGAACTTAGCAAAAGGGTCCAACTTCATAGAGTAATACCCACGCCTGAGGGATATCCTCGTAAAAGGTGATCTTCTCTTCTTGATACAATGACCATTAGGAGATAAATCCGATGACTTTTCAATGTTTGTGTGTTATCCATAATAATCCAATAAGCTATTCTCCATTCGATAGAGAGTTGGATTACAATCTTGTATTCTGCAAGATCAGGCACATAAAGTATGAGTCGTTGGATGAGTTTTCTTCCATGATGGATGAAAAAGGGAATATTTGGAGAAACACTTAGCAATCTTGCATTAGAGTTATGAACTCTCGGAAGGGCTTGATTGCAATGGAGGTCATAAATGAAAAAGGGTATATCTTAGATATACAAAGTTATAAATGTAATTCTTGCAAAACTAATTGCAGTTTATATAAGTATTGGATACTTGTCCCGTTCTATGAAAACATGATGGTCTGCTTGAGAATTGCTGGAATTGAGGCAATGTGGCTTGATGACGACAAGAAAAATAGTTGATGGCCGACATCACCCCCTTTCCTCAAAGGTTTATCATTTGGATTAGTGGACTTAAATATAATTTTGTAATCCTCGTTTGTGTGTCTTGCTTTTGGCGAGACGATTGTTCATATGAACGAGTTACAAGACAATTGTACTATTCTTATGAACAATACCGTTATGGTCACATTACGATTATAAATGAGTTATTCTCAACACTATGTTAATGATAATAGTTTAAACATTTATAAAAGGATTAAAATGCTAAAAGATATCCAAAGTTTGATTATGATATGACACTATTGTTTAAGTCATTTTGGTTATTGCATGTTTTTCATTCTAAATGAAGATCGGGGTCTTAGATGCTTGATCTAGAGACTTTGCAAAACCATGCCTCGTTGGGCAGAATGATTAAAACTCCGCATTTTGGTAAAACGGTGATATGCAAAGAAATGTTGAACTTTATACATAATGATGTATCATATTTTCAACAAGATAGTGCAAATCATTATTTATACTTAATGTTGAATCTTATACATAGGGATGTATCGTATTTTCAACAAATAGTGGAAATCATTATTTCACACTTCATTGTGGATTTAAGTGAATATGAATATTTACTTAATGAAACACAAGTTTGAAATAGTTTTGAATTGTTCAAAAGATTTCAAAGTAAAGGAGGATATTGAATTAACAAGAATATAAAAGTCTCTTCGATTTGACCAACATGACTAAAGTATTTAAGTCAGTTTTAGCATAAAAGGACATGTGAAAGAGGTTTCACAAATTATGATAATAGGGGAAGTTTCAAAGTGTATTGAAATGTCTAAATATCATAATCATTATGTATTAGGTACATATGTTATAACATTATCTCTTATCAGGGTTATAGTTATCGTTTAGAGTTAGAGATCAAAATGAGCGAACACTCGGTTGAAATACAAAGGAACATCTAAAGATTTGTGGAAACAACACCATAAGTGTTATGGCATGTTCGAGTTTCTAGAGGTTTCGATAATTCGAAATCGTGGCGAATAAACAAGTCTTTGTAGTGTATTCTTAGGCAACTATGAATACGTGTTCCATAAGGGGCAAACCTGTTGTTGTCCAAAATTGATTTGTCTTGATGAAGATACAAGTGGAAGAAAGTAAAAGATCAAAACAAGGTATTTGACCTTACCTCCGAATTGTTGAGTGGCGCAGCAGAACTTGTTCCGTGAATCCAAACTCTACAAATAGAGGAGAAACTATTGATAATGATCATAAAAGTTTCAGTGAATACTTTTACTAAAGAAAGTAGGATTCAACTATATATTCTACAAGTTTGTGGAATTATATTGTTGATTCACTAGTCATGTTTTGAACAAGGCATACCTACGAATTACAAAGAAACGCGATGGACCTAAGTGCGAGAAATGACCAGGAGTCATAAAATCCTATATTAAGTTACATTTAAGATTGCGAAGTAATATGTTACTTGATCTTATTAAGTAAAGAAGTTTACTTGATATTTCTGAATGACTTCAAAGTCATAAGATGGAAATGAAACTTAATGGAGACGTAAAAGCTCGATTTGTCACAAAGTATGGACAAATTCAAGGAGTTGACTACAAATGTAGCGATGTTTGAGTCTATTGGATTTACACTAGCAATATATGGATATTGAAGTCTCGTAGCTGGAATTCTTAATTTGATGATGATCAATGAATTTTGGAATCTCCAAGATTATCGAGAGGACCTGCATTTGAGTGGGAGCAAATTAGCTTGGCCAAATCTTAATATGTAAGAGACATATTTTGAGTGGGATCTAAGTAGCTTGGCAAAATCTTAATATGTAGTAGACACATTTTGAGTGGAAGCTAAGTGAGATCCCTGGATCTCAAATATGGAAGCCATATTTGAGTGGGAGCGTGAAATCATTCTAGGATATGTGGACAACATATATGAATGATGTGATTGGTATTGATAACATTTAAGTTAGATAAATTGGGCTAAAGTTGAAGTTATTAAACAATGAGATCTATCGAGATAGATTGGTGAGTTTAATAAACATTGAATGTCGAATGCTTCTTGGACTTGATTCTGAAGATGTTCAGAATGTCCTAAGCAAGATTCTGAAGAAGTTCAGAATGGAACAAGGTAAGAAAGAAGTTCTTACTATATGAAGCATTTTCTTGGTATTACAACGATGGTTAAAAAGGAAGAAAGAGATGTGTTGCATCTACTATGCCTAAGTCATAGGTTCTTCCATACAACCATATTATATACTCGACATAATGTAACCCGAAGTTCTGGTTGGAAGGACAAGCTCTTAACTGTAAGAACATGTCTTGAAGTGATTCTTGAGTTAATCACTGAACCAGAATTAAGTTTGTATTTAAATGGTAAGAAGCAAAGTAAGTGGCATAGTTGCATTTCATGCACTAGGATCTACATAGATATAGAAGTATAAAGGCTCCATCTGATGCGATCTATATTGTTATGGCGGGGCTAGTTCGCTTTTAACGTAGAATGATGTGTCCCAGGGCATAGTGCCCATGAGAAAGCCCTCGAGGTTGATCTAAAGTCACTGTAGGATCATGGAATCTGGCCTCGTTCTACTTCCATAACTGTCGTACATACACAAAGGATTGCAAAGTGTGTTTCAAAGTTTAGATGACAACAGTGAAAACGATCGTCATTATAAACACTAAAAGCAAAGTCTCACTTTGTCGCGAAATGAATACTTCAACCCATTATGAGATAATGGTATGAATGTCAAAGTTAGGAAGACATTAACGATTTGCATAGACATAATGATCTGGTAAAACAGAACATGGACATGACGTTTTCCATAAGCATGCATGATCAATAAACGCATATGTGATATGGTTTATGATGAGTAAAATGCGAGCTAGATTATTTGTACTCTAGTGCAAGTGGGAGACTGAAGGAGATATGCCCTAGAGGCAAATAATAAATAGGTTTTTATTGTCATATCTCAATTAGTTCATAATAGTTTCATACTATGCTATAACTATATTAATATAAAACGTTAATACACGTGTGGTATGTAAACAAATCGTCTCTCTAGTTACCTCTAGCGAACTAGTTCATTGGTCATGAGGATGATCTAGGGTTTCGATATCATGGCCATTTATGCCAACTGACAATGAGGTCACATCATTAGTTGAATGATGTGATAGACAACCAACCCAACCAGTTGTATCTTAATGAGATCTAGTTATAAAGTTCACCATTAATGATAAAACTAAAGAAACCTCGCAACCTGTCCTTAGACTATGAGATAATGCAAATCACCGTTCTAGAGGGAGCTTAGATGGTTATCAAGTATCACTTCGTGACTAGGTGATTGAAAAGGTGCTACTCAGGTTTCCCAAAGGAGCGCGTAGAGGAGTACATATCAAGACCAGGATTTTCCCATCCATGTAACGGAAAGATACATTAGTGGCCATCTCGGTGATGTTGCATTAACGAAGCTTACAAGCGTGTGACTGAGTCACGGAATGCAACGACATGGAAACGAGAAAACAAGTTCATCGGTAACAAGATCGAACGAAGGTATGGAGATACCGTAGATCAAATCTTGGGTGAACTAGGTATCAAGTGGCAAAGGGAATGGGAAATAACTGTTTACGGTTCAAACGACATTATCATCGTGGAATGCACATGGGTCATTATGTGCATCCCGGTCCCGCTATTGATCATTGATGGAGATCATGTATGTGCCATTCCCGAGCCATGGGGAAATACACTTAAGGGTACGATGAGCTAGAGATCCTCTGTAAGTTGGAATCACCATATGAAAGAGAAAAGGAAACCGGAAAAGTTCCGTGAGAGAACCGGAATCATTCCGGGAAAGATCCGAAGTCATTCGGAGGAAATCGAAAGGGAACCGAAAGGTGTTTCGGGTCAAGTCGGATTTTGTAATATGTATTTACATGTTAATTAATGTAATTAATATTAAATATAATATTAAAATCTAATTTGAAGGGGTATTCCACTAATGGGCCAAACTTCCTAGGGAAAAGCGCCCATGAGGAAAAATCGAAGGAGGGAAGGGCCAAGGGCCAAGGCCCGAGCGCCTCAAGGGGGCCCACCCGGCCAGGCTAGGGCTATGCGCGGGATGGGGCCCACCCCTGGCCGGCTGGCCAATGATGCCCATGCGCCTCCCCCTCTCTCCCTTGTTTAGTCCCACATGGGAAACCCAAAGGGGAGAGCACACCCCCTCCCCCTATATAAAGGGGTGCCCATGGGTGGGAATAGACACACCAATATTTGGAGAAGTCCTTTGGTGGACTTTCTACTTCCCTCTCTCTCACCCGTCTCCTCGCGTTTGCACGGTCCCAAGAAAGGACTGTCCATGCAAGAGACACCGCACCTGCAGCACGCCGTTGCGTTGCAGGGATTCCAAGCCGGAGATCTTCTTCCGCACTCCTGGCAGGAATCAAGGAGTCAAAGGTCGTCATCGTACACCGTATATGTATGAAACCTTGGATGTCGTGAGCCGGAGCTGCTGCACGATGAAGAAGGAGAAAGGGCTGACCTGCGAGGAGCTTCACGACCTTGAGGTCGGCTACGGGTTCGACTAATTCAACCACGTTCCCCTCGGAACATTAACCGCGTACGGTCTACACGGGTATGTATTCTATATGCTCGGCCATTACCGCATTACTATATAGATAGATCTTGGCAGTGTTAGGCGGTTCCAACGTAGCAATTTTTTCTTTTCTGCTGCGGAACCCTTCACGGTATACAAGGGTATGTATTCTATACGTATTGGCCGTTACTACATTACTATATAGATAGATCCTAGGCAGTTTTTGGGGTTCCAACGTAGGAAATTTTTGCTTTCTGCTGCGGATCCTCTTCATTAGCATCACTTAGGTTGGGAAAATATTTATTTTCTGTCTTTTTTAGAACATAGGTGATAACATACGATTTTCAAATACTTTCATAAAGACTCTTCAAAGAACATGAGCAAGTGATGAACTTACCTTGTGATTGCAAGGTAGGGAAGTTGGATGCTCGCACTCGACCTTGAGCTTTTATTTCTACAAAACACCATTATTGCCCGGTAAGAACAATATTTAAAGAAGCAAGAATGAATATGCATAGTAATGCAATGCATTTATCTTCTTTGTGTGTTTTACCCATTATATAAATTTCTTGAATTTCTCTATGCAATCAAGAAAGTTATTTAAATAATATTTCTTAACATTTTGTAAATATTATATTTATTATTTTTGTAATATAATATATGAGTAATAGAGTTAAAAATGATTTTTATTTATTTTTAATTAGGGTTCACCTGTTCTATTAAGGTTCTATCCTTCTATGTTGATTATTGAGGATACTGAACAATATAGGAGTATTTATGGTGGTTATACTATGCGGATCCATTGCCTATTGATGTGCTTGGAATTGCTAATAGCTCTGTAAGATAATTTTTTATCTAATCTTGGTTATTGTCATTGTACAAATGGTGATGTTGTGACTCTGATCTAGTCTAATATCTGATTAGCGGTGATGGTTAGCTAGTTTCAATACTGGAACATGTATTTGGCTGTCTAGGAAGTTACTATTGATGCCTCTAGTGATAGTTCTATTATGTAAAGCACTATGATTCCTAATTACTACATTAGGAAGATGATTTAAATATCTTTCTGCAAGAGTTTGATTATGAAATCTCTGTGTAGGATGTGCTTGGTTAGAATAAATCCTTGTGACACCTTTCTTGGAATGGTACACAGGGTTTATTCTAGTACTGGCTTTATTCTACCTATGTTCCAGAGTGGCTTGATGCTAAAATGAGTTGAAATCTCCTGCTGGATATAGTAGCCTATGATGCCTATGAATTTCCTTTGGCCTATGATGCTGGTTTGAGGCATAGCTAGGTAAGAACAATTGTTTTTATCTACTGCCTCCCTTGTTCAGTAATCTATGATGGATCATCACCAAGTAAAATTACTACAGTGCTTGAAAATTAATTTGATTGTCCCTTGGTATCTCCATATAATGGGTCCTGTTTGAGATGCATGCTTATAATGAAATTATTTCTGAGGTGCTACTATTTCAAAAGATGTGACAAAAAATTATTCATTTAAGGCTGCTTGCATGTTTGATTGGGAAAGTAGGGATTATTGTCCAAGATCAATGATGCACCGACTGAGATCTTGGTATTGTTTGCAAAAATTGATCATTGGCTTTCATTTAAATTACTTCTATGATGGATACATCCCACTTAGGTGTTTTTCTGAGAAGATTCATATGAAACAACACATGCTCTGATAATCTAAGATAATTTGATCATGTGATGGTTTTATGTGTACTCACCACACATCTTGATTATTGGTGATGATGTTGTGGTGCTGGTTTATCTTGCTGGCTTGGTCTTGCTGGCTTGATCTTGTTAACTTGTTCTTGTTGGCTTGATCTTGCTCTGCACCTCCTGGTGCTGCTCCTGCTCCTCCTAGCACCTGTGATCTTGTACTTGACCTGGCTATCCACTTGCACCACCCCTCCTTATGTCACCATCTTGTGGATGATTGGATGGTTTTTTGTGTTTTTGGGCTGGTGAATTTGTTTGGGAATTTGGCAAGCTCAAAGTGTTCTTGCTATGTGCTTGAGAAGGTGAGGATAGAATGAGCTCACTGATAGCTGTGCTACGACAGTGTACTCCCTTTTGACTGCTTGTGCTGCTGCTGACAGCACATTACATGCAGTTAGTCGATTGAGCTGCTTCACTGTTTGAGCTAGTTGTGGATCAGATCAAGTGAATGGGTTTTCACTTCTATCCTTTTGCTAGTTACTAATCTGGTGAACTTGCCCCCTTTTATTATGCTAATGATGTGGATTTGGAACTTATTACTTGAAAAGAACAGATGCTATACATTGGTGAAATTTTCCCCTTTTCAACTACTCAATGAGGTAATATGAACAGTGCACTTCATTGTTCACCACTAAGAGTAAAAATAACCAACTAAACTTTTATTTCTTTTTGAGCTGTTTATGTTATTTTGCATGAACAAGATCTGGATGCTCGAGATATAGTATAGGAATAGATATGTAGTATAGATTTTGTTGTAACCTTCTTTTTATTCTTTTTAAAAGAATCTTGTAATAATATTCTTATAATTTAATAAAGCTTCATTTTAT
This sequence comes from Avena eriantha, assembly GCA_910589775.1. Taxonomy (NCBI): domain Eukaryota; kingdom Viridiplantae; phylum Streptophyta; class Magnoliopsida; order Poales; family Poaceae; genus Avena; species Avena eriantha. Next base: position 450,941,660 of record OU342741.1, on the reverse strand, counting down.
TGTAATTCACTTCTATTATTTGTTGTATCATTCTCACTTTGTAATATGATTATGGAATAAAAAAAAGAAATAAGAATTTATTTCTGATTAAAATTTTCTTGTCTTAAATTCTTATTGTTGTTTAATATATCAATAATATAATCAAACAATGTTAATAAATCACTTTGGAAAACAACTTAATATTACTAACTTCTATTTTTTTAATATTTTCCAATTGATTTAAATTTCAAATTTGAATTCAAAATATTCCCCCCCCCCCCAAAACACATTAATTTCTAAAGGTCATGTCAAAATTTATAATAATCACTATAAAAAGCTATTCCTACCTCTAGATAGTGAAAGAAACTCTGCTCACTTTAGGTTTTTGTTTGGCAAAAAATTTACCCGGATTTTACAGATGAATGCATGCACATGCTCAGATTCCTATTTCTACCCTTCGTTGGTTCCTAAATGCTGGGGTGTTACAGACAGGCCGAATATGCATCGTTCATGTCTGTTTTGCTGTTCGCGGACAGCGCGGTCCAAAAACGAGCTCCCAGACACATACGGTCCGCATGCCTCGGTCAGCGCACCTGCAACCCAATTCTGGGGCGCGTTTGCGCTCGCATGTGTCCGCGCGGACAACCTACACTTCCTCCATCTGTCAGCCTTAACCCACTTGGCAGCGATCCACACCTACATCCTGCGCTACCAATTAATGGCGGCCGCTAAACCTCTGCAATGGCCGTCTGTCTATTTCTCGCTGACCCATCTGTGGCCCCTGTAGCCACTCCTCCTCGTTAACCGCGTCCTTCCCACGCCTTCTACCGATTTCCCGCCCTTTCCCCTTCCGTTCGGTGCCAGCTGCCAGCGATTTCTAGCCGTGTCCCTCACCACGGGTCGCCATTGACTCCACAAATGGGAGGCACATGCCTTGTACGAGGCAAACTATCCGACGCCTCCGAAATGCGCCTGCCCCAGCGGGTGGGCGCTGAGCAGAGGTGGCATCCCGATTCCACCGGTGCCGCACGGTGAGGAGCTTCACGCAGCCATCGTCCACGAGTGGGTGGAGTGGTTCATGGTGGCGCAACGGGAAGATCGGGAGTGTGATTCTAACAATCTAACCTTCTAGATTACGTTCTTCCGCAGGCGTCGGGAGAGGAAGCCCACCTATTACTACGACAGTTGTACCTGTCGGCGAACAACAACAATGAAGGGCGTAGGTTCTGGTGGAGCGTGTCGGGCTGCACCCTGACCTCCGTCATGGACCACATCGCCGCGGGGAACCGCCATACCTCGTACCTCCTCCGCCGCTGCCCCTTCGTCGTAGCACGACACCCGTCGTCAACCTCACATAGGGCGATGATGACGAGTCTTAGATGGGGAGGAGTCCAAGGGGGACGGCAAGTAGACAACGCCGCAGTCTATTTGCAGTTATATTTTAGCTTCCGGTTATATAAAACTACAATGTATATTCAATATGAAAAGAAAAAATTGCTTCTCCTGTTGGGCGCGGCCACGGACACGAGAGGACAACGCGTCCGGGCGCGTCCTAAACAAAAAAAACAGATATATTATGTGTCCGAATGCGGCCCGTTGATGGGATGCTCTTCCTATTTTGACGCTAATTGCCGACTGATATTGCCCGCAGTTCGGAGAATTCGCACGGCGGTGGGTAGATATGCGATCCCGGAGAGAATTTGTAACCCTAATCCCAAGCGCCCCCCTCCCCTCCCCTCCCCGCCGACACTTTCTATCGTCTGCCTCCAGATCCAAAGGATAGCTACCATGGCCGCCGCCACCACCGCAGCAGTCGCCATCATCACCACCGCCGCCGCCGCCGCCACCACCGCAGCCGCCGCCGCCATCACCACCGCCGCCGCCGCCGCCACCACCGCAGCCGCCGCCGCCACCACCACCACCACCGTCTCCTCCGGTGAGTCCTCCCGCCCCTCCTGGGTACTCCTCAACATGTATGCCCGCGTGGGCGAACACCGCAACGAAACTACCGCTCACTGCGAAGGCAGGAATCGTGTGACAGTGCATGCTCCCTTGTCCGTGAGTGCCCGCCGCTCCCATCCAACCTTTACGTGAATTGCTCAGGCGCCAGTTTCGGAGAGCCCCCCCACTTGCTCTCTATGGTGGACAACCTCATCCTCTTTCATGTGTACTTCGGGCCTCCGTTCGGCGTCTCCACGTCGCTGACGTCCGACTTCTTCATGTACCGGGCTGACCCAAAACAGCCGTCTCTCAAGCTACTACCACGCCCACAAGGTCTGATCAGCAGAGATCATCCATTCGGTATCTTCCCACGCGGGGAAGATCACTATACCATCGCCTCGCTGATTCATCTTCGATACGATCGCAACTTATTTTCACTCCGCCTGTACGACTCCGAGACTGAGACCTGGAGCTGGAAGAAGCTGCATGTTGAGTCGCCACAGAAGGAGTTCCCGTTTGTCATCCCCGACAACTTTTACCGTTTGTTTTCACATCATACATCCACTGTGATCACTCTTTGTGAAAAAATTGGCTGGGTCGATCTCTGGCGGGGTATTGTGTTCTGTGACATGCTGTCTGGCAATCATACACTCAGTGGTGTTCCGCTGCCACTGCCATTGAACTGTATCGAAGATGATGATGATTCAAGCAAGGCCCTAGGGGATGCAAGATCTCACCGTGGCTTTGCCTTAGTTAATGGATGTTTCAGGTTAGTTGAGGTTGGTTTTAAGCTTGTAGCCGATGTTCCATATGTGTATGATGATGAAACTGGGTGGCCTGTGTGCCGAACTGAAAATTGGACGATCACCACATGGACCAACAAGAAGCAGAGTAATTCCTATGACGATTGGGACAAGGACTGCACGCTCCAAGCTTCTGACATCTTCTTTGGCGACCATTCGGAATCTGAGCTGCTGCCGATAGACTTGAAGAACCTTTTTGTTTCTGACCCCATTATTGGTATGAATGAGAATGACAGTCATGTTATTTACCTGACGGCGAGGGTGAAGTTCATGCACCGTAGGTCATGGGTTCTAGCTATTGATACAAGGGATCGCAAGGTGCAAAGTGTGGTTGTCAGATCTGGTCCTCTACCTCAGGAACCGATGTACAGAGATGCAAACTACTGTACTTGCAGTATCTCTAAGTAGTGTTTCAACGCTTCAGCAGGTAATTCTTAAGTGATACCATGATACTTGTTATTAATTTATTAATTCCATCATGTTGGCCCTTTCAGTTCTTTTGGAGCAATTAGTAAGCATAATTAGCACTGTACCTTAAGACGAATCTATTTCTAGGGCTACACTATGTCACGCTTTTGCTTGTGTGTCTCCTGTTTAGTTGATACCCGTTATTCTAGCTTCTGTGTATACTATTTAGTAGAGTTCAGTGGTTGCAGGTATGTCAAAATATCAACATATTATATATAAAATAACCTGGCTATTTTCATATGTTTCGTTTCATCTTAATCAACTTAGTTTGTTTTTTGGTTCTTGTGTTCCTCCCTGCTAGCTTCTTTAATCATTTAATCTATTTTCATTTCATGCAGTATCAAGTGGGAATTGGGATGCTGAGCAATCAACTGGCTATGGAGTAAAATAAAGGCATCATGCACTATTTCACATGAGACTGAGATTGAGGAACGCCTTTTGTCATTTGATAGATTCTGAATAATCCTATTGTCCTTCTGTCCTGCTTGAGATGCTTTTATCTTCATTAGAAATGATGTTTTATACCCTATGTTTGTGGTTAACTGGTTATTAGTACTCTCTCCGTCCCAAAATAAGTGACTTGAGTTTGTCTAGATTCGCATGTATCTATATACTAAAACGTGTCTAGATACATCCGAATCTAGACAAACCCACGTCACTTATTTTGGGACAGAGAGAGTAATTTTTGTTTTAAGACATGCATGTGGTAATTATGCTATATATCCTATTGTCCTTCTGTCCTGCTTGAGATGCTTTTATCTTCATTAGAAATGATGTTTTATACCCTATGTTTGTGGTTAACTGGTTATTAGTACTCCCTCCGTCCCAAAATAAGTGACTTGAATTTGTCTGGATTCGCATGTATCTATATATTAAAACGTGTCTAGATACATCCGAATCTAGACAAACCCACGTCACTTATTTTGGGACAGAGAGTAATTTTTGTTTTAAGACATGCATGTGGTAATTATGCTATATATCCTATGTTTGTGGTGAACTGGTTATTAGTGATTGTTGTTTGAGGAACATGGTTGTATTTAACTCTACATTTCCATATGCTTTTAAGAATTCTGTTGTTGGCTGCTTGCTCTTTGCTTGTGTTGGTGTATACTCTTGATTCAAATTAACTGGATTAGGGTCGTGGCTTGCAGTGCCCCAGCTGCCTTCCACATGATTGATTGCTGGGTAAAATGTTCCTACCTCACTTTCAAAATAAGTGTCTTAACCTTGTGTACATTAGTGACAAGTTTTAGTGTGGATAAATGTGAATATAGACAGAGTACTATATGTATTGGTAGTACCATGCCATTACTCCCTCTGTCTAAATAATGTACATCTAGCTTTTTTTTCTACGTAAGTTTTTTAAAATTTGACTAACTTTATAGGAAACTCACTAAGAAAAACTATGACAATAAATTAGTATCAATAGATCTCTGTCTTTGAAACTATGACAATAAATTAGTACCCATAGATCTCTGTCTTTAAATGTAGTTCTTTTTAGAGAGTAGCCTAGGCTTACCTTACTTTCATGGAAGTTCGGAAAGACATTTACAGGGTTATTACTCGGTCGTGTCAGCAGCAACCGCAATTGACTACTCTTAGGCTGGTCATAGTGAGAGTATTATATTACTAGTATCATACATATGATACATGTATATGATACTAGTGTATGATGCTACCTCTAGTGGTTAGTATCATCTAGTAGTATCATAGTACCATTGTATTTAATTTTTTTCTACAATCTCAATGCAATTGTGTGTATGAGATGTATTTGTCATTAAATTACCTAGTTTCACGTGCTATGATACGGTATCATATTGTAATACTACTAACACCTCTCTCTTTATTAATTGTGGTGCCACATCAGATTTTTGCCAAGGTGACATGCATGATACTCCTATGATACTTCCACTGGGGCTAGCCTGGTCCACCTGCTGAACTAAACGCTAATGATGTTAGTGATGTGCTCAACATCTAGCTGCTAGTTCACATTGCCAAATACCAAAGCGATACTGTTTATTCCACAAGTTCCAGCCGCAAAGCAAAACCAAAGCATGCAAGTTTCGTTTGGACTTGGGAGAAAAAGCTGATTTACCATTCAGCCACCACTCTCATTGAGTCGATCATCAACCAAAGGAATATTCAGGTTCTGAAGGAGTCCGTGCCACACGACATATACATTGCGAGAAAATGTGGTGGACTGTGTCCTCTTCCTGCAAGCGTCATGCAAGCTTCACAAAACACGTTGGTGCCTGATCCTGTAGTACATGCCGAGCATGATGATGATAGGTCCAAAGTCGATGCTGTAATGCCAGCTATGCGAAAGTCTACACTTAGGCCTTGTTTACTTCTCTCGTATTCGTTAGTGTATTTGCGGGGATTGTTTCAATTCCCGCAAATCCCCGTAGTCTGTTTACCATGCTGGGTTTGGTCGGGATAATCCCTTTGGTTGGATAATCCTGACATATCCCCGCAAATCCTTCATGTTTTTGTTTAGATTGAAAACTCTCCTTTAAGGTAGAGTATTTTTGGGATAAGGTATTTTGGGGGATTGGAGAGTATTGGTGAACACCAAATCCCTGCATATCCCCGAAACTCTAGTTGAAAAATACGAGATAAGTAAACATGGGGTGAACCATTCTCCTAATAGCATTAGCCTATTCTCCATTGTGAAGTAGTAGTAAGATGTAAAAGGAGCTTGCAGAATATTGGCCATCTGAAGACCAAGGCCTGATGAATTGGTCGTCTCCCCCTTATCAGTTCAGAGATGAAAAAAAAGCCATATCTGAACAAATTGGCGAGCAGTTAGGGGTCAGAAGGATTTCAGAAAGATCCGTCAGCCAACCATTATCCTGAATGGCATCCTCCATCGTCCTTCTGTTGCGACCTCTGACAAGGTTTAGCACAAGGGTTGCAACGTCATTAACAGGCTTGCCCTTGATCGACTTATCCTTCCAGAAGAGGACACGCTTTCCCATTCCAACCTTTATGGCAACTGCCCGATGACAAAATAGATGGAAATAACCCTTTTGGCAACAAATTTTAAAAATTAACCTTTGGCAGAATTATTTGCTCCGACTAACCCTTTATGGTAGCGCCTACCGACGCTATGCTTGTTTGAAAATGAAACAATGAATAGAAAGAAAGAAATGCTGATTTCATTGATGATAGAGGGGTATGAACCGTTGATTTCATCGATGATTGAGGGGTACACTGAATAGGTGTCAATAAATGCAATTTACAAGGGTTGCGCCCTTTCAGAGGGGACAAGACTATTCGACAAAAGTAACTGCATAGTTAGCTTAGGATCTAGGCTATTCTATTTCGAGCACTACCTCTTGGACAACACCCTTTCTTGAAATCTCTTATATAATGTCCATGATCTTCTTGCGGAGTATTCTTGCGTATCCATGATGATGTCCTTGTAAACAATGTTGTTCTTTGTATACTCTGTCATCTTGAAAGTCACCATCTTTAGAATCCTCTCCCAAAAACCCTATGGAAAAAATATGAGGAGAAAATGATATAATATATAATGATTGTTGTCTCCATGAGAATTTATACGAGGAAAATCTTGGAAAGGGAAACACTCACGAATGAGTTTGGAGAACAATAAATATGCCTTGTGTATTTTCCTTTAAAAACCTTAGTGGGGAAAATAGGAAGTACTCCGTACTCAAGTCATATACTCCTGAACATACTCAATTGTGAGAACAAAGGTATATACTACACTGAAAAAGGGTATATACTACTTTGGAAAAAAATAAGGTATACTCCTTTGGTTGCAGATCACTATAAACTTCGACGACAAGCAGTATATACCCCTTAATTGGCAAATGTATATATACTTCTTTAATTGGCAAAACAATAGTACAGCTCTTATCCAAGTTAAGCAGTATATTGCCAAACAAATGTGCACACCTTTCACTAGTAGAAAAAGGGTCTTTGGTCCAGCATCCAAATGCCATCTGTCCCGGTTTGGCTTGCAAATCGGGACCAATGATAGGCCTCGGTCCCGGTTCGTGCCGCCTGGAGATCGGTCTCGGTTCATTTCGGAGCATCCGTCCCGGTTCGTGGCATGAACCGGGACCAATGCCCCCGTGGTGCCACGCGCGGGGGAATTGGTCCCGGTTCATTCCACGAACCGGGATCAAAGATCCTCCCCTGACTATAACTAAGCCCAGCCCTTTGCCCTTTGCCACCAAATTTTGTTGGATTGTATGTGAGGTGTAGGTGCTAGCTTTTTTTTCCTTTGATTACACACAAGGTGTTCGACGAAATGTCCGAGCCACACTTAAGTTCGCACAACACGGTATCCTCGGCCGAGGTTAGCAACCTTATCTTCTTTATCTGTAACTGATACAAAAATATTGCATGTGTCCATGTAGGGTGGTTATTTCAATATTCACGATGTTATTGTAATGGTTAATTATTATGACGTAGATCAATGCGCGGATACGATGGATGTACGGCGACCGACGCGATTCTGATTTTATTGTAGGCCTGCATAAATTTATCGATGTGGCTAAGGCAAACAAAGTGGATAATTTTATGCCTTGTCCCTGCGTCGACTGTCGGAACATGGCGGAGCACTCTGCCCCGAGAATCCTTCAAAGCCATCTGCTTCGGAGAGGTTTCATGCTCGGATATTATTGTTGGGCCATGCACGAAGACAGAGGGGTTAGGCTAGAAGAAAATGAAGAAGAGGAGGATGATGACAGCTATCCTATGTCCCCTGAAGAATACGGTGATACTGCAATGGAAGACAATGAAGAAGAGGGAGGCGGCAATGAAGAAGAACAACATGCATTGGATGAGCCTGCTGATGATCTTGGTCAGGTCATTTCTGATGCAAAGCAACAATGCGATACAGAAAGGGAAAAGCTTAAGTTGGAGGCCATGCAAAAGGATTACAAAAAGTTGTTGTACCCAAATTACGAAGATGGCAGCACAAAGCTCGGTACCACACTTGAACTACTGAAATGGAAGGCAGAGGCTGGTTTATCTGACAAGGGATTTGAGAAGTTACTAAAAATAATGAAGCCGATGCTTCCAAAGGATAACGAGTTGCTCGAGACAACGTATGAAGCAAAGAAGAGTATCTTCCCTCTAGGATTAGATGTGGAGAAGATACATGCATGCATTAATGACTGCATCCTGTACCGCGGGGAGAAGTACGAGAATGCATGCATTAATGACTGCATCCTGTATCGAGAGAAAGTACTCAAACTTTGCAGGTGACGCGATGAACTTATGGTTTGGTCTAAGTACAGACGACATGAATCCTTTTAGGGAGCAGAGCTGCAGTCACAGCACCTGGCCAATGACTCTATGTATCTACAACCTTCCTCCTTGGTTGTGCATGAAGCGAAAGTTCATTATGATGCTAGTGCTCAAGGACCGAAGCAACCCGACACATTGATGTGTACCTAAGGCCATTAGTCGATGAAATTTTGCAGTTGTGGGCAGAACCAGGTGTAAAGGTGTGGGATGAGCACAAAAGGAGCCATTTGACTTACGAGCGTTGATGTTCGTAACCATCAATGATTGGTCTGCTCTTACTAACATTTCAGGACAGTCAAACAAGGGATACAATGCATGCACGCACTATTTAGATAAGACTAGAGGTACATATTTGGATAAATGTAAGAAAGTTGTGTACCTGGAGTGTCATAAATTTCTTCCGACCAATCATTAAGTAAGAAAGAAAGGCAAGCATTTCAACGGTGAGGCAGATCACCGGAAGAAACCTAAGCTCCCTAAAGGTGCTGATGTATTTGGTATGGTGAAGGACCTAAAAGTAATCTTTGAAAAGGGTCCTGGCGGCCAATCTGTTCCGAAAGACCCCATTACCGGACACACGACCATGTGCAAGAAGAAATCTATATTTTGGGAGCTTGAGTATTAGAAAGACCTAGAGGTCTGTTCTTCAATCTATATTTTGGGAACTTGACGAAGAATCTTTGTGTGAACCCGCTAGGCTTCCTAGGCGTGTATGGGAAGAAAAAAGATACACCCGAAGCACGGGAGGACCATCAACGTATCAAAGACCCATACAACAATCATACCGATAAAGGCCATCAATACTTAAGCAGCTATGCTCTTACCAAAGCAGAGAAGGAAATCTTTTTTGAATGCCTGAGCAGTATCAAGGTCCTGGCTAGTTTCTCATCAAATATAAAGGGAATAATAAATATGGCAGAGAAAAAAATCCAGAACCTGAAGTCTCATGATTGCCACATGATTATGACACAGTTGCTTCCGGTTGCATTGAGGGGGCTTCTACCGGAAAATGTTCGAGTACCCATTGTGAAGCTATGTGCATTCCTCAATGCAATATCTCAGAAGGTAATCAATCGAGAAAGTATGGAAAGGCTACATAAGGATGTGGTCCAATGTCTTGTCAGTTTTGAGTTGGTGTTCCCCCATCCTTTTTCAATATTATGACGCATCTCTTAGTTCACCTAGTCGAAGAGATTTCCATTCTCGGTCCTGCATTTCTGCATAATATGTTCCCCTTCGAGAGGTTCATGGGAGTCTTAAAGAAATATGTTCGTAACCGTGCTAGGCCAGAAGGAAGCATCTCCAAGGGCTATGGAACCTTGGTGGTTTGACCTAAATGCGATAATATTGGTGGTTTGACCTAAATGCCATGAAACCTCAAACATGATAGGTCATCTTGTGAAGGATTTTTTATGATGTTTGCAATTTTTCAAGTTCAATATTTTTCCTTGCAACTATGACACATAATATAACACCACGCGAAGGTTTCACATTGTTTGGATCATTTTTGAATTTCTTATGCCCGTTTCAAACTATATTCAAAACGGCGGGCATGAAGCTTCTTAGCCCGAGGCTGAGCCTCGCTGAACTTGAAGTGGATCTCTGATGAAATAGCATGTTGTGAACCTATAAATGATTTTTAAAAAAATTCACAAGCATTATATTGTGTAATTGTAGTTCAAATATGGGCACCCTCCTGCTAATATTTGTTAATGCATTTTTAATTAAAAATAGTAAAATTGTTTAGTTACAATAAATATTTTTGAAAACAAAAAATGGTTTTGGATTAGTTATTTAAATTGAAGCACTTTTCCTGTTAAAAGTTTTTTCAAATTCCAAATAAATAATCATTTCAAATTGAAACACCTAATTAATTAAAGAAGAAAACAAATTTGAAAAACCTAAAAACGGGTCATTGGTCCCGGTTCATGCCATCAACTGGGACCGATGACCCTGGGCACGTGGCGGCCCAACAACGCCCCCCACCCAGGTCATTGGTCCCGGTTCATGCCATCAACCCCGATGTATATTACTGTCAGCCTTCTTCCTCCCCACTTCCCCCCAAACTCGCGAAACGGCTAAGGAAAAGCGCAGAAATCAGAGAATGACGCTGGTAGGCTGCCCGCCGATGCCGTCCCCGGTCTCCGATGATCTCTCCCGCCGCTGCCTCGCCCTTCCTCCTCTCTTGCCGCCGCCGCACACCCTAGGTCTTCTCCTCTGCAGGTCCATCGTCGCGCCCGTCGCTCCGCCGCCACCATGTCGGAGGAGCTCCCCTGCAGCCTGATACATTGAAAATGTATCTGTAATTTTTGATGTTCCATGCTTGGTTTTATCCACTTTCTTGTGTTTTGTTCCAACTTTGGAGTACTATTCATATGATTTCTTAGACTAACCTATTAACAAGAGCCAAAGTGCCAGCTGCCTGTTTTCTGCTGTTTTTGGTTCCAGGAAAGTCAGAAAATGAATATTCTCGGAATTAGATGGGACAAAAGGCAAAGTACCTATTTTTCTGGAAGTCATCATATGCCAGAATACGAGACGGAGAAGGGCTGGGGGCCGGCCACACCACCTGGCCGTGCGGCCAGGCCTGGCCCACGCCAGGGGGTGGTCTGGCCGACCCCAACACCCCCTCGGCCTCCCCTTCCGCCTATAAGATGCCCTCAAGATGAAAACCATAAGGACCCGATCAAAAATCCACGAAAGAGTCTGTAGCCGCCATCATCTCCATCCCTAGATCGGGAGGGATCTGAAGCTCTTCCCGGCACCCTGCCGGAGAGGGGAATTCACCGTGGAGGCCTTCTTCATCACCATACAAGCCTCCGGTGTGATGCGTGAGTAGTTCATCCTTGGACTACGGATCCATGTAGTAGCTAGATGGCTAGTTCTCCTCTGTGCTTTCATGTCTAGATCTTGTGAGCTCCGTTCATGATCAAGATCATCTATTTGTAATTCTGCATGTTGTGTTTGCGGGGATCCTATGGATATTGAGATGCCATTTCAGATTGATTATTGATTCTATCATGTCTTTGTTATTTGTGATCTTGCATGCTTTCCGTTGTTAGTAGCTATCTTGGCTAAGTAGATGCTAGCAACTCCAAGAGTTAGTATTTATGCTCGATAGTGGGTTCATGCCTCTGGTAATCTGGGGAAGTGACAGAAATCTCTAAGGTACTAGATGTGTTGTTGCTACTAGGGAGAAAAGAACAATCCTTTGTTCATAGAACAATCGTATTGTTTACTTTACACGCAGTTCGTAAAGCAATAATCTATTGCTTGCAACTTAATACTAGAGGGGGGTCGAATGATAACCTGAAGGTGGATTATTAGGCATAGATGCAGTTGGATGGCGGTCTATGTATAATGTTGTAATGCCCAATCAAGTTCCAAAGGAGTCAAGATGATTAGTATATGCATGTATTGCTTTCTCGATGTTTGTCAATTGTCCCGCTGTAATTTGTTCACCCAGCATGTTATCTATCTTAAGGAGAGCCACCTCTAGTGAACTATGGATCCCGGTCCTTTTTCTTTACATACAATCTACAAACTGTTTACTACTTTGTGTTTACTTTCTGCAAACTTTTACTTCTTTCCATTCGACACGTTTAATCCTTTGTTTTCCGCAAAACACGGTGAGATTGACAACCTCATCGCAAGTTGGGGACAAAGTTCTGTGGTTGTGTTGTGCACATCTCCATGTTGCTACTAGCACCGGTAGTGCGCCCTGCCAAGGCTCAGCTAGCAACACCTTTGAGGTGTTTCCTTGCTCCTACTGGTTCAATTAAACCTTGGTTTCATAACTGAGGGAAACTTGCTGCTCTGCTCCTCATACCTTCCTCTTGGGGTTCCCAACGAGCTCTACATCAACACCGCACCAGCACTTTTCTGGCGCTGTACATTGAGCCATCAAGCATTTTTCTGGCGCCGTTGCCGGGGAGTCAAGGACATCTTCACAAGGGGAGTCCCTCATAACCAATCTTTTTACTTTGTTATTTTTGTTTTGCTTTGTTTCTTTTTGCTCTGTTTGCTTGTTTTGTTATCAAAAACACAAAAAAATTAGTTTTACTAATTTGCTTTCTTATTTTAAAAACACAAAAAATTAGTTCCTTTCTTAAGTTGCCACTATGTCTAGCTTTGCTCCAATCACTATGTCACCCGAGGAAATGATTTTCACTTTTAAACAAGGAATTGAGGAAAGTTTTAAGGAAGCTTGGTCTAGAATCTCTGATCTACATAAAAAAACTGAGCCTAAAATGACTTAAAGCTTGTTCCTTAGCAGTTTTTACCTTGGAATTGCTCTTTGCTATAGATCTGCTTTAGATGCTGTTGTGGTAGGAGATTTCCTCCAATGTAATGAGGATGATGCTATAAATGCTATAAAAAATTGATCCTCACTTACAACTTGCCTAGCCAAAATGATATTTCTTTCGCAAGAATATTTGCTAGATTGAACACTCTTGAGACTAGCACTACCAGCTTAAAAGATTGCTATAATATTCTTAGGGAGCATCATAATTATGTTCCAATAAATTCTGAACAATCAAAGTGGCTCCCTACATTAAAGATTTAGATAAACATTGAAACTTTTCAAGCTCGCTGTGATATCATGTCTGAATTTTGTCTTATGCCCAAAGATATTTATGAATCTCTGAATACTTGGGGGCTTACTAAAGGAGGAAAAGAATTATCTGTTGCTAATAATGCTACCGTATTACCTATTGGAATATCTTAAGGAGTGTTTACAAAGATCCTTGGGAAAATGATTTGTACTGATTATCTTGTTATTGAATGTGCAGGAAAAAGACAAATTACACTTGGAAGGTCCCTATTAGAACTCCTTGGAGCAATAATAGATGTGGGAAAGGGGACCATGCACCTTTCTACACCAAACAATCATATTTTCCCCAAGGTTAAGAATAAAAGTAAGAGAGGTAAGGGCAAGAAATGTGGTTTTAATGCTTCTTAATTTGAGAACACTTGATTCTTTTTCTTGCTTCTTATGCCTAACTTAAAGGCGCTAAAGAAAAGTACTTATTGAGAGATAAACCAAAAGTTTTAGATGAGTCTTGGAAGTTATTACTTTAGTAATAACCGCTCCTTATCCTTTTTATTTGCTTTTTGTGCCAAGAGTAACCTCTAATGAGAGAGAAGTAATGATTGGAAAAGTTGCTGTCCCGAAACAGATTTCTATGCTTCACCGTAAAAATTCGGGTAAAATCTATGAGCGTATTTTTGAGGCGTGGATTTTTGTGCTTCTGCCCCAGGTTGTTATATAACTTTCGTTAGTTCAACACTTTTTGATTTGAGCAACAGAAGGTCTTCTAAAAAAATTGTCTTTACCTGCTGGACTGTTTTGACAGATTTCTGCCATTTTCTGCATTTGCTTCTTGTTGGTTCCTTTTTGAGTTCTTTTGGGGAATTGAGATTTTTGATGGAAGTGCTACAGTAGCTAGTGTTCTAATGGAAGTTTATTTGGTGCTAGAACTGAACCTTAAGACTTATTTATCTTGAGTGCACTAATGTTGCTAATAAAGATTGTGTGAAGTTTTGTATAAAGGAAAATTTTCAGGTGTATGGAAGGAATGAGTAATGAAATGAAGGATGGACTAAATCTCAAGCTTGGGGATGCCACTCGTGTCACCCCAAGAAATATCCAAGAAGTAAAAGCGTCAAAGCTTGGGGATGCCCAAGGCATCCCCTTCATCAATAAAAATTCCAGGTTTCTTCCAAACGCTTCATTTTTATTGTTTCATGCACAGTTGTGTTGTTCTTGGAGCGTCTTCTTTTTCATTTTCATTTTGGTTTTTTGTTTGATTTTGTTTGCTTAGTTTGCTGAATAAATTGGTTGGACCCCCTCTTTCATACATTGGTTTGCAAATAGTTTGGTTTGGTTAGTAAAAGAGTAGGAAAGTTCATACTTATGTGGTAAAAAGAGCTCGTTTTTGACTATGGCCTATGCTCTGTCATCCCATGCTTGATATTGTTTTGGATTTATGCTTAGTATTCTTTTCTGTAGCATGATTAGTGATGTTTTGTTGCTCTGCATGATTATGGCCATTATTGCTCTCTTAGTTTGTCGCTCCCAGTCTTTTGCTAGCCTCCACAACAAAGTATGAGTTCCACTCATGCATCCAACTCCCTAAACCAAGTTATTCCATACCTACCTACTAGCTTATGCTATTCCAAGTATATTCATGCTTTTGTTTACCTTCCAAATTAAACTTGTTATGAGAAAACTAGTGATTAAAGCTCTCACGAACTTGATGGCACACTTTACTTTTCTTGCCCTTAATAAACTTGAACCATTGTGTCGTCTATGTTATATATGCTTGCACTTATTTGTTGGGAATTAGCAGAACCATGCTTTCATGGGGAACGCTTTCAACATTGCACTTGGTACTTGTACCTAGTTGATATCATGCTCTTTTGTATATGGATGTCATCGGTGTGAAATGAAAGGGGAGCTTGTAAGTCCATGGAGTTATGTATATGTGTTAGAGAAACGCCTAGGCCGCTGGTCTAATCCATGCTGACATGGTAGAAACCTGCAGCGTAACCATAATGAGCTGCCTATGAAGCATTCTTCTTATAAAAAAGTCCTATATTGAGAAAAAAAGAGAAAGGAGAAATAAAAGAGATTATGAAAAGAGAAAAGAGAGAAAAAAGCACCATATTCCCATGGTAAATAAGAAGATTGCTGAGATGCTCGTTGTCTGCTTGCCTTGTCATTTTGATATGGGGATTCTTCCATATCATCGGGCAAGGGGTACCCCGTTGATGGTTCTCTATGATACACATGTACTTACGATGACAAGAACTTACCTGAAACAGCATTTCATGTTTTCCTATGTTTTGCGTGTTAGATAACAATACTGTGGAGATTATTCATGTGCGCTAAGGGTGCAGGAAGTTTTGAGGGGGGCCGGATTATCCGCCCCGCCAAGGACCGGATAATCCGTCCTACCTCATTGCTCAAAGTAAGCCAAGGCGCGTCGCTCGGTATCCGGTCGGATTTTCTCCCGGAAAATCCGAACTGGGGCGGTTTTTCCTCCCTAGGCCAGATAATCCGGTTGTCGCATGGGCCGGATAATCCGGCCCCCAGTTTTTGAGCAAAGGGAGCCAAGGTGCGTCGCTCGGTATCCGATCGGATTTTCTCCTAGAAAATCCGAACTAGGGCGGTTTTTCCTCCCCAAGCCGGATAACCCGGCCTTCACATAGGACCGAATAATCTGGCCCCTAGAAGTTGATCAAGGGCAAGCTCGGCGTGACGCTCTGATCAGGGGCAGATTATCTGCCGGATATTCCGAGTCTCGGGCGGTGTTTTCCCCAGGCCGGATAATCTAGCCCTCACTTGGGCCGGATAATCCTGCCCCCAAAGTGTCCAACGGCTGGCTTCAGAAGGGGGTATAAATACCCCTTCTTCCCCAACGTTCAGAACTCTTGATTCATTCGAAATTGTCCAGACATTGTGCAAGAGCTCTCTTTCTCGATCTCCCACTTTAACCACCCGAAGGTCTTGATGTTTGGGGGAATTGAAGGAGGAGAAGTTCATCATCATCATCATCATCATCATGAATCAAGCGCTTCAACTCCTCTCCATTCACTCGGAGAAATCCCTGATCTAGTATTCTTGTCAATACCTAGATCTTGTTTATTGTATTTGATAACTTTGTTCTTGTGGCAGCTTGTTGTCATTTCGGGAGCCTCCAAGTTGTTGTGGAGTTGTGGCCCTACTAGTTGTGTAAAGGCGCCGGTGCCCGCCTCGAAGGGTACCTATAGTGGAAAGGTGGATCAGGCCTTTGGTGGCGAGATCCATCGGAGAACAGGGTGAGGCCTATTGTGGCGTGGTGGTCTTAGTACCGCCCACCCCTCCAACGCAGACATACGTCCCTTAACAAGGAAGGAACTGCGGTCAAACAAATCTTGTGTCTCCGCGTACTTCACTTTGGTTTACCCGTTCCTCTTCCACTCGCTCTTTACTCGCTAGTAGATAGGTTTGCATATAGGGAAATTCCACCTAATAGTTTATCTAGATAATTTACCCTTTGTGCTAAGACTAAAATTGAAAAGGTATTAAAATTTGGTGTAGCACCTATTCACCCCCCCTCTAGGTGCTCATACGATCCATTTCAATTGGTATCAGAGCCCCG
Organism: Avena eriantha; assembly: GCA_910589775.1. Taxonomy (NCBI): domain Eukaryota; kingdom Viridiplantae; phylum Streptophyta; class Magnoliopsida; order Poales; family Poaceae; genus Avena; species Avena eriantha. Next base: position 450,925,039 of record OU342741.1, on the reverse strand, counting down.
GCTCTTAATTCGGGCTTAACCGCCTAAGAGTAGTATGGGTACCAAGGATGATGGGAATGAGGCTGTGGATAAGGTCACAATGGATGATCTCAAGTCATTGGAAACAACCTTGTTGAAATCCCTTGAGGCCAAGATGCAGGAGATGAATCAAATGATTGCTCGCCTCACATCATCCATAGCCCATCTCCATCCTCCTTTGAGGCTACCACACCATCATCTAAGGAAAAGGGTAACACTGGATCCAAGGATGATGATGCGGAAGGTGAAAAAATTAATGGTTCCACCTCCAAGAAGGGAAGTGGTAAGGAGGAATATAGTGAGGTTCGCCACGTATATTCCCCTGACCCACCTATCCCTCATCCTCATATAAACAATAGGGGTGATCCACCCAAGCTCACTGCATCCTCTTTCAATCAATGGAAATTCCTAATGAAATCAATGGAAATTCCTAATGAAATCCTCTTGTAGCTCCTCTATTGAATTGTGGAGGATTATTGAAGAGAGTCTTCATATTGGAGATCAAACCAACCTAATGAGAAGAGAAGTTGTGGACAACCAGTTGAATGCCCCCGCTCTCCACATGATACAACTGGGTGTGGGTCCCAAGGACATGCCACACATTGAACATCTCAACACAAATAAAGAAGCTTGGGATGCTCTTACGGATCTCTTCGTTGGAAATGAAAGCATGAGAAGGAACATGTACGATGCCCTTAGTAATGAAGCTGAGGGATTCTACATGTTGGATGGTGAAAACCATGAGGACATGTATAGAAGACTCAAGGGCATCACAACTACATTTCGAAAGCATGGGGACACTCACATTGATGATGCATGGATAAAAAGGAAATATGAGAGTGCCTTAATGCCTTTCGAGCCAACGGACTTGAAGAGACAACAAGGTAGACATAACTATTATCAAATGACATCCAACAAAGTCATGCAAGAGATGGCGTCATTCAAAGTGGCAGCAAAGAATGCTGAAGATGCCCGTGCTCGGGCCATTGGAATGAAAAAGGGTGTCAATGTGGCTCTCAAAGCCAATGCTGTTGAGCAAGAGGAAGATGAAAGAGCTTTTGAGGGGGCATCCATGGACTGCCCCGATGAAGTCAAACGTGCTCATGGTGGGTACATGGCGTTTTATGCAAGGAACTTTGGAAGGACCCTGCCAAAGCCAAGTCTGAACTTGAGCGCAAGAACGGGTCAAATGGAAGAAGAGAAAATGGCCCAAGATTGAGAACTTGCTTCAACTATGGAGATAGAATGCACTTTGTAGCCGAGTTTCCTTATCAAAATAGAGAAGACAATGGTGGCAGGCTCATTCTTAAAGAGAAGTCTAAAGCACCTAAGAAGAAGCCATTTATTAAGAAGAATGACCCTTTCAAGAAGCAACCCAAGATTGTCTTGGTAGCACAAGAGGAATACTCCTCCGCAAGTGAAGATGAAGAGGATGATGATAGTTCTCGCGAGGTGGCAGCTATAGCCACCACATTGACCCCTTCATCTCTCTTCGATTCACCAAACGAGAACATCATCAACAACGACGCTACTTGCCTAATGGCAAGAGGGTCCAAGGTATCGACTTCTAACTCTTCATTTCCTAAGGCTAACATAATTTTGGATATGGATGATCATGATAGTCTTAAAATGAAAGAAGAAGTTATTGCTTTGGATACCTTTTTCACTAACCTGCAAGGTGAGCACAAACTCCATTTTGATGCTCTTATGAGTCAACTTGCTCAAGCCGAAGATCTCCTTGAAGAAAAGGGCAGAATTGAAAGAGAAGATGCCTTGGAGATAACGTCTTTGAAAAATGCCTTGGAAGAAGAAGAGGAAGCTCGAGTGTCTTTGGAAGAGAGACTCGAATCCATTGAAGAGTCACAGGAAGAAGCTAAGGCTCAGCTCATTAAAGAACGTGACCATGCTCTTGCCAAGGTAAAGAAACTAAAGCAAGAAAAGATTGACTTTGGGGCTGTTCATGCTAGACTTTTGGAGAAGTTTGATAATCTTGAAAGTGCTCACAAGGCATTGAAGAGTGATCATTCTACTTTAAATGAGTCTCATGACCAGCTCCAAACTCAATTGAAACGGTATGATGTTCCAAGTACCCCCACTTCATCCTCTGGAAAAGAAGACCTTGCAAGAAGTTCTCAACACAAAGGTAAAGGAGTTATTGATGAGATACTGAGCAGGCAAAGGATAAACAATAGTAAAGAAGGTCTTGGTTACATACCCAAGACAAAGAGCAAGAAAAACAAGAAGAATAAGAAGAAGAGCAAGACTGCTCAACCAAAGACTAGCAACATTACCAATGACAAGACTAATTATGATGGTTTTGAAGGGATCAACAATCCTAACTTTGAACTATATTGCGATTACTATGGTGATGTTTATGTTAGTTATGTAGGGCCTTATGACTGTTACATTCCTTGGTCTATTTGGGTTCCCAAGACCCTTGTCACTAACATGAGAGGACCCATTGAAAAATGGGTACCTAAAACCAAGAAGTAATTTTTCTTGCAGGGCTATGCTTCCGGTGGTTCTAAATGGGTACTCGATAGCGGTTGCATGAGTCATATGACCGGAAGCAAGGAGATCATCACGGAGATGCGGCAAAACCATGATCACATAACCGTCTCCTATGGTGACAAGTCAAAATCTGAGGTATTGGGTCTCGGCAAAGTTGTGGTGGCTCACGATATCTCTCTCGTGGACGTCATGCTTGTTGAGACCCTCAAGTACAACTTATTTTCAGTTCGCGCCCTTGGTAAGATGGGCTTTGCAGTTTATATTGATGCTGATTTGGTGGTACTCTTGTGGAGCAAGTCTCTAAAAGTCGCTTTCGTGGGATATGTCGAAAATGACCTGTACGTGGTGGACTTTTCGGGGAAAACCACTACAGGCGCGATGTGTCTTTTTGGAAAGGCTGACGCGGGTTGGCTATGGCATCGCCGACTAGCCCACGTCAATATGAAAACTTTGCAAAGTCTCCACAAGGGTGGCCACATCCTTGGACTAAAAGAAAATGTCTCCTTTGCCAAAGATCGTGTTTGCAGGGCGTGTGTTAAAGGGAAAATGCATGACTCACCTCATCGAAGGAAAACTATTATCTCATCAAAAAGGATTTTGGAGCTCCTTCATGTGGACCTATTCGGACCTCCATCTCATGCAAGCCTCGGTGGGAAGAAGTATTGCCTAGTGATTGTTGATGATTACTCAAGATACACTTGGGTTTATTTCTTCAAGTTGAAGAGTGAAACTCAACAAACGGTCATCGACTTCGCCAACGAGGTTCAACGTCAACACAACATCCCCATTCTGGCTATAAGAAGTGATAATGACTCTGAGTTCAAGAACTACACCTTAAATGAGTTCCTAAGTGAAGAGGGGATAAGACATCAATATTCCGCTGCGTACACGCCTCAACAAAATGGTGTAGCCGAGAGGAAGAATTGAACTCTAATGGATATGGCAAGATCAATGTTAGCCAAATTTAAATCTCCATATAACTTCTTGGCTGAAGCAATCTCTACTGCTTGTCATTCATCCAACCGATTATACCTCCGCAAGATCTTGGACAAGACTCCGTATGAAATACTTACCGGTAACAAGCCAAACATCGCATACTTTCGGGTATTCGGGTGTAAGTGTTTCTTTCTTATCAAACGAGTTCGTTTATCTAAGTTTGAATCTAAGGCTTTAGAAGGTATTTTTGTTGGTTATGGTGCCGAATCCCACACTTATAGAGTCTACAATAAGCTCTCTGGAACTGTTGTAGAATCTTGTAGTGTGGTGTTCGAGGAAAATGACGGTTCCCATGCGGAACAAGTTGGTGTTTGTGATGCAGATGTTGAAATACCCCAAGATGCCATAAGAAGAATGGGCGTGGGATTTTTCCGCCCCATTGAGGAACCCCTTGTGGCGGATCGGGAAGGACAATGCTCTTCCCATGAAGAGCCCTCATCTACACATGCCCAACAAGTTCCCACCACGGGAGCAAATTCTGCACCATCTCCATCAACTGCTGAAGGTCAAGCTGTTTCAGACAACTCCAGGCCGGATTATTCGGTGGACACCGGATTATCCGGCCACTCTGCTCCAGCTGACAATACAGCTCCTGGTGGTGAAGATATCAACACAAGCTCCAGGTCGGATTTTCCGGCAAGCCCCGGATTAACCGGCCCCTCGCCAGTTCAAGCAAGCCCCAGGCTTCCTGATGAACCTGCTACAAATACTCCCAGGCCGGATTATCCGGCCCCTCCATCAGCCGGATTATCCAGCCCTGACTCTCCAGTTCAACAGCCTCCTGTTACGGCTACTGACTCACCTCAAGGGCACGGGTCACCACCACCTGCTACTGATATTCCAATTCCTGATCAAGGTCGAGTGCATGCTTCCAATGAATATTCAAGTGATGAATCTACTCCTCCAAGAGACAACAAACTTATTGAACTTCGTCGCAAGGCTCGAGCTAATCGAAACCTTGAGTTGAGAGGTCACACTCTCGACAAAGTTGTTGGTGATCTTCGACGAAGGGTTTCTACAAGAAGAGGATTGGCCAGTTTTGGTGAACATTAAGCTCATATCTCTATGGTGGAACCTAAGAAGGTCTTTGAAGCTTTTGAAGACCTAGACTGGGTTGTTGCTATGCATGAAGAATTGAACAATTTCGAGCGCAACAAAATATGGAAACTCGTGGAGAAACCCAAAGAGTGCCGCAATGTTATCGGCACCAAGTGGATATTCAAAAACAAGCAAGACGAGAATGGCATTGTTGTGAGGAACAAGGCAAGACTTGTGGCACAAGGTTACTCCCAAGTTGAGGGCATTGACTTCGGCGAGACCTATGCTCCAATGGCTCGCCTTGAGTCCATCCGTATCCTTCTTGCTTATGCTGCTCATAAAAATTTTAAGTTGCAGCAAATGGACGTCAAGAGTGCCTTCCTTAACGGTCCTCTACATGAGTTGGTATACGTAAAGCAACCCCCGGGGTTTGAGGATCCTAACTTTCTGAACCATGTCTACAAACTCGACAAGGCACTCTATGGCCTTAAACAAGCCCCACGTGCGTGGTATGAGCACCTTAAAGAGCTTTTGTTAGATCGTGGCTTCGAAGTTGGGCAAATCGATCCCACTCTTTTTACTAAGAAGGTTAAGGGGGAGCTCTTTTTATGCCAACTATATGTAGACGATATCATCTGTGGTTCTACTAATAAAGCTTTTAATGATGAATTTTCAAAGCTTATGACTGACAGGTTTGAGATGTCCATGATGGGGGAATTACGGTTATTTCTTGGATTCGAGATCAAGCAACTTAGAGAAGGAACCTTTATTAATCAAGAAAAGTACATCCAAGACATGCTCAAGAGATTCAAGATGACGGATCTAAATGGCGTCGCCACTCCGATGCAAACAAAATGTTATCTTGAACTTAACCCACATGGTAAAGATGTGGACCAAAAGGTATACCGGTCCATGATCGGTTCTCTTCTTTACTTCTACGCATCTAGACCCGATATTGTGTTGAGTGTGGGAGTGTGTGCAAGGTATCAAGCAGCTCCTAAAGAAAGCCACTTAGTGGTGGTCAAGAGGATCTTTCGATATTTGGTTCATTCCCTAACTTTGGTCTCTGGTATCCCAAGGGCTCCAATTTCTCTTTATGTGGTTATACTGAATCAGATTTGGCTGGTGATAAGGATAATCAGTAATCCACTTCTGGAGCTTGTCAATTCTTGGGAAGATCTCTTGTTTGTTGGTCTTCTAAAAAGCAGAATTGTATATCTCTCTCTACTGCCGAAGCTGAATATGTTGCAGCTGCCAGCGCTTGCACTCAATTATTGTGGATGAGACCAACTTTAAAGGAATACAGTGTCAATTGTGACAAAGTGCCTCTTTTATGTGATAATGAAAGTGCAATCAAAATTGCGTACAATCCTGTTCAGCACACATGGACGAAGCATATTGAGATTCGGAATCATTTTATTCGAGACCATGTTGCTCGCGGCGATATTGATCTATCCTCTATGAGCACGAAGAACCAACTGGCGGATATTTTTACAAAGCCACTTGATGAAGCAAGATTCTGCTACTTGAGGAATGAGCTAAATATCATTGATTCCAGGAGCTTGTCTTGATTACCCATGCACTCACTCGTACATCTCAATCCTTCTTTGGTCTAGGTGTGGGCATGGATATATGGGGAGTGTGGTCCTAATTCATTGGTCTAACCCTCCCCCCATAATGCCAAAAGCAAGATAAATCATTTCTCTTAATATCATTTTGTGATATGTGAGCTTATTGATGAGTATTGGTCGTGAACCCAAGATATATCTTTGCGGTGTCACACCATACACTCCAACAAGGTGGCTTCGGCCACCGCCCTCTCCCTTGAGGATAATTGGATCTTTTTGGATGTTCTTTGCTATCTCATGTTCTTATGGGAAACACTCAATCTTGGCTTCTATTTGATTTGGATCTTGCAATTTTGAGTGTCTAGTACCATCTCAGTTTGTATCTCTTAATCCTAAGAATTTCCCTACCCCTAAGCCATCTATTCTAGCACACACGTCCCTTGTACACCTTGTGGGGGTGTTGTTTGGGGACACGCGGGCCTGGTTCTGTGTTCAACAGAATCCCAGATTTTAGGCCGGATAATCCGGCCCAAGTGTAGGCCGGATAATCCGGCCCTGGCGGATTTCATCTTAAAGGGCAGGGATCGGGGGGAAGGGCTCATAACGAGCAAAACTTCTCCCCCAACCCTCTCCTCCTCTCCAGCCGCCGCCTGCCGTCCCCCACCCTCCCCAGAGCCTCTCCGGCCACCGGATTTTCCGGGCTCCCTGGATCTTCTTCTCCGCGCCTCTGGGTACCTTCTCCTCTGCGTTCTTCCTCCAATGAGTGAGGGTAACTCCCTCTCTTCCCATCATTGGCTAGATGTGTAACTTGTTGGGTGGAACGTTGTCTAGAAGGATGTGTTTTCGCATAGAAATTGAAGTCTTACAGTTTCTAGGCCCGATCTACTTTTTTGCATTCAATCTAGGTGAAATCGAAAATTTCTGCTAGGGCCGGATTATCCGCCCCTGGCCAGGCCGGATAATCCTGCCTGACATATTCGATTCTGGTTCAGTTTCACTATGGAGTATGCATTGAGTAGTTTTGTCCTATGAAATTCTTGACTATTTTTTCCATGCTCTCTCCTGGACTTGTGTGTATGCTTATCCCCTTTCTATCGCCCTTATTCTCCTCACAGGTGGTTCCAGTGTTCCCAAGACCTACCCGCGCCGCCCTCACGCCAAATACTTTCGGGACGACGGACAGGGTAACTTAGTGGACGAAGTTGAGTTGAGGAGAAGAAAGAACGAAGAGAAGCGCATGGGCGAACAAGCAAAGAGAACTAGGAAGGGGGTGTCCGAGAGGAAGGGCAAGGAGCCCAAGATCAACTACAGGACTTTGGATGCGATCTCCTATTCCGCCATCCGTCACCGTGACTTGTTTGCTGAGCTACCTCATGATGATGAGCTGGGGGATACTCGTTTTTGGTGTGCAGAACAGAAGGGGATCTATGAAGATATATATGCCAGGCTGAACATTAGGCCTATGCACCCATTGGTACTTGCTGCTGCGTTGGAGAAGGCTCATCTTGTGGAAGCATTGTATGTGGCTGAGAGGATGGGGCTGCACCATCTCATGTCTCTCTAGTGCTCCTTTGACTCTGAGGTGGTGAAGCAGTTCTTCTCCACTTTGGTTATTTGTGGGGATGAGCGTCGCACTATGAAGTGGATGACTCATGACAAGCCTATGACTGCTGATTTTCACGTGTTTGCTAAGGTACTTGGATACTCTTTCCGCAGTAGGGATAGAGCCAGTGGCCACCACATCATCACCCAGCTAAAGCCCAACAAAGATGCAGCTCTTTCTCCTTGCACTGTGGACAATGGCATTGTGGGCACTGTGGCTAGCCTTGCTCCCATCTATGCTGCCTTAGTGGGTCTCTTCCGTGACTACATTACTCCGAGTGGGGGCAACAATGACAGCATCCGTGGTCCACTTGTTCAGCTACTTCAATTTTATCATGAGGTTGCCTCTTGCGAGGGCGAGTCAGTGCAGTACAGGCTGGATGTCATGGACTTCATTTACCATGAGCTGTGTGATGCTATGTTCAATCGTCTGTCCATTCCCTATGCACCCTACATTATGATGCTCATCCGGCACCTGCTTCCTGCTGAGGAGTTCCACATTGACTCGGTGCACAAGGCCAAGAAGATCTACAACAAGGTTCGGAAGACCTCTCACCCCTCCTCTGCTCCTGAGGGCCTCATGAGAGATGCTCGCCGGCCCCCTGTGCCTCCTGTTGCCCGTGAGATCAAGCAGCTGAACTGGTTCCAGCGTAACATACTCTGCATGGGCGTGGACACGCGCAAGGGCCAGTACGAGGCATACAAGCAGCGCCATGAGTTGGCTCACTCCCAGCAGCTCATTCTCCACCATGTGTCCGGTGCTTCGGGTGATCCTCTGGCTCCTACACCTCCCACTCTGTATGCTCGGTGGAACTCTTCCTCCGGGTTGAACTATGGTGAGCTGGAGCATCACTTGTTCCCCTCTGCGCCTGCTGCTGATGATGAGGATTAGGAAGGTGACACTGAGGAGCTTGAAGATGAGGATGAGAATGAAGACGAGGAAGAGGACGAGGACGAGGACTACGAGTGATCCCATGGGGCGCTAGCATCGCTCTTCTCCCTTTTTGGTGTCTCGATGCCAAAGGGGGAGAAATAGTTCTATTAGGATGTCCGTGGATTTGCATGGGTCGGGCATAAGCACTTGCATTTTTCTATTCGTCATTTTTCTTGCTTATGCCCATTTAGCGTTGAACTTTAAATTTGTGGTTTGTGGTTGTTTGAGACTCTATGTGGTTGTCTGTATTATTATGCCTATGGATTTCATCTCATGGATTATGCTTATGGAGCTATCTATTCATATCCTATTACTGGAGGTTTTATCATGGAAGGCGCTTATATTGGTTATCCGGTAATGATTGTGTCTTATGTCAAGGATGCCTTCTCTCTACCTCGGTGGTATGTTTATGTTGCTCATATGTCTATGGAATAGATTCACCTATTTGTGTGCATTTGTATTCCAATGCAAAATTCTATTATGCACACATTGAGGGGGAGTCTCTTTCATAGTTATTACTGTTTGTCTTGTGACTTTCTCCTGCAAATCCCGGTATTGTCATCTAACACCAAAAAGGGGGAGATTGAAAGAACATTTCATGTTTTCCTATGTTTTGCGTGTTAGATAACAATACTGTGGAGATTATTCATGTGCGCTAAGTGTGCAGGAAGCTTTGAGGGGGGCGGATTATCCGCCCCACCAAGGACTGGATAATCCGGCCTACCTCATTGCTCAAAGGAAGCCAAGGTGCGTCGCTCGGTATCCGGTCGGATTTTCTTCCAGAAAATCCGAACTAGGGCGGTTTTTCCTCCCCAGGCCGGATAATCCGGCTGTCGCATGGGCCGGATAATCCGGCCCCCAGTTTTTGAGCAAAGGGAGCCAAGGCGCGTCGCTCGGTATCCGGTCGGATTTTCTCCCAGAAAATCCAAACTAGGGCGGTTTTTCCTCCCTAGGCCAGATAATCCGGCCTTCACACAGGACTGGATAATCCGGCCCCCAGAAGTTGATCAAGGGCAAGCTCAACGCGACGCTCTGATCAGGGGCGGATTATCTGCCGGATATTCCGAGTCTGGGGTGGTGTTTTCCCCAGGCCGGATAATCCGGCCCTCACTTGTGCCGGATAATCCGGCCCCCAAAGTGTCCAGCGGCTGGCTTCGGAAGGGGGTATAAATACCCCTTCTTCCCCAACGTCCAAAACTCTTGATTCATTCGAAATTGTCCAGACATTGTGCAAGAGCTCTCATTCTCGATCTCCCACTTCAACCACCCGAAGGTCTTGATCTTTGGGGGAATTGAAGGAGGATAAGTTCATCATCATCATCACGAATCAAGCGCTTCAACTATGTGCATTGTCCCAAAACTAGTTGATTGATGGATAACTTGATATTGCTTGTTTTAAACTATTGTATCTAGTCACTCTTATGAACTTTGAAGGTGTCCTATGCATTTATATTTGCTACTCTATTGAGGGACAAGCTGAATACTATTATGCTATGTTTTCTTTATGTGAAACAAACAAACGTCTTGCAAAGCATTCATATTCATGAATCTTTTGTTTGTGCCTTTTCATGTTGCATCATAGTTTCTTTGTCTTATTGCTAGAACTTTGTCTTTCATGTTATGATTGAAGTACTATGATCCCAGCTTTGAATGTTTTACAAATACTTTGATCAAGTCTTTGATGGTGCATGTCACCTCAAAAAAGACCTCGCTTTCTTTCTGATGAAATGTGGGTCCGAGCCAAGGAGCAAAAGCAAAAGTAGGATCGTTATTCTTTCTTTTTATCACTTACATACTCGAGGACGAGCAGGAGTTAAGATTGGGGACGTTGATGCATTGCAAATGTATCTATAATTTTTGATGTTCCATGCTTGGTTTTATCCACTTTCTTGTGTTTTGTTCCAACTTTGGAGTACATTTCATATGATTTCTTGGACTAACCTATTAACAAGAGCCACAGTGCCAGCTGCCGGTTTTCTGCTGTTTTTGGTTCCAGGAAAGTCAGAAAATGAATGTTCTCGGAATTGGACGGGACAAAAGCCAAAGGGCCTATTTTTCCGGAAGTCATCAGATGCCGGAATATGAGACAGAGAAGGGCTAGGGGTCGGCCACACCACCTGGCCGCGCGGCCAGGACTGGCCCGCGCCAGGGGGTGGTCTGGCCGACCCCAGCACCCCCTCGGCCTCCCCTTCCGCCTATAAGATTCCCTCGGGATGAAAACCCTAAGGACCCGATCAAAAATCCACGAAAGAGTCTGTAGACACCATCATCTCCATCCCTAGACCGGGAGGGATCTGAAGCTCTTCCCGGCACCCTGCTGGAGAGGGGAATTCACCCTGGAGGCCTTCTTCATCACCATGCAAGCCTCCGGTGTGATGCGTGAGTAGTTCATCCTTGGACTACGGATCCATGTAGTAGCTAGATGGCTGGTTCTACTCCTTTGTGCTTTCATGTCTAGATCTTGTGAGCTCCGTTCATGATCAAGATCATCTATTTGTAATTCTGCATGTTGTTTTTGCGGGGATCCGATGGATATTTAGATTCTATTTTAGATTGATTATTGATTCTATCATGTCTTTGTTATTTGTGATCTTGCATGCTTTCCGTTGTTAGTAGCTATCTTGGCCAAGTAGATGCTAGCAACTCCAAGAGTTAGTATTTATGCTCGATAGTGGGTTCATGCCTCTGGTAATCTGGGGAAGTGACAGAAATCTCTAAGGTACTAGATGTGTTGTTGCTACTAGGGAGAAAACAACAATCCTTTGTTCATAGAACAATTTGATTGTTTACTTTGCACGCAGTTCGTAAAGCAATAATCTGTTGCTTGCAACTTAATACTGGAGGGGGTTCGGATGATAACCTGAAGGTGGAGTATTAGTCATAGATGCAGTTGGATGGCGGTCTATGTATAATGTTGTAATGCCCAATCAAGTTCCAAAGGAGTCAAGATGATTAGTATATGCATGTATTGCTTTCTCGATGTTTGTCAATTGCCCCGCTATAATTTGTTCACCCAGCATGTTATCTATCTTAAGGAGAGCCACCTCTAGTAAACTATGGATCCCGGTCCTTTTTATTTACATACAATCTACAAACTGTTTACTACTTTGTGTTTACTTTCTGCAAACTTTTACTTCTTTCCATTCGATACGTTTAATCCTTTCTTTTCCGCAAAACACGGTGAGATTGACAACCTCATCGCAAGTTGGGGACAAAGTTCTGTGGTTGTGTTGTGCAGGTCTCCACGGTGCTACTAGCACCGGTAGTGCGCCCTGCCAAGGCTCAGCTAGCAACACCTTTGAGGTGTTTCCTTGCTCCTACTGGTTCGATTAAACCTTGGTTTCATAACTGAGGGAAACTTGCTGCTGTGCTCATCATACCTTTCTCTTGGGGTTCCCAATGAGCTCTACATCAACACCGCACCAGCACTTTTCTAGCGCCGTACATTGAGCCATCACAGCCCCCATCCGTCGTGTCGTCAAGATCTTCTCCCCTGTAGCCCCCGTCTGTCGTGCCGACCCGGAGGAGCTCCGCCGCCGCCACCGCTCTCGGTGAGCTCCTCGGGAGCTCTCTCCCGGCCGGCCCTTCGCCATTTTTTTAGTACTGCTATTGTGTTTAGAGTAACCCTAAATTTTTGCTATTGTGTTTTCTCAAGATTTTTGATAATAGTCAACTATTCATATGTTGTTTCCCGTAGCAACGCACGGGTAGTTTGCTAGTGTTTGTTAATCCTACAACGGTCAAGTGTATCAATATATGTTTCGACATATGTTTGTTAACTAGTATCGACATATATTTGTTAACTAGTATCGACGTATGTTTGTTAGCTAGTATTGGCATACGTTTCGAGCGCACGAATTTGGAAGGGTGAAGTGTAAAAAAGAACTAGTATTGACATATATATATTATAGGATTCACCGACCTAGTATAGCGACAAGAAGGTACATAGGATAGCGACAAGAAGGTACATAGGATTCACCGAGCTCCTCGCCCTGCCTCGAGTCGAGGATGACGCCGCATATCGACACATATCCCTCTTCTTCCTCCACCCCATATCGACACATATCCTCACTCTTCCTCCACCCCATATCGACACGTATCGACACATATCCCCCTTCTTCCTCCACCCCATATCGACACATATCTCGCAATAATTATGGATTATTTTCATAGGATTATTTCTATAGGATTATTTTCATTTGATTATTTGCATAGGATTATTTTCATTTGATTATTTGCATAGGATTATTTGCATATGATTATTTGTATAGGATTATTTTCATTTGATTATTTGCATAGGATTATTTGTATATGATTATTTTCATTTGATTATTTGCATAGGATTATTTGTATACGGTTATTTGCATAGGCTTATTTGCATTTGATTATTTGCATTATAATAACTTGCAATTCTTAATTTGCAGATACTATGGATCCAAGACATGGCACAACTCTAGATGATGAATACCTCCTCCAAGGAATGATCCGCGAAAATGAAGATATCGATATCGATGTCACCAGGACGTTTCTAAACGATTCCGGTGAGGGAGATGAATCTCTCAACCGAGTAGACGGCTCTGTGAGGTAGAAACTGAAGCCTGAGACGGGGGAGAAGCCGATGAGGGAGAAGCCGACGAGGGAGAGGGCGATGGCTCCGGCGGAACCTTAAATCTCGGAAACTCCGACGAGGTGTATATATGTATTTTTGTAATTAAAATGCTGCTGTCTATATATATACATGCATACATCACACTCTTTCTTATTTTAGCCCTCCGAATCGAGCACTTCTTTCGAAAGAACGAAACGAGGCCCAACAAAAAAGTTGGATGACACTGTGAGGTATAGGATCGAAGTGGTCGGTGTAGACGGCAAACCGCAAGCTCCCGACGATGTCGCAAAAAAATTTGTCAAGCAATGCGGAATTCTTGTGAGGGACTACATCCCGATCACCGTTCAAGAATGGAATCAGCCAAGCAGCGGTGGAGTCCCATATGTCGGCAACATCGCCAAAGATAAGATTTTTGCCAAGTTCATGATTAATTTCCTCTTGCCGAGGCCAGATGTGTATCCAGATGAGGAGGAGAGAGAGAAAAAAAGGAGCTACTGCAAAGAGTCAAGAAGTTTGCTCTCATCAAGATGGCCGAGGCATTCAAGAACTGGAAGAAGAAATTGTATAACAACTTTGTCAAGTTAGACAAGACTCCGGATTTCAATCATGGCAGCTATGTTAAGTTAAGACACTAGTGGGCTGATTTAATGACGTACAAGACATCAGAGAAAGTTTTGTAAAGGTCTAGAATAAATAAGAAGAATGCTGCTAAGAAAGTGTACCATCATAATATGGGGTCTGCTGGCTATGCCGGTTGCATGCCTAAATGGGATGCACTTGAGGTCAAGTATATTGCTGCCGAGATCAGACTAGAGCCCACAACATGGACACCACGGGCGAGAAACTGGTTTTACGGCCATGGGGGCACGTTGGCCGAAGAAGGGAGGGCAATATATAATCAGAAACACAAAGATCATCCCCTACTGCCCATCGACGATATTAGAAATGTAGTACATGATGTTACAGCAGGACGGTTCATTCCCGATAGAGAGAACGACGAGCTCACACGCGCCCTTAAAAATGCTGAACACAAAGGACAAGCACGATGCACACCAGGCTCCAAGTCGTGGAATGTTGCCTTCCCCGCGGAAATAAAGAGATATCCCGATAAAAGCCATCAGAGGAGAAAGGAAAGGGAGGAAGCTGAGAAAGCGGCCGCTGCATACCGACTACGTAATGTAGAAGCATTAAAGTGGCACCATGATCTACTCGACAGACTTAGCCAGCAAGGTATTAGCGGCCAATCTCAGCGGCACATGGTAGAAGCTATATTCGATGGTACCAGCGCCCTATCGAATAAGAAAAGCAGCGTCGCTTCCACGCAACCCCAGGATATTGATGATGATGCACTGACGACGACTCCTCCTAAATGCTACCAAGTGGATGATATCACGGAGAGCACAGCTTGTGAGCTAAAGGTGCAAGTTATGAACTTAAGGGTGACGGCGGCGGTCGGCATGGCCATACCAATTGCGCCTAACCCAACTTGGCATTGCAGACCGGTTCCAAAAGGGTACGCTGTCATCACGGTGGATGATGTGAAGCAAGGTTTTGCGGAGCTGAAGCTGGGCCACCCTGCAGGGGAAGATATGGAGCTGACTGAACTAGGAGAAGCCAAAGGGGAGACTGTTGTATAGCCAAAGGAGCACATCGTGCTTCCAAATTATGTGCCGCCAAGGCCACCCACTCCTCAGAGCAGCAATCCACCTTTGCCGCCACCTCACCATTCTCCAGCGCAACCGTCACCTTCACCGCCTCACCACTCAGCGCAGCCGTCTCCGCCGCCGCGTCAGCCATCTCCGCCGCTGCGTCAGCCGTGTCCATCCCCTAAGCCTCAGAGACAAAAGCGGAAGTATACTAAGAGGGGCAGCAAGAGCATGCTCCAATCACCGAAACGTAAGCTATCGCCCCTCCCAAGAGTACCTCATAAGAATATGAAGAAGCTACCTTGCGAGAAGACAGATGAGGAAATTGCTGCGGCTGCAGATGCCCATTATGAAAAGTGGAAGATTGACATGGCTAACAAGAAAAAGCCGATAGAGCCATTCTTTTCGGTCACCACAGAAAATAAAGCCAAAGCAGCCGCGCTTAAGATTCAGCTTCACCAACCCATAGCGCTCACACCAGACTATAATCGCTCTATTACCAATTCGGCTGAGGCAAAAGAGCGGAGAGTCGGAAAAGAAGTTGTCCAGCTCAGACAACAGAAAAATCAATCGATCGAACCACTCAAAGTGTACGATACCAATGAGTGGAGAGCCCAGGAGCGGCATGATCCGAACATTGATCCGGAGTTTATTCAACTGTACGGAGAAGAGGCCAAATTATATGGACTGTCTATTACTGAGTACATGAGCCATATGGATGAGTTCGAGGGGTACCAACAAATAGCATTTGTATACCGGCACGGGGCTCCTCTCGGCAAACCCGAGTTAGTCAAAGATCTACCAACAAAAATGCGAAGATTACATAAGTAGTACATGCAAGCCTCTGCTGAATCAAAAAACTAGATCTATACTGGATATAAACACCACCATTACGTCATGAAGATGGCTTCCTACTGATTGAATTTCTAGAATTATTTCAGTTTTATCAACAAGACGCCCTCGACAAAACTATCATTAGTGCCTATTATTTGTAAATATTATTAATTTCTGTAATTAAGTCTTTCTAGCTCAGCTCATTCGTTGCTTGTATAATCTAACACATCACTATACTAATTATATATGCAGAATGAAGATTCTCTAATGCAACAAAGGATAAATCTATGACCTTGGGTTTGTTGACTGCAATTACGTTCATGGAGTTACTCTAAAAAAACCAAAGAGACAGCGGATAACTTGGTACAAGCGTTGACGTATTTCGGCAATAGAAGGGAAATACTATTTCCTTACAACTTTGAGCGAGTGTTACTGTCTTGTACACATTCTATTTTCGCTTACTCGATGTTAAGCGTATAATTGACTCGTTATTCTGTTAGTGCGGGGAGCTTCCACTATATTCCGTTAATCATTGTTGTTGACCAAGGAGTAGTAAAAGTCATGGACTCGAAATGCACACATTTAGAAAAGTGGACGAACATGCATGAATGCCTCCAGAAGGCTTGGAAACGGTTCACCGCCAACACTAGGGGTGTTTGAAAGCCAAAACTTACATTTCAACCATTGACTGTAAGTACTACTTGCTAGATCCACGCATCTATTTGATTCTAGTTTTAATACCATTATCATGCTTGATTATTATTTTGATTGAACTCCGTTCGCATAAAGTGCTTGAGGCAGGAAGCTGGGAATAACTTATGTGGATTCTATGTCTGCGAGTTCATTCGGCAGAAGGACGCATACCGGAACTTTAAAAAAATTGAAGTACGATAAACAATAATCACAACTTCATTTTATTACCATCTATTGTGTTTAGTTTCATTCATATATATTGATTCCCTTCTTTAAATTAGATCGAACAGATGCATGACGGTCTTCTATCACAAGAACGCGTGCAAGAAATTCGAGAGGAAATTGCCGGATTCTTTTTAAAACATGCCATAGATCCGAAAGAAGAATACTATTATCCGGTTCATTTGGAAGGGTGAAATGTAAAAAAGAAGATGTAAATTAGATCAAATTCGTGTGAGTACCGTTTGTAATATGTTTCGACCAAGCACGACAGATAAAACGGTGTATAATATATTCGTGACCATGATGTGTAATATATATAGTGGTTCCTTTACTATTGCTGTTTATATGTAGTACCATTAAATTGAATACAAAACACCAAATAAATAAATAAATAAAACGCAAAACCTACCGCGGTACAAAAATAGCCTGAAATGTAGAGAGCAACGATCCCGGTTCGTGCCACGAACCGGGACCAATGATCCACCTCCCCGCATTGCGTGCGCGCCCACGTGGAGACCCATCGATCCCGGTTCGTGCTAGAACCGGGACCGGCATTGGTCCCGAGTAATTGATCCCGGTTCGGCAACTAGGACCGATGGCCCGCATGAACGGAATGAAAGGTGTGGTTTTGCACTAGTGTTTCAATTCGATAGTCATTAGCAGTACAACGTATATACTTATACTTTCTTTGCATATTAAGTTATTGATCGTACTATCACTATATACCACTTATGGTTGTGTTGTCTGTGCCAAATTAAATCACATGCACGTGTGATATCTGTTTAAATATTAAAATTAGCTTGGCTGATCCGATCCTTAATTTCTGGGACTAGTTGCCTCACCGCATGCATGCAAAACATTAGATTAGTATTAATTTATTTTTCTTACCATCCTTTCTGTTAGTTATTGGGTATATCCAACCCGTTAGCGGTGGGAGTATATAATAGGAGTCCTGGGAGTATGTACCTGGAGTATATAAATACTTCTCATTCCCGGGTGTAACTATACCCACGTCTTATATACTGTCTTATGGAAGTATTTGTAATACTTTATCTGTTTGAGTATGTTTATATACTATATCTAAGATATTTTTAAGCAAGTTAGGTGAAAAAATTACAAATACACCCATAATTTGCACTATATATGTAAAATACCGTCATATTTGTATGTATAAAAAGAGTATGTGAATAAAAATTACATACTACCAAAAAAGTAGTATATATACTGCTCAAATATATATATATATATATATATATATATATATATATATGACATATTCATACTACACCCGGGTGTAGTTACACCCACACGTGTTTCACACTATATATGCAGTATCTACCATACCGGAAGGTATGAACGCGTAGTATGAAGTATATAAAAATAACTGATGCATCTTGGTGCTCAGGCACCATATGTAATACGCGTATTTTTGCTATGAACCACACATACCTGAGGATATACGTACCTAAGTTATACACACCTAGGTATCACATATCTAAGTTACATATACCTAACATATTACATGCCTAAGGTGTACGTACGCAGCATATGTGTATATATAACTTAGATATATACACATTATGTATGTGATACCTCAGGTATATATAACTTGGATAGGTATATCTTAGGTATGTAAATCTTAGGTATATAAAATTTAGATACGTATATCCTGAGTATGTATAAAATACAGGTATGGTGCCCGGGCACAAGGTGCACCTTGGTACACAGACACCATACGTGATACGCATATTTTCGCTATGAATCATCCCTGAGGATATACGTACATAAAATTTATACGTACCTTTATACGTACCTGTGGATTTGCTGTCCGGGATGGTAGCAGTGCATAGGGCTAGCACCGTTCACTAGTACAATACATAGCATTAGAGACTGTGATCCGAGACGGTTTGGCACCAACATAATTTAAACCGTCGCCCCGCCCTGACCGTAGCCGGTTCAAATTTTATAACCATCTCTAAGAGTTTTAGAGCTGGTTAGAAATAATAACCGTCTACGGTACTCAAGACGGACGGAAGTAAAACCCGTCTACCTCACCAACGTAGCCAGTTTGTTATTGCAACCGTCTCTAAGATATTTTGTATTAGAGACGGGTATTTATTTTCACCGTCTCTGAAATGGTAGAGACGACTGGTTATCACGACCGGGTGAGACGGTGGAAATTATTAACCGGCTGCGCTCTTATTTTTGCCAGTAGATGCCAAAAGGAGCGCTCCCGCCAGAAGTTTGAGTGAACATTGACAATTAAACCTAATAACATCATATATAGTAACCACACAAAAAACCACAAGAAAAAATATAGGAGTTGCACAACATAGTCATATATATATATAAAGACAGAGCAGTGTTCAACATAGCCATATATACAAAAGTTGCATAGCAAACTGATTCAACATAAAGTTTATGCAGAAAACAAAAGGCAAAAGGATTCAACATAACTATTACATGCTGATCTACTGAAACGGATGCTCAAAGTAGTTTACATCATCAACAACACTGTAAATAAGGCACCTCTTGCCAATATCACTTGTCTCACTAGCCTTGGTCACACTCTGAACTAAAAAGAACTTGATCATGAACTTGCTAGATACGAAATGGTGGTTTGCCAGATAGTTAAAGTTATCAGGATCGTCAAACTTCATGTACACCCTGCGATTCTGATCAACTGCAAACTTGTACTTCTCAGGCCAAGCATGAACCACATGATAAGCATGAGTGATGTGGTGAGGAGAGTAAACAAACTGAATTTTCACGGCCAACAATCCCTGGTTGTGCTGACCCTCCACAACACCTAATATACTCATGGTTGTCTCTAACATTATTGGGTTCTGAGTTGTCTCCAGGTCAATGAATAAATCAAAATAACCCTCTGGATATCCTGCTACCCTCCGTCTTGGAAAAGTTTGAGTCTCCTTAAAAAAGATGTCTTCAATCTATGGAAGAAGATCGAGGCATACTAGCTTGTAGATCTTCACACGCTCCTCATCAAATTTGAAAGTGTACTGCAGTGCCTCCTCAAGTTTCTCAGTAGCATGAGAATTAGTTAGCCTAGCAAGAAGCTGGCATTCAATGTTGTGGTTCACAACAAACTTGAAGTTGTTTCCAATGAGCTTCTGAATAACATGAAGCCTTTTGAAAAGTCCATCCATGTCAAAACAGCAGAATGTTTTCACTAGAAACATGTCATCAATTAGACCATGAGCTACACCTAAAAGCTTCATAATTACCCTAGAAACCTGATGCCCCATCTCTTCCTGTAATGAACCTGACATGCTGTCTTCCCCAGTCCCCTAAGATAGAAAAAACTATGAAATATAAACAAAAACTATGAAAAAGGGATTTGATAAATATCTTCAGATTTAACAGTTTATTTAGGTAGCAAAAACTTTACTTAGTTTACTAGTTCATTTAAAATTATGTTATCTTGTCTCATGCAAATACAAACTTGCTACCTTGTCTAGGCATTGGATTTAACAGTACACCATTCTTAGTTGTCATTTTCTTTTGTATCATCTAATCTAGACAAGTCAGATTATGATATCTTGTCTCATGCAAATATCATCTAATCTTTTGTATTACAAGACATATTTCAATGACATCTAATTGACTTGTTAAATCTGATCAAAACTTTCAATGACATCTAGTTGACTTATGGTACACATGTGCAAGTTATATAAGCAATTGAGTTAGTAAAAGGCTAAGAAAATTATGAGAGATTAGTAAGTATATTGGACATGCGCAGACAAATATTATGAAATAAAAGAGACCTAGGATTTATGAGAGATAAAAAACCCTAAAATGAACAGTAAAACATTGTGATTTACTTCATGTATTCAGAAGGGAACGAGGGATCGAAAGAAGAATGTTACTAACCTTATTCACTTTTGCTCTAAAGAACTGTCGCTCAGAAGATGGACGCAGAGGGAAATCGAGAAGGGGATCTTGAGATGGCCTTGATAAGATTGACCAAACCTCTCTGGTGATCTCCGCCTCTCCGCTTCTGCCTCTTCGGTGTGAAGAACTATGCCGCTCTATGAAGAACTGCGACGCTCCAGTTTCTCTATGCCTCTTGGTGTCTTCTTCACTTATCCGTACAGGCGCGCAACCGGTTTTATATTACGACCATCTCTAAGAACAAGCACACATCTGCTTTTGTATTACGACCGTCTCTAAGAACAGGCACACAGCCGGTTTTGTATTACGACCGTCTCTAAGAATAGGTGTATTAGAGACGACTATTTATTTTCACCGGCTGCGAGTAGAAGTTGACGGAGACGGTTGTAAATATTAACCGGCTACACTCTTATTTTGAAGGGGTCACTATTTTACGAGCCCCACCTGTGTTCTTGCTAGTAGATGCCAGAGGGAGCACGCAGTGCTAAGGTTTGTCTGAAACCTGGAGGGTCCGAATTAATCCGAGATGTGTTAAAAGGTACAAAATCTCTTGTCCACGGCTATTATTTTGTACTATCCCTATTTGTAATGGAGACACAACATATATTGGCATACTAAATTGGTCTCATTGGCCAGAATGTCATGCCCACAATTAGTTCAAAATGTAACACATGGTTGCTCTCATTGGTCTACAACATAACAGGCGGGGGCAGCGTGTGGTGGGCAGGGGCAGGCGGCGGTGGTGGCTCGGGAGAGGAGAGACGAGCTGGCAAAGATAGGGATTTGGGGATTTGGGGATTTTGGGAGGTGGAATTTGGGGATAAATAGAGGAGTTCGGACCCTCCGAATTTTACTGGAGTTGTCCGGACTTTTATTTTTTAGGGATTTAGTCGGGCACGTTAGCCCATTAGATTTTGGGTTTGTTTAACGTTCTTACATTATTACTTATGAGTATTAATGTGTCTAATTGCAGATGACACTTGAGTGGATGTACCTCGAGAATCGTGTGAGTGATGTGTACCTTGATGGTGTCGCGGAGTTCTTGAATGTGGTCGAAAAGCTTGTGGTTGACACAAATGACCCGTGGATACCTTACCCATGTTGTGACTGCAAAAAAATCAAGAGTTTTACAAACCTTACACAAATCCAAACACATTTTATCAAAAGGGGATTCATGGCGGGGTATGAATGTTGGAGCGAACACGACGAACAAGAAAGTACACATGATGATGATGATGATTATGGTGATGATGATCAGAGTGAAGGGGAGTGACATTCAATCAGGGAAGATGATGTAGTAATGATTGATGTTCATGAGAATACCACCACATTTTCATCAACTCACGGGGTTCATCAAACAAACCACGTGGACATGGACACATCATCGCAAGGGAACATGACATATGAACAAGACTCTCTGGGTCAAATGCTACAGGACGTTGAAGAAAACTATAAAGATGAGAAAATGTACAAGAAGTATGTTCGTATGGTCAAAGACTCGGAGACACCAATGTACCCTAGGTGTCAGCCGCACTACACAAAGTTAGCTACTGTGCTTGAACTGTTGCAGATGAAAGAAAAGTTTGGATGGTCGGATAAGAGTGTAACCACGTTGTTAACATTCTTACATGACTTTCTACCGGATGGAAACCACATGCCAGAGAGTACATAAAGAGCTAAGCGGATTGTGTGTCCGTTGGGAATGGAAGTCCAGAGAATACATGCATGTAAGAATGATTGTATTTTGTACCGTGGTGATAAATATAGCAAAATGTGTGAATGCCCGAAGTGCAAATTTCCTATGTTCAAGTTTCCAAAGGATGGTGATATGGACGATGATAGTAATGATGATGATGACATGGATGAGGCTAGCAACAACAAGAAGAAGAAAAAGAGGAAGGTCAACATACCCAACAAAATTTGTTGGTACCTTCCTATTATAGCTCGTCTGAGATGTTTATTTGCAAACCCAGATACGACAAAACTGATGCGTTGGCACTCAGATGAGCGCTATCAGGACGGAATGCTAAGACACCCTGCCGACTCTCCGCAATGGAGAAACATTGATAGACTTGTACCTTTGGGCGATGGTGGTGATCCTTTTGGCTTGGATCCTAGGAATGTGAGGTTTGCGCTGAGCACTGGTGGAATGAACCCATTCGGCAACATGGGTACCACCCACAACACCTGGCATGTGAATCTCTGCATTTATAACCTTCCTCCATGGTTGTGCATGAAGCGGAAGCATATCTTGCTCGTGGTACTATTCCAGGGACCAAAACAACCTGGTGACGACATAGGTGTCTACCTTGCACCTTTGGTGGAAGATTTGAAACTTCTTTGGGTTGAATGTGTGAAAATTTATGATGTGCATTTGAAGGAAAACTTTACCCTGAGATGCATATTGTTCATAACCATCAATGATTATCCGGCTTATGGAAACTCGTCTGGCCAGGCTATGAAAGGGACAAATGCATGTGTCCAATGCCTAGACAAGACAACAAGTTTGTATTTGCATGAGTGTAAGAAGATGGTGTACATGAGGTATCGGAGGTTTTTTCCAAAGAATCATCGATATCGAAAGTTGAATAAAGAGTTCGATAACACCGTCGAGAAAGGTTTGGCTCCTCCAATTAAAAGGTTCTGAGATCTATGCTCAGCTTAGACACTTGAAAGTTGAGCCGAGAAAGTTCAAACAAAAGGGTAAATACAAAGCCAAAGCCAAAGCCAAATCCAAATCCAAAGCCAAAGGCAAGGAGAAATAAATGGAAATAGTTATAGAAGATCAGCCTCCGAGGAAAAACCTGTCTGGAAGAGGAGATCGATACTTTGGGACTTGCCTTACTGGGAGCATCTAAGTGTTAGGCATTCCATAGATGTGATGCATGTTGAGAAGAATGTGTGTGACAACATAATAGGGACATTTCTTAAAATAGAGGAAAAAAAAACATAGTGCGAACGCACGGCTTGAAGCTCTGAAAATCAGAGGGGAAAACCATCTAATAAGCTAGATAAATCAAAGAAAAGGGCGCCACCCAAGGTGAGTTATGTCTGCGCCAAAGATGAGGCACAAGAAGTATGTGAATCTCTATATGGCATGCATTTTCTAGTGGGCTACGCCACCAATATGCAAAGGATTTTTTCAAGGAAAGAAAACAAAGTAACGGGCATGAAGTCTCATGATTTCCATATCATGATGACACAGACGCTCCCTGTCGCGATAAGGGGTGTCTTGACACCACATGTTCGAGATACTCTAACGATGTTGTGTGAAGTTTTCAAGATAATTTCTTGGAAGGTGATTGATCCTAATACACTTGATGAACTACATAGAAGTGTGGTGGAGACTCTATGCAATTTGGAGACGATATTCCCTATGTCATTCTTCGATATCATGGTGCATCTCATTGTTCACCTTGTGCACGAGATAAAGATGTGTGGTCCCGTTTATCTACGAAGCATGTACCCCTTTGAACGCTTCATGGGAATTCTTAAGCAGTATGTAAGGAATCGAGCATGTCCGGAGGGAAGCATCGTCGAGGGCTATGTAACCGAAGAGGTTGTTAAGTTCTGCATTGATTACATGGCACGCCTTGACCCGATATGCGTGCCTAGGTCTATCCATGAGGGAATGCTTACTTGTTTCGGAATTAGTGGAAAGATCAAGATTACTCCGTGTGCCATTTTATATTCTCAAACTCATTTTTGTGCGCTAAAGCACATGGACCATGTAATTCCATACATGGAAGAACACACTACCCTTATAAAAGCAATGCATCCCACTAGAAGTTCCGTTGAGAAACTCCACATTGCCTAGTTTAACACATGGTTCACTGAGCGACTACGTAATGTCAAAAATAAAGATCCCACCATTGCTTCTCTAGCGAGAGGCCCAACATGGGAGGTCAGACAATTTCAGGTGTACAAGATCAACGGGTACACATTTGCCACGAAGAAGAAAGATAACACAAGAAAGATCTATACTATGGATACATAGAAGAGATTTGGGAGCTAGACTATGTGGATTTCAAATTTGCATTGTTCTGTTGTCGTTGGGTTACTATGAGTCAAGTGACTCCAAATGACAATGGGCATACTACAGTGAACCTCGATCGTACAACTTACAAGAACGATCGATTCATACCAGCTAACCTGGTTCATCAAGTCTTCTACATAGTTGACCCGAAGAATAAGAGTAGACATGTAGTTATGCCATCAAAAAGGAGCATCGTGGGTGTGGATAGCGTGATCTCCGAGGAAGAGTATAATAAGATCGATGAGTTTCCTGGATCTTCGTCCTCGTTAAAGGAAAGAGATCATGATGAGGTTATTTCGGAAGAGCCGTACATTCGAGATGATGATCCCGAAGCATGAAAGCGCGTGATAATATAATTTCAAGGAAAATTCGTAATATGTAATAATATTTGTATGACTTTGTAAGAATTTATGGAGAACATTTGTATGAGTTACTAATATATTTAATCATTGTATGAATTTATCCACTGAGCATGTTTGTATGAACATATAATTGTTTCTGTTCAAATCCGGGTGGTCCGGATAATTCCAGAGTTGCACTCCGGATTTTGACAGAGAAGGTTTTGTGGCTAGCTACGTGTTTGGAAATACTGTCGAGGAGGGAAACTGAAACGGTAGAGACGGCTGGTTATCACGACCAGCTAAGTAAGGTAAGTATCGAAGACGATGGAAATTATTAACCGGATGCGCTCTTCTTTTTGCTAGTAGATGCCAGACGGAGCGGTCCCGCCAGAAGTTTGAGTGAACATTGAAAATTAAACCTGGTAACATCATATATAGTGACCACACCAAAAACCACAAGAAAAATATAGGAGTTGCACAATATAGCCATATATATAAAAGCAGAGCAGTGTTCAACATAGCCATATATACAAAAGTTGCATGACAAACTGATTCAACATAAAGTTTGTGCAGAAAACAAAAGGCAAAAGGATTCAACATAACTATCACATGCTGATCTACTGAAACTGATGCTCGGAGTAGTTTACATCATCAGGAACATTGTAAATAGGGCACCTCTTGCCAATGTTGAAGGAAATATGCCCTGAGAGGCAATAATAAAGTTGTTATTATATATTCCTTATACATGATAGATGTTTATTTTACATGCTAGAATTGTATTGATCAGGAAACATCAATACATGTGTGTTTAATAAACAAAAAGGGTTCCTAGTTATGCCTCTCTTATAGACTAGCTTGTTGATTAACAAGATGATCAAGGTTTCCTGATCATGGACATTGGATGTTGTTAATAACAAGGTCACACCATTGGTGGAATGATGTAATGAACATTCATCCGAAGTATAGCATTACGATCAAGTCATTATGTTTATATTGCTATAACATCATACGAAGTAATCTTTATCCTTAGACCATGAGATCATGTTAATTGCTAACACCGAAAGTGTATCTTGATAACATCAAACGTCACACCGTAACAGGGTGACTATAAAGATGGGTTCAGTACTACGAAGGTGTTATGTTGAGGCTCATGGATCAAGAGTGGAATTTGTCAATCCAGATAACGGATAGATATACTCTGCGCCCTCTCGGTGATATCACATTAAGATAGCTTGCAAGAAAGTGATGTGATCACTAGAATGTTATATCACGGGAACGAGAAAAGAGTGCATGTCGGTAACGAGATCAAATTAGGTATGAAGATACCGATGATCAAATCTCGGACATGTAATATATCGAGAGACAAATGGATTTAGTTACAAGCGTTAAAGGTTCTCACGATCATAGGAGTCATCGTTGAATGTATTGGAGTCAGTACGGATCTCCAGGTCCCGCTGCTGATTATTGATCGGAGAAGGGTCTCGATCATGTCTGCATTATTCGCGAACCGTAGGGTGGCACACTTAAGAGTTACGGGACACCATTTTGGAGAACATATGTTTCAGACGAAAGAATTGCAAAGCGCAGGAATTGTTTCAATAGAAACCGGAAATTGTTTCGGGTGAAATTGCAGAAAGTGGTTCTGCATGTGATATTGAAATATTGCAAGGGGCTATATGTGAATGTTTGTTAATTAAAGTAATTAACAAAATTCTGAATAAATTTAATAAAAAGAGTTTTATTAAATGAGAGAGCATTAAATTTGGAGAAATTTAATGCATTTAAAGTGGAGACTTTAAAAGGGAATGTGAAGAGACATTTTAATATGGAGGGGTTACCACCACATGAATGGGGGAGGTGAGGGGTCACCCCCCATGCGCTGGCCATGGAGAGAGGGGGCACCCCCCTCCTCCTATAAAAGGCCACCCATTCCCTCCTTCATCTTCACACCTCCTTGTGAAGGATCTCTCTCCCCCTCTAGAATTATTTCCCCATGGTCTCGGATTAGCGAGATACATGTTCCCAGTGGCATTTCGTCTGGAAGGAGTTGCTGCTTCCGCTGGATCGCTGGAGCGAGGAGGTGGAGGTTGTCCGGTGGCTTGAACGTGTGTGCGAGTGCGGATGCGCTGCTGAGTTGCAGCGCTCGGACTTCCTCATGATCTTGAGATCGGCAAGTGTACGACTACGTCAACCACGAGTTCCTACTCGTTAACAAAGATCGTTGTCTACGAGGGTAAGTTCTCGTTAGATGTATGTCCACCCGTTGCTTTGTACCTAGTAGATAGATCTTGGCGTATAGTTCACACCGTAGGAAATATTTTGTTTTCTATGCTGCAGACCCAACAAATGTCACTTGTCTCACTAGCCTTGGTCACACTCTGAACTAAAAAGAACTTTATCATGAAATTGCTAGATAAGGAATGGTGGTTTGCCAGATAGTTAAAGTTATCAGGATCGTCAAACTTCATGTACACCCTACGATTCTGATCAACTGCAAACTTGTACTTCTCAAGCCAAGCATGAACCACATGATAAGAATGAGTGATGTGGTGAGGAGAGTAAACAAACTGAATTTTCATAGCCAATAGTCCCTGGTTGTGCTGATCCTCCACAACACCTAATATACTCATGGTTGTCTCTGACATTATTGGGTTCTGAGTTGTCTCTAGGTCAATGAATAAATCAGAATAACCCTCTAGATATCCTGCTGCCCTCCATCTTGGAAAAGTTTGAGGCTCCTTAAAAAGATGTCTTCAATCTGTGGAAGAAGATCGAGGCATCCTAGCTTGTATATCTTCACACGCTCCTCATCAAATTTGAAAGTGTACTGCAGTGCATCCTCAAGTTTCTCAGTAGCATGAGAATTAGTTGGCCTAACAAGAAGCTGACATTCAATGTTGTGGTTCACAACAAACTCGAAGTTGTTGCCAATGAGCTTCTAAATAACATGAAGCCTTTTGAAAAGTCAATCCACGTCAAAATAGCAGAATGTTTTCACTAGAAACATGTCATCAATCGGACCAGGAGCTGCACCTAAAAGCTTCATAATTACCCTAGAAACCTGAGGCCTCATCTCTTTAGGTAATGAACCTGACATGCTGTCTTCCCCAGTCCCCTAAGATAGAAAAAACTATGAAAATATGAACAAAAACTATGAAAAAGGGCCCACATTTGCCACAAGTGTGCGTCATGGCTTTGCATAACACTCTCAAACTTAGATGTAGCAACAAGGTAGGATCATGTTGGCCAAGTGATGACTCATATACAATAACAAGTTGATGAATGTGTTTCTAGACAGATAAGATTGTTCTACATCCCATGCAATGTTGGCATGGGCCCACATCTGCCACAAGTGTGTGTCATGGCTTTGCATAGCACTCTCAAACTTAGATGTAGCCATTGGGTGGGATCATGGTGGCCAAGTGTTGAGTCACATACCATAAGTTGATGAGGGTGTTTCTAGCCAACCAAGAGAGGTTTATAGCCCATGCAATGTTGGCATGATCCCACATTTGCCACAAAGTGTCTCATCATGTCTTGGCACAGGAGTGTTATACTTAGATCTATCAACCTGATCGAAACATGTTGTCCATGTCATCACTCATACAACCACAAGTAGTTGAAGGTGTTTCTAGACAGATAATATAGGTCTAGATCCCATGCAATGTTGGCATGGGCCTACATCTGCCACTAGTTTGTGTCATGGCTTGGCAAATAGCACTGTTATAATTAGATGTATCAAGTGGGTATGATCATGATGGCAAGTGTTGAGTCAGACAAGCACAAGTTGATGATGGTGCTTCTAGCCAACCAAGAGGTATATAGCCCATGCAATGTTGGCATGGGCCCACATCTTCCACAAGTGTGTGTCATGGCTTTGCATAGCACTCTCAAACATATATGTAGCAATTAGGTGGGATCATGTTGGCCAAGCAGTGTTGACTCACACAACCACTAAGTTCATGATGGTGTATCTAGCCAACCAAGAGAGGTTTATAGCCCATGCAATATTGGCATGATCCAACATTTGCCAGAAAGTGTCTCATCATGTCTTGGAATAGGAGTGTTATACTTAGATCTATCAACTTGATAGGAACATGTTGTCCAAGTGATGACTCATACAACCACAAGTTGCTGAAGGTGTTTCTAGACAGATAATATAGGTCTAGATCCCATGCAATGTTGGCATGGGCCCACATCTGCCACTAGTTTGTGTCATGGCTTGGCATATAGCACTCTTATACTTAGATGTATCAAGTGGGTGGGATCATGATGGCCAATTGTTGAGTCAGACAAGCACAAGTTGATGATGGTGTTTCTAGCCAACCAAGAGAGGTATATAGCCCATGCAATGTTAGCATGGGCCCACGTCTGCGACAAGTGTGTGTTATGGCTTTGCATAGCACTCTCAAACTTAGATGTAGCAACTAGGTGGGATCATGTTTTCCAAGTGTTGACTCACACAACCACTAACTTAATGAGGGTGTTTCTAGCCAACCAAGAGAGGTCTATAGCCCATGCAATGTTGGCATGATCCCACATTTGCCACAAAGTGTCTCATCATGTCTTGGCACAGGAGTGTTATACTTAGATCTATCAACCTGATCGAAACATGTTGTCCATGTCATCACTCATACAACCACAAGTAGTTGAAGGTGTTTCTAGACAGATAATATAGGTCTAGATCCCATGCAATGTTGGCATGGGCCTACATCTGCCACTAGTTTGTGTCATGGCTTGGCAAATAGCACTGTTATAATTAGATGTATCAAGTGGGTATGATCATGATGGCAAGTGTTGAGTCAGACAAGCACAAGTTGATGATGGTGCTTCTAGCCAACCAAGAGAGGTCTATAGCCCATGCAATGTTGGCATGGGCCCACATCTTCCACAAGTGTGTGTCATGGCTTTGCATAGCACTCTCAAACATATATGTAGCAATTAGGTGGGATCATGTTGGCCAAGCAGTGTTGACTCACACAACCACTAAGTTCATGATGGTGTATCTAGCCAACCAAGAGAGGTTTATAGCCCATGCAATATTGGCATGATCCAACATTTGCCAGAAAGTGTCTCATCATGTCTTGGAATAGGAGTGTTATACTTAGATCTATCAACTTGATAGGAACATGTTGTCCAAGTGATGACTCATACAACCACAAGTTGCTGAAGGTGTTTCTAGACAGATAATATAGGTCTAGATCCCATGCAATGTTGGCATGGGCCCACATCTGCCACTAGTTTGTGTCATGGCTTGGCATATAGCACTCTTATACTTAGATGTATCAAGTGGGTGGGATCATGATGGCCAATTGTTGAGTCAGACAAGCACAAGTTGATGATGGTGTTTCTAGCCAACCAAGAGAGGTATATAGCCCATGCAATGTTAGCATGGGCCCACGTCTGCGACAAGTGTGTGTTATGGCTTTGCATAGCACTCTCAAACTTAGATGTAGCAACTAGGTGGGATCATGTTTTCCAAGTGTTGACTCACACAACCACTAACTTAATGATGGTGTTTCTAGCTAACCAAGAGAGGTCTATAGCCCATGCAATGTTGGCACGATCCCACATTTTCCACAAAGTGTCTCATAATGTCTTGGAATAGGAGTGTTATACTTAGATCGATCAATCTTATAGGAACATGTTGTCCAAGTGATGACTCATACAACCACAAGTTGCTGAAGGTGTTTCTAGACAGATAATATAGGTCTAGATCCCATGCAATGTTGGCATGGGACCACATCTGCCACTAGTTTGTGTCATGGCTTGGCATATATCACTCTTATACTTAGATGTATCAAGTGGGTGGGATCATGATGGCCAAGTGTTGAGTCGTACAAGAACAAGTTGATGATGGTGTTTCCAGCCAACCAAGAGAGGTCTATAGCCCATGCAATGTTGGCATGGGCCCACATCTTCCACAAGTGTGTGTTATGGCTTTTCATAGCACTCTCAAACTTAGATGTAGCAACTAGGTGGGATCATGTTGGCCAAGCAGTGTTGACTCACACAACCACTAACTTAAAGATGGTGTTTCTAGCTAACCAAGAGAGGTCTATAGCCCATGCAATGTTGGCACGATCCCACATTTGCCACAAAGTGTCTCATAATGTCTTGGAATAGGAGTGTTATACTTAGATCTATCAACCTGATAGGAACATGTTGTCCAAGTGATGACTCATACAACCATAAGTTGCTGAAGGTGTTTCTAGACAGATAATATAGGTCTAGATCCCATGCAATGTTGGCATGGGCCCATATCTGCCACTAGTTTGTGTCATGGCTTGGCATATAGCACTCTTATACTTATATGTATCAAGTGGGTGTGGTCATGCTGGCCAAGTGTTGAGTCAGACAAGAACAAGTTGATGATGGTGTTTCTAGACAACTAAGAGAGTTCTATAGCCCATGCAATGTTGGCATGGGCTCACATCTTCCACAAGTGTGTGTCATGGCTTTGCATATCACTCTCAAACTTAGGTGTAGCAACTAGGTGGGATCATGTTTTCCAAGTGTTGACTCACACAACCACTATGTTGATGATGGTGTTTCTAGCCAACCAAGAGAGGTTTATAGCCCATGCAATGTTGGCATGGTCCCACATTTGCCACAAAGTGTCTCATCATGTCTTGGAACAGGAGTGTTATACTTAGATCGATCAATCTTATAGGAACATGTTGTCCAAGTGATGAATCATATAACCACAAGTTACTGAAGGAGTTTCTAGACAGATAATATAGGTCTAGATCCCATGCAATGTTGGCATGGGCCCACATCTGCCACTAGTTTGTGTCATGGTTTGGCATATATCACTCTTATACTTAGATGTATCAAGTGGGTGGGATCATGATGGACAAGTGTTGAGTCGTACAAGAACAAGTTGATGATGGTGTTTCTAGCCAACCAAGAGAGGTCTATAACCCATGCAATGTTGGCATGGGCCCACATCTGCCACAAGTGTGTGTCATGGCTTTGCATAGCACTCTCAAACTTAGATGTAGCAACTAGGTGGGATCATGTTGGCCAAGTGTTGACTCACACAACCTCTATGTTGATGATGGTGTTTCTTGCCAACCAAGTGAGGTTTATAGCCCATGGAATGTTGGCATGATCCCACATTTGCCACAAAGTGTCTCATCATGTCTTTGCACAGGAGTGTTATACTTAGATCTATCAACCTGATAGGAACATGTTGTCCAAGTGATGACTCATACAACCATAAGTTGCTTAAGGTGGTTTAGACAGATAATATAGGTCTAGATCCCATGCAATATTGGCATGGGCCCATATCTGCCACTAGTTTGTGTCATGGCTTGGCATATAGCACTCTTATACTTAGATGTATCAAGTGGGTGTGGTCATGCTGGCCAAGTGTTGAGTCAGACAAGAACAAGTTGATGATGGTGTTTCTAGACAACTAAGAGAGTTCTATAGCCCATGCAATGTTGGCATGGGCTCACATCTTCCACAAGTGTGTGTCATGGCTTTGCATATCACTCTCAAACTTAGGTGTAGCAACTAGGTGGGATCATGTTTTCCAAGTGTTGACTCACACAACCACTATGTTGATGATGGTGTTTCTAGCGAACCAAGAGAGGTTTATAGTCCATGCAATGTTGGCATGGTTCCACATTTGCCACAAAGTGTCTCATCGTGCAATGTTGGCAACTCGTTCTCTAACAAACTAAAAAATCAATCTCAATATGCTTGGTGCAAGCATGGGAAACAGGATTTGCAGGCAAAAAAGCAGCACCAAGGTTGTCACACCATAGACATTGTTTCTCCTTAAGTGAAACACCAAGTTCTCGAGTAAGGGCTTTAACCAAAATCAATTCTACAGTAGCATTTGCCAGCACTTTGTATTCTACTTCAGTTCTAGAAGGAGACACAATAGGTTGTTTTATCGCACTGCAAGATATTAGGTTGGTTCACTTGTGGATGTCAAAATAGCATATCTGATTGTACCATCAGTATAAATTTTAGGCTGCCGTATACCTTTTTGTAGTCGAGTTCTTGGTTTGGCGAGAGGCTGTTGTGGTGATGCAGCATGGAGAGGACACCAGGACCTAATATAGATGATCCGGGGGACAAATCCACCTCAGGATCAGCCAGGACCGGTACCTCAGACTCCGTGTCCTGGAGGGAATTATTCGTCGCGTCGGGGAGGAGATAGGGACCTGCGGGGACAGCGATAGCTGCGTGTCCGTGGGGGCGGGAGAAATCATCGTGGCGGGTTCCGTACCGGCCAGGCGGCAACGTGGCGCGCATTGTCTGGCGCAGCCGCACGGACATGGGAGTGGAGGGGTCCAGCACGGGCGCGCGATCTGGCGCGTGATGACGCCTCGGGAGCACCGCCAGGTGGTGGCCGGCCACGATCCAAGGGAGATGGCTGCCAGGAATCATCCTCAGGAATGGAGCTGGATGTTGTTGTCTCATCATCACTTGTTGGATCGTTATTTGATGTGGTATTTTGACTATCTTCTTCATAATTTGAACTTGTATCAACACATGAATCTGAATGCTGTTCGTCGACTGTAACCTGAGGAGTAAAAATAGGAACAATTGGCAGATAATTATCATTAGTATGCACACCCCTATCGGAAGGGGAATTATCAAGTGGAAGGAGAAGAATTTCTTCACGAAGACGACGACCAGCATTTGGATGAAGAGAAGAAAAGGGAAAAATACTTTCATCAAGCAAGACATCACGGGAGATATAACGCGGCCAATAAAGATATTTAGACATTTGAATCATTTGTGGAGAGGACTATAGCCAATGAAAACACACTATTTGGAGTGAAAAGAAAGTGTGTGTTTATTGTAGGGACAGAGATTTTGCCAATAGGCACAGCCAAAAACACGAAGAGGTTCATAATTAGGCGTAACTTGTAGGAATTTTTAGGTAGGAGTTTCAAAGTTGAGAACTTTGGTGGGAAGAAGATTTATCGGAAAGGTGACTATGAGAAAAAGAATCATCCCAAAACTTCAAAGGTATAGATGTAATATGTGGTCGGAGTACATCTGTATCGTATACATACACATATTACATCTTTCACAAAACCTTCACCATGTGTCTTAGCTTGCGCATGTTAGCATTTGTAAAAAAATCAAATTATTTCGTGAAGGTCGGAAAAATCACATTATTAGGAAAAGTGGCCCAGGTTAAGACTAAATGCTTCGTTTCTAAGTTTGCTATTTTTCGATCATCACCAAATTAATCTAAACTTGTTCAACATGCTATCAGAAAGGTACGTATGCAGAATATGTAATTGTTTTCAAAAAAACTGAAGTTCAATTTTTTGGCAAATATTAGTTATTTTTTAATTAAATAGAAAGGAAATACAACATCTGTTCGATAAGACCGCAAATGGGCTGGCCTGTGCTACACTAGACCATGGTTAGACCATGGTATGGCTGACCATTACAAAGAAATAGTTCATCAGATGGAGTGCTTATCGCACGGGCCTATTAACGCGCCACGTATCTATCAGCCATTGCCGATGGAAGTTTTAGTCCCACCTTGCTAGTCCAAAAAGATTCATACCGGCTTATATACGAGCTGCTCGATCTGTTCCTCAAGCTCCTCTCTCCCATTCTGAGTTAAACAATAATAACAATCCTCCTTTGTTGGTTTGGCTGTTGGGTCCTGATTTTTTCTTTGGAAAACAAATCCCTAGTGCACTTTCATAAACATTTTAGGTGACCTATGTTTTTTTTGAAATATACTATTTAATACAACATTTTAGGTGACCTATGTAGTACAACTAGATGGATGGGTAAAACATCGGCACATTATTTCAGATTGAAAAAGAGGAGAAAACTACTATTTAATACAACGCTCGCCGAAATAGTAACGGATAAGACATATAATGAATGGGAATTACAAAAGAGCTATGAAGTGTACTCCATGAGGCTTATAGGGTGCGGATTATGTCGCTCAACGTAGTCGGAGAAGCCATGAAACTTAACGCATTTCATTAGGTCTAGGTGTTTTTTGAGGGAAGTCACAAAATCATTAAACCACCCTGTGATCTGTAAATAGACCACTCATGAGGTCCAGGTGTTTGATGCGTATCCCGTGCTCCTCTGGCATCCCATCCTGATGCAGCCATGATGACCCACAAGTATAGGAGGTGTATCGCAGTATTTTCGAGGGAAGTGAAACCCAATTTATTGATTCGACACAAGGGGAGCCAAAGAATATTTATAAGCCTTAACAACTAAGTTGTCAATTTAGCTACACCTCGAAACAATCTTGCTCACATCAGTTTATCAGTAGCAACAATTTTTAAGTAGGAACAGTAAAGTAACAGCAGTAGTAAAGCAAAGACAGTAGTAACAAAAGCAGTAATAGTGGGATTCGAGTGCGGTAGGCATAGGGATGGATGGACGGGCGTTGCATGGACAAGAAATTCACATAGCAATCGGAACATAGGGCAATTGCAGATAAATAAGATAAAGCACCCAAGTACTAGACAATCCAAGGCATGTGTTCCATATATAGTCATACGTGCTCGCAATGGGAACTTGCACAACATCTTTTGTCCTGCCAGCCCGTTTGCAGCAGGGCCTCTAGGGAACTACTGGAAATTAAGGTGCTCCTTTTAATAGAGCACCGAAGCAAAGCATTAACACTCCGTGAACACATGTGATCCTCACATCAAAGCCTTTCCCTTCTGGTTATCCCGATTTCTGTCACTTCGGGGCCATAGGTTCCGGACAATAACGTGTGTATACAACTTGTAGATAAGACCAAGAACAAAACTATCATAATGAATCAATAATAAGTTCAGATCTGAAATCATGGCACTCGGGCCCTAGTGACAAGCATTAAGCACAACAAGTCGCAACAAAGTCATAAAGCACTAATAAAAGATACTAGGCACCATGCCCTAACAATCTGATGCCATTACATGAACGATCTCATCCAATCCATACCATCCCCATAGCCTACAACGGGGGATTACTCACTCATAGATGGGGGAAACATGGATGGTCGAGGGAGAAGCGATGGTGATGACGATGGCGATAATCTCCTCCAATTCCCCGTCCCGGCAGGGTGCCAGAACGAAGTTTCTGGTGCTGTTTCGTGGAATCTAGTGGTGGCGGCGGAGCGGAACTCCTTCTGGAAAAACGTCGAAATCCCCCAAAGTTTTTAGGTCAGAAGGCTCCTTATAGGCGAAGAGAGAGGCCGAGGGGGTGCCTGGGGGGCCCACACCACCCCCTGGCGCGGCCTGGCCTGGCCCGCGCCACCAGGTGGTGTGGCCACCCCAGGGCTCTTCTCCGTCTCGTATTCTGGCTCCTGGAGTCTTCGGGTGAAATAGGGTTTTTGGCATATTTTCCGGGATTTTTCCTGATAGTTGATTTTCTGCATAGAAAGTAGACACCAAGGAAATTCTGCTGAAAACAACGTCAGTTCGCATTAGTTGCATTCAAATCACACAAGTATAGAGGAGAAACAATAGGAAAAGTGTTCAGGAAAGTAGATACATTTTGGACGTATCAACTCCCCCCAAGCTTAGCTTATTGCTTGTCCTCAAGCAATTCAGTTGAAAACTGAGTGTGATAAAAGAACTTTCACGAACACATTTGCTTCATATGATGTAAATATTCTCAGCAATGTGATCAACTACTTGGACAATTCATAATAAAGAGTATGCAACCAAGTCTACTTATAGTCTTTGCAAGCTATGAAGAGATTCCAACTCAAGAATAATAAGTAGCATGAAGCACAAACATAAGCAACATTGCAATGCTCAGAGAAAGGTATGATAGAGTGGTATCTCGCTTGCCTTTGATTATGAATATCAAGGCACCTCTGAAGTTCAAGTGATGACTAGAAGTAAAGATATCAAGGATACAAGCATCAAAGTCATAACACAAATAATCAAGTAGTGGAACAAACACAAAGAATGACAACTATGCTCTCAAGAAGGTGCTCAAAGAATATGTGGAGACTCAACAAGTAGAAGAAAAGGTTTTGAATAATTTGAAAGGCTTCCAAATGCTGAAAGTATGGTACTCATTAGCTTTGAGCTCTCATTGCCCCTATCATAAGCATGTTTAAAGTGGTTAAGGTGAAAGTGACACAACTAAGAGGATATGCTTGACAAGTTATAAATCGAAGTCTCATGCCCCTTACTTACGAAGACCGATCCTCATGCTACTCAACTTCAGTCACTAGTAAGCTCTTGTCATTGTAAGTATATACGTATCATAGAGAACCGCCAACGGGGTACCCCTTGCACATGACACGGGAGCTATCCCATAATCAAAATACAAGGCAAGAAGACAATGAGCATCTTAGCGATCTTTTTATTTACTATGTGCATAGATTTTTATTGAGGATGCTTCATGAATGCTCATTATGGTTATGCTGCAAGTTTCCACCATGATTAGGCATGGCTTAGGCTAGCGGCCCAGGCGTTTCTCTAACATACATACAAACTCCATGATCTTACAAGTTCCACTTTTATTTCACACCGCCGGGATCCATAAGCAAAAGAACATGATATCAACTAGGTACAAGGTACCTATGAGGCGTTGAAAGCGGTCCCCATGATACATGGTTCTGCTAACTTCAACTCATAAAGCGCAAGCATATGCACAACAAACAAGGACGCAACGGTTCAGGTTTATTAAGTGCAAGAAAATAAAGTGTGCCATCAAGTTCGTGAGAGCTTTACTAACTAACTTTCTCATAACAAGCAAACATTTAATTCGGAAGAAAACAAGGCATATTGAATATGCACGGAAGTAGCAAATGATGCTAATGGGTAGGTATGTGGACACTTTGGAAATATTTGGTTTAGGGAGTTGGAAACTTGAGTAAAACATACTCGGTGAAAGTGAAGGCTAGCAATAGTAAGGGAGCGACAAACGAGAGAGCAATAGCTGTCATTATCATGCTTGCAACAAAACAAGACTACTCATGGCATGAAAGTGATTCAAGATCCTCGAGGCAAAATAATTCATCAAGACTTAACTGATTATTACAGTCATGTGCATGCGTGAGCATGTGCCAAGTCAATCAAATGAAACATTCAGAGGAGGATATCACGGTGTCATACCAATTTATGAATAGAGCAATGCAAGCAAACATTCATAAGACATGCTACAAACTATTAGCGAGCTGGAGCTAATCATAAGAAAGCAAGAACTACTAAGCATCCAAAGAAAACATACACTCTACATGAACGGACCAAGCATTCCCACAGTGTTGAGTATATGTACAAAAATGAAAACAAATAGAGTTTGTTACCAGACTCTTACCACGCCTCAAGTTGTCATTGATCCTCATTATTGCTCTTCACTTGTGTGGCTTGAATAATAATATGAAACCAATATCCATTGAGGACTACTGAACCCTGTAGCAAACTCACAAAAACCAAAGAAGAACGACAAATATTTTTGGTGTTTTCGATTTTTAAACAAGAACCAAAAGAGAAAACAAGCAAAGCAAAATCTTTTTGGGTTTTTCAAAAAGTTCAAACAAAGCAAAAAGGGAAAAGCAAACCAAGGAAAAAAGAAAAAGCAAACCAAAGAGAAACAACAGAAGATATTTTTGGTCTTTTTGTGTTTTTTTAGAAAGCAAAAGCAAATAAGAATGAAAACTAAAAAGAGAAAAAAACATGAATATACAAAGTACCGACGCAACATGATATGGAGATGAGTGTGTTGTCGGCGTACCTCCCCCCAAGCTTAGGCTTTTGGCCTAAGTGGGTATCAATCCATGTACGAATAGGGGTTCCAAGCGGGCGGATCTTGGTAAGAATGGTCGTAGCTGGGCCCATGAGAGGAAGAGGAAGCTCCCCAATCATAAGCGGGCTGCTGATATGAAGACTCTCCCTCATTCGAGGGCTGGACCGAATCATCCGTGACCTCCCTTCTAGTGTCCTGCTCCTGCTGGGAAAGCTCTCCCAGGTACGTGTGAAGCTCCTCCTCAGTGAGGGACCATCCTTCCCTGTTATCAAGGTTAAACAAAACAGGTGCAGGCAAAACAACAACACGCTCGGACTTGCTCTTTCTCCAGCCAGCCTTGAGAAAGGTTATTTCATAAGCTAACTCACTCATACTAGCCCACGAGGAAACAAATTTATGTTGTATCGTGGAATTAAGATCAAGCCTCTCTATGGGGAACTATAGGTCTAGATGATGAGGCACTAAACCATGCAATGCTAGAAAACGAGAAGCAATGAGGCCTCCACAAATCCCACCTTTCTCACGGTTAGCAGCGAGACGGAAAGCTATCAAAGCACCCAAGTTGTAAGACCTATCTCGTCTAAGAGCAGCAGAGATAAATGCTAGATCAAATTTTCCTAGCAAGAACACACTTGGCAATAAAGTAGGCAAAGTAGCGAATAGAGGGAAGATGAATGTTATGAATTTTTCCACTCTCCTTCGAGAAGCTACTCCCTTGGCAAATTTCTGCATATAAATCATTGAGTGGTTCAGGTCTCTCTTTAATCTTCCTACATGATCCCCATTGAGGTACCTTAATAGCTGCACAAAAATCATCAAGAGAAAGGTCGACAGCTATATTGTAAATTTTGTAATGGACCATGGGGTTAGGCAAAGAGTGACTAAATTTGAAGTCCTGCACCATAGACATGGTTAGCTTCACAAATTGACAAGGTTCATCTTCCAAAAAGTGCTCTAACCCTGCGTTAGAAACCAAAGTGTGGAAATCTTGTAGAATTCCTACAGCTCTCATGAACTCAGAGCATGGATAAATGGAGGGAAAAACTTCCTCCTCCTTGTGGACCTTCATGACCTCAGGTACCCAAAGCTCATGTTGGTTTAAGTGGTGTTCACTCATCTTCTATTCTGAAATTTAAACACCTATTAAACAAGTGATTGCAAAGTAAATATGAAGGATTCTACTCATAGGGACTTGCAAGAGGCCTAAACATGCATCAAAACTATATCTCTAAGCATCAAACAAGCTTACAAGCCCTCATAACCAGTCACCTACAGCAGCAAAATACTCAACATATAATCCACTAAACACAAATCTACTTGGACAAGGGGAGGAGTCACATACCAAGGAACAAATGCTCCAAATTTCAGCAAGAAAGATGGGCTGAGAAAGGAGATCAAAGAAATCGAGAGCAAGCACAGAAAGAACGCGATTTTGAGCTATGAACTGGAGCTTACTCGGGAGAGAGAAGAAAGTGGCAGGGGAGAGAGTTAGTGGAGGGCTAGGGGTGGCCCACACCAGGGCATGGCGCCACCCAGGGCTGGCCGCGCCACCACATGGTGTGCCTTCCTGGTGGCCCCCCTGGTACCTACCAGGTACTCCTCTGCCCCTTTTTTCACGTAAAAATTTAATATGAATTTTCTGGAATTTTTCGAGACACTTTATTTTTTGGGGCATTTTTCAGAAATAGAAGAATGATTTTTCTGACAGACAGAGATTTTTTTCTTTTCTTTTGGAAACATGATGAAAGGACAAAACAAGGCTAGGACTACAGAAGTTCTAGCATGCAAGCAACTAACACAAAAAGAAAACTAAACGAAAGCAAAAACTAAAATGCAAAGGATAGAAATAAACGGAGATAATCATAATAAAAACATTGTTTTGTTCAATGTAATCCTTTTGTTAGCAAGGTTGATCAAGTCTTGCTACCAAAACAATTGCATATGAGACAAAACTTCGTACTCCACTAATGATTATGTTACCTTACCCTTGATAGCAATGGTCTCAATCATAATAGTTTCAAATTTTTCTCTTGGTATGGGACAATATATTTCTCCAACTTGAATGCCTTCAACATGTTCAATTGAATTCAAACCATAAGTACTTTCAATCTTCTTTGGGAAATAGACAGTATGTTCCTTGTCATTAACAATGAAGGTCACCTTTCCTTGATTACAATTAATAACAGCTCCTGCAGTATTAAGAAAAGGTCTCCCAAGAATAATAGACATATTATCATCTTCAGGCATTTCAAGTACAACAAAATCAGTTAATATCAAGCAATTATGAGCCACTTGAACAGGTACATCCTCACATATACCCACAGGAATAGTGGTAGATTTATCAGCCATTTGCAAAGATATATCAGTTGGTATTAATTTTTCAAGTTGAAGCCTCTTATAGAGAGAGAAAGGCATAACACTAACTCCAGCTCCCAAATCACACAAAGAAGTTCTAACATAACTGTTCTTAATAGAGCAAGGGATAGTTGGAATCCCTGGGTCTCCAAGTTTCTTAGGAACCTTACCATTGAAAGAATAATTAGCAAGCAAAGTAGAGATTTCTTCATTAGGGATCTTCCTTTTATTCGAGACAATGTCCTTCATATACTTTGAGTAAGGAGGAAATTTAATAGCACCAGTCAAAGGAATTTGCAAGAATAAAGGCTTCATCCACTCACAAAACTTATTATAGTGTTCATCTTCCTTTGACTTGTGTTTCTTATCAAGGAAAGGCATAGGTTTTTGGACCCAAGGTTCTCTTTCACTACCATGTTTCTTAGCAATAAAATCTTCTTTGGTGTATTTAGTATTCTTAGTGTGGTTTTCAGGTTCTTCTTCAACTTTTTCTTCATTAGGAACTTCATTTTCTTCATTACCACTTTCAGTTTCAGCATCAGAGATACATATACTATTAGGATATATAGCAGGTTCAGAGGGTTCTACAACAGTTTTATGTTTCTTTTTCCTTTTCTTACGAGTAGAACCACTATTTTCAGCTTGTTGAGAATCCTGCTCAATTCTTTTGGGATGCCCCTCAGGATATAGAGGATCCCAGGTAGCGGCACCACTTCTAGTTCTAATTTCATAAGCATGTTTTTCTTTAGCAGCATTTACCAGCAAGTCGTTTTGCACTTTAACGAGTTGATCTATTTGAGTTTGAACCATTTGAAAGTGTTTAACAATCATTTTAACATCATTAGAGGTTCTTTCGACAATATCTTTCAACTCAACAATAGCTCTAGTGTTTTCCATTAGATGATTTTGCACCCTTTTATTAAAGTTATCTTGCTTAACAATAAAGATATCAAATTCTTCTAAGCATTGATCAGGAGGTTTCAAGTAAGGGATATCACCTTCATCAAAGTGTTGGAGAGAGTGTACCTCAATAGTGGGTGAGTAGGGAATATGCTTACATAATTCTTCTATAGGAGGTAAATTCTTGACATCTGCAGCTTTAATTCCCTTCTCCTTAAGACATTTCTTAGCTTCCTTCATCACTTCATCATTTAATTCAACAACTCCCCTCTTATTTGATGTTGGAATAGGCACAAGAATAGATGGTTCAGGTACAATTACTTCAGGTATAGCTTGCTTAGGAGGAGTCCAGTCTTCATAATTCTTTCTTATTTTAGCCATTAATTCCTCAGCTTCCTTTGGAGTCCTATTCCTGAAAACACAATCAGCACAACTATCTAGGTATGTCCTAGATTCCTCAGTTAGTCCATTATAAAATATATCAAGAAGCTCATTCTTAGGCAAGGGACTTCCAGCTTGTGCATGAATCAAAGCACAAAACCTTACCCAAGATTCAAGCAATACCTCTTTTTCGCCCTGTTTGAAATCAAAAAGTTCCTACAAAATAGCATGTCTACCACTAGGAGGAAAATATTTATGCAGGAAAGTACTAATCAAGCACTCAGGGCTATCAATAGATCCAGGAGGTAAATTGCTAAACCAAGTTTTAGCTTCTCCTTTCAGTGAAAAAGGGAAAAGTTTAGCAACAAAATAAGTACGCATCTTAATATCATCAGAAAACAAGCCACTCATGGTAGAAAGTTCATTCATATGTGCTACAGCACTTTCATTCTCAGTCCCACAAAAAGGTTTTTTCTCGACAATAGCTATGTAAGATAGATTGAGAGAGAATAATCTTCATCTATAATGTTTATGGGAGAAGCAGCAAACTTAGCAGCAGGATATAATTTCGGTCTAATAGTACGCCTCTCAAGGAGACTCTTAGCAGCGCTCCTATCATGGGTGTTCTTACATTCTTTAATAAACTCATCGGTCATCTCAACATAATCTTGTTCAATATCATAACTCTCACTAGACTCAGGTGAGCTAACAGGTGTGGTAGCGTCTTCATTAGGAGTTTCGGTATTTCCAGCTATAGTTCTAGCAATCGTAGCATCTAGGAAAGGACCTAATGAACCACTCTTATCAAGCACAGTAGAAGCAGCATCATAAGCATTAGAAGTTTCAGATTCAGCAGTAGTAACAGTGTGTGTAGCATGTGTATGTGGTGGTGTAACGAGCTTACTTATAACAGATGGTGAATCAAGAGCAGCAGAGGTGTTCAGAACTGTACCTCTTCTTGTAGTGGATGGTAAAATAGGAACCTTGCCATCACGAGACTTACCCATGATGGATGGATAGCAGCGAACAATAGAGAATCCAAGTGAACTTGATAAATAAAGCTATGCTCCCTGGCAACGGCGCCAGAAAATAGTCTTGATGACCCAGAAGTATAGGGGGTGTATCGCAGTATTTTCGAGGGAAGTGAAACCCAATTTATTGATTCGACACAAGGAGAGCCAAAGAATATTTATAAGCCTTAACAACTGAGTTGTCAATTCAGCTGCACCTAGAAACAATCTCGCTCACAGCAGTTTATCAGTAGCAACAGTTTTGTAGTAGGAATAGTAAAGTAACAACAGTAGTAAAGCAAAGTCAGTAG
The DNA here is from genome assembly GCA_910589775.1 of Avena eriantha. Lineage (NCBI taxonomy): Eukaryota > Viridiplantae > Streptophyta > Magnoliopsida > Poales > Poaceae > Avena > Avena eriantha. The sequence continues at coordinate 450,881,418 of OU342741.1, read as the reverse complement.
TAACAAAAGCAGTAAACAGTGGGATTTGAGTGCGGTAGGCATAGGGATGGATGGACGGGCTTTGCATGGACAAGACAATTCACATAGCAATCAGAACATAGGGCAATTGCACATAAATAAGATAAAGCACCCAAGTACTAGACAATCATAGGGATGTGTTCCATATATAATGATACATGCTTGCAATGAGAACTTGCACAACATCTTTTGTCTGGCCAACCCGTTTGCAACGGGGCCTCTAGGGACCTACTAGCAATTAAGGTGCTCCTTTTAATAGAGCATCGGAGCAAAGCATTAACACTCCATGAACACATGTGATCCTCACATCAAAGCCTTTCCCTTACGGTTATCCCGATTTCTGTCACTTCGGGGCCATACGTTCTGGACAATAATGTGTGTATACAACTTGCAGATAAGACCAAGAACAATACTATCATAATGAATCAATAATAAGTTCAGATCTGAAATCATGGCACTCGGGCCCTAGTGACAAGCATTAAGCACAACAAGTCGCAACAAAGTCATAAAGCACTAATAAAAGATACTAGGCACCATGCCCTAACAATCTGATGCCATTACATGAACGATCTCATCCAATCCCTACCATCCCCATAGCCTACAGCGGGGGATTACTCACTCATAGATGGGGGAAACATCGATGGTCGATGGAGAAGCGATGGTGATGACGATGACGATGACGATGATCTCCTCCAATTCCCCGTCCTGGCAGGGTGCCAGAACGGAGTTTCTGGTGTTGTTTCATGGAATCTGGTGGTGGCGGCGGAGCGGAACTCCTTCTGGAAAAACGTCGAAACCCCCCAAAGTTTTTTGGTCAGAAGGCTCCTTATAGGTGAAGAGAGAGGCCGAGGGGGTGCCTGGGGGGCCCACACCACCCCCTGGTGTGGCCTAGCCTGGCCCGCGCCACCAGGTGGTGTGGCCACCCTAGGGCTCTTCTCCGTCTCGTATTCTGGCTCCTGGAGTCTTTGGGTGAAATAGGATTTTTCCTGATAGTTGATTTTCTGCACAAAAAGTAGACACCAAGGCAATTCTGCTGAAAACATCGTTAGTTCGCATTAGTTGCATTCAAATCACACAAGTATAGACGAGAAACAATAACAAAAGTGTTCGGGAAAGTAGATATGTTTTGGACGTATCAAGCCACGGGCCCTCACAGCGCGGGACCCACCACATATCCACCTCATTGTTATCATTAGAAATTGGGGGAACACGATCTCGGGCCGCCATTGCCTTCCTGTTCCCCCTCTTTTCTTCCCCTTTCTCGGGTGCCCTTCTTCTTCTTCTTCCCCATCGATAGATGCCGAGCTCCAGTACAACCTCCCGCCCCTCGTGGCCGTGGTATGGTGCAGTGCCGATGATGAGGTGCCCTGACTGCCCACACATCGCGCCACTGAAACGGTTGGTCACTAAGAACGAGGAGATTGGCAACAGTGGGCGTGAATTTGTGAAATGCGAGAGCAAGCTAGAGGACGGGGAGGTTAGATTTGAGTCCTGCTTAAGCCAAATTGTTGATTTCACCTGCCAATTTCTGGTTTTTTCGTGGATTTGGGCTTTGATTCAGGATTCATCTTTCCCATCCAATTTCAGGATCTGAAGAATTGTAGGCATTTTGAGTGGATGGATGAGTACACTATGAGGATTAAACTAGAGGGCGCAGTTGATGGGAAGGGGCGGCCCATCGATTCAGATCAATTACCCACAGACAATGGAGAAATTGGGCTCTGAAATCGTGGCTATGACGCGGGATACAGAAATTAAGGGAGAACTTAAGAAACTCAACAAGCAGTTAAGGCAGATTATCGATCTGAAGAAGCATGCAAACATGATGAATGCTGTATTTTATTTCCGTGTAATTGCTCTCAGGTTGGTGGATCTGCTGGTCATTTAGCAGTAGACACTATAATCAGTGTATCAGTTAGCTTCCTCATGCTTTGCAAGCCCTGAATAAAAAGCATCACGAATTTGGCTTCTTCAGTTTTCTCCGTTTTGCTTTGTTTCGTCAGTTCGTCAGTCAAGATATGTACCTGCTTATTCGGTTCGTCTGTGCAATGCATAGTTTGTTTTGAAGTAAAAAAGAAAAATTTATTGTTAGGCCTTGGCACGATGACGAGTGTCAGAAAGCCTAGGCCCAAATATAACGGGCCCTGCTATCGCATGTTCGTGAAGCATTTAGCTCACGCCCATTCCCAATTGGAGCAAACTTTGCCAGGACGCCACCTGTCACTAGAGCTGGAAAATTTGCCCTCCCTTCATAGTACCGAGGGACATAGTTTCGGGTGTGCACATGGTCATTCTCACGGGTTTTGACACATAGGTTTCTTTTCGGCCAAAAAACCCTTATCTTACTTCACTCTTTTCTGAACATTAGCTTCGGCATAAAAATGTGTATTATTTTGGGGTGGGGTGGGGTGGGGGGGGGGGGTGAGTAGTGCCTCTCTTTATGCGCATGGTCATGTAACAAACGTAGATAGGCCTACATCCCATGCAATGTTGTCATGGGCGCACATCTGCCACAAGTGTGTGTGTCGTGGCTTGGCATAGCACTCTCATACTTAGATGTAACAACAGGGTTAAATCATGTTGGCCAAATGCCGAGTCAGACAACCACAAGTTGATGAAGGAGTTTCTAGCCAACCATGAGAGGTCTATAGCCCATGCAATGTTGGCATGGGTCCACATTTGCCACAAAGTGTCTCATCATATGTTGGCATAACAGTGTTATACTTAGATCTATCAACTTGGTAGGAACATGTTGTCCAAGTGATGACTCATACGACCACAAGTTGATGAAGGGGTTTTGGAGATAGATATATGAGCTAGATCCCATGCAATGTTGGCTTGGCCCACATCTACCACAAAGTTTGTGTCATGACTGGGCATAGCACTCTTATACTTAGATGTATCAACTAGGTGGGATCATGTTGGCCAAGTGTTGAGTAAGACAACCACAAGTTGATGATGGTGTTTCTAGACAACCAAGATAGATCTATGGACCATGCAATGTTGGCATTGGCCCACATTTTCCACAAAGTGTATCATCATGTCTTGGCATAGAAGTGTTATACTTAGATCTATCAACTTGGTAGGAACATGTTGTCCAAGTGATGACTCATACAACCATAAGTTGATGAAGGTGTTTCTAGACAAATAATATAGGTCTAGATCCTATGCAATGTTTGCATGGGCCCACATCTGCCACAAGTGTGTGTCATGGCTTGGCATAGTGTCGTGGTGGTGACACGGTAGATGCCATGGATAGGCTAAAGATAGGGCCAAAGTACGCTAGGGGAATCTAGTGAGGGATAGTGTGGTGATTCCACACACAAGTGTTCGTATATTTGCTCTATCAATGGTGGATTACAAGTGCTCCTCGAGCTGTTCGTGAGAAGGAGACTAGGTCTCTTACCCCCCACAACTATGCTCTACAGTTCTTCCTTAGACAGAGAAAATGATCGATCTCCCTCTATGGAGGCCCTGGTGCTCCTCATATAGGCGAGCCCAGGGTACAAAGTTTAGGGCTTACGTGGAGGAATATTCCCCGAATATGCCCCTTGGTTAGCTCGTCCGTGCTTTGGACGTAACCCTCTGCGTGTCCCTTGTCTTTTGGCGTCATTAGACACAGTTTACGTTAGCCGGCTTCGCCCGCGTCACCTTTGTCGGCCACGCTCCGCTGGTCCTCTCCTCTGCCTGCCTCGCTCACGCTATAGTGGGCAAAGACCACATTTTGACCAACGGGAGATTCCCTCCTTCTCTTAGAAGACAAGCGGTAACCCGACTAGCGCCTGGCTAACTCGGCTAGGAGGGTACATGCACACATGTAGATTAAGCATAGCCTACATATATTTTATGCTGGCCGGGTAAGTGTTAGATGAATGCTCTCTGGGCCGGGTTACTCCGTAAGTTGACCTGCCTTTAGGAGACCCGGCCAGCGCTTGCTTTAACCGTGCCGTACCTTGGCTAACTCGGCTTCTACACCCTAGTGTAACCCTACCCGGGGGTATCCCCGAACATTAGTCCCTGAAGCTGGTGCAGTCTTAGCAACTTCAGTTGTTAAGGCCACAGCAGGTTCCCCTTTCTGAATCTATACTTCTTCAGCCGAGTTATCTCGTAACCCGGACTCTTTACTTCGATGCTCCCTTGGCTCGATTCGAGTTACCTCTCGCTGGTCGGGTTTCTGCCCATGTATCCGGGTTACCTTTCCTTCTCTCATATGCTTCCCCATGTCCTACATGGAGGGTAATCATCACTTTGCCTCATTTTAAGGGCCGCGCCAGTTTACTGTGCTGGTTACTATAGTAAATGTCAGGAATAACTGCTTCGCACATCCCATTGCAGCACCTCGCTAACTGTATCATAACATCACCTCATGGGATCCCCTGTTCCCTGTGTCCTTTGCTGTGGCATGTGCCTGATTGGCTGATGTGGAGTATACATGACCACAACGTGCGGTTGGGCCGCAACAACTGATCCCACTACACGCCTGCGACGCGCGGTTAAAAATCGGGCAGGGCGGCCTTGGGGAAGTTCCCCCACTTCGCACGCCCCCCTGCCGCTCTTCTTCTCCACAATGACGCCACCACCGCCACCACTTTTGTGCTAGTGCTTCGCTGCCGCTGCTGCATTCAACCGCTCTTCGTGACCGCGCCACCGCCTCTACTTGAGCCATTCGCCACGGGGCCTTGCGCTTCCAAGTTTCCCATGGCCGGCTACCTCTTCTCCGATTATCTTCTCGAGGATCTTGATTTAGGTATGACAGAAGAGAAGGCCACCACTGTTGCTGAGGAGGAGGAGGACGACGAAGCCCATGAGCGCGGCGCTTGGGCGGGCGCCTTCGTCTGCCAGGACGACCTAGATTGGCTCTATGAGACCCGCCACATCCCCGCGGGCGTCGCCTACCGTCTCGCCGCCAAGGAAATTTCCCCTTCGTCAAATCTAGGCAAGTACGTCGTCTTCCTCTCCCATTTTTAGTGCGGCTTCAGCTTGCCTGTTTCCCATTTTTTCCATGATTTCATCTCCATTTACCAACTACAGCCTCACCACCTTCCTGCCAATACAATCACCTCTCTTTCCTCTTTTGCCTCCGGCATAGAGGGGTACCTCGGCCTCTGGCCCTCCAAAGAAATATAGATCAAGTTTTTTGGTCTACGCAAGGACGTTATCCTAGATCCTCATCTCCTGCCTACTGACAAACACCTTACCCAGTGCGGTGGAGCCTCCATTTCTCCCTGCAAGAACTCCGCTTTCCCTCGGGTTACCGGCCTTCAATCTTGCAAGGCCTGGGCCCGGACCTTCTTCTATGTCCGGAATACTTCGGACGTGGACTTGATCTGGCTCCTCCCCTTCAAGATGGGTGTCCCAGACACCTCTCTGTGGGACAAGATACCGAAGCGGCCCACGGCCTTGGCGAATCAGGTTGATCGCCAGATCAAGGAGCTGGTCAAGATGAAGTTGCGAGGCGAGGACATTATGATCACCTTCATCCGCAGCCGGGTCTCCCCCTTCAGAAGCGCGCCCACAATATCTACTATCTTAGTGGCCTCCTTGACCCCCACTGGACCTCCTCCTTCGAGCTTAACAACTCCGAGGTGTTCCACCGGGTCAAGGCCATCTTCAGGGTGGAGAAGGAGTTCTCCGAGGCTTGGAAATGGGGGCTTGCACCCTTTACCCCGGCCAACCCGCCTCCTAAGGTAAACTCTTTTCTTGATATCTTGTCCAGGTTTTTCAGTATGTCAGATAGATCCCTAACTTAACCCTTTAGTACTTTTGCTCTCAGTTGTTTCTCCAGCAGATAGTTGAGGACGGCAAGGAGTTGGCCCTCAAACGGGTGCCGGACCGCGTAGAGCCGGACGAGGTGGAGCCTGACTCGGAGAGGTTTTTGCCCACCCCGGACAGCTCCAAACGACCCTCTGGTAAGGCCTCTTCTCTAAGGGATTGGCCGGATGACGATGACTCCGAGGTTTTGGAGGTACTTGATCTTGTGCCTATCTCTTACCGACGAGGGGTAACCTCGGCAATGCCCATGGTGATGGACTTGGAGTTTCGCGGAAAAGAGAACGCTGAGGATTTCGTCGGACGTCAGGAAAACAATGAAGACAAAATCGCCTAAATATTGGGAAAACACTCTATTACAAGTTGTCCTCTAGATTTTGGTATCTATTGTCTAGATATAAAGTTGGGTGTAACATCTATTGTATTGTGTGTTCTCCTCCTCGTTGGCCCCTCCTAGCGTTTATGTATGGAGAGGCTAGGTCTCGGGTACCAATACGAGTAGGTTACAAGCTAGAGTTTGCATCTAATCTAGTCATGTACTTTCCTTATCTTATATCGTCAGGAGTCTGTGTCCTTGTATACTTCGTATCAGCCAAACCGTCGTGGGCTTCATGGATCTTGGAAAATATTCGGGTGAGGCTTCCGTTGGGCCACACCATATATACCAATAACAAGAACCCGAAAGGTTATGCCCATGTCAGTAGCCCCCGAGGCTATGTTCGGATACTTACGTCCGAGCATAGGCTCAAAATCCTTTTCAATATGCTCGGAAGGTGAACTTGAAGATTTCTTCGGATGCGTGAATTTCTCGACTGCCTTGTTTGGCTGCAATGGATGAAGCTGTCTTGTTCTTGAAGTGATACCGGAATTTTTATCTGCCGCTCCTGATGGGAGTAACCGTTGAGGCTACACTCGGATAGACTCAAAGTTATGCTTCTTCATTGTAGATATTCTTCCGCCGACTCCTGTTTGGAGGATTTCTGTTTTTTCTATCGGGTGCGTGGCCAGCGCCCCTGATGGGAGTAGGCCCCGAGGCTATGTTCGGGTGTTTGCACCAGAGCATAGGCTCAGAGATCTTTTTTATCCGAGAATTTCTCCGTGTAGATAAAATAAGACCCTGAAAACATATAGATTGTTTAAAGTTTGTATATGTATCAGTCGAAAGTATAGCTTGTTGTAATTTCTTTCGGATGTGTGAATTTGGAACTTGATATATTTGAAACTTTATATATTTTTGTCGATGGCCATGGCGTTTGCAACACTCGCGAGACCTTTTCGTTAGCCTAGTGCCCATTGGGCCGGATCAGCTACTCGGGTCAAAGCGTGTTGACATATTTCATGGCGAAGCCGAAGATTTTTTAAATTTGCGTTGTGTAGTGAAGCCCCTGAGTATCGGAATATGATCATGCAATAATTTATTCACCCTCGAGTATCAGGTGTAATAGAGTAATGAAAAGTAGACTCGGTTAAGGAAACTTAGCTTTATTTATATCGGGTGAGCAAATATGATCTTCACCCGAGGAATTTCTCGACTCGGGTCTTGATTTTTCTCGGGTGCGCCTCCAGTTGACGCGAGTGGTTATTAGTAAATTTCGTGGGAGGACCCGACAAAAATAGCTTGTTGTAGTCGACATCCTTGTAAAAAACATAGAGAATTATGAAGTACTTGCATCTCATAAAGAATATTGCTTTTCAATTTGTCATAAATTTTCTGATGTCATTGGACTCGACACTTTTGCACCATACTGCGATACCTTTTTGTTATCATGACGCCCTTTGTCTGAGTACCTTGCCGACCAGTCAGGTTGGCTGCAAGCGGGTTGGAGTTTAAGGATTCGACGCTCAGGCAGAGTTAGCTATTCGAGAAATCGCGTATGAGGTGTTCGAGTGCACAAAGTAGATGACACTTAGGTTACTCGAAGAGGACGCAGCCCCCTAATTATCAAGTGCGATTAAAGTAAAAAAGAAATCAACTTGAATTAGAGAATTTAGCTTTGTTCATAGTTGACGAGGTTGATGAAGTTGATGCGGTAGTGGGATGCCCGAAGCTGACGATGGAAGCAAGGTGCCGAAAGCGGTGAAGGCAGCGGACTGCCGCAGCCAAATATGTATATCGGAGCCGAAAATTTTAATATGTCACCATAGCTGAAGATTTTGGTGGGTCGCGATCGCGGAAACCGATGTGACCGGTCGGTCGGACAGACTCGTGCGATGGACGTCGTCGTTGCAGCAAACCGGATCGACTTGGTGGCGAGTCGCGGATGGGCGTACGAGATGTGTTTTTTTGGATGCTACCATGATCTGATTAATTCTTTCCATCGTTGTTGAATCAGCTGAATCAATCGTGATGTGATATAACGGCTATGCAAATATCTTTCTCCTTCTTCAATACGGATGCCAGGATATGTACGTCGGGTCTGCACCTGTTTGTTTTTTCCCCCTCCACGCCAATTGAACTCACGTGGAGGATCGACATGCCCTTTTTTTCGTTCACCAACTTTGCTTCCATGCATTTAGTGGGTCGCTTTGCTCCGCGTACTAGTTCTCTGCCTACCATCTGAACGCACGATATGGCAGCTCTGCTTCTAGTTCTTCTTTGATTCAGCTTGACGTAAAGGACGTGCTCAAATAGGAACCAGTTGGATACGCGGGTGTACTTGTTCGATCGCTGATTACCACGCGCGCTCGGATCACGTATTGTTGATTATTGACGGTGATCTATCATCGTGGTTGCTCATCCAACTGCTACTTGCTCCTTTTCGCCCGCTTTGCCGAACATCTCGCGGATCGCAAAAAAGCTCAGACCAGATTGCCTAATCCAAATGAGAGACCGTCGTAGAGACCGCCAAAATCCCCCGGATCTACGGATTTTTAGAGTTTTCTTCGCCTGCTTCGATCTGTGCTGTGGAATCCATGGAGGATCCGATGGAACATGCTGATACCGGCATAGGCGTAAGTTTTTCCACCGACGGTTCTGATGTGATCAGGGCTGAAGGGTATGATTCTTGCGGATTTTCTGCTTAGAAGTGGAAACTTTCGATGATTAGATCGGATTCGTCGTTGAAATCGGCAGGTACCAATACAGGGTGGGCAGGCGTGGATCTGCTTTCGTCGAGTTGATGCTTGGTGAAGAGCATTCCGTTGAATCCGTGGTTCCAGCGTTTAAGTTTCCCACAGATGGCGCCAATTGACGAGGGGTAACCTCGGCAATGCCCATGGTGACGGACTTAAGGTTTCACGGAAAAGAGAACGTTGAGGATTTCCTCGGATGTCAGGAAAACAATGAAGATAAAGTCGTCTGAATATTGGGAAACACTCTATTACAAGTTGTCCTCTAGATTTCGATATCTGTTGTCTAGATCTAAAGTTGGGTGTAACATCTATTGTATTGTGTGTTCTCCTTGTTGGCCCCTCCTAGCCTTTATGTATGAGGAGGCTAGGTCTCGGGTACCAATACAAGTAGGTTACAAGCTAGAGTTTGTATCTAATCTAGTCTTGTACTTTCCTTGTCTTATATCGCCAGGAGTCTATGTCCTTGTATACTTTGTATCAGCCAAACCATCGTGGGCTTCATGGATCTTGGAAAATCTTTGGGTGAGGCTTCCGTTGGGTGCACCATATATACCAATAAGAAGAATCCGAAAGGTTATGCCCATGTCACCTACGCATTCCCGGTTATGTCCGAATCTTCAGCTAACCCGGCCAGTCAGGTTCTTGAGGTTCCTCCTCTCGTCACGGGTGATCCGGCTCCTGCTCCTTCCCAAAAGCATGCGGCTACCTCAGCCGCAGCTTCAGAGGCGCCTCCGCCCAAGAAGAGGCAGAAGAAATACGGGGTCAAGGCTCCGGCTAAACCCACGGTCAAGAGCACAGTCCGGAGGGCACCCAAACCTCGGGCGCCCCCAACCTCGGACGAGTAAGTCTCTTTTCTTTTCCTTTCGCTTTCGAGTTTCTATGCTTCCGCGTTTACCGTTCTCCTTTTGACTTGTTGTTATTCCCCAGAGTGGCCCCAACATTTCTTCTCCGATTCGGAGCGGCTCTTCTCCCCCCGTGACGACGATGTCCGTCTGCTGGGTCCTATCCTAGAGGACTCCATGGTTGCGCCAGATTAGAGCCCACCTCGCCATGAGGAGGGCAACATCGACGTGTGGGGTAGTGGAGCGGCCGAGGATACGGCGATGCCGGATCTCCCCAGCTCGTCTGCTCCGCCACAACCGTCCAGTTCCAAGGTACTAGCTTCATCGGCACCGCCCCAAGTAATTTCTTCTTCAGTTTCAGTCTCTCCAGCTTCATGAGAAGCACCAGCAACACCAGCAGTACCAGTACCAGTAGCACCAGCACCAGCAACATCAGCACCTGTAGTACCAACACCAGCAGCACCAGCACCAGTAGCATCAACACCTGTAGTACCAGCACTAGCAGCAGCAGCACCAGCAACATTAGCCGCAGCCAAGCCCTCTTCGAAGAAGAAGTCCCAGTCCGCTGCCTCCGGATCCACTGTGTCCATCAAGGACAATTTTTGGCCAGCCTCCCAAACTCAGTCCGAATCTGCAGCCTCGGCTCTTCTTCAGCGCCCTGCCTCATCCGGCAAGAGCAAGAAAGCCGCCGAGCCAGTTAAGGATTCTGCTTCCGGGTTTGCTGCCGCCGGATTTGAGAGCAGTAAGCAGTTGATCCTGCATACCAGTCCTGCTACTGCTCAGTCCGCGAGGTGAGAGGCCCATGCCAAGGGCTTGGTGACGAGCCATTCTATCAGCGGCGAAAGCTACAGTCCGACGCTTATAGAATATGTGCACAACTAGAATAACGCCAAGCTGATCAACCCGCAAGATGACTTGCCAGAGAGATTTGGTCCGGTGGAGTTCAACGCTCAGATGAACTCCGCTACTAAGGCCATCTCCCTTGCTGGTCGGATGATGGAGGTAACTCTTTTTTCTACTAAGCCTTTTATATATGCAATAGATATACCCACTAGTCCCCGAGCCTCTGAGGGAGTAATTTATTACTTGGTCGGATGCTCTTAGAAAATTTAGTGTAAGTCCTTAATGTTTTCATATAGCCACCTACCTAGAGCCGGGTTAAGTTCCACTTGGCCCGGATCTTGTAGAGTTCGAATATCCACACACCTAGAGCCGGGTTAAGTTCCACTTGGCCCGGATCTTGTAGACTTCGAATATCCACACACCTAGAGATGGGTTAAGTTCCACTTGGCCTGGATCTTGTAGACTTCGAATATCCACACATCTAGAGCCGGGTTAAGTTCCACTTAGCTCGGATCTTGTAGACTTCGAATATCCACATATCTAGAGCCGGGTTAAGTTCCACTTGGCCCAGATCTTGTAGACTTCAAATATCCACACACCTAGAGCCGGGTTAAGCTCCACTTGGCACGGATATTGTAGACTTCGAATATCCACACACTTAGAGCTAGGTTAAGTTCCACTTGACTCGGATCTTGTAACTTCGAATATCCACACACCTAGAGCCGGGTTAAATTCCACTTGGCTCGGATCTTGTAGACTTCGAATTACTTTCTCTTTACCCATGAACTAACATTGGTTCGTTTTTTAGATCACCACCAACCGCCGAAATGCTGAGTTCCAGTGCTTGCTGGACTCATACAAAGATCTTTGTGCCAGATACAACAAGTTGTTGGTTGATCACCATAAGAAGGGTAACTTTCTTTGCTTAAGACCTTTTCCTTCTCATTCCTTTGAATTACTCGCTATCCGTATTGACTTGTTATCCGAATCACGCAGCCGAGGCTGAGGCAGAAAATGTCATCATGCGCAAGAACTTGGCTGAGATCCAAGGTAACCTGTCTTGTTCCTTTAGCCTTTGCGTGCGCTTTCCTTGACTCGGTAGATATTTATACCTTGGCTCTACCAGGTTAACTCACTATTGCAGTTACACTTGAAGATAGCTTGCCCATTCCTGATATGATGACACATTTTCTCGAACAAGCAGGGAAGCACCAGGCTGAATTGAAGAAAAAGGATGACAAGATTGCTCAGCTGCGCCTCAAGAACTCGGAGATTACTCGGCTGAACGCCGAAATTCAAAGGCTCAAGGACCTCCACAAATCCGAGATGGAAAAGGTGGATCAGGAGTTCGCTGAGGAAACGGAGTGCCTGACCACTCAAATTTCCAAGGACAAGGACTTGCTGCAGGAAGCCGACGTAAAATTTACATCGGTGACCTCTGAATATGAAAAACTCCACGCCAACAATAAGAACGTGTATGCCGAGGTCACTCATATCCTTTTCTAGATTTCACGTGAGTTCCCTTCCTCTTTTTCAATTCTTATCTCTTCGGATCTAGTGTTCTTGCTCACTAACATCCCTCGTTCTGTTCGTAGGTAATTTCCCAGAAGGTGACCCTATTGCTTCTGGTGTTGTGGCTTGGTCATGCCAGCAGCGGGGTATCTCAACAGGTCCTACCACCAGGTCAATTCCTTATGAGGTGGAGGATCTGCTGGTTAGCCTTGCCGCCCGCCTTGAAATTCTGAAGAACTATGGTGCATACATAATGTCGGCAACAGTTTGGATGTTCAACGCTCTTTGGCCTACTGAGCCCACTCCCGAAGGAAGCACCGCTTTTCTGGAAACACTTAAGGAATGCGAGACACAAGTTCATGTTTGGCGAGAATCTGTTGCTCGAGCTGGAGCTGACACACCACTGAAGTTTGTTCTCTCTTGGTATGAAGAGCTGGATCTTAATCTGCTTGAGCGCTTGCGTATCGGGTCAAAGTGGTCCAATGACCCGAAGTGCATCGCACAACGCAAAGCTTGCGCCAACAAGCTCATCCAATATGCCTTCTGCCACAGTTGGAATGAGGGTCCGAGTTATCTGGATGTAATTGATGACACATACGTTTCTGACGGCAGCGATGGTGGTGAGGAGGACGAGGAGGAAGCCTCCAAGCTCGGCAACGACGTCGAGGACCCGGAGAACAAGGAGGTCAGTCCTGAAGATGAGGCCGAGGCTAGTGCCCCGCCTACAGATACCGAAGTTGGGTTTTTGGTGCTCACACACTACTAATTTGGCTAAGGTATAAGGAACTTAAGCCAACCGACGTGAATAAAACACAAAAGCAAGAAAGACAATTATTATGGCAGTCCCCGAGTTTCTGCTAAGGGTGCTGAAGTTTCATTGATAAACTCACTCCCGACATACATACCGACATATGAGTAGCTCAGATACATTCACCTCTTTGTCAGCTGTAAAAAGGACGAAGTAGTGCTACATTCCATGGATGCTTAGATTCCTCTCCGGACCTGTCTGCCATGTTCTTCTCATGTGGCTGTGCATCAATAAGATAGTAGGAATCATTGTGTAAAGCTTTGCTTACAATGGAGGGTCCTTCCCATGGAGGGCATAACTTATGCAGTCCAGCAGTGTGCTGCACCAGCCGAAGCACTAGATCACCTTCCCGGAAGACTCAGGGGTTTACTTTCCGGCTATGGTAGCGTTGGAGGTTTTGCTGATATATGGCGGATCTGGACAAGGCCAGTTCTCTTGCTTCTTCCAGCAGATCAACATCGTTTTGCCGAGCTTCGCGCACTTTGGCTTCTATGTATTGGGTGACCCTTGGTGAATCATGCTCTATGTCGGCTGGTAGTATAGCTTCTTCCCCATATACCATAAAAATGGCGTATATCCATTCGGAGTTGTTCTTAAACTCCATAGTTTTGCTGGTAGTTCTTCTATCTAGCACCCCGTTGATCTTTATAGCGGCTCTATGAGCCAGGGTTTTATCTCGGACAATACTAGTCCGTTGGATATTTCCACTTACCCGTTCGATGCGGGGTGAGCCACAGAGGCAACATCTAGCCGGATCTTCTTCTCACGGCAGAATCTCGCAAATGCCCCTTCAACAAAATTTGTGCCATTATTAGTTATGATACTGTGGGGGTAGCCATACCTCAAGATTATATCCTTGAGGAACCTCACTGTTGTTGCCCCATCACATTTCCTGATTGGCTTTACTTCAATCCATTTGGTGAATTTGTCCAGCATCACCAAGATATGGGTCATTCCTCCCTTAGACGGCTTAAATGGTCCTACCATGTCTAGGCACCATACAACAAATGGCCAAGTAATGGGTATGGTCTTGAGTTCCAACATTGGCACATGGGTTTTGGTGGTGTACCTCTGACATCCATTACATTTCCTCACCAGATCCTCTGCTTGTTCCAAGGCATTTGGCCAGTAAAATCCGTGTCGGAAAGCCTTTTCCACTAATGCTCTTGAAGATGCATGAGGACCACACTCTCCTTGGTGGATATCTCGGAGTATGTCAAGCCCTTCTTCCGGATCTATGCATCGTTGCAACATAGTGGTTACACTTCTTTTGTATAGCTCAGTGTTGATGATAGTATACGCCTTTGCTCTTCTCTGGATTTTCCTTGAGAGCACCTCATCATCCGGCAAAATTCCTTCTTTTAGGAAATCAAATATTGGCTTAGCCCAAGTGGGTATAGACCAGATGGGAAAAAGTTCTTCATCAATTTCCATCGCATCCACCGACATAAATCCTGCCGGGTTTATCTGAACAATCCCTGGGTTTGCTGAGGCAGTCCCCGGGTTCGCTGAAGCAGTCCCTGGGTTTGCGGAAGAGCCTCCCCAATCTATTTCCATAGGTACGGTTTCTGATCCGAAGAGGGCCGGGATATAGGTCGACTCGGATTCTGGTGATGGTGTAATAGATGGTTTTCTTAAGTGCTCCAAAGCAACATTTGGTGGGATTGGTTGCCGGGATGAGCCCAACTTCGACAACACGTCGGCTGCCTCATTTTCTATCCGAGGTACATGATGGAATTCACACCCCTCAAAAAACCCGCTTATCTTTTGAACATGGAACCTGTAAAGGGCCATGTTGGCATCCAAGGCATCCCAATTTCCATATACCTGCTGCACCACTAAATCCCAGTCTCCAAAGCATTGTATCCGACGTATTCCTACTTCCTTTGACACTTTAAGCCCATGCACAAGTGCTTCATATTCTACAACATTGTTCGAGGCGCTGAAATGGATTTGGAGGATATACCTCAACTGATCTTTCTTGGGTGAGGTGAGTACTACCCCGGCACCCAGTCCTTCTTTCAGCTTTGTGACATCCTAGCATTAGAGCTTAGAAATAAGCTGAGATAAGGTGTGTGCATTGCATTCATGCATAGAAAATCCGGGGAATTTTCGCGCAAAGCTAAACAAGCTGTAGGGGGATCGATATCTCTCTTGTACTGATGGGAACATCAGAGCAAGTGTGACAGATTTCGACATGACCTTAGTGGTACATCTGTGTTTTGAGGGAAACAATTTCAATACAATTCAAATATGAATGATAATAATAACCCAGATGAGAATTTATAATAGAATTGGAATTTAAAATAAGTCATATGAAGTAATATTGGATCATCACATTATTTTGGATTTAAATGACACATTAGAACTATTACTCCAAAAAGGATAGATATGTTCCATAATATTGGATAATAAAAGAACATGGGAATCCAATATTACAATGCCAAGGAAAAGAAAATTGGACATGACCTTTTCTAGTTTTGGTCATATAGAGCACAATCTATAATACCAATATGTATATATAGCAATGTATAGACAAAAATTCAACTTTGGGAATTGAATCTCCCAAGTAACCATACGTTTTATATCAATTACAATTTAAAAACAAGTAGGAATAAATATTACAAGTTCCATATATAATTTGCAAGCTTGTATATCAACATTACAAGTAAGAATTGAATCTTGGAATTCCATAAATGAATCTTACATGAACCAATAAATGATTTAGAAGATTACTTAAATAAGACAATAAGATACATGGGTTAACTTGGATCTTTATTAGATCATCTCACACTAGTAATTAAGTTGCCACTTAATTAATATTAAAGCCACGTTATTCAGCCACCATTAAAAATACTTGTATTAGTCAAATTATTAAAGCCAACTAATAAATCTATGGAGAAACAACAGTCCAGACATTGTGATTTCATTTGGTGGCAACAAAAGAAAGGAATAGGGCTGGTAGGATAAGATCAAGGACCTTGTGCTGATAGAAGGAGAAAAAGGAGTTGGTGACTAGTACTAGACCTGACCCACTTGCAAGAAGCACCCTCATCGCATGCATGTGCTGTGTTGGCATAGCCATAGCAACCTGCACAGTGTTATAAAAGCAACACATCAGCAGTACCAGAGATCTTTTCACCTATCTATCCATCCAGCCAAACAGCACTTCTCTCTCAACACCAACGTCACACCAACAGCCATCTAGCAGCTAGCTACAAGATCTACCATCAGTACTACCGCTGTTCTCTCATCAAGAACAGGCAAGAACAATAAGAAATATCAAGAACCTATCTTAATCACCAAGAACTACAGCTAGATCTTAGGAAACAAATCAAGAAGCTAGGAGAAGAAGGTTATCCACAAGAAACAGGATATTTAGAAGCTAGAAGTACAACTTATAGAAGAAGAAGCTGTAGATGCCACCAAGGTAGGATTCTAGGAAGAGAGGAGAGAAGAGTACTATAGAAGGGGAATAACTCATCTAAAGGAAGCAAGGTATGAAGCCTCATATCTGAAATCTTCATTAGTAAGGATGGATATATATGCATAGGAGCTATTCTTTATTAGTTTCAGAGGAAATTATAAGAAAGGGATCCCGTAGAAACAAGTAGTGCTGCTGGACAACAACCAAATCTGTCCAGGAGCAGGTAAATCAATCAAAGGGCACTAATACAGTACCAAACCATCTAGAAAAGCATCTACTTGATCTGGAGCCATACTAGATAGATCTAGGGGTCATATGACCACTAAGAAACTCTAGAACACACCATCAGAAATAAATCTCAGCAAGTATAACAACAATAGATCATTTATTTGTATCCACTTGATCCAGAAATTATTCTGCCACACATCTAGAACACTAAAAAGTTGATTTACACACAACACATACCTATTCTAGGCTTCCCAGCTGTTTACATAAACCCTGGTTTGATAAATACCACATATACCTTATTTATGTTCATTGCTGCACATCACTTACACTCCTAATTAAACCAAACAACATATATTCCTCTCAGTTAATGTAGTAGAAGAAATACAGATTATCTATAATCATGTGTTCTTATAACAAATCAATGCTTCATCCTTTGCATCATAGTCAAAGCTAAAAAAAATAAGTTGAGTATCTGATTTTATCCAAGTTAACCAATAAGAAGTAAGCCACCAACAATAAATTTTATACAAAGGGGTTCAAGTAGGGAAATTCCACTAATGTACATCTATAAACTATCTAGGAGATCAAGGGGTCACTTTACACATGCATAAACATTAAACTGTCCAAAATCATGCATGTGCATTATTAGATCTCCAATAAACCCTCTATGGATACACTACCAAACTATTTCTTGGAGCATCACAATAATGAACATTACCAAAGAATTATCTAGGACAAGATCAATTATAGCAAGTAGCTATTTTTATCAATTGATACACTATAGTACATATCCAGGAGATTACACACAACCATAAACCATATACACCTGACCACCAGATGTAAACAAAAAATCATAGTCCTTTACTCATGAAAGTGTGATGAACTAGAGATCAATACAACACCACTAGTCCTAAACAAATTTGTCAAACACCTAAACACACATCTGACCCGCATCACAATCTAGTTCATGTCCAGAAATTCACCCACACATCATAATCCTAAATCTAGAACAATTCATCGGCTCGAAGGCCGGTCACAAAAGGGGCATACCTGAGCGGTAGATGTAACCGAGGTGGTTGTTGCTGCTGTCATAGTCGAAGCAGAGAAGAGGGACAAGCCACAGCCTACAACTGCACCCAAGTGTAGGAGGCCATGGCCAATCCTAGCCATGGGCACAGCAGTAGCCACACCATCAGAGAGGAAGAAGTCGAGGCAGGTGGTGGAGGTCATCCCTGACGAGGAGGCGCTAGGGCGCAGGTGCCGATCCGGCGGCCGAGACCAAGGCATGGGCTAGGGTTTCAGCCGGTCGCGCTTGAGCCAAATCAGTGAGAGGGAAAGAAAGAGGGGGAAGGTGGCAAGGCAGCGCCGGAGTGTGGCGGTGCCAGATATAGCGGGAGATGGCCGGCGGCCGGCCATAGTAGTGCGGGCGGCGGTGGCATCGCGAGCAGAAGGGGGCGAGGCGATGTCGTGTTTATGGAGTGTGTGGAGAGGATGAGAGAAAGAGCAGGGGAGGTTGGGCCCAAACCCGAACTAGGTCACAGCCTCTTGGGCCAAACCAACTCGGTCCAGTTGGACCAGGTATGGTTTTAACCAACTAGGCCACAACCCAACTATTTGCCCCAAAAAATCATTTTTTTCTATTTAATAAACCCTATCAAATATTCCCAAACTAAAATAATGCATAGGAAATTCATATAAAATCCTAAAAATGCATATAATATATCAGAATTATCACAAAAATAATCTCTACATAATAAAAATATAGATTCACTTATTTGAGTTAAATAAAATGTAAATAAATATTAACATCCTTTAATCCTTAATAAAGTCTCATAAATTAAGGAAAAGTCCTAAAAATGGATAAAAACCATTTTTGCATATGAAAATAAATCGACTATTTTACAAAAATAATAACTGAAATTTTTACAAATAAAACTTTGAACAAATAGTAAAGGACACTTCATCCTTTGTAGAATTTTGTAAAAATAAGGATAACACTAAAAAATTAAATAAAATTCACTTCTAAGATCTTAAGTAAGTATGTTTTCCTAGAAAAATACTAATCATATTATTCCAACACATTTTAATGTTATTAAGGAATAAATCCTTATTTATTATCTAGTTGGTAAATTCTTTAAGAACATTCTTATATAAAAAGAGAAAATAATAATAATCACAATTCTATATAAAACACCTTAATTCCCTAATAACTAAATACTAAGTCCAAAGCTATAACTTGGATCTATAATAAAATTTAAGTGTAACTTATTAGCCTTATAAAATTCTTTTAAAATCATAAATCCAAACTAAACCAACAATTTTAAGTAAATTTTTGAACATCATAAAAAATGAATGCTATTTATATCTTAACTATTTTGAAACGTGATTCTATCACTAATAGTTTATTCAAATCATCTAAATTTACTCTCCTTAATAAGATAAACTATATTTATAATAACAAATCACATTTAAACTCATCATTCACTCAAGCTGAAAGTGAATGATCCTATACCTTCAAACATGCTTGTTACAAGGTTTAAAGCTTATTAATACTTTTAAAAACATCACACCCTAGATCTAAGTATGTTTTTATAGTTAACTTTTGTCTGTTCCAAATTAAGTCATAAGGCATCTCAAATCCAAACTTATCGAACAAATGCAAATGACATTCATCATATTCTATTAACCATAAATATTGATTAAACCTTATCAAAGAAACCTTTTCTTCAAAAGTTATTTGTTTTGCCACTTCAAACAACAATCTCATAATAAGTTCTTCAACTCTTATCAACCTAAAACATGGACTTCCATAATAGATACTCAATATCAAATAACTCTAAGCATGTGTTGTTATATTTACTTTATATCATACATGTTAGTATTAGGTTCCTTGTATAGGTATATTGGTTTATAAAGTAAACTTATAGACAAACTAAATCTCAAAGAAATCACCAAAGTTTAACTCATTCACCATATTGGGGTATTACTTCGGGGTTTTCCAAACTGCATTACATTACTTATGCATAACTGCATCTTGCTTCTTTAAACATTAGTCCTTAACGGACCAATGATGTTGTTTACAGAATTTGGATCTTCTATTGTCTTGAAGACCGTGAGTGCATAATCTTGCAATCACAAAAGGCAAGTTCACAACTTGCTCATGTCCTTTGATTATGTTCTATCAAATGTTTGTAACTCAACCGTGTCATCACCTGCATTTCAAAAAGGTCGAAAACACTATTTTCACAATTAACTGGAAATATCGGTTACTGATCCAGGGTGATCAGCTAATCTATAATAACTGGCAATGGAAACGCCATTGTATAGTAATGTATCATCTAGGATTTAACAACCAATGTCGCCAGTGATTCTAGCACCGTATATCACGCGTCAACCATGAGATTTGGAATGGGATGGAGAAGTCAGCTGTATCTTCTCCCTTTCATATGGAGGCAAGATGACCTTATCATGAGGCTGTTGATTTCTCGTGGAGTTCCAGAGAATCCAGCACATGGGTGGGACCCCTTAGTTCCCCACGAGCTAGGTGTCTAGATTATATGTGCAGGCTGTCTGGGTCGGAGTTCACCTTAGCTGATGGTGACCGCCAGTCAGAGCTGCTTACAGAGTCTTCGGGAACTTCCCTGGTTATAGCTTGCCCTAGTTGGTGGCTTAATGAAGGTGTAGTCAGCCCCGGAGGATCGTGCAGACATATGGGGTCGCGGAGAGGGCAGCGACTGGCTTGGATCTTAGACTAGGCCCCACATCAAGGAATTGTGGACGGGAATAAGCTGCCCAGTTGTGCAACAAGGCTAAGGTCTCTTATGGGAAAAGTGACGCACCTCTATAGAGTGTAAGAATTGTGACATGTTACTCCCTGTTCCGGGAAGGAGCTACGAACGCGGTAGGAAAGGAACTCCATGAACTTCTGGTCAACCTGTGAAGCCTGTCGGACATAGTTTTCAGAATAAAATCAATCTTTGAAGAAATGTTTACGAAAACCTGCATTGCCTACGATCTATGGTCTGTGGCTATAGAGATAGTGCATCATACACTCCTTTTTAGTGAACTTGCTGAGTAAGCTCGTACTCAACCATACCTTCTTAACCCTTGCTAGGTTCTAAGCCATTGAAGACGACGTCAACATCAATTTCTGCTCAAGAAACCATCATCGACAACTCAAGTTCTTCAATAAAGTCAATGAAGTCAACATATACATCAGTTGAAGTGTAGATAAAGTATCGATTTAGATAGGAGTAGATTCTCTAGCCATAAAACCTATTTCTGTAGAGCATTGCAATAGCAGCAATGGCAAGCCAAATAGTTTAGATAGTCTTAGTTACTAGATAGTTCTGAGTTATAATTTCTGGTTCTTCTTTGTAAGAAGTTTCTTTCTCTCTCTTTCACCTAGAGTGTTCTCTGGATCTTTTGAAAAGAGTCGAGTTGTAATCTATAGTCATGTCTTGGACCTGCTGTGTTTCTGTTGTACCAACTTTAAGGAATGTAATACTAGTGAATGGTGTTTCATTGGTGTTATGTCAATGACTATAGTGTACTACAACATGAAGTGATATGATGGGTCTCCGCAAGCTTTGACCCGTCAAAGTGCATCCTCCAATAATTTGGGTCTGGCAAAGGTGGTTCGTATTGCATCTCGGCCCAATCCACAAATAAATCTGCCACATCCTGTGATTTGATCGCGTCTCTTCTATCAAAATGTGGTGCATATGGGGCTAGCTCAATTTCCCACTTTGCTATTCGGCCGCTAGCATCTTTGTTGCTCATAATATCTGATATGGGTGCCTCACATATCACTTTGATGGGGTGTTCCTCAAAGTAGTGTTTGAGTTTCTTGGCTGCCATATACACTCCATATGCCATCTTTTGGTAATGTGGGTAATTATGCTTTGAGGTTGAAAATACCTCGCTTAGGTAATACACTCGTCTTTGGACTGATTTTCCTTCCTCGTCGCGTTCCACCATTACCACTGCACTTACAACCCGGTTGGTTGTGGCTACGTAGAGCAGCATTGGCTCTTTAGGTAGTGGGTCAGCTAGTATTGGTGCAGAGGACAACATCTTTTTTAACTCTCGAAATGTGCTATCCACTTGTGATGTCCATGTAAATTTGTCTGCCTTTTTCATTAACTGGTAGAGGGGTAATGCCTTCTCTCCCCGCCGACTCACAAACCGGCTTCACGATGCCAGGCAACCAGTGAACTTCTGCACATCGTTAAGGGACTTTGGCAGTTCCATTCTCTCTATAGCCCGGATTTTCGTCGGGTTAGCTTCGATACCTTGGCTTGATACGAGGAAACCAAGTAATTTCCTAGTAGGTACGCCAAAGGTACATTTTTCTAGGTTAAGCTTCATCCGGAACCGTCTGAGATTTGCGAATGTTTGCCGGATGTCATCAAGGAGCGTATTGCTTTCCTTAGTCTTTATCACAACATCATCCACGTAAAATTGGACGTTCTGACCTATTTGGTCATGTAAACATTTTTGCATACATCGCTGATACGTTGCTCCAGCATTACGTAATCCGAACGGCATAGTGCGATAGCAATAAGCCCCGTACGGGGTGATAAACATAGTCTTTATTTGATCTTCCAGATTCAACGGTATCTGGTGGAAACCAGAATACGCGTCAATGAATGACAACAGTTCAAATCCGGCAATTGAGTCTATGACTTGGTCTATCCTAGGTAGTGGGAATGGATCTTTTGGACACACCTTATGTAGGTTCGTGTAAATAATGCACATACGCCACACCACGGCCATGTTTAGGTCATCCTTTTTCTTTTCCATGAGCACCGGATTAGAGAGCCAATCTGGGTAAAGTATTTCCATGATAAATCCGGCTGCAAGGAGCCTAGCTATCTCATCTCCAATGACTTCTCTCCTGTCCTCGGCGAAGCGGCAGAGAGGTTGCTTTACCGGCTTAGCCCCGGGTCTCACGTTCAAAGAGCGCTCGGCCAACTCCCTTGGCCACCTTGTAGATCCTGTGTGGACCAAGCAAAGATATCCCGATTCTCACAAAGGAAGTTGACGAGCTCGCTTTCCTATTTGTCGCCTAACCTGCTACCAATGGTTACGGTGCGCTCTGGGAACTGATCATCGATTGGCACTTTCTTAGTGTCCTTCGTCTCTTGGAACGACACGCTTCCATGCGGGTTGGTCAGGGCCGGCATATGTTGCTGCGCGGATTGAGCCAATGCGGCCACCTCTTGAATTCTCCTCTTCTCATGTGCTATCACGAGTGACTCAGCCAAGTTTGACCCGACAGAAGCGCACTCGATTGAACGCCTAAAGTCCCTTGATACTGTAATCACCCCTCTTGGTCTGGGCAGTTTCATCTTCAGGTAACTCATGTGAGTACTAGCCATGAACTTGTTCAAAGCAGGCCTGCTGAGTAATGCGTGATAGGTGCTCTCCAAGTTCACCACTTCAAACTCTAGGTTCTCAGTTCGGTAGTTATCCCTTGTACCGAATAGCACATCAACCCAGACCTTACCAATGGGCTCATAGGAGATACCTGGCACAATGCCATGGAAAGTGGTCCTTGTAGCTTGGAGCATGTTTTCCGAGATCCCTAACTTGTGCATTGTATCTTTGTACATGATGTTAATGCTACTGCCGTTGTCTATTAGTACCTTTGAGAACAGTACATTGAGATTCGGCCCAATGAACGTCGGATCCAGGACTAGAGCATAGGTCCCTGGACTTGGCATAATTTTCGAGTGATCCTTGATACTCCAAGTAATCTCCTGATCCGACCAAGGCATATACCTCACCATAGCTGGCATTACTGCATTCACCTCCATATGCTGGCGCTGCAAGCTCTTCCAGTCAGTCTCTTACTTTGTAAACACACAGTAGCTTTGGTGACGCTCCATGTACTCATTTCGTCCCTCATTAACGTGGTAACCTTGATCTTGTTGCTGGTTGTTATTCACCTGATGCACCGCATCCCTTCTTTCCTGATTTGCATACCTCTGTGGAGGTGGAGGCAACATTAGTTGCTGTCCATTCCCCCTATGAGTAATGGCTACCGAGGTGCTTCATTCCGAGGTGTCTGAGCATTCCCCGAGCTATCCTTCTCTAGCTTCCTCATCCATTCACATTGCCGGGTTGTATGGTTCGCCGGGCTAATCAGACTTGGCGTATGAAATTTGCAAGGTTGGCCCAACATAGACTCGAATGTATACCTCGGACGATCCTTTCGTTCCTGCCATTACTTTTTCTGCTCCGGGGTTTAGGGCTTCTTTCCTTTGCCCTTCTGCTACCAGTGTTGTCCTCCATTTTCCTGGCGCTGGATGGCGCCAACATTGGGCTGATCTCAGTCTACTACTGCCACCTACTGCGAGTTATACCTGTAATCTGGGCGATCATCCCTTCTCTTACCCCGGAAATCATTTCTCCTCGATGACCCGGAACCATCTCGATTGTAATACTCCTCATTCGGCTTGCTTGACATTAGCCGAGGTTGAGTCGGGTCTCCCAAAGAATACGAATCTACGATCCGGATCATCTCAGCCAAAGTGGTTGGCATATCTGATTGTAATCTTTGCCACAACATACTTCCGTATCTATAGCCTTCGGCGAACCATGCAATTGCTTGTGATTCAATTACCCCCTCACATGAGTTGCGCATGTTGCACCACTCAGTTAGAAAATCTTTGTCAGGCTCATTCGGTCTCTGCCGGAATAACGCCAAAGTTTGTGGCCTATTGGGCCTCTTGTAGGTGCTTGAGAAGTTGCTAACAAATAACTTCTCAAAATCCATCCAATAGTTGATACTCCCTGGTGGCAAGTTGTTCAGCCAAACTCTCGCAGGTCCTTCCAACATTTGAGGCACATACCTTACTGCCCATCTCAAGTTTCCTATTGTGATCTTAACCGCTGTCGCATATTCAATGAGCCAATCCTCTGGCTTGGTGCTACCATCATAGGTCTTTGTTCCTCTGGCCAGCTGAAAGTTCGGTACTGGCGGTTCCCTCATGATCCGAGGTCCAAAGCACGCCAGACCCGGAGGACCTTGTACCTCAATCATCTCCGACCTATAAATCCGGTCCAGCTTCAGCCTCGCATCATCTGGCTGCAAGTTTCTGTACCCCAGCCCTGATCCGATCACATGGTGCTCCGATCTAGGGAATCCATCATTGACCATTGCCGAGTAACCATCATTATACCTGTCTTGATCTAGACGAGCATACTGCTGCTGCATTGTCGGGCCAGCACTTCTCTCCTGCCGAGGTGCGTATTGCTGCTGTTGCTACTGAGGTGCATTTTGCCCTGCTCTCACCGGATCACGTTGTCCGGCATTTCCGTTGGTAGTGTTCCTTTGACCGGCATTCCCTTGGTCGCGGTTACCTCGGTCAGCTTCACCTCGGCAGGTACTGTGGCGATCTTCATCAACTTGCACGACCTTTCCTTTTCCGGCTTTCACCGGGTCATAGGGGACCATCCGTTTGTCTTTTCTACCCGAGTTTACCACTTCTTCTCTTCTTGGGTCATGACCCGGGGAAGATGCAGCTCTAGTAGATTTTGCTGGGTTATTCCTAGCCGAATGAACCACGTTTGACGCTCCGGGTGGCGCTGGGTTTGCCTAGTCCATTTCCTCATTTTGCTGGCAAGCCACCCTTAACAAGTGGTTCACCCTCTCCTGTTGCCTTTCTCGGGCCTCTCTGGTTAGGCCCTCTAACTCACACGCAGCTGCATTTGCAGCCCTGAGGTTCTTCGCCGGGGTACTATACCTCTCCAGCCCTCCTGTTACTATTGTGGCTGTCTGACCCAGCCTAGGTTCACATTCATTGTTGATCTCCGTAATCAGGTTTCTACCTCAGATTTTCACCCCATCTATGTGGTTTGCCTTTTCATATTACCTCAAAGTGATGTTCAAAAACTGTTGTAGCTCCACTACTTTATTTGCGCCAACTAGCATTTTCTACCTAGTTTCCTCTAACTCGGCTTGCGCCTGAGCTGGATCTACTACGGGAGCTATTGGCGTAGCTAGGCTATCTATTGCTTGCTGGAGTACATGCCCTGGCCTCTCTAGTGGGGGAAACCTAGACCTTGCCTGTTTCGGTGTGACTTCCAGATCTGGCACCGGGTCCTTGCTTGCTCCTGCGTCTAGTGCGGCCATCATGACCTCAACGCTGCTAGCAGGGCGAGTGATACGCACACCACGAGATGCGCTGAGAGGCGGTTCGCCTCCCTCGACGACGTGCCGCAGATGAACGTAGGACTCGTCCACATCGACGTAGATCTTGTGCGTGCCAAGCTTGATGAAGAGGCCGTTGCACGGAGGAGGACGCCTGCCGAAGCTCCCAACGTTGTCGCTGACGTAGCCAGCGCTCCGAAGCGCTGAACCAGACCGGAGACGATGTGCTTGCCGGTATCGGAGAGGTTTCCCGTCCGGATTTTCACCCCTGCTAGCGCTGCTAGCCCCACGGTGGGCGCCAACTGTCGTGGTAGTGGCACGACAGATGCCATGGATAGGCTAATGATGGGGCCAAAGTACGCTAGGGGAATCTAGGGAGGGATAGTGTGGTGATTCCTCACACAAGTGTTCGTATATTTGCTCTATCATTGGTGGATTACAAGTGCTCCTCGAGCTGTTCGTGAGAAGGAGACTAGGTCTCTTACCCCCCCCCCCCACAACTATGCTCTAGAGTTCTACATTAGATAGAGAAAATGATCGATCCCCCTCTATGGAGGCCCTGGTGCTCCTCATATAGGCGATCCCAGGGTACAAAGTTTAGGGCTTACGTGGAGGCATATTCCCCGAATATGCCTCTTGGATAAAGCTAGATGCTTCTTTATTTGCTTTAAACGGCTTGTCCGGGCTTTGGACGTAACCCTCTGCGTGCCCCTTGTCTTTTGGCGTCACCAGACACGGTTTACGTCAGCCAGCTTTGCCTGCGTCACCTTTGTTGGCCACGCTCCGCTGGTCCTCTCCTCTGCTCGCCTCGCTCACGCTATAGTGGGCAAAGACCACCTTTTGACCAACATGAGATTCCTTCCTTCTCTTGGAAGGCAAGCGGTAGCCCGGCTAGCGCCTGGCTAACTCGGCTAGGAGGGTACCTGCACACATGGTAGATTAAGCATAGCCGACATATATTTTATGCCGGCCGGGTAAGTGTTAGGTGAATGCTCTCTGGGCCGGGTTACTCCGTAAGTCGGCCTGCCTTGAGGAGACCCGGCCATCACTTGCTTTGACCATGCCGTACCTCGGCTAACTCGGCCTCTACACCCCAGCGTAACCCTACCCGGGGGTATCCCCCAACACATAGCACTCTCAAACTTAGCTGTAACAACAAAGTGGGATCATGTTGGCCAAGTGTTGAGTTATACAACCACAAGTTGATGATGGTGTTTCCAGCCAACCAAGATAGGTATATAGCCCGTGCAATGGCATGGGCCCACATTTTCCACAAAGTGTATCATCATCCCTTTGCATAGCAGTGTTATACTTAGATATATTAACTAGGTAGGATTATGTTGTCAAGTGATGACTCATACAAGCACAAGTTGACGAAGGTGTTTCCAGACAGCTAAGATACTAGATCCCATGCAATGTTGGCATGGGCCCACGTTTCCAAGGTGTGTCTCATCATGGCTTTACATAGTACTCCCAAACTTAGATACAGCAACTAGGTGGGATCACGTTTTGCCAAGTGTTGACTCGCACAACCACTAAGTTGATGATGGTGTTTCTAGCCAACCAAGAGAGGTCTATATCCCGATCAATGTTGGCATGGGCCCACATTTTCCACAAAGTGTATCATCATGTCTTTTCATAGCAGTGTTATACTTAGATCTATTAACTAGGTGGGATTATGTTGTCCAAGTGATGACTCATACAACCACAAGTTGATGAAGGTGTTTATACACAGCTAAGATATGTCTAGATCCCATGAAATGTTGGCATGGGCCCACATCTGCCACAGGTGTGTGTCATTGCTTTACATAGCACTCTCAAACTTAGATGTGGCAACTAGCTAGTTGGGATCATGTTTTGCCAAGTGTTGACTCACAAAACCACTAAGTTGATGATGGTGTTTCTAGCCAACCAAGAGAGTTTTATAGCCCATGCAATGTTGGCATGGGCCCACATTTTCTACAAAGTGTCTCATGATGTCTTTGCATAAAAGTGTTATACTTAGATCTGTCCACTAGGTAGGATTATGTTGTCCAAGTGATGACTCATACAAACACAAGTTGATGAAGGTATTTATAGACAGCTAAGATAGGTCTAGATCCCATGAAATGTTGGCATGGGCCCACATCTGCCACACGTGTTTGTCATGGCTTTGCATAGCACTCTCAAACATAGATGTAACAACTAGCTAGTTCAGATCATGTTTTGCCAAGTGTTGACTCACATCACACAACCACTAAGTTGATGATGGTGTTTCTAGCCAACCAAGAGAGGTCTAGATCCCATGAAAGGTTGGCATGGGCCCACATCTGCCACATGTGTTTGTCATGGCTTTGCATAGCACTATCAAGCTTAGATGTAGCAACTAGGTGGGATCATGTTTTGCCAAGTGTTGACTCACAAAACCACTAAGTTGATGAAGGTGTTTCTAGATAGCTAAGGTAGGTCTAGATGCCATGAAATGTTGGCATGAGCCCACATTTTCCACAAAGTGTCTCATCATGTCTTGGCATAGCACTCTCAAACTTAGATGTAGCAACTAGGTGGGATCATGTTTATCAAAGTGTTGACTCACAAAACCACTAAGTTGATGATGGTGTTTCTAGCCAACCAAGAGAAGTTTATAGCCCTTGCAATGTTGGCATGGGCCCACATTTTCCACAAAGTGCTCGTGATGTCTTTGCATAGCAGTGTTATACTTAGATCTACCAACTAGGTAGGATTATGTTTTCCAAGTGATGACTCATACAACCACAAGTTGATGAAGGTGTTTCTAGATAGCTAAGATAAGTATAGATCCCATGAAATGTTGGCATGGGCCCATATCTGCCACAAGTGTGCATCATGGATTTGCATAGCACTCTGATACTTAGATGTATCAACTTGGTGGGATCTTGTTGGCCAAGTGGTATAGTAACAACATTGTGAAGTAGATGGTGTTATTTGGCCACTCTTGTGAATGTGATATGCAAGTTTGAACCACATTATTTCCATGTCAAATTTAGGTCAAACTGGTCAAATTTTATAAAAATTGAGCTACAACTACTTGATTGTCACCTCATTTATGTTTTCAAAATTCATACTAAGGTGCACAAGATGACGTTTCATCATGGATGTAGTACTGGATCAGCATGATTCATCCATATTCGATGATTGCACCCTCGCGGTTTTTACCTAACTTTGAAAGGGGCACTAGAAATTCGAAAAAAATAAAAAAAAATAGTGAAACCTTCACCATGTGTCTTAGGTTGCGGATGTTAGCATGTGTAAACAAATTATATTATTTCATGAAGGTCGGAAAAATCACATTATTAGGAAAAGTGGCTTAGGTTAGACTAAACACTCCGTTTCTAAGTTTGCTATTTTTTCGACCATCACCAAATTAATCCAAACTTTTTCAACATGCTATCAGAAAGGTATGCATGCAGAATATGTAATTTGTTTCAAAAAAACTGAAGTTCATTTTTTTTGGCAAATATTAGTTATTTTTGAATTAAATAGAAAGGAAATACATCATCTGTCCGCTAAGACCGCAAATGGACCGGCCTGTGCTACACTAGACCATGGTATGTCTTCTACGAAGAAATAGTTCGTCAGGAGGAGTGCTAATCGCACGGGCCGGCCGAAGTTCGGCCTGTAACACGCCACGTTTCTATCAGCCATTGCCGGTGGAAGTTTTAGTCCGACCTTGCTAGTCCAAGGGGATTCATACCAGCTTATATAAGCTACTCGATCAGTTCTTCGAGCTCCTATCTCCCTGTTGACCTTCCTGACTGAAAGGATCGCTTACATGGCTTCTTTTTGTTTTAAATTGGTATACGTTTCTTCTATTTCTTTTTTATAAACATTAAACATTTTAGGTGACCTATGTACTAGTACATCTAGATGGATGGGTTTTGCCTAGGCAGGCATAGAAGATCCAACCCCCTAGGGAGACATAGAAGACATCGATAGATTCTCCAAGTCAAATTTTGGTTAAACTGGCCAAATTTTAGGAAATTTGAACTACATCTATATGATTGGAACCTCATTTATTTTTCAAAATAAACACTAAGGTGCACAAGATGATGTTTCATCATGGATGTAGTGCTAGGTCAGCATGATTCATCGATATTTGGTTATTGTACCCATCACGGTTTTGACCTTACTTTGAAAGGGCGCCATAAATTAAAAAAAATCAAAAAATAAAGAAACCTTCACCATTTGTCTTAGGTTATGCCATAGTTCACACACAAAATATGAAACCAGCAGTATGTTGCATAATTCAGAAGATTCTTCATACAGACTTGGTTTCAAGTGTGAGGTCTAGGGCTTACTACCCAAATCAGCTAGGCAGTGGCCATGTCCATGGCAAACTTTGTCTGATTGATCTCAAATTTGGCTGGGATGTGTGTCTTGGCATGGCACACATATTTTCTTTTGTAGGTTCTCACCAGTTATGAAAAAAAATACCATTATTCATTTTAAGATGGCAAATTAAGCTAGTTTTTGTGAAGGAAGCATAAAATATGCAATACAAAAGTGTCTAGTAACAACATGGTGAAGTAGATGTTGTTGTTTGGTGCAATAATGACCAATGTTGTCAATGTGATATGCAAGTTTGAACCACATTTTCCCTAGGTCAATTTTTGGTCAAACTAGTCAAATTTTAGAAAATTTAAGCTATATCTACATGATTGGCACCTCATTTATTTAAAAAAAAATTCATACTAAGGTGCACAAGGTGATGTTTCATAATGGTTGTGGTGCTAGGTCAACATGATTCATCCATATTTAGTGATTGTACCCATCACGGTTTTGACCTAACTTTGAAAGGGGCACCATAAATTCAAAAAAAAGAAATAGTGAAACCTTCACCATGTTGGCCAAGTGCCGAGGCACATAACCACAAGTTGATGAGAGAGTTTCTAGCCACCCCAGATAGGTCTATAGCCCATGCAATGTTGGCATTGGCCCACATTTGCCACAAACTGTCTCATCATGTCTTTGCATAGAGTGTTATATTTAGATCTATCAACTAGGTAGGATTATGTTATCCAAGTGATGACTCATATAACCACAAGTTGATGAAGGTGGTTCTAGACAGCCCAGAGAGGTTTGTAGCCCATGCAATGTTGGCATGGGCCCACATCTGCCACATGTGTATGTCATGGCTTTGCATAGCACTCTCATATTTAGATATAGCAACTAGGTGGGATCATGTTGGCCAAGTGTTGAGCCAGAGAACCACAAGTTTAGGATGCAATGTTGGCATCGGCCCACATTTGCCACAAAGTGTCTCATCATGTCTTTTGCATGGCAATTGTATACTTAGATCTATCAACTAGGTAGGATCATGTTGTCCAAGTGATGACTCATAAAACCACAAGTCGATGAAGGTGTGTCTAAACAGATAATATAGTTCTACATCCCATGCAATGTTGGCATGGGCCCGCATCTGCCACAAGTTTGTGTCATGGCTTGGCATAGCACTCTTATACTTAGATGTATCAACTCGGTGGGATCATGTTGGCCAAGTGTTGAGTCAAACTACCACAAGTTTAGGATGGTTTTTCTAGCCAACCAAGAGAGGTCCATAGCCCATCCAATGTTGGCATCACTACAAAAATCTTGACGATTCATGAAGTTTTTTTATGACGTGACCTAAAAACGTCGCAGATCCCTGACGTTCTAGACTGGTTTGTCACAATGAGCTCCAAGTCCCTCCAGCCTGGTTATCCATGACGTTCCTTGGTTTCGTTGTGGCAAATTTGTCGCATATTTCATCCTATGCCCTGAAGCCCAGTTTGTCATTTCGTTTGGTGCTAAATTCATCGTGGATTTTGTCACGGCACATGTTCGACACTTTTTCCGCATCGACCATCTCCTCCGTGATTCAACCCCACCTGTCAGTGCAATATGCACGGTAGCACTTCATGGAATCTAGGGGTGATTTTTTAGCCGGTCCCACATGTCAGTATGTTTGATCAAAACTTGCATGCAGTGCATGGCTAGTTCAAGTGCTAGTTCCAAAAAAAATCCCCCTGATCCAAACTTGAAGTGGAGGTTCCGCTTCTTCTCCCTCGTCTCCTCGTCTCCTCGTAGTGGCAGTTCTGCTTCTTCTCCCTCGTCTCCTCGTCTCCTCGCTGTGGCAGTTCCACTTCGTCTCCCTCGTCTCTTCTCCTTGTCTCTCCCTGTTCTTCTTTCTTCCTCGATCAAAACATACCCACACGTAAGCCATGGCCAGTAGCCGGATGAAGAGGAACTGGTCCGATCTCCTGGCCGACCCACTTCGCAAGATCGCCGACTACTTGCTGGAGAAAGAGGAGTACGTCGACACCTATGCTGCTTGTCGGGAAGTCTGCACCGATTAGCGCCGCACTTTAAAAGTGCCTGAATTCCATCTTAACAACTGGATCATGATAGATCACACACTTCCAGATGTCGGCGACTTCACCTTCCTCAACCTCGCCACTGGTCGCTGCTTCACGATGAATCTAATGGACGTCCATCGCAGGTTCACATTCACATCCGATATATATCTAACATTCATTTATTTCTATTTTCCATTGTAAACATCTTAGTGCTAACTGTCCTCTTCTTCTAAAGATTCTACTTCGCCAGTGTTTCTCGTGGCGTCATTGTGCTTGCTCAGAGGGTGGAGCCAAACAAGATTCGGTTTCTGAACCCAATTTACTCATAAGTCCAACACATAGTTTCAAGCACAAATACCATCTCAAATGCTGCTATATATCATCGTGACGAAGTCCCCAACGATGGTGTTCGTTTGCACAAATAGTCCACAGATTGTTGCATGGGCTGATGAGAGCACCCCAATGGGGCAATTCAATGAATCATTTGGAGAAGGAATGTATTCGCCACCACCCAATGTGCTTATGTTCTACATGATGCCATTCCGAGGGGAAGTATATGCATTACTTGAGAATGGAGACATCATGTCGACCAACATCCAGGTAGAGCAGCACGCGAGCACTGTCACGATGGCTAAAATAATTTCAGCCCTAGTCTTTGAATAGATACGCGGGATCTACAAATTTTACCTAGTGGAGTCAGATGGTGATCTGCTTATTATGTTGAACGGGGATTTTGCCAAAGTTCAACGGGTGTTGTACCGGGTGGACACGGAGAACCGCTCTCTCGAGGCCGTCGGTGACATTGGAAGACGTGCCCTCTTCATTGATTTCCGTCAGTCTATCTCTATCGACACTAGGTTGCACCCCACAGTAAAACCTGTTTGCATATACTACACAAAGTATCTCAGACTGTACAATCATGATGATCAAGCCTAGGAAGAGGAACCAACAATAGTTTTTCATGGCTTAGGTCATCATCAGCTGGAACATACGCCGATGCCTTACCCTCTGGACGAGATACTCGCAGAGGGAGAGAGTTCAATGAATATGTGATGCAGCACTCGGGAGCCGGCGACGACGAAATATATAGGGCAGAATGAATCCTATATTCATCCTAGGTTATTTTCTAGCATATTCAGGTCTATTCGAAGTAGAAATTTGTATTGGTTTTATATTATTTCGATCATCGGTATTCGTATTACCTTTCAAATAAAATTGTAATGTATTTAATTTTAGTACTTTCAGAATTCAAAGTATTTATTTTTAGTAGCTTCTTTTAGAATTTTCTGTGTTAGCTTTCATAATTATATTCAAGTACTATCTTTCAACTTTTACAATCATAGTACTCAAGTTGTAATTACTGATTCAAAAAATCTAACGGAGATCAGAGTCTCATGGAAATCTCTTGAACTCGCGACGAGGGACCCTCTTGCGAGCAGCCCAAACGACTAGAATGCATGTGGACAGGAAATTTTTCAGAATTCTTTTGTACTAGTAGCTTCCATATAATTCTTTGTAGTAGCTTCCAGTTCACACAATCATAACCATACCCGGCCAAATCTTCCAAAAGTAGACTAAATAGGCAAATATATTACTTATATACACTAGGTTTCGAACGACTAATTAACTGTTGCAGACTACGTCATACTCTCTCCGTTTCAAAATATAAGATGTTTTAGCTTTGTGAAAGGAGTGTATCTAGACCCCTTTTAGTGTGTAGGTTCACTCCAAACCTACATGAACCTACACACTAAATATAGTCTAGATACACTCTATTCACAAAGCTAAAACATCTTATATTTTGAAACGGAGGGAGTACTAGTTAAATATAACAGTTCCCAACCACAACTACACTCTAGATGGCCTCGAACACAAACTTCACGTCCAAAATCTCTTGTGTTCTTCCCGCCAGTGATTAGCACGGCTTGTCCAACCTTTAGATCATCTTCACTCTGGTGGAATTTCTTCCACCCCTGATTCCTGAAGACGGCATGACCATCCGGGTTAGTCTTGTATGCAATTGGGGTGATGTCAAAATCTCCTAGCTGTACTCCAGCCAATCCATCATCAGGGATGCCCATGGAGGAAACCACTTTCGTAGGTAATCTCTATGATGTCGCGTCGTGGATTAAAAAGAAGAAGTAATCATGTCAGATGACGACCACCACAAGTTATATATGGAGCCATACAAGGAACAAACAAAAGGTAGTTGCCATACCATCTTATGTTGGACAAGGTTTTTCCTTGTCAAATGGGTCACAAATGGAACCCCGATGAAGGTGTTGATTGGTGGTAGGGTAGCTAGGAGGTGTTCCTTCTCATCATCGGTAAGGTGGCATCTTTGGGTGACAACAATAGATTCATATATGTCTTCCTCGCCACCAAGACCACAAATATAGAGAACAGTTATCCTTGGCACGGGTCTTGTCAAAGAAAAACATAACATTTCTTCCCCGATAAGATCGTTCTGTGTAATGAATTGCTTCCATCCTTCACCTCCCATGATAGTCATGTTCTTTATTTTCTCGAGGTCAATCTTGTAGGTGCGCCCAAGCACCTTGAAGGGCACACTCTCACATTTAGCTGTGGCTAGATTGAACATGAATCTTGAATTGCATGGCACAGTCTGTGCACCAAAAACAAAAGAATCAGACATTAAACAAACGGTTACAGACTTACAGTGTAGTTTGAAAGAAAATTGATTGTTAGCACTTACCACTAAGTTCTGGAACCCCTCTGACTTTGACAAGTAGATACAAAAGGACATGCCCGATGACAACCTGGATTCGCAATTGCTCTTGCATACTAGACATGACGCCAGATCCTGTTAGGAAAAAATGATGAATGTCTAAATGATATATGGAACTAAACTCCCAAAAGAAATAGACCATATATATACATTAAACACATTATAATTTAGACACTTGAGTTGGGATCCTAGTTTTCTTAGCTTTGGCGATTCTAACAACCATAGCATCTGGTGCTGTGAACCTCGCTTTCTCTGGTCTCTTGACTAGTTGCTTAACATCGTCATCAGATGCTGTGAACATCGCTTTCTTAGGTCTCTTGACTACAGGTTGCTTCACATCATCATCATCGGATGTGACATCGATTAAGCCAGCGTTGGTTTTAGAAACCTAAATGGACATTGCAGTAATTAGAATTAATGTTTTGTTTTGCTGCTGTATAGTAGGTTTAACTACTATCTTAGAGTCA
This sequence comes from Avena eriantha, assembly GCA_910589775.1. Taxonomy (NCBI): domain Eukaryota; kingdom Viridiplantae; phylum Streptophyta; class Magnoliopsida; order Poales; family Poaceae; genus Avena; species Avena eriantha. The sequence continues at coordinate 450,846,170 of OU342741.1, read as the reverse complement.
GTAGCAACAATTTTAAAACCTGCATTTTGATGCTATGCTGTATAGTAGGCTCCTTCGGCATCAGCCCTTCCATTTTGCAGTATTCACAGTTTCTACAGGCGCCTCTTTCTAATTCTTCCCTTGACAGTGCAGCTATTTGGAGACTTGCTAACTAGAAGAATCAAATAATAATTAGTGAACTACAAAAATCAAATTTAAAAGCATATGGTTTGGTCACAACTACAAGCATCGTCCAATGAGATGAATCTGTATATACCAAGGAGCATGTACCATAGTGGCCATACAAAGACAGTATGTAGATGCCTATCATCCCATCAACAGTCAAAGTGCCACATTTTCATCATTGACTAGTTGTAAACAGTGAAAATCATAAGATTATCCCTTAGCACTAACATAGCTATGAAAAACATCAATTTGGGCCTCATACTAACAAAGCACACATAAATCAATGAGATAATCGAACATATAGCAAGAAGCATACACAACAAATGTGTTTGTACAGAACACGTGCTATATGCACATTATCCCATGGATAGAGATAGTGCCACCCTTTAATCATTGGACAAATGCATGTGAAGAGAATACAATGACCTACATCAATATTTAATGTGGGCTCCATAGTAAGATAGCCCACACAAGTCAATGAGATGAATATGTATCTACCAAGGAGATGTAGAGCCATAGTGGTTGTACAAAGACACTAAGTAGATGGAGATCATCCCATCAACCTACTAAGTGCCACATATTAGTCATTGTCCAGTTGTAAACAGTTAATATCATAAGATTATCCATCAGCACTAACATATAGCTATGAAAAAACATCAATTTGGTGGGCCTCATACTAACAAAGTACACATAAATCAATGAAATAATCAAGCATATAGCAAGAAGCATGCACCACAAATGTGTTTGTACAGAACACGTGCTATATGCACATTATCCCATGGACACAGATAGTGCCACACTTTAATCAATGGCCAAATGCATGTGAAGAGAAGACAATGTCCTACATCAATATATAATGTGGGCTCCATAGTAAGATAGCACACACAAGTCAATGAGATGAATCTGTATCTACCAAGGAGATGTAGAGCCATAGTGGTTGTACAAAGACACTAAGTAGATGGAGATCATCCCATCAACAAGATAAGTGCCACATATTAGTCATTGGCCAGTTGTAAACAGTTAATATCCTAATATTATCCATCAACACTAACATATAGCTATGAAAAACAACAATTTGGGGCATTAATTTGGTGACTACTTCAAGATCATCTAGTGACATAGACAGCAACGTCGCCGCTCTGCCTTAGAACGAGGCGGTGACACTGAGGCCAAGATCCATCGCCGGTGACCTAGATGGAGCACTGACACGGTGAACCTAGAACGAGGAGGTGATGCAGTGAAGGGAAGTAGGTCGAGGATCACTTATGTTGCAGTCATCGTCGCCGGGGAGAGGAGGGTTGTTGGTCATTGCCGAGAAGGGGAGGGGAGGTGATTTGGCCGTCGCAGGGGAGGGGAGGGGATTTGGTCATCGCCGGGGAGGGTACGAGAGGGAAAGGGATTTGTCTGTCGTTGAGGAGGGGAGGGGAGGGGATTTGTCCGTCACCGGGGAGGGTCGAGGAGGGGATTCAGCTGTCGTCGGAGAGGGATTTCCTAGCGCTGGGAGGTGGGAGGATTTGGACAAGTGTGGAAGGGACCCGTAATACCCAACGACAGGTGGGGCCCACGCTAGAGCTGACGAGTGGCCCCATAACGAGCCGTTTCCCTGACCGCACCACACCAGACCGCACCGCACCGCATCGCGCCATCTATTGAGACATGTTAGATTGTTTTCATCTAATGTCCCTGGTATGTGTGCTACGCTGATTATTACACTTTTCACACAATGTAACTTTTCAGGGATGTCTGATCGAACCTTGTTGTACGTACAAACCATGTATTTGTGCATATGATTTGGTTCGTGCACGCCATCCCTGAAGGTGACATGCAATTGCCAAGTGTTGAATCACCTCACACATCCACTAAGTTGATGATGGTGTTTCTAGCCAACCAAGAGAGGTTTATAGCCCATGCAATGTTGGCATGGGCCCACATTTTCCACAAAGTGACCCATGGTGTATTTGCATAACAGTGTTATACTTAGATCTATCAACTAGGTAGGATTATGTTGTCCAAGTGATGAATCATACAACCACAAGTTGATGAAGATGTTTCTAGACAACTAAGATAGGTCTAGATCCCATAAAATGTTGGCATGGACCCACATGTACCACAAATTGTCTCATCATGTCTTGGCATAGCACTTTCAAACTTACATGTAGCAACTAGGTGGGATCATGTTTTGCCAAGTGTTGACGCACAAAACTACTAAGTTGATGATGGAGTTTCTAGCCAACCAAGAGAGGTTTATAGCACATGCAATGTTGGCATGGGCCCACATTTTCCACAAAGTGTCTCATGATGTCTTTTCATAGCAGTGTTATACTTAGATCTATCAACTAGGTAGGATTATGTTGTCCAAGTGATGACTAATACAACCACAAGTTGATGAAGGTGTTTCTAGACAGCTAAGATAGGTCTAGATCCCATGAAATCTTGGCATGGGCCCACATTTTCCACAAAGTGTCTCATCATGCCTTAGCGGAACACTCTCAAACTTAGATGTAGCAACTAGTTAGTTGGGATCGGTCTTAGTGTAACGGGTTTGTCGGGAAATATACGTACCCATATTTTTCCACCACGACGTGCATATCGTGTTATTGCTCTTCGTCCGATCATGTTTTGTCAAGTGTTTGCTCACAAAACCACTAAGTTCATGATGGTGTTTCTAGCCCACCAAGAGAGGTTTATAGCACCATGCAATGTTGGCATGGGCCCACATTTTCCACAAAGTGTCTCATGGTGCCTTTGCACAGCAGTGTTATACTTAGATCTACCAACTAGGTAGGATTATGTTGTCCAAGTGATGACTCATACAACCACAAGTTTATGAAGGTGTTTCTAGACAGCTAAGATAGGTCTAGATCCCATGAAATGTTGGCATGGGCCCACATCTCCCACATGTGTCTCTAATGGCTTTGCATAACACTCTCAAACTTAGATGTGTCAACTAGCTAGTTGGGATCATGTTTTTACAAGTGTTGACTCACCTCACACAACCACTAAGTTGATGATGGGGTTTCTAGCCAACCAAGAGAGGTCTATAGCCCATGCAATGTTGGCATGGGCCCACATTTTCCACAAAGTGTCTCATGATGTCTTTGCATAGCAGTGTTATACTTAGATCTACCAACTAGGTAGGATTATGTTGTCCAAGTGATGACTCATACAACCACAAGTTGATGAAGGTGTTTCTAGACAGCTAAGATAGGTCTAGATCCCATGAAATGTTGGCATGGGCTCACATCTGCCAGATGTGTCTCTCATGGCTTTGCATAGCACTCTCAAACTTAGATGTGGCAACTAGCTAGTTGGGATCATGTTTTTCCAAGTGTTGACTCACCTCACACAACCACTAAGTTGATGATGGTGTTTCTAGCCAACCAAGAGGTTTATAGCCCATGCAGTGTTGGCATGGGCCCACATTTTCCACAATGTGTCTCATGATCTCTTTGCATAGCAGTGTTATACTTAGATCTACCAACTAGGTAGGATTATGTTGTCCAAGTGATGACTCATACAACCACAAGTTGATGAAGGTGTTTCTAGACAGCTAAGATAAGTCTAGATCCCATGAAATGTTGGCATGGGCCCATATCTACCAAAAGTGTGTGTCATGGATTTGCATAGCACTCTGATACTTAGATGTCTCAACTTGGTGGGATCATGTTGGCCAAGTGGTCTAGTAACAACATGGTTAAGTAGATGGTGTTATTTGGTGCACATATGACCACTCTTGTGAATGTGATATGCTAGTTTGAACCACATTATTTCCAAGTCAAATTTAGGTCAAACTAGTCAAATTTTTGAAAAATTGAGCTATAGCTACATGATTGGCACCTCATTTATGTTTTCAAAATTCATACTAAGGTGCACAAGATGATGTTTCGTCATGGATGTGGTGCTCAGTCAGCATGATTCATCCATATTCTGTGATTGCACCCTCGTGGTTTTGACCTAACTTTGAAAGGGCACTACAAATTCAAAAACAATAAAAAAGATATTGAAACCTTCACCATGTGTCTTAGGTTGCGGATGTTAGCATGTGTAAAAAAAATCATATTATTTGGTGAAGGTCGGAAAAATCACATTGTTAGGAAAAGTGGCTCAAGTTAGACTAAACGCTCCGTTTCTAAGTTTGCTATTTTTTCGACCATCACAAAATTAATCCAACCTTTTTTAACACCTATCAGAAAGGTACGTATGCAAAATGTGTAATTGGTTTCAAAAAAACTGAAGTTCAAATTTTTGGCAAATATTAGTTTTTTTTGAATTAAATAGAAAGGAAATACAAGTCTGCCATTTCCCTCTACAGACACCCGGTGTACCACGATCGGAGCAAACATATCAAGATGTTGGCATGGGCCCATATCTACCAAAAGTGTGTGTCATGGATTTGCATAGCACTCTGATACTTAGATGTCTCAACTTGGTGGGATCATGTTGGCCAAGTGGTCTAGTAACAATATGGTTAAGTAGATTGTGTTATTTGGTGCACAAATGACCACTCTTGTGAATGTGATATGCAAGTTTGAACCTCATTATTTCCAACTCAAAATTAGGGCAACCTGGTCAAATTTTTGAAAAATTGAGCTACAGCTTCATGATTGGCACCTCATTTATGTTTTCAAAATTCATACTAAGGTGCACAAGATGACATTTCGTCATGGATGTGGTACTAGGTCAGCATGATTCATCCATATTCGGTGATTGCACCCTCGCGGTTTTGACCTAACTTTGAAAGGGGCACTAGAAATTAAAATAAAAAAAGATAGTGAAACCTTCACCATGTGTTTTAGGTTGCGGATGTTAGCATGTCTAAAAATTCATATTATTTTGTGAAGGTTAGAAAAATCACATTGTTAGGAAAAGTGGCTGAGGTTAGACTAAATGCTCTGTTTTGAAGTTTGCTATTTTTTCGACCATCACCAAATTAATCCAAACTTTTTCAACATGCTATCAGAAAGGTATGTATGCAGAATGTGTAATTGGTTTCAAAAACTGAAGTTCATATTTTTGGCAAATATTAGTTATTTTTGAATTAAATAGAAAGGAAATACAAGTCTGCCATTTCCCTCTGCAAAAACCCGGTGTACCACGATCGAAGCAAACATGTCGAGGTGCGCTACCACTATATGATCAGGCAGTGCATCGACGAGCCGAAGATCTGTCACCGTCGCTTCACCGGGACTGTCGAGCAACTTGACTGCTGTCAGGTTTCAGTTTAGGTGTTATTTCTGTTATTTTTATCAGAGTAGCACTTAGTCGTTGCTTAGGTGTTTCAAAATCTCAAAAGTGTCTCTTTGTCATACTATAATATATTGGTATATGCCTATTTGCTCTTTGCACACTCGCTCTTTTCCTTATTTCTTTTCTTCTCTTTTGTATATATGCTCACACATTTGTTTAAGTGTTGTGCAAAGGAGATAGTCATACATTCCATTTCATGTAGGATTTCAAAGTTTAACGATCTCAATTATCAAATTCCAATTGTATATGTAGCATTCTCATGACTTGAAGATTCTACCTCGACTTGTTCTCACTCTATTTTGATAGCACTTTCATTTTCCTTTGTTCAAGGTTTCTTTTTCAACTTAACTGCATAGATAATTTTTCTTTGTAAATCAAACCGTAGACTTACACCATATTGACCAAATTATCTTTATATGTTCCATTAATACCAATGGTGTGGAAGACTCCTATTGCTATCATGAAGTGCAAGTAAAATTATACTCAAGCCATTCATATCTCTAATAAAACAAACACAAACTCAATATTGCTCCATATATAATAATAAACTCGGAATTTCATAGAAGGGATCGACTATTCCTAAAGGAAATTCTAATGATGCAAACTTTATTTCTAGTTTGAACTAATTCAAAAAATAGTAATAAAAACTTATAAGATAGATTATAAGGTCTTAAAGATCTCCCCAGTCTTGGAATCAAGCCAGGTGGGATCAAATAATCCCTTGCAATTATTGATACCGTTATTGTTGTAGATCACTGTGGCGCCATGGCACATGGTATCTACTCTTCACGGGCCAGCCTGAGACGGAGGGATTGCTTGATAGCTTCTAATTCCTTAACACGCAGCTTGTAGAAAATATTTTTCATCTCCAGCACTTTCACTTGTTCTTTAATGAATTCATTGTTTTCTTGAAGTGTTTGTAGCGCCTTAAGACTCATAGAAAAACCTTCTTCGGTTGTTCGCTTGATATATTCATCAAGTTTGTCAAGATAAAGTCACAGCAATCGAAGGTGTTCGGGTGTCCCTGGCTTCTCCTTGTCCAACTCTTAAATCTTCATCTCTAGGGCCTTCAAATCCCTCTTCCAACACCCATGGTCGGCATCGAGGAACTCTATAGGGATGGTCTTGATCTCCTTGCCTTGCTCGCTATTGCACCCGATCTCCATAGGAGCCTTTCTTCTTCGCTTCTATCCCTTGATTGAGAGTCCTCACATGTGAATAAGAGGTAGATTGGTTTCTGGAAATAATTACTAGAGAGAGAGACAATGGCAGTATATAAGGGGGGTCAGAGGTCGGTAAACTCACGAGAAACACCAAATTGTCGCCCAAGAAAAGAATCTTAATGAAACAGGGAAAGAAATCACAGATTTGGAAGTGACCTGCCGCGTAATGACCAACTATATACGGGTGCGACCCGTATAACTCTAGCTGTATAGTTGGTTCCGGGCAGATATTTCCAAATATCTCGAGTCTATGTCGAATAAATTACAACTCGGAACCGACAATAACGTTTTTTCATGAAAACGAAAAGACAAGCGAAAAGTGTCTGAGAGTTTAATGACCAACTATACGGCCGGAATTTTTGCTCTGGTCGTATAGTTACGGCTGTATAGATATAGACAGGTGTGTGTCATTGCAATGCATAGCACTCTCAAACTTATATGTAGCAACTAGCTATTTGAGGTCATGTTTTTCCAAGTGTTGACTCACCTCATACAACCACTAAGTTGATGATGGTGTTTCAAGCCAACCAAGAGAGGTTTATAGCACCATGCAATGTTGGAATGGGCCCACAATTGCCACAAAGTGACTCATCATGTCTTGTCATATAAGTGTTATACTTAGATCTATCAACTAGGTAGGATTATGTTGTCCAAGTGATGAGTCATACAACCACAAGTTGATGAAGGTGTTTCCAGACAGCTACGATAGGTCTAGATCCCATGAAATGTTGGCATAGGCCCACATCTGATAGGTGTGTCTCATGGCTTTGCATAGCACTCTCAAACTTAGATGTGACAACTAGCTAGTTGGGATCATGTTTTGCCAAGTGTTGACTCACCTCACATAACCACTAACCACTAAGTTGATGATGGTGTTTCTAGCCAACCAAGAGAGGTCTATAGCGCATGCAATGTTGGCATGGGACCACATTTTCCACAAAGTGTTTCATCATGTATTTGCATAGCTGTGTTATACTTAGACCTATCAACTATGTAGGATTATGTTGTCCAAGTGATAACTCATACAACCACAAGTTGATGAAGGTGTTTCTAGACAGCTAAGATAGGTCTAGATCCCATGCAATGTTGGCATGGGCCCACATCTGCCACATGTGTGTCTCATGGCTTTGCATAGCACTCTCAAACTTAGATGTAGCAACTAGCTAGTTGGGATCATGTTTTGCCAAGTGTTGACTCACACAACCACTAAGTTGATGATGGTGTTTCTAGCCAACCAAGAGAGGTCTATAAATCATGCAATGTTGGCATGGGCCCACATTTTCCACAAAGTGTCTCATCATGACTTTACATAGCAGTGTTATACTTAGATCTATCAACTAGGTAGGATTATGTTGTCCAAGTGATGACTCATACAACCACAAGTTGATGAAGGTGTTTCTAGACAGCTATGATAGGTCTAGATCGCATGAAATGTTGGCATGGGCCCACATCTGCCACAAAGTGTCTCATCATGTCTTGGCATAGCACTCTCAAACTTAGATGTAGCAACTAGCTAGTTGGGATCATGTTTTGCCATGTGTTGACTCACCTCACACAACCACTAAGTTGATGATGGTGTTTCTAGCCAACCAAGAGAGGTCTATAAATCATGCAATGTTGGCATGGGCCAACATTTTCCACAAAGTGTCTCATCATGTGTTGTCATATCAGTGTTATAGTTAGATCTATCAACTAGGTAGGATTATGTTGTCCAGGTGATGACTCGTTGATGACCCACAAGTATAGGGGGTGTATCGCAGTATTTTCGAGGGAAGTGAAACCCAATTTATTGATTTGACACAAGGGGAGCCAAAGAATACTTATCAGTCTTAACAACTGCGTGGTCAATTCAGCTGCACCTGGAAACAATCTTGCTCACATCAGTTTATCAGTAGCAACAGTTTTGTAGTAGGAATAGTAAAGTAACAGCAGTAGCAAAACAAAGACAGTAGTAACAAAAGTAGTAAACAGTGGGATTTGAGTGCGGTAGGCATAGGGATGGATGGACGGGCGTTCCATGGACAAGACAATTCACATAGCAATCAGAACATAGAGTAATTGCAAATAAATAAGATAAAGTACCCAAGTACTAGACAATCCTAGGCATGTGTTCCATATATAGTCATACGTGCTCGCAATGAGAACTTGCACAACATCTTTTATCCTGCCAACCCGTTTGCAGCGGGGCCTCTAGGGAACTACTGGCAATTAAGGTGCTCCTTTTAATAGAGCACCGGAGCAAAGCATTAACACTCCGTGAAGACATGTGATCCTCACATCAAAGCCTTTCCCTTCCGGCTATCCCGATTTCTGTCACTTCGGGGCCATAGGTTCCGGACAACGACGTGTGCATAAAACTTGTAGATTAGACCAGAAACAATACTATCATAATGAATCAATAATAAGTTCAGATCTGAAATCATGGCACTCAGGCCCTAGTGACAAGCATTAAGCACAACAAAGTTGCAACAAAGTCATAAAGCACTAATAAGAGATACTAGGCACTATGCCCTAACAGTCTGATGCCATTACATGAACGATCTCATCCAATCCCTACCATCCCCATAGCCTACAGCGGGGGATTACTCACTCATAGATGGGGGAAACATGGATGGTCGATGGAGAAGCGATGGTGATGATGATGGCGATGATGTCCTCCAATTCCCTGTCCCGGCATGGTGCCAGAACGGAGTTTCTGGGCTGTTTCGTGGAATCTAGTGGTGGCGGTGGAGCGGAACTTCTTCTGGAAAAACGTCGACCCTCCCCGAAGTTTTTAGGTCAGAAGGCTCCTTATAGGTGAAGAGAGAGGCCGAGGGGGTGCCTGGGGCGCCCACACCACTGCTGACACGGCCTGGCCTGGCCCGCGCCACCAGGTGGTGTGGCCACCCCAGGGCTCTTCTCCGTCTCGTATTCTGGCTCCTGGAGTCTTCGGGTGAAATAGGATTTTTGGCATATTTTCCGGGATTTTTCCAGATAGTTGATTTTCTGCACAATAAGTAGACACCAAGGCAATTCTGCTGATAACAGCGTCAGTCCGCATTAGTTGCATCCAAATCACACAAGTTTAGAGGAGAAACAATAGCAAAAGTGTTCAGGAAAGTAGATACGTTTTGGACGTATCAACTCCCCCAAGCTTAGCTTATTGCTTGTCCTCAAGCAATTCAGTTGAAAACTGAGTGCGATAAAAGAACTTTCACGAACACATTTGCTTCATATGATGTAAATATTCTCATCAATGTGATCAATTACTTGGACAATTCATAATAAAGAGTATGCAACTGAGTCTACTTAATAGTCATTGCAAGCTATGAAGAGATTCCAACTCAAGAATAATAAGTAGCATGAAACATGAACATAAGCAACATTACAATGCTCATAGAAAAGTATGATAGAGTGGTATCTCGCTTGCCTTCGATTATAAATGTCAAGGCACCTCTGAAGTTTAAGTGATGACTAGAAGTAAAGATATCAAGGATACAAGCATCAAAGTCATTATTGCTCTTCACTTGTGTGGCTTGAATAATAATATGAGACCAATAATCCACTGAGAACTGCCGAACCCTGTAGAAAACTCGCAAAAACCAAAGAAGAACGACAAATATTTTTGGTGTTTTCGATTTTTAAACAAGAACCAAAAGAGAAAAACAAGCAAAGCAAAATCTTTTTGGGTTTTTCCAATAGTTCAAACAAAGCAAAAAGGGAAAAGCAAAACAAGGCAAAAATAAGAAGCAAACCAAAGAGAAACAACAAAAATATTTTTGGTCTTTTTGTGTTTTTAGAAAGCAAGCAAAAAAACAAAGAAGAACGAAAACTAGAAAGAGAACGAAAACATGAATATACAAAGAACCGACGCAACATGATATGGAGATGAGTGTGGTGTCGGCGTACCTCCCCCCAAGCTTAGGCTTTTGGCCTAAGTGAGTATCAATCCATGTACGAATAGGGGTTCCAAGCGGGCGGATCTTGGTAAGAATGGTCGTAGCTGGGCCCATGAGAGGAAGAAGAAGCTCCCCAATCATAAGCGGGCTGCTGATATGAAGACTCTCCCTCATTCGAGGGCTGAACCGAATCATCCGTGACCTCCCTTCTAGTGTCCTGCTCCTGTTGGGAGAGCTCTCCCAAGTATGTGTCAAGCTCCTCCTCAGTGATGGACCATCCTTCCCTGTTATCAAGGTTAAACAAAACAGGTGCAAGCAAAAGAACAACACGCTCGGACTTGCTCTTTCTCCAACCAGCTTTGAGAAAGGTTATTTCATAAGACAACTCACTCAAACTGGCCCACGAGGAAATAAATTTATGTTGTATCATGGAATTAAAATCAAGCCTCTCTAAGGGAAACTGTAGGTATAGATGATGAGGCACTAAACCATGCAATGCTAGCAAATGAGAAGCAATGAGGTGTAACTACCTCGGTGAATTACGCTCTTAGTTACATGCCTGGGTGAGCAAAAGTGGTTAAAATAGTATGGTGGGGCCCAGGGCCACTCACGGTAGACCTTTCGGCCGTCCTAACCACTTTCAGAACATCGGGACAAGAACGAGCGGCGTAATCGACAGGCGAAGGGATCAACTACATACACAAGTGAGTATGTATGCAAGCCACATACAACAGTTCTTAGAGCCACTCCATTTAAAAGAAATAGAAATATTGCAACGCCATACGGCAAGATTCAAATATCCTAGATAGAGATAATATTTTAGGATAGCTCCTCATACATCAAACATCAGAGTATCAGGCGGAAGCGAAAAACAAGATCCGAGTACGGATAAGAAGCAAATCGGCATAAGATGCCACATAAATAAACACATCCCGCCCACAGATCTCACGGATCCCCATTCCCGGAATCTCTACACCGAGTGATCGTTGCCAACATCATCCGTCTCTTCCACCCAGTATCCTTCTTGCGGGTACACCTGTTCATCTGAATCAAACAATTTATCGTGTGAGACCCTAGGGGTACTCAGCAAGTCTTTATGCCTCTAAAGGGGACACAACCTGGGATGACGCGATTGCAGGAAAAGATAATAAATAAAAAATCTATAGATACTCGCTAACCATCCGCCTAACCAATGATAGACGGATGTCCGTAAATTAAGAACAACAGTTATAACAGTATAATTAACAGATCCATCCTCCTCCTCGCTTACCAACGACGAAGCGGTCGAACAACCCCCCTCCGTTGGTAGTTTTATTAACCATTCCTTGAGTATTGCACTGCTTACTAGTCAGGTACTTAGTCAATTTAAAAGCGGTACTTTAGTGAGACTTGTCTATGATCGAGAAACTGTGCTCCAAGTCGTCCATAACCGCGGACACGGCTTTCGGAAAGATTTACCCTGCAGGGGTGCACAAATAGCAACACACACTCGATCAACCTCGGAAAAACCAACTCAAAACCCAACGAGGCATTCACGACAAAGCGATCATAGGATTCATAAATATTTCAGGGGGCCACCCCATTAAGCTACCCGCAACGAAGTTGGCCGGCTCCGAGACGGACCCAAGGTCTGTGTCAATGGCTGTAAACGACTGGAAACCCGAAAGTGTGACTGGGCTTGCCGATACCGCGAAAACATTCCACGATCCAAAATAGTATAGGTGCTCCACGCATAATCTTAATAAAGCAGTAACATGGCATAAGTACAGGATAGTAATAAAGCCCCAAACTAATTATGGCCCCAAGAAATAAGAATGAATCAAGCTCTGGCTCAGGGGGGTCCATAAGGCCTCCTGGATGTGGATAGTGAGAATAGTCAAGGAACATGAATCAAGTACTCGGGGTCCTACGGGACACAAGTGAGCATGAAAAACCAAATAGCAGATATTGCTCACCGGTGCCTCTTTGATTAGTTATCCCATTACTACTCAGGTTATGTTGTTTAGGTACCTCGTTATTCATCAGACACTCACATACCCTACACATGCTTTTCTACGACTCGCATGGCTCAAACAACTCCTGTGGTAATGGCTCATGGGATGGAGGAACAAGCTTCGGTGGGGTTTAAAAGTAAAGGCTATGCGGTACTTGGGATTCAATTTAATGCAATCGCGACTCCATGATGCAATAATAAGATAGAGGCAATAGGTACTATATGTATGCAAGCATGTGGTAGTGCTTGCCTGGCAGCTCAGTTGAAGCGAGAGATGGATCTGGGTAGAACTCCTGTGATTCCTGGTAATACTCCTGCTGGGCGTCTATTCGAAGAAGAACCAAACAAACAAGGGCCAACATAAATAAGGTGCACAAGCATATGAATTAAAATGCGACAAGCAAACAAGCATGCTATGATGACTGATGCACAATTTACATGGCTTTAAAGTGGCATGGCATGGTGAGGTGTGGGGTACAAGAATAAAGCATTTTATTATTTGTTTAGTCAAGTTTTATCGCCATAAACAGTTCTGATTTTTAAATATGGCATTATGCATGCTTCAATTCAGAACAAGGAATGCATAGATAGAATGGGCTCGTCGCGCTGATCGATTTAGACATATTATTTGTCAAATTTGGAGTTATGGATTTAAAGTTATTAATTTAATTAGAAAAGGGCATTTTATTGTAATTTTAATCATCTCGAAAATTTAAAGTGTTCAAACATTATTTTGAATAGCATATTTGAATTCCTCACATTTTTCTGATTCAAAAACATATATCATTTATATTATTTGGATTCATAATTTAAAAGTTATTTAAAAACAGAAATTAATCATATATAAATCATTTCTTGAAATTGTTTTATTTGAAACAGAATTCATACAGACTTTTTGTACTCGGAGGAACTTAGCCCTTGTTACTGACGCACGGGTCCAGCGCTGAGTCAGCACCAGGTGGGGCGCAGCGGGTTTGGGGTCAGCTTTTCTCACCCACGGGGAGTATACCCGCAGCGACCGACAGACGGGCCCGGCCAGGTGTGGGGCCACTCGCGCGCGCGGCCAGCCAGGGAGCGACACGTGGGCGAGCCGAGGACGGCGGTAGGGAAAAAGCGGAAGCAGAGGTACCTTTTTGTAAATCAGAAAGAGGGGCTGACAGGTGGGGCTCCCGGGACTGTGGGTTTAGGCGGGAAAAAGGGCAGGGGGCTAAGTGCAAAAGGGCACCGGCTGTGGCTGCTCGCTGACGGAAGGGGCAGTGTCGGCGGCGGATCTGGCCGTCTTTCTTTGACGGTGGCGACGAATCCGCTAGACGAAACGCGTCGACCTAAAAACGAAAAATGTAGATGGGACAACAGGCTACAGATTGCGTGTAGGGAGCGTCTCCGAAGGATGGCTGTGCTGGCCGGGCTTCGATGAGGAACAGAGGGGACAGAGGTGTCTGAGGTTGTTGCTGACAGCCCGCGCCCGGCACGCGGCGGCGCGTAGAGCGCTCGACGGAGTGCGGCGGAGCTACGGCGCAGGAGGAAGAGGGGGCTCACCGCGGTGTCACCGGCGTGGTCGTAACGCGTGGAGGTGGTGGAGATCTGGCGACGGGCTCGTGGACGTTGAGCTCGGGTTGCGGCGGTGCACGGCGGTGCTAGGCTGCTCCGGCGAGGTTCCGGCCTAGGTTCTAGTTCGAGCCGAAGAAGGGGACACAGAGGAACTCGTCGGTGCTCCTGGCGGGCCTCGGAGAGCAACAGGTCGCGCAGATCCAGAACGAGGCCGAAGTAGCTAAGGTTTTGCTAGGTGGTGGCTATGGCCTTCTGGTGGAGGAAGGAGGGAGGAAGGTGGGGTGCCTGGGGCTCCAGGTCTCGACCTGAGATGTACTAGGGAGGTTGGGGTGATAAGGGAGAGAGAGGAGAGGCACATGGGGTGGTGCACTTTTTTGGCTAAGTAGAGGAACGCCTTGATTGATCTTTCTCTTCCCTCTCTCTTCTTGTCTTGCTAAGGGAGGAAGGGAGGGGACCAGGGGAGAGGGCATGCGATGGCTGGTGGAGTACTTGCCAAGAAAAGAAAGGGTATTAGAGAGCCTCAAGTGGTGGTGGCTCGGCCTAGGCTAGAGGGAGAAAAAGGGAGGGGAGAGAGGCTATGGTTTTTACTAGGTGTAGATAGAGAGAGAGACTAAAGATCTAGAAGTAAAGAGAGAGATGAGGTGGTAGATAGGGAGTTTAGCTTGTTAGGCTTGTAAAGGGTTTGCTTAACCAAACCCAAAGAAAACATGGTGGCCACTTTAGAAATTTGGACATATGGGGAAAGAAGCAGGTGGTTATATTGCATGCACATGCAATAATGGGCATCACGAAAATGAAAGGGTGTTTAAAAGGGGTTTTGATGCACAAGGCAAAGAAACTAGGATCCAGATGAGGTAGATGGAGTGAGAAAGAAAGGGAAGCTCACAAAAAAAAGGTTCACTCCAAACCAAAGAAAATCAAAGGAGAAGGATGAGTGCTTTGCATGGCCCGTGCATAATAATTAAATGCCATGTTCTTATGCTTGTGAAAACAATAATAAATAACATGGCATTATTCTTATGCATTCCAAAACATGGATCTAGGTCAAGCCCAAAAGAATAGAATTGGATCCCTCCCAACTCACATGAGCTAGATCAAATGCCAAAAGAAATCAAAAGCTCATCGGTACATAGGATGGTGGAATTATAAGGTGGTGACAAATAAAGGTGGTGAATTGAAATAAAAGATATGCCCCCAACTCAACTTGGGCATCAAGCATTTATCAAGATTCAAATACAATATATCGAGAGCCAAGTACAATTAATAATGCATATGAGAGAAGAACCAAAAGAAAAGGGTTTTATATGATGCTCAAATGCAAGGTGGCATGATGACATGAGCATGATATAATTATGATGCAACCATTATATGTAATAAGTAGCCATTATATTACTAGACCAAGTAGCATTACAATTGTTAGACAATTGGGGTGCTACAACTCTCCCCCACTAAACAGGAATCTCGCCCCGAGATTCTAGGAAGAAGAAGAAGACTCAAAGAGGGTAGGATACTTGGCACGGAGCTCATCTTCACGTTCCCACGTGGCTTCATCAACGGAAAGGTGCGACCACTGCACCTTGCATAACTTGATGGACTTGTTGCGATTCCTTCTTTCTGCGACTTCTAGAATTTTTATGGGGTGTTCTTGATAAGACAGATCTTCTTGGAGATTGATGAGTTCATGGTCCACGGTCCTGTCGGGATCCTTGAAGCACTTCTTGAGTTGAGAGATATGGAAAAAATCATGGACCTTGAGTTTTTCAGGGAGTTCAAGAGCATAAGCAACTTCTCCTCTTCTTCCACGAATTTTGAAAGGACCGATGTATCTAGGAGCCACCTTCCCTTTGATACCAAAGCGGTGTGTGCCTCTCATGGGAGTGACACGAAGGTAAATGAGATCACCAGGAACATACTCCATGTCCGTGTGCTTTCTGTCAAATTACTCTTCTGGCGACTTTGAGCAATCTTTAGGTTTTCAAGAATGATGTGAACTTTCTCCTCCGCTTGAGTTACAATTTCGGGGCCAAACAATATTCTTTCACCTGCGCCCGACCAACCAATCGGAGTTCTGCATTTGCGACCATAGAGAGCCTCAAATGGTGCCATCTTCAGACTTTTCTGGAAGCTGTTGTTGTAAGAGAATTCAGCATAAGAAAGGCATTCTTCCCACTTCATGCCGAAAGAGATAACGCAAGCACGCAGCATATCTTCCAGAATCTGATTGATCCTTTCAACTTGTCCTTGCGACTGAGGGTGGTAAGCTGTGCTGAAGTTCAATTTTGTTCCCAAAGCATTTTGGAAACTTCCCCAGAACTTGGAAGTGAAGATGCTTCCACGGTCTAAACTGATTTCAAGAGGGACCCCATACAAGGAGACAATTCTGTTGATATAGAGCTCAGCCAACTGAATTGCAGAAATTGTTTCCTTGACGGGAAAGAAGTGAGCTACTTTAGACAGCCTGTCGATGACAACAAAGATTGCATTGTTGCCCTTTTGCGACCTTGGAAAACCAGTGATGAAGTCCATCTCTACTTTCTCCCATTTCCATTCCGGAGGCTTCAATGGCTGTAGAAGACCGGAAGGTTTCTGATGGACAGCTTTAACTCTGCGACAGACATCACACTCCGAGACATACTTGGCACAATATTGTTTCAAACCAGGCCACCAATATTGTGTTTTCAAGTCCATGTACATCTTAGTGCTTCCAGGGTGGATAGAAAGAACAGAATCATGCGCCTCCTTGAGAACTTGCTCTCTTAAACCCGGGTAGTTCGGAACAAACATCCGGTGTTCAAAGAAAAGAGTGCCTTGGTCGTCGACGTGGAAAGACTCATACTTTGGAAGATGGATGTTGGAGATGATCTTTTTAGTATAAGGATCACCAAGTTGAATGGAGCAGACCTTTTCTTCCAAGAGAGGTGTTGCTAGAAGGTTCAGAAGATACCCTTGATCCACAATTTCAAGGTTGAGCTTGCGGAATTCCTCACACAAGAGAGGCTGTTGTTCTTCCACCATGAGATTGTTGACATAAGCTTTTCGGCTGAGAGCATCGGCCATGACATTAGCTTTGCCCGGAGTGTAGTTGATGGTCAAATAGAAATCATTGATTGCTTCAATCCACCTCCTCTGACGAAGGTTGAGATCAGGCTGTGTGAAGATATACTTCAGACTCTTGTGATCGGAAAAGATCTCACAACGGTTGCCAAGCAAGTAATGCCTCCATACTTTCAAAGCAAAGACAACTGCTGCGAGTTCGAGGTCATGTGTAGGATAGTTGATATCATGCGTCTTCAACTGCCGAGAGGCATAAGCAACAACTGGTTTTTCTTGCATAAGGACCGCACCCAATCCTTGCAATGAGGCGTCACAGAATATCTGGAAAGGCTTTGATGTATCTGGAGGAACCAAGACTGGTGTGGAAGTGAGATTCTCTTTGAGTGTTTCAAAACTTGCTTGACATGCAGGAGTCCAAATGTATTTCTTGCCTTTCTTGAGGAGATCGGTAAGAGGCTTCGCAATCTTCGAGAAGTTTTGAACGAAGCGACGGCAGTAACTGACCAAACCAAGGAAACTCCGGACTTCTTTGACATTTATGGGTGGAAGCCAGTCCATAATTGTCTTAATAGTTTCTAGGTTGACGGCAATGCCCTTGGCAGAGATGACGTGACCAAGGTAGGTGACTTGAGGCAGCCAGAACTCACACTTGGAGAACTTTGCATATAGGCGGTTCTCACGAAGCTTGTTTAGGACACACAGAAGGTGTTCTTCATGTTCTTCTTTTGACTTAGAATAGACTAGAATGTTATCTAGATAGACCACAACGAACTTATCAAGATACTCCATGAAAACCGAGTTCATAAGCCTCGAGAAGGTGGCAGGTGCATTGGTGAGACCGAAAGACATGACCGTGTACTCATACAGGCCATAGCGGCTGGTGAAAGCTGTTTTAGGAACATCTTCCTTGCGGATCTTGATTTGATGATAACCACTTCTCAAATCAAGCTTAGAGAATACCACAGCTCTAGCTAGCTGATCGAAAAAATCATTAATCCGCGGAAGGGGATATTTAATCTTGATGGTTTTAGCATTGAGTGCCCGATAGTCAACACAAAGTCTATCAGTCTTGTCTCGCTTCTTCACAAAGATGGTTGGGCTACCCCAAGAAGAAGTACTGTGCTGAATGAAACCCAACTTCTCTTGTTCATCCAGCTAGCGTTTGAGTTCAGCCAACTCAGCAGGACCCATTTTATAAGGCCGCTTGGAGATAGGAGCGGTACCAGGTTCAAGTTCAATCACAAACTCGACCTCATGATCCGGACGCATACCTGGCAACTCTTCAGGAAAAACATCTGGGAACTCACAGACTACCGGAACACTCTGAATACCTTCCATAGCATCATCATTCAGAGCCGCCAAAGAGTATAGCTGAATTGCATGAGTCAGACTTGGAGAATAGACTATATGGCCTTCAGGAATTTTCAGAGAAACTGAATGTTCAGCACAATCAATCACAGCTGCATTTGCTGTTAACCAATCCATACCCAAGATAACATCAATGTCAGAATTGCCCAGAATAATTAAGGAAGCCAGAAATGAAGAGCCACCAATCTCAATTTGATTGCCATGGCTGATCTTGGTAGATAGCAATCTTGCCCCGGGAGAAAGAACCATTAACTTTTTATCCAGCTGCTCTATAACAAGCTCATGCTCATTTGCAAATTTGTGAGACACAAAAGAATGCGATGCACCAGAATCAAACAAAACTCGTGCAGGGTCTGAGTTAACAGGAAGCATACCCATGACAACTCTAGGTGCATGCTCAGCTTGAGCGACGTTGACACAGTTGGCACGAGCAACCGTAGACCCAGGCTTGGTGTTGCTGTTGAGAGCCCGAGGTGGAGGTGCACGAACCATAGGAGAACCTGCCGCAGGTCTTGGAGGTGGTGGTGGAAGAGCTTTGTTGTTCATTGGACAATTCCAGTGCTGATGCCCAGTGTTTCCACAAGTGTAACAAGCACCAGGTGGACATGGAGCAACGTAGCCCGGGACTTCGCCAGGCGCTCCAGGGTAGTTGTGGTTGTAGCCCCTGGGAGCCACACTGAAGGAGTTTGGTGGCCTTGCTGTGTAGCTTGACGGTCTTGGTGGAGCCGGGAGCGACGGTGGGGTGTTAGGAACCCAGACACGATGCTTAGAAGGAGCTGTCATAGCTGAAGAGCTTGCTGCATCGCGGCTGTGTTTCTTTGACTCCTCAAACACTTGCCTACTTGCTTCTTCCTGCAGAGCTGTGTGTTGGAGTTCCAGAAAAGACCCCAGCCTTGCATGAGTGATTGCATATTTGATGGATGCATTGAGGCCTTACCTAAACCTCTTCTGCTTTTTCTTGTCATCAGAGATCTCATCGCCACCATAATGAGAAAGGTTCATGAAGTTTATGATGTAGGTATTGACATTGTCATTGCCCCGCTTCAGGTTGAGAAACACTTCCTTCATCCTTTCCATGACAATTTCTGACAGATATTGCTCTTTGAATGCCGCAGTGAATTGCTCCCAAGTAGGCTGAAAACCAGAGAGGTCTGCCTTGAGGTAATTTTCCCACCACAGAGCTGCATCTCCCTTCAGAAGGTGCGTGGCACATTTGACCCATTCTTGCTCGGGAACATCCGCAGTCATCAGCAACCTTGACACCTCACGCAGCCAATCATCCACATCAAGTGGCTGATCAGACACCTCAAATTGGCGTGGGTTGAACTTGAGAAAACTCTTGATGTCTCCTTGCTTGGGAGGTGGAGGTAGCGAGACAAACTCGTTCCTCCTGACACTTTCTTCGAATCGCTGCTAGTTCTGCTGCATAGTTCCCAAGGCATTGGCAATACTTGCCAAAGCAGCCCCCAGTTCAGGTGGTATGTCCTCCTCAGAACGGCGTGGTGGTGCCATCCTATGAATGATACAAAACACAAGTCAGTACTATAATGGAGAATGATAATAATCCAAAATAGTACCAAAATGGAATTAACTGAGATTAAAGGATACAATTCACTGAGATGATATTAAAATATCAACCAAGTTCAAGGCACCTAGAAGATATTAAGCATGACGCACACGACTGAGCAAGGAGTGTGGTACACAAGCTAACCAAAGAAAAAATTTCCGCAAATTCGGCATTAAAATACCACTATATGCGCAAAACCACTTAACGAATTAAGATTAGTAACTCTACTGATTCAATATACAAAAGCGAATGATAAAAGTAGTGGTATGGTCGCGACTCCATCCCGCACTCAAATCATTACTCCGCACATGAATAAGTAAAACACATATCCCAACACCTTCTTCTTAAGATGAACCTAAAGATTAGTGACTACGGAAATGAACACCCCAAACAAGATAACGTCGGATAACAAAGAGTAAGACAGATCGCATCGGTATACAACGAATCAGATAGGTCGCGTCGGTTTACAAAGTCCTATCGGTATGGAATGTACCAACAGTTGATAACCAAAAGGCAGATAGTGATAACATTTGGATGCAACAGATAGACAAGGGATTCACACACACACAACACACACAACCTATGGTACTACGGAAACCAGAACACGTGAATCCTAGTTTGAATTTTAGAAGAGGATTGAAAACGTTACACTTCCTTACCAGAAAAAGGGTGGGTGGGTGGGTAAGAAGAAAAATGGAAGCAGTCCTACTCTCACGTTTGTTTTTCCCTAGTATACATAACTACCAAAAATATTTGCTAGACTGACAACGACCATTTTGGCTGAGACCCTGAAGGGCGGGATGGCTCTGATACCAATTGTAACTACCTCGGTGAATTACGCTCTTAGTTACATGCCTGGGTGAGCGAAAGTGGTTAAAATAGTACGGTGGGGCCCAGGGCCACTCACGGTAGACCTTTCGGCCGTCCTAACCACTTTCAGAACATCGAGACAAGAACGAGCGGCGTAATCGGTAGGCGAAGGGATCAACTACATACACAAGTGAGTATGTATGCAAGCCACATACAACAGTTCTCAGAGCCACTCCATTTAAAAGAAATAGAAATATTGCAACGCCATACGGCAAGATTCAAATATCCTAGATAGAGATAATATTTTAGGATAGCTCCTCATACATCAAACATCAGAGTATCAGGCGGAAGCGGAAAATAAGATCCGAGTACGGATAAGAAGCAAATCGGCATAAGATGCCACATAAATAAACACATCCTGCCCACATATCTCATGGATCCCCGTTCCCGGAATCTCTACACCGAGTGATCATTGCCAACATCATCCGTCTCTTCCACCCAGTATCCTTCTTGCGGGTACACCTGTTCATCTGAATCAAACAATTTATCGTGTGAGACCCTAGGGGTACTCAGCAAGTCTTTATGCCTCTAAAGGGGACACAACCTGGGGTGACGCAATTGCAGCAAAAGATAATAACTAACAAATCTATAGATACTCGCTAACCATCCGCCTAACCAATGATAGAAGGATGTCCGTGAATTAAGAACAACAGTTATAACAGTATAATTAACAGATCCATCCTCCTCCTCGATTACCAACGAGGAAGCGGACGAACAACCCCCCTCCGTTGGCAGTTTTATTAACCATTCCATGAGTATTAAACTGCGTACTAGTCAGGTACTTAGTCAATTTAAAAGCAGTACTTTAGTGAGACTTGTCTATGATCAAGAAACTGTGCTCCAAGTCGTCCATAAGCGTGGACATGGCTTTCGGAAAGATTTACCCTGCAGGGGTGCACAAATAGCAACACACACTCGATCAACCTCGGAAAAACCAACTCAAAACCCAACGAGGCATTCACGACAAAGCGATCACAGGATTCAGAAATATTTCAGGGGGCCACCCCATTAAGCTACCCGCAATGAAGTTGGCCGGCTCCGAGACGGACCCAAGGTCTGTGTCAATGGCTGTAAACGACTGGAAACCCGAAAGTGTGACTGGGCTTGCCGATACCGCGAAAACATTCCACGATCCAAAACAATACAGGTGCTCCATGCACAATCTTAATAACGCAGTAACATGGCACAAGTACAGGATAGTAATAAAGCCCCAAACTAATTATGGCCCCAAGAAATAAGAATGAATCAAGCTCTGGCTCAGGGGGGTCCATAAGGCCTCCCGGATGTGGATAGTGCGAATAGTCAAGGAACATGAATCAAGTACTCGGGGTCCTACGGGACACAAGTGAGCATGAAAAACCAAATAGCAGATATTACTCACCGGTGCCTCTTTGATTAGTTATCCCATTACTACTCAGGTTATGTTGTTTAGGTACCTCGTTATTCATCAGACACTCACATACCCTACACATGCTTTTCTACGACTCGCATGGCTCAAACAACTCCTGTGGTAATGGCTCATGGGATGGAGGAACAAGCTTCGGTGGGGTTTAAAAGTAAAGGCTATGCGGTACTTGGGATTCAATTTAATGCAATCGCGACTCCATGATGCAATAATAAGATAGAGGCAATAGGTACTATATGTATGCAAGCATGTGGTAGTGCTTTCCTGGCAGCTCAGTTGAAGCGAGAGATGGATCTGGGTAGAACTCCTGTGATTCCTGGTAATACTCCTGCTGGGCGTCTATTCGAAGAAGAACCAAACAAACAAGGGCCAACATAAATAAGGTGCACAAGCATATGAATTAAAATGCGACAAGCAAACAAGCATGCCATGATGACTGATGCACAATTTACATGGCTTTAAAGTGGCATGGCAGGGTGAGGTGTGGGGTACAAGAATAAAGCATTTTATTATTTGTTTAGTCAAGTTTTATTGCCATAAACAGTTCGGATTTTTAAATATGGCATGATGCATGCTTCAATTCAGAACAAGGAATGCATAGATAGAACGGGCTCGTCGCGCTGATTGATTTAGACATATAATTTGTCAAATTTGGAGTTATGGATTTAAAGTTATTAATTTAATTAGAAAAGGGTATTTTATTGTAATTTTAATCATCTCGAAAATTTAAAGTGTTCTAACATTATTTTGAATAGCATATTTGAATTCCTCACATTTTTCTGATTCAAAAACATATATCATTTGTACTATTTGGATTTATAATTTAAAAGTTATTTAAAAACAGAAATTAATCATATATAAATCATTTGTGGAAATTGTTTTATTTGAAATAGAATTCATACAGACTTTTTGTACTCGGTGGAACTTAGCCCGTGTTACTGACGCGTGGATCCAGCGCTGAGTCAGCACCAGGTGGGGCGCAGCGGGTTTGGGGTCAGCTTTTCTCACCCACGGGGAGTATACCCGCAGCGACCGACAGACGGGCCCGGCCAGGTGCGGGGCCACTCGCGCGCGCGGCCAGCCGGGGAGCGACACGTGGGCGAGCCGAGGACGGCGGTGGGAAAAAAGCGGAAGCAGAGGTACCTTTTTATAAATCAGAAAGAGGGGCTGACAGGTGGGGCTCCCGGGACTGTCGGTTTAGGCGGGAAAAAGGGCAGGGGGCTAAGTGCAAAAGGGCACCGGCTGTGGCTGCTCGCTGACGGAAGGGGCTGTGCCGGCGGCATATCTAGCCGTCTTTCGTCGATGGTGGCGACGAATCTGCCTGACGAAACGCGTCGGCCTAAAAATGAAAAACGTAGATGGGACAACGGGCTACAGATTGTGTGCAGGGAGCGTCTCCGAAGGATAGCTGTGCTGGCCGGGCTTCAGTGAGGAACAGAGGGGACAGAGGTGTCTGAGGCTGTTGCTGACAGCCCGCACACGGCACGTGGCGGCGCGCAGAGCGCTCGACGGAGTGCGGCGGAGCTACGGCGCAGGAGGAAGAGGGGGACCATGTCTAGGAGATGCAGGGGCTCATCGCGGTGTCGCCGGCGTGGTCGTAACGCGCGGAGGTGGTGGAGATCTGGCGGCGGGCTTATGGATGTTGAGGTCGGGCTGCGGCGGTGCACGGTGGTGCTAAGCTGCTTAGGCGAGGTTCTGGACCAGGTTCTGGTACGAGCCGAAGAAGGGGACGCAGAGGAACTCGTCGGTGCTCCTGGCGGGCCTCGGAGAGCAACAGGTCGCGCAGATCTCGAACGAGGCCGAAGTAGCTAGGGTTTTGCTAGGTGGTGGCTATGGCCTTCTGGTGGAGGAAGGAGGGAGGAAGGTGGGGTGCCTGGGGCTCCAGGTCTCGACCTGAGATGTACTGGGAAGGTTGGGGTGATAAGGGAGAGAGAGGAGAGGCACATGGGGTGGTGCACTTTTTGGCAAAGTAGAGGAAGGCCTCGGTTGATCTTTCTCTTCCCTCTCTCTTCTTGTCTTGCTAAGGGAGGAAGGGAGGGGACCAGGGGAGAGGGCATGCGATGGCTGGTGGAGTACTTGCCAAGAAAATAAAGGGTGGGAGAGAGCCTCAAGTGGTGGTGGCTCGGCCTAGGCTAGAGGGAGAAAAAGGGAGGGGAGAGAGGCTATGGTTTTTACTAGGTGTAGATAGAGAGAGAGACTAAAGAGCTAGAAGTAAAGAGAGAGATGAGGTGGCAGATAGGGAGTTTAGCTTGTTAGGCTTGTAAAGGGTTTGCTTAACCAAACCCAAAGAAAACCTGGTGGCCACTTTAGAAATTTGGACAGATGGGGAAAGAAGCAGGTGGTTATATTGCATGCACATGCAATAATGGGCATCACATACGAAAAGGAAAGGGTGTTAAAAAGGGGTTTTGATGCACAAGGCAAAGAAACTAGGATCCAGATGAGGTAGATGGAGTAAGAAAGTAAGGGAAGCTCACAAAAAAAAGGTTCACTCCAAACCAAAGAAAATCAAAGGAGAAGGATGAGTGCTTTGCATGGCCCATGCATAATAATTAAATGCCATGTTCTTATGCTTGTGAAAACAATAATAAATAACATGGCATTATTCTTATGCATTCCAAAACATGGATCTAGGTCAAGCCCAAAAGAATAGAATTGGATCCCTCCCAACTCACATGATCTAGATCAAATGCCAAAAGAAATCAAAAGCTCATCGGTACATAGGATGATGGAATTATAAGGTGGTGACAAAGAAAGGTGGTGAATTGGAATAAAAGATATGCCCCCAACTCAACTTGGGCATCAAGCATTTATCAAGATTCAAATACAATATATCGAGAGCCAAATACAATTAATAATGCATATGAGAGAAGAACCAAAAGAAAAGGGTTTTATATGATGCTCAAATGCAAGGTGGCATGATGACATGAGCATGATATAATTATGATGCAACCATTATATGTAAGAAGTCGCCATTATATTACTAGACCAAGTAGCATTACAATTGTTAGACAATTGGGGTGCTACATGAGGCCTCCACAAATTCCACCCTTCTCACGGTTAGCAGCAAGACGGAAAGCTATCAAAGCACCCAAGTTGTAGGTCCTATCTCGTCTAAGAGCAGCAGAGATAAATGCTAAATCAAACAAAGATAACTTATTGGCAGTTTTCCTAGCAAGAACACACTTGGCAATAAAGTAGGCAAAGTAGGGAATGGAGGGAAGATGAATGTTACGGATTTTTCCATTCTCCTTTGAGAAGCTACTCCCTTGACAAATTTCTGCGTATAAATCCATGGGTGGTTCCGGTCTCTCTTTAATCTTCTTACATGATCCCCATTGAGGTACCTTAATAGCTGCACAAAAATCATCAAGAGAAAGGTTGACAGCTATATTGTAAATTTTGTAATGGACCATGGGGTTAGGCAAAGAGTGACTAAATTTGAAATCCTGCACCACAGACATGGTTAGCTTCACAAATTAACAAGGTTCGTCTCCCAAAAAGTGCTCTAACCCTGCATTAGAAACCAAATGGAGGGAAAAACTTCCTCCTCCCGGTGGACCTTCATGACATCAGGCACCCAAAGCTCATGTTGGTTTAGGTGGTGTTCACTCATCTTCTATTCTGAAATTTAAACACTTATTAAACAAGTGATTGCAAAGTAAATATAATGAAGGATTCTACTCATAGGGACTTGCAAGAGGGCTAAACATGCATCAAAATTATATCTCTAAGCATCAAACAAACTTACAAGCTCTCATAACCAGTCACCTACAGCAGCAAAATACTCAACATACAATCCACTAAACATAAATCTACTTGGAAAAGGGCAGGAGTCACATACCAAGGAACAATTGCTCCAAATTTCAGCAAGAAAGATGGGCTGAGCAAAGAGATCGAAGAAATCGAGAGCAAGCACAGAGAGTACGCGATTTTGAGCTATGAACTGGAGCTTACTCGGGAGACAGAAGAAAGTGGCAGGAGAGAGAGGTAGTGAGGGGCCAGGGGTGGCCCACACCAGGGTCTGGCGCCACCATGGGCTGGCCGCGCCACCACATGGTGTGCCTGCCTGGTGGCCCCCCCCCCCCTCCTGGTACCTACTAGGTACTCCTCTGCCCCTTTTTTCATGTAAAAATTTAATATGAATTTTCTAGAATTTTAGAGACACTTTATTTCTGGGCATTTTTCAGAAATAGAAGAATGATTTTTCTGACAGACAGATTTTTTTCTTTTGGAAACATGATGCAAAGACAATACAAGGCTAGAACTACAGAAGTTCTAGCATGCAAGCAAACTAACAACACAAAGAAAACTAAACGAAAGCAAAAACTAAAAAGCAAAAGATAGAAATAAACGGAAGTAAACGTAACGAAAACATTGGTTTGTTCAATGGAATCCTTTTGTTAGCAAGGTTGATCAAGTCTTGCTACCAAAACAATTGCATATGAGACAAAACTTTGAATTCCACTAATGATTATGTTACCTTAACTTTCATAGCAATGGTCCCAATCATAATAGTTTCAAATTTTTCTCTTGGTATGGGACAATATATTTCTCCAACTTGAATGCCTTCAACATGTTCAATTGAATTTAAACCATAAGTCCTTTCAATCTTCTTGGGGAAATAGACAGTATGTTCCTTGTCATTAACATTGAAGGTCACCTTTCCTTGATTACAATTAATAACAGCTCCTGTAGTATTAAGAAAAGGTCTCTCAAGAATAATAGACATATTATCATCTTCAGGCATTTCAAGTACAACAAAATCAGTTAATATCAAGCAATTATGAGCCACTTGAACAGGTACATCCTCACATATACCCACAGGAATAGTGGTAGATTTATCAGCCATTTGCAAAGATATATCAGTTGGTATTAATTTTTCAAGTTGAAGCCTCTTATAGAGAGAGAAAGGCATAACACTAACTCCAGCTCCCAAATCACACAAAGCAGTTCTAACATAACTGTTCTTAATAGAGCAAGGGATAGTTGGAATCCTTGGGTCTTCAAGCTTCTTAGGAACCTTACCATTGAAGGAATAATTAGCAAGCAAAGTAGAGATTTCTTCATTAGGGATCTTCCTTTTATTCGAGACAATGTCCTTCATATACTTTGAGTAAGGAGGCAATTTAATAGCATCAGTCAAAGGAATTTGTAAGAATAAAGGCTTCATCCACTCACAAAAGTTATTATAGTGTTCATCTTCCTTTAACTTGTGTTTCTTATCAGGGAAAGGCATAGGTTTTTGGACCCAAGGTTCTCTTTCACTACCATGTTTCTTAGCAATAAAATCTTCTTTAGTGTATTTAGTAGTCTTAGTGTGGTTTTCAGGTTCTTCTTCAACTTTTTCTTCATTAGGCACTTCATTTTCTTCATTACCAGTTTCAGTTTCAGCATCAGAGATAGATATACTATTAGGATCTATAGCAAGTTCAGAGGGTTCTACAACAGTTTTATGTTTCTTTTTCCTTTTCTTATGAGTAGAACCACTATTTTCAGCTTGTTGAGAATCCTGCTCAATTCTTTTCGGATGCCCCTCAGGATATAGAGGATCCTGGGTAGCAGCTCCACTTCTAGTTCTTATTTCATAAGCATGTTTTTCTTTAGCAGCATTAACTAGCAAGTCATTTTGCACTTTAACGAGTTGATCTATTTGAGTTTGAACCATTTGAAAGTGTTTAACAATCATTTTAACATCATTGGAGGTTCTTTCCACAATATCTTTCAACTCAACAATAGCTCTAGTGTTTTCCATTAGATGACTTTGCACCCTTTTGTTAAAGTTATCTTGCTTAACAATAAAGATATCAAATTCTTCTAAGCATTGATCAGGAGGTTTCAAGTAAGGGATATCACCTTCATCAAAGTGTTGGAGAGAGTGTACCTAAATAGTGGGTGAGTAGGGAATAGGCTTACATAATTCTTCTATAGGAGGTAAATTCTTGACATCTGCAACTTTAATTCCCTTCTCCTTAAGGCATTTCTTAGCTTCCTTCATCACTTCATCATTTAATTCAATAACTCCCCTCTTCTTTGATGTTGGAATAGGCACAGGAATAGATGGTTCAGGTACAATTAATTCAGTTATAGCTTGTTTAGGAGGAGTCCAATCTTCATAATTCTTGCTTATTTTAGCCATTAATTCCTCAGCTTCCTTAGGAGTCCCATTCCTGAAAACACAATCAGCACAACTATCTAGGTATGTCCTAGATTCTTCGGTTAGTCCATTATAAAATATATCAAGAAGCTCATTCTTAGGTAAAGGACTTCCAGCCTGTGCATGAATCAAAGCACAAAACCTTGCCCAAGATTCGGGCAATACCTCTTTTTCTCCCTGTTTAAAATCAAAAAGTTCCTGCAAAACAGCATGTCTAGCACTAGGAGGAAAATATTTCTGCAGGAAAGTATTAATCAAGCACTCAGGGCTATCAATAGATCCAGGAGGTAAATTACCGAACCAAGTTTTAGCTTCTCCTTTCAGTGAAAAAGGGAAAATCTTAGCAACAAAGTAAGTACGCATGTTAATATCATCAGAAAACAAGCCACTCATGGTAGAAAGTTCATTCCTATGTGCTACCGCACTTTCATTCTTAGTCCCACAAAAAGGTTCTTTCTCGACAATAGCTATGTAGGATAGAACGAGAGAGAAATCATAATCTTCATCTATAATGTTTATGGGAGAAGCAGCAAACTTAGCATTAAGAGATAATTTGGGTCTAATAGTATGCCTCTCAAGGAGATTCTTAGCAGTGCTCCTATCATGGGTGTTCCTACATTCTTCAATAAACTCATCAGTCACCTCAACATAATCTTCTTCAGCATCATAACTCTCACTAGAATCAGGTGAGCTAACAGGTGTGGCAGTGTCTTCATTAGGAGTTTCGGTATTTCTAGCTATAGTTCTAGCAATCGTAGCATCTAGGAAAGGACCTAATGAACCACTCTTATCAAGCACAGTAGAAGCAGCATCATAAGCATCCGAAGTTTCAGATTCAGCAGTAGTAGCAGTGTGTGTAGCATGTGTATGTGGTGGTGTAAGGAACTTACTCAGAACAGATGGTGAATCAAGAGCAGTAGAGGTGTTCAGAACCGTACCTCTTCTTGTAGTGGATGGTAAAATAGGAACCTTGCCATCACGAGACTTACCCATGATTGATGGATAGCAGCGAACAATAGAGAATCCAAGTGAACTTGATAAATAAAGCTATGCTCCCCGGCAACGGCGCCAGAAAATTGTCTTGATGACCCAAAAGTATAGGGGGTGTATCGCAGTATTTTCGAGGGAAGTGAAACCCAATTTATTGATTCGACACAAGGGGAGCCAACGAATACTTATCAGTCTTAACAACTGAGTTGTTAATTCAGCTGCACCTGGAAACAATCTTGCTCACAGCAGTTTATCAGTAGCAACAGTTTTGTAGTAGGAATAGTAAAGTAACAGCAGTTGCAAAACAAAGACAGTAGTAACAAAAGCAGTAAACAGTGGGATTCGAGTGCGGTAGGCATAGGGATGGATGGACGGGCGTTGCATGGACAAGACAGTTCACATAGCAATCAGAACATAGGGCAATTGCAAATAAATAAGTTAAAGTACCCAAGTACTAGACAATCCTAGGCATGTGTTCCATATATAGTCATACGTGCTCGCAATGAGAACTTGCACAACATCTTTTGTCCTGCCAGCCCGTTTGCAGAGGGGCCTCTAGGGAACTACTGGCAATTAAGGTGCTCCTTTTAATAGAGCACCGGAGCAAAGCATTAACACTCCATGGACACTTGTGATCCTCACATCAAAGCCTTTCCCTTCCGGCTATCCCGATCTCTGTCACTTCGGGGCCATAGGTTCCGGACAACGACGTGTGCATACAACTTGTAGATAAGACCAGAAACAATACCATCATAATGAATCAATAATAAGTTCAGATCTGAAATCATGGCACTCGGGCCCTATTGACAAGCATTAAGCACAACAAAGTTGCAACAAAGTCATAAAGCACTAATAAGATATACTAGGCACTATGCCCTAACAATCTGATGCCATTACATGGACGATCTCATCCAATCCCTACCATTCCCATAGCCTACAGCGGGGAATTACTCACTCATAGATGGGGGAAACATGGATGGTTGATGGAGAAGCGATGGTGATGATGATGGTGATGATCTCCTCCAATTCCCCGTCCCGGCAGGGTGCCAGAACGGAGTTTCTAGTGCTGTTTCGTGGAATCTGCTGGTGGCGGCGGAGCGGAACTCCTTTTGGAAAAACGTCGACCCCCCCGAAGTTTTTAGGTCAGAAGGCTCCTTATAGGCGAAGAGAGAGGCCGAGGGGTGCCTAGGGGGCCCACACCACCCCCTGGCACGGCCTGGCCTGGCCTGCGCCACCAGGTGGTGTGGCCACCCCAGGGCTCTTCTCCGTCTCATATTCTGGCTCCTGGAGTCTTCAGGTGAAATAGGATTTTTGGCATATTTTCCGGGATTTTTCCTGGTAGTTGATTTTCTGCACAAAAAGTAGACACCAAGGCAATTCTGCTGAAAACAACGTTAGTCCCCATTAGTTGCATCCAAATCACACAAGTTTAGAGGAGAAACAATAGCAAAAGTGTTCGGGAAAGTAGATACATTTTGGACGTATCACTCGTACAACCACAAGTTGATAAAGGTTTCTTTCTAGACAACAAAGATAGGTCTAGATCCCATGAAATGTTGGCATGGGTCCACATCTGCCACAAAGTGTCTCATCATGTCTTGGCATAACACTCTCAAACTTAGATGTAGCAACTAGCTAGTTGGGATCATGTTTTGCCAAGTGTTAACTCACAAAACCACTAAGTTTATGATGGTGTTTCTAGCCAACCAAGAGAGGATTATAGCACATGCAATGTTGGCATGGGACCACATTTTCCACAAAGTGTCTCATGGTGTCTTTGCATACCAGTGTTATTGTTAGATCTATCAACTAGGTAGGATTATGTTGTCCAAGTGATGACTCATACAACCACTAGTTGATGAAAGTGTTTCAAGACAGCTAAGATAGGTGTATATCCTATGAAATGTTGGCATGGGCCCACATTTTCCACATGTGTTTTTCATGGCTTTGCATAGCACTCTCAAACTCAGATGTGGCAACTAGGTGGGATCATGTTTTGCCAAGTGTTGACTCACACTGTCACACAACCACTAAGTTGATGATGGTTTTTCTAGCCAACCAAGAGAGGTCCATAGCCCATGGGCCCACATTTGCCACAAAGTGTCTCATCATGTCTTGGCATAGCAGTGTTATACTTAGATCTATCAACTAGGTAGGATTATGTTGTCCAAGTGATGACTCATACAACCGCATGTTGATGAAGGTGTTTCTAAACAGCTAAGATAGATAGGTGTAGATCCCATGAAATGTTGGCATGGTCCCATATCTACCACTAGTGTGTGTCATGGCTTTGCATAGCACTCTCATATTTAGATGTGACAACTAGGTGGGATCATGTTGGCCAAGTGTTGACTCACACAACCACCAAGGGCACATTTGGTAGCCTATAGTTCCCCCGGGCAGGCCTAGTTGGGCTGAAATCGGGCCGTTTGGTTGTCTGCAGCCCCTCTATGTTGTGGCCTGCGCACGTCTTAAAGCAGGCTAGAGCCAGGCCCAGGTACAACGCTTAAATCGGCCGTTTTTATGGGGCCTAGCTCGGGCCAGTGAAAAAGATCCGAAGCGGTTCCCTAGGGGAGAAAGTTAGGGAGACGCCATGTCGCTTCTCGCCCACCGCCATAAATCCCCTCACCGTCCACCCTTATCGATCACTCTACTCTGTGCGCTGTGGTGACCCTCCCCCACCACCACTCGAAAGTGCCGTTCCTGGAGGCGGCCACTCCGATGGTGTAGGGCTTGTAGGGAGGAGACGCCGGTGTCAAGGCTATCGCTCACCATCGAAAGCGGCGGTCTTCGTTCGAGAAACAGCGGCGAATGTGAACCATGGCGGTAAGCTTTTCCCCTTTTTTCCCCGGGGCATCTAGACGGTAGATCTGCTCATAGAAGGTCATTGCTAGGGTTCTAGATGGCATGCATTGTAGATCTGCTCGGATATATCCTGCTCAAGGTATTTTTTTGATTTCGGGGCTTGACTGTTGTACCATTACAAGGACTAGTTCGTGCGACTTGTGCTACATTTCTTTGGTAGTATTGAACCTAGATCTGACAACGTGCATGGATGACCTATTTCCGATGATTACAATGGCTAAGGGAACTTTCAGGATGAGGTGATTGAACCAGGATGAATGTTCAATTGTTTGTGCATTCCTCCAGGTTCACTCACCCCTGTCCCTGAAACTGGTGTTTTTCCCTTGCCACATGTATTCATGGTTAGGGTTCTATACGAGGCAATGTTTCCACCTTTACAAACTGCCAATGATTAGGATAGTTCCACATGCAGCAACTTTCTATAGATCGGCTTTAGTACCTCGTATTTTTTCTTAAAGAGGAAATTTGTGCAGGATCCTCGGTACTAAGGGATCATCTATTGAGACATGTTAGATTGTTGTCCTCCGATGTCCCTGCTATGTGTGCTTGGCCAATGATTACACTTTTCACACAATGTAACT
Source organism: Avena eriantha (assembly GCA_910589775.1). Classification (NCBI taxonomy): domain Eukaryota; kingdom Viridiplantae; phylum Streptophyta; class Magnoliopsida; order Poales; family Poaceae; genus Avena; species Avena eriantha. The sequence continues at coordinate 450,813,256 of OU342741.1, read as the reverse complement.
TTTTAGGGATGTTTGATCGAACCTTGTTGTACGTACAAACCATGTATTTGTGCATATGATTTGGTTCGCTCATGCCATCCCTGAAGGTGACATGCAATTGCCAACTGTTGAGGCACCAGATTTCTGACTCATTGGTTGTCTTTCTGTTCATTGTGTTGGATTGTGTTCATTGCTTTTGTTTATGTTCACTGCTTTCCTTTTTGTTCATTGTTTTGCTTTCTATTCACTTCTTATCTTTTTGAGTCATTGCAGGCTGTCAACATCGGTGGCTGGGGAAAGGAGCCCGCCGATGGCTCCAACAAAAGGGCCAAGAAATCTAGGATACCTCCCAATGTTGATAACTGGGTCGAGGCAGTGAGCCCTACCCAGTTCTACAAGGTATTGGTAGCACCTGCTCTGGATTGCTTCCTATCCTAGAATTTTGTTAATTACTTTAATTAACAAACATTCGCATAAAACTCCCTACAACATTTCAATATCACATGCAGAACCAGTTTCAGCAATTTCACCCGAAACAATTCTAGTTTCCATCAAAATGATTCTAGCGCTTTCTTAAATCTTTATCTGAAACATATTTGCTCCAAAGGGTGTCAGTATCCCTTAAGTGTGTCACCCTATGGTTCCCGAATAATGCAGACATGATCGAGACCCCTCTCCGATCAATAATCAGTAGTGGGACCTGGAGATCCGTACTAACTCCCACATATTCTACAATGACTCTTATGATCGTGTGAACCTTTAACGTCATAATTAAATCCCTTTGTCTCGTGATATATTACATGTCCGAGATTCGATCATCGGCATCCAAATACCTAGTTTGATCTCGTTACCGACATGCACTCTTTTCTCGTTCCCGTGATATAACATTCTAGTGATCACATCAGTTGCTTGCAAGCTATTTCAATGTGACGAGAGGGCCCAAAGTATATCTATCCATCATCAGGATTGAGAAATTCCACTCTTGATCCATGAGACTCAACATAACACCTTCGGAGTATCTGAACCCACCTTTATAGTCACCCTTTTACGGTGTGACGTTTGATGTTATCAAGCTACTCTTCTGATGTTAGCGATTAACATGACGTCATGGTCTAAGGACTAAGATTACTTTGTATGATGTTATAGCAATATAAACAAAATGACTTCGATCATAATGTTATACTTTGGATGAATGTTCATCACATCATTCCACCAATGTTGTGACCTCGTTATTAACAACATCCAATGTCCATGATCAGGAAACCTTAATCATCTTGTTAACCAAGGAGCTAGTTTATATTCGAGGCATTATTAGGAATTTTGTATTTTGTTTATTAAACACACATGTATTAACATTTACAATTAATACAATTATAGCATGCAAAATAAAAATTTATCATAAACATGAAAAAGATAATAACCACTTTATTATTGCCTCTCGGGCATATTCCCTTCAGTCTCCCACTTGCACTAGAGTCAATAATCTAGTTTGTAAACTTGTATATACAACACCTAGGTGTTGAATATACGTGTTTGCTAGTGGTTAACATAATCTACGGATCTGGCACTTTTAGGTCCATGTGTATTTGCATGTCGTTGCGTCTCTACGCATCACTCATTCTCTAATGAGATGGCTTTGTATAAATTTAGTCCTTTGGTGAGACCTTTAGTTCTTCTTGGGTTAAAAATATGTCGATAGTATTGTTCTACAATATATCTTCATAGTATTATCCCACTATGAACCACACCTAGTTTGATAACAAACTACTTCACACAAATGCCCTCCTTTGCTGCTATTATGGCAGTCATATACTTAGCCTTTTGTTGTAGTATCCGTCACAATGTCTTAACTTTGGAACTCATCCAAATCTATCATGGAATTTCCTTTCCACAATATTGTACCAGCCATAGTTAAAATTGAGATAAATTTAATTTGTCTCTTTTGACAAACTAGTATCATTGTAACATATTACAATGAACTATTATTCACTATTTGTCACTTATACATGATATATTCTTATTTCTTGCAAAGCTCATAAGAATATCTTTACTATCGTCCAATGATCATCTTATGAATCGTTCTGGTATATGCTCATAACATTTAGAGCATTGGACATATCTGGATATGTACATATCATGGTATTATTGATCAAAATCTTCATGTGATTTTACTCACCAAGTGTTGAAACACTTGAATCTTGATACAATACTTTCCATGCAGCAAGAACATTTCTTGTTGTTTACATATTGAACCCTTTTCAATATCTCATATATGTATGTCTGGCACAACCATATTAGCGCCTCAATCTATTCATATAGACATTGATGCCGAATATTCCGGTTTTGCCCAAGTCTTTCATCAAAATCTAATTTTAATGAAATTCTTAACATGTGTTAATAAAAGATACATCATTTCCAATCAACAATATGTACTCTACATAATGTGTTGGAAATTTGTCTCAGCGCTCCCACTTGATTTCTTGCAAATGCAAGCATCTTCATAGTCTCCAATGAAATTAAAGTCCTTTAACATTTTCATCATGGTGAAGATTCCAACTCCGCTATGCTCAGTTCAACTATATAAGTTTGCATGCCCGTTTAGCACCCTTTGAGTTAACAAAACCCTTCGGATCATGTCTAGTACATGTCCTAGGTAACCATTATATTAGAAGAACAACATTGTTTTGTTTGTTCAAATACCATATACCAAATTATATGTAGTGGTTGCTAGATTAATCCGTCAAGACTAAATATCGCTATGAAAGATCAAATCTTGTCATAGTCAACTCCTTGAACATTGTCGTAAATTTATTTTCGACATGTCGGTTATTTCATAGATGTGAAACATCCATGTCTATTTCTTTATAGATCCAAACAGGACCTATAGGCTTCATGCCTTTTCGGTGGGTCTTCCAAGTTCAAAAGCTTGATTTCTCGTGTATGGAAACTATCACAGATTTTATGACTTCTAGTCATTCTATCGAGTCAGGGCCCATCATCGCTTCTTTGCATGCAGTTGGTTCATCATTGTCAAAACAATAACGACTTCTATTTAAAATCTTACTATTTGATTCTTACCGACCCACACGGTAAATAGGACATCTAATCTCCGAGATCACAACCTTTGTAATTACAGGAGCCATGAGCATTTTAGCCGCCTCCGGAACACTTTCCGGCGCTGCGCTACTCAGCACATGTTGCTTAGAATCATCAACCTAATCAAATTTCTATTGTCCTCCCACTTAAACTTTTGTGAAAGTTCCTTCTTTAAGAAACTTCATGTTCCAAGCGACAAACTCTTTTGTCTTCGGTGTTATGGAGGAATACCCAACAAATTCTTTGGGATAACCTAAAAAGACGAGTTTATCCGACTTTGGTTGTAAACATTTTACTTATGCATAGCATACCAAAATTTAAGAAAAGACAACTCAGGTTTTATCCCAAACCATAACCCATATGGTGTCATTTGAATGGATCACGATGGTGCTCTTTTCAGTGTAAAATAGGTAGTCTCTAAAGCTTTAATCCTTCAAACATAATGATAGTTTTATAAATGACACCTTTGATCGTACCATGTCAAACATGGTTTGATTTCATCTCTCGAACACGCCATACTTCTATGGTTTATCGAAAAATGCAAATCCATGGAACGATTCCTCAAATCTTAGGTGTTTTGATAAACTTGTAACTCAAATATCTCCTTTATGATCGAATCATAAAATCTTTATTTTCTTGTTACAATGATTTTCCACTTCATCTTGAAAGTCTTTGAACAATTTTCAAATGTTTCATACTTCTTCATTATTAAGTAAATATATAGATATATGCACTCAAATTTCCGAAGAAAGCATATGAAGTCAAAGATGCATCGCACATGGCTACATATAATGGATTATGCACATCATCATGCACAATTTCCAATAAGTTAGTCATCTATTCCTCTTTGTCCTATGAACAGAGTTTCAATTATCTCGAGGAAAGTTTCACAAGCGTCAATTGATCAAAAAATCAAAAGACTCCAAAAATCCATCATCATGGAGTTTCTTCATGTTTACTTTCCAATATAATTCAAACAGCGATGTCACTTCATAAGTGATCTTCCAATCATTTGTCTTACGACATTTTAGCAATAATATTTATGGATGTGATTTATCCAACTAGACTTGTAAAAGTTCATCCATCCTTTATGGAATACGTAATTATTTGAAAACCCATTGTTCTCATAATACCGGAACAAAATAACAATTATTAAAACAAATCTTGAAGGCTAGGTTTGACGACAACGAGAAACACAGTAACACTTTATTTGTTTTCGATGAACATCATCACATATTCTTTTGCTAGTTACTTTGGCCATTGTAGTTCATGAATTGTGTTGTTCTGTATGAAACTTCACACCAACCAATTCGATATCCAATACCGGTATCCAATACCTAAGAACCACATTGTTTAACAAGCAAAGAATACTTCCATAACATGTATATCTTCTATATACCTAAGCTGGACATCTCCAACCTTTTATTTTCTGCCAAATATTTTATAGATTCTCCTTCATCAATTCCTTTTCTTTTAAAAGAATCTATCAACATCAATAGTGGTGTCATTCGCATGACACATAGTACAAAGTGTATATAGTCAAATACTAATAACTTTGGACTTGCACTTTGAAGTGGATCACCATCATCAAATGTTTGGTGTTCTTTCAAAATTCCATTCTTTAGTAATCTATTAGTGTAGTAAACATTTTACTTACATCTTCTATTCATCCTTATCATGACAACTTTCATGATCAAGCTACTATAGCCTATAAGGAAGAATGACGAGTATAATTTCAATTTCCAAAACCTTTTGAGAGATTCGGATGCCTAGCATCTCCATCCTTCACAAACTCTCATACAATATGAGAACATGTATTTTGCTCAATTATACTCTATCATAATGCAACCAAAAATATTGTTTCAGACATCACAATATCTTCCACACATGATGGTTTCTGAAACAATTCTTTTAGCTCCTAGATAACCTTGATATTAAAAATAACTTTTGAATATCAAGAATCATGGAGGCAAACATGATACTTTAGATACTAACATTGGAATTCTTACTCACAATTTAATATTAACTATTAAACTTCATGGAGTAAATAGAGTTTGCTGAAAGTTTGCAATATGACTTCTAAAATTGACATTCAAAACAATACGATAGATACTAGTTTGTAAAGCAAATATCCAGAATTCTATAGTTCTATTATCTCAATTAAAACTAAGCATAAGGTAGTGCACAGATGCCAATGACTACAACAAATTATGCAAATTCACTTTGATTTAGTTTATGACAAATTGAGTTCAACTAATCCAAATTAGAAATGAACTCCCACTCAAAACCAACATCCCTCTAGTTGTTTTGGTGATTACACTACACAAACTCCGATCATCACGTGAGTTGGTGTAGCTTCAAAGGTGAGCATCTATATGGGCATCATATCAACTATATGACTCATGCTTAACCTTTCGGTCCGTGTTCCGAGGCCATTTCTGCACATGCTAGGCTCGCCAAGTAAGAACCTTACTACTTGCGTGTGTAAAACTGTCTTACACCCGTTGTATGAAAGCGCAGAGTCGAGTACACCCGATCATCACGTGATGTCTCGAAACACGATCCATAGAACGGTGCATACTTAAGGAAGAACACATTTTATCTTCATATTTAAATGAGGGATCATCTTATAATGCTACTAAAACGCCAAACTAGCAATATAAGATGCAAACATCATATGTGTAAAGTGGAATGATATGGTCCATGCATTTGATCACTATCATGTGCATCGTGGTACGATCTCTACCATTCCTTTGTGTGTAAGGCCAAGGTCTATGGAACTTACACATTAGGTGTGTTGTAAGGGTATCTACCATACATCAACTTACAACATTACTATATCATGACACTAGCCCAACAACAATCTAAACTAGATGCCTCTAATATATCCATTGCAAGTTTTACGTGGCTTAGGGCTTTCGAAGATAGAACTGGTCTTACCTACGAACATGGAACCACAATGATGATAACTAAGTTATTAGAAACTCGTTGTAAATCAGATATTGACTATAGTAGGAGAGACAAACACCCGCCAGCCACTTATGCAAACCTAGTTGCATGTCAGTCGTGGAACCGGTCTCATGTGCGATGACATGTAAAGTTGGTCCGGGCCGCTTCATCCCATTATGCCACCAATATCCAAAATACATAGAAGATGAAATAACATGATCATAATCACCCACATATAAACATATGTGTACTACCCGTGCAAAGCACTTACCCATAAACCTAGCTCTGATACCACTGTTGGGTTCGCAGCATAGAAAACAAAAAAATTCCTATGATGGGAACTATACGCTAAGATCTATCTATTAGATACAAGCAACGGGTGGATATAAATCCATAGAGAACTTACCCTCAAAGACAACAAAGCTTTGTTAACGAGATGGAACTCGTGGATGATGTATTCGTACACTTGCCGATCTCAAGATCGTGATGAAGTTCTTTAGGTCCAGCAGTTCCAGCACCATCAGGTCCAACACCATCAAGTCCAGCACCACAAAGTAGCGGTGCATCCATGATCGCATACACGTCCGTTCTACCGAACAACCTCCGCCTCCTCGCTCTAGTGATGCAGGGGAAGTAGCAACTCCTATCCAGATAAAGCCACTGGGAACATGTATATCGCTAATCTGAGACCATGGGGAATAACTAGAGGGAGAAGAGAACCTTCACGAGGAGGTGGGGCAAGAGGAGAGGATCCATGGGGCTCCTTTTATAGGGGAGGGGGCGCAACCCCAAGGCCATGGCTGGCCGGCTATGGTGGGTGCCCCCACCTCTCCCTCATTCATGTGGGTGGAGCTTCCACTAAGCCCACTCACATCAATTTCAACTCCACTCACTTTGCATTTAATGTCCACCAAATTAAATGCATTTTCTCTTTAAATAAAACACTTTTATTTATTGTATTCAGAATTTTGTTAATTACTTTAATTAACAAACATTCTCATAAAACTCCCTACAACATTTCAATATCACATGCAGAACCAGTTTCAGCAATTTCACCCGAAACAATTCTGGTTTCCATCGAAATGATTCCAGCGCTTTCTTAAATCTTTATCTGAAACATATTTGCTCCAAATGGTGTCGGTATCCCTTAAGTGTGTCACCCTACGGTTCGCGAATAATGCAGACATGATCGAGACCCCTCTCCAATCAATAATCAGCAGCGGGACCTGGAGATCCATACTAACTCCCACGTACTCAACGATGACTCTTGTGATTGTGTGAACCTTTAACGTCATAACTAAATCCCTTTGTCTCGCGATATATTACATGTCTGAGATTCAATCATCGGCATCCAAATACCTAGTTTGATCTCATTACCGACATGCACTCTTTTCTTGTTCCCGTGATATAACATTCTAGTGATCACATCACTTGCTTGCAAGCTATTTCAATGTGATATCACCGAGAGGGCCTAGAGTATATCTATCCGTCATCGGGATTGTGATACATTGCAAATGTATCTATAATTTTTGATGTTCCATGCTTGGTTTTATCTAATTTCTTATGTTTTATCCACACTTTGGAGTACTTTCCATATGATTTCTTGGACTAACCTATTAACAAGAGCCACAGTGAGAGCTGCTTGTTTTCTGCTGTTTTTGGTTCCAGGAAGTTAGAAAATAAATATTCTCGGAATTGGACGGGACAAAAGCCAAAGTTATTATTTTACTGGGGGACTCTTGGAGCCAGAATATGAGACGAAGAAGGGCCAGAGGGTGGCCACACCACCTGGTGGCGCGGGCCAGGCCAGGCCGCGCCGGGGGTGGTGTGGGCCCCTCCGGCACCCCCTCGGTCTCCCCTCTCGCCTATAAGAGCCTCCCGATGCATAAACCCTAAATCATCAAGCCTCTAGCCACAAAAAGTTCCGCAGCGCCGCCGCCACCGAAGGGGAGATTCAGGGGACAAAAAGTCTCTGTTCCGGCACCCTACCGGGATGGGGAAGTGCCCTCGGAGCCATCTCCATCGATCTCCACCACCATCTCCATCACCATTGCTGATTCCCATTATGATGAGGGAGTAGTTCTTCCTCGAGGCTAAGGGTTCTACCGGTAGCTATGTGTTCATCTCTCTCTATGAATGATCTGATTGAGATCATGAGCTTGTAATCTATAGATCTACCTAGCTACTCAAGTGCTTTAATAGATCTCTGCTCTCCCCATGTGTGTGAAAGTGACAGCGTGCACATCATGGTGGCACTTAGGCTAGAGATTACAAATACTTGTTATGAGTTATATTTGGAGTTGGATGTCTTTATGAAATTATGGTGTTTGTTGGACCTATCTAGTGATGGGTTCGTAGCATTAAAACAAAAAATTTCTACCGCAAGAACGAACAAAACCCAGATCTAATCTAGATAAAAGCCAAGATCTAATCTATTAGACATGTGCAACGAGATAGATCTGTACTAACCCTCGTAGATCCTAAAGCGTTAACGAGATTGGATCTCGTGGTTGATGTAGTCGATCACTTGCCGATCTCAAGATCGTGTGGACGATCCTTCCGGCAGCGCTACCGCAGTCGGTCACACATGCGGAGTCGAAGCAGACCTTCCTCTCCCCGTTCCAGTGAGCAGCGGAGGTAGTAGATCTCTCCACGGAATCCCAGCAGCACGACGGCGTGGTGGTGGTGGTGGAGTAGAGAATTCTGCAGGGTTTCGCCTATGCCTATGCAGAAGAAAGGAGGAGGAGAGAGGCGGCAGAGATTGGGAGTTATGGAGCAGGGTTGGAGGGGGCGCCCCTGCCCCTCTATTTAAAGGGGGTGAGGCGCCATGGGGAGAGGGAGTCCTACAAGGACTCCCCTCCCTCTAGGGCCGCGGATTGGGGAGGGGGGAGGAGTCCTCCTCCCCCACGACTCCTAGTCTTGACCCACCAGGACTCCTTGATCCCTTCCTTGGTTTTCAAGCAAACTCCAAGAAACCATCCAGAACCTTCCGGAACATTCTGAAACCTTCTAGAACCCTCATACAAATACTCCGGAACATTTCCTAACTCAGAAAATGATCCCCAATATATGAATCTTATTCTCCGGACCATTCCGGATCTCCTCGTGATGTCCTGAATCCAATCCGAGACTCCGAACAACATTCGATCTCCAACGCACATTCCATATCTACTTAAAACAACTTCGAACCTTAAGTGTGTCACCCTACGGTTCGTGAATATGTAGACATGACAAAGACACATCTCCTATCAATAACCATCAGCGGGACCTAGAGATCCATAATGGCTCCCACATACTCAACGATGACTTCGTGATCGATTGAACCATCTATATACGAAACCAATTCCCTTTGTCACGCGATACTATACTTATCCGAGGTTTGATCGTCGGCATCTCCATACCTAGTTCTACCTCGTTACTGATAAGTACTCTTTACTCGTTCCGTGATATGTCATCCCTTGTGACCCAGTGACATGCTTGCAAGCTAACTAGATGACATTCCACCGAGAGGGCCCAGAGCATATCTATCCGTCATATGGATGGACAAATCCCAATCTTGGTCCATGCGCTTCAACACATACTTCCAGAATATCCAATGACACCTTTATAACCACCCAGTTACGAAGCGGTGTTTGATGTCATTAAAGTACACATCCGGTGATGGTGATTAACACAACCTCATGGTCCAAGGATTAGGTTACTATGCATTTAAAAGCTTATAGCAATACGAACTTAATGACTTGATCTTATGCTACGCTTACTATGGGTGTGTGTCCATCTCATCATTCTCCTAATGATATAACCTTGTTATTAACGACATCCAATGTCCATGATCAGGAAACCGTGATCATCCATTAATCAACAAGCTAGTTTAACAAGAGGCTTACTAGGGACTCTTTTATGTTTACAAAACACACAAGTATTAATGTTTCCGGTTAATACAATTATAGCATGGGATGTAAACATTTATCATAAACATAAAGATATAATAATAACCACTTTATTATTGCCTCTTGGGCATATCTCCAACATCTAGAGCTCAAGGTGACAGTGTGGGGTTATCTAGATGGGAAAGGCTTACTTTGAGGAGTGCTGTTATAGCCCTACCATGGATTAGAATGTCCAACCGGAGAGTAGTTAAGAGTAGTATCATAAAGACAAGATATTTATATGAGAGTGTTCACTAGTGAAAGTATGATCCCTAGGCCTTGTTTCTAAGCATTGATACATCGTTTGCAATTAGATCTGTTACATGTTTGCTTGATTCCTTCTTTATTTCAGTGCGCCTTTAGTCTTTTCCACGCCATCAAGCTATTTTCTAGCACCGTTACCACTTATAATTATCCATACCACTTGTATTTCACTATCTCTTCGCCGAACTAGTGCACATATACACCTGACAAGTGTATTGGGTGTGTTGGGGACACAAGAGACTTCTTGTATCTTGATTGCAGGGTTGCTTGAGAGGGGATACCTTTGACCACTTCCTCCCTGAGTTCGATAAACCTTGGGTGATCCACTTAAGGGAAAACTTGCTGCTATTCTACAAACCACTACACTTGGAGGCCCAACAACTATCTACAAGAATATAAGTGCGTAGACATCAGATTGACAAATTCCACTCTTGATCCATGAGCCTCAACATAGCACATTCGGAGTATCTGAACCCACCTTTATAGTCACCCTTTTACGGTGTGACATTTGATGTTATCAAGTTACTCTTCTGATGTTAGCAATTAACATGATCTCATGGTCTAAGGACTAAGATTACTTCGTATGATGTTATAGCAATATAAACATAATGACTTTGATTGTAATGCTATACTTTGGATGAATGTTCATCACATCATTCCAGCAATGTTGTGACCTTGTTATTAACAACATCCAATGTCCATGATCAGGAAACCATGATCATCTTGTTAATCAACAAGCTAGTTTATATGAGAGGCATTACTAGGAACTTTGTATTTTGTTTATTAAACACACAGGTATTAATGTTTCCAATTAATACAATTATAGCATGCAAAATAAACATTTATCATAAACATGGAATAAGATAATAACAACTTTATTATTGCCTCTCGGGCATATTCCCTTCACAGTTACTTACTGACCTTCAAGAAGATCTACCCAAAGGTTTACAAGGTGGTCATCTATGACTAGAGTCAAGCCGAGGTTGTCAAGAGGTGCTCTCAGCACCCTGAAGCTTTCAGGAGGATCGTGGAGCAGAGGTGACTTATGTCTGCATGAAAAGTTGGTCTGCTATGTGTGTGTGGCCGATGAATTAACTAGAACATTTTCGTGCGTTGTTCTGAACTGTCGTTGATCAACACTTGTGTTTGTGTTTCTTTTTATGTGGTATCCTTACCTCTCTCCAAGACGTGACCCTATCAGCAACGCTGCAGGCAACCAAACACATGGCTTGCTTATGTTCATAGACGCACACATGCAATCAAACAGGCACATTTCTTTACTTAAAAAAAGGAACATTTCTGTTTTTCATGGATGCAAAAATGCATGCAGTCTACCAAACAGGCTGTCATTCATGGCCCGAGGCATGTATGAGGCTAGCAGTGCCACCCACATTTGCCACAAAGTGTCTCATCATGTCTTGGCATAGCAATGTTATACTTATATCTATCAACTTGTAGGAACATGTTGTTCAATAACAAGTTGATGAAGGTCTATAGCCCATGCAATGTTGGCATGGGCCCACATTTTCCACAAAGTGTCTCATCATGTCTTGCCATAGCAGTGGTATACTTAGATCTACCAACTTGGTGGGAACAAGTTGTCCTATTGATTAGTCATACAACCACAAGTTGACGAAGGGGTTTTGTAGATAGATAATATGAGCTAGATCCTATGCGAAGTTGGCATGGGCCCACATCTGCCACATGTGTGTGTAATTGCTTTGCATAACACTCTCAAACTTAGATGTTGCAACTAGCTAGTTGGGATCATGTTGGCCAAGTGTTGAGTCACCTCTCACAACCACTAAATGATGGTGTTTCTAGCCAACCAAGAGAGGTTTATAGCACATGCAATGTTGGAATGGGCCCACATGTAACAAAAAGTGTCTCATATTGTCTTGGGATAGCAGTGTTATACTTAGATCTATCAAGTAGGTAGGATCATGTTGTCCAAGTGATGACTCATACAACCAAAAGTTGGTAAAGGTGTTTCTAGCTAGCCTAGAGAGGTCTAGATCCAATGCAATGTTGGCATGGGCCCACATGTAACACAAAGTGTCTCATCATGCATGTCTTGGCATAGCAGTGTTATACTAAGACCTATCAACTTGGTAGTAACATGTTGGCCAAGTGTTGACTCATAGAATCACAAGTTGATGAAGGTGTTGCTAGATAGCCTAGAGGGGTCTAGATCCCATGCAATGTTGGCATGTGCCCACATGTAACACAAAGTGCCTCATCATGTCTTGGCATAACAAAATTTTACTTAGATCTATCAAGTAGGTAGGATCATGTTGTCCAAGTGATGACTCATACAACCACAAGTTGTTGAAGGTGTTTCTAGCCAGCCTAGAGAGGTCTAGAACCCATGAAATGTTGGCATGGGCCCACATCTGCCACAAAGTGTCTCATCATGTCTTGGCATAGCACTCTCAAACTTACATGTAGCAACTAGGTGGGATCATGTTTTCCCAAGTGTTGACTCACAAAACCACTAAGTTGATGATGGTGTTTCTAGCCAACCAAGAGAGGTTTATAGCACATGCAATGTTGGCATGGGCCCACATTTTCCACAAAGTGTCTCATGATGTCTTTGCATAGCATTGTTATACTTAGATCTATCAACTAGGTAGGATTATGTTGTCCAAGTGATGACTCATACAACCACAAGTTGATGAAGGTGTTTCTAGATAGCTAAGATAGGTCTAGATCCCATGAAATGTTGGCATGGGCCCACATTTTCCACAAAGTGTCTCATTATGCCTTGGCATAACACTCTCCAACTTAGATGTAGCAACTAGTTATTGGGATCATGTTTTGCCAAGTGTTTGCTCACAAAACCACTAAGTTGATGATGGTGTTTCTAGCCAACCAAGAGAGGTTTATAGCACCATGCAATGTTGGCATGGGCCCACATTTCCACAAAGTGTCTCATGGTGTCTTTGCATAGCAGCGTTATACTTAGATCTATCAACTAGGTAGGATTATGTTGTCCAAGTGATGACTCATACAACCACAAGTTGATGAAGGTGTTTCTAGACAGCTAAGATAGGTCTAGATCCCATGAAATGTTGGCATGGGCCCATATCTGCCACAAGTGTGTATCATGGATTTGCATAGAACTTTGATACTTAGATGTCTGAACTTGGTGTGATCATGTTGGCCAAGTGGGCTAGTAACAACATGGTGAAGTAGATGGTGTTATTTGGTGCACAAATGACCACTCTTGTGAATGTGATATGCCAGTTTGAACCATATTATTTCCAAGTCAAATTTAGGTCAAATTGGTCAATTTTTTGAAAAATTGAGCTACAGCTACATGATTGGACCTCATTTATGTTTTAAAAGTTCATACTAAGGTGCAGAAGATGATGTTTCATCATGGATGTGGTGCTAGGTCAGCATGATTCATCCATATTCGGTGATTGCACCCTCACGGTTTTGACCTAGCTTTGAAAGGGGCACTAGAAATTTGAAAAAATAAAAAAGATAGTGAAACCTTCACCATGTGTCTTAGGTTGCAGATGTTAGCATGTGTAAAAAAAATTATATTATTTCGTGAAGGTCGGAAAAATCACATTGTTAGGAAAAGTGGCTCAGGTTAGACTAAACGCTCCGTTTCTAAGTTTGTTATTTTTTCGACCATCACCAAATTAATCCAAACTTTTTCAACATGCTATCAGAAAAGGTACGTATGTAGAATGTGTAATTGGTTTAAAAAAACTGAAGTTCAAATTTTTGGCAAATTTTAGTTATTTTTTAATTAAATAGAAAGGAAATACAAGTCTGCCATTTCCCTCTTCAGAAACCCGGTGTACCACGATCTAAGAAAATATATCGAGGTGCGCTACCACTATATGATCAGGCAGTGTGTCGACGAGAAGAAGATCTATCATCGTCGACTTCACCGGGACTGTCGAGCAACTTTACTACTATCAGGTTTCAGTTTAGGTGTTATTTTCATCAGTTTCATCAGAGTAGCACTTAGTCGTTGCTTAGGTGTTTCAGTCAGAGTTTGCTCTAGGTCGTGTAACAGATTCTGATAGCCAGCTTGCAGGTTACGAGCAACAATTGGTATCAGAGTTTAAGATTCTGTGGCCATGTCGCAAGTACCAGGGAGAGGACACAGCGACATCCCCTATCAACAGAGCACACTCAAATCAACAGAGCAAACCACATTCATATCAACAGAGCACAAATAAGAACATAGCATAGATACTAGTTAGTTAGTTAGTTAGTTAGGGTAGTTCATAGTCAGGTGCATCCCATGCTACCTAATAAGTTTATCACACTAGCGATACACACCCCTGAGCCAAAAGACGGTGGTTCCATATACATCCATGAAGCACAGAACAGAGACTACCTAATATGTACAACGAACATCAGAGTGTACTCAGATTACATGTTGCAGGTGATCAACTCCTCCGTGCTGTTGAAAGCCCTGAAGAGAGTCACCTTGAAGCCCTTCTTCTTGTTGATGTACTTGAAGGCGAGGACGTCCCCAACCCAGATCTTGATCTTCGACACAAACTCACTCCAGCCCTTCATGAAGTACATCTGCCCCTCGAACATCTGCAACTGCACGCCATACTCATAGAAGGAGGAGGTATTTAGGGGGAGAGTGCAGACCAGCTACCTAATCTGCAGCTACTTCAGCACTACCGGCTTCATGCTTTCCGGGAGCTGGAGTGCAGTTAGGTCCGTGGCCTTGATCTGGACATAGAAGCGATGGAGGAGGTCCTCATTTATGCGGTTACCAAGACGCGGCTTGCGGCCCTGAGCATCCTTCTTCTTCCTCGTCTGCGCTTCTGCCAGCAAGCTGTTGAGGGCTGGTCTAGCCGTTGAGGGAGTGAGGTCTTGGATGAAGTCCTCGTACCCATGCATAGGAGGAACTGAGTTCCAGCACAAGGTGTCCCAGTCCGGCTTGGGTACCTTGCTTTCCAATCATAAGTGATCAGAAAACACTAGCAAATGCATTGTGCAAATCAAACAGATAAATGATAGTTGTACAGAGATTGGTACATTCATCTACAAATGCTTAATGGTCATGCCAATCATGTAGACAAGCAAACATGGCAATGGCATTCATCTATACTAGCAAAAAATGGTCATGCCAAGCAACTACACAAGCAAAATGGCAATGCCATCCATCTACACATGCTTAATGGTCATGCCAACCATGTACACAAGCAAAATGGCAAGCATATAGACAAGCAAAAATGGCAGTAGCATTCATCTACACTGCTGCCAAGCATCTAGACAAACATTCATCTACACATGTTTAATGGTGATGCCAAGCAAAATGGCAATGCCATTCATCTGCACATGCTTAATGGTCATGCCAAGCATGTACACAAACAAAATGGCAAGCATATAGACAAGCAAAAATTGCAATTGCATTCATCTACACTGCTGCCAAGCATCTAGAGAAGCAATCATGGCAATGTCATTCATCTACACATGCTTTATGGTCATGCCAAGCATGTGCACAAGAAAAATAGCATAGCCATTCATCTACACAGCATCTAGATAAGCATTCATCTACACATGCTTAATGGTGATGCCAAGCATCTAGACAAGCAAACATGTCAATGGCATTCATCTACACAAGCTTAATGGTCATGCCAAGCATGTACACAAGCAAAATGGCATAGTTATTCATCTACACAAGCTTAATGGCCATGCCAAGCACCTAGACAAGCAAACATGGCAATCCCATTCATCTACACATGCTTAATGGTCATGCCAAGCATGTACACAAGAAAAATGGCAAGCATCTAGACAAGCAGACATGGCAATAACATTCATCTACACTGCTGCCAAGCATCTAGACAAGCAGACATGGCAATAGCATTCATCTACACTGCTGCCAACCATCTAGAAAAGCATTCATCTACACATGCTTAATGGTGATGCCAAGCATCTAGACAAGCAAACATGGAAATAACATTCATCTACACTACTGCTAAGCATCTAGACAAGCAAATATGGAAATGCCATTCATCTACACATGCTTAATGGTGATGCCAAGCATCTACAAGAGAAAGCATGGCAATGGAATTCATCTACACATGCATAATGTTGCTGCCAAGCATCTATACAAGCAAACATGGCAAAATTTGATCTTCCCTTGCGCAATGGTCACATATTAAGCAACAAATTGTAATCTACATTACCAGCATTCGTATGTAACACATTCTATGAAGAAAGCATATCAATTTGCATATAGGAACAAGAACATATGGGGAAAATAGACCGCTTACCTACGACGGAGCAGTGGACGGTTTAATCACCAGAGGTGCTGGTGAAGCAGCGACGGACCTGGCCGTAGCGATGGTTGCTGGAGCGGTCGTGCTGGGTGCAAACTACCTGGAGGTGGCAGCGACCGCTACTGCCGCGGCCAATCCTTGCGGAAATGCCGAGTGCAGGGCAGGAAACCCTACCATGATCACACCGAACCCTGGCGGGAATGGCATGTCCTGGCTCGGCGGAGCGGCCGTGAAGGCGGACGACCCGGACATGTCGCCGCTCCACCCTAGCGCCCCCTCCATCATGGCCATCGCCATCAATGTGTTGTGGTAGGGGTCGGTGCTGAAGCATGTCGGGCGGGTAAAAACCCCGATGCAATCCCCATGGATTGCATCGCCCCGACCACCACAGCCCTAACCGGCGCCTTGTGCGGCACCCTCGATAGTGGCGACGGCCGCCGTGGAGAGGGGACTACGGCGGGGTGATACATTACAAATGTATCTATAATTTGTGATGCTCCATGCTTGGTTTTATCTACTTTCTTGTGTTTTGTCCACACTTTGGAGTACTTTTCATATGATTTCTTGGACTAACCTATTAACAAGAGCCACAATGTCAGCTGCTTGTTTTCTGCTGTTTTTGGTTCCAGGAAAGTCAGAAAATGAAAATTCTCGGAATTGGACGGGACAAAAGCCAAAGTGCCTATTTTTTCGGAAGACATCTGATGCCAGAATACGAGACGGAGAAGGGCTGGAGGCCTGCCACACCACCTGGTCACGCAGCCAGGCCTGGCCTGCGCCAGGGGGTGGTCTAGCCGACCCCAGCACCCCCTCGGCCTCTCCTTCTGCCTATATGTTAACCTCGGGACCAAAACCCTAAGTACCCGATCAAAATCCATGAAAGAGTCTGTAGCCACCGTCATCTCCATCCCTAGATCGGGAGGGATCTGAAGCTCTTCCCGGCACCCTACCGGAGAGGGGAATTCACCATGGAGGCCTTCTTCATCATCATGCAAGCCTCCGGTGTGATGCGTGAGTAGTTCATCTCTAGACTACGGGTCCATGTAGTAGCTAGATGTATGGTTCTCCTCCTTTGTGCTTTCATGTCTAGATCTTGTGAGCTCCGTTCATGATCAAGATCATCTATTTGTAATTCTACATGTTGTGTTTGCGGGGATCCGATGGATATTGAGATGCTATTTCAGATTGATTATTGATTCTATCATGTCTTTGTTATTTGTGATCTTGCATGGTTTCCGTTGTTAGTAGCTATCTTGGCCAAGTAGATGCCAGCAACTCCAAGAGTTAGTATTTATGCTCGATAGTAGGTTCATGCCTCTGGTAATCTGGGGAAGTGACAGAAATCTCTAAGGTACTAGATCTGCTGTTGCTACTAGGGAGAAAACAACAATCCTTTGTTCATAGAACAATCGTATTGTTTACATTACACGCAATTCGTAAAGCAATAATCTGTTGCTTGCAACTTAATACTGGAGGGGTTTCGGATGATAACCTGAAGGTGGATTATTAGTCATAGATGTAGTTGGATTGCGGTCTATGTATAATGTTGTAATGCCCAATCAAGTTGCAAAGGAGTCAAGATGATTACTATATGCATGTATTGCTTTCTCCATGTTTGTCAATTGCCCCGCTGTAATTTGTTCACCCAGCATGTTATCTATGTTAAGGAGAGCCACCTCTAGTGAACTATGGATCCCGGTCCTTTCTTTTACATACAATGTACAAACTATTTACTGCTTTGTGTTTACTTTCTGCAAACTATTACTTTCTTCCATTCGATATGTTTAATCCTTTGTTTTCAGCAAAACCGGTGAGATTGACAACCTCATCGCAAGTTGGGGGCAAAGTTCTATGGTTGCGTTGTGCAGGTCTCCACGTTGCCACTAGCACCGGTAGTGCGCCCTGCCAAGGCTTAGCTAGCAACACCTTTGGGGTGTTTCCTTGCTCCTACTGGTTCGATTAAACCTTGGTTTCATAACCGAGGGAAACTTGTTGTTGTGCTCATCATACCTTCCTCTTGGGGTTCCCAAACGAGCTCCACATTAACACCGAGCCATCACGGGGTCAGCTAGAGCCGTCGTTCTCCTAAATCCCCCCGCCTCGTACTCGGCAACGGCGAGCTGGTCGGGGCGGTCCACCTGCTGGCGGGGTGTGTTCTTGACTCGGGGCAATACATTGCTGGAGGAAAAGCTGGCCGGAGGAGGTGGCGGAGGAGTATAGGTTGAGGCCATCGGTCTCTATGATGGGACGAGATGTGGCTGCTCTGACTGGCAGAGTGGGCGGTGACAGGAACCGAGGCAGAGTGGGGAGGGAGTTATTCGCGTCTCCCGCACTTCCCCACGCGTGCAATCGTTGGGCGGCGGTAGCCCATTCTAAGCCCAACCGAGGTTGGCTCCATGGAAAAGTCCAATTCGACCGTTGTTCTTGGGACTAGCCACGGGCTACTTTATACTCATGCTGCAAACAACGCGGGGTAGCCCAGGTAACCAAACAGGTTGTTTTCTGCACAAATGATCACATGGTTTATGAATTAAGGGCAACATCTAGTTTTCTTCTGGTTCCACATACCTGCATAACAGTAAGGCGCAGTTAGCTAATGACAATTTCAATGAAAGATATGATAATGCTTTTTAGTTGTACTCAAGGAATGACTTACTTCGGATGTTGTTTGCATAATTTAGCGTTTCGTTTGTTATGACCAGTAGTATTGCATGCGGTGAAGTGGCGATCCCCTGCTTCTTTTTTTGTTCATCATATGATAGTGGTCCGCCATTTTTACTCATGGGTCGATTATCACCCTCAACTTGAACTCTTTTTCTTTTCTTACGTGCGCCTTTGGATTTCACTTTTAGTGGATCACCAACTTCAGGTGCTTTTCCCTTGCTACTCTATGCATCTGCATCGAAGTAGCTTGTATGAATTGAATTGAGCTCCTTTGCCCTGTCCATTATCCGCTGCATGCATTCCTAGTACATATCATAAGACTCCTGATCTTGGCATGCCACTCGATAGCATCTTGAGATTGTAGATTCAAGTCATAAAACTTTTTCCTCTTTGCCGCACTTGACCATCCATATCCAAACATATCGCTCTCGCGTTGTGCAGGTAATCTGTCATGGAATTGGCCATGGCAGATGCTACAGGGTAGCTTACGTAGAGGAAAGGGCAAGGCGACGTAGGAGAATCCGGGAGCGAGATTGGCACGCGATGTACCCAGATTCACATCACCTCGGTGGAGGATCGCTACGTCCTGCTATCAATCCAGTATATGATCATAGATTGGTTTACATAGAGCCGCCGGAGGCGGAGGGGGAGATTGGATCTAATCTGTTGTGAGAGAGAGAGCTCGCCCCCAAAGGGGTGCCCCTGGTGGCTTTATATATGCAGCCAATTAGGGTTTACAAGTGTGCTAATGGGCTTTGTATTGGAGTCGCAGTGTTGGGCCTTCAGTCAGCGTGGCATCTAGGTCCAGTACGCGTCAGTCACCGTATTCGGTGAGTCGATCCCCTGCGGCGACGCCTCCGATTTAGGGTAAGGGGGCAACGAAGGGGAACGACTTGGTTGGAATGACTGGGTCGGGTCGGAGCATGGGTCCGGATATAGTACTATTGGAGACGGTTTTAATTTTTGATCGTCTCCCACATGTTTTCCAGGCACTTCTAGTGGCAGCAAAACTAAGTTGGTTTTGGGTAATATGGCCACTTGAATGGATGGAATATTAACATTTGTGTAATTCTATAACAACATTACTTCATAACATAAATTTAAACTAGCAAATCAATAGAGAAGGCTTGTACGTTTGAAAAAGTTTAGAAACAAACATTTAGAAACTAGAAATCAATAGCTTCAGGGACCGCATGCATGCATGCATGTTCTTAACAAACATTTAGAAACAAGTTATATCACTTGCAGTAATATATGATGACTTCGACATCGTCTGACACAACCATGGGAACTCTCTGGCATATATGTTAAATGAGTAGCTCGATGATGAACATCATCTCAAAGTTCCTACGCGAAGTGTTCCTGCCAGTAAGGAGTATGGCTTGTCCAACTTGCAGATTTGAGTCTTGAATGAAGTTCTTCCATGCCTCCTTGTCCTACGGTTCTGGGTAATTAACCTCATCCATTCTACACCTGCAATGCACTTCAACCTCGTATGTTCGCCCAAAAGCTCGGAATTGCATGCTAGCTCTTGTTATGCGATTAAGCTACAACCTTACATTGCACAGGACAATCTTTATACGAAAGAGCACAAATTAGATTGTAAATATTACTACCATAAAATGGTTAATATTATACAAGCATTTTATATATTACATATATACCAGTAAATACTAAACAAATAAAGTATAATTTTAGGGTTTGAAGGCAAAAAACTTTGAAATAAACAGTTTCCGGAAGGTCCATAAAAATCTGGACCCTCTGAAACACACCCTATGAGCATTTCTTGGAGAAACATTAGTCTATACTTTGTAGTTGAATTTTTTGACTTGAATTAAAACTTAATGTTGCAAATGTGATTTTATAGAATATTTTAAAATTTTATTGGGCATTGTTTCGAATTTAATGAATATTTGGCTATTAGCGGATTTAAATTGATATTTGAAGTAAGCATGCATAAAAAATGTTTTAAATGGATGGAAAAATCATATTTGGGTGCCTCTGTAACCACATTAGCTCAATTCATAAGCTTACAATAGAAATCATTAGACATCTTGACTAAGTTTGTAGCTACATAGGTAGTTATATGGATTTTGAATTTTTATAATATCTAAAAAATGTAAAAAAATATGAAACTAGCTAAGTGTGCATTTTAAGGTACCTATATAGTGTGGTAAATATATTAGAAATTTTTAGAACAATTTCACCAATGTTGAGTTTCAACAAGTACATTTGGGTAGGAATCATCTTACCTTTCAGGGTAGAATCCAAGGTTTATGCCACGTGATATATTTGCTTCAACGTAAGGACCTTATATTAGTTGGAGGACTTCATTTAGCAATGCTAAGACTATAGGAACCATTTTCTACCCTTTGTTTTGGAAAAAATTGCACTTCTTGAGTTTTGGCCAACTCCGGAGTGTATGGGTTTTGTCCCGGAGGGTCCGGATATAGTACTATTGGAGAAGTTTTTAATTTTTGACCGTCTCCCACATGTTTTCCATGATTTACAATTATGTGCTGAACTGAATAGGGTTGGGATTAATATGGCCATTTTAGTGATTTCTTCGAAGTTGGTGTTTATTATGGCTTCAAATTTGGACATAAATCAGTTGACACTACATCAAACAAGCAAAATAAACCTAGATATGTAAAGCATATTGGGGCATTATCATGCATGGAACCAGAACAGATAATAAACTGGCAGCCACAATAGATAGTACTCTAGCTCCATATGCAGTTCAAAAGTACCTACCACACCCACATAATTTGTTACATATATAGTAGTAGTCTAGCGCTCGTCATACGAGCATGAAACACACAGAAATAAAGTTTGATACAACAAGAGACACCCTAGAACTACGGGTCGTTGCCCTCTTCATCGTCGTCTTCATCGCCATCTTCACCGATAATAGCTACTATTGCACGTGACACCTTTCCTTTGTTAGTTGTAGGTGGTTGTACTCCTCCTTCGTCCTCAGTTGCTGCTTCAGGAGGTGGTGATTGTGCTTCTTCGAATTCATCATCGATTGCAAATACATCCCCTTCCTCATCTTGATCACTCCACTCATCCTATGACCCTGCTAAAACTGGCATATCAATTTTGAAGTGCTTGATGATTTCTTTGAGCATCTTGTTGTTCTGCTTCAGTCTAGCACGATCCCTATGATGCTTCTCGGGATCTTCCATGTAGATGCAATACCATGTCCTGAGACCACTAATGATCCGGTTCTCCGTCTTCTTGCTCTCATAGCCAGTGGAGCCCGGAACATCCATATACTCCACTTCTCTAGTGTCCTTGTTCCGTAGGGATTTCGTGGCACCTTTGAGTGTCTTGTCAACGGCAGGTTTGTGAATACCATGCTTCTTGAAGGCTTTGCCTAATATGTAGGTCTTTTGGGTGACATGCTCAATGAATGCTTGAATGTATGGAGCATAGGCCAGTGACCTCCGATGATCAACAATGTTCCTCCTTATCTCTTGATACAAGAGATCCATGACATCAACCTTTCCTTTCTTCCCATGTAGGATGTACCAAAGGAGGTTTTTTTGTATATCCATGTATGTAAGAGGTGTCTCCCGCCTTTGGGAACAAGGTCCACTGAAAAAGCTTGTGTAGTGTGTCAAAGAAGGGAAAGGGGCCTTTGATATGCCCATGCACAACAAGTTGGCCACCAGATGTGCTACTAGGAAAGTTGCACCCATCCAGTTCAACAGGCTTCTTTGTGAGCTCATCCTCATGGAGACGGAAGAAATTGATGTCATTTAGTTTCACCAACGGCAGGCCCAGTGCTTCAACA
Organism: Avena eriantha; assembly: GCA_910589775.1. Taxonomy (NCBI): domain Eukaryota; kingdom Viridiplantae; phylum Streptophyta; class Magnoliopsida; order Poales; family Poaceae; genus Avena; species Avena eriantha. The sequence goes on along the minus strand of OU342741.1, from coordinate 450,790,307 downwards.
AATGTACTAAGTGGGTATCGGTGTTATTTTTTCCCAGTGATCCACCGAAAATGCCTGTCGTGATCCTTCTCAAGATAAAGGGTAGCATAGAACTGTGTCACTATGTCTTCATCATAGTGATGCTTGAACTGCATGATGTCCACTAATTCCAAGTGATGACAAGTTTCAAATATACCGGCAAACTTTATGGTTCCTTGATATGCTCAAAGTCGATTGCCTTTTGAGGAGCAATATTAGTATTAAGTGCAAGAATAATCTCCTCAAAGATCTTCTGCTGTATGATTGTGCGGAACATTGGGCCACACTTGGTCTCTTTCTTCAGCTCATACTAATTCTGATCCCAATGAAGACTTTCATACTTCCGCTTAGTCATTGTCGTCAAGCTGTCTTGGGTTTTAGGCAATACTCTACGAGCAACGGAGTTCCGCTGCTTCTTGGCCCTCTTTGCCTGGGGATTATTTGATGACCTAGTTGCCATTGAATCATTACACCTCTTCGCGGTTCTTTTAGGATTGGCCCTCCTAGGAACACCATCATCCCTCTCCATAACCTCTTCTTGTTCAAGCTCATCCTCACTTGAACCTATCATATAAGATATTAAAAGGAATTAATTAGTTCACAAATTATCCATATTAGTTAACTTTATCTGGCTAGTAAACTTGGGAGAGTAGCTCCAACAAGTTATCCGTTAGTAAAATTTTAGATATCAACTTATTAGTGTAAGTGCTTCATTTTCTATTGCAGTAACAATACAAATACTAAAAACATGTAAATTATATTGCAGGGACAACAAGTAAACTCTATATGTTCCATGACAAGCAAGTAAAAATCACATATATTTTCAATTTGCAGGATCTGGCACACATTTAAAAACACTAAAGGATGGAAATCTATATCCAATCAACAAGAACTCATAAAGCAGTACCTTAAACCTTTACCACAACAATAAAAATGGAGTATCTAGGGTTACATACCTGATTTAGAAGATAGTGTGAGGATGAGGAGAACGGTGGCACGGTGGTGGTGTAGTGGCAGCATGGGCTGCAAAGGAGAGGAGCGTGGTGGTACGTTATAAACGTATCTATAATTTTTGATGTTCCATCCTTGCTTTATATCTACTTTCTTATGTTTTGTCCACACTTTGGGGGATTTTTATACACTTTCTTGGACTAACCTATTAATAAGATGCCACAGTGCCAGCTGTCTGTTTTCTGCTATTTTTGGTTCCAGGAAAGTCAGAAAATGAATATTCTTGGAATTGGACGGGACAAAAGCCAAAGTCAATATTTCACCGAGGGGGACACGGAGCCAGAATACGAGACGGAGAGGGGCCAGGGGCCGCCCACACCACCTGGCCGCGCGGCCAGACCTGGCCCGCGCCAAGGGGTGGTGTGGCCGCCTAGGGCACCCCCTTGGCCTCCCCTTACGCCTATATATTGCCTCCGATACAGAAATCCTAAGTACCCGATCAAAATTCCACGAAAGAGTCTGTAGCCGCCGTCATCTCCATCCCTAGATCGGGAGGGATCTGAAGCTCTTCCCGACATCTTGCTAGAGGGGAGAATTCACCATGGAGGCCTTCTTCATCACCATGCAAGCCTCCGGTGTGATGCGTGAGTAGTTCATCCTTAGACTACGGGTCCATGTAGTAGCTAGATGGTTGGGTCTTCTCCTTTGTGCTACCATGTTTAGATCTTGTGAGCTCCGTTCATGATCAAAATCATCTATTTGTAATCTGCATGTTGTGTTTGCGGGGATCCGATGGATATTGAGATGCTATTTCATATTGCTTATTGATTCTCTCATGTCTTTGTTATTTGTGATCTTGCATGCTCTCTGTTGTTAGTAGATATCTTGACCGAGTAGATGCTAGCAACTCCAAGAGGGAGTATTTATGCTTGATAGTGGGTTCATGCCTCTAGTAATCTAGGGAAGTGACAGAAATCTCTAAGGTGCTAGATGTGTTGTTGCTACTAGGGAGAAAACAACAATCCGTTGTTCATAGAACAATCGTATTGTTTAATTTACACGCAATGCGTAATGCAATAATCTGCTGCTTGCAACTTAATACTGGAGGGAGATCGGATGATAACCTAAAGGTGGATTATTAGTCATAGATGTAGTTGGATTACGGTCTATGTATAATGTTGTAATGCCTAATCAAATCTCATAGGAGTCAAGATGATTAGTATATGCATGATTCTTTCTCGATGTTTGTCAATTGCCCCACTATAATTTGTTCACCGAACATGTCATCTATATTAAGGAGAATCACCACTAGTGAACTATGGACCCCGGTCCTTTCTTTTACCATCAATCTTCAATTGTTTACTATTTTGTGTTTACTTTCTGCAAGCTATTACTTTCTTCCACACAATACGTTTAATCCTTTGTTTTCAGCAAAACCGGTGAGATTGACAACCTCACTGTAAGTTGGGGGCAATGTTCTGTGGTTGTGTTGTGCATGATTCCAAGTTGGAAACAACACCTTGGAGGTGTTTCCTTGCTCCTACTGGTTAGATAACCTTGGTTTCATAACTGAGGGAAACTTGTTGTTGTGCTCATCATACCTTCCTCTTGGGGTTCCCCAATGAGCTCGATATCAACCACGAGCTAGCAAGTATTTTTCTGGCACCGTTGTCGGGGGAGTCAACGACATCTTCACAAGGGGAGTCCCTCATAACCAATCTCTTTACTTAGTTATTTTTGTTTTGCTTAGTTTATTTCTGCTTTGTTTGCTTGTTTCTTTATGAAAAACACAAAAAATTAGTTGTACTAAGTTTGCTTTCTTTAAAAAAACACAAAAAATTATTATTAGTTCCTATCTTAAGTTGCCATTATGTCTAGCATTGCTCCAATCACTATGTCACCTAAGGAAATGATTTTCACTTTCAAACAAGGAATTGAAGAGAGTTTCAAAGAAGCTTGGTCTAGAATCTCTGATTTACATGAAAAAACTGAACCTAAAATGACTCAAAGCTTGTTTCTTAGCAGTTTTTACCTTGGAACTGCTCTTTGCTATATATATACTTTGGATGCTATAGTGGGAGGATATTTTCTCCAATGCAATGAGGATGATGCTTTTAATGCCATAAAGAAGTTGGTCTTTACTTACAACTTGCCTAGCAAATCTGATTCTTCCTTTATAAACATATTTGCTAGATTGAACACTCTTGAGACCCACACTACTAGTTTACAAGATTGCTATAATACGCTTAGAGAGCATCATGACTATGTTCCAATAAATTTTCAACCCTCAAAATGGCTTCCTACAGTAAAGATTGTTATAAATAATGAAACTTTTCATGCTCGCTGTGATATCATGTTTGAATTATGTCTTATGCCTAAATATATCTATGAATATTTGAATTTTTGGGGACTTTCTGAAGGAGGAGAAGAAATATTTCTTGCTAATAATGCCACAATATTACCCATTGGAATAGCTGAAGGAGTGTTTACCAAGATCCTAGGGAAAATGGTTTCTACTGATTATCTTTTTATTGAATGTGTAGGGAAAGGACAAATTACACTTGGAAGATCCCTATTAAAACTCCTTGGAGCAATAATAGATGTGGAGAAGGGCACCATGCACTTTGCTTCTCCACGAAAAAATCATATGTTCCCCATGGTTAAGAATAAAAGAGAGGTAAGGGCAAGAAATTTGGTTTTAATGCTTCTTCATTTGAGAACACTTGATTCTTTTCTTGCTTCTTATGCCTAACTTAAAGACGTTAAAGAAAAGTACTTATTGGGAGATAACCCAAAAGTTTTAGATGAGCCTTAGAAGTTATTACCTCTGTAATAACCACTCCTTATCCTTTTTATTTGCTTTTTGTGCCAAGAGTAACCTCTAATGAGAGAGAAGTAATGCTTGGGAAAGTTGCTATCCCGAAACAGACTTTTGTGCTTCGATGTAAAAATTCGTGTAAAATCTCTGTACGTTGTTTTGAGGCGTGAATGTTTTTGCTTCTGCCCCAGGTTGTTATCAAACTTTCGTTAGTTCTACACTTTTCTATTTGAGCAACATAAGGTCTTCGAAAAAATTTGTTTTTACCTGATGGTCTGTTTTGACAGATTTCTGCCATTATTTGCATTTGCTTCTTATTGATTCCTTTTTGGGTTCTCTTTGGGGAATTGAGCTTTTCAAGGGAAGTGCTCAATAGCTTGTGTTTTATTGGAAGTTTTATTGGTGTTGAAACTGAACCCAAAGACCTATTATCTTGAGTACATTAATGTTGCTAATAAAGATTGTGTGAAGTTTTGTATGAAGGAAGAATTTCAGGTATATGGAGAGAATGATGTAATGAAATGAAGAATGGACTAAAGCTCAAGCTTGGGGATGCCACGCATGTCACCCAAGAAATATCAAGGAAGTACAAGCGTCAAAGCTTGGGGATGCCTAAGGCATCCCCTTCTTCATCGATAAAAATCTCAGGTTTCTTCCAAACAATTCATTTTTATTGTTTCATGCACAGTTATGTTGTTCTTGGAGCGTCTTTTTTTTGTTTTTGGTTTTTGTTTGCTTGGTTTTATTAGTTTTCTTGAATAAATTGGTTGGACCCCCTCATTCATACATTAGTTTTCAAATAAGTTTGGTTTGGATTTGAAAGAGTAGGAAAGCTCATGCTTAAGTGGTAAAAAGAGCTTGTTTTTAACTCTGGCATATTCTTTGTCATGTCATGCTTGATATTGTTTTGGCTTTATGCTTAGTGATTTTGCTGTAGCATGACATGTTATAAACAATTGAGATTTCTTAATGTGCGTTGTTTTAGCATATTAAAGCATAGTATTGTGGTATTCTCCTTTGATGCTTTATTTGGGTTGACTTGGCACATGCTCACACCATGTTATGACTATCCCAAGTCACCATAGCCTTTATGATCCTTTAGTTTTCAACTTGTAATATCACTTTATGCTTTAATTAATGAAGTTTTGTCGCGTTGCATGATTATGGCCATTATTGCTCTCTTAGTTGGTCGCTCCCAGTCTTTTGCTAGCCTCCATAACCAAGTATGAGTTCCACTCATGCATCCAACTCCAAATAAAACCAAGTTATTCCAAAGAGTCCACCATACCTACCTATTAGCATTTGCTATTCCAAGTATATTCATGTTTTTATTTACCTTCCGAATTAAACTTGTTATGAGAAAACTAGTGATTAAAGCTCTCACGAACCTGATGGCACACTTTACTTTTCTTGCCCCTAATAAACTTGAACCATTGTGTTGTCTATGTTGTATATGCTTGCACTTATATGTTGGGGATTAGCAGAACCATGCTGTCATGGGGAACGCTTTCAAGATTGCACTTGTACTTTGTACCTAGTTGATATCATGCTCTTTTGTTTATGGATGTCGTCGGTGTGAAATGAAAGGGGAGCTTTTAAGTCCATGGAGTTATGTATGTGTGTTAGAGAAACGCCTGGGCCGCCAGTCTAATCCATGCCTAATCATGGTGGAAACCTGTAGCATAACCATAATGAGCAATCTATGAAGCATTCTTCTTATAAAAAAGAGATAGAGATTGAGAAAAAGAGAAAGAGAAAAAAGGATATGAGAAAAGAGGAAAGAGAGAAAAAAGCACCATTTTCCCATGGTAAATAAGAAGATTGTTGAGATGCTCGTTGTCTGCTTGCCTTGTCATTTTGATATGGGGATTCTTCCGTATCATCAGGCAAGGGGTACCCCGTTGGAGGTTATCTATGATACACATGTACTTACTATGACAAGAACTTACATGTAACTAAACTTGAGTAGCATGAGGAGCGGCCCTCGTATTCAAGGGACATGAGATTTCCAACTTATACTTTGTCAAGCATATACTCCATAGTTTGTTCACTTTCACCTTAATCACTTCAAGATGCTTATGATAGGGGCAATGAGAGCTGAAAGCTAATAAGTACCATAATTTTTGGAAGCTCTTTATGAGACTTAAATCCCTGCTTCCTTCTATGAAGGCCTTTCTTTTACTTTTATGTTGAGTCCCCATCTTCTATCTTTATGTACCTATTGAGAGAGCATAGTGGCCATTCTTAGTTTAATGTGCATTGTCCCAAGACTTGTTGATTGATGCATAACTTTGATATTGCTTGTTCTCAAACTATTTGTAACTAGTCACCCTTATAAACTTTGAAGGTGTCCTATGCATTTATGTTTTGCTACTCTATGAGGGACAAGCTGAATACCACTATGTTATGTTTTCTTTATGTGAAACAAACAAACATCTTGCAAAGCATTGTCATTCATGAATCTTTTGTTTGTGCCTTTTCATGTTACAACATAGTTGCTATGTCTTATTGTTAGAACTTTATCTTTCATGCTATGTTAAAGTACTATGATCCCGGTTATCAATGTTTTACAAATACTTTGATCAAGTCTATGATGGTGCATGTCACCTCAAATATTATTATTTCTTTTTATCACTTACCTAATCGAGGACGAGCAGGAGTTAAGCTTGGGGATGTTGATGACCCACAAGTATAGGAGGTGTCTCGCAGTATTTTCGATAAGTAAGAGTTTCGAACCCAACAAGGAGCAGAAGGTGTTGACGAGTGGCTTGGGGCAGGAATTCTCTGTAAATACTTAGCAAACGGATTTTTAGGGGGTTTTGATAATGCAGGTAAATAAAGTACGAGTAAATAAAAGACAATAATAATAAATGCAACAAGTGTCCCAATCCTTTCTTTAGCAAAGGACAAGCCGGTTGTATTACTTAAGATGACCAAACGTTCTCGAGGACACACGGGAACATAGTCAAGTGCTTTTGCTTCATATAGTTGATTAATCTTATTTAGTTTGCTAAGTGTTGTGTGGGTGAACCGGTGATAATGTACCGACCTTCCTAGGACTAATACATACTTGTGATTATACCCCTTCCAAGCATCCACAAGTACAAGAAAGTAATTAAGGTAGAAACCTAACCATAGCTTTAAACTCAAAGACCCTGACATCCCTTGTGCAAAGGTTTCTGTATGGGGGTTCAGGTTTCTGTCACTCTGGCAACCCCTACGATTAGTAGCCAAATACACAATGCATTCCCCTAGGCCCATATAGGTGAAGTGTCATGTAGTCGACGTTCACATGACACCACTAGAAGAAATACACCACAACTTAAATATTAAACCATTGAATCTTTCTCAACACAATTCCACTACTAACAACATGACTTCTCCCATGTCCTCAAGAACTAAATGAACTACTCACAAGACATCATATGGATAAAGATCAGAGATGATATAATGATACGTAACAATCTGAACATAAACGATAATTCAATGGTTCACTCAATAGCATCAACTACAAGGAGTAATCAACACCGGGAAAGTTTCCCCTAAGAACTATGCAAGATTCAACCCAATTGTTACAGCGGTATGGATTGGTGATGATGATGATGGTGGAGATGATGATGGTGGTGATGATGATGATGATCCCGATGAAGTCTAGCTTGATGGTGGTGTTTATGGCGATGATCTCCCCTCTCCAGGAAGGAATTCCCCTAGAAGAATTATGTCTGCTAGAGAGATCTTTCTCTCTCGGTGTTTTCCGCCCTATAGAGGCGGCGGAATCTTTCTGTGGTCACTCTCCCGGTATTAGGGTTCCGTGGGGATAATGTACGCCAAAGGGAGAGCCTGGAGTGGGCCAGGGCGGCCACACCACCTGCTGGCGCGGCCTAGGGCTGCCCGCGCTAGGGGGTGGTGTGGGCCCCCTGTGGCCCCTCTCCACTCCCCCTTCTGGCAATCTTCATCTTCTGGAAAAATAGAAATTTCCATGTATTTTCGCGGATTTTCTGATCTTCGCGAATTTTGCCTCCAAACAGCACCTTTTCCATCAGAATCTTGACTGCAGTGGTCCATGCTCCAAAAGTCATCAACCATGCAAAAACAGATGAAATAACATAAGTAGCATCTCTTAATATGAAATATATCAATGAATAACAGTAAATTAGTATATAGAATAGTGATGCAAAATGGACGTATCAACTCCCCCAAGCTTAGACTTCGCTTGTCCCCAAGCGAAAACTGAGCTCAATAAACATCACCCCAGGTTTATGGAGTGAAGAGTCGATAAAAGAATACGGACAAGAAGCATCACATTCATCAATACATAAATCATAATAGAAGACAACTCACTATTATATAACTTAACTTGCAATAAGTAAAGGAAACACAATAAAGATACATAAAGTAAATAACAATTAGTAATGGCAAACTTAGCTCTTGGTCGAAGAATAGTTGACAATTTGCAGGAGTTCACACATGAAGAGTTTTCAATGAAAGCTTTCAAAGTAATAAACACTAAGATAAGAGCAAATGTGCAAAGCAAGGAACATAAGAAACATGATTAAATAAATCATCATATGAATGAATGAAACACAACAATTCAAAATACTTGCTGAGATAGAAGGGAATAGGTTTACTGACTCAACAAAAAAGTAAAAGATAGGCCCTTCACAGAGGGAAGTAGGGATTTCAAGTTTCATAAAGAGCTTCCAAAAATTATGATACTTATTAGCTTTCAGCTCTTATGCCCCTATCATAAGCATCTTTAGGTGATTAAGGTTAAAGTGACACAACTAAGAGGATATGCTTGACAAGTTATAAGTTGAAATCTCATGCCCCTTACTTACGAGTACCAAACCTCATGCTACTCAATTTCAGGCACAAGTAAGCTCTTGTCATTGTAAATACATATGTATCATAGAGAACCGCCAACGGGGTACCCCTTGCACATGATATAGGAGCTATCCCATAATCAAAATGACAAGTGAAGCAGACAATGAGCATCTCAGCGATCTTTTTATTTGCTATGTGCATAGGTTTTTATTGAGGATGCTTCATAGAGTGCTCATTATGTTTATGATGCAAGTTTCCACCATGATTAGGCATGGCTTAGGCTAGCGGCCCAGGTGTTTCTCTAACACACATACAAACTCCATGATCTTACAAGTTCCCCTTTTATTTCACATCGCTGGGATCCATAAGCAAAAGAATCATGATATCAATGGAATAATAAGTGCAATGTTGAAAGCGTTCCCCATGATGCATGGTTCTGCTAACTTCAGCTTATAAAGCGCAAGCATATACGCAACATAGATGGGCACAATGGTTCAAGTTTATTAAGTGCAAGAAAGTAAAGTGTGCCATCAAGTTCGTGAGAGCTTTAATCACTAATTTTCACATCACAAGTTTAATTCAGAAGGTCGATAAAAACATGAATTTACTTGGAATAGCAATAGTGCTAGTAGGTAGGTATGGTGGACACAAATGGCATAGGTTTTGGTTTAAGGATTGGATGCACGAGAAGCATTCCCTCTCAGTACAGGTTTTTGTCTAGCAAGGCTTGGTAGCAAGCATAAGAGTTGAAGGAAACAAACAAACATGCAAGTGATAAAAACAAACATGCAATCTTCCTTGGAAGCACAAAAGATCTTAACTAGATAATACTAAGCTTATGAGCAAATCAAGAAAGAAAGATGATGAAATTATATTTCTTTAGTGTACTTTTATCTTTTCATTCAATTCTCAAAATAGTGTTGCTACTGACCGAGCCAGGTTTGCCAAAACCAACTAAATTTACTCAATGATCCCAAAGTGATACCAATACTAACAACAAGATCAATCATATAATCATAAATTGAAAACTAATATAAGATATGCAAAAGAGTAAATGATAGAACTTCTCATTAATATTCCATAACGGCAACTCACACCAAGGGATACATAGATATCTAACAAAAGGGGGACACTTCCATAATGCAAACCATCCTACATGATAACTTCTCTATTCATGATATGACTCTACTAAAAAGGTAAAAAGATAAAAGATAGTGATGTGATACCACGACACTCCCCCAAGCATGGAACAAACCAAGGTGATGCCAAAACCTAATGACGAATTACTCCTTCGGTGGTGGTGGTATTCTCTCGATGAGATTTTTGATTAATTTCCCCAAGTCCCCAATCTAGAAGGTGAGAGTACGAATCAACTCCGAGTTTTGCTCAATGCGGCTCATGATCATGTCGGGCTGCGAATTCTAGCTCTTGTGATTCTTTCCCCACTCTTCCTCCTTGAAGTCTTCTTTTCCTGCATGGTTAGAACGAGGCATATCCCAATTGGAGGGTAGTTTCTCCTTGGGAATATTCTAGAATTGATGCTCATGGATAAGGGTATGGAAGCGATTCTTGGTGCGTGGAGGAGGTGATCGTGGAGCCAAACAGTGACGCGGAGGCTTCCCTCCAGTTGACATCCGTGCAGTCCTTTTGATCTTGGCAAGGTTTGCCAACACTCTAATGCTTGCAATGGTAGTTCCGGTGTGCGGATGCTGGCTTTTCTTTGCCTCCTCTTCATCTTTACTCTTGATCTCCTTCTCCTGCCCGGGGTCTTGGAGATCTTCCTCCATAGGCTCCTTGCCCTTATCGTTGGCAGAGACCATTGTGCTTCTAAACTTTTAAGAATAGTTCCTGGCAGAAACAGATCGAAACAAAAACACGACGAGAACACGATATAATCCCTCGTGGGATCTGGGGGATTATATATTATGAAGTTTTACAACAAAAGGAAGGTACTGGGAGAAAACGGGTCGGAGACAGAGTCTGAGGTGGCCACACCACCTGCTGGCGTGGCCAGGGGCCCCGCGCCAGGGGTGGTGTGAGCCACCCTGGCTCCGTTTCTGTCCTTCTTTCACTTCGTTGCTTTCCTTGTTGGATAAAAACTCCAAAAAGATAACTAGAAATATTTTTCACGGAACATTTCTTACTAGAACTGTTACCTATTCGAAAATAGACTCTGCAGGTCTCTGAATTTGGTCTTTGATAAATTTTTCCAGAGTTACTGCTTGAATAACATCAATATCTCCATCTTCATACTCATATTGCTCGAGTCATGAAACCTTTCACTTTCTTATTACACCATTTTCTCCGATAACCTGGAAATTTCTTTCACACAAAACTTCATAAAATTTTCATTAGCAACATTAGTATAAGTGAGGTAATAAACCTTTTAAGATCAATTTCAACTGAAATCCATCAAAACATAAGCTACTGTAGCAACTCCTTCCGAAAACCCAAAAGAATTCAAAAAAGAAGTCAATTTAAGAGGCAAATGCGAAAGTGGCAAAAATCTATCAAAACAGACCAGCAGGTAAAGATCAATTTTTTAGAAAGTCTTATGTTGCTCAAATAAAAAAGTGCAAAACTAACTAAAGTTAAATAAAATACCTGGGTCAGAAGCACAAATAATTACAGCTCAATCCGACATACAGAGATCTCTCAATTTTTTTTACGGTGAAGCACAAAAATCTGTTTAGGGACAACAACTTCCCCAAATCTTACTTCTCTCTCATTAGAGGTTGATATTGACATAAAAACCAAAAAAAAGGATAAGGAGAGGTTACTACCGAAGTAATAAATTCCAAGACTCAAATAAACAAAAACAACTAAAAGCACAAATAAATTGGGTTGTCTCCCAAAAAGCTCTTTCTTTATAGCCATTAAGATGGGCATGATAATTTCAATGATGCTCACATAAGAATATGAATTGAAGTGAAAGAGAACATCAAGAAGCAAAAATATAAATGTTTAATTCTAACCCACTTCCTATGCAAGGGAATTTTATAAGCAAACAAGTTGTTGAAACCAGGGACTGCTAGCATAGGAAGGCAAAACAAGTGCAACATAAAGACTTTAAGCATAAAACGAGGAACCTTAATATTATTGAGATGCATTAGAATAGTCTTTCCTCTCTCATAATAACCTTCAGTATCATGCATAAATTTAATGATATAACTATCGCAAGAACCATTGTAGCAATGATCACTTATCCTAACAGAAAACACAGGGACATAAGCTCTCATAACACTACTTTGTGAAACAATATTAGGGGTATTCTTACAAAGGATAGTGTGTCCCTCTTCTACATATTTAGTGACAAAGTCTTTCAAATTTGTTATTATAGGTTCATCATCCATTTGTTTATCAGGTTCAACATCTTTATTTGTACTTTCATTAACCATACTAGCTATCATAGAATGTTCCTTTATCTTAACTAGGAAAGGTATTTTCTCAGTGTAAGGTTCAGGTAAAACATGATTAGCAGTATAAACTTCAGTATTTCTTGCAGGAACACTACTAACAATGTCTTTATAGGGTGCATGATAGTTATTCCACTTCTTTTTAGGAACTTCAATATAGGAAGCAAAAGCCTTAAAATAAGTTGCAATAGCTTGAGAGTCTAAACCATAAGTATTTATAATATTTTGAAAGTCATCAGTTCCCATAAAAGATTCAATGCATTCATAATCATAATTTATACCTGACTTCCTTACTTTGTCATTCTCCCATGCTTCAGCATTGTCTTGAATACGGTCTAGAAGATCCCATTTAGCTTCTTCTTCCATGCGTGTAAATGATCCAGCACAAGAAGCATCCAATAAATCCTCATCATGAAGACAAAGCCTTACATAAAAGTTATTGATAATAATATTGTGAGGGAGCTCACTAGGAGGCCAAAAGTTGTATATTTGAGTTGTACTCTCTCCATCAAGAGGCCAAAGGTTGTATATTTGATTCTGATCTTTATGAATCTCACTAGGAGGGTACAATTTAGAATAAAAGAGAGGTACTAATTCCCCCCATTCAAGAGCTTGACCATTCTTCAGCAGCTTATACCATTCCTCAGCTCTTCCTTTTAGTGATAATGAGAATAAATTCTTCTTGACTTGAACTGTTGTACCTGCACACTTAAACAACCCGCATAATTCATGTATAAAGAGCAAATGATCACCAGGATGGACAGTTCCATCTCCATAATAGTAGTTATCCATAACACGATCAATAATTCTTGTAGGTATTTTAGAAGTATCATTCTCAGCAGGTGATAGTTCATCTACTACCTTAGCAGTGGTAGTAGCATTACGAAATAAGAAACACAGTGAATTATCCATATTGAAAATAAAGCAACTAACAGAAGTAAACAATACTCACAGTAGAAGTTTCCTTTACCAGTTCCACTCTCTAATAGCGCTTCACTCCCCGGCAACGGCGCCAGAAAATAGTCTTGATGACCCACAAGTATAGGGGTGTATCGCAGTATTTTCGATAAGTAAGAGTGTCAAACCCAACAAGGAGCAGAAGCATGCTAGACTGAGAGTAATACCACATCAATCCAACCTTAGCTCTGAAGTCATCAAAGCATGTGCTAAATGATGAGCTTAAGAATCAACATACTACTGGTGGTGTGGTTATTGTTACTTGCACTTGGGGTTCTCCTACTGACCTTTATCTTCCTCTGTAGTTTATCTGTCTTTCTTAGTGGAAATCTTGCTCAGCTTCTAATCTCACTATGGATATGCTCTCACTGATACTACTGGTCTTCTCTCCCTTGGCTTCTGCTGGCCTTCTTATTGATTGTTGGCTAGTTCGTCCTGGTTGTTGTCTTCCCTGTGGAACTTCTCCCCTCCTAGATTTTGGATTGATGTTCAAGCAACCATATGCTTGTGATGGGGAAATGATCTTGGGTGAAATAATCTGATGGTGAGTTGATGGTGGGGAGAAGTGGTTCTGGTGGTAAACTAGTGGTGGTGTTCTTGAGCTTAAGAAGAATGGCTGTGAAGAGAAAGTGTGGTGGACATTGGGTTATACTATGTTGATATGGCTACTCTCCCTATACACTCCATGGGAAGTGCATGCGGTGGTGATAGCACACTCACATGCAGTGATGTGTGTGCTGCATGCCTACTTGTTTGCTCTATTGTGGATCAGCTCAAGTGATTCATGTGATCTACTTCTACTTCTTTACCCCACTCTGGTGAAACTTGCCTATTTACTGTCAGTGATGTTGTGCTGAGACTAACCTTGATAAGAACATATACTTAAATGTCTCTTTATTTAAACTCGATGAGGAATTTGGCATACCAACTGTATGCCCAGTCTGAGAGTTCATTTATTCAATTCTTATTCCTTTCCTTTTCTCTCTTTTTTCTAGCTTTTCTTGTTTACTTGTCTTGTTTGTAGGGTTCAAATAAAGAAGAAAATATTAGAAAGGTGAAGAAATCTCCTTAAAGATTAGTGTAGGATTTTTTATTTCTTCTTATGTAATTGTTTATTCATGTAACTGTAATTTCCTTTTTCTTTTGAATATCTAAAACAATAGTGTAACGTTTGTATTATTGTATTAAAGTTATTCCTTTCTATTCCATTTATTGGTTGTATTATTACACATATTGTAAAGACAATGTAACATTGTGTGATGTAATAAAGTTATTCCTTTGTTTTTGTACATTATTTCTTTTATTGTAATATCTCTTATTCCTTTGTTATAAAGGGCAATGTACTGTTGAACTTTTATTTCAGTGTAATTTGAGACTTATACATATTGTATCTTATTCATAAATAAGAATTCAACTATAATTGCTTATTGTAATTTAATTACTATTTATCATTCCATTACACATTCTTTTATAATTCAAATATATTATTTGAATACTCAATTTTTAAAATGATTTCCCTCAAACACCAAGATACAATAGAGGTCATATCGAAATCCGTCGCACTTGCACGGATGCTTCCATCGGAGCAAGAGAGATCTCGATCACTCTATAGCCTTTTAGTTTTGCGCGAAAATTCCCCGGATTTCATGAATGCAATGCACACACCTCATCTCAGCCTAAGATCTAATGCTGGGATGTTACATAAGAAGCAAAAAAGGTGAGTTCCATGGAGATGTCCTCACAGAGGGGTTTGGAAACAAAGAGCACCCTGGTCGCACGAGAGGGTAGGTTCCTTAGCCCCATGGAAAATAGGCCGCAACTGGTCTCTAGAAGACAAGCATGTGTGCAAAAGAGCTAGGAAGGCCCTTTTTGAAGAAACCGTGCGGAAAAAGCTCAAGGAAGAAATAATAGCGGGGTTAAGAGGAAAGGTACCGCCACCGCCACCGTCGATAGAGGATGTTCCCATCGCTGACCTACATCGGAGTAGTTGTGCTTCCACCGTCGCCGGTACTACTGATACGACCACGAGCTATCCTTGTGATCACATAACGGTAATTAAACCCATTGATCATCTAAAGTACAGATTATGCATTTTCATAGAAATCATAGTTGACATAATTTTCTTATATGTAGGTGGCCACCATCTGGTATCTTCGAGCAAGGAAAGTCGGGTCCGATGTATCCGAGACGGCTTCTTGGGGCCAAGTGCATTCCCCAAAGTAAGGGAAGACGATACACAACATCCCACTTGCCAACGAGTTTGTTAGGGTCAACGTCGATGATGTCGTTGAGGGGTTCAGTGAGATCGAGTTGTCGATCCCTACCAATGAAGAGATGGTTACTCTGTCTGAGGCAAGGGGAGCTTCATCCAGTGTCCCAAGTTAGATATCCTTCTAGTCAGCTACCAGCCAAAGCCAAAGCCAGTATTGACTGACCTCTCACCAGCAACATGTACTCCCAAGATCAAGGAAGCACCAACTATTCAAGCTTATGATGAAGAGACAAGTACCCCAACGAGTGTTGCTGCCAAGACTAGAGTCCAAGTTGACTTCCCAACACCAGCAAATAACACTATGGAAGAGCCCCTCCCCTCGCCAAAGATACCAGAGATGTCGATACCGCCAGCTCATGTACAAGATAAAGCACCTACCCCCCCTCCCCCCTACAGAAATCAAAGAGACAACCCCTGTGAGCCATCCCGGCAGGACTGCAGGAGTCCTTGTTGACAAGCCTCCCCTTGCCCCGAAGGACTCCTCGGAACAACCTCTCCTTGCCCTGAAGAAAGCTGCAGAGACACAGCCACCAGCCCTGAAGAACGCTCCTACTCTTGCTAGTAGTGTGCCCAAGCCACCAGCTGTTGTAGAACCAACCAAAGCTCCTACCCTCGCTTGTGTGTCCTTGACAACCCCTAAAGCTGCCCATCCAGCAATCCCAGCTAGTACTAGGACGACACGCTCCTCACAATTACATACGCTACTGCCACCTGCTGCAAAACCCAAGCCTGTAACGAAACCTAAGGGTAAAAAGGGGCAGCGCATAAAATCACGCTGCTTGAAGTGACCAAATTGACCGGCAAGGCGCTGGAAGATTATTTAAATGTGAGCGATGTTCTGCCGGAGTCTGATATACACCCGACGTACAAGCCTAGGGAAAATCTAATACACAATTCGACGAGTGTTACCAAAGAGTATGGATGGGCTTGTGCATCACTACAAAATTACTGCTTGGATAATTTCAAGAAGCCAGAGAAGGACCAAGTCTCGGGATTCATGGTTAGGAACAAACCAGAACACTTTATGAGTGACCGTTTGTGCGAGTTCCAAGTCACTTGGGAGGACTTGTTTCTCTTGTTAAATTTGAAATCCTTAGACACCAGCATAGTGAAATGCAGTACATTGTGAGTATTTTTATTATTATTTATCAATCAATGCATCAATAACTCTGGCTATCTTAATTTACACTTCATTCATGTTCTGTCTTTACATGTGTATAGGTACTAATATCAGAAAGCCAGAGCAGCAGGTAAAATAGCCTTCGTTGACCCCACCTAGCTTCTGAACAAATTATGAATTCTTGCGAAAGGGTTGTCGAGGATTACATCATTCATGTGATGGAGAAGAGCTTCCAGGATAATAAGCAGTCAATATTTTGGTATTTTAATTCGAAGTAAGCTATCTTCATCCAGTGTCCCAAGCACATTTTTGAAATTTGTTGCATTACATTATTATATCTTTACAATGTTGATCTTCGGAAAAGTTTTCCTAATGTTTGGCAAAATATAGCACTGACAATGATAATGGTACTATTTTATGGATGATATTTCCAAGGAAATGATGTTTGATGTATTGTGCAATTTGACTTGTGTTCTTGTTCTTTCAGGGACCACTGGATTCTTATCACTATCTCACTACTGGATGGCAATATTCATTATGTTGATTATTATCTTGGGAGGTACAAAAGGAACTACGATGATGTAACCAAGCTTCTGGATAGGTATATCTAATCTTCGGCCATTCTGTAGTTTTTCTGTATGGACATGAACTTGCATTACATTCATGTATTGTAGATTTCATCCTAACACTTCATGGTAATATTTTTGTCCCTTTTGTTGCCTTAGCTTTTTTGAAACTCTTATACTCCAATGGAGCACCCCACAGCTCTTTATGCCCAGGGTAACACCACTTTGTGTATAGGAATGACACTAGATAAGGAACAAGTAGTCTTGCTAATTGAAAATATTTGTGTACATCAAGTGTGAAGCTACATGTGGGCCCATTATGCATAGAAATCATCAGGCATTATTTATGTGAAACATGTAGGCCAGCCCTGTTAGGAATTTGGGATTTTCCCATAAAAATTGATCACCTTTCCAAAAATTCTTTAGAGTTTTGGGAATTTGTATTTGATAATTTGAACTTGGCAGTGAGGGTTTTTTGTGTTTGACAAATTCACAAACATCCATCTGCTTCTTAGATGATTTTCTTAAGATTTTAGGAGCGGTGTAATCTCTCAATTTTATGATTTTCTATTCCTGCCATATCTGAAAACAGTAAAATAAAATAGCACGAAATTTAATTCGATGTATATAGAACAATCCATCTACAAAATATCTACAAGAGAGAAAAATAAAATTAATTTTGATCATATATTTCTGTCTTGTAATACAAAATATTATATAATTTTTGTTTATGTGACATTCTTAGATGTTTTCAAGTAATTCAGAACCAAGGAGTTCATGCACCGTCCTACAGATCCCTAACTCATTACCTGGATGTTCCGATTAGTTTTCTTTACCTAGCTAACAGTATCCATGCGTATTGAATTTATATCTTGTTGATTGGTTATTTCTATGCCCTATGTATGTATCAGTGCCACCAGCAGCCTCTGGCAACTGCGTTTTGTGGCTTCTATCTTCACAACCATATGAACATCATGATGAGCAGAACTTTGACACCTAAGCCAGAAGGCGATGTATATATGCACACATCATTTTGTTATATTGACATATTCTTCTTAATAGTGTACCTGTTTTGATCATGATTTCATTTTCCTAGCATCCGAGAATCTACATGAACGAACTACCTCAGACCAAGCTAGCAATGATCCTATCGGATCTTGCTGGCTTTTTGGTTCAACACGTGATCAAAGAATACGGAGAGTTCCACCATGACGGAAACTAGTACATGTAAACTGTGAGAGAAATCTGTCAAGTCATCAAACTGTATATTGACGTTGGTCGATCTTTATACTTTGCCATGGAATTTGTGCATCTTGTGTGTGATGGTGCATATACCTTGTCACTTGTATGGTGCAGTAATGTCATTTGGTTTTGGTGCAATAATCTGTGTGATTTGACGTGCACAATCTGTGATTGACTGTACCATATACCTGTGCTGAGGGGCTACTGGGTAAAACTAGAGCCTCAGAATAATTCTGGACCATCCGGACAAAAGAATCAGCTGTAACTTATAACCGTCTCCGATAAAAAGTTTTCCAGAGGTTGTTATTAATCGTGACCGTCTCCGATGAAAAATATGTTAGAGGTTGTTGTTATTTCTAACCGTTTCCGATGAAAAACATTTTCGAGGCTGTTGTTATTTCTAACAGTCTCCAATGAGAAACATTTTCGAGGCTAGTATAATTTCTAACCATCTCTGATGAGAAAAATATTAGAGACTGTCGTTATTCTGAACCGTCTCCGATGCAAAAAAAATTAGAGGTTGTTGTTATTTACGACCGTCTCGTATGAGAAAAATATTAGAGACTGTAGTTCTTCTCTACCGTCTCCAATGCAAAAAAAATAGAGGTTGTTGTTATTTACAACCGTCTCGGATGATAATATTGAGTAAAAGAGCAATTTTTCAAGAGATTTAACCATAGTAAAATATAGATAAACCACAGGCAGAATAATAGAAAATGACCAGAAGATACGACAGACTATCTGAATATAATAAACAAGGCTAAGGAAGATGATATACATCACAGTAGAGGAACCGCCGGTATTCGCGTTAGCGTTCGCACCATCGTCAGCCATGTTGTCAAGGAAAAGATTGTTGATGTCGGGGAATAAATCATCGTTGGGGAAGACGTCGGCGCAGTAACTATCCGTGGAGGAGTCCGTGATGAAGCCAGTAGTCGCGCTGGTAGCGCTCCCCAAAAACTTTATCGCCCTTCTCCCGTACAAGACTCGAAGCAGCGAGGTCTCGGAAGCCTACTTTCCCAGCTCGCGGTGCATGCCGCAAGATGCGATGGGAAAGATCTAGGCAGCGCAGTGCTCTGAAATTGGAGGCGCAAGGGTGTGCACTCGTGTATCTGAGGAGAGGAGCGACCTCTCACTCTTATAGGCATGGGTAGGCAGGCAAATAATCGGCGTTGGGAGAGGAAACGAACAGGCATCGACCGAAGCCAAACAACCTCTACTAAGCTTGAATTAAATCTCCACTGAGTTTGTATTATCATGCAGACTGTTCAAACTATTATCCATTCGTGCGTAGAAAAATGAAAGAGAAGCTCTCGGCTCAAGGCATTCTCGCAACCCGCGACGCATGTGTGTCGTGACGAGGCGGGCGGCAGAGGTGGAGGAGAGTGTGTGTATATGTATTCTCTTCTTAAGCTTGTACAAGTGGTGGAAGAGCTCACTTTATAAGCTGGTATAACTTACACTCAACTAGCAATGTGGGACTAAATTTTTTCCCACATTTTTCCTTGCATGAATGGGCCAAGTGGGACTCTAGGATTTCAGGAATTGTTGAATGATATAAATGGGCTGGGCCTTTATTAGGCAAAATTCCAACAGATAAAAATATTAGAGGCTCGTGAAAATTTCAACCGTCTCTGATGGAACGTACGTTTAGCCTGTTCTGAGTCCCGACCGTCTCCGGCATCCGCGACGGTTGTTTTTTTTTGTCTGGCTACGATGGAGCATGTAACATCCCAAAACTTTAATCAAGGTTAATCAAGATCAAATCTACCCAATTTAGGGTTAACAAAAACTTTTTCTATTTAAAATCTTTAAGCATTCATATGTGTGTGCATTTAAAATAGGAGTTATTTGAAATGCCATTATTGTTTGTTCTAATGGTTGTAAAATGCTTCTATGATGAATGTCACATCATCTAGATCATTCCCAAGCAAAAACTAAAGAAAAAGAAATCAAAAAGAATTAAATAAAGGAAATGGTCACTTTTGCTATTTTAATCACCTAACCCACTTTGGGTATTCCTAGCACTCAAATTCCAATAGAGACAATTGTGGATCCTTGCACCCCTTGCTAGTACAAGTAGTGATGTGCCAAGGCCCACTTTGTTATCTCCCAAAAACTTTCAAACTCTAATTTTAAATGACAATTAAAAATAGAATCTAGTTCATATGCCTAGATCACCCTATTTCAAAAACCACTCAAATGAATTCCATTTAACAAATCCTAGCAACCACAGATGTTTAAGCATGTGACAAACCACTCCACCAAATCTCATTTATAAATTCAAAGGTTTTCTTCTTTCGGCCATTTGATCGGACACTTGGTGGGCAGAATCAAATTGGCCTAACTATTACTGTTGTTGATCAAATATTGTCGAGCCATTTGAGCCACATTAACCCTCTTGGTCTCCCCTAGACCCAACCAGACCAAAACCAGCCCATCCCCTAGTCCCTGGCGCCAGTGCAACGCCGCACCGAGGCCATGATCCCTGGCGATCGTGCCTAAGCCGCAGCAGACCGCCAACCCCTCTCCGCCACTCCAGGAAGCAAGGCGCCACCTCACCGCCGTCCACGGTCCACCCCATGACCACACATAGCCACTAGACCACCCCAGAGCCACACAGTACTATCCTCTCTACGCACGCCAGAGCACGCTAGAGCGCCATCGCCACCCGCACGCCACAGAACGTGCCTCGACCGTAGACCGCGCGCGCCGCTCCGCCTTGAGCACCTCACCACACCAAACACGACCGTAACGTGCCGCTCCACCCACACTCGCCGGGAACTGCGTTGAGCACCACCTCTGTCTCCCAGAGCGCGCGACGCTCCCGACCGTTAGCCACCACCCCTAGCATCGCCATAACGCCATAGAGGACCGCCAGGAGGCAAGCCATCATCCGCCTACACTGCCCAAGCCTCTAGGCTGCTATACCGTCATCACCGGCGAGCACCGCCCATGCCTCACTGCCGCCTCGCCACGCCTATATAAGGAGGCCTCCCCAGCACCAATTTGTCACACCATTCTCATCCACTCCCCCTCAGAACACTCCTAGAGCCCCACCGGAGCAAGCCACAGCCCGTAGCATCGGAATTTCGCCGAAGTCTGCCGCGGAGGGAGGAGAAGGGAGTCGTTGATCCAGGCCATCTCCCAGGACGTCGCCAGTACCAGGAGAACCGCCGTCGTCGTCTCGTTCGTTTGCCCACCTCGCCGCAGTAGCTGGAGCCCCAGTACGTCCCCACTCCACCCCCACCGAGCCATTAGGGTTCAGTCTCACCGGCGACGAGTCCGTCGTTGACGACGACCCTGAGCCGTTGATCTAGTTCTAATCCTGTGGCCACCGTTCGCCCATACCGTTTTGGCAACCCCTGTCCCACTGACAGGTGGGGCCCTCACTTAAAACCAGCCCGGGCGCTGTCTGGAGTAAACTGGTTCGGCCCATTTATTTCCCGCGCGACCCATTTAATTCAAATAACTCTGTTTCTTTTTAGACTTAAACTAGATTTTGTCCCTTAGTTTGAAAATCAATTCAGAGATCTTTATAAATCCAAATTGAGTGATTCCAATTTTGTTGGAAAGGTAATAAAAATCTCTATCGAAGACCGTTGGATTTAAATCATTTAGAGTTAGAGATATCTCTTAGTAAAAATAACAAGACATAAGTTTTGCACATTCAAACATTTGTATAAAATCAACAACAATAGATTTTGAGATGATTCCAACTCTCAAAAATCACATTTAACCATACCTATCTGAATAGGTAACAAAATTAAGGTTTGCATGCAGTGACTTTGGACTAGTACCAAAATAATGCTATATAGGCATTTCTAGTCTCTTTAAATCATTAATTATTAAACCTAAACTTATTAAAATGTGACCCAACCTTTAAATCACATTACCATATATTAGAATATGTGGTGATGACATGTGTCCACATGATCCCATATTTTAATTGGAGAATATTAAATCTTAGTTAATTTCAATGAGTAGAAATTACTTTTCTCAAATAAAATAAATGAAACTAGTTCATTAAACCTTGTGATGTTTGTGATGATAATAGATCATAAAATGTGTGCCTTAGTATGCTAAGTAGACTAGTTAAGTATTTTTTGGTGATTGTGTATTCTGTATTTATTTATAGACAATAGTACTGACCAAGTCTACGAGGAGGAGTTCTACCAAGAAGAGGAGGAAGAGAATTTCAACCACTGCACCAACCAAGGCAAGCTATTGTTAGAAAACTAGAATTAAGCAAAATAACCTAAGCAAAATGCACTAGGCATGCTTTGGTTATACTTTTTACTTATACCTACTCCAAGTTTTACATACAAGCTTTACTTTCCTTACTTTACTTAAGTCCTTTACTTTGTTTAAAGGTAGCATAAAGAGTATAAAACTTGACCTATCTAGTTAGACTTAGATGGCATTCTATGTCATGAGATTGATCTTAGTATCCCATATTAGTGAACACTCTTAACTTAGTAGTTTAGAGCTAAACCAAAACTTGATCACTTTAGATGGGAATACTTGGTGAAAATGACTTGTGAAAACCTTGGAATGATGAGCCATTCTATTTAGATGTTTTGAAATGAATTGAGAAACACAAATGGTTTATGATGATGATGAAAATGTTAAGGCATGAGCCTTAGCCCTTTTATAAAAACTGATGGTTGGGTTCGGATGCGATACCATTCCAATTTTATCGTACAACCACAATACCTGAATTGGGTAAGGCTTAGCCAGAAGTTTATATGCATTAGTATTAGTTCCCTCGGGGGAGAGGTTTGAGTTGGGGCTACCTCTCAATGTTTTCCACCTATGCAGTGCCCAGGATGACAAATGCTCATGGCTGGGAGGCCATACTCATAGGATAGGTGCTTATACTAGAGTGATGTTTGATTATCTGCATACTAAGTATGATGATTTAGGGTTATCCCTGACAGATGTATCGAATCTTGTGGTGAAACTGTACCATCGCTGCAGAGTGTCAAACTATTCGAATAGCCGCGTCCGCGGTTATGGACAGTTGGAGTGGCCATACTGTTCCGTTGTCAGATGTTTTCAAAACGCCTTATGAAATGAATGGTGACATGACTTGACCACAACAGAGTTGTGACTATGACAACTGAGTTCCCACTTAGGTGTTTTCAAACTTATTTTATCTTTCTTTGTTTCTGAACTTAGCTTAGGTTTCAAACTTAACTTTACAAATAAGCTTAGAGTTAGCATTCCTACTAGAACTATCTTACTTGTTAGTGATAGTTTGCGAGTACTTAAAGGGTACTCATGGATTTTGTCCCTAGCTATTCCTATGGCCAGACTATGAGGAGGACTACCCTGAAGGAGGACAGCAGGACGGCTACGACAACTAGGATCCGCTCCAATCATCAGCATTGCCTATGACACTGAAGATGGACCCCACCGCTACGCTGTTTATTCCGCTACTTGATTGTACTAAGACTGGATCATGAGATCCTTTATTTGTGTAAGACCTTATATGGTTTGTAATGGATGATGTACTGTGATATCCAATCTGTTATGTCTCACAAAAATGGTAATCCTGGGATTGCGATGTATGGCATAACAGGCATCTGGGATTAAGAATCCGGGTGTTGACAAGTTGGTATCAGAGCCATCCTGACCATAGGAGACCCTAGTTAGAATGGACGTCCGAACAAAAACTTAGTTTCAAAAGCTAAAGTGAGTATTTATGAAAAATATTTCCTCTCTTACCGTTGGGAACTCTACTCTCAAAATTCAGGTTCCTCCAAATTCTTACATTACTACATAAAACTTAGACACACTTGATCACTTCACTAACTTTCTCATCATAAATTCTTATAGATGGGAGCCCAATACAGCAAGTTCTACCAGTTGGGCAACGGAGTCCAACTGATCTTTGAGAGGGATCTTGATTCACTATCTGAGTTCTTGGAACGTCCGTATCCGGAATTTCGTGGAGCTCAACTCCCGGGTCCACCAGGAGGAGATTTACAATGGCTAGTAACTGCTGACCTTCGAGGCAAGATAGAAGCACCAGTATCTGGGAGGATTCAGTTCTCAGTGAGAGAGAACAACTGGCTAGATGGATTAGCCAGGGCGATGCATGAAGCTCTCGCTCGTCTGTGTGCCCAGAGTGTCAACCTAATCCAAGGAACCCGCTTTGTTCACTATGCAAGGCGTGATTCCATGGGAATGCCGCTAGAGATGCCAAGTCACCCAATATTGAAGCGTCAAGTGGAGAACCTCGACTTCCTACTGTATGACAGACAGAAGGAGTTGGACAATGCTAGAGAGTTCGCCAACCACAACCTCGCCCTTGCCGCCCTGAAGGCCCACACTTTCTCACTGCTCATCAAGGATCGGCAGTCTCTTCGCTGTCAACGCGCAAAGAAGGATCGCACCGTCGACCGTCTTCGCAAGAAGGTGTCCGACCTCAAGAAGACCATCAAGGAGCAAGAAGCTCAGCTTGCAGCAAAGGAAGAAGAAGAGGAAGGTGAAGATATCCAAGGGGATATTGACTCATACCTAAGCAATGATGATGACTATCTGGAGGAGGATGTCGTGGACTTCTACACCGATGATGATGACTCCGACTTCATCGATGATGAGTAGATGCACTAGAGCACTATCGTAGAGTGAGGAGTATCGGTCCCATTGTATCGTAGCTTGCAGAATGGTTCTTAAAACCATCGGTTTTGCTTTGATGTTGTGGTGTGTGTGCGTTTGTACCGTGTGCTTTGCTTGAATGAATGAAAAGGAGTTAGTTGCAAAACCTGAATCAAACTCAAAGTTTTAGCTTTGATATCAAAACCATGAACCTTAGAACTTTCCCTCTTACCCCTTTATCTATCTCAATCTTCAAATGACTTGTGGAAACCAAGGAGGGAGCAGCTCATCGCAAGACCCAATGATGCAGATTCTGCAGACTCTCATTGCAGACCGTGAAGCTAGTAGGGCAGAACGCCAAGCTAATCTAGCAACACTGCAGCAGATCTCCTAGATGGCTCACAACAATCAGAACCATGGAAATCAGGATCATCATGGATCCAAACTCAAAAACTTCCAGAATACCAATCCCCCAATCTTTAGTACTTTGGAGAACCCACTGGATGTTGATGACTGGTTGCAGACAATGGAGAACAACTTAGAAGTAGCCGGAGTGGAGGCCAACGATAAAGTTCGTTTTGCTACCCACTATTTGGCAGGAGATGCAAGAGCATGGTGGAACAGCACCCGCACAATGAACCATGGTCAAGTGATGACATGGGAAGCCTTCAAGATCAAGTTCACCCACACCCACGTGCCGCAGGGTCTAGTCACCAGAAGGAGAGATGAATTCAGAGAGTTGAAGCAAGGCAAAATGACTGTAGTGGAGTACCGTGATAGATTCTTGTCCCTCGCTAGGTATGCACCTGATGAGACCAACACGGAGGCCAAGAAGAAGGAGAGATTCCTGAATGGACTTCATGATGAGATGCAGACTATCCTAGTCAACATCTGTTTCGAGGATCTCGAAGAGCTAGTTGACTCTGCCATTCAGATGGAAGGGAAGATCAATCAAGCAAACGATAACCGCAAACGTCGGATGATGCACCAATCTGGATCCAATAGTCACCAGAAGTACCGTCCCAGTCCGTCTAACGGATATGCCCTACGGAACAATCGACCCCCAATGTCTCGCCTAAGCTGTTGGAAATATGCCCTAGAGACAAATAGTAGTAAGGACTATTATCATATTTCATATAGTTTATGATTAAGTTTTATATCATGCTATAACTGTATTGAGTGGAAACATCAATACACGTGTGATATACAAACAACCAGGGGTTCCCAGTGAAACTCTAGTCACTAGTTCATTGGTCAACAGATGATCATGTTTCCTGATCATGTGGCATTTATGCCAGTTGGAAATGATGTCATCTCATTATGAGAATGAGATTATGAACCAATACCCAACCTAAACATCGTGACCCGATCATGTCACGAAGTTCAAGTTACGATGATTAGAAATGGATCCTCGTAGACTATTCCTTAGACCGTGAGGCTATATCAATCACTATCTC
The DNA here is from genome assembly GCA_910589775.1 of Avena eriantha. NCBI lineage: Eukaryota > Viridiplantae > Streptophyta > Magnoliopsida > Poales > Poaceae > Avena > Avena eriantha. The sequence goes on along the minus strand of OU342741.1, from coordinate 450,764,060 downwards.
CCGAGAGTGCTTTCATAGCATCAAGCGCCACTTGGTAATACAGTGGTTATAAAGGTGTGTTTAGGTACACGGAGGAAACCATTGAGGCAATATATGTCAAGAGCGGGATTTGTCCGTCCATGCGACGGGAAGATACTCAAGGGCCCACTCGGAGAAGTTATATCCCATAGTTGTGCAGCGTGTGATTTGATCACTGAGATATCACTTGTCAGAACGAGTTAAGTAGAATTGTTTAGTAACGAGATTGAACACGACATGGTGATGTCATTGATCAGATCTCGGGCAATGGAAGTATCGAGTGACAAAGGGAATAAGACACGATTGTCCCGGTTCAAACGACGAAAGATCTTCGTGGAACGCATAGGGGCCACATGGCCATCCAGGTCCCTCTGTCGATCATTCGTGCGGGAGTGTCCCGACCATGTCTGGAGTGTTCCTGAACCGTGGGGTATCATGCTTAAGGGCTTGATGATGCTTAGAGAGTGTTTATAGGATCGGTGGAATCACCAAAGAAGAGTAGGGAGAAAATCGGAAGGGTTTCGGTAAGTCCGGAGGATGTTCGGAGTGGAGGTGGAAGGTGTTCCATGGCCACGAAGATTGAATAATATGTGAATGAATGTTAAATTTTTGTTTAATCATTTATTCATAATTATTTAATAAAGAGAAAAATCAATTTAATGGTTAAAGGCTTAATGGGCCAATGCCCGGAGGGGAGAGGGCCCATTAGGGAAAGGCAAGAGGGGAGAAGGGCCAAGGGGTGGTCGGCAACCCTATTGGGCCAGCCCCACGTGGGGCCCATGAGGGGTGGCTGGCGGCGCCTCCCCCCACCTCCTCCTCTCCTTTAGTCCCACCTCGGGACTTTGAGGGAGGGTGTACCCCCTCCTCCCCCTATATATAGTGGGGTATTTGGCCAAGATAAATACACCAATAATCAATAAAGGTCTCCCCACTTTTGGGAGGACCTCTAATTGATAATTTATCTCTCCCCCTCTCTCTCTCGTGACCATGGTCCCAAGTCTGGACTGCGCAAGCGAGAGACATCTTCACCGCGGAGCGCCGTCACGCTGCGGGATTCGGATCCGGGAGCTCTACTTCCGCAACTGCTGCTGGATCGGGGAAGCGGGAGTCATCGTCAGGCACCGGATGTGTGTAACTCCCCGCAAGGTGTCGTACTTGAGGCACTCAAGTCGTTGGAGCCAAGGAGCGCAAGGACTTCATTACGACCTTGAGGTCGGCTTCGACTCGTCTACATCAACCCCGCTCTCCTGAGCGTTGACAACGCTTTTCGGTCTTCAAGGGTAAGTTCCTGAAAAGCCCCTCCCGTTACTGTATTACTAATAGATAGGTCCTGGCAGCTTCAGGGGTTCAGGGGCATAGAGTAAAATTTATTGTTTTTATACGCGGAACCCCAACAGTGGTATCAGAGCTAGATCTATGTGTAGTAATACTAGTACGGGTAGAACACACGAGATGTAGCGTGTGGGCGTTGATCTTTTAGTTGTTACCCTCCCACGTGTACTTGTGTATACCACAGTAATGCTTGATGAAGCGGCCCCCAACCGACTTTACGTGTTCATTCGTGAGACTGGTCCACGCTTGACATACGGCTTGTACCGTATAAAGTGGCTTAGGGGGTGTCTGTCTCTCTCGCATTTGTTGGTATACCATTTGCAACGGAGGGCCCCGAAAGGGGTGTAGTAGAGACAACTACTTGATCAGCGTTGTGCTGAAAGTTCGTAGGTAAGAACGGTTCTTGTGCGAAAGCCCATTCAGCCACGTAAAACATGCAAAGATAAAGTAGAGGCGTCTAACTTTGTTTTGCAGGGGGGCGTTGCTTTGTGATATGGTTGTGGTTAAAGTTATTAACTTTTGTTACGTAGTAGTATATAGTCACGAAGGTGACAAACTACCACGCTGGAATGACACCGGTACCCTAGTGTCTACGGTGCCGGAACCCTGGCGTCGGAACCCGGTGATGATGGATGGAGATCATGACGTGAAGGACCATATCACATAGCATTTACATTCAATGTTATTGTTTGTATATCTTATTGTGTGCTAGTATTAGATACTCAATGGTAGCCTAATAAGATGATCCCTGTTAAAGTTACCAACGATTGTGTTCCCCCTTAGTGTGCACCACTAAGAAAGTTCTTCGGTATGAGGCGATCCAGGGTTACAGGCCTGGGTGTTAGACATATCTACGTTCACATACAGTGGGTGTAAGCCATGTTGCACAGAGAATACACTAAGGTTGAGTTGGCGAGCCTAGCACGCCACAAAAACGTGGCCTCGGAACACGGATGGTCGAAAGATCGAGCACGAGTCGCATGAATGACGTGACCAACATTTAGCGTCCACCTTTGAATCCACATCGATGGCCGTGATCAATCGGGGGTGATGTGGCTGATAGGGGTCGTGTTATCACTAGGAACCCTTTTGGGGATAGGTGTTTCTGAGTAGAGTTATTATTAACTCATTTAATTATAATCTTAGTCTAAATTCCTTTTGCAATTATAAATGTAGAAAATGGTTCTTCCCGAGATTACCTTTCTAATCGACAATTGGTTAAAAGTAGAAAAGCTCAAGTTAGATGGATCCAACTTTTCTGCATGGGTCATACGCTAGTTTGATCTCCTTGGGGAGAACAATGTAGCTGACTACATGACCTGCGAGATGTATTTGGAGCCACCCTATTCTCATGAGACCCAGGAACAACGGGGTCTGCGCTATCGTCGTCGTGTGATGGCCACATTTATATCAGTGACCATGTGCCTCGGAATGGAGGATGGGCTATGGCCAATGGTGGGAAGTCTCAAGCCCCGAGTGGTCATGGCACATCTGAGATCACATTTCGTTAAACAAGTGCGCATGTGGGAGTATGAGCTGATGGGGGACTTCCTCTCCATAAAGATGGAAGAGGGCTCCTCACTAGATGAGCACTTATTGTGCATCTACGGTGCATACATGAGTCTAGCATATTACCTAGACAACTAGTTCTCAAGCTCATTTGCGATGGGAGTTGTGCTACGGTCGCTTCCACCAAGCTTCCAAGCATAAGTTAGGATCTGCATTATGAGAGGCGACACGGAAACACTGGATTTCCTCGAGTTCATATCACATTTCAGAAATGTCGTAGATGAACCCAACATCACTGGAGTCATCAATGACAAAGGTATATATTTGATATACTGCTTTATAAATGTTATAATCTTGCAAAAACATTTGCAGTGTTAAGTATATCTGATACTTGTTCTGTTTTGCTAAAAACAGGTCCTTCTGCATGAGAGGTGCTTGCTGGAGAGGAGGTGACGTTGCGTGTTGATGGCGAGCATGATGATGATGGCCGACGACACTCTCCCTCGATATTTATCACTTAGTTTATGTTTTAGGATGATTATTGTAATCAAGAGATTGTGAACTTCTTTATTGTGTCTCACACTTTGTGAGATGGTTATTCATATGAGTTTGTAACAAACAGTTGTTCCACTTTTATGAATGATTTCTATTCGTGTTCATATCTTGTTTGATTATGTGTGAATTATCCTTGCTGTTTGAAACTAATTGATAATGCATGAACATTTGTAAAACATTAAAATGCCTTGTTTAAAATAACCAACTTAATGATATGTTCATTAATGAATGAAAAAACATTGTTTAAATTCAAAGTTATAATGATAATATGGAAAGTCATTCGATTTATTGTCACATATAAATCATGCCTAAGTTCGGAAAAATAACTTGAACACCGTGTGTTGCTTGAATACAAAGTGTTTAATGAATTGTTAAAAGTAAATACATATTCGATGTATTGTGTTTTAACGAAAATGTTAATTATCATTAGATGATTGTTTAAATGTGTAAAGAAGTTTACCAAAGGAAAAATGAATATGAAACTATTTGATTTGATCAAAATGTTTCATTAACAAAGGGTACAAATGTGAAAGAGAATCCAATTACTATGATTTGATCAAATAGTAATGAAAATTCGACTTTATAAGAATGAAATAAAAGAAATTGTGGAATGCAAAGCGTTCTGAAATGTTAGAATGCAAAGCATCACAATGTGATATTAGATATCAAAGGGTTTGAATAGAAGGCACCAAATAAATCATTATAGTGTACATGTAGAGACCATTAGTTAGAAATAGTTAGCACTCAATTAGAAGGCACTGAACCATTTGAATTCGTGAAAGTTTTGGGGTTATTCGATATAACCAAAACAATAGCGAATAAGTCCTTGTAGGGTATTCATTGGAAACTTTGAATACAAAATCCATAGCTGAAACCAAAAGAAAAGCAAGATTCGTATTGCTTGGATTTTGGTACATTCTTGAGAAAGATCACTTTGAGTGACGTTTCTCAATTATGGGGGATGTGGAAAATAGTGTAAAACACGATGATGATTCAAAACCTTGCATCAGAGTGTTGAGAAGCGCAACGGACAACGTTCCTAAACGATTCTCTTCACAGAAGGAAAGAATCAATGATTTTAATCATTATGTTTTTCCCTACTAGTGTTTTCACTACATGAAGTAGGATTCAAAATGTAATCCATATCTTGTATGGAGACATTTGTGAATCATTTGTCATGATTCTCGGAATATGACATACCTACGAACTACTGAGGAAATAATGGTAAACTAAATTATGAGAAATCCTAGAAGCAAAATTCCCTTGAGATTAGAAAGAAATTTGTTGCTGAATCTCACAAGTAAAAGGGGTTACTTGGAATTTTCCCAAATGACTGCAAAGCCATAGTGGAAAAGGGGTGAATGACAAAAACACAATTTGTCAAGTATTGGACAAATTCAAATGCATTTGATTCAAGTGTGCTAAATGTCTAGTGGATTTAAAACTAGTAATAGTACTAGTATCTCATAGTAAAACTCCAAATTTGATATTTGATCAAAGGATTTTGAAGTTGTTCAAAATAGTGAGTAGATATGCAATTTGCATAAAATTGAGTGGGAGCTATGAAAGTCTTCCTGAAACAATATGTGATTGACATATGTTTAAGTGGGAGCAATATAAGACTCAAATTCAAATATGTAGGAACATATTTTGAGTGGGAGCTTATAGGATAATTCTTAAGTATGTTAAGAATGAAAGCGCAAATACTTATAAATAATGATTTATAAGATGTAGAAGCTTATAATAGGTGTATTATGATATTATGTAGTATTCCTTAAAGGATTCTGGAAAGGGTTTCAGAATAGGAGTTAATTAAGGAACTGGTCCTTAATGACTCAAATTAGGAATAGCATTAAGGCTAACATCAATGGTTGAAAGAAAGAAAAGGATGATCGTCATCCACTATGTTAAGACATAGGTTCTGTCCTAGTAAACCATGATGATAACTTAGCATAATATGTGATCCAATTAAGGAACGTTTGAAAGTGATTAAGTCCGAATCACAGAACATTGAGCTAAGTTTGTCCGCAGTATCTAATAGAGAACTGTAGACATGTTTTCAAATCCATAAAGGATGACATATCTTAAAACATAAAGAGTTATGTTATAAGGGAATATGTTGGAAACTCCTATAGATACCAATTAAACTCAAGTAGGAAGCGAGGTCAACAAAGACATCGAAAGTTGCATAGAGTGCACGGGAGTTTCGATGAATACATTTATAATAATAGATAAGGGTACCATCTAAAAGTGTTGTATAATGTTATGGCGGGGCTAGTTCACTTTTAACATAGAATGATGTGTCCCAGGGCACAGTGCCCATGAGAAAGCCCTCGAGGTTGATCTAACGTCACGGTAGGCTCCTGGAATCAGGCCTCGTTCGGCTGCCATAGCGACGATGCATACACACAGATGCTATCATGAGATGATAAAGTATTAATGTCAGTAAAGGTGACATTAGTAAGTTGCAAAGGATTTGGGACTGTAAAGTAGAGACCCAAGACTCAACCTCTTCCATGAGCAAGCATGTTCAGGGTACCGGATATATGGTGCCAATGATTGAGAACAAATGCAGCTAGTGTATTTGTACTCTAGTGCAAGTGGGAGACTGTTGGAAATATGCCCTAGAGACAAATAGTAGTAAGGACTATTATCATATTTCATATAGTTTATGATTAAGTTTTATATCATGCTATAACTGTATTGAGTGGAAATATCAATACACGTGTGATATACAAACAACCAGGGGTTCCCAGTGAAACTCTAGTCACTAGTTCATTGGTCAACAGATGATCATGTTTCCTGATCATGTGGCATTTATGCCAGTTGGAAATGATGTCATCTCATTATGAGAATGAGATGATGAACCAATACCCAACTTAAACATCGTGACCCGATCATGTCACGAAGTTCAAGTTACGATGATTAGAAATGGATCCTCGTAGACTATTCCTTAGACCGTGAGGCTATATCAATCACTGTCTCCCGAGAGTGCTTTCATAGCATCAAGCGCCACTTGGTAATACAATGGTTATAAATGTGTGTCCAGGTGCTGGGAGCAAACCGTTGAGGCAATATATGTTAAGAGCGGGATTTGTCCGTCCATGTGACGGGAAGATACTCAAGGGCCCACTCGAAGAAGTTATATCCAATAGCTGCACAACGTGTGATTTGATCACGGGGATATCACTTGTTGGAACAAGTTAAGTAGCATTGTTCAGTAACGATATTGAACACGACATGGTGATGTCATTGATCAGATCTCGGGCAATGCAAGTATCGAGTGACACAGGGAATAAGACTCGACTGTCCCGGTTCAAACGACGAAAGATCTTCGTGGAACGCACAGGGGTCACATGGCCATCCAGGTCCCTCTGTCGATCATTGGTGCGGGAGTGTCCCGACCATGTCTGGAGTGTTCCCAAACTGTGGGGTATCACGCTTAAGGGTTTGATGATGCTTAGAGAGTGTTTATAGGATCGGTGGAATCACCGAAGAAGAGTAGGGAGAAAACCGGAAGGGTTTAGGTAAGTCCGGAGGATGTTCGGAGTGGAGGTGGAAGGTGTTCCATGGCCACGGAGATTGAATAATATGTGATGAATGTTAAATGTTGATTTAATTATTTATTCATAATTATTTAATAAAGAGAAAAATGAATTTAATGGTCAAAGGCTTAATGGGCCAATTACCGGAGGGGGGGCCCATTAGGGAAAGGCAAGAGGGGAGAAGGGCCAAGGGGTGGCCGGTGGCCCTATTGGGCCAGCCCCCCCCCCATGTGGGCACCCATGAGGGGGTCGCCGGCGGCGCCTCCCCCCACCTCCTCCTCTCCTTTAGTCCCACCCCGGGCCTTTGAGGGAGGGTGTACCCCCTACTCCCCCTATATATAGTGGGGTATTTGGCCAAGATAAATACACCAATAATCAATAAAGGTCTCCCCTCTTTTGGGAGGACCTCTAATTGATATTTTCTCTCTCCCTCTCTCTCTCTCGTGACTGTGGTCCCAAGTCTGGACAGCGCGAGCGAGAGACATCTTCACCGTGGAGCGCCGTCGTGTTGTGGGATTCGGATCCGGGAGCTCTACTTCCACAACTGTTGCTGGATCGGGGAAGTGGGAGTCATCGTTAGGCACCGGACGTGTGTAACTCCCCGCGAGGTGTCGCACTTGAGGCAGTCAAGTCGTTGGAGCCAAGGTGCGCAAGGACTTCATCACGACCTTGAGGTTGGCTTCGGCTCGTCTACATCAATCATGCTCTCCTGAGCATTGACAACGCTTTTCGGTCTTCAAGGGTAAGTTCGCGAAAAGCCCCTCTCGTTACTATATTACTAATAGATAGGTCCTGGCAGCTTCAGGGGTTCAGGGGCGTAGAGTAAAATTTATTGTTTTTATACGCGGAATCCCTACACAAGCTACCCTAACCGTCGCGAAGGAAATGTGAAGTCCGAAGGAAACAACAATCACCCTGGCAACTCCAACAATTTCAACCGGGCACCTCCCAAGCACAACAACAACAACACCGCACCCAGAACTGGAAGCAATGTTGTGCCCGTGGCAGCGAAAGACAAGTCTCAGATTACTTGTTTCAAGTGTGGAGTGAAGGGTCACTATTCCAATGAGTGCCCCAAGAAGATTGCCGCCATTGCCAATGTGAATGCCCCAGCTCAACAGCAGCATCATGTTCAACCAGGAAGAAGGTTCGCCCTAGGGAACCCTCACAACCAAAACGGCTGTCTCTTCCACATGAACGTCGAAGAAGCCCAAGAAGTGCCAGATGTAGTGTGATGACCCACAAGTATAGGGGGTGTATCGCAGTATTTTCGAGGGAAGTGAAACCTAATTTATTGATTCGACACAAGGAGAGCCAAAGAATATTTATCAGCCTTAACAACTGAGTTGTCAATTCAGCTGCACCTGGAAACAATCTTGCTCACAGCAGTTTATCCGTAGCAATAGTTTTGTAGTAGGAATAGCAAAGTAACAGCAGTAGAAAGAAAAGACAGTAGTAACGAAAGCAGTAAACAGTGGGATTCGAGTGCGGTAGGCATAGGGATGGATGGACGGGAGTTGCATGGACAAGACAATTCACATAGCAATCAGAACATAGGGCAATTGCAGATAAATAAGATAAAGCACCCAAGTACTAGACAATCCTAGGCATGTGTTCCATATATAGTCATACGTGCTCGCAATGAGAACTTGCACAACATCTTTTGTCCTGCCAGCCCGTTTGCAGCGGGGCCTCTAGGGAACTACTGGCAATTAAGGTGCTCCTTTTAATAGAGCACCGGAGCAAAGCATTAACACTCCGTGAACACATGTGATCCTCACATCAAAGCCTTTCCCTTCCGGTTATCCCGATTTCTGTCACTTCGGGGCCATAGGTTCCGGACAACAACGTGTGTATACAACTTGTAGATAAGACCAAAAACAATACTATCATAATGAATCAATAATAAGGTCAGATCTGAAATCATGGCACTTGGGCCCTAGTGACAAGCATTAAGCACAACAAGTCGCAACAAAGTCATAAAGCACTAATAAAAGATACTAGGCACCATGCCCTAACAATATGATGCCATTACATGAACGATCTCATCCAATCCGTACCATCCCCATAGCCTGCAGCGGGGGATTACTCACTCATAGATGGGGGAAACATGGATGGTCGATGGAGAAGCGATGGTGATGATGATGGCGATGATCTCCTCCAATTCCCCATCCCGGCAGGGTGCCAGAACGAAGTTTCTGGTGTTGTTTCGTGGAATCTGGTGGTGGCGGCAAAGCGGAACTCCTTCTGAAAAAACGTCGAACCCCCCGAAGTTTTTAGGTCAGAAGGATCCTTATAGGCGAAGAGAGAGGCTGAGGGGGTGCTTGGGGGGCCCACACCACCCCCTGGCGCGGCCTGGCCTGGCCCGCGCCACCAGGTGGTGTGGCCACCCCAGGGCTCTTCTCCGTCTCGTATTCTGGCTCCTGGAGTCTTCGGGTGAAATAGGATTTTTGGCATATTTTCTGGGATTTTTCCTGATAGTTGGTTTTATGCACAAAAAGTAGAAACCAAGGCAATTCTGCTGAAAACAGCGTCAGTTCGCATTAGTTGCATCCAAATCACACAAGTATAGAGGAGAAACAATAGCAAAAGTGTTCGGGAAAGTAGATACGTTTTGGACGTATCAACTCCCCCCAAGCTTTGCTTATTGCTTGTCCTCAAGCAATTCAATTGAAAACTGAGTGCGACAAAAGAACTTTCACGAACACATTTGCTTCATATGATGTAAATATTCTCAGCAATGTGATCAACTACCTAGACAATTCATAATAAAGAGTATGCAACCAAATCTACTCAATAGTCATTACAAGCTATGATGAGATTCCAACTCAAGAATAATAAGTAGCATGAAGCACGAACATAAGAAACATTACAATGCTCATAAAAAGGTATGATAGAGTGGTATCTCGCTTTCCTATGATTATGAATGTCAAGGCACCTCTGAAGTTCAAGTGATGACTAGAAGTAAACATATCAAGAATACAAGCATCAAAGTCATAACACAAATAATCAAGTAATGGAACAAACATAAAGAATAACAACCATGCTCTCAATAAGGTGCTCAAAGAATATGTGGAGACTCGACAAGTAGAAGAAAAAGGTTTTGAATAATTTGAAAGGCTTCCAAATGCTGAAAGTATTGTACTCATTAGCTTTGATCTCTCATTGCCCCTATCATAAGCATCTTTAATGTGGTTAAGGTGAAAGTGACACAACTAAGAGGATATGCTTGACAAGTTATAAATTGAAGTCTCATGGCCCTTACTTATGAAGACCGATCCTCATGCTACTCAACTTCAGTCACAAGCAAGCTCTTGTCATTGTAAGTATGTACGTATCATAGAGAACCGCCAACGGGGTACCCCTTGGACATGACACGGGAGCTATCCCATAATCAAAATACAAGGCAAGCAGACAATGAGCATCTCGGCGATCTTTTTATTTACTATGTGCATAGATTTTTATTGAGGACTCTTCGTAGAATGCTCATTATGGTTATGCTGCAAGTTTCCACCATGATTAGGCATGGCTTAGGCTAGCGGCCCAGGCATTTCTCTAACATACATACAAACTCCATGATCTTACAAGTTCCACTTTTATTTCACACCACCGGGATCCATAAGCAAAAGAACATGATATCAACTAGGTACAAAGTACCTATGAAGTGTTGAAAGCGGTCCCCATGATACATGGTTCTGCTAACTTCAACTCATAAAGCGCAAGCATATGCACAACAAAGAAGGACGCAATGGTTCAGGTTTATTAAGTGCAAGAAAATAAAGTGTGCCATCAAGTTCCTGGGAGCTTTACTAACTAACTTTCTCATAACAAGCAAACATTTTATTCGGAAGAAAACAAGTCATATTGAATATGCACGGAGGTAGCAAATGATGCTAATGGGTAGGTATGGTGGACACTTTGGAAATATTTGGTTTAGGGAGTTGGGAACTTGAGTAAAACATACTCAGTGAAAGTGAAGGCTAGCAATAGTAAGGGAGCGACAAACGAGAGAGCAATAGCTGTCATTATCATGCTTGCAACAAAACAGGACTACTCATGGCATGAAAGTGATTCAAGATCCTCAAGGCAAAATAATGCATCGAGGCTTAACTGATTATTACAGTCATGTGCATGCGTGAGCATGTGCCAAGTCAATCAAATGAAACATTCAGAGGAGGATACCGTGGTGTCATACCAATTTATGAATAGAGCAATGCAAGCAAACATTCATAAGACATGCTACCAACTATTAGCGAGCTGGAGCAAATCATAAGAAAGCAAGAACTACTAAGCATCCAAAGAAAACATACACTCTACATGAATGGACTAAGCATGCCCAAAGTGATGAGTATATGTACAACAATGAAAACAAATAGAGTTCGTTACCATCCTCTTAACACGCCTCAAGTTGTCATTGATCCTCATTATTGCTCTTCACTTGTGTGGCTTGAATAATAATAATATGAAACCCAATAATCCACTAAGGACTGCCAAACCCTGTAGCAAACTCACAAAAACCAAAGAAGAACGACAAATATTTTTGGTGTTTTCGATTTTTAAACAAGAACCAGAAAGAGAAAAACCAGCAAAGCAAAATCTTTCTGGGTTTTCGAATAGTGCAAACAAAGCAAAAAAGGGAAAAACAAACCAAGGCAAAAATAAGAAGCAAACCAAAGAGAAACAACAAAAATATTTTTGGTCTTTTTGTGTTTTTGGAAAGCAAAAGCAAAGAAGAACGAAAACTAAAAAGAGAACGAAAACACGAATTACAAAGTACCGACACAACATGATATGGAGATGAGTGCGGTGTCGGCGTACCTCCCCCCAAGCTTAGGCTTTTGGCCTAAGTGGGTATCAATCCATGTATGAATAGGGGTTCCAAGCGGGCGGATCTTGGTAAGAATGGTCGTAGCTGGGCCCATGAGAAAAGGAGGAAGCTCCCCAATCATAAGCGGGCTGCTGATATGAAGACTCTCCCTCATTCGAGGGCTGGACCGAATCATCCGTGACCTCCCTTCTAGTGTCCTGCTCCTGTTGGAAGAGCTCTCCCAAGTACGTGTCAAGCTCCTCCTCAGTGAGGGACCATCTTTCCCTGTTATCAAGGTTAAACAAGACAGGTGCAGGCAAAAGAACAACACGCTCGGACTTGCTCTTTCTCCAACCAGCTTTGAGAAAGGTTATTTCATAAGACAACTCACTCAAACTATCCCACGAGGAAATAAATTTATGCTGTATCATGGAATTAAAATCAAGCCTCTCTATGGGAAACTGTAGGTCTAGATGATGAGGCACTAAACCATGCAATGCTAGTAAACGAGAAGCAATGAGGCCTCCACAAATTCCACCTTTCTCTCGGTTAGCAGCAAGACGGAAAGCTATCAAAGCACCCAAGTTGTAAGACCTATCTCGTCTAAGAGCAGCAGAGATAAATGCTAAATCAAACGAAGATAACATATTGGCAGTTTTCCTAGCAAGAACACACTTGGCAATAAAGTAGGCAAAGTAGCGAATGGAGGGAAGATGAATGTTATGGATTTTTCCACTCTCCTTCGAGAAGCTACTCCCTTGGCAAATTTCTACATATAAATCCATGAGTGGTTCAGGTCTCTCTTTAATCTTCCTACATGATCCCCATTGAGGTACCTTAATAGCTGCACGAAAATCATCAAGAGAAAGGTCGACGGCTATATTGTAAATTTTGTAATGGACCATGGGGTTAGGCAAAGAGTGACTAAATTTAAAGTCCTGCACCACAGACATGGTTAGCTTCACAAATTGACAAGGTTCATCTTCCAAAAAGTGCTCTAACCCTGCATTAGAAACCAAAGTGTGGAAATCTTGTAGAATTCCTGCACCTCTCATGAACTCAGGGCATGGATAAATGGAGGGAAAAACTTCCTCCTCCCGTTGGACCTTCATGACCTCAGGCACCCAAAGCTCATGTTGGTTTAGGTGGTGTTCACTCATCTTCTATTCTGAAATTTAAACACCTATTACACAAGTGATTGCAAAGTAAATAAAATGAAGGATTCTACTCATAGGGACTTGCAAGAGGCCTAAACATGCATCAAAACTATATCTCTAAGCATCAAACAAGCTTACAAGCTCTCAAAACCAGTCACCTACAGCAGCAAAATACTCAACATATAATCCACCAAACACAAATCTACTTGGACAAGGGGAGGAGTCACATACCAGGGAACAAATGCTCCAAATTTCAGCAAGAAAGATGGGCTGAGCAAGGAGATCGAAGAAATCGAGAGCAACCACAGAAGGAACGCGATTTTGAGCTATGAACTGGAGCTTACTCGGGAGATAGAAGAAAGTGGTAGGGGAGAGAATTAGTGGAGGGCCAGGGGTGGCCCACACCAGGGCATGGCGCCACCCAGGGCTGGCCTTGCCACCACATGGTGTGCCTGCCTGGTGGGCCCCCCTGGTACCTACCAGGTACTCCTCTGCCCCTTTTTTCACGTAAAAATTTAATATGAATTTTCTGGAATTTTTCGAGACACTTTATTTTTGGGCAATTTTTAGAAATAGAAGAATGATTTTTTGACAGACAGATTTGTTTTCCTTTTTTTTGGAAACATGATGCAAGGACAAAACAAGGCTATAACTACATAAGTTCTAGCATGCAAGCAACTAACAACAAAAAGAAAACTAAACGAAAGCAAAAACTAAAATGCAAAGGATAGAAATAAACGGAGATAATCATAATGAAAACATTGTTTTGTTCAATGGAATCCTTTTGTTAGCAAGGTTGATCAATTGTTGCTACCAAAACAATTGCATATGAGACAAAACTTTGTACTCCACTAATGATTATGTTACCTCAACCTTGATAGCAATTGTCCCAATCATAATAGTTTCAATTTTTTCTCTTGGTATGGGACAATATATTTCTCCAACTTGAATGCCTTCAACATGTTCAATTGAATTCAAATCATAAGTCCTTTCAATCTTCTTGGGGAAATAGACAGTATGTTCCATGCCATTAACATTGAAGGTCACCTTTCCTTGATTACAATTAATAACAGCCCCTGCAGTATTAAGAAAAGGTCTCCCAAAAATAATAGACATATTATCATCTTCAGGCATTTCAAGCACAACAAAATCAGTTAATATCAAGAAATTGTGAGCCACCTGAACAGGTACATCCTCACATATACCAACAGGAATAGTAGTAGATTTATTAGCCATTTGCAAAGATATATCAGTTGGTATTAGTTTTTCCCGTTGAAGTCTCTTGTAGAGAGAAAAAAGGCATAACACTAACTCCTACTCCCAAATCACACAAAGCAGTTCTAACGTAACTATTTTTAATAGAGCAAGGAATAGTTGGAATCCTTGGGTCTCTAAGTTTCTTAGGAACCTTACCATTAAAGGAATAATTAGCAAGCAAAGTAGAAATTTCTTCATTAGGGATCTTCCTTTTATTCGAGACAATATCCTTCATAACTTTGAATAAGGAGGCAATTTAATAGCATCAGTCAAAGGAATTTGCAAGAATAAAGGTTTCATCCACTCACAAAACTTATTATAGTGTTCATCTTCCTTTTACTTGTGTTTCTTATCAGGGAAAGGCATAGGTTTTTGGACCCAATGCTCTCTTTCACTACCATGTTTATTAGCAACAAAATCTTCTTTAGTGTATTTAGTATTCTTAGTGTGCCTTTCAGGTTCTTCTTCAACTTTTTCTTTATCAGGAGTATCATTTTCTCCATTACCACTTCCCATGATTCACCAGATATGGACCGTATGAGTATACGGTCATGTCTTTTGGATTAACCAATGCCCCTGCTTATTTCATGAATCTCATGAATAAGATCTTTATGAATTTTCTAGATAAGTTTGTCGTTGTGTTTATCGACGATATCCTTATCTACTCCAAGTCAGAAGAAGAGCATGTGCAACATCTAAGAATCATCCTTGAAACCCTTAGAGAGCATTAGTTGTATGCCAAGTTTAGCAAATGTGAGTGTTGGCTGAAAGAAGTAGGATTCCTAGGACATATTGTGTCTGCCGGAGGATTCACTGTTGATCCCGCCAAGATCAAAGATGTTGAAGCATGGGAAGCCCCAACCACTCAAACCCAAGTCCGTGCATTTCTCGGATTAGCGGGATATTACCGCAAGTTTGTTGAAGGATTCTCGAGCATCGCCAAGCCCATGACTCAATTGTTGAAGAAGGACAAGAAGTTTGAATGGACCGACAAATGTGAAGCCAGTTTCCAAGATCTCAAGAAGAGATTGATTTCAGCCCCAATATTGATCATGCCAGATATCAAGAAGCCATTTGATGTATATTATGATGCATCCAAGATTGGTCTCGGATGTGTATTGATGCAAGAAGGCAAAGTCATAGCATATCTGTCTCGACAACTGAAGCAACATGAGCAGAATTACCCTACCCATGATCTTGAGTTAGCAGCCATAGTTTTGGCATTGAAGACATGGCGTAATTATTTTATGGGTAATCGCTGTGAGATTTACTCAGATCACAAAATCTTGAAGTATATTTTCACTCAGAAGGAGCTGAATATGAGGCAAAGGAGATGGATAGAGTTAATCAAGGATTATGACCTTGACATTCACTATCACCCCGACAAAGCCAATGTGGTAGCGGATGCTCTTAGCAGATTGCCGTGTAGGCTAAACACCATGATCGAGGAGAAGCAACCAAGTTTGTATGAGGAGTTGGAGAAGTTTAGAACTGAGCTAGTTAGCAAAGGATTTTTAGCTAGCATTGAACTTCAACCCAATTTGATTAGCCAAATCAAGGAAGCCTAAAAGGGAAATGAAAGTATCGATGGAATGAAACGTCGTATTGGTATAGGAAAGGTACCTGGATTCACCAAAGACGAAGAAGGAGTTATGTGGTACAAAGGACGTATCTGTGTGCCAGCAGATTCGGAGCTGAAGCAAGTTATCATGCAAGAAGCTCATGATACTCTTTATTCTGTCCACCCCGGAGGAACAAAGATGTATCAGGATTTGAAGGAGCAATTTTGGTGGCACGAGATGAAGAGAGAAATCGGCAGTTACATCACCAAGTGTGATATCTGTCAGAGAGTCAAAGTGGAACATCAGAGGCCTGCAGGACTGTTGCAACCATTGCAGATTCCAGAATGGAAATGGGATTCCGTCGGAATGGACTTTATCACCGGTTTTCCTACTTCTAGTAGGGGAAATGACTCAATCTGGGTCATCGTTGATAGACTGTCCAAAGTAGCTCATTTTATACCTATCAAGAAAACCTACCAGAGTTCGAAGCTAGCAGAGTTGTACATTGCTAGAATTGTCAGTTTGCATGGAACCCCCAAGACCATAGTATCGGATCGAGGAACCCAATTTACCTCGAGATTTTGGCAGAAAGTCCAAGAAGGATTAGGAATTAAGTTGAATTTCAGCACCGCTTATCACCCGCAAACCGATGGATAGACTGAGAGAGTCAACCAAATCTTAGAAGATATGTTGAGAGCTTGTGTGCTAGAGTATAGATCAAAATGCGAAGATTGCCTGCCTTTTGCAGAATTCTCATACAACAACAGCTATCAAGCCAGTTTGCAAATGGCACCATTTGAGTTCTTATACGGAAGAAAGTGTAGTACCCCTTTGAATTGGTCGCAAGTAGGAGAGAGTCAGATTTTTGGACCCGACATTCTCCGAGAAGCTGAAGAGAAGGTTCACAAAGTCTGTGAGCACCTCAAGACCGCCCAATCCAGACATAAGAGTTATGCTGACAAGAGAAGGAGAAACCTGACTTTCAATGTCGGATATTTTGTGTATCTCAAGGTTTCACCATTGAAGGGAACCCAACGTTTTATTCTGAAAGGAAAGTTAGCCCCTAGATATATTGGACCTTCAAGATTCTGAATCGGCGAGGAGAAGTATCTTATCCACTGGAACTCCAGAGGAGATGTCAGCCATCCACAATGTGTTCCATATCTCGTTACTTCGCAAATGCCTAGAAGTGCTAGAGAAGACCTAAGTTTTCAAAAACATCGATCACCGAGCTATTGATATCAACAAGGATCTGACGTGTCGTGAAGTGCCCATCCATATCTTGGAGGAAGCCTACAGAACCACTAGGACCCGAAGTATCAAATTTCTCAAGATCCAATGGAGCAACCATACCAAAGAAGAAGCCACTTGGGAGCGAGAAGAGTACATTAGGACTAAGTTCCCAGATCTCTTTAGTTCCTAGGTTTCTTTCTTAAATCTCGGGACGAGATTTTGTTTAAGGGGGGAAGTTTTGTAACATCCCAAAACTTTAATCAAGGTTAATCAAGATCAAATCTACCCAATTTAGGGTTAACAAAAACTTTTTCCATTTAAAATCTTTAAGCATTCATATGTGTGTGCATTTAAAATAGGAGTTGTTTGAAATGCCATTATTGTTTGTTCTAATGGTTGTAAAATGCTTCTATGATGAATGTCACATCATCTAGATCATTCCCAAGCAAAAAACCAAAGAAAAAGAAATCAAAATGAATTAAATAAAGGAAATGGTCACTTTTGCCATTTTAATCACCTAACCCACTTTGGGTATTCCTAGCACTCAAATTCCAACAGAGACAATTGTGGATCCTTGCACCCCTTGCTAGTACAAGTAGTGATGTGCCAAGGCCCACTTTGTGATCTCCCAAAAACTTTCAAACTCTAATTTCAAATGACAATTGAAAATGGAATCTAGTTCATATGTCTAGATCACCCTATCTCAAAAACCACTCAAATAAATTCCATTTAACAAATCCTAGCAACCACAGATGTTTAAGCATGTGACAAACCACTCCACCAAATCTCATTTCCAAATTCAAAAGTTTTCTTCTTTCGGCCATTTGATCGAACCCTTGGTGGGCAGAATCAAACTGGCCTAACTATTACTGTTGTTGATCAAATATTGTCGTGCCATTTGAGCCACATTAACCCTCCTGGTCTCCCCTAGACCCAACCAGACCAAAACCAGCCCATCCCCTAGTCCCTGGCGCCAGTGCAACGCCGCACCAAGGCCATGATCGTCGGCCGATCATGCCCAAGACGCAGCAGACCGCCGCCACTCTCCGCCGCTCCGGGAAGCAAGGCACCACTTCACCGCCGTCCACGGTCCACCCCACGACCATAGATAGCCACTGGACCACCCTAGAGCCGCGCCGCACTATCCTCTCTGTGCACGCGAGAGCACCATCGCCTCCCGCATGCCACAAACCATGCCTCGACCGCAGACCGCGCGCGTCGCTCCGCCTTGACCACCTCACCCTGCCAGACACGGCTGTAACCCGCCGCTCCACCCACACTCGCCGGGAACTGCGTCGAGCACCACCTCTGTCTCCTAGAGCGTGCGACGCTCCCGACCATTAGCCACCGCCCCTAGCATCACCATAACGCCGTAGAGGACCGCCAGGAGGCAAGCCGCCGTCCGCCTACGCCGCCCATGCCTCTAGGCCATTGTACCGTCGTCACCGGCGAGCACCACCCATGCCTCACTGCCGCCTCGCCACGCCTATATAAGGAGGCCTCCCCAGCACCAATTTGTCACACCATTCTTATCCACTCCCCCTCAGAACACTCCCACAGCCCCACTGGAGCAAGCCGCAGCCCGTAGCACCGGAATTTCGCCGGAGTCTGCCGTGGAAGGAGGAGAAGGGAGCCGTTGATCCAGGCCATCTCCCGGGATGCCGTCAGTACCAGGAGAACCGACGTTGTCATCTCGTTCGTTTGCCCACCTCGCCGCACTAGCTGGAGCCCCGCTACATCCCCACTGCACCCCCACCGAGTCGTTAGGGTTCAGTCTTGCTTGTGACGAGTCCGTCGTCGATGACGACCGTCAGCCGTTTATCTAGTTCTAATCATGCGGCTACAGTTCGCCCATACCATTTCGGCAACCCCTGTCCCACTGACAGGTGGGGCCCTCACTTAAAACCAGCCCTGGCACTGTGCGGAGTAAACTAGGCCAGCCCATTTATTTCCCCCGCGACCCGTTTAATTCAAATAACTCCTTCTCTTTTTAGACTTAGACTAGATTCTGTCCCTCAGTTTGAAAATCAATTCAGAGAGTTTTATAAATCCAAATTGAGTGATTCTAATTTTGTTGGAAAGGTAATAAAAATCTCTATTTAAGCCTGTTGGATTTAAATCATTTAGAGTCAGAGATCTCTCCTAGTAAAAATAACAATTCAAACATTTGTATAAAATCAACAACAATATCTTTTGAGATGATTCCAACTCTCAAAAATCACATTTAACCATACATATCTGAATAGGTAATAAAATTAAGGTTTGCATCCAGTGACTTTGGACTAGTACCAAAATAATGCTATATAGGCATTTCTAGTCACTTTAAATCATTAATTATTAAACCTAAACTTATTAAAATGTGATCCAACCTTTAAATCACATTCCCATATATTAGAATATGTGGTGATGACATGTGTCCACATGATCCCATATTTTAATTGGAGAATATTAAATCTTAGTTAATTTCAATGAGTAGAAATTACTTTTCTCAAATAAAATAAATGAAACTAGTTCATTAAACCTTGTGATGTTTGTGTTGATAATACATCATCAAATGTGTGCCTTAGTGTGCTAAGTAGACTAGTTAAGTATTGTTTGGTGATTGTGTATTCCGTATGTATTTATAGACGATAGTACCGACCAAGTCTACGAGGAGGAGGAGTTCTACCAAGAAGAGGAGGAAGAGAATTTCAACCACTACACTAACCAAGGCAAGCTATTGTTAGCAAACTAGAATTAAGCAAGATAACCTAAGAAAAATGCACTAGGCATGCTTTGGTTATACTTTTGACTTATACCTACTCCAAGTTTTACTTAGAAGCTTTACTTTCCTTACTTTACTAAAGTCCTTTACTTTTTTTAAAGATAGCATAAAGAGTATAAAACTTAACCTATCTAGTTAGACTTAGATGTCATTCTATGGCATGAGATTGATCTTAGTATCCCACATTAGTGAACACTCTTAACTTAGTAGTTTAGATCTAAACCAAAACTTGATCACTTCAGATGGGAATACTTGGTGAAAATGACTTGTGAAAACCTTGGAATGATGAGTCATTCTATTGAGATGTTTTGACATGTGTTGAGAAACACAAATGGTTTATGATGATGAAAATGTTAAGGCATGAGCCTTGTCCCTTTTATAAAAACTGATGGTTGGGTTCGGATGCGATACCATTCCAATTTTACCGTACAACCATAATACCTGAATTGGGTAAGGCTTAGCGAGAAGTTTATATGCATTAGTATTAGTTCCCTCGCAGGAAAGGTTTGAGCTGAGGCTACCTCTCAATGTTGTCCACCTATGCAGTGCCGAGGATGACAGATGGTCATGGCTGGGAGGCCATACTCATAGGATAGGTGCTTATACTAGAGTGTGTAAAGGAAAGGTTATGTTTGATTATCTACATACTAAATATGATGATTCAGGGTTATCCCTGACAGATGTATCGAATCTTGTGGTGAAAGTGTACCACCTTTGCGGAGTGTCAAACTATTCGAATAGCCGCGTCCGCGGTTATGGACAGTTGGAGTGGCCATACTGTTCTGTTGTCAGATGTTTTCAAAATGCCTTATGAAATGAATGGTGACATGACTTGACCACAACAGAGTTGTGACTATGACAACTAAGTTCCCACTTAGGTGTTTTCAAACTTATTTTATCTTTCTTTGTTTCTGAACTCAGCTTAGGTTTCAAAACTAACTTTACAAATAAGCTTAGAGTTAGCATTCCTACTAGACTGTAACATCCCAATTTCAGCAACCCTGATTAGTTGTCCAGAATGCTAAAATCTAGGGGAACAAAAACTTTTTCTTGTTCATTGGTGCAGTGTTTGCTTGTTGTTTGTTTGTGCTTGTGCATATGAGTGTGTATCTAATGGTACTCCCTACCTCACCATCACTTGACAAAAGCTATTTACCAAAACCATCCTGGCTCATTTTACATATTCTCAAATGTTCTGGCATTTCAAAACTTGAGCCAAGATACTTATGCAACAAAAACTATTTTAGTAGCTTCTATTGACAAAACTATGGAGAAATATTTAATATAACCTCCTTATGTTTTCAAGATAGAACCTTCAACTACTCTTACCTTTAGGATCCCCAAAACCTTTTTGAAAGCTTTTGATTTCTACTCTTGGTAGAGATACCAAGGACTCTTACCTCTTTCAAACTCCAACCTTTAAAAATTACCCCTTCTTACCTCAAGCTAAGCTTGATGGTAACCCTAGTAGTAGTTGATTAGTTTATAAGATGAGTTGCCTTAATCTGCTGTCTGATGAGATGCCTTGATCTGCTATTTGACTGGTTTGCTTAGGAAGTAGTATGAGCCATTGTAGGAGATCATCACTAGGATCAAGAGGCTTCCAAATAACCACTTCCTCGGCAAGTTTGCAAAGTCAGATCAATCTCTAGATACTAGGGATCATCTAAAACCCTTAACCAGGTCCATTCTGCAGTGATCCATTCTAGAAGCTTCCAAGTCCATGAAGACCAATACCAAGCATGGATCCCTGCTCCTCAATCTACAATTTAACATCATCCACTCGATGATGCCATGATACCTTGCAACTCCTCCAAAAACATTCCCTCTCATACTCTAGTCAAAATCCTCAAAACTGCCAAAATTTGACCAAGTCTGGAAACTGTTTCAACACCACCTTTTTGAATGCCTCCTTTTCTCAACCCTTGTACATTTTTGGAAATGCACATGAACCATCTTGTTAACCATCATAAGGACTGCCGAGGCCCACATTTTCCCTTGGTTATATCATCCTCCAACCCACTTGTTCTTGATGGTTTTGCAGGCAAGAAAATAACTTTTCCTGCAAATCTAGTCATCATGCCTACTTTGACAGAAGCTCACACCATCATCCAACCTTCTATGGACCAACTATTTGCATGGTTGTGATCTAATAATATAGGTCTGTCAAAATATACTTCATTTGTTCCAATTGGATCTTTGTTCTTATTAAACCCACATGGTTTTTAAGGCATCATGACTCATCTGGTATGGCAGCCTTATTTTCAACAAAGTTTGCCATCACTTCTAGATCACCTCAAATTATATCAATCCAAACTCCTTCTGCCATGATCATCTATAGTACTTGTTATACCTATCCATATATCTCTTGCATCAAGGTGAGCTCTGAGCTCCAAGATCCAACAAGGTTTTGGTGATATAAAAATAACATCTCCCTAGATCTTCAACTCCTTGTTTTTCCCTCTTATTCAAGTTGGATTTCCATCTCCCAAGGATGCAAGTTCTTTATACCCCTTGTCTACATCATCTACCTTGATCCTCAAGATTTATAAATAATTACCCCTAATTATTGTGAACCAAAACTATTCAAATCCCTTTAATAGTCAAAATCTCCAAAAACCCTCTCCCAATGGAAAGTTTGGTTTTTGCCAAAACACTTCCCCAAATTTTGACTCCTTTGAGATACATATATCATCATCTACCTTCCCATCTCAAAAATATTTATTTTTGAGATTCTTTATTATTTATTTTTGCCCTTTTTCCTAATTGGCAGAAATAAGAAGTAATTCCTTAAAAATACTTCCCCATCTCAATAAATCTTGGGAAAATTCCCCTAAGTGTGTATCCACAATTGGGACCCCCTCACATCAAAAACTAACCTTGTCCAATGTAAATTTATCAAATGATCCTCTAGAAACTACTTCTGCCCTTTTTGGATAAATGGATTTATGAGGACTAAAACCCCTTATAAAAATCCCCAATTAAATCCTAGGAGCCTCCATTAACCTCATCTATATCCTAGTACCAATTCCTCCTCTTATCCAATGCAAGTTTTTGAACTTCCTTCACAACCACCTATTTACTCAATTTAGCAAATCTAACTAATAGTGAGTCAAAACAAGATCAAAGCACCACCAATCTTGCAAAGCAATACACCACAGCATTCACCCCTCCCCTGGTCGACCAGCACTGTAGCTAAGCTACTGTAGCAATCCCTTGTCCCATGTGCTTGGAAGTGAGAAGTAGAGAGAGAAAGAGACAAGCTTGTGAGATAAATTGCAATAGCTGCCACTCCCTCCCTCTCTGAGATCTAGCACGACCAAATCACCTTCTTACCCCTCCCCACCTCCCTCTAGGCCAATCCCTGGCCAGCACCACCCCTCCCCCATGTCCAAATTGGACATTTACACCATCTAGCTCTCCTCCTTGGTATAAAGGCCAGAGGCCACCCCCAGCGAGCCCCTGCCCCTCATTTGATCCCTCTCCTCCCCACTTACCTTCCCAGCACTCCCTCTTCCTCCCCTGCTCTATGTTGTCCAGAAAAATAAGAAGGAGGAGCTCTCGGCCTCCCCACAA
The DNA here is from genome assembly GCA_910589775.1 of Avena eriantha. Taxonomy (NCBI): domain Eukaryota; kingdom Viridiplantae; phylum Streptophyta; class Magnoliopsida; order Poales; family Poaceae; genus Avena; species Avena eriantha. The sequence continues at coordinate 450,740,745 of OU342741.1, read as the reverse complement.
AACCGAGCAAGGCTCCCTCTCCCATGCTCCCCTTCCTCTGCATGTTGGTCCTCGACTTCCCCTCCTCCTCCTCTATCTAACCCTGGTTCCCTTTTTGCCCAGGACCGTCTCCTTCGTCGTCGCTGCTGAGCTCCGACGAGGTCACCCTCGGCCACCGTCGCGCGAGCCGTCTCCCGGCGACCACCACCGTCGTGCCGCCCCTCGATCTGCTCGTCGTCGTCGACCGCGTCGCCCTACCGCCTCCACGTCCTCTCCCAAGCCCTAGGTGAGCCTCCCGGCCGAGCTCCACTGTCCCCTAGGGTTCCACCGCCGTGGACTCTGTTTTGTCGAGGACGACGACGCCTAGTCGTCCGTCTTCACTTTATCGAACGGCCACCGTCGCTCGATACCGCTTTGGCTGCCCGCTCCCACTGACCGTCGAGCCCCGCTTGCCAGGTTCTAGCCGCTGGCTCTCGCGCGTCGCCCCGTGCACCGTGGGCTGATTCCCTCCCTGCGGTCCATTTCCCCCACAGATCCCGGCCCAGCTGTCATGTTTTCTTTTCTTTTTATTCCTGATCCAGAAAAAGACCAGTAGGATTAAATCTCTTTGAAAATGTAAATAAAATCCAAATGCCAAAATAGAAAATTTTTGGTAGTACTCTGATGTTTTCCTAAGCATGCAGAAGCAACACCAAGTCAAAAATAAATTCCTTTATTTGCTAGAATTTATTCTGCTGCCAGGTGTACTTTACACCAAATAATTTCCTCGGAGAGTTTCACATATCCAATTGGGGAGAATCAAGGCTCTTTTGGAAGGTATTTGAAATACCTATCATCTAGCACAGTTCCTATACCAAGGTGAACAGTAGGGTTCCCTTAGCAAAAATAACAAAAACAGCAACTTTCTGCCTTAGATAAATTCTCTAGGTCAAACAAAATGTGGTATTGACCTGATTCCACCTCCTAGTACCTCATAATATCAGTATCTATCATGTGGCGCCCCGCCAAAACCACTACTAGAAAATCGCGTTGTTTTTGTGCATTGCATCGCCATGACCGCATGCTCATGTCATCATGCCACCTTGCATTTGAGCATCGTCATGTCTTCTTGCATTTGTTTGCATAAAACTATTTTTAAAAGTATGTTTTTGTTTTCTAAACGCCCGTTATTATTTCAAACCAAAACCCGGGTCTGTCCGGAATATTTTGTTTTGTCTACCAACGGTTTTCAAAAGCCCCGTTTTAAATAATAAAATATTTTATTTTATTTTTAGGAGGCAGCCCGCCAGACCCGAAAGCCCGACCGGCCACCTCCAAGCCCTAAACTAAAAACCTAGTCTAATCCCTACTCTACTCAATCCTAGTCTACCCAGCCCCTCCACCTCACCCCGCCCTGTAACAGCGCGCCACCTCACACCTCCACCCCACTTGCACCAACCGGTGCTAGCCACGTCGCCCCCCTAGTCCCCACACGCAGCAACACACGCACTCACACACACGCCCGCGCGCAGCCAGCCGCTCCCAGGCGCCCACCCCAACCCGCGCGCCCCTAACCCTTTCTCCCGCTCAGCCACCTGGTCCACCTACCCGACAACCGCCACACCCCTGGCCCACCACGCGACGTGTCCCCCGCGCCCTCCTCTCGTTTTCCTCCTTCCTCGACTCCATCCACCAACCGCGCCGGCCGCCGCCCCGCCGCATGGCCCGGTCGTCCTCCACCCCGCCGCCTCCGGCCAGAGCCCCGCCGCCCGGCTCTCCCCGCGCCTCTCTGCTCCCCGCCGACCGGCCGCCGCCTCTCTGGTCGCCTCCTTCCGCGGACCGCCGCCATCCCCGCCTCGGCCGCGCCCGCTTCGCCCGAGCGCGCCGGCCACCACAGCGGCCTCTCCCGCAAGCTCCCCGCCTCCACCGCGCACGTCGCCCGTCCGCCCCGCTCCCCCGTCTCCTCCCTCCTCGCTCCGGCCTCTGCCGCCGCCCTCGAGCCCGCGCCCGCCTCGGCCCCTCCGCTCCGACGACCAACTCCTCGGTCTGGTCTGCGACCGCGGGCGCCGACCGAGACGTCCCCCGCGCCCTCCTGCAGCTCACTCCCCACCGGCCTTCACCCCGGTCGCCCCTCGCCGTCCCTGCCGCGGTCGTCTCCTCTCCGCCGCCCTAGGCGCGACCTCACCGAGCCGCCGTGGTTGGCCTCGCCGTCCCCACCCCGTCCGCCACCGCCGGGGCCCCGCCTTCCTTCTTCCCCGACCGCGCCTTCGACCGATCCCCTCTCTCCCGCGACGCCCAGCTCCACTTCGCCCAGCCGCCGCCAGCAACGGCCGCGCCCGCCCTGGCCCTGCGTCCCCGGAGCTCCTTCGGCCCGGCCTCACCGCCGTCCGCGTCGTCCCCGACCGCCAGCGCCTCGCCGCGCCTCCTCCCCGTTTCCGGCCGGCCTCGACCCCAGCACCTTGTCGCCCGCACCTCCGACGCTCGTAGCCGCGACCCCGACCCCAAGCCGTCTTTCCCTGCAGGGCGTCATCGCCAGTACTAGGTGGTGCTGCTCAATTTTGGGAGTCTCTGTTTCCTCTGCCTCGGGTACCCGTGTGTAGTCGGGTATGACCTTGCACAGCACCCAGTATATGTTGTATGAACAACATGTAGTCCTGTTCGCTAGACGCTTGAATTCTCCTTTGTTTCTGTTGATGTCTTGTTTTTGTTTTGTTTAATCTGTGGCTCCCCAACACCGTGTACCGGTATCGAGTGAAGGAAGTATCGAGATGGGACCGAAGAATCCCCGAAACCCGAATATCGTCGACATGGGCCCGCTGACCGCCACATGGAACGCCATGCCTTTCTTCACGAATGCCGAGACCTGTTCCCGGAGTCCAAAGACCGAACCTCGAAGCCCGATGACCGTACTGAACCGGCGACACTCAACGAACCACGGACAAGATCTTCTACGTGGAACATCAAGTACTCCACCGACACCCGACCCCGAACCTGAGTTCTTCGACGTGTACGACAAGATCTTCCGAAGACTACGGTACCGGCCCAAGATCCGCCAAGGACGCCGAACCGGAAGAACGCCAAAATCGCCACGGGAACGACAAGTACTTCACCCTGGGACGCCAAGATCGACCCGATACGCGGACCCGACAAAATCTTCACGACGACAAGATCGACCCCGACCAGTGCAAATCCGATGAGCCGCCGATGCCGAACCAAGTCCTTCTTCCTGGAACGCCAAGATCTACTCCGTTGTCCGAGAACGCTTCCGCCGAGACCGATCTCCGTCGAACCCTGTCGAACCCCGAACCCCTCGGAGCCCAAGTTCGCCGAACCCTAATGTGATTCCCTATCCGAGACCCCCATTATTTTTTTATAAAATGACATTATCACCTGTTGCATATTAATTATTCATCTCGCATGCATATCATAATCATGCCGGATCTTCTGCCGTAGTATTAAATATTGCATCCTGTGTTTGTTCTAGTGTTTGCTTCTTCGCGGATTAGACCGATGAGTTGATGCGAGTATCGACAAGTTCTCCAGATATGAACCTTCGGCAGTGTTTTCCAGGCGAGCATCTCTCCCCTTCTACCTATTTTGCATTTATAGTCTTTATTTCCTTCTGTTGATCTATTTCTATCCGTGTCGCGATGCTTTAGTTCCCGTATACCAGTTATATCCCGAGCAGCCTCTATATTGCCTTGGACACCTCCTATTACCTGTGTTTGGTAGATAGCTGGCCTTGCGAGTCGTAGTTGCTTGCTCGGGTGCGATCTTGTATTGTCGAGTACCACAGTTGTTGGAATGATGGCAGACGTTTATTTGTAGAGATGCTTACTGGTGGACATGATCATGACTTTAAATACAACTATTAAAATGCTAGATATAACTAATGCAGAGGCATCGGTGGGCAATAGATGCTATTTGGTTCTTCCACGCTCAGTTGTGTCCCGTAGGACCCCGAGTACTTGATACATGTTCCTTGATTTTTCGCACTATCCACATCCGGGAGGCCTTATGGACCCCCCTGAGCCAGAGCTTGATTCATTTCTATTTCTTGGGGCCACAAAGTAGTTTGGGGCTTTATTACTATCATGTACTTATGCCATGTTACTGCTTTATTTACGATTGTGCGTGGAGCACCTGTACTGTTTAGGATCGTGACACGTTTTCGCTGTATCGACAAGCCCAGTCCCACTTTCGGGTTCCCAGTCGTTTACAGCCGTCCACACAAACCCTGGGTCCGTTCCGGAGCCGGCCAACTTCGTTGCGGGTAGCTTAGTGGGGTGGCCCCCTGAAATATTTCTGAATCCTGTGATCGCTTTGTCGTGAATGCCTCGTTGGGTTTTGAGTTGGTTTTTCCGAGGTTGATCGAGTGTGTGTTGCTATTTGTGCACCCCTGCAGGGTAAAACTTTCTAAAAGCCATGTCCGCGGTTATGGACGACTTGGAGCACAGTATCTCGATCATAGACAAGCATAACTAAAGTAGTGTTATAAATTTGACTTAATATGTGACTAGTAATCAGCTCAAGTATAACGGACTGGATATTAAAAATGCCAACAGCTGGTGAATCTGGGTTGTTTCGTGACATGCTATATGCCTAGTAAGTATTGCAACTCCAATGGAATGTGATAAAAGTGTCAACCACTGTTGGGTTTTGGGATTCCTCAGGACAATTATATCTGACTAGTAAATGTCCCAACTACAATGGATTGGTGATTAAAACTGCCCACTACTTATGCTTCAGGATGACTCATGCTAGCTATATCTGATTAGTAATTGCTGCAACCATAATGGAATGAGTAAAATGGCCAACTGAGTGAGTTCCTTGGTCCGACTTCCTCGATTTGGTCTCGAGGGGGAAAATACCAGGATGGGTTTGTTTGTTGTTAGCTTCAGGTGGGATCCGAATAGGTCTTTCTTATCCCTCTCTGATAACCGCCAGTTGTATTGAGTCTCTATAGGTTGTTTAGTGCCGATGCGCTGCCGCTTCAGCCCACCATACCTATGTAGGCGAGAGCCGCCGAATTCTAGCCTCGCCGTGTACTGGCCTCAGTACTGACGCTCCTCTTTTTCCTTCGCCCTTTGTCGGCACCCCTTTTGTTTTAGCAGGTTTGAGATCGACGTCGTTAGCAGGGTTACCCTTCCGGCTTGGCCTGGGCAGGGTTATGGACGCCATTGGTTATTCTTCAGGGCTCTTAGCCCCATTTGCATCTTGTCTGTAGTCGGACGCTCTATTGTTTCAAGGTGATTTGGATCTTTGTATATTATACCTGTATTCTTGACTCATGGAGTCGCTGTTGTATAAATATCTGTTCTGTGGGTCCCATCGAGGACTGTTGTGTAATGGTATTACTTTATTTTTCACCCGCACGAAAGCTCCTGGTGGGCGTCCTTGAATCGTTTCTATGCGGGCTTGGCGGAAATCGCTAAAACTTGCATAGGGCCGATTTGAGGGTGTTACATATCAAACCCCAGAAGCTCATATTTAATTGAGCTCTAGTTGAATTTTAGTGATTTAAATACTTCTGTAAGGGGTATTTTCACTAAATAAATCACTCCAAGAGTTTGACAACTCCAAAGAGAGTGAATCCAATTTCTAAAGAAAGTTATTCTAAATGCCTACCACATGCCCTTGGAATAAACTCAATAGATTCTGTACAACTAATCTGGTGAAAAGGAGAAAAACCGGACAAAACTTCCTTTGGGAATTTCCTGAGGGCATTCTGGTAATTGTTTAGACTTGATTCCAACTCTATGTGGTTCAGTACATCAAACACTACCTAACCACCCAAGTAAATAATTTTTGGGCCTCCCGATAAATTCTGGTGAATTATTCTCTCAAACTAGAGTTATTACCACTATAAAAATCATAATTAAATCTAGGTAATTGATAATCAAGTGAAACCACTTGTGTTGGTTTTGTTTTGACATGACCTATATAAGGATATCACTGTGGCACATTGGTATCCTACAGACCTCAGAACCCCACTCCAAGTGTATGGTATTTAGCCTTGACAACTATCTTCCATAGGGAAAAACACCTATGGCAATTTAGTATTTCCACTACTAAAACCCAACTTCTCCAAACCTACCAAGTTCAGTAGTTTCCCTTATGTTTGTTTGCTGTATGGTTTGATGCTTGTATGCCTTGTATTGATTGTGGTATTGTCTGCTTGCATGTATGCTCGATGACGGCGATAGTGTGAGTGTTTGACGACAAGAAGGAAGGGACTTCTTATTATTATTTATTGGGTATTCTTGGTTATCTAAAGAAGTCCATGGACTTATTGCTGATCATAGGCAAGCCACCATTCCTGAATTCCAATACTTGTCCTACTCCTTTTATTACCTGTTTTGTATCTTCTTTATAAACTGCATTATGTATCTGCATGACTTGTTTTATAAATACTGCGATATAACTTGGCCCCTCCAAGTTATGACTTTGTGTCCCTCGTGGAACCACCTTGTTGTACCTACAATTTTATCCCTTTAGGCCGAGAGTATGGTGGATAGCATCCTACCCGTTGAAAACCCCCGGCTTTGAGAAAATGAACTGTTTTGGGTTTTACCCTACTACAAATGTTTAAAACTGCTTTGTAAAACCCTTGGGAACAGGCATCGTTCCAAGCAGATGTTTTAACAAAAGAAATGGTGTTGATGAGAAATGAGAAAGTGAAGGGATGTTCTACGCCTTTACCGGAACAATTTTATCAAGTGCAACCACATTACCCTAGGTGCTGGGGCTTAGCTCGTAGTTTGTCTTCATTAGGCGAGGCAGCTTGTACAATGCTTACAGGGAGAGATGCCTTGAATTTCGAGCAGGCGCTAACAGATTTATGGATCTGAAGCCTGTTGCTTGCTTCGGCAAGAGTGAGCCTGTTCTGGCAGGAGTGCCGGTGCAACAATTGGGTCTCCCGCGGACGGTATGACTTAGGTGGTACGGAAGGATGTGGAGTCACCAGATTAAGGTATAAGCCAAGTTGCGGCTTGGGTATACGTGTGTACGGAAGGCAGGATTATGGCTGGGAGCCACATACTCGTTGCCGTGGAGAACAAACCCAAAAGGAAAAGCAGCCTTTGCTAGGGTCGACAAGCGAAAGGTTAGGTTCAATTATCCGGACCCCCATCTACAGTTGGTAGTGGGACGTGGTTGTATCCCGGCGGATGTATTGATTCTTGTGCGGAAAGTGCGCAAACTCTGCAGAGTATAATCTATTCGAATAGTCGTGTCCACGGTCAAGGACGGTTGGAAAGGTGATGGCTAGGAGTATCCAAACGGTGTTTGTTTGGAAAGAACGGAAGAAAGGATGAAGGTTCCGGGGGGAAACCGAGTTCAAAAGCTTTGCTTTGACCCGAGGTGGTCGAAGAGGTTTGAAAAAAGGGGGTTTTACTCCAAAACTGTTTTCAAAACTCTTTTTCAATAAAGATATGGAGATGTCTTGACTTAGAAAACAGAGGCATGTTTTCAAAACTCTTTTTCAACAAAGATATGGAGATGCCATAACTACAAGAGATAGTCTAGGCTTTTCAAAAACAACCCTAGATAAAGCTATCTCGCCACGGCCAAAATTGCATTTCCTTATTCTACTTATCTTGGTGGTTTGCGAGTACATTCAAAAGTACTCACGGCTGTGTCCCTGGCTATTTACTTGGCTAGACTTTCAGAGGTTCGATATCAGAAGATTAAGGTGACGTCCATGCAAGCTAGGCCGACTTCCCATTCAGCTGCCTGTAGGTTGAGGCACGATTGGGCTATGCGCATGATGATATTCTACTGCTAAGGATGGTGTAGCCATAATGGCATTTATGTAAGGCTTGTAATTCGTTATGTTTCGGATGTTGTAATGATACTTGTTGGTTATGTTCCACGGCTCACTGATCATGGGAACGTGGAGATAGGCATAACATGGATTTCTCGGATGAATAATCCGAGAAGCCCACAAGAACTATCTTACTTGTTAGTGATAGTTTGCGAGTATTTAAAGGGTACTCATGGTTTTTGTCTCTGGCTATTCATATGGCCAGACTATGAGGAAGACTACCCTGCACGAGGACAGCAGGACGGCTACGACAACAAGGATCAGCTTTCATCGTCAGCATTGCCTGTGACACTAAAGATAGACCCCACCGCTACGCTATTTATTCCGCTACTTGATTGTACTAAGGCTGGATCATGAGATCCTTTAAACCTTATATGATTTGTAATTGATGATATACTGTGATATCCAATCTGTTATGTCTCGCATAAATAGTAATCCTAAAATTACTATATATGGCATAATAGACATCTGAGATGACAGAGCACATATTAAGGCGGTTGTTTTTTCCAACCGGCTGCGGGCTGTGGGCTGTTTTTAGAGACGGATGGGAAAACCGGCTACGGGGTGCTGCTCTAGCCCATGTACTGGAACTGGAACCGGCTTTGATGGTGTGTTCGGTACTAGTGATTGGATCCTGCCTATTTCAAACTGTTGATTGACGGAAACTTCACGGTCGTACGCAACGGCTGTATGTGCACGCTTCCAATATCATATAGTAGATAGAAAAGGCATGCACCCAAAAAAATACTACTACCTCCGTTCTAAAATATAAGCCTTTTTAGCTATTAAAATTGAACTGCTAGAAAAACTTATATTATAGAACGGAGGTAGTATAATATAAGTGGAGAAAAAATTAGACCTGACTAGTTCTACACTGTACTACAAACAACGTGCTAATTATAAACCGAAGTAGCTCATTCTGCCGTAACCGACTGATTTTTGTTTCAAAGATTCTGTAATTTTGGTGTTGTAATTTTGGTGTCATATCGGTACTTACTGCTTAGCATCTATTTTCTGTATCATGCCCAACAAAATTATATTATCTCCCTAGGACAAAGAACAAACTTCAATGGGACAAAAAGAATTATCTCGTAAATACCATAAGCAAGCTCGTAAAGTTATGTCAATTATATCATGTTGATTCAAATAAAAATTTGATTTTTTCGTTTTTATAAGAGATGTCACAGACGGTGTTCATTCAGATAAACTAATAATTATTCAAACATTCTATACAGTTCTCATATTGTCATCACAAAATCCTTTGAATAAAATTACACTAACAGCAGCGCTGATGAACACAAGTCGACAACCTGAAAATCAGAACCAAACACAAAAGCAACTCCCCATGTTTTCTGTAAAATAAAATTGGATGAATAACATTTATATAACATCAAATTTCCTGCTCAATCGAACCAAAAGTGGACACGCAACAATTGCAGCCAGACAAGAACAGAAGATACATCAATGTTAAAAATTCAGAACGAACAGAATATACAGAGGTGGTCATCCAAAAGTTGAGTAAAATGGAGAAATTTCAGTAGTGAGGCGGCATAGATCTTGAGCATTAGTACATCCCGAAATTTCATTCCTGTCAAGGATCATAAAAATAGACAACATGTGGATCTAGGGCAGGAAGATTCATTTGGGGATCTGCTAATACAACACGAACGCTGAAAGGATCTAGCAAAAAATCTAGGCAAGATCTAGAGAAAAAGGGAACCTTGCCCTCCAAAACGGGGTCGACGGCAGCCAACCTTAGTCACGCGCGCGCACCACGCATCTCCGTGCGTCCTGGTGGTGGAGTTAGGAGCGACGCATAAGGAGCTGCCTCCGGAGCCGGCACGTGGAGAAGGAGGAGGGCGGCGGCGTTGTGCCGGAGATGGAAGACATCTCTGCTGGAGACGCAGCAGGTCAACGCCGGAATCCACGGGAGGCGGGAAACCAATCTGGGGTGGCCGGCCGGGGAAGGAGGTTGACTGGTCCAGCTTGCGACGAGAAGCTTGCTCCATCACAACTAGCTGTCCATCTCCAACACGACGGAAAAAGAAGAGATGACGTGAATCGGCTCCAAATCAATCCATAGGACTAAAAATGATTGAATAAGAAGGGGAAATCTACGAACACTTATTTGCGATTCTAACTGACATCCACCGAAACACATGTTCAAAAACACACATGGAGTTAAACCTGGCAACAAAAGAATCGCTGGATCGTTGTCAATAAAAAGGAAAAAATCAGAAGAAAGTGCGGGGCACATCTCTCCTCTAGAAGCTCCCCGAGCCCACCTCCACCAGATCCCGTAGCCTAGGAACACCACGCCGCCATCGCAAAGCACCATGTCGACGACTCACGAGTGGATTTGCGGGCCTCCTCTAACCGGTGCTCGTGCCTGATGCCCCACGGGTGGAGTTGGCGGTTGAAGGAGCGCCGACGGTAGGGAGTTTGGTGGATGGTGGGAAACAGGGGTGGTTGTGGGGGATAAGAGCATCTTCATTCGGGTCCTCAAATTCCTCCAAAGGCTAGTAGGACTGTCAGCGTCAAAAAACGCGCCTAGCCGTGGTCTCAATCCTGGCCAAAGGGCCGGGCCGGGCACCGGCTTCACGTGCCTAGCCCGGCACGACACATCAAGGTCCGTCAAGCTCGCGGGCCGGGCCGTGCCGGCACGGGGGCCTGGCCTCGAGGCCCGGGCATGGCCCCAACTTTGTCGGGCCGGCACGTCAGCCCATTAGGCACGCGAGGTACGTCGGGCCATCGGCTGGGGCTGCTTCTATTTGTAGCAGGCCTTTGAAAACTCCCTTAAGATTGATCGAATTTAATATATGACACGAAGGAGCCGGTGGTGTAGTGGTAGAGAGCAGTGCGGAACAGCAGTACATTGCAAGTTCGAATCCCGCCGACACATTTTTGCCATTAATATTCCGAGACACTCGCGAGGCAGGTGCTAAACGGGCCGGGCCGGCGCGGGTGCCTGAGGATGCGGCCTAGGCACGGCCCCGCTGCTTCACGGGCTGGCACGGGCCCGACACGCCACGGGCCGGGCCGGGCTGGTGCCGTGCTTTTTCCGCGTGTCGCTGGCTGGCCCGCCAAAGCCCGGCCTGTTGGCCAGGTTTGCGTGGTCTTCATTTTAGAATTTCCGTCAGCGCGGCCTAATTATTAACCCGGCGGCTAAAGCCAAACCCTTAGTTACAGGGAGGCAAGCGGGGGCGCCGGAGGGGAATAAAATATTGCCCTGTCAAGCCACGCGCCCTTCGCGGCCACGCGGCGGCCGGAAGTGGCTGCCACCACGTTCCCGCAAGTTTCACCGCTTCCCACCTCAACTTTCCGCCATTTCCGGCTACATAGGCCACGGCCGCCATTTTCATAGCTCAGATCTTCACGCAATGTCATCCTCCAACCTCCCCACACTAACATATGCCGAGGCGGAGGCGCTGTGCGCCTCCCACTACCCTTGCCCGCCGGGGTACGAGTGCCCTCCGGGCTAGAGGTTGAGCATCGGTGGTGTGCCGGTCCCGCCCGTCCCTCAAGGTGATGCCCGTCGGTTGGACATCACCAACCACTACTACGGCAAGCTCATGTCGGAGCAGCGGTTGGACACCAACTGGGACCCCGACAACGCCGCCACCTGGAACGCCTTCTTCGCGAACCGTCACGAGCGGCAGCTCGCCATGTACGATGGGGACGATCCGTCGCCCGTCAACAATAACGAGGAGGGTCGTAGGATGTGGTGGGGCGCTGACGACCCACAAGTATAAGAGGTGTATCGTAGTATTTTCGAGGGAAGTGAAACCCAATTTATTGATTCGACACAAGGGGAGCCAAAGAATATTTATAAGCCTTAACAGCTGAGTTGTCAATTCAGCTACACCTGAAAACAATCTTGTGCATAGCAGTTTATCAGTAGCAACATTTTTGTAGTAGCAATAGTAAAGTAATAGCAGTAGTAAAAGTAAAGACAGTAGTAACAATTGCAGTAAACAGTAGGATTAAAGCGTGGTAGGCATAGAGATGAATGGACGAGCGTTGCATGGACAAGATAATTCATATGGCAATCAAGACATAGGGCATTTGCAGATAAATAAGATAAGCATCCAAGTACTAGATAATCATAGGCATGTGTTCCATATATAGTCATACGTGCTCGCAATGAGAACTTGCACAACATGTTTTGTCCTGCCAGTCCGTTTGCAGCGGGGCCTCCAGGGAACTACTGGCAATTAAGGTGTTCCTTTTAATAGAGCACCGGAGTAAAGCATTAACACTCCGTGAACACATGTGATCCTCACATCAAAGCCATTCCCTCCAGTTATCCCGATTGCTGTCACTTCGGGGCCTTTGGTTCCGGACAACAATATGTGTATACAACTTGCAGGTAAGACCATAAACAATACTATCATAATGAATCAGTAACATGTTCAGATCTGAAATCATGGCACTCGGGCCCTAGTGACAAGCATTAAGCATAACAAGTTGCAACAAAGTCAAAAAGCACTAATAATAGATACTAGGCACCATGTCCTAACAATCTGATGCCATTACATGAACGATCTCATCCAATCCCTACCATTCCCATAGCCTACAGCGGGGGATTACTCACTCATGGATGGGGGAAACATGGATGGTCGATGGAGAAGCAATGGTGATGATGATGGCGATGATCTCCTCCAATTCCCCGTCTCGGCAGGGTGCCAGAATGGAGTTTCTGGTTCTGAATCGCGGAATCTGGTGGTGGCAGCGCAGCGAAACTCTTTCTGGAAAAACGTCGGCCCCCCCCTGGTTTTTAGGTCAAGAGGCACCTTATATGCGAAGAGGGAGGCCGAAGGGGCAGCCGAGGCGGCCACACCACCCCTGGGTGCGGTCTGGCCTGGCCCGCGCGGCCAGGTGGTGTGGGCCCCTCGTGGCCCTACTCCGTCTCGTCTTCTGGCTCCGTGAGTCTTCTAGTGAAATAGGATTTTTGGCATATTTTTCGGGATTTTTCCTGATAGTTGATTTTTTATACAAAAACTAGACACCAAGATAATTCTGCTGAAAACAGCATAAGTCCGTGTTAGTTGTTCCCAAATCACACAAGTTTAGAGGAAGAACAATAGCAAAAGTGTTCGGGAAAGTAGATACGTTTTGGACGTATCAACTCCCCCCAAGCTTAGCTTATTGCTTGTCCTCAAGCAATTTAGTTGAAAATTGAGTGCGATAAAAGAAACTTTCACGAACACATTTGCTTCATAAGATGTATATATTCTCAGCATATGGTCAAATACTTAGGCAATTCATAATAAAGAGTATGCAACTAAGTTTACGTAATAGTCATTGCAAGCTATGAAGAGATTCCAACTCAAAAATAATAAGTAGCATGAAACATAAACATAAGCAACATTATAATGCTCATAACAAGGTATGATAGAGTGGTATCTCGCTTGCATTTGATTATAGAGCAAACATAAATGCCAATGCACCTCTGAAGTTCAAGTGAAGACTAGAAGTAAAGATATCAAAGATACAAGCATCAAAGTCATAACACAATTAATCCAGTTTTGAGACAAGCACATTACACTAAGAATGACAACTATGCTCTCAGGAAAGTGCTCATAGAATATGTGGAGACTCAACAAGGAAATGAAAAGGTTTTGAAAAGTTTGAAAGGCTTCCAAATGCTAAAAGTATTGTACTCATTAGCTTTGAGCTCTCATTGCCCCTATCATAAGCATCTTTAAATGGCTAAAGTTAAAGTGACACAACTAAGAGGATATACTTGACAAGTTATAAGTTAAAACCTCATGCCCCTTACTTACGAGTACCGAACCTCATTCTACTCAACTTCAGTCACAAGTAAGCTCTTGTCATTGTAAGTACGTATGTATCATAGTGAACCGCCAACAGGGTACCCCTTGCACATGATACAGGAGCTATCTCATAATCAAAATGACAAGGCAAGTAGACAATGAGCATCTCAGCAATCTTTTTATTTGATATTTGCATAGGTTTTTATTGAGGATGCTTCATAGAATGCTCATTTATGGTTATGCTGCAAGTTTCCACCATGATTAGGCATGGCTTAGGCTAGCGGCCCAGGCATTTCTCTAACACATATACAAATTACATGATCTTACAAGTTCCCCTTTTATTTCACACCGCCGGGATCCATGAGCAAAAGAATCATGATATCAATGAGGTACAAAGTACCAGTGCAATGTTGAAAGCATTCCCCATAATACATGGTTCTGCTAACTTCAACTTATAAAGCGCAAGCATATACGCAACAAAGATGGACGCAATGGTTCAAGATTATTAAGTGCAAGAAGGTAAAGTGTGCCATCAAGTTTATAAGAGCTTTACTGACTAACTTTCTCATAACAAGCAAACATTTTATTCGGAAGAAAACAAGGCATACTGAACATTCACGGAATAGCGAATGATGCTGATAGGTAGGTATGGTGTACACTTTTGGCAAGGGAGTTGGAAGCACGAGTAAAACTTATACTCAATGCAAGTGAATTCTAGCTAACATGGGTATACCCTACAGGTACTCGATCTTGGTATATACGGTCTAAATACGTATAGGCCCACGGTGTCGCCAAGTCCCAGATGGAAGGACTCGAGTAACCTGCGGACTCTCTATTGCTTGAAGATCAAGAAAAAGCTAAAGATAGAAAGTTTCAAGGGGAAACCCTAACTTGTAACCGACTCGACCTGCTACCCGAGACCTAGCCTATCTATATAAAGGCTAGGAGGGGGCGGCGAGGAGGACACACGCAACCCTAGTTTCCGCAACCCTCGCCAGATTGCATCTGCGCACCATTGTAACTTTCGACTCCTTCGATAATTCCATGAGCAGACAAGCAGGAGTAGGGACCTCTACGAGGCCTGAACCTGGGTAAATCCTTTGTCCCCTGTGTGCTTGTTTGCTAGCCGATAGATGTCTCCAATGCTCCCCCCTTCTCCAAAACCCAAGTCCATAACAATGGGCATTGATGAGTTAAACCCTCGTCAATTGGCGTCGTCTGTGGGAACTGGGAGTGCTGATGTTGCGGCTTCTTCGGCTCCATCAACTTCGATCTACAACTCCGCAACAGCGGAGGTTCGCCAGCTCTTCGGCGCGTTCGACTTCACCGTCCATACGCCCGCCACCCGGGCATCCTTCGAATCCGTGGCGACGGAATCAGCCTGGCGATTGGGAGCTTCCGCTTCCAAGTTGGCCAGATGGGCATGCTTCGCATGCCCGATCAGCCGACAGCACCAACGATTGCCCCGGCATCATGGTTCCCTCCATCGATCGGCACCCTCAGCAAGCTCAACGCCCTGGTGGCAGTCGAGAACACGATCAGCGACAGCAGTCGTGATTCTGATCTGAGCGATCTGGCCACTGAAGATGGAACTTACGGTTCCGGATCTGAAAGTTGTGGAAGCAACAACTTCCCCAACCACTTCATGTGCGCCGTTATCAACGCAGGCGACACCTCCGCCAATCGCGAAAATGGTGGTAACACCGGCAATGGCACTGATCCGCCCAACGGTGGCAACGGCGGCAATGGAGGCAATGGCGGTAACGGCGCCAACGGAGGAGCTGTCGAACCTCCTAGCATGATCAATGAGCAAACCGGCGAATGCGTCGTAATCAAGCTCAACGAGCAAGAGTGGGATCGCTGCCGCGAAGCCCTACGAGGTGCACCTCTACCCTTCGGGTCCCCGCAGGAACTGCTGATGGGCTACCACTGGCTCCTAAAAGAGGAATTCAAGCGCCAAAAACAAGCAATCGCGCAACTTGAGGCGTGTAAAAAGGCGGCGGACGAGTCGAGCCTTCGTCGTGCTGGGCTCTCCTCCTACGGAGGATCCTCCTCAAGAGGCAACGAGTACCTCGCCAAGAAGAGGCAGTCGCGGATGGCTCACCTCACCGAACAAGAACACATAGACGCCGCGAAAGTCCTTGACTTCGGCTCTATGACAGTCGACACGAGAGGCAATGTGGTTCCCAGAACGCCGCAGGCCGCGGTGACAGCAGCCACCATGTACCTCCTCAACGACCAGCCACCGGCCAGAGACCCCCGAACTGCCATGCACCGATCTACGATCACGGGTTTGGGGTTAATCGAGGCCGCCCTCGACAAGGAGCTGGTACCAGACCCAAAAAAGGGCAAAGTGCTAGCAAAGCGCTACACCTCACCCTCATCCAGCGATGACAGTCACGACCTGTCTCGACGCCGCCGCTCACGGCGACATGATCGCAACTACGATGCACGCAACGACCTCACGCAGCGCAAGATCGACAAGTCAAGGGCACGACGTGCTCAGTCGACTGACTCGGAAGAGGAAGATGGGGAGCTCTGCGGCGCCAGATGCTTCAGCAGATCCATCAGGCAAAAGCGAATGCCTTAAGGGTTTAAACTCCCATCGGAGAACCCGAAATTTGACGGTCTACAGGACCCCAAGATCTGGCTGGAAGACCACATCTCCTCCGTCAGGCTACACGGAGGCAGTCGAAGTACTGCCATGCAATGCCTGCAGCTACAGCTGCAGGGCGCCGCCGGAGCATGGCTCAATAACCTCCCACGCGGATCCATTCGCAGTTGGGATGAGCTGGTCTACAGCTTCGTGCGCAACTTTAAGGGCACGTACAAACGGCCCGCCTCAATCGAAGAATTGAGATGCTGCCAGCAAAGATCTGGTGAATCGCTGCGCTCCTACATCCAAAGGTGGTCCATCATCAAGAACTCCGCGGAGAACATCTCGGAAGACCGCGCAATTGATGCATTCAACGGTGGCGTCCGCCGCATGGAACTCAGGGAGGAACTAGGCCGCTCAAAGCCCCAGACCATCGACCACCTGATGGAGATCGCGAATCGGTGGGCCGATGGAGAAGATTCGGTGAAGAATCGCGCTCACTCTGACGAGGAGGCAGAACTCGAACGCAGACACGACCGCCGAGGCAAACGCCGCATGCGCATCTACGACGACCGTGACGACGTCAACATGGTCGCAACTGGCTACGCCGATAGACGCGACGATAACCGCAACAGCGGATACCGCAGCGGCGGATACCGCGACTCCGGGAAAACCACGCAAGTGTGGCAACGCCGCACTCGCGATGAGGCACCCGCGACCTTCATCGAGGACAAACTGTCCTGGCCATGCACGGTACACTTCTACATCGACAAGCATGATGGCAAGAGAAAGTCCAGCCACCTCCTCAAGGACTGCCGCGAGTTCCTCAAGCTACACGAAGGATTGGTTCGGATGAACCGCAACACAGCCGAAAGAGGCTACGGAGCTGCTCCAGGCGCCGTGGCACATGGCGTACCACCACCACCACCTGGGCCACCCCCGAACGGAGCTACACCGGACCAGCACCACGGAGGAGAACCGTACCCACGAGCCATGGGTACCATGATGATCCAAAAGGGGCGCCCCTCCAACAGGGTGCAGAAAGCCATCACTCGCCAAGTCAACTTGGCCATGCACTCGCCACCATCCACCAATGAGTACCTCAGTGGCAGTGAGTCCTGCATTACCTTCGACAAAGGCGACCACCCGCCTCAAGTACCTCGCCCAGGTCATTGCCCCCTCGTACTCGAGGCGCAAATTGGAGGCTTCGACATGAGTCGCGTCTTCATGGATGGCGGAAGCGGCATCAACCTCATATTCGCGAGTACCTTGCGAGCAATGAGGATCCCTCTAACCTGCTTGGAGGCATCGGACACAACGTTCCACGACATCGTCCCAGGGAAAGGCGTATACCCCCTGGGCAAAATCAACCTCGACGTCATATTCGGCACGCCGAAGAACTTCCGGCGCGAGCGCATCGACTTTGAGGTCGTCGACTGGCCCTCACAATACCACTGCATCCTCAAACGCGTCGCGTTCGCTAGGTTCATGGCGGTACCCCACTACGCCTACCTGCAGATGAAAATGCTAGGTCCCAACGGCGTTATCATGAACAACGGGAGCTTTGAGCGATCTGACAGTTGCGACAGGGAATTCAACAGAATCTCCCAGTCCTTCGGCATGCAGGAGGAGCTTGCGCGATTGAAGGAAACAACAGACAACAGTCTGCCTCCCCTGAGTAGGCCAAGCTCACCTGATCTCTCCTTCGACTCATCTGTGCACATAAAGAAGGTGCAGGTCCATCCATCAGATCCCGCCAAAACGGCCCTCATCGCCAACAACTTGAGTCCCGCATAGGAACTCGCGCTCGTCGAATTCCTCCGTGAGCACTGGGAAATTTTTGCCTGGTGTCATGCGGACATGCCAGGAGTTCCCAGAGAATTCGCCGAGCACACACTCAACGTCAACCCCGACGCAAGGCCAGTCAAGCAAACAATCAGGCGATTGTTTGAGCCACGAGCGTAGGCAGTCGGAATGGAGATCAACAGACTCCTCGAGGCCAAGTTCATACGTGAGATCAAGGAAAGCACTTGGCTCGCCAATACGGTGCTGGTGCCAAAAAAGGACACGGATATCCTACGGATGTGCGTGGACTTCACTTCTTTAAACAAGCACTGCCCAAAAGATCACTTCCCGCTACCACGGATCGATCAAATCATCGACTCCACCGCTGGATGCGAGCTCCTCTGCTTCCTCGATGCCTACTCAGGCTATAACCAAATTCGAATGAAGGAGGAAGACCAGGAGAAGACCGCGTTTACAACACCCTTCGGTGTGTTCTGCTACAACACAATGCCCTTCGGGCTAAAAAACGCGGGAGCCACCTACCAGCGGTGCATGCAGGCTTGCCTCAAGGAGCAACTAGGTCGCAACATCCAAGTCTATGTCAACGACATAGTAATCAAAACCAAGGAGGAAGCCTCTCTAATCTACGACTTGTGCGAAACCTTCACGAATCTCGATCGTTACCGGATTAAGCTCAATCCGTACAAATGTGCCTTCGGCGTACCATCTGGGCAGCTGCTCGGGTATCTCATCTGCGCGAGAGGGATTGAGGCAAACCCGAAAAAGATAAAGGCCATACTGGCCATGGAGAAGCCAAAGAACATAAGAGGCGTCTAGCAACTAGCCGGACGAATCGCGCCCCTCAGTCGATTTATCAGTCGAATGGGAGAAAAGGCACTGCCATTCTATCAGCTCCTCCGCAAAGCTGACAAATTCGAGTGGACCAATGAAGCGCAAGAAGCATTCGAAGATCTCAAGCGCCTGCTATCCACCTTGCCAGTCCTGGTGACTCCACGAGAAAGGGAACCACTACTGCTGTATATCTCCGCTACCAACCAAGTGGTTAGTACAGTGCTCGTCGTCGAGCGGGCCGAGGAAAACAAGGTCCATGGCGTATAACGCCCAGTATACTACCTCAGCGAGGTCCTCACGCTAACAAAACAGCGGTACCCGCACTACCAGAAGCTGGCGTACGGCGTCTTCATGACCGCCCGGCGACTGCGCCATTACTTCCAGGAACACCCAATCGTGGTAGTCAGCGACGCCCCATTGGGACATATCCTCAATAACCCCGACGCCACGGGGCGAGTCGCGCTTTGGGGAATCGAACTGTCTCCATGAGACATCACATACGAAAAGCGCGACGCAATCAAGTCGCAAGTTCTCCCTGACTTCCTCGTGCATTGGATGGAAAACCAACTCCCGGATAAGCCAGATATGTCCTACCTCTAGACAATGCACTTCGATGGGTCCAAGCGGAAAGATGGAGCAGGAGCAGGTGTCATACTGACATCACCTCAAGGGGACAAGCTGAAGTATATCTTGCGAATGCAGTTCACAGCCTCAAACAACGAGGCTGAATACGAGGCCCTGTTGCAAGGGATGAGGATGGCAAAAGCCTACGACGCAAAGAGGCTCATCATATATGGCGACTCCAAGCTGGTCGTCAACCAAACAATGCACGAGTGCGACGCACTGAACGACAACATGATCGCGTACCGCGACCTCTACGATACACTCGAAGGAGACTTTGATGGTTGCGAGTTGAGACATGTAGGTCGCGAAAGCAACGGGGAGGCGGACGCACTCGCCAACATAGGCTCTACCTGTGCCCCCATACCACCTGGGGTATTTCTCGAGCGCATCTGCGAACGCTCCATCAAGCCAAAGGCCACAGAGAAGAAAACAAGCGCAGCAACGGACTCGGGGGCTACGCCACCCAATGAGCCAATGGCACTCGATGACTTGGAGCTAGACACAGGACTCGAGGGACCAATGAGCGTCATGATGATCGAACAATCCTGGACGCAGCTGTACATTACGTACCTCCTCAGCAAGCGCCTACCGGACGACCCGACAGACGCACGGCACATCGCGCGACGCTCCAAGGCATTCGCCGTTATCAACGGCGAATTGTATAAACGCAGCATCACAAGCGTGTTACAACGATGCGTCTCCTTGGCCGATGGAAGAGCGGTCCTCCTTGACATCCATGAAGGGACTTGCGGGCACCACGATGGCAGTCGCGCCCTCGTTGCCAAAGCTCTACGAGCTGGATTTTACTGGCCCACGGCCATGCGCGACGCCAAGGACATAGTCCAAAAGTGCAACGCTTGTCAGCGATGCGCGGACAAGCCACACGCACCAGACGCAGAACTACGGCATATTCCATTGGCCTGGCCCTTCGCACAATGGGGGCTCGACATGGTGGGAAAGCTCCCAAGGTCCTCGCAAGGAGGCTATGTCTACCTCTTGGTCGCAGTCGACAAGTTCACCAAATGGATTGAGGCCATGCCAGTGACCAAGCAATCAGGGCACATCGTGGTCAAGTTCTTCGAGTCCATCGTCTACCGCTTCAGCGTACCGCACAACATCATCACTGGCAACGGGACAAACTTCACATCCAAGGAGTTCCAAGAATTCTGCGGAAACCTGGGGATCAACATCAGGTACGCCTCAGTCGTGCATCCATAGACCAACGGTTAGGTGGAAAAAGCAAACAGGCTCGTCTGCAACGGCATCAAGAAGCGACTCCTTTGACCACTCGAACAAGCCGCCAGTTGCTGGCCAGATGAGCTCCAATCTGTACTCTGGAGCCTACGTACAACTCCAAACAGCACCACGGGCTACACGCCATTCTTTATGGTGCACGGAGCAGAAGCAGTACTACCCGCCGAAGTGAGGTACAAGGCGCCGCGCGTAGTCGCTTACAACGAACAAGAGTCATCTCTTGCACTCGAAGACTCCGTCGACCTCCTCGACGAGGCAAGAGAAATCGCTGTAGAAAGATCCACGATCTATGAGCAGAACCTACGCAACTACCACAGTAGAAGGCTTCGCCCCAGATCCTTCGTCGAAGGTGACCTGGTCCTGCGACTGAAGCAGAAGGGGCATCTCAAGCTCGAGTCTCCCTGGGAAGGACCGTACGTGATTACAGAAGTAATCCCAGGTGGTGCCTATCGCCTTCAAGATTTAGAGACAGGAGTCGCATACTCCAACCCTTGGAACGTCGCACAACTGCGATGCTTCTACCCCTAGTTGTTTTTACTTTTACATCGCAAATAAGGCTACTCAGCCAAGGCTACTTAGCCACACATTGTACCTCGTACGGTTCTTCAAATAAATAAAAGCTAAGTGCCCCAAAACTCTGTGTTTTTCTTTCACTTTTGTCAATTTTATACTCGGGGGCTACGCCACCCTACTTACATCTGTTCTTCGAACCAATAAATGTGATATCCTGAGTAGCTGGCACATCAATCGAACCCCTTAACACAAACTCAACCCAGCTGCAATGCGCCTGGCAGGTTGACAAAGGGATGGCCAGGCTAACGAAAAGGACTCGCATAGTGCAACGCACCTGACGCTAACAAAGCTGTTTATACACATTCGACAATAAATTATATACAACATATATATGAACTTTACAACACAAATACACTTATGTGCAGGATACAAATCTAGCTACTGCTGCAACAGAGGAACATTGGTTTGTTCCTCGAAGAAGTCAACAATCTCCTCTGCTGGACGGTCCATCGCCTGATAGTGCGGCACCATATTCCAAGCAGATCCGGCTGGCGGCGCTGGCGGCCCGGAAGGAATGGCGGCGACATCCACGTCAGGCCTGTGCAATCGCACCATCGAGAGGGCAGCCTTGGCACCAGCCACCAACTGCTGCCTCACGCACTCGCGAACCATGAACATATCTTGAAATTTGGCCAGGAGAGCCAGCAGGCTTGATGGAGTGTCATCCAACGGGAACATCACCCGATAGATGTTCTTTAAACACGACTGCGACTTCTTCAGGAAGAGCAGCACTCGCGAAGCGCGATCCTGCAGGGTCGCTAATGCAGTCGCACGATCATGATCTACCCAGAAGTATCCACTCTTTTGAAGTTGCTCCTGGGTGAGATCATGAAGGCGGATGGCAATCCTATCCCTCTCCTCCTGCGGATGGCGTGCACTAACAACTACACGAAGCAGCACCAACAGCATGAGTACAACGTACCATTGCGACTAACTACAAAGGAAAAGATGAGGACGAGCAAACTAACACTTAAACTGGTCGCCCAGTCGCGTCACCTCGCCAAGCAGATATTGCTCGCGGGTGGCAGATTTTTCTGCCTTCGACTTCCACACGTCTGCGTTACCACGGATCAGGGGCAACTCACGCTCCATCTGCTTCACGCGATCACGAAGTCGCGACAGCAAGGATATCTCCTCTACCCTGGAGCGCGGTGGTGCCACTGTCTCATCAAGAGATGGCGAATCCTGGTTTCCCCCCACAGGACCACTCGATGTGCCCTACCACAAGTCAAGACAAAAGCAAATAAGGCGACCAAATTAACACAAAGGCAAGGGGAACCGACGCATTCAAGATAAGGATAAGTGTTTACAAACACACTCGCCAGCAGGCACGTCCTTAGACTAAAAGGGCAACTGATCAATTATTACAACAAGCTAACTACGGAGCAGATGGCTTCTTCGACTTCGACGGCTTCGGGGGCTTCACCAAGTCCGTGGCAGTATCAGATGCCACATACTTTCCACCGGCCCCTAAGGCCGAAGCTTTCGCTGCCTTGTTCGCACGTTGGAGCTCCTCCGAATACTTGGCAACAGTATTTATCAAGGAATGGCCATATTTGGCACAAGCAGTCTCAAAGGGAGCGAAGACTACCTGCTGACCATCCGCGCCAACAGGCATCGCCTTCGACACCGCAGAGGGATCTATCTCAACTCCGTGGGCTTGCACCATGGCGAGTGACATCGTCGCACCAGCCGCCTGGAGGGAGTTCTTGTAGGTAACAGGCACACCCTCAGCGAATGACTCCACCAGCTTGTCCATATTATCGACCAGCTCCGCCTTTGGCATCAACTCCTCCCGGAGGCGACTAAGGATGACCTTGGCCTTGGACAGTGTATCCTGGATGGCGGCGCTTCGGTCCTCGACCCCAGATACTGCGCCGGCCAGAGCGTCATCACGACGAAGGGCCTGCGGGTCAAAACTCAAGTCGCCAACATCTACACCGAAAATACACACATGGATCAAACTTCTAGTGCCACCGGCAAAACTCTAGATGCAGAGAGGAACATCAATAAAATATCTACTAGTAAAGGTACCTGAGAGGGCCTTGGCGACTGAGAACAGTTGCTCTTCAAACAAATTTTCCCTGGCCGCAAAGGAGGCGCACAGATCCTCTTCGCGCTTATGGGCATCATCACGAGCCGCGATTGCCTCGTCGCGCCCCTTCACAGCTGCGGCTAATGTCTTTTCCAACGTGGCAACGTTACGCAGTAAAGCATTATGCTCAGCTACATGGCAGTCAATAATTGGCTATCAGTCGATTATACCAAAATAGAGAGAAGACGAAAAGAATAAGTGTAGAGCACTCACTTTCGACCACGCGGTGACGCGTCTCCAGCATTGCATGCTGGTGACCCATCGCCATCACCTGCTCTGCCACTTGCGCGGCTTCCTTTACAAGGAGCTGTCACACGAAACAAGGAGTCAGAAGAGGGCAACAGAAGGCGTTGACTGCCACATTAAAAAAGAAGGAAAGATATACTTACATGGTCCTCTAGCGACTCCGACGAAGTTTGCTGAACCGTCATCCGAGCAACCATTCGATGCTCCCCCACGTGAGGAGAGCTCGAAGAATTGTGCCCAGAGTGGGCCGCCGCCGGAGGAGAAGGAGCGCGCTCGACCTCTACTTTGGCCCTTGAGGTCGCGACTCCAGATTCCTTCAAAAACTCGACGTCGCCAGAAGATGAGGACGCCTCTTGGCTACAAGACCAAATCCACATTGAGAAAAGGAAAACTCCAGGGCAAAGCCAACAAGAAGAAAACAGAAAAGAATTAGTGAACTCGCAAATTTACCAGTCAAAGTTGTCAAGATTAAACGTGGCCTCTGCCGACTCTGACGAAGACTCCTTCGGCAATCGCATCTTCTTGCGAGAAGATGGTGCTACAGCCCTCACAGGAACGGCGGGAATTGGTGACTCCGCGCCAGCAGCTGTGCCTTCTAGAGTCGAAGGAGTCGATGTATCGGAATCCTCGCTGCGCGAATGCTTGCGAGTATCCGGGCTCTCGGACTCTAGGGCTTCCTCTTCCACATCATAAGGGACAGTCGACTCAGACTCGTCCTCTTCCAAAGCTTCGCGAGGAATAATACCCTCAGGGAGAGGAGGCATACAAGGCGACATCTCCCAATCCTGCATACAGACAGCGAAGATCAGCAAACAGAACAAGTAAGCAACAGAAAAAGCAATCGCGAAAATAAGCTACTGCGTAGCACAACTGTACCTCAGGAGGAGGATTCGAAGCATCGAAAGGAGGAACGACTGGCTCATTCGGAAGCACATCCTTGAAGGTGTACTTCGTGACCAGTCGCACCCTCTTATCTACCTCACTCGCGGACATGCCATCGGCAGACACGCGAGTGGCATCATCAGCGCCACCCCATTGAAACATGGGATGGACTCTGGCCTGGAGAGGCTGGACGCGACGACGCAGCCAAGTCCTGACAAGGGCGCAGCCTCCCTCTTCTGCGCCTATGTGACTCTCGAGGTCGCAGACGCGTTGATATAGCACGTCTGTCTCCGCGAGTTCGGCAGGCATGACCACGTTCTTCCAAGAACGCATCTTCTTGCAGGAAGTCACGGGATCGAAAGGCGCGAGTCCAAAGTGCTCGTCCTTGGCCTTCTGGTTGCAAACATAGAACCATTTGTCCCTCCATCCCTGGACGGACTTGGCGAGCTTGATGTCGAAGTAGGTGGCGGACGGGTCGACATGGATTCCACAACCACCTACGTCGCAAACTAGAGAGCCATAGGTAGACTGACGCTTCAGTTTAAATAAGCGCTTGAAAAGGCCAAAGTGCGGCCCGATTCCGAGCCAGCACTCGCAAAGAGTGATGAAACTGGTGATGTGGAGAATCGAATTTGGGGACAGCTGATGGAGCTGGAGCCCGTAGAAACAAAGGAGACCCCTAAGAAAGGGGTGGAGAGGCAAAGAAAGGCCGCGAATGACGAATGCAAAAAACATCACTCGAAAACCAGCGGGAGGCACAAGAATGGTCTCACCGCTGGGGACGCGCGCATCGGTGACTGCTGCAGAAATAACTCCGTCTTGGCGAAGAAGACGGAGATCCGACGCCTTGATGATAGAAGGGCGCCATGCGCCATTGGTCACGCGGGTGCCCGCGACTTTCTTTTTCCCGCCGGCGGCGGCACTGGTGCCCGCAGCAGCGGGGCCACCCTTCTTCTTCATCGCGGTGACGGTGGCCGCGGATTCAGTGGCAGCGCCTCATTTCTTCTTTCCCATTGCGCGGCGGTGATGAGAGCGCAGAAAATAACTTGGAAACGAGCGGAGGTGGTCCAGAGTTGAGGAGGAGATGAGCGCAGGGAAAAGCAGATGAGCAGCAGCAATGGCGATGGAAGCGAGGAAGAAAAGAGTGCAGATAGAAAATTACCGCCGTAGCGCCGCTACTTAACCCCTAGGAGATGCAATCCAACGGCTCATAAAAACCTACTAGACGCGTGGCACGCATCGCGCTCGACACGTGGAGATGAGGAAGCGCGAACCGTCCCTCCACTGCTCCCATTACGCGCGAAAATCGAGGAGGCACAGTTAATAATAAGATTACGCACGCTCAGTCAAATCAAAGTCAGAAAGTGGGACCCACCGCTCGTCACGTCTCGTCAAAATCGCTCACTCGGGCAACTGAGGTCATGCAAGCATCAGTACTGACGTCATCAAAAGCTACGTAGCGGAAAACTTCGACTACTTTAGTCCTTCCTGGAGTGTTCGACTCCACCAAGCACTCGGGGGCTACTCCCATAGGGAGCGCTGGCCGCGCACCCTACGATTTTTTCTTTTCTTATTGCAGGGATGTAGGCAATCACAATCAAACCCAACCACTCGAAACACGGTTCGACTATGGACATGGGTTACTCCCATAGGGAGCGCCGGAAACAATTTCGACTGAAACAAGCAAGCAAAAGACGACAGCAGTCGCAAACGTGTTTTAGTCCCTGTCTGAGTCTTCGACTGAAACAAACAAGCAAAGACGACAGCAGTCGCAAAAATTCTTTAGTCCCTGCCTGAGTCTTCGACTCAACCAGGCACTCGGGGGCTACTCCCATAGGGAGTGCTGGCCGCGCACCCTATAATTATTTGCACAAAATATGTGTGTTGATAACATCCGCACTCGCAGATCATGGCGACACCGCCTCATAATTTTCCCTACAAAGAGACTACGTCTCCTGGGTTGCCCGAATCGTCTCCGCGATGATAAAATTCGGATGCCACGCTTACAGCGTGAAGGTAAGACCTGAATAAGGCCTGGCAACGCATTTAACTGCACACTACCAGAAATATATCCGTGCCTGCAGGCACGATGAACATGCCTTGACGGACGCGTCGAGTGCTCACACCCATATAACTGGAATTCGACTCCTATAAGACCTCCGCGGCCTGAGTCAAATTACGCCAGCACTTTCCCGGATTCGAGTCCGGGGACTCGAGTTTGAGTAGATTGCGTTGTTTCACCCTAAGGTGGTTAACTGATACCGATACTTCGGCTATATCAGGCACGTATATCAACAATCCCTATGACATAAATAAAAGCAGTCGAAAATGTACTCATTCAGGCACTCAAAGACTTCAAAAAGTCCCCAGTCGAATCTATGATTCCACTGGACACTCGGGGGCTACTGACATGGGTATACCCTACAGGTACTCGAGCTTGGTATATACGGTCCAAATACGTATAGGCCCACAGTGTCGCCAAGGCCCAGATGGAAGGACTCGAGTAACCTGCGAACTCTCGATTGCTTGAAGATCAAGAAAAAGCTAAAGATAGAAAGTTTGAAGGGGAAAACCCTAACTTGTAACCGACTCGACCTGCTACCCGAGACCTAGCCTATCTATATAAAGGCTAGGAGGGGCGGCGAGGAGGACATAGGCAACCCTAGTTTCCACAACCCTCGCCAGATTGCATCTGCGCACCATTGTAACTTTCGACTCCTTCGATAATTCCACGAGCAGACAAGCAGGAGTAGGGACCTCTACGAGGCCTGAACCTGGGTAAATCCTTTGTCCCCTGTGTGCTTGTTTGCTAGCCGATAGATGTCTCCAGCGCTCCCTCCTTCTCCAAAACCCAAGTCCATAACAATGGGCATTGATGAGTTAAACCCTCATCACTAGCAATAGTAAGGGAGCGATAAACGAGAGAGCCATACTGTCATAATCATGCTTGCAACAAAACAGGACTAATCATGGCATGAAAGTGATTCAAGACCCGTGAGGCAAAATAATTCATCGAGGCTTAACTGATTATTGTTTCAGTCATATGCATGCGTGAACATGTGCCAAGTCAATTCAAATAAAATATTCAGAGGAGGATACCACAGTGTCATACCAAGTTATGAATAGAGCAATGCAAGCAAACATTCATATGACATGCTACAAACTATTAGCAAGTTGGAGTTAATCATAGGAAAGCAAGAACTACTAAGCATCCTTAAATAACATACACCCTACATGAACAGACTAAGCATGCCCACAATGATGAGTATATGTACAAAAATGAAAACAAATAGAGTTTGTTACCGGCCTCTTACCACACCTCAAGTTGTCATTAATCCTCATTATTGCCCTTCACTTGTGTAGCTTGTATAATAACATGAAACCAAATTCCACTGAGGACTGCTGAACCCTGCAACAAACTTCACAAAACCAAAAAAGAACAACAAATATTTTTGGTGTTTTTAATTTTTTAAAGACAAGAACAAAAAGGAAAAATAAACAAAGTAAAATCTTTTTGGAATTTTCGAATAGCTCAAACAAAGCAAAAAGGAAAAAGCAACCCAAGGCAAAAAGAAGCAAACAAAGAGAAACAACTTAAATATTTTTGGTCTTTTTTTGTTTTAGAAAGCAAAAAGTAAAGAAAGAATGAAAATTAAAAAGAGAACGAAGCATGGATATACAAAGTACTGACTAAACATGATATGGAGATGAGTGTGATGTCGGTGTACCTCCCCCAAGCTTAGGCTTTTGGCCTAAGTGGGTATTAATCCCAAGCTGGCCAAGATGGAGCACCTCCGTAGTATGGCGAGGAGGTACCCTCGTCCTGGTACGAGCTCAAGGACGCCCCACCATAGTGCGCAGAGTAGTCGTATAGTCGTAAGAAGGCACATCCTCCTGGTGCTACCTGTGGAAAGCAAACAAGCAGAGATGCTCATCCACCTCTTCCTTGGAACACGACCACGGCCTCCTGTGAACACTGAACAAAGTAGATTGCGACAAAGGGATCTCCCTTTCATCCCCATCAGTAAACAACATCCTGTATACTAAACTGTCCATATCAGAGTCAGCAGTGATGAAGTGATGTGTTTTCATGGTAGCAAGATCAAGCCTTTGTGGTGCCAATATAGTATCATTAGGATCCACAGAAAGTTCTAACGCAGTAACCATACGTGAAGCAATAATGCCCCCATAAATAGGTCCCCTGGCAGCTAGGTGGCGAGCAATGAGAGAACCAAGATTGTACCAGGTATCATTATTAAGTGCAGCAACGAGGAAGGCTAAATGACAATTGGAGATATTACTTGTGTTCTCCCTACCAAGAATGCTAGTGGCAAGATAATAAGCAAAGTATCTAAGAGCTAGGAGTTGGATGTTTCTTATCTTCCGACGCTGAGCTACGTGGTCATCGTCATTTTTCACACTTCGATAGAGTTCCAACAAATCAGCGGGTCGACCTTGGATCTTCTTCACGGTCCCCGTCATGCCTATACCTATAATGCTGCAAAATCTTTCCAATGACATGGTAATAGGCAGATTATAAATTCTGAAAGAAACAGTTGACTAATAGGGGGTGTTAGTGAAAACGAAACTCTCAACGAAAGTTTTGGTGAGCACAACATATTACTCAAAGGGATATCCCTTTCATCCCTGTCAGTAAACAACATCCTGTATACTAAACTATCCATATCAGAGTAAGTAGTGATGAAGTGATGTGTTTTCATGGCAGCAAGATCAAGCCTTTCTGGTGCCAATATAGTATCATTAGGATCCACAGAAAGTTCTCACTCTCATCTTCCATGTATGAGGTCAAACCGACCCTCTGAACCAGTAGTAATAAATCATTGAGGATCCCTGCAGCTTGCAAAAAGGTAAAACAAGGAAAAGTAGATGGGTGAGCATCCCCCTCATCTCCTTCATTGCCAAAGCATGGTGCAATGAGATCTTCATTATATGAAGGCCTAAACTGAGAGGTGATCTTGAGGGCCTTGACCTCCTAGGCATGTCCCTCTAGAATATTTCTCCAAAGGTGTGGTTCATCTTTGATATTCTGAAATTTAAACATCCATTAAACAAGTAATTGCAAAGTGAATACATAATGAAGGGCACTACCCATAGGGACTTGTAAGAGGCCTAAACATGCATCAAAACAATATCTCTAAGCATTGAACAACCTTACAAGCTCTCATAACCTATCACCTACAGCAGCAAAATACTCAAGATATAAACCACTAAACACAAATCTACTTGGACAAGCGGAGGATTCACATACCGGAGAACAAATGCTCCAAATTTCAGCAGCAAAGATGGGCTGAGAAAGGAGATCGAAAAATCATGGGCAAGAACAACAAGAACACGATTTCGAGCAAAGAACTGATGTTTTCTTGGGAGAGAGAAAGAAGTGGGAATTGAGAGAGTGAGTGGAGGGCCAGGAGTGGCCCACACCATGGCCAGGCACGCCCCTGGGCTAGCCACGCCACTAGGTGGTGTGCCTGCCTGGTGGGCCCCCTTGGTACTCTCCAGGCACTCCTCTGCCCCTTTTTCACGTAAAAATTTAATATGAATTTTCTGGAATTTTTCGAGATACTTTATTTTTGAGCAATTTTTAGGGATAGATGAATAATTTTCTAATAGAAATAGGTTTTTGGAAAGATGCAAAAGCTAAACAAAGCTAAAACTCCAGAAGCTCTAAGACACTCTAACATGCAAGCAACTAACAAAAGAAAAGTAAACTAAATGAAAGCGAAAACTAAAATGGATAGAATGGAAGTAAGCGGAGATAATCATGGTGAAAACATTGTTTTGTTCATTAAAATCCCTTTGTTAACAAGGTTGATCAGGTCTTGTTACCAAAACAATTTTATATGAAACAAAACTTTGTATTCCACTAATGATTATGTTACCTCAATCTTGAGAGCAATGGTCCCAATCATAATGGTTTCATATTTTTCTCGTGGTATGGGACAGTATATTTCTCCAACTTGAATGCCCTCAACATGTTCAACTGAATTTAAGTCATAGGTCCTATCAATCTTCTTGGGGAAATAGACAATATGCTCCTTATCATTAACATTAAAAGTCACCTTTCCTTGATTACAATTAATAACAACTCCTGCAGTATTAAGAAAAGGTCTCCCAAGAATAATAGACATATTATCATCTTCAGGCATTTCAAGCACAACAAAATCAGTTAATATCAAGCAATTATGAGCCACTTGAACAGGTACATCCTCACATATACCAACAGGAATAGTAGTAGATTTATCAGCCATTTGCAAAGATATATCAGTTGGTATTAGTTTTTCCCGTTGAAGTCTCTTGTAGAGAGAAAAAGGCATAACACTAACTCCTGCTCCCAAATCACACAAAGCAGTTCTAACGTAACTATTTTTAATAGAGCAAGGAATAGTTGGAATCCCTGGGTCTCTAAGTTTCTTAGGAACCTTACCATTAAAGGAATAATTAGCAAGCAAAGTAGAAATTTCTTCATTAGGGATCTTCCTTTTATTCGAGACAATATCCTTCATATACTTTGAATAAGGAGGCAATTTAATAGCATCAGTCAAAGGAATTTGCAAGAATAAAGCTTTCATCCACTCACAAAAATTATTATAGTGTTCATCTTCCTTTGACTTGTGTTTCTTATCAGGGAAAGGCATAGGTTTTTGGACCCAATGCTCTCTTTCACTACCATGTTTATTAGCAAAAAAATCTTCTTTAGTGTATTTAGTATTCTTAGTGTGCCTTTCAGGTTCTTCTTCAACTTTTTCTTTATCAGGAGCATCATTTTCTCCATTACCACTTTCTGTTTCAACATTAGAGACAAATATACTATTAGGATCTTTAGCAGGTTCAGAGGGTTCTACAATAGTTTTATGTTTCTTAGGAGTAGTACCACTATTTTCAGCTTGTTGAGAATCCTGCTCAATTCTTTTAGGATGCCCCTCCGGATATAGAGGATCCTGGGTGGCAGCACCACTTCTAGTTCTAATTTCATAAGCATGTTTTTCTTTAGCAGCATTAACTAGCAAGTCTTTTTGTACTTTAATAAGCTGATCAATTTGAGTTTGAACCATTTGAAAATGTTTAACAAGCATTTTAACATCATTAGAGGTTCTTTCCACAATATCTTTTAACTCAATAATAGCTCTAGAGTTTAACATTAGATGATTTTGCACCTTTTTATTAAAATTATCTTGATTAACAAGAAAAACATCAAATTCTTCCAAGCATTGATCAGGAGGTTTAGAGTAAGGAATATCACCTTCATCAAAATGTTGGAGAGAGTATACCTCAATAGTGGATGAGTGGGGAATTGCCTTACTAATTCTTCTATAGGAGGTAAATTCTTGACATCTACAACTTTAATTCCCTTCTCCTTAAGACATTTCTTAGCTTCCTTCACCACTTCATCATTTAGTTCAATAACTCCCCTCTTCTTCGATGTTGGTGTAGGCACGGGAATAGTTGGTTCAGGTATAGTTGTCTCAGGTATAGCTAGTTCAGGAGGAGTCCAGTCTTCATAATTCTTCCTTATTTTAGCCATTAATTCCTCAGCTTCCTTGGGAGTCCTATTCCTGAAAACACAATCAGCACAACTATCCAGGTATGTCCTAGATTCTTGAGTTAGTCCATTATAAAATATGTCAATAAGCTCATTCTTAGGTAATGGACATCCAGCCTCTGCATGAATCAACGCACAAAACCTTGCCCATGATTCAGGCAATATCTCTTTTTCTCCCTGTTTGAAACCAAAAAGTTCCTGCAAAATAGCATGTCTAGCACTAGGAGGAAAATATTTCTGCAGGAAAGTACTAATCAAGCAATCAGGGCTATCAATAGATCCAGGAGGTAAATTATTAAACCAAGTTTTACCTTCTCCTTTGAGTGAAAAAGGGAAAAAATTAGCAACAAAGTAGGTGCGCATCTTAATATCATCAAAAAACAGGCCACTCATGGTAGAAAGCTCAGTCATATGTGCTACCGCACTTTCATTCTTAGTCCCACAAAAAGGTTCTTTCTCAGTAATAGCTATATAAGATAGATCAAGAGAGAAATCATAATCCCTATCTTTAATGTTTATGGGAGATGCAACAAACTTAGCATTAAGAGACAATTTGGGTTTTATAGTACGCCTCTCAAGGAGACTCTTAATAGCACTCCTATCATGGGTGTTTTGACATTCTTTAATAAATTCATCGGTCATCTCTATATAACTGTCTTCAATATCATAGCTCTCTCTAGACTCAGGTGAACTAACAGGTGTAGTAGTGTTTTCATTAGGAGTTTCAGTATTTCCAGCTATAGTTCTAGCAATCGTAGCATCTAGGAAAGGACCTAATGAACCACTCTTATCAGGCACAGTAGAAGCAGCATCATAAGTATCAGAAGTTTCAGATTCAGCAGTAGTAGCAGTGTGCGTAGCATGTGTATGTGGTGGTGTAAGGAGCTTACTCATAACAGATGGTGAATCAAGAGCAACAGAGGTGTTCAGAACCGTACCTCTTCTTGTAGTGGATGGTAAAATAGGAACCTTGCCATCACGAGACTTACCCATGATGGATGGGAGCGAACAATAGTGATTCCAAGTGAACTTGATAAATAAAGCTATGCTCCCTAGCAACGGCGCCAGAAAATAGTCTTGATGACCCAAAAGTATAGGGGGTGTATGCAGTATTTTCGAGGGAAGTGAAACCCAATTTATTGATTCGACACAAGGGGAGCCAAAGAATATTTATAAGCCTTAATAGCTAAGTTGTCAATTCAGCTGCACCTGGAAACAATCTTGCTCACAACAGTTTATCAGTAGCAACAGTTTTGTAGTAGCAATAGTAAAGTAATAGCAGTAGTAAAAGTAAAGACAGTAGTAACAATTGCAGTAAACAGTAGGATTAAAGCATGGTAGGCATAGGGATGGATGGACAGGCGTTGCATGGACAAGACAATCCATATGGCAATCAAGACATAGGGAATTTGCAGATAAATAAGATAAAGCATCCAAGTACTAGATAATCATAGGCATGTGTTCCATATATAGTCATACGTGCTTGCAATGAGAACTTGCACAAAATCTTTTGTCCTGCCAGCCCGTTTGCAGCGGGGCTGATACATTGGAAATGTATCTATAATTTTTGATGTTCCATGCTTGGTTTTATCTACTTTCTTATGTTTTGTCCACACTTTGGAGTAGTTTTCATATGATTTCTTAGACTAACCTATTAACAAGAGCCACAGTGCCAACTGCTTGTTTTCTGCTGTTTTTGGTTCTAGGAAAGTTAGAAAATGAATATTCTTGGAATTAGACGGGACAAAAGCCAAAGTCAGTTTTTCACTGAGGGACACCTAGAGCCAGAATACGAGACGGAGAGGGGCTGGGGCCCAGCCACACCACCTGGCCACGCGGCCAGGCCTGGCCCGCGCTAGGGGGTGGTCTGGCCGCCCCAGGCACCCCCTCGGCCTCTCCTCCGCCTATATATTGCCTCTGATATGGAAACCCTAAGTACCCGATCAAAAATCCACGAAAGAGTCTATAGCCGCCATCATCTCCATCCCTAGATCGGGAGGGATCTGAAGCTCTTCCCGGCACCCTGCCAGAGAGGGGAATTCACCCTGGAGGCCTTCCTCATCGTCATGCAAGCCTCCGGTCTGATGCGTGAGTAGTTCATCTCTGGACTACGGGTCCATGTAGTAGCTAGATGGCTGGTTCTCCTCATTTGTGCTATCATGTTTAGATCTTGTGAGGTCCGTTCATGATCAAGATCATCTATTTGTAATTCTGCATGTTGTGTTTGCGGAGATCCGATGGATATTGAGATGCTATTTCAGATTGATTATTGATTCTATCTTGCATGCTTTTCGTTTAGTAGCTATCTTGGCCAAGTAGATGCTAGCAACTCCAAGAGTTAGTATTTGTGCTCGATAGTGGGTTCATGCCTCTGGTAATCTAGGGAAGTGACAGAAATCTCTAAGGTACTAGATGTGTTGTTGCTAGTAGGGAGAAAACAACAATCATTTGTTCTTAGAATAATCGTATTGTTTACTTTACACGCAATTCGTAATGCAATTATCTGTTGCTTGCAACTTAATACTGGAGGGGGTTCGGATGATAACCTGAAGGTGGATTATTAGTCATATATGCAGTTGGATGGCGGTCTATGTATAATGTTGTAATGCCCAATCGAATCTCAAAGGAGTCAAGATGAGTAGTATATGCTTGTATGCTTTCTCGATGTTTGTCAATTGCCCCGCTATAATTTGTTCACCCAACATGTTATCTATCTTAAGGAGAGCCACCTCTAGTGAACTATGGACCCCGGTCCTTTCTTTTACTTTCATCTACAATCAACTGTTTACTGCTTTGTGTTTACTTTCTGCAAACTATTACTTTCTTCCATTCGATACGTTTAATCCTTTGTTTTCAGCAAAACCGGTGAGATTGACAACCTCATCACAAATTGGGGACAGATTTCTGTGGTTGTGTTGTGTAGGTCTCCACGTTGCTACTGGCACCGGTAGTGCACCCCGCCAACGTTTAGCTAGCTACACCTTTGGGGTGTTTCCTTGCTCCTACTTGATTGATAACCTTGGTTTCATAACTGAGGGAAAACTTACTATTGTGCTCATCATACCTTCCTCTTGGGGTTCCCCAACGAGCTCGTTAATACACGAGTCAGCAAGTACTTTTTCTAGCACCGTTGCTGGGGAGTCAAGGATATCTTCACAAGGGGAGTCCCTCATAACCAATCTCTTTACTTTGTTATTTTTGTTTTGCTTAGTTTCCTTTCGTTTTGTTTGCTTGTTTCTTTATCAAAAACACACAAAAAATTAGTTTTACAAGTTTGCTTCCTTTATTAAAAACACCCAAAAAATATGTCTTTCTATAGTTGTTACCTCTTCCTTAGCTCACCATTTTGATCCCTAAATTCACCCTAAAAGACCTTTCAATAGGTAGTGGTTCTATAATTGGAAAAGATAACACTGAAGAATTCTTTAATCATGTTAGTAAGCATGAGGATATTGAGGATAGATCCCTTGCAGAACTTGCTCCAAATTATGAAATTGCTGCAGCTTCTTTAGTTCACATGTTGGAAGCTAGGTTTGTTAACCTTAACCCCTTAATGCAAGTAATGTTTCTTAAACTTAAAGAAATTGATGACCCTGAAAAGAGGGATTTTATTCTGGAAACTTTGCTTAAGGAATTATATGATGTTGCCAAGGAAGCTAGAAAAGTGTTTGAACATTTTAATATGCTAGGCTCATGCGTAAATGTTGTTGGTATACGAGAAAATATGAGCAAAACTGAACCTAATGGGGAGGAAATTAAGAGACCAACACCCTTTAAACTAGTAGCAATGCATGAAGCCATAGAAAAGAATCTTGATTAGATTGTTCCCGAAAACCCTTTTGATGAAAATAGTGAACCTAAGAGCGTTGAGAGGGGATCCTCTAGAACTTATTCAGATGAGATATCTTGCCTTATTGAAGATATTTCTGGGATTAATCTTAATGCTTCTTCATTTGAGAACACTTGATTCTTTTTCTTGCTTCTTATGCCTAACTTAAAGGCGTTAAAGAAAAGTACTTATTGGGAGATAACCCAAAAGTTTTAGATGAGTATTGGAAGTTATTACTTCAGTAATAACCGCTCCTTATCCTTTTTATTTGCTTTTTGTGCCAATAGTAACCTCTAATGAGAGAGAAGTAATGATTGGGAAAGTTGTTGTCTCGAAACAGATTTTTGTGCTTCACCGTAAAAATTCGTGTAAAATCTCTGTACGTCGTTTTGAGGCGTAAATTTTTCTGCTTCTGCCCCAGCTTGTTATATAACTTTAGTTAGTTCAACACTTCTCGATTTGGGCAACAGAAGGTTTTTGAAAAAATTTGTCTTTACCTACTGGTCTGTTTTGACAGATTTCTGCCATTTTCTGCATTTGCTTCTTGTTGGTTCCTTTTTGAGTTCTTTTGAGGAATTGAGATTTTTGAGGGAAGTGATACAGTAGCTTGTGTTCTAATGGAAGTTTTATTGGTGTTAGAACTAAACCTAAAGACCTATTATCTTGAGTGCACTAATGTTGCTAATAAAGATTGTGTGAAGTTTTGTATGAAGGAAAGATTTCAGGTGTATGGAAGGAATGAGTAATGAGATGAAGAATGGACTAAAGCTCAAGCTTGGGCATGCCACGCGTGTTACCCCAAGAAATATCCAAGAAGTGAAAGCGTCAAAGCTTGGAGATGCCCAAGGCATCCCCCTCTTCATCAATAAAAATCCTAGGTTTCTTCCAAACGCTTCATTTTTATTGTTTCATGCACAGTTGTGTTTTTTCTTGGAGCGTCTTCTTTTTCGTTTTCGTTTTGGTTTTTCGTTTGCTTGGTTTTCTTAGTTTTCTGAATAAATTAGTTGGACCCCCTCTTTCATACATTGGTTTGCAAATAGTTTGGTTTGGATTGGAAAAAGAGTAGGAAAGTTCATGCTTAAGTGGTAAAGAGAGCTTGTTTTTGACTGTGGCCTATGCTTTGTCATGCCATGCTTGATATTGTTTTGGCTTTATGCTTAGTATTATTTGCTGTAGCATGACTTGTTATAAACAATTGAGATTGCTTAATGTTCCTTGGAAGGATCATGCGTTGTTTTAGCATATTAAAGCATAGTATTGTGGTATTCTCCTTTGATGCTTTATTTGGGCTGGCTTGGCGCATGCTCACACCATGTTATGGCTATCCCAAGTCACCATAGCCTTTATGATCATTTAGTTTTCAACTTGTAGTATCACTTTATGCTTTGATCAATGATGTTTTGTCGCTCTGCATGATTATGGCCATTATTGCTCTCTTAGTTTGTCGCTCCCAGTCTTTTGCTAGCCTGCACAACCAAGTATGAGTTCCACTCATGCATCCAACTCTTTAAACCAAGTTATTCCAAAGAGTCCATCATACCTACCTACTAGCATATGCTATTCCAAGTATATTCATGTTTTTGTCTACCTTCTAGATTAAACTTGTTATGAGAAAACTAGTGATTAAAGCTCTCACAAACTTGATGGCACACTTTACTTTTTCGCATTTAATAAACCTAAACCATTGCGTCCATCTTTGTTGTGTATATTCTTGTGCTTTATAAGCTGAAGTTAGCAGAACCATGATCATGGGGAATGCTTTCAACATTGCACATGTACTTTGTACCCCGTTGATATCATGTTCTTTTACTTATAGATCCCGGCGGTGTGAAATAAAAGTGGAACTTGTAAGATCATGGAGTTTGTATGTGTGTTAGAGAAACGCCTGGGCCGCTAGCCTAAGCCATGCCTAATCATGGTGGAAACTTGCATCATCACCATAATGAGCACTCTATGAAGCATCCTCAATAAAAACCTATGCAAATAGCAAATAAAAAGATCGCTGAGATGCTCATCGTCTGCTTGCCTTGTCATTTTGATTATGGGATAGCTCCTATATCATGTGCAAGGGGTACCCCGTTGGCGGTTCTTTATGATACATATGTACTTACAATGACAAGAGCTTACTTGTGACTAAAGTTGAGTAGCATGAGGTTCGGTCTTCGTAAGTAAGGGGTATGAGACTTCGGCTTATAACTTGTCAAGCATATCCTCTTAGTTGTGTCACTTTAACCTTAATCACCTTCAAGATGCTTATGATAGGGGCAATGAGAGCTGAAAGCTAATAAGTACCATAATTTTTGGAAGCTCTTTATGAGAGTTGAATCCCTACTTCCTTCTATGAAGTCCCTTCTTTTACTTTTTTATTGAGTCTCCACCTTCTACCTTTATGCACCTACTTTGAGAGCATAGTGGCCATTCTTAGTTCTATGTGCATTGTCCCAAGACATGTTGATTAATGCATACCTTGATATTGCTTGTTTTAAACTATTTGTACCTAGTCACTCTTATGAACTTTGAAGGTGTCCCATGCACTTATGTTTGCTACTCTATGAGGGACAAGCTGAATGCCACTATGCTATGTTTTCTTTATGTCAAACAAACAAACGTCTTGCAGAGTATTTTTATTATGAATCTTTTGTTTGTGCCTTTTCATGTTGCAGCATAGTTTCTTTGTCTTACTGCCAGAATTTTGTCTTTCATGTTATGATTGAAGTACTATGATCCCAGCTCTGAATGTTTTACAAATACTTTGATCAAGTTTATGATGGTGCATGTCACCTCAAAATTATTCTTTCTTTTTATCACTTACTTACTCGAGGACCAGCAGGAGTTAAGCTTGGGGATGTTGATACATTGCAAATGTATCTATGATTTTTTATGTTCCATGCTTGGTTTTATCTACTTTCTTATGTTTTGTCCACACTTTGGAGTACTTTTCATATGATTTCTTGGACTAACCTATTAACAAGAGCCACAGTGCCAGCTGCCTATTTTCTACTATTTTTGGTTCTAGGAAAGTTAGAAAATGAATATTCTCGGAATTAGACGGGACAAAAGCCAAAGTCAGTTTTTCACCGAGGGACACCTGGAGCCAGAATACGAGACGGAGAGGGGCTGGGGCCCGGCTACACCACCTGGTCGCGCGGTCAGGCCTGGCCCGCACCAGGGGGTGGTCTGACCGCCCAAGGCACCCCCTCGGCCTCTCCTTCTGCCTATATATTGCCTCTGATACGGAAACCCTAAGTACCTGATAAAAAAATCCACGAAAGAGTCCTAGCCGCCGTCATCTCCATCCCTAGATCGGGAGCGATCTGAAGCTCTTCTTGGCACCCTGTCGGAGAGGGGAATTCACCTTGGAGGCCTTCTTCATCACCATGCAAGCCTCCGGTGTGATGCGTGAGTAGTTCATCTCTGGACTACGGGTCCATGTAGTAGCTAGATGGCTGGTTCTCCTCCTTTGTGCTATCATGTTTAGATCTTGTGAGCTCCGTTCATGATCAAGATCATCTATTTGTAATTATGCATGTTGTGTTTGCGGGGATCCGATGGATATTGAGATACTATTTCAGATTGATTATTGATTCTATCATGTCTTTGTTATTTGTGATCTTGCATGCTTTCCGTTGTTAGTAGCTATCTTGTCCAAGTAGATGCTAGCAACTCCAAGAGTTAGTATTTATGCTCGATAGTGGGTTCATACCTCTGGTAATCTGGGGAAGTGGACAGAAATCTCTAAGGTACTAGATGTGCTGTTGCTACTAGGGAGAAAACAACAATCCTTTGTTCATAGAATAATCATATTGTTTACTTTACACGCAATTCGTAATGCAATTATTCGTTGCTTGTAACTTAATACTGGAGGGGGTTCGGATGATAACCTGAAGGTGGATTATTAGTCATAGATACAGTTGGATGGTAGTCTATGTATAATGTTGTAATGCCCAATCGAATCTCAAAGGAGTCAAGATGAGTAGTATATGTTTGTATGCTTTCTCGATGTTTTCCAATTGCCCCGCTGTAATTTGTTCACCCAACATGTTATCTATCTTAAGGAGAGCCACCTCTAGAGAACTATGGACCCCGGTCCTTTCTTTTACTTTCATCTACAGTCAATTGTTTACTGCTTTGTGTTTACTTTCTGCAAACTATTACTTTCTTCCATTCGAAACGTTTAATCCTTTGTTTTCAGAAAAACCAGTGAGATTGACAACCTCATCGCAAGTTGGGGACAGAGTTCTGTGGTTGTGTTGTGCAGGTCTCCACGTTGCTGCTGGCACCGGTAGGGCGCCCTGCCAACATTCATCTAGCTACACCTTTGGGGTGTTTCCTTGCTCCTACTGGATTGATAACCTTGGTTTCATAACTGAGGTAAAACTTACTGTTGTGCTCATCATACCTTCCTCTTGGGGTTCCCCAACGAGCTCGTTAATACACGAGTCAGCGGGGGCCTCAAGGGAACTACTGGCAATTAAGGTGCTCCTTTTCATAGAGCACCGGAGCAAAGCATTAACACTCCGTGAACACATGTGATCCTCACATCAAAGCCATTCCCTCCGGTTATCCCGATTGCTGTCACTTCGGGGCCTTTGGTTCCGGACAACAATATGTGTATACAACTTGCAGGTAAGACCATAAACAATACTATCATAATGAACCAATAACATGTTCAGATCTGAAATCATGGCACTCGGGCCCTAGTGACAAGCATTAAGCATAACAAGTTGCAACAAAGTCAAAAAGCACTAATAATAGATACTAGGCACCATACCCGAACAACCTGATGCCATTACATGAACAATCTCATCCACTCCCTACCATCCCCATAGCCTACAACGGGGGATTACTCACTCATGGATGGGGGAAACATGAATGGTCGATGGAGAAGCGATGGTGATGATGATGACGATGATCTCCTCCAATTCCCCGTCCCGATAGGGTGCCAGAACGGACTTTCTGGTTCCGAATCACGGAATCTG
Organism: Avena eriantha; assembly: GCA_910589775.1. Lineage (NCBI taxonomy): Eukaryota > Viridiplantae > Streptophyta > Magnoliopsida > Poales > Poaceae > Avena > Avena eriantha. The sequence goes on along the minus strand of OU342741.1, from coordinate 450,699,909 downwards.
GTGGTGGTGGCGCAACGGAACTCTTTCTGGAAAAATGTCGACCCCTCTGGTTTTTAGATCAAGAGGCAACTTATAGGCGAAGAGGGAGGCCGAGGGGGCAGTCGAGGCGGCCACACCACCCCCAGGCGCGGCCTGGCCTGGCCCGCACGGCCAGGTGGTGTGGGCTCCTCGTGGCCCTACTCCGTCTCGTCTTATGGCTCCGCGAGTCTTCTGGTGAAATAGGATTTTTGGCATATTTTCCGGGATTTTTCCTGATAGTTGATTTTCTGCATAAAAACTAGACACCAAGGTAATTGTGCTGAAAATAGTGTCAGTCTGTGTTAGGTCTTCCCAAATCACACAAGTTTAGAGGAAAAACAATAACAAAAGTGTTCGGAAAAGTACATAAGTTTTGGACGTATCAGGCGCCTGGACTCTTGCCGGCGTGATGGACCACATAATGGCGGGCGACTATCCCCACCTCCGGTACCCCGCACTTCCAGCGGAAAAAGGGCAGAGGTCGCATGGTGTTCTGGGATCCTCTTACCCCGCACACGATGCTATGCCTCGACCGGATGTTGGAGGCTCGAACGGAGCCTCAGCCAGAGCCTCGACCGGAGTGGGTGGTCCCTCTAGAATACGCCATGGAGGCGCGCCAGCAGAGGCGTCCCGGCGACCCGGCAGAATTTCCGGGCCAACATGCGGCCATTCGCACGTCGCCGAGGGACACCTGGTGGCGGAAGGAGGAGGAAGCCTATCGTGCACGCAGCGGAGGCGACGGCGAAGGCTGCAGCCATTGCGGGCACCGGTCCCCAAAGCAACGATCGCTCTTCGCCAATCGTTCGATGTGGTGCGATCGTGGCCGGCCAACGCCGCCGAGGCCGGAGCGCGCGCTGACCAACGACGAAGACGACGGCTCCTACGACGACCACGAGGCTGAGTACTACAAGGTTAGGCACGATTATGACTAGTTTTCTATTTTTATTATGTAATAAAATTAAGTTTCCCTATTTAAATATTATTTTATTAAAATATGTGTTTACTTTGGGGGGCACGGCTGGGAAGGCGGCGCACCCCATTTCCGATTTCGCGCTGACGGCCCCCCATACGGGCCAAAAACGGGCCGCGCCGGAGCCCGTATGGGGGTTACGAGTGGAGATGCTCTAAGGGAAGCGGGCGTGGGGAAAACACACAGAGAGATCCATGGTGGCCTTGTGGGTTTGGATCGAGAGGAAAAAAGGAAGCTAATGGCGTTAAGTAGGATGAACGGTGGAAATGCCCTATAGGACCGATCTGATGGCTGGATGGGGGTGCGCTACTACCACCCTAGGCACCCCACTATTTTGTATATATATAAAGTATCATTGGGGGGTTCGAAAGATTTTCTAAGTATAAAGGCTCTCTTGAGCGAACTTTTCTTCACAAAAGCCACTTTAAGACAAAACTAAGTTTTCTTCTGGGCGGAATGGTTATCGGGACAACGAGTGGAATTTGGTAGAGGACGGCGAACCAGGAATCAAAGAAGTCAGTCATATTTCAGAATTCAGAAGCTTTCAGTGCAACCACAATACATATGGGCTCTGTCTTGGCCTAATACTTAGTGTGAAATCTCACCTGGATACCATCACTTGGAGGATAATTGGCACGGACGGATCCAGAAGGTAGAGGGGCTACTAAGAGAAAGCCTCGCCATGGTCTTGTTTGTAAAAGGATTTGATCGTGGATTGTGGGTAAAATGCACAAACTCTCGAAAATATTGCAATCTGATCGATCAACCGAGTTCACAGAAAAGAACACTTTGAGCATCTGAAGGATGGAGCCTCTGAAGAATTTTCCTCTCACTCTTTCCAAACTTAAAGTTTTTCTAAAATCACATGGCATGCATAATATCGTCAATGGGTGGGATTTTGGGGACTGGGTGTGTCATATCCAAGTAACTTGGTGCGTAATATCCAAGTGCCACTTGGTGTGTAATACCCAAGTATTAGATTGATTGGACACTTGGTGTCCTCGTGTTCCACTCGACCCTATATTACTTAAACAAATGTTTACAAAGTAGGATAAAACTCTTCCTTCTTTCTTCTTACTTAAAGAAAAATAGCTTTATGCAAATAAACCCCAAAGCCTACTCCTAGCCTTCACGTAGAGTTAGTCTTATTCTTTTCTTGGCGTAATTTGCCAATACATTTAAAGTATTGATCTAACTTGTTGGTTGCATGTTTTATGTGCAGAATTCGAAGATTGAAAGGTGCGTAGGGATCGCGGATCTTCACTCAACTAGCCTGAGACGTTGATGGACTCAAATTTTTATTAAGTTTCAGCTATTTTATTTGAGCTAGCTATAAGCTATGCAAAGATATAATAATTATACTCTGGATTATTCGTGTAATAATGACTTGTGTTTTACATGATATTCATCGACCATGGGTGCTAACTATTGATCCAGGGACTAGCATGTTAATCACAGAGACCTAAAAATTTTATCGATCCAAGATCATCACACTACTGGTTTCCTATCCTAAAACCAGTTAGGTAGAAGCGTTAAGGTAGATGAGAATTACATTAATAGGTAGAAACAAGTTAGTCACGTACTGCACTTACATGAGATTAGACTTCTTGTGGAGTGTACTACCGTGTCCCAAAGTTTGAGACTTATATTCTTTTTGTAACATCCCAATTTCAGCAACCCTAATTAGTTGTCCAGAATGCAAAAATCAGGGGGAACAAAAACTTTTTCTTGTTTAATGCTGAAGTGTTTGCTTGTTGTTTGGATATGCTTATGCATATGAATGTGTATTAGATGATATACTCCTTACCTTAACACCCGTTGACAAAAGCTACTTCCCAAAACAGTCTTGGCTTATTTTCCATATTCTCAAATGTTCTGGCATTTCAAAACCTGAGCCAAGAAGCCTTGGCAAACCAACTATTTTAGTAGCTTCTATTGATCAAACTATGGAGAGCTATATAACATAATCTCCTTATGTTTTCAAGACAGAACCTTCTACTATTCTTATCTCTAGATTTAACAAAACCTTTTTATGAAGCAATGGAATTCTACCCTTGGTAGAGATACCAAGAGACCCTCATCTTATTCCAAACTACAACCTTTTCGAAATACCCAACCTTACCTCAAGCCAAGCTTGATGGTAACCCCAGTAGTAGTTAAATTGTTTGTAAGATGAATTGCCTTGATCTGCTGCTTGATTTGTCTGCTTAGGAGATAGTATGAGCTACTCTAGGATCTCATAACTAGGATCAAGAGGTTTCCAAATCACCACACCCTAAGCAAGAATACAAAGCTGGATCTAATCCCTAGTTACTAGGTGATCATCTAAAACCCTTACTAGATCAATTTTAAAGATATCCCTTCTAGAAGTTTCCAAGTCAATGAAGACCAATATCAAGCATGGATCCTTTATACTCAATATACACTTCAACATAATCCACTTTATGATGCTTGGGTACCTTGCAACCCATCAAAAACATCCCCTCTCCTGCTCTAGTCAAAAACCCTAAATCTGCCAAATTTGGCTAAGTCTGGAAAACTATTTCCAACATCACCTTTTTGAATGCCTCCCTTTCTCAACCCTTGTGCACTTTTGGTAATGCACTTGAACCATATTGTTAAACATCCTAAGTACTAATAAGGACCACCTTTTCCCTTGGTTATATCATCCTCCAGCCCACTTGTCCATGATGGTTTTGCAGACAAGAAAATAACTTTTCCTGCAAATCTAGTCATCATGCCTACTTTGATAGAAGCTCACACCATCATCCAACCTTATATGGAACAAATCTTTGCATAGTTTTGTTATGCTCATATAGGTCTATCAATATCTACTTCACTTGTTCCAAGTGGATCTTTGTGCTTCTTAAACCCACAAGGTTTTGAAGGCTAGTTGATAATCTGCTTTGGCAAGCTTATTTTATTCAAAGTTTGAAAGCATGTCTTTGTGAACTCAAGCAAGATCAAGCTCAAACCTCTATACCATGTTGATTTACATCACTTGATCTATCCATCCATCTAACCCATGCCCCAAGGGGAGATCTGAACTCCAAGATACAACCATGTTTTGATGGTATGAAATTAACACCACCCTAGATCCTTAATGTAGGGTATTCCACCAAAATCAACTTGGATTCTCCAATCCCAAGGTTGCAAATGCTTGCTACACCTTGTATACATCATCTACCTTGATCATCAAGATTTATCAATAATTACCCATAATTATTATGGACCAACACTATTCAAATTCCTTTAATAGGCAAAACCTCCAAAACTTCTTCCAAAAAGGAAAGTTTGGATTTTTGCCAAAACACTTCCTCAACTTTTGGCTCAATTGAGACCCATATATCATACCCTAACTTCCAACTTCAAAAATAAATATTTTTGAAGATCTTTGTTATTTCTTTTTGCCCTTTCTCTTAAATGGCAGAAATGGAGTAATAATTATTTTAAATGCTTTTAAGCCTCCATAAATCTTGGGAAAATTCCCCTAAGTATGTACTCACATTTGGGACCATCTCACATCAAAAACTCAACTTGTCCAATACAAAAATTCAAATGAGTTTATAGAAACTACTTCTGCACTTTTTGGATAAATGATCTAAAGTGGACTTCAAATCCTTTGAAAAATTCTCAAATAATTCTCTGGAGTTGTATATAGACCATATCCATCTACTAGTACAATTCACTCATCTTAACAAGATCAATTCAAAGAATTTATTCATAGCCATCAACTTTGCCAAATTTGGGTTATGATCAAAACCATGCACTAATACTCCATCAAACCTTATCAAATCTTCTCCACCAAGCCTGCACAGCACACTTCTCTCCCCCTGGTCAAAAACACTATAGCCCTAGCACAGTAGCACCCCCTTTACCCTTGTCCTTTAGTGCTTGGAGGAAGGAGAGATACACACATTGGTCACATCTTTACTTCTTGTAGCACTCCACCCCACCTCTCTATGCCCGCTGCACACCCTAGAAACCACTCTCCATGCCCACAACATCTTCCCCGCTGGTTTCCACCTCCCTCCATATCCTCCCCATGGAACAAGTCCATCATGGACCTCTCCTCTCGGGTTAAATACCCCAGGCCACCTAGCTCTCCCCTCTTTGGCTCATTTGCCCCCTCTGCTCCCTCTTACCACCCTAGCACCCCCACTCCCTCTTCCCTGCTCCGAGATGCTCCAGAGTGAGAGCCAAAAAAGCTTCGGCCTCCCCCGTCCATCGAGCTAAGCTCCCTCCTCCTACCCTCTCTTCCTCTACATGTCAGCCTCTCGAGCTCTCCTCCACATCCTGCATCTAACCATCCCCTCCTCCCTTCCTAGGACCCTCCACGGCGCCGCCACGAACAAGCTCAGAGCCGCCGTCCCCTGCCCGACGCGGGATTCCGCAAATCTTCACCAAAATGGTTGCTGCTGCCCCTCTATGGACTCGCCCCGGAGTCCTCCGTTGCCTCGGCACCTCCTCGGCGCCCATCCGCGCCCCAGGTGAGCTCCCCGCGCCTCGCCAGCCCCATCTAGGGTTAGATCGCACCGCCGCGCCTCGGAGGAGGATGACGAGCTCCCTGTCGTCGATGGCCCTTCTAATCCAACGGCTGTCATCGCCCTGCCCCTTTGTCGTCCCGCTGACGCCGACAGCTGGGCCCCGCACCGCGAGATTTAAATTCCCCTCCCGCGCGCTGGCCTCGCTGGGTGGGCCGATTCCCTCCTCCGCGGCCCAGTATGCCCACGGATCTGGCCCAGTGCCCTCCCCCTTTATTCTTTTAATCATTTATTCCAGATCTGAAAAGCAGCTGTTTGGTTTAAATCAAAATAAAAATGGAAAATGCTTCCAAATGCCTAGATCTAAAATTCCTAATGTTTATGAAGGTTTTCTTTAACATGCAGTACCAAAAGTTCGGCCAAATAACCTTTGTATATTTTCTGTATATTTATCTCCTAGATAGTACCTTTTCCATTCAATGAATCTTCAAAGGAGTTCCACACCACCAAATGGAGTAAATCCAACTGCAATTGTTTGGTATCTGAAATACCTATTAGCAAGACTTGGTCACATGCCAAGTGGAGCCTTGGAGTTTCTGTAGCAAAAATAACCAAATACATGCAGTTAAGCCTTTAGAAAATTCTCTAGGGATATCTACAACATCTAATAGTCTAATTCCAACTCCCAGAGAAGTGGACCATCAATACCTATCCAAAACCAGGAGATTAGGATTTACTGACCCTCTGTTGAATTTTAGTGATTTAAATACTTTTGTAAGGGATATTATCAATAAATAAAACACTTCAGGAGTTTGAAAACTCCAAAAAGAGTGAATACAATTCCTACATAAGGGTATTCTAAATTCCTACCATGTGCCCTTGGAATCAAATCAAAATCTATTGTAGAATTAATCTGGTGAAAAAGACAAAACAACTACATAACTGCCTTTGGGAATTTCTTGAGGGAATTCTGGTAATTCTTTTGACATGATTCCAACTCTCAATGATTCATTACATAAAACTATACAAAATCCTCCAAGGAAATAATTTTTGGAGCTCCGGAACTTTTATAGTGATTTATTCCCTAAAAGTAGAAGTTATTTCACTAGGAAAATCATAACTATTCAAAGAAAAGTGATAAAATAGTGAAACCACTTCTATTGGTTTCATTTTATCAACTCCTATCTGTTGGTATTATTTTTAGACAATGGTATCATACAGAGTATGTTCTTGGTCCAAAACCCATATCTTAGGTAGTTCCTAGACTATAAATCCTAAGGGATTTTCTTCCATATTTCCAAGACAAGGCCAATCTCATTAATCCATTCTTCCTAACACCTACTGATTTGTAAACTTGTATTCTTCATTGCTTGCTGTATGTATTGTTGCTTGTATTGCTTTATGTTGATTGTGGTCTTGCTTGTTTGCATGTATACTCGATGACGACAATAGTTGCGCTTGTATTGACACTGGGAAGAAGAGATCTTATTATTATGGGTATTGGTATTCTTGGTTATTTTAAAGAAGAAGTCCAGGGACACATTGCCATATTGCTGATCATCAGGCAAGCCACCTTCTTGCTCATACGCCTTGTCCTATTGTTTTACTTATGCATGTTTTATCTACGGTTTATTAAAACTGCATTGTTTTACTATATGTTGATGTATATATGGTAGTGGTTTGGCCCCTCCGAACTATTACACTTGTGTACTATTAAGTACAACCCTCTTGATGACACCTACTTGTCCCTAGTAGAATAGATGGTGTATACCACCATAACCCTCTGGAGACCCCGTTTTAGCCGAAGCAAAACTAGAGGATGGGAAGACCCCCGAAAAAGTTTTACCAAATGCTTTACGATAAAACCTTGGTGAGGTGGGACCTCCCAAGAGATGTTGAGAAAGAAAAAGGTTTTGTTTTACAAAATGCTGAAGGAAAGATGGAGGAAAAAGGTTTACGAAAACGCACCCGGTTTTTTGCAGTTTAGCTATAACAACTTAACCCGTGCAACCACATTACTCTGAAATGGGACAGGGCTGGATTTGATGTTTGTCTAGTCTGGTATAAGCTGCTTCGCAACTACTACAGGGGATGAAACTCCCTGGAGGGTGGGCCTTCTCTCAACAAACGGTCCATGTGAGACATCGACCGGGAGAAGGAACAAAGGGTCTACTGGCCTCCACGCGTTACTATGAGCCCCTCATTGAAAACGCTCACTTGGGAAGTGGAAAAAGCGCTCCGGTTGGTCCTCGATACCCGACGTCCTGGTGTTGAGGGGAACAACACTCATAGGGTAGGCACTTATATTGGAGTGGGCATCCGGAGAGTCTTGATCGGTTACTCGACCCACGATCGGTGTAGATTAGGGTAGTGTACCCGGATGGTGTGGGTAAAGTGTACAACCTCTGCAGAGTATAAATCTATTCGAATAGCCGTGTCCGCGGTTAAGGACGGGTTGGACAAACTTCTGTAGAGTCGTGCTGGCTTTGTTTTCAAAAAGGATTTCGGAAAAAGAATGGCTTTGGAAATGTTTTGTCCATGGGATGGTCGGAAGAAGGAGAAAAGAGTTTGGTCGTGGGACGACCTGAAGACGAGAACAAATGGGTACCCCAATCCTAGTGTGTACAAAACTTTTCAAAAGGTTTCCAAAATGGTTTACAAAAGTTTTCAACAAAGATGTGTAGATGTTATATCTACAAGAGAAACTATTTGAAAAAAGAACCTCTATTGAAGCCTTCCTATTACCACAACCATATTGCATATCCTCTTGCTATTATTATTCTCTTAAGGTGGTTTGCGGGTACATTCAAAATACTCACTGTCATTGTCTCTGGATATTAACTTGGTCAGATATCAAGAAGAGGTAAAGTGGACGACTATGCGGGCTAGGACGTTTTCCTAGTCAGTTGCTGTAGGTTAAGGCATAGCTCGGGCTCTACGCTTAATAAAGTTCCGCTGATGTTGATCGATGTAGCCATAATGGCAAATAAGGTATGATATGTATTCGTTATGTTTTGGATATTTACTTTGGTACTTATCAGTTATGTACCACGACTAACTGATCATAGGATCGTGGTTGTATGCATAACATGGATTCTCGGAGGATTAATCCGGGGCTCAACACTTTTGAAAAGGCAAGTTACAAAAAGTTTGACCAAACTTTAAAAAAACTACCAAAAATAATGATAATTTAAAAATACATGTGAAAATATGTTTCATGATTTATCGAAGGATATGGATTTCATACTGTAAATATTAATATTTTATTTCTAAAATTTTGGTTAAACTTACATAGTTTGATTTTTTTAAAGCAATAAGCTTTGAGATGGAGGTAGTACTTCAATTGCTATAAAGTGTGATACTTTCGTAGGCCCTTAAATATTTTTGAAGTTCAGCTTTGATTATCGATTTGACTAACAAAACATGCTCTATGTGCTACTTCGTCTCGAATTAGATGCCACAAATTTATCTAGATTTCTAGTACATATCAAGATATATTTTAGTGTACAGATATATGCAAATCTAAATAAAACCAGTGACATCTAATTTAAGAAAGAGAGTACAAAATTACTCGCTACTTTAAAAATCACCTGTGTTTTAGCTTTTGTTGAACTTTGTAAATTTCGTCCCAAGTTTGCTCGCTGGGCAGCCAGAAAACCAAATCGCACGGCGACAGCCAGACCATTATCAACCGGACATCCGCTACTTAGTTTTCAGAACCTTCTTCCAGGTTCCCCACACGCTGCGGCGGCCACGGCTTGTGCTGCTGCCATTTGCTCCGATCCGGCTGATCGGAGTAAGGGGGAGAATGCCGTGCTGCCAATGGGTGCTCTCCGTGGCCGAGAGCAGCAGCAGCAACAACACGCCGTCATGGCTCCACCGCCTCCATGCCAAGGGCGGCCTCTCCTTCCCCTCCCACCTCCAAATCGATGACCTCCTCTACGGCCAACCCCAGCTGCCCCCTCCCCCTTCCCCTCCCCCTCCCCCTCCTACCTTTTCCCCCCCTCCGCCGCCGCCTCCCGCTTCCTCTGACCGCCGCCTCGCCGTCATCAACACCCAGGACCCGCTTCCCAAGCCCAAGCCTAAGCCACCCCGCAACCCCACTCGCCCAAACCCTAGCGACAACAACAACAACGACAACATCAACCATCCGTTACAGATACAGCCGCCGTCGCCGCCGCCTCCACTCTCCGGCGTCATCTCCGATCTCTTCGCCGTCCCCTCCGCCCCGCGATCCAGCCGCCCGCCCAAGCCCTTCCGCAAGCAGTCCCGACCCCGTCCTCGCCCCAAGGACAAGTCTGCCAGCAAGGACGACAACGGCAAGGCTAAGGCCAGGAAGCGCCGCCGGGCCGACAGGGGCGCTGGTGACGTTGACGGGGAGAGACGCTCTAAGACAGATGTCACCGTCATCGATACCAGCACCGACGGGTGGAAGAGGGCCAAGCTGCTCATCCGCAAGGGCCCCGCCTGGAAGATCCGCGACAGGAAGTACTCCGAGATCTCGGAAACTGAGGAGCTCAACAAGGGCAAGAGGAGAGCCGGACTGGTTGCCAAAGTACTGAGGGATAAGGAGAGGGAGAAAGATGCGGCCTCGCCGGTGAGTGATCCTCATGTTTTGCACTATTTGAACTGTTCAATTTGCTTGTCCCGGCATTGAGAAGATCACATGTTTAGCTGTTTGGAGAGTTCGTGTCTAGGAAATCTGCATCCTTACAGTGCAGCAGCCTTGTAGTGTGATTGGCAATTTGTTCAGGATCATGGATTCTATTCATGTTCAGGCACTTGCGAATGATAGCATCGTAATGTGGATATTGACGGTGATACTTGACCGAGAGATTGTGCCCTTTATAGTTGAGAGATGGCAGATTGGTCTTACCTTACTTCTGTTTAGGGCTCCATGCACATTTGCCTTTGTGTCTATATGTACCTACTTTATGTGCATGGTTGGCTGTCTGTGTACATACATAAGGTGATAAGGGACGTGTATAGACAAATTCTGCATTTGACGTGCGTTTCTGTGTTTTTGTTAAGTTGTTAGACTACTTCAAGGGCCTTGCTTGTGTTGTTAGATGTTTTTCTTGATGATAAAGGCATGCCAGTGGTTAGATAGGGGATGATAAAGGCACATGGATTATGACTCTGGTTACTAGTTGGGTTGGATCGAATGTTGTGCACTATCAGACACAATTATCTGGTGTTTTATGGTCTTGGAATCATGAAGTATTTCTGTTAGTTGAATTGTTTATGCAGGATTTTGTTACCATACAAAATAGAGTCTAGTTTAGCTTCTGTTACACCAAGCAGAAGATGCCTACATTTTTATTTGTTGGTTTTCGGATGATAATGTTTCTTTGAAGAAGGACATCTGCACATTTGTGTAATCTCATTTCGGATAAGTGTGCTTGGAGTTTGGATCAGCAAGTTTTAGCTTTTCTAGAAATTTTAAGGGGAAATCTACTCCATTCTTCTGTTGCAGCTCCAGACTCCTAATCGAAAGCACTGAGATGTGCTGCACAGATTGTAAGGGAAAAGAAACAAGTTTTAGTTAAGTCACTTTAGTTGCACCTACTAATTATCATCATATTGGCAATAAGTGTTATAGCTGCCTCTTGAGCAAGCCAAAATCTGTTGGACACAAACCATTCTCTGTGAGAAGAATGACTCAGTGAGTAATCTTGAACATAGGCTTTGTGGTTAATCTGCATATTAACATAGTAATAACATGAATGGAATTGTATTAGTAGGTACGATGTACAAATTTCAAGTGGATAAAATGTGATGGATTAAGGATGCATGATTTTTCTCTAAGGCTTTGTGTGATGTATGTGTACTCCAGGGAAACATCCATGCTAGTAGTGGAGATCTGATGAAGGTACCAGATGATGACATTCAAACACTGAAACGGTAACCTGATCAACTCTCTGGTCTTTGGATGATCTTTTGTTGTAGCCCACAAACCATTGATTGATGCCTTTTGAATCTAAAGAAAACTTCTTTCATGTGATCATTGCAGACCAAGAAGCTCCGAACCTGTACCATTAGCCCAAAGTGCAGCTATTCTTCTGTTACCAAGTTCAAGTACCATTAGCCAGCCTTGAAGGAGGCTTTAAAACAGAAATGAAGGCTTTAAGCCAGGAACCAACATAGCAACAATGTTCTCATTACTTTCGGATTAACAAATTCAGCGAACTCATTACGTTTGTGCCATCCTCTTCATCTGTTGATGTCTTCATTGATATCTATAAAATTTATGATTCCTATTATTCATGGCATCTGAAGCTGGAGCCTGCAATAATTTCATGCTCGAAGATGAACTTTTCGAACTTCGCATAAATGCTGGTGTTAGCAAATGTTGCATTAGGCATGGGTTTGGTCATTTTCATGTGTGGCGTAAATGATGTTTATACTGGTAGCTCGGTTATTATTGACTTATTGTAGAACTTCAGTTGCTATTGTCGGCAAATTGTTGCATGTAAGGTCTAAAGGTGACTGTGGGAAAAAGTTTGTCGCTGTTGGTTTGAGTTTATTGTCTCCCAACTTGTTGGCTTCCATCTTATGGATACCTTGCAGTAGTGACGTTTACTTTTGGAGAACATGTCGTTTTCTTTCTTAATTATTGATGTCTACAAAGGCGCATTCAGAGTGCACAAAATTCACATGAAACAGGTATATTCTGCTATTCCCACAGAACATGGTAAAGCCTTCGGTGTTCCATATTGACATAAATTGCAGTGTACTATGGAGAGTTAGGTAAGTTGTTGGAAGAAAGCTTAAAAATATGTTGGCTGTGAACAAGGGATCGAATATAAGAGCTCAAAGGAATCCTATTTATTACTCATAGTCAACTCAGTGTCTTCTTTTTCTCTTTTGGTAGCTTTGTTCAAATCGTACATTACTTGTCTGTTCATTTTGTGCTGCTTTGTTTCAGAAAAAATGATCTAGCTATTTTATCAATCTTACCATACTTTTTTTTAGGGTAACTATGGATGCCATCTCAAATATTAATCCTCTCAATTTGGTTAGGCAAGTCTTTTATGTCAAAGAGTGGAAATTGGCAGAAAAGGAATAACCGGTCTCCGATGTAATATTAGCAATAGAAACTTTAATACATATCTTGAGTTCACTCAAACTTTAGGCCCACATTGTTCTAATGACAAGACCAGGTACATGTCATTTATTATCAGAAATGGTAAGCAGGACAGGACACCATCAGCTCTCAATGGCGACACCAGGCGCCACGACCTTGATCATCCTCGGTGTCTTGCTTGTTCCTGCAGCAATGGTGGGCAGGACATGCTCTTGTTCGTAGGCTGAGAGATGGACTCCAAGCGCTGCTCTCCCTGAGGGATCCAGGTTCCCTGACCACTGAGCATCCCACTCTACCGCCTTCGCCGTGCTGCATGCGACGCTTGGCCCGCCTGGCACTGTCAGGATTGCGGAGTTCTGGTACAAGAGCAATGGGCATGCTTGCATCAACCTTCCTGTTCCTATGTCAATGTGAGTTTTCGTTTCATGCTCATGCTGTTTTATTTACTCACCTGGGGGAAGAACCTCTCAAAGATCATCCTGTAGCAGTAGGCCTCCTTTGTTATCGGAGTGTTGTGTGTGTAGATGAACTTTGCATTTGACATCATCTTATCGGTCACCTGAATCAATAATTTCATGTAGCTTTTAGTTAAGTCGTTTCTACTAATAACAATAAAATTTTACTATATTTTTACACATAAACACTGCCGTGTTTAGAAGCAGCATTAATTACATTCGATTCTGCGTGAGCCTTTAGGCCGTCAATCCAGCTGTAGCCAACACCATCACTGAACTGCTCTTTCTGCCTGTACAGAATATGCTGCAATTCCCACACAACAGAAATTGTTAACTTCACTGCTCTATTATAGTATACTCCCTCTGTCTCGAAATAGATGTTGTAATTTTGTCTAGATTCACATGTATCTAGACGCGTTTTAGTGTATAGGTACATGCAAATCTAGACAAATCTTCGACATCTATTTCGAGACGGAGGGAGTATTTAATATAGCAGAAGTTTGAACTAAAAGTTACCTTTGGAAGGAATGGCTCCTCCTCGTCATCAAATGCTTTCCTTAGCACCCACTTCTCAATTCTTCCAAGATCAGGTCTGATCTGTAACATCAGAAATGGTTGTTTAAAGGCAGAAACTAGGAAGATATATAGAAATAATAACAATGTGGTACACTCTTTCTCAAGTTTCTAATTTGAAAGGTTTGAGCTTGAGCATACCATCTTCCACTCAGGGTCTATGCTCATTGCCTCATTGATGAACTCCTTGTCCAAGAATGGTACACGTGCTTCAAGACCCCATGCAGATGTTGACTTGTTGGCCCGCAAACAATCGTACTGATGCAAAGCTTTGATCTACAAAATAATAATTATGTCAGGGTATCTGGATCTGCCATTTCCTGAATATGCCTATTTTATTCACCTTATGACATGTTTCACGGTGGAGTTCCTCCTTGTTTGGGGCCTTGTGGAAGTAGAGGTATCCTCCGAAAATCTCATCGGAACCCTCTCCAGAGATGACCATCTTGACCCCAAGTGACTTGATCTTGCGAGACATCAGGAACATTGGCGTGCTTGCCCTGATCGTCGTCACATCATATGTTTCTGTGTGATAAATCACATCTTCAATTGCATCAATGCCGTCCTGCAATGATTTGTTGCTATTAGTACTAGACTACAAGTAGTTTGGTGTGATCAACAGATGAAGCATGTTGCTACCTGAACAGAGAAGTGGAACTCATGGTGCACGGTGCCCAGGTAATTGGCGACCTCCTTTGCAGCCTTCAGATCAGGTGATCCCTGCGCAATAATATTTTGGACTCTTGTTACAATTTGTTGCAAATGTGCTGAAAGCCATGATCATTGTCTGTCCTCAGTTTCATACCTCGAGGCCAACACAAAAGGAATGGAGCTTAGTCCCCCAACGCTTTGCAGCCTTTGTCCCTGCCAGGTGACGGACTGCGACCGCTGCAACCAATGATGAGTCAAGGCCACCAGATAGTAGAACACCAAATGGAACGTCTGTCATAAGCCTCTTGATGACAGCCTGAAAGAAGACTATAGTTAGACCATGGCGGGTTCCGAAATTTAGTTACTTTTCGATTTGAGACACAATAGTCTGACACTCTGACCTTTTCGAAAGCCTTCCTGAGAGCAAGTGAATCATATGGCACTGAAGGAATGGCCTCGGAGAACCAAGGTGGGTTGTACCATCTCTTGAAACCTCCCTCCTTGCTGGAGTAGAGATGTCCAGGAGGAAAGATCTCAAAGTGCTCACAGTCATCATTTAAACCCTTCATCTCTGATGATATCCACACCGACCCTGGGAATTTTTAGAACATGAGCACATATGTTGACAGATCTACTTGATACATGGGCGAGTAGTATTACTAGTGCAAGACAAGATTGTTGCGGGGAAGATTTTGTGAAGTACTGTTGAGTAAATTTAACGTTGAATTACCATCAATCCCCCAGCCAATATACAGGGGTGTGACACCAATGGCATCGCGGGCAGCAATGAAGCTATGGTCGCGTGTGTCGAGCAAGACGAAGGAGAAGACACCATCCAGCATGTCAACGAAGTTCTCTCCATGCTCCTCATACTACAGAATGGTAAAGAAAAGTCATGTATCCACAGTTGGTTAATTGTGTCTATATTTGTTCCACTGAGGCCTTTTTTTCTATTTACCGCAGTCCCTCGAAAAAGCAGGACATATGCAGCAAGCCATCCTGTTATTATTTCTGTCTTTTGTACGCACGAAGTGTTGTTTTACTTGTGATAGACATACACGTTAGTTTTTCATAACTTGGTGAACCATATCTTAATGATATGTATGTTCTTTCTTGTAGCCATGTGACTAACCAGGTGTGCGATGACTTCGCAGTCGCTGCCAGTCCTGAAGGTGTGGGAGGAGAGCTGCGCCCGGAGTTGTTCATGGTTGTAGATCTCCCCGTTCACCTGCACGGAAAAGCCTCCTTCCCTTTGAGTATAAAAAACCAGGTAACCTAAATACAGAAGTACGCACATATAAAATGGTTAGTATAAAAGTACCGTGACGGCGATGGACTTGTCTTCGTTGTAGAGCGGCTGGTCACCGGAGGCCGGGTCGATGATGGCGAGGCGCTGGTGGGAGAGGTAGCAGTCGCCGACCTGGTGCATCCCGCTCCAGTCCGGGCCACGGTGCTTGAGCCTGCGTGAGAGCTCGAGCACGTGGGCTCTCTTCGCCTGAGAGTCGTCGGCACATCCCAGCACCGCCAGTATGCCACACATTTTCGCTAAATCAACGGCAGCAGTTTGTGTGTGTGTGTTACTACTTACAAGAGGAGGAGCTCTAAGAGAGTTGGGTGCTGGAGGAGTGGCAGGAGAGCTTGTATTTATAGCCTGCCAAGAGCTGTGAGCTGAGCTGAGAGTGAGTCGTTCTAGCGCGGCTCAGCAGCAGGGATGCCGGGTTAGACCAGTCCATTGTTGCATTGCACTTGCATATGACTATGTTCCATGTATTCTATTCCATCTTTTCCTTTCTCTTTTGGTATCTTGTGATGACTCATCTGATCCAGATCCAGACAACCCTCTTACCGCCGTGCCATCTCCACAAATTATTGATTAATTTATTGGTTTGTCTTGCTAGTTAGTTTTGTGCCCTACACATTTTCTCTCTCTTTCCTACCCTGTATGTGATAAGTATTATTCGGGGGTACAAAACATGGACATATTTTATGGAATTGTATACGGTGTATTATTTGGTTTATAATATATCAGAGATGCATCTTGTTGGGTGATCCGGATCTCTATGGATATGCTATCCATTGCTTATGTAATCGGTTCCGGCATTATTGGTGGGGAGTGTCGTCATGAGCGGTTGTTCATGTGCATCGCTGCAGCTAGCTATAGCTCTTGGCTCTATTGCCACGTGCCCACTACTTGTGAAGCTCTCCGTGGACTTTGGAGCTGCATGCCACCGCTGCCTCATTACTTTTTTTTACAGAAGGTATGTAAGCTGGTCACAGTGAGAGGATCTCCACCAAAATGCAAATTCATCATAAAGAATAGAAATTCAAAGGTTCACACGTAAATAAACACGCTGGTCGGCGATCATTGTTCAAACGAAGAGCGGCTCTTCCATCACCACTAGATCCTCATCGCTGGTCGAGGGTGTCAGCTCGGTCATTGGCGCAGGTGTCGCTGCTGTCGGTGCAGCTGTAGCCATCTCCTTCTGATGTGATCACAGATACATCTCGTCCCACACCCTCGCCAACGGATCTATCATCGACAATGTCAGCCATCAAGATTTTCGCCTCTTCCTTCATCTTGGCCAATGCAAATTGCGACGCTGCATTCACAGCCTTGAGCATGCCGGATTGGGCTTCCATCTTGGCGGCCAATGCAAACTCATCCCTATTGTCTGCCTTGTGCAACTTGAAGGCATCCAACAAGTAGCAAAGATAGCACACATGAATGCTCAAGATGATGTGTGTCAAATTTATATATGGACAAGATACGTAGTCCACCATGGTCGGCTTGGCCGCCTTCGGAGAAGCCGAGGCCGAGGCTAGGCAACGCCGCCATAGAGGCCCTCTCCGTAGCCACTGCCATCAACGCGTGTCGGCGCCTCTTGCGGTCCAAGTCACACACTTGAACCTGGTGACCTCTCCCACTCCTCCCTCGACATGGTCAGTGGATGTTCTTTTAACTTCTTTTTACGCGGCTTCACCGGCTCCGCTGGCCCCGTCGCCTTCTTCTGGGGTCAGCGGTCTGTGCATATCGATAGCGAGATGGAGAGCGGGAGAGGAGGGTCAGTGATCCGGGGGAGGGAGAGCGGGAATTGGAGAGCATGGATTCTTCTACTGGAGTGGTGGGTGGCAAGAGGGATTGGAGACGGCATGGGGTGGAATTGGGGAAAATGAGAGTAGAAATGGAGGAAAAAACCAAGGTTTTCGCGTGTGCGGCTGCCCTGCGGCCGAAATCAAACGTGGCGTCTAGTGTCGGCGCTCCCAACGCTGCTCTTGCGCGCAGGGGTGACATGGGCGAGCTGACTATTATATTGGGCTCCAGAATATACCGACGGCGCCCGTATAAGCTAAAATGCTAAATTTTGAGCAGGTGTCAATAGACCTTTTGGAAGCGCTATTGGGACCGTCGGCAAAGATGCTCCGATGTTAGGCAAAATTCACCCTTGAGTCTCTGATGGCCGGCTCCCCGGTGTGCGGAGCCAAAGATGAGATGGTAGAACAAGAGCGACACATGCATGGCGACACGTACTGATCTTAGTAGACTTTAACTTGCACACGTGAAAGGATGTACTGTACTAGTAGTACTTAATCAAATCGATGGATCACCGCGTGACTGGCGTGAAGAAATAAACAAGGCCAATAATACCAGAATACGTCGCCGATCCGTCAGAAAAAAAAGGAGAGGCGTCCCCGTCTTTACAGATCGATACACATCAGCAGGTCTAATCTGTTCGGATGCATGTTAGTCCCGTGCGCGTTCCCGTCTCGTCGCGTCCACCACCCTCCACGTGTGCCTCGAGCACGTTCAAGCCGATCTCGAGCGGATGACGCTGGTCTCTGTGAAACATTGCCAAAACCTTAGGTTTGTAAACGTGCAGAACCACGTCGTTCGTGTTCTAAAATGCACACACATGTGAAGTTCGTGCGTGCGGACTGTAGTTATATCTCACGTAAGTAACCAATTACTCCGTGTACTTCTCTAAAACCGATCGAGACGTCTTGAATATCGGCACGTACATAGGAGTACAAGTTAAACACGAGGAAAGCTTGGTTTACTTGCGTAACGAGAAGGATGGATCGAGGAGGAGAAATCAACTCCATGCTTCTTGCTTTGCACTGTAACATTCGGAGCTTTGGTTCAAGACTCTCAATCAGTAATTAGGGCATCACTCATTTTCAACCGTACCAAATCGACGGACGGGTCGCCCTGTGACCTGGATGAATGAAGAAATAAACGAGCCAATAATATCTCGAGACGTCCCCATCTACAGATGGATACACATCAGCACGTCGTCTAATCTCCTTCCTTTGGTCGGGCGCGTTCCAGTTTCCTCGCGTCCGCCATCCACATGCGCCCACGTGCTGACACGTACGTACATACGACAGGGGGAGAGATGGTGGCATACTGGCATGCATTCACGATCAGAAATAACTCACGTACGATAAAATGCTTACGATTTCTTTACGACTAGACTCAGCAGGAGCTTCCCATGATCTGGCCCACTAGCTAACTAATGCTGCAATGAGTCCGATGATACCACATTGTCGTACAAATTTGATCGTACGTATACCATTGCTCATTCACGATACCCATATGATATACCACAAGTATGATACTACCAGACGAAACCTCTGCTCCCGCGAGCGGACGGACGAACCCTGGCTCCCCCGCCGCCAGTCCTTCCCTACATTCCCCCTCCTCCTCGCCGCCGTCGGAGGGCGTCTCCGGGCGAAGCCCCGGGGCGTCAGCAGCGGCGGGGCCTCCTCCCCCTCCCGTCCGACGGTGGCTGCGCATGCGGTTACAAGCGGCGGGAGCGCAACGCTGGTCAGGGGCGCGACGGATCCGTGGCAGCGTGGTGGCTTGGCGTCCTCGGCGTGCTCGCATCCTCGACGGTCTTCGTCGGTGGTGGCTGCGTGCGGCGGGAGCTGGAGCTCGCTCGTACGGAGGAGTTCCAGCACGATTTGGTGTGGGGCGCTCTGGCCTTGTCTCTGGCGGTGGCCTGCGGCCGCGTGTTGAGGGCTAACCTCGGGGGTGCCCAATCTTTCTCGAATCCCCGTGGAAATCGAGAGGGAAGTGCGAGGGAAAGAGGGAGGGGATGAAAACCACGAACTCACACACGAAGAACTTAATGAACACACACACACACACACACACACGTAAAGACACGATACAAGTCAATAGCTCATGCCGGCGGCGACCGGCTCGGCGCAATCCCTAGGATCAGCGTTGGGCGAAGATCTCTCTCTCGAACCGGCACGACGAGTAGGAGTCTTGGTGAGATCTTGACGTCTTGGCAAAGGGCTCCGATGCCAAGGCCTTGTACAACGAGGGAGACACGATACAAACTCCAACGAGATGGGGGATAATTGGTGCTCCTTGTTCAAGGAGCATGATACTAGAATTAGGGAGATCCACAAGGGTGTCTTCTAATTCCAATTATCCAAGTCTAGGGTTTACAATAGAGGTGGGGGCTATTTATAGGCCAACCACTAGTTCAAGGGTACTTTAGGCATAAAAAGTAGAGTTCTGGACGGAATAAGGGGTTATATGGGCTAAGGCCCAGCTGTAGACGCGCAAGCCCAATACTTTGGCCGGAGACTCCGGGGTGCGGTGGCCGGAGACTCCGGGGTAGTCTCCGAGGTAGACTCTGGGCAGCCTCCAGTAGCTTCTGTCATTTTGGCCGGAGTCCTGGCCGGAGACCATTTGCAGAGTCTCCAGGGTGCGCCGGCCGGAGACTCTGGTGTTGCAGATCTACTTCTTCTCGTCCCGCTCCTTATACTTCATCCGTGGGGGCTTGGAGATGTGTTGGGACTTCATAGCTGATAATGCATAGAGTAGTTGCATGAAGTAGCAAGCCATCCAAGGATGTATCAAAGTCACACGAGGAGAGGAGCAAGTTAACCTTAGCTTGTAGGAGTTTGGCTCAGGCGCGAGTCATTGGTCCACTTGGGGAACTTGGTGGTGTAGATGTAGGGACATCCGTAGGATGGGCTGCATCAGCTCCCCCTTGGGAAAGAGTCGTCCTCGACTCTTCATGGTTATCATCTTGAACATCTCCATGGTAGGGAGAAAGGTCCTTGACATTGAATGTTGAGCTCACGAGATACTTCAAGGTTGGTATGTTAATGATTTAGGCGTTGTTGTTGATTCGCTTGAGGACCTTGAAGGGACCATCTCCTCTTGGTTTGAGCTTGGAATCGTGCTCCTTGGGGAAGCGGTCCTTGCTCAAGTGTATCCACATGAGGTCACCTTCTTCGAAGACCATCTATTTCTTGTCCTTATTCAGCCTTGATGCTTGGCGAAAGACTTGTTGCTCGATAGTACTCTTGTGTCTTCGTGTAGCTTCTTTATAGCATGCGCGCGCTTGCCGGTGTCCATGTTGGTGCGCTCATGGAGAGGAAGCAGTAGGATGTCGAGCACGGTGAGGGGCTCGAAACCATAGATGATCATGAAGGGACTCCTCTTGGTTGTAGAGTGATTGGCTCGATTAAAGGCGAACTCAGTGTGGGGAATGCATTCCTCCCAATCCTTTAGGTTTTTCTTGATAAACAGACGAAGGAGAGTGCCGAGGCTTTGGTCGACGATCTCGGTTTGGCCATTGGTTTGTGGGTGCGATGTGGATGAGAAGAGTAGCTTGACGCCGAGCTTGTCCATGAGGGTCTTCCACAAGTAGCTCATGAATTTGATGTGGAAGTCGGAGATGATTATTCTTGGCACATCGTGAAGACGGATGATTTCTCTGAAAAACAAATTTGCAACATGTGAAGCATCGTCGGTCTTATGGCATGGTATGAAGTGTGCCATTTTGGAAAAGCGATCCACAACAACAAATATAGAATCATGACCATGCTTAGACCTTGGTAGTCCTAACACAAAGTCCATGCTAATGTCGGACCAAGGTGCATGAGATATATGCAATGACATATGAAGACCAAATGGGTTAGACTTAGACTTAGCTTGAACACATGTAGTGCATCGTTGAACGTAGCGCTGCATGTCTCACTTCATCTTGGGCCAATAGTAATGAGTGGAAAGCATGTCCAATGTCTTGTCACGTCCAAAGTGACCCATGAGGCCTCCACCATGTGATTCTTGGAGAAGCAAAAGTTCGAGAGACAACTTCGGAATGCAAAGCTTGTTTTGTTTAAAGAGAAAGCCCTTATGCAAATAGAAATCATCAACTCCTTTTTCAATGGAGAACTTTGTGAAAATTGGTCCAAAGAATAGGTCATAAGCATACAAAGTTTTGATTTCATCAAGATCCAACACGTTTACTTCGAGTCGAGTAAGAAGGCTTGTGTTCTTGCGATACAAAGTGTCCACAAATACATTATCTTTGCCCTTCTTATACTTGACAATGTAAGGAAAAGACTTCATAAACTCAACCCACTTAGCATGTATTCTACTCAAGTTGGCTTGGCCTTTGAGATATTTCAACGACT
Source organism: Avena eriantha (assembly GCA_910589775.1). NCBI lineage: Eukaryota > Viridiplantae > Streptophyta > Magnoliopsida > Poales > Poaceae > Avena > Avena eriantha. The sequence goes on along the minus strand of OU342741.1, from coordinate 450,678,228 downwards.
CATGGTCAGAATGTATGATAAATTCCTTAGGCCAAAGGTAGTGTTGCCAAACTTGAAGAACACGAACTAAGACAAAAAGCTCTTTGTCATAAATTGGATAGTTGAGGCGAGCGCCATCAAGTTTCTCATGATGGTAAGCAATAGGACGTCCAGTTTGCATAAGGACTCCTCCAATGCCAATAACACTAGCCTCACACTCTATCTCGAAAGTTTTTGTGAAATCCGGTAATGCAAGAAGAGGTGCTTTGGTTAGCCTCTTTTTAAGCTCGTCAAAAGCTTTTTGTTGTGCTTTACCCCACACGAAGGTGACATTATTTTTGGTCAACTTGTTGAGGGGGCAAGAAATGGTAGAAAAGTCTTTCACAAAGAAACGATAGAAACTGGACAACCCATAAAAACTTTGAAGTTCACTCACATTTGTGGGGATGGGCCAATCTCGAATGTCCTTGACTTTAGAAACATCGACTTCAATGCCATTGTAAGAAACAACAAAACCAAGGAAAATCAACTTGTCTTTAGCAAAAGTGCACTTGGTAAGATTAGCATATAGCTTTTCATGTCGAAGGATTTGCAAGACCTCATTGACATGTGTAACATGTTCCTCAAGTGACTTGCTATAAACAAGTATATCATCAAAATAGACAACAACACCTTTTCTAATGAGAGAACACAAAATACGATTCATAAGGCGCATGAAGGTGGATGGGGAATTAGATAAGCCAAACGGCATGACCAACCATTCATAGAGACCAAGTTTGGTCTTGAAGGCGGTTTTCCACTCATCACCTTCCGCCATTCGTATTTGATGGTAGCCACGACGAAGATCAATTTTGGAGAAAATAGTGGCTCCACACAACTCATCAAGCATGTCATCGAGACGAGGTATAGGATGTCGATAACGCACAGTGATAACATTGATTGGACGACAGTCCATGCATAACCACAACGTATCATCCGTTTTTGGAATGAGAATCACGGGTACCGCACTTGGACTAGTGCTTACTTGGATCAAACCTTTGGACATGAGCTGGTTGATTTGGCGTTCTATCTCCTCCGCCTCCTCCGGGTTCGTGCGGTAGGTGGCACGGTTTGGAAGAGGTGCGCCGGGTATGAGGTCAATGCGATGCTCGATTCTGCGAAGAGGAGGAAGTCCATGAGGGAGCTCTCCGAGGAACACATCCTTGAATTCCTGCAAAATAGCCATCAAAGAGGGAGGAATATTTGTCAAGTCATTAGTTCCTTGCGCTAGTCCCTTGCAAATGAGGACATCGTGCAAGATGGATGGGTTATTTCTCACATCTCTCATCTCACTTTTGGTGGCAAGAAGAACACTCTTAGTTTTTCCACTCGAGTTAGGATTGTGGCTCTCACTCGCTATGTGGTGGTTCTCTCGCTCACCACTCTTCTCACAAGGTGTTGTTGTGGTTTGCGCCCTCGCTAAAGCCTTTGCATTATCCGCACTTATTTGGCTAGGAGTCATCGGTTGCAAAACACATATCTTGTTAAGCCACTTGAAGGTGTACACATTTGTGCAGCCATCATGTAGAGCACGTTTGTCGATTTGCCATGGTCGACCAATTAAGCAACATGTGGCAAACCGTAATTGGGACTACATCACACTCCACCATGTCTTTGTATGAGCCAATTGAGAATGTTACTGAGACGGTGTGCTTGATCTTCATGGACCCTTGGTCACTTAGCCGTTGGACATGGTAGGGGTGCTTATGAGGATGGAGGGTGAGGTTGAGATTCTCACATAACTCGGTGCTTGCAAAGTTGTGGCAACTCCCTCCATCGATGATCACTTCGATAGGTTTCCCATTGATGCCGGCATAGTTTTGGAAGATGTTGCTGAAGGGAATATGCCCTGAGAGGCAATAATAAAGTTGTTATTATGTATATTCCAAGTATATGATGGATGTTTATTTTGCATGCTATAATTGTATTAATACGGAAACGTTAATACATGTGTGTTTTATAAACAAATGGAAAGTTCCTAGTTATGCCTCTCTTTAAACTAGCTCGTTGATTAACAAGATGATCAAAGTTTCCTGATCATGGACATTGGATGTCGTTAATAACGAGGTCACAGCATTGGGGAAATGATGTGATGAAAATTCATCTGAAGTATAGCATTACGATCAAAGTCATTGAGTTTATATTGCTATAACATCATACGAAGTAATCCTAGTCCTTAGACTATGAGATCATGTTAATCACTAACACTAGAGGAGTATCTTGATAACATCAAACGTCACACCGTAAAAGGGTGACTATAAAGATGGGTTCAGTGCTACGAAGGTGTTATGTAGAGGCTCATGGATCAAGAGTGGGATTTGTCCATCCCGATGACGGATATATATACTCCGGGCCCTCTCGGTGATATCACATTAATAATAGCTTGCAAGCAAGTGATGTGATCACTAGAATGTTATATCACGGGAACGAGAAAAGAGTGCATGTCGGTAACGAGATCAAACTAGGTATTTGGATACCGATGATCGAATCTTGGACATGTAATATATCATGAGACAAAGGTATTAAGTTACTAGCGTTAAAGGTTCTCACAATCATAGAAGTCATCATTGAATGTGCAGGAGTCAGAATGGATCTCCAGGTCTCGCTTCTGATTATTGATCTGAGAGGAGTCTCAATCATGTCTTCATTATTCGCGAACCGTAGGGTGACATACTTAAGGATTGACAAACACCATTTGGAGCATATATGTTTCAGACGAAAGAATTGCAAAGCCCTGGAATCATTTCGATGGAAACCAGAATTGTTTCGGGTGAAACTGCAGAAACTGGTTCTGCATGTGATATTGAAATGTTGCAAGGGGTTTTATGTGAATGTTTGTTAATTAAAGTAATTAACAAAATTCTGAATAAAATAAATAAAAGAGTTTTATTAAATGAGAGTTTCATTAAATTTGGTGGAAATTTAATGCATGTGAGTGGAATTTTGAGTGGAGGTTAGATTTATGTGAGTGGAGCTTCACCACATGAATGAGGGAAGAGGTGGGGGCACCTCCCAATGGCGCCGGCCATGGGAGGGTGCTTCCCCTCTCCCTATAAAAGGCCCCCTCTCCTCCTCACAAAGCACACCTTCTCGTGAAGGATCTCTCTCCGCCTTTAGATATATTCCCCATGGTCTAGGATTAGTGAGATACATGTTCTCGGTGGCTTTTCGTCTAGAAGGAGTTGCTACTTCCACGGATCCACTAGAGCAAGGAGGTGGAGGTTGTTTGGTGGCCTAAACGTGTGTGTGAGGATGGATGTGCTGCTGATTTGCGATGCTAGGACTTCCACACGATCTTGACATCAACAAGCGTTCGATTACATCATCCATGAGTTCCAACTTGTTAACAAAGCTTTGTTGTCTTCGAGGTTAAGTTCTCCATGGATGTATATCCACCCTTTTCTTGTATCTAGTAGATAGATCTTAGCCTATAGTTCCCATCGTAGGAAATTTTTTGTTTTCTATGCTACGAACCCAACAGTGGTATCAGAGCCTGATATATGCGTAGGTGCTTTGCACAGGTAGTACACATGTGTTTATATGTGGGCGATGATGATCATGTTATTGCTTCTTTCATGTATTTTGGATATTGGTGGCATAGTGGGATGAAGCGGCCCGGACCAACTTTACATGTCATTGCACATGAGACCGGTTCCACAACTGACATGCAACTAGTTTTACATAAGTGGCTGGCGGGTGTCTGTCTCTCCTACTATAGTCACTATCTGATTTACAACGAGTTGCTAATAACTTAGTTATCATCATTGTGGTTCCATGTTCATAGGTAAGACCGGTTCTATCTCCGAAAGCCCTAAGCCAGGTAAAACTTGCAATGGATAAATTAGAGGCGTCTAGTTTAGATTGTTGCTGGGCTAGTGTCATGATATGGTAATGTTGTAAGTTGATGTATAGTAGATACCCTTACAACACATTTAAGGTGTAAGTTCCATAGACCTTGGCCTTACACACAAAGGAATGATAGAGATCATACCACGATGCATATGATGGTGATCAAATGCATGAACCATATCATCCCACTTTACACATATGATGTTCGCATCTTATATTGCTAGTTTGGTGCTTTTAGTAGCATTATAAGATGATCCCTCATTTAGATATCAAGATAAACATGTGTTCTTCCTTACGTATGCACCGTTTATGTTTCATCGCTTCAAGACATCACGTGATGATCATGTGTACTTGAATCCACGATCATATTTCGGGTGTAAGACAGTTTTACACACGCGAGTACTAAGGTTCTTACTTGGCGATCCTAGCATGTATAGACATGGCCTCGGAACACGGACCGAAAGGTTAAACATGAGTCATACAATTGATATGATTCCCATATTGATGCTCGCCTTTGAAACTACATCGACTCAAGTGATGATCGGACTTGGTGTAGTGGATTTGGTTCATGTACTCACCAAAAATACACGAGGGATGTTGTTTTTGAGTGGGAGTTCATTTGTAATTTGGATTAGTTGAACTTGATATATCATAAACTTAGTCTAAACTTTACAAATTATGTTGTAGATGGCACCACCTGCTTTTAATTTCAATGTGTTCATGGAGAAAGAGAAACTTGCAACGAATGGTAGAAACTTTACCAACTAGGCCATGAACTTGAGGATTCTCCTCAATGCTGCGCACAAGTTGTATGTGCTAGAAGTGCCGCTAGGCTCCCCCAGCTCCTGATGCCCCTGACGAGGAAAAAAACGTTTATCTGACTCGTCAGGAGGACCACAAATTAGTTCATTGCGGCATACTGTATGGGCTAGAGCCAGAACTTCGAAAGCGTTTCGAAAACGGCAATGCCTTTGATACCATGGGAGAATTGAAAATGATTTTCGATACCCATGCTGCCGTAGAGAGTTATAATGCTTCTGAAAAGTTCTTTAGCTGCATGATGGAAGAGAACAGCTCCATTAGCGAGCACGTACTCAAAATGGCTGGGTACGTAGTTAGGCTTGTGTCCTTGGAAATAACGATTCTCATTGACTTAGGCATACATCGTGTTCTCCAAACTCTCCCACCTAGCTACAAGAGCTTCGTGATGAACTACAATATGCAGGGCATGAAGAAGTCTCTCCCCGAGATTCTGTCAATGCTTAAGACTGCAGAGGTGGAGATCAAGAAAGAACATCAAGTGTTGATGATCAATAATACCACCAGTTTCAAGAAAGACAGGAAGGGTAAGCAAAAGGGAAAGAAGGGCGGCATATCTGCTGCCGCACCTGAAAAGAAATCCCGAGCTGGCCCTAAGTCTGATACAGAGTGCTACTATTGCAAGGGGACTGGCCATTGGAAGCGCAACTGGCCCAAGTACTTGGCAAACAAGAAGGCCGGCAAGGAAAATAAAGGTATATATGATATACATGTTATTGATGTGTACTTGACTAGTACTCGCAGTAGCACCTAGGTATTTGATACTGGATCGGTTTCTAATATATGTAACTCGAATCAGGGGCTGCGGAACAAGCGACCACTAGCAAGGGGTGAGGTCAAGATGCGTGTCGGCAATGGATCAAGAGTCGATGTGATCGCTGTCGGAATGCTGCCTCTCCAGCTACCATCGTAATTAGTTATAAACTTAAATAATTGTTATTTAGTGCCTGCACTGAGCATGAATATTATATCCGGATCTTGTTTAATGTGATGTGGTTATTCGTTTAAATCCAAAAACAATGGTTGTTCGATTTATATGAATGATATCTTTTATGGTCATGCACTTGTGATGAATGGTTTATTTCTATTAGATCTCGATAATAGTGTTATACATATTCATAATGTTGATGCTAAAAGAATTAAACTTGATGATGATATATCTGCATATATGTGGCACTACCGTTTAGGTCATATTGGTGTTAAACACATGAAGAAACTCCATTCTGATGGACTTTTGGAATCACTTGACTTTGAATCATTTGATACATGTGAGCCATGCCTTATGGGCAAGATGACTAGAACGCCGTTTTTCGGTTCAATGGAACGGGCAACAGATTTATTAGAAATCATACATACTGATGTATGCGGTCCAATGAGTGTGTCAGCGCGTGGTGGTTATCGTTATTTTATTACTTTCACGGATGATTTAAGTAGATACAGGTATATCTATTTAATGAAACACAAATTTGAAACCTTTGAAAACTTCAAGGAATTTCAGAATGAAGTAGAAAATCATCGTAATAGAAAGATCAAATTTATACGGTCTGACCATGGAGGTGAGTATCTAAGTTACAAGTTTAGCACACATATGAAAGAGTCTGGAATAGTTTCACAACTCACACCTGCCAGAACACCACAACATAATGGTGTGTCAGAATGTCGTAATCGTACTTTATTAGATATGGTTCAATCTATGATGTCTCTGACTGACTTGCCACTGTCATTTTGGGGCTATGCACTGGAAACTGCTGCATTTACTCTAAATCGGGCACCATCTAAATCCGTTGAAAAGACACCGTATGAATTGTGGTTTGGAAACAAACCTAAGCTGTTGTTTCTTAAAGTTTGGGGTTGGGATGTTTATGTGAAGAAACCTCAATCGGATAAACTCGAACCCAAAGCGAAAAAATGCGTCTTCATAGGATACCCTAAGGAAACTATTGGGTATTCCTTCTATCACAGATCCGAAGTCAAGGTTTCGTTGCCAAGAATGGATCCTTTCTAGAGAAAGAGTTTCTCGCAAAAGGTGTGTCTAGTCGGAAGGTAGAACTCAAAGAGGTCATTGACCCTTCTCTTCATGCAACGGCAAGTAGCACAATGCCGGAAATTGTTCCGGAGTTGACTTCACCGAATGAAGAGGGAACTAATGATAATGATCATGAAACTCTGAAAGAGGAGACTACCAAACCTTGCAGGTCGAGCAGGACACGTGCAGCTCCTGAACTGTACGACAATCCTATTATGAATTTCATGGTCAATGAAATAGATGACCCGATGACGTATGAAGAAGCGATGATGAGCCCGGATTCGAACAAATGGCTAGAAGCCATGAAATCTGAGATGGAATCCATGGACGAAAACTAGGTTTGGACCTTGGTGGACTTACCTCACGACCGAAAGGCCGTTGAGAATAAATGGATTTTCAAAAGGAAAACGGATGCTGATGGTAATATAACCGTCTATAAAGCTTGACTTGTCGCAAAGGGGTTTCAACAAATTCAAGGGGTTGACTACAATGAGACATTCTCTCCTGTAGCAATGCTAAAGTCAGTTAGGATTATGTTAGAAATTGCTGCTTATTTCGATTATGAGATATGGCAGATGGATGTCAAAACTGCATTCCTTAATGGTAATATTGAAGAAGAGTTGTATATGATACAACCAAAGGGTTTTGTTAATCCTAAGGATGCTAACAAGGTGTGCAAGCTTCAAGGATCCATCTATGGACTGAAGAAAGCATCACGGAGTTGGAATCTCCACTTTGATGAAGTGATCAAAGAGTTTGGATTCATCCAAACTTATGGAGAGGCTTGTATTTACAAGAAAGTGAGTGGTAGCAATGTGGCATTTCTAATATTATATGTGGACGCCATATTATCGATTGGAAATGATATTGATCTTTTAAACAGTGTTAAAACTTATCTAAACAGCAAATTTTCGATGAAGGACCTAGGTGAAGCGTCATACATATTAGGCCTAAAGATCTATAGAGATAGATGAAGGCGCCTGATAGGGCTATCACAAAGTACATACCTTGATAAGATTTTAAAGAAGATTAAAATGGATGGAAGTAAGAAGGGGTTCTTACCAATGTTGGAAGGCAAGACATTGAGTAAGACTCAAAGTTCGCCTACGGCGGAAGAAAGAGAGATAATGGATAAAATCCCCAATGCTTCAACTATAGGCTCTATAATGTACGCCATGCTATGTACAAGACCGGATGTGGCACATGCTATTAGTTTAACTAGTAGGTACCAATATGATCTAGGTACAGAACACTGGATAGCGGTCAAGAATATCCTTAAGTACTTAAGAAGAACTAAGGATATGTTTCTTGTATACGGAGGTGAAGAAGAGCTGGTCGCCAAGTGTTATGTCGACGCTAGCTTTGACACCGATTTGGATGACTCTAAGTATCAATCCGAATACGTATTTCTCTTGAACGGAGCAGCAGTTAGTTGGAGGATTTCTAAACAACCTGTGGTGGCTAGATCAACGATGAAGGCGGAATATGTTGCTACTATAGAAGCGGCGCAGGAAGCGGTTTGGATAAAGGAGTTCATAACCGAACTAGGTGTGGTTCCTAGTGCATTGGACCCAATGGTTATCTATTGTGACAACAATGGATCCATAGCCAACTCCAAGGAACCAAGGTCTCACAAGAATTCCAAGCATATTAAGCGTCGGTTTCACTCCATCCGGAAGCATGTTAAGGATGGAGATACAAAGATTTGTAAAGTACACACGGATCTCAATGTTGTTGATCCATTGACTAAAGTTCTCCCTAGGGGCAAAAATGATCAACACCAGAACTCCATGAGTGTTAGATTTATCATTATGTAACTAGATTATTGTCTCTAGTGCAAGTGGGAGACCGAAGGGAATATGCCCTAAGAGGCAATAATAAAGTTGTTATTATGTATATTCCAAGTATATGAAGGATGTTTATTTTTCATGCTATAATTGTATTAATACGGAAACGTTAATACATGTGTGTTTAATAAACAAATGGAAAGTTCCTAGTTATGCCTCTATTTAAACTAGCTCGTTGATTAACAAGATGATCAAAGTTTCCTGATCATGGACATTGGATGTCGTTAATAACGAGGTCACAACATTGGGGAAATGATGTTATGAACATTCATCTGAAGTATAGCATTACAATCAAAGTCATTGAGTTTATATTGCTATAACATCATACAAAGTAATCCTAGTCCTTAGACCATGATATCATGTTAATCACTAACACTAGAGGAGTATCTTGATAACATCAAACGTCACACCGTAAAAGGGTGACTATAAAGATGGGTTCAGTGCTACGAAGATGTTATGTAGAGGCTCATGAATCAAGAGTGGGATTTGTCTATCCCGATGACGGATAGATATACTCTGGGCCCTCTCGGTGATATCACATTGAGAATAGCTTGCAAGCAAGTGATGTGATCACTAGAATGTTATATCGCAGGAACAAGAAAAGGGTGCATGTCGGTAACGAGATTAAAATAGGTATTTGGATACCGATGATCGAATCTTGGACATGTAATATATCGTGAGACAAAGGGATTAAGTTACTAGAGTTAAAGGTTCTCATGATCACATAAGTTATCGTTGAATGTGCAGGAGTCAGAATGGATCTCTAGGTCCCGCTTCTAATTATTGATCTGAGAGGAGTCTCAATCATGTCTGCATTATTCGCGAACCGTAGGGTGACACACTTAAGGGTTTCCAAATACCATTTGGAGCATATATGTTCCAGACGAAAGAATTGCAAAGCGCTGGAATCATTTCGATGGAAATCGAAATTATTTCAGGTGAAATTGCAGAAACTGGTTCTGCATGTGATATTGAAATGTTACAAGGGGTTTTATGTGAATGTTTGTTAATTAAAGTAATTAAAAAAATTCTGAATAAAATAAATAAAAGAGTTTTATTAAATGAGAGTTTCATTAAATTTGGTGGAAATTTAATGCATGTGAATGGAATTTTGAGTGGAGGATAGATTTATGTGAGTGGAGCTTCACCACATGAATGAGGGAAGAGGTGGGGGCACACCCCCATGGCGCTGGCCATGGGAGGGGGCTTCCCCTCTCCCTATAAAAGGCCCCCCTCTCCTCCTCACAAAGCACACCTCCTCGTGAAGGATATCTCTCCCCTCTAGATATTTCCCCATGGTCTCGGATTAGCGAGATACATGTTCCCGGTGGCTTTTTGTCTGGAAGGAGTTGCTGCTTCCGCTGATTCGCTGGAGCGAGGAGGTGGTGGTTGTTCGGTGGCCTGAACGTGTGTGCGAGGACGGATGCGCTGCTGATTTGCGGCGCTAGGACTTCCACATGATCTTGAGATCGGCAAGCGTTCGACCACATCACCCACGAGTTCCAACTTGTTAACAAAGCTTTGTTGTTTTCGAAAGTAAATTCTCCATGGATGTATATCCACCCATTGCTTGTATCTAGTAGATAGATCTTGGCGTATAGTTCCCATCGTAGGATTTTTTTTTGTTTTCTATGCTACGAACCCAACCGTTGGATCTTTGATCTTCATGTTCTTGGGCTTGAGTAGTCAAGATCCTTGTGATGACAATCGATGGAATTGCTTCATGCTCTCACACATGAGGAGATCTTGGTCATCCTCCACATGTTTCCTTGCCATTGCTTCTTTGACTCTTGCATCGAATTCATCTTCACTCAAGTACTCCTCTTCGCCATTGTCATAGATGAACAATACTTTCTTGTTTCCACACATGGCCGACTTGGGTCCTTTGCCTCCACACTTGTAGCATCTGCCATTGAATGGCGGGTCATCCTTTGTATGATTGCCACTTGGGGCTGGTTTTCCTTGAGGAAGTATGGGCTTGAAGGAAGGCTTAGAGGTACTTGAGGAGCTTCCATTGAAGGTTGTTAGTGTAGCGGTTGAAGCTTGCTTGTAGGTGAAGTACGTTTTGGGCTTGTTTTATTTGATGTCCTCTTGTACTCGACACTCGGCTTTAGTTGCGATGTGCACAAGCTCAACCATGTCATTGTATTTTTGGAACTCGACGATGCGCTTGATTGGATGGTTCAAGCCGATGAGGAAACGGGCCATTGTTTGCTCCTCACGCTCTTCAATGTTGGCGTGGATCATGTTGATCTCCATTTGCTTGAAGTATTCTTCCACTGTCTTTGTCCCTTGACTAAGAGATTGTAGCTTGTTGAAGAGGCCACGTGTGTAGTGCGTAGGGACAAAGCGGGATCTCATATGGGCCTTCATGTCATGCCAAGTTGTGATTGGAGGCTCTTCTCTTGCGTGATGAGTGACTTGAACTTGTTCCCACCAAAGGTTGACATAATCATCAAACTCAAGCGAAGCCATGGAGACCATCTTCTCATCACACTAATTGTGCATATGGAAGATCTTGTCGACCTTGAGTGCCCCTGGGAGGTATTCTTCGGGATCATTTGAATAGGTGAACTTGGACATCATGAACTTGAGCTTTCCAAAGGTTTCTTCCTCATTGCGGTCACGGTGGCGGTGATTTCCATGATGGTGACGATCTTCATCTTCGATGCAATCATTACGATGAGCTTGGTGACCTTGCGGTTGAGGAGCCTCATTTTGGGGAGGTGGAACTTGGTTCTCGCGACGTTATTGGGGAGCTTGCTCTTTCTCTTAGCATGGTTGATGATGAGGTTGAGGCGCTTGGGCCTCACGAGGGTGTTGACGATGCATATCTTCTTGACGCGGTTGTGGATGAGGAGGAGGCTCATTTCTCAGGTGGTGACGTGGGTTAGTCACATGTGCCTCTTGGTGATGGTCATGGTCTCGGGCCCCTTAATGTGGATAGCGATGCTCCACAAGTACCATGTGATGCTCCATGTCTTGATGTTGTGGGGGAGGCTCGTCATGGTGACCATGGTGTTGGCGTGGACATTCATGACAATGGACAAAGAGGAGGATCTTGGAGAGCTTCATGTCGACGACGAGCTTGTTCCTCCAAGTTGGAGTCATCACTTGTTGAGTCAAGAATGTCTCGTGGACGAGGGTGGTGTACTTGAGGTTGCACTAGAGGTTCCACTCGTGGTTGTGGTTGTTGGATCACTAGTTCTCTTGCGTGATGACAGTGTCCTTCTCGCCTTGCTTGGGGCCTTGAGGGGAAATCACCATCATAGCTTGACGTTGTGGCGTGCCGTGGGGAAGGTACATAGTGCGACGAACTTCATCTTCAACCACGGTGATGTCATTGTGTCTTGGAGCACTTGCATGAGGGTCTTGATGAAGAGGAGAACGGTGACTGATACGGTGCAAACGTATCTATAATTTTTGATGTTCCATGCTTGTTTAGTATATCCTTTCTTATGTTTTATCCACACTTTGGAGTATTTTTATACACTTTCTTGGACTAACCTATTAACAAGATGCCACAGTGCCAGCTGCCTGTTTTCTGCTGTTTTTGGTTCCAGGAAAGTCAGAAAATGAATATTCTCGGAATTGGACCGGACAAAAGCCAAAGTCGATATTTTACCGGAAGACTCACGGAGCCAGAAGACGAGACGGAGAGGGGCCGGGGGCTGGCCGCACCATGTGGTGGCGCGGGCTAGCCCTGGCTGTGCCACCAGGTGGTGTGGGCCCCTGGTCCACCCACCGACCTTGCCCTTTCGCCTATAAGAAGCTCCCGATGAGAATACCCTAGATCGACCAGCCTCCAGCCATGAATAGTTCCGCAGCACTGCCACCACCGACGGGGAGATTTGGGGGACAGAAAGTCTCTGTTCTGGCACCTTGCCGGGACGGGAAAGTGCCCCTGGAGCCATCTCCATCAATGTCCACCACCATCTCCATCGCCGTTGCTGATTCCCATGATGATGAGGGAGTAGTTCTCTCTCGAGGCTAAGGGTTCTACATGTAGCTATGTGTTCATCTCTCTCTCTATGCATGATCATATTGTGATCATGAGCTTTGTAATCAAGTAGATCTACTTTGCTAATCAAGTGCTTTAATAGATCTCTGCTCTCCCTATGTGTGTGAAAGTGACAGTGTGCACACCATGGTGGCACTTAGGTTAGAGGTTACAAATACTTGTTATGAGTTATATTTGGAGTTGGATGTCTCTTTGAAATTGTGGTGTTTGTTGGAACCATCTAGTGCTCAAGGTGACAGGTGGGGTTATCTAGATGCGGAAAGCGAACTTTGAGGTGTGCTGTTATGGCCCTAGCATGGATTAGAGTGTCCAACCGGAGAGTAGTTCATAGTAGTATCATAAAGAGAAGATATTTATATGAGAGTGTTCACTAGTGAAAGTATGATCCCTAGGCCTTGTTCTAAGCATTGAAACACTGTTTGCAACTAGATCTGTTACATGTTTTCTTGCTTCCATCTTTATTTCAGTTTGCCTTTAGTCTCTTCCACGCCATCAAGCTCTTTTCTGGCACCGTTACCACTTATAATTATCCATACCACTTGTATTTCACTATCTCTTCGCCGAACTAGTGCACCTATACACCTGACAAGTGTATTGGGTGTGTTGGGGACACAAGAGACTTCTTGTATCTTGATTGCAGGGTTGCTTGAGAGGGATACCTTTGACCACTTCCTCCCTGAGTTCGATAAACCTTGGGTAATCCACTTAAGGGAAACTTGTTGCACTTGGAGGCCCAACAACTATCTACAAGAATAGAAGTGCATAGACATCAAGCTATTTTCTGGCACCGTTGCTTGGGAGGTAAGGTAAAAGGTACTCACATCCTTCAGTGTGATTTCTCGAAGTTATTTCCTTTAGGTTCTGCAATTTTGTCTTTTTGTTTCTTGTTTTCACTAGTTAGGCTGAATGGAAAACAACAACAAAATTAGAGAGCTTTATAGTATTTTTCTTGAGTTAGGACATGAAGTGTTTGAAGAGAAAATTAAAAAACCTATGGAACTTTATTTGCATGCTAATAGCAATGTTGTTAGTATGAATTCTTTGGACACCATTATTGCTAATGCTATGGAAAAGTCTAATCTTGGGGAAGCTAGTTTTTATGAAAATAATCTTTTTAGTTCCCTAGCTTTGGAAGAGAGCTATTCTATTGCTTATGATGATACCAAACCTCCAATATATGATGAGTACAATGATGAATATGATATTTTCAGTCCACCTACTATTGAGGAGGCAATTAATTATGACTACAATATGTCTCCTATATTCGATGATTATGGTGATGGGAATAATAATGATAGCTATTTTGTTGAATTTGCTGCCACTACAATTAATAAGAATGACTATGCTTATGTGGAGAGTAATAATTATTATATGCATGTGGATCATGATAGGAATGTTTTATGTGATAGTTATATTGTTAATTTTATTCATGATGCTACTGAAAGTTATTATAGAGAGGGAAACATCGTTTTATGCATCTCAATAATATTAGGTTTCCCCTCGTTATGTTGATAGTCTTGAAGTTGCACTTGTTTTGCTTTCCTATGCTTGTTGCTTTGTACTTTCATGACTTGTTTCTTTACAAGATTCCTATGCATAGGAAGTGGGTTAGACTTAAATGTGTTTTGAATTTGCTTCTTGATGCTCTCTTTTACTTCAATTCATATTTCCTATGTGAGCATCTTCTCAAACTATCATGCCTAACTTAAAGGCATTAAATAAAAGTACTTATTGGGAGATAACCCAAAAGTTTTAGATGAGTCTTGGAAGTTATTACCTCGTTAATAAATTCTCCTTATCCTTTTTATTTGCCTTTTGTGCCAAGAGTAACCTCTAATGAGAGAGAAGTAATGCTTGGGAAAGTTGCTGTCCCAAAACAGATTTTTGTTCTTCACTGTAAAAATTCGTGTAAAATCTCTGTACGTCGTTTTGAGCTGTGATGTTTTTTGCTTCTTCCCCAGGTTATTATCCAACTTTCGTTAGTTCAGCACTTTTCGATTTGAGCAACCGAAGGTGTTCGAAAAATTGGGTTTTACCTGCTGGTCTGTTTTGACAGATTTCTGCCATTATTTGCATTTGCTTCTTGTTGGTTCCTTTTTGAGTTCTCTTTGAGGAATTGAGATTTTTGAGGGAAGTGCTACAGTAGCTTGTGTTTTAATGGAAGTTTTATTGATGTTAAAACTGAACCTAAAGACTTATTATCTTGAGTGCACTAATGTTGCTAATAAATATTGTGTGAAGTTTTGTATGAAGGAAGAATTGCAAATGTATGGAGAGAATAATGTAATATGATGAAGAATGGACAAAAGCTCAAGCTTGGGGATGCCACCCTGTGTAACCCCAAGAAATATTCAAGAGGTACAAGTGTCAAAGCTTGGGGATGCCCAAGGCATCCCCTTCTTCATCAATAAAAATCTCAGGTTTCTTCCAAACACTTCATTTTTATTGTTTCATGCACAGTTGTGTTGTTCTTGGAGCGTCTTCATTTTTGTTTTTGGTTTTCGTTTGATTGGTTTTCTTAGTTTGCTTTAATAAATTGGTTGGACCCCCTCATTCATACATTAGTTTTCAAATAAGTTTGGTTTGGATTGGAAAAGAGTAGGAAAAGTTCATGCTTAAGTGGTAAAAGGAGCTTGTTTTTGATTGTGGCCTATGCTTTGTCATGCCATGCTTAATATTGTTTTGGCTTTATGCTTAGTGATTATTGCTATAGCATGACATGTTATAAACAATTGAGGTTGCTTAATGTGCCTAGAAAGAATCATGCGTTGTTTTAGCATACTAAAGCATAATATTGTGGTATTCTCCTTTGATGCTTTATTTGGGTTGACTTGGCGCATGCTCACACCATGTTAAGAATATCCCAAGTCACCATAGCCTTGATGATCATTTAGTTTTCGACTTGTAATATCACTTTATGCTTTAATTAATGATGTTTTGTCGCTCTGCATGATTATGGCCATTATTGCTCTCTTAGTTGGTCCCTCCAAGTCTTTTGCTAGCCTCCATAACCAAGTATGAGTTCCACTCATGCATCCAACTCCAAAAAAACCAAGTTATTCTAAAGAGTCCACCATATCTACCTATTACCATTTTCTATTCCAAGTATATTCATGTTTTAATCTACCTTCCGAATTAAACTTGTTATGTGAAAATTAGTGATTAAAGCTCTCACGAACTTGATGGCACACTTTACTTTTCTTGGACTTAATAAACCTGAACCATTGTGTCATCTATGTTGTATATGCTTGCACTTATATGTTGGGGATTAGCAGAACCATGCTGTCACGGGGAACGCTTTTAACATTGCACTTGTACTTTGTACCTAGTTGATATTATGATCTTTTGTCTATGGATGTCGTCGGTGTGAAATGAAAGGGGAGCTTGTAAGTCCATGGAGTTATGTATGTGTGTTAGAGAAACGCCTGGGCCGCCGGTCTAATCCATGCTGTCATGGTGGAAACCTGCAGCGTAATCATAATGAGCTGTCTATGAAGCATTCTTCTTATAAAAAAAGAGTCAGATATTGAGAAAAAAGAGAAAAAGAAAAAAAAGATATGAGAAAAGAGGAAAGAGAGAAAAAGCACCATTTTCCCATAGTAAATAAGAAGATTGATGAGATGCTCATTGTCTGCTTGCCTTGTCATTTTGATATGGGGATTCTTCCGTATCATTGGGCAAGGGGTACCCCGTTGGCGGTTCTCTTTGATACACATGTACTTACTATGACAAGAACTTACCGGTGACTAAACTTGAGTAGAATGAGGAGCGTCCCTCGTATTCAAGGGACATGAGATTTCCAACTTATACTTTGTCAAGCATATACTCCATAGTTTGTTCACTTTAACCTTAATCACTTCAAGATGCTTATGATAGGGGCAATGAGAGCTGAAAGCTAATAAGTACCATAGTTTTTGGAAGCTCTTTATGAGACTTGAATCCCTGCTTCCTTCTTTGAAGGCCTTTCTTTTACTTTTATGTTGAGTCTCCATCTTCTATCTTTATGCACCTATTAAGAGAGCATAGTTGCTATTCTTAGTTTAATGTGCATTGTCCCAAGACTTGTTGATTGATGCATAACTTTGATATTTCTTGTTCTTAAACTACTTGTATCTAGGCACCCTTATGAACTTTGAAGGTGTCCTATGCATTTATGTTTTGCTACTCCATGAGGGACAAGCTGAATGCCACTATGCTATGTTTTCTATATGTGAAACAAACAAACGTCTTTCAATGCATTGTTATTCATGAATCTTTTGTTTGTGCTTTTTCATGTTACAACATAGTTGCCATATCTTATTATTAGAACTATATCTTTCATGCTATGTTAGAGTTCTTTGATCCCATCTTTAAATGCTTGCAAATGGTCTAATCAAGATTGTGATGGTGCATGTCACCTCAAAAATTATTCTTTTTTATCACTTACCTACTCGAGGACGAGCATGAGTTAAGCTTGGGGATGTTGATACGTTGCAAACGTATCTATAACTTTTGATGTTCCATGCTTGTTTAGTATCTACTTTCTTATGTTTTGTCCACACTTTGGAGTATTTTTATACACTTTCTTGGACTAACCTATTAACAATATGCCATAGTGCCAGCTGCCTGTTTTCTGCTATTTTTGGTTCCAGGAAAGTCAGAAAATGAATATTCTCGGAATTGGACCGGACAAAAGCCAAAGTCGATATTTTACCTGAAGACTCACGGAGCCAGAAGACAAGACGGAGAGGGGCCAGGGGCTGGCCACACCATGTGGTGGCACGAGCTAGCCCAGGCTGCGCCACCAGGTGGTGTGGGCCCCTGGTCTACCCACCGACCTTGCCCTTTCGCCTATAAGAAGCTCCTGATGAGAAAACCCTAGACCGACCAGCCTCCAGCCACGAAACGTTCCGCAGCACCGCCGCCACCGAAGGGGAGATTCAGGGGATAGAAAGTCTCTGTTCCGGCACCCTGCCAGGACGGTGAAGTGCCCCCGGAGCCATCTCCATCGATCTCCACCACCATCTCCATCGTTGTCACCGATTCCCATGATGAGGAGGGAGTAGTTCTCTCTCGAGGCTAAGGGTTCTACCGGTAGCTATGTGTTCATCTCTCTCTCTCTATGCATGATCATATTGTGATCATGAGCTTTGTAATTAAGTAGATCTACCTTGCTACTCAAAGTGCTTTAATAGATCTCTGCTCTCCCTATGTGTGTGAAAGTGACACCGTGCACACCATGGTGGCACTTAGGCTAGAGGTTACACATACTTGTTATGAGTTATATTTGGAGTTGGATGTCTCTATGAAATTGTGGTGTTTGTTGGAACCATCTAGTGCTCAAGGTAACATTGTGGGGTTATCTAGATGCAGAAAGTGAACTTTGAGGTGTGCTGTTATAGCCCTACCATGGATTAGAGTGTCCAACCGGAGAGTAGTTCAGAGTAGTATCATAAAGAGAAGATATTTATATGAGAGTGTTCACTAGTGAAAGTATGATCCCTAGGCCTTGTTTCTAAGCATTTAAACACCATTTGCAACTAGATCTGTTACATGTTTGCTTGCTTCCATCTTTATTTCAGTTTGCCTTTAGTCTCTTCCACGCCATCAAGCTCTCTTCTGGCACCGTTACCACTTATAATTATCCATACCACTTGTATTTCACTATCTCTTCGCCGAACTAGTGCACCTATACACCTGACAAGTGTATTGGGTGTGTTGGGGACACAAGAGACTTCTTGTATTTTGATTGCAGGGTTGCTTGAGAGGGATACCTTTGATCACATCCTCCCTGAGTTCGATAAACCTTGGGTAATCCACTTAAGGGAAACTTGCTACTGTTCTACAAACCTCTGGACTTGGAGGCCCAACAACTGTCTACAAGAATAGAAGTGCGTAGATATCAGTGACGCGACGAGCTTGAAGAGCTTGATGCACGTGAACATGGTCTTGTGTTTTGCGCGAGCTCGGCCATCGACCTTTGCAGTGCTTCGTTTTGGTTAGCAAAGTTGATGTGCATGACCCTCATCTTTTGATGAAGGTTGGAGAAGACTTTCTGCATTTCATGCCTTTTGTTGTAGGCCATCGAAGCAGTTGTCGATCCTCTTGAATTCGGCTTGAGTTTCGCTGAATTGTTCATCTGGGTGCGACTCGAGAGCATTGCAACATTCACAGAACTCATGTCGAATGATGTAGTGGCTTGCGCACGTCATGTATAGGTCTTCGTCTTCACCTTGGGGTGGAGGTTGGCTCGACTCACCGTGCCTATCCATCATGCAAGACAAGAGTGGATTGTATATGGAAGATAATATATGGTGGGTGTTAGCCTTGTACCTCACCTTGGGGATTGCACCAAACTAGAAGCCACACGTGAGAACTATTAGCGTGCAAAGTGAAATCGCAAAGAAACCTCACACTAAAGAAATAACTAAAACTCTCAAAAGCTTTTGGTGGAAGGTTAGGGTTGTGGAATGCCAAAGAACCAATCAAAAGAAAAGGAATAGTCAAAAGTGGGTAAATTCCAACAAACTCAAGTCAAAGGTAAAGGTCAACAACTCAAGAGGGTGACGGGAACCTATGACTATACATACACGTGGATATTATTGGGATTGACACGACTATGAAATGAGCAACTAAAATGTCCTAACGAAGACTAAGATCGGTTGTCGTGCTAATGCAAGAGGAGACGATGGACCGTTTGCAAAGAGAAAATGAGCAACGGATTTGTGCACTTGCCTTGGGCGCTCTTCTTTCTCTCTTTCTTACAAGTTTTAGACTCTCTTTTGATATGGGAGACTATCTTTATTTTTTCTTTTTTATATCTTTTTATCTTTTTTCTCTCCCTTGATGCTACCTAGTCACTCTTGCTATTTCTCTTGCACTCTCACTATCCAAGGACAAATACACAATGCTCAAGAAAACACAATATGAGACACTCTTGTGGGTTAGGTACACACAAAGAAAGATAGGGTTAACCGGGTGATGCAAGTTATACCTTCGTTGGTGTTGATAAACTTGCGGTCGATGGTACATGAGGATGTTTGGGTGCCGTGGTGTCGATGAGCGCGGAGGATGTTGCGGAAGCTTGCTGTTAGTTGCTTACACACAGACGGGACACAAACAACAAGAAGAAAATAGACAAAAAGGAATAAGAGGCAAAAATTGTCAAAACTGGCGTCCAGGGCCAGAGAATCTAGGGTGCGGAGGACGGAGATGTTGGGATCACAGCATAGAAAACAAAAAATTCCTACGATGGGAACTATATGCCAAGATCTATCTACTGGATACAAGCAACTGGTGGATATACATCCATAGAGAACTTACCCTAGAAGACAACAAAGCTTTGTTAATGAGTTGGTACTCGTTGATGATGTAGTCGTACACTTGCCGATCTCAAGATCGTGATGAAGTCCAGCAGGTCTGGCTCCAGCACGTCCATTAGATCCAGCTCTAGCAAGTCTAGCACCACCAAGTGCAGCACCGCAAAGCAGCGACGCATCCGTGATCACACACACGTTCGGTACCCCGACAACCTCCGTCCCTCGCTCCAGCAAAGCAGCGGAAGCAGCAACTCCTTTCCAGATAAAGCCACCGGGAACATGTATCTCGCTAATCCGAGACCATGGGGGAATAATACTAGAGGGGGAGAGAGATCCTTCACGAGGAGGTGTGAGGAAGAAGGAGTGAGAGGGGGGACTTTTATAGGAGGAGGGGAGGGTACCCCTCCCATGGCCGATGCCCATGGAGGGTGTCCCTTCACGTCCCCCATTCATGTGGTGGTAACCCCCTCCACATTAAAATGCCCCTTCACATTCTCTTTTAAAGTCTCCACTTTAAATGCATTAAATTTCTCCAAATTTAATGCTCTCTCATTTAATAAAACTCTTTTATTAATTTTATTCAGAATTTTTTTAATTAATTTAATTAACAAACATTCAAATAAAACCCCCTGCAACATTTCAATATTACATGCAGAACCAATTTCAGCAATTTCACTCGAAACAGTTTCGGTGTCTATTGAAATAATTCCAGCACTTTCTTAAATCTTTATCCGAAACATGTTTGCTCCAAATGGTGTCGGTATCCCTTAAGTGTGTCACCCTACGGTTCACGAATAATGCAGACATGATCGAGACCCCTCTCCGATCAATAATCAGCAACGGGACGTGGAGATCCGTACTGACTCCCACACATTCAACGATGACTTATGTCATCATGAGAACCTTTAACGCTAGTAACTAAATCCCTTTGTCTCACGATATATTACATGTCCGAGATTCGATCATCGATATCCAAATACCTAGTTTGATCTCCTTACCGACATGCACTCTTTTCTCGTTCCCGTGATATAACATTCTAGTGATCACATCACTTGCTTGCAAGATATTTCAATGTGATATCACCGAGAGGGCCCATAGTATATCTATCCGTTATCGGGATGGACAAATCCCACTCTTGATCCGTGAGCCTCAACATAACACCTTCGTAGCACTGAACCCACCTTTATAGTCACCCTGTTATGGTGTGACGTTTGATGTTATCAAGATACTATTCTGGTGTTAGCAATTAACATGATCTCATGGTCTAAGGACTAAGATTACTTCATATGATGTTATAGCAATATAAACATAATGACTCTGATCGTAATGCTATACTTCGGATGAATGTTCATCACATCATTCCACCAATGTTGTGACCTCGTTATTAACAACATCCAAAGTCCATGATCAGGAAACCTTGATCATCTTGTTAATCAACGAGCTAGTCTATAAGAGAGGCATAACTAGGAACCTTTTATTTGTTTATTAAACACACATGTATTGAGGTTTCCAATCAATACAATTATAGCATGTAAAATAAACATTTATCACAAACAAGGAATAAGATAATAACCACTTTATTTTTGCCTCTCGGGCATATTCCCTTCAGTCTCCCACTTGCACTAGAGTCAATAATCTAGTTTGAAAAACTTTGCGTATTGAACACCTATGGCTTTCTGGTGTTGCATATACGCGATTTCTAGTGGTTAACATAATCTCCGGATTTGACAGTTTCAGGTCTGTGTGTATTTGCATGTCTTTGCGTCTCTACGCATCACTCATTCTCAAATGAGATGGCATTGTATAAATTTGGTCCTTTGGTGAGACCTTTAGTTCATTCGGGTTAAAATATGTTGATATTATTGTCATAAAATATATCTTCATAGTATTAACCCACTTTGAACGACACCTAGTTTGATAACAAACTACTTAACACAAATGCCCTCCTTTGCTTCTACTATAACAGTTATATACTTAGCCTTTTGTTGTAGTATCCGTCATAATGTCTCAACTTTGGAACTCATCCAAATCCATCATGGAACATCCTTTCCATTACATTGTGCCACCCATAGTCTAAATTGAGATAAATTTAATTTGTATCTTGTGACAAAACTAGTATCAATGTAACACTTTACAATGAACTACCTTTAACTATTTGTCACTTATACATGATATATTCTTAGTTCTTCCAAAGCTCATAAGAATATCTTTACTATTGTCCAATGATCAACTCATGAATCATTCTGGTATGTGCTCATAACATTTAGAGCATAGGACATTCTGGCTATATAAACATATCACGGTATAATCGATCAAAATCTTCATGTGATTTTACTCACCAAGTGTTGAAACACTTGAATTTTGATACAATCATTTCCATGCAGCAAGAACCTTTCTTGTTGTTTCCACATTGAACCCTTTCAATATCTCATTGATGTACGTCTGGCATAACCATATTAGCGCCTCAATCTATCCATATAGACATTGATGCCAAATATTCCAGTTTTGCCCAAGTCTTTCATCGAAATCCTATTTTAATGAAATTCTTAACTTGTGTCAATAAAAGATACAGCATTTCCAATCAATAATATGTACTCTTCATAATGTATTGGAAATATGTCTCAACGCTCCCACTTAATTTCTTGCAAATGCAAGCATCTTCATCATCTCTGATGAATTTAAACTCTTTTAACAATTTCATCATGGTGAAGATTCCAACTCCGCTATGCTTACTTCAACTATTGAAGTTTGCATGCCCTTTTAGCACCCTTTGAATTAACAAAACCCTTTGGACCGTGTCTTGTACATGTCCTAGGTAACCATTCTATTAGAAGAATATTGTTTTGTTTGTTCAACTACCATACATCAAATTATATGTAGTGGTTGCTACATTAATCCGTCAAGACTAAATATCGCTATAAAAGATCAAATGTTGTCATAGTCAACTCCTTGAACATTGTCGTAAACTTCTTTTCGACATGTCGACTATTTCATAGATGTTAAACATCCATGTCTATTTGTTTATAGATCCAAACACGACCGATAGGCTTCACACCTTTCCTGAGGGTCTTCCAAGTTTAGAAACTTGATTTCTCGTGTATGGATACTATCACGGATTCGATGACTTCTAGTCATTTTATGGAGTCAGGGCCCATCATCGCTTCTTTGCATGTAGTCGGTTCATCATTGTCAAAACAATAACGACTTGCTTATCAAATCACACTATTTAATTCTTACCGACCCACACGGTTCAATAGGAACTCTAATCTCCGAGATCACAACCTTTGTAATCACGGGAGCCATGAGCATTGTGGCCGCCACCGAGACACTTTCCGGTGCTGCGCTACTTAGCACATATATCTAAGGTTCAACAAACTTATCCAAGTTCTATTGTCCTCCCACTTAACTTTTCGCAAAAAAATCTTTCTCAAGAAACTTGACGTTCCAAGTAACAAACTCTTTTGTCCTCGGTGTTATGGAGAAATTCCCAACAAATTCTTTGGGATAACCTAAAAATACGTGCTTATCCGACTTTGGTTGTAAACATTTTACTTATGCATAGCATACCAAAATTTAAGAAAAGACAATTCGGGTTTTATCCCAAACCATAACTTATATGGTGTCATTTCAACGGATCACGATGGTGCTCTTTTCAGTGTAAAAGCGGTAGTCTCTAAAGCTTCAACCCTTAAAACATAATGGCAGTTTTATAAATGACACCTTTGATCTTACCATGTCAAACATGGTTTCATTTAATCTCTCGAATATGCCATACTCCTATGGTTTATCGGGAAACCCAAATCATGGAACAATTCCTCAAATCTTAGGAGTTTTGATAAACATGTAACTCAAATATCTTCCTTTATGATCGAATCATAAACTCTTTATTTTCTTGTTACAATGATTTTCCACTTCATCTTGAAAGTCTTTGAACAATATTCAAATGTTTCATACTTCTTCCTTATTAAGTAAATATACAGATATATTCACTCAAATTTTTGGAGAAAGCATATGAAGCAAAAAGATCCATCGCATATGGCTACACAAAATGGACTATATACATCAACATGCATAATATCCAATAAGTTAGTCATCCGTTCCTCTTTGGCCTATGGATGGAGTTTCAATTATATCGAGGAAAGTTTCACAAGCGGCAATTGATCAAAATCAAAGACTCCAAAAATTCCATCAACATGGAGTTTCTTCATGTTTTCTTTGCAATATAATTTAAAACAGCGATGTCACTTCATAAGTGATCTTTTAATCATTTGTCTTGCGACATTTTAGCAATAATGTTTATGGATGTAATTTCTCCAACTAGATTTGTAAAAGTTCATCCATCCTTTATGGAATACGGTAATTATGTGAACAACCATTTTTCTCGTAATACCGGAACAAAATAACAATTATTAAAACAAATCTTGAAGACTAGGTTTGACGTCAACAAAAAGCACAGTAACACTTTATTTGTTTTCGATGATCATCATCACTTATTCTCTTGCTAGTTACTTAGGCCATTGCAGTTTTTGAATTGCATTGTCCTGTATGACACTTCATACCAACCAATTCGCTATCCAATACCGGTATCCAATACCTAAGAACCACATTGTTTAACAAGCAAAGAATACAGCCATAACATGTATATCTTCTATATACCTAAGCTGGACATCTCCAAATTTTCTTTTCTGCCAAATATTT
Organism: Avena eriantha; assembly: GCA_910589775.1. Classification (NCBI taxonomy): domain Eukaryota; kingdom Viridiplantae; phylum Streptophyta; class Magnoliopsida; order Poales; family Poaceae; genus Avena; species Avena eriantha. Next base: position 450,653,652 of record OU342741.1, on the reverse strand, counting down.
TATAGATTATCTTTCAGCAATTCCTTTTCCTTTTAAAAGAATCTATCAACATCAATAGTGGTGTCATTCACATGACACATAGTACAAAGTGTATATAGTCAAATACTAATACCTTTGGACTTGCACTTTGAAGTGGATCACCATCATCAAATGTTTGGTGTTCTTTCAAAAATCCATTCTTTAGTAATCTATTAGTGTAGTAAACATTTTACTTACATCTTCCATTCATCCCTATCATGATAACTTTCATGATCAAGCTACTATAGCCTGTAAGGAAGAATCGCGAGTATAATGTTAGTTCCCAAAACCTTTTTGGGAGATTCGGATGCTTAGCATCTCCATCCTTCACAAATTCTCATACAATATGAGAACATGTATTTTGCTAAATTATACTCTATCATAATGCAACCAAAAACATTGTTTCCGATATCACAATATCTTTCCCACATGATGGTTTCTGAAACAATTTTCAGCTCCTATATAATCTTGATATTAAAACAACTTTTGAATATCAATAATCATGGAGGCAAACATGATACTTTAGATACTAACATTGGAATTCTTACTCTTGATTTAATACTACTTATTAAACTTCATGGAGTAAAATAGAGTTTGCTGAAAGTTTGCAATAGGACTTATAAACTTTAAATTGACATTCAAAACAATACGATACCAGTTCGTAAAGTAAATATCTAGAATTCTATAGTTCTATTATCTCAATTAAAACTAAGCATAAGGTAGTGAACATATGCCAATGACTACAACAAATTATGCAAATTCACTTCGATTTAGTTTATGACAATTTGAGTTCGACTAATCCAAATTAGAAATGAACTCCCACTCAAAAACGACATCCCTCGTGCCTTTTTGGTGATTACATGAACCAAATCCACTACACCAAGTCCGATCATCACGTGAGTCGGTGTAGCTTCAAAGGCGAGCATCAATATGGGCATCATATCAACTATATGACTCATGCTTAAACTTTCATTCCGTGTTCCAAGGCCATGTCTGTACATGCTAGGCTCGCCAAGTAAGAACCTTAGTATTCGCGTGTGTAAAACTGTCTTACACCCGTTATATGAAAGCGTAGAGTCGAGTACACCCGATCATCACGTGATGTCTCGAAACACGATCCATACAACGGTGCATACATAAGCAAGAACACATATTTATCTTGATATTTAAATGAGGGATCATCTTATAATGCTACTAAAACGCCAAACAAGCAATATAAGATGCAAACATCATATGTGTAAAGTGGAATGATATGGTCCATGCATTTGATCACCATCATATGCATCATGGTATGATCTCTATCATTCCTTTGTGTGTAAGGCCAAGGTCTATGGAACTTACACGTTGAGTGTGTTGTAAGAGTATCTATCATACATCTACTTACAACAATACCATATCAAGACACTAGCCCAGCAACAATCTAAACTAGACACCTCTAATTTATCAATTGCAAGTTTTACGTGGCTTAGGGCTTCCGGAGATAGAACCGGTCTTAACTACGAACATGAACCACAATGAGGATAACCAAGTTATTAGCAACTCGTTGTAAATCAGATATTGACTATAGTAGGAGAGACAGACACCCGCCAGCCACTTATGCAAAACAAGTTGCATGTCAGTCGTGGAACCGGTCTCATGTACGATGACATGTAAGGTTGGTCCGGGCCGCTTCATCCCACTATGCCACCAATATCCAAAATACATAGAAGATGCAATAACATGATCATCATCGCCCACATATAAACATATGTGTACTACCCGTGCAAAGCACCTACGCATAGATCTGGCTCTGATACCACTGTTGGGATCACAGCATAGAAAACAAAAAATTTCCTATGATGGGAACTATACGCCAATATCTATCTACTAGATACAAGCAACGGGTGGATATACATCCATAGAGAACTTACCCTCGAAGACAACAAAGCTTTGTTAATGAGTTGGAACTCGTGGATGATGTAGTCGTACATTTGCCGATCTCAAGATCGTGATGAAGTCCAGCAGGTCCGGCTCCAACACGTCCATTAGATCCAGCTCCAGCAAGTCTAGCACCACCAAGTCCAGCACCGCAAAGCAGCGGCGCATCTGTGATCGCACACATGTCCGGTACCCCGACAACCTCCGTCCCTCGCTCCAGCAAAGCAGCGGAAGCAGCAACTCCTTTCCAGATAAAGCCACTAGGAACATGTATCTCGCTAATCCGAGACCATGGGGGAATAATACTAGAGGGGAAGAGAGATCCTTCAGGAGGAGGTGTGAGGAAGAAGGAGTGAGAGGGGTGGGCCTTTTATAGGAGGAGGGGAGGGTACGCCTCCCATGGCCGGCGCCCATGGAGGGTGTCCCTTCACCTTCCCCATTCATGTGGTGGTACCCCCTCCACATTAAAATGCCCCATCACATTCTCTTTTAAAGTCTCCACTTTAAATGCATTAAATTTCTCCAAATTTAATGCTCTCTCATTTAATAAAAATCTTTTATTAATTTTATTCAGATTTTTGTTAATTACTTTAATTAAAAAACATTCACATAAAACCCCATGCAACATTTCAATATTACATGCAGAACCAATTTCTGCAATTTCACCCGAAACAGTTTCGGTGTCTATTGAAATAATTCCAGCGCTTTCTTAAATCTTTATCTGAAACATGTTTGCTCCAAATGGTGTCGGTATCCCTTAAGTGTGTCACCCTATGGTTCGTGAATAATGCAGACATGATCGAGACCCCTCTCCGATCAATAATTAGCAGCGGGACCTGGAGATCCGTACTGACTCCCACACATTCAACGATGACTTATGTGATAATGAGAACCTTTAACGCTAGTAACTAAATCCCTTTGTGTCGCGATATATTACATGTACGAGATTCTATCATCCGCATCCAAATACCTAGTTTGATCTCGTTACAGACATGCACTCTTTTCTCGTTCCCGTGATATAACATTCTAGTGATCACATCACTTGCTTGCAAGCTATTTCAATGTGATATCACCGAGAGGGCTCAGAGTATATCTATCCGTCATCGGGATGGACAAATCCTACTCTTGATCCATGAGCCTCAACATAACACCTTCGTAGCACTGAACCCACCTTTATAGTCACCCTGTTACGGTGTGACGTTTGATGTTATCATTATACTATTCCGGTGTTAGCAATTAACATGATCTCATGGTCTAAGGACTAAGATTATTTCGTATGATGTTATAGCAATATAGACATAATGACTCTGATCGTAATGCTATACTTCGGATGAATGTTCATCACATCATTCCACCAATGTTGTGACCTTGTTATTAACAACATCCAATGTCCATGATCAAGAAACCTTGATCATCTCGTTAATCAACAAGCTAGTCTATAAGAGAGGCATAACTAGGAATCTTTTATTTGTTTATTAAACACACATGTATTGAGGTTTCCAATCAATACAATTATAGCATGTAAAATAAACATTTATCATCAACAAGGAATAAGATAATAACCACTTTATTATTGCCCCTTGGGCATATTCTTTTCAGGAGACTCTAGGGTCAGGAAAACATCTCAAACTGCTTGTGTTCTTGAGCAAACATCCATACCTTGGGGCCTCAAATCTATGAAAAACTGGCCAAATTGGGCTAGGAAAACGCAGGATCAAGCTGGACCAACATCTAAGACAAGATTTGGTCAGATCAAAACCACAAATAACAGTCCAAATCAAGGGATCAATCCAAAGGCAAATTTGGGGCTTTTTTTTGGGGAATTTTCGAATTTATGGTGGATAGAAGAAAAATTGGTCAGGAAATTCGTGAGCAACGAAGCTCTTGATACCAATATGTTGAGGGCTAACCTCGAGGCTGCCCAATCTTTCACAAATCCCCGTGGAAATTGAGAGGGAAGTGAGAGGGAAAGAGGGAGGGGATGAAAACCACGAACTCACACATGAGGAACTTGATGAACACACGCACACAAAGACATGATACAAGGAAATTGCTCACGCTGGCAGCGACCGGTATGGCACAATCCCTAGGATCGGTTTCGGGCGAAGATCTCTCTCTCTCTCTCTCTCGAACCGGCACGGTGAGTGGGAGTCTCAGTGAGATCTTGACGTCTTGGCAAAGGGCTCCAAGGCCAAGGCCTTATAAAATGAGGGAGGCACGATGCAAACTCCAATAAGGTGGGACATAATTTGGTGCTCCTTGTTCAAGGAGCATGATACTAGAATTAGGGAGATCCACAAGGGTGCCTTCTAATTCCAATTATCCAAGTCTAGGGTTTACAATAGAGGTGGGGGCTATTTATAGGCCATCCACTAGTTTAGGGGTACTTTAGGCATAAAAGGTAGGGTTCTGAATGGAATAAGGGGTTACATTGGCTGAGGCCCAGCTGTAGACGTGCATGCCCAATACTTAGGCTGGAGTCTCTGGGCTGCGGCGACTAGATATTCCAAGGTAGACTCTGGGTAGCCTCTAGTAGCTTATGTCATTTTGGCCGGAGTCCTGGCTGGAGACCATTTGCAGAGTCTTCGGGGTGCACCGACCGGAGACTCAAGGGTGCACAGGCCAAAGACTCCGGTGCTGCAGATCTACTTCTCGTCCTGCTCCTTGTACTTCATCCGTGGGGGCTTGGCGATGCATTGGGCCTTCATAGCTGATAATGCATAGAGTAGTTGCATGAAGTAGCAAGCCGTCCAAGGATGTATCAAAGTCACACGAGTAGAGGAGTGAATTAACCTTAGCTTGTAGGAGTTTGGCTTAGGCACGAGTCATTGGTCCACTTGGGGGACTTGGTGGTGTAGATGTAGGGACGTCCGTAGGACAGGCTACATCAACGTGTGTTGGTGCTTGGAGGGGGTTGGCCAGCCCAGCCGTCTGGCCCTTTGATCGGGACGGAGCAGGGGCTCCAGGCCCCCTTTGAGCCCATTTCCCTTCCTCGGATCCAATGGCGAGGGTGGCCATGGGGGCCATTGGTCGCTGATCTAGAAAAATACCCTTCTTCGGTGGTTCTCCTGTCTACGGAGACTTCGTAGCGGTGACCCCCGCTCCCTCATCTGCTCTATGGTGTGCTCGGCTTGGGTTCTGGGGCGGCGACCCTGGATGGTTGGGTGCCTTGTGGTCGGCAGGCGTGCCAGGGGCTTTCGTGTTGGTTGACTTCCATGGTCGTGGGGACTACATGGTGCCGACGAGCCGCATGGTGTGGGGTTTGGACCACTAACTGTCATTGCCGGGGGAAACCCTTGCCCTCTGGGTCTCGACGGCGGCGTCCCTGGACGTCGTCCCATGCCTGCAAGCATCGATGTGGCGACGCTTGTTGTGTCTATGTGATCCGGGTGAAAACCTGGTCTGACCCTCGTGTTGGAGGCAGAAGGCTTTGCCGAGGGGAAACCCTGCCCTTTGGGCCGTGACGGCGGCATCTACGGACGTTGTTCCCTTGTTGAAGGTGTAGCTTTGGTGCTTTTGGTCTCCCTCGTGCTCTAGGTGAAAACCCTGATCCTCGGATCGGGTTGTGGTTGCGCTCTGGCGTCATGCTCCCCTTGAAGATGCCGCCTTGGAGATCTCGACGTGTGGCTCTCCGATGAAGGTTTGGCGGAGCTGCGGTGTGTTCGTACGTTTGGAGCTACGGCGTGTCTCCCTCGGCAAGGCTTGTTGCGGATCAGCACCCGGTTCTGGTTGTAGCTTTGTTGGTAGCCATCTTGTGTGGGTGGGTTGTTCTTTCGTGTAAGCTGGGTGCAACACTGTGGTGACCTAGCATACCACTGCATGATGTAATACACTATAGTCATTGACATAACACTAATTAAACACCGTTCACTCGTATTACATCCCTCAGAGTGGTACAACATAAACACAGCAGGTCCAAGACATGACTATAGATTACAACTCCACTCTTTACAAAATATCCAGAGAACACTCTAGGTTAAAGAGGAAGAAATCAACTTCTTACAAAGAAGCACCAGAAAGAATAACTTAGAACTATCTAGCTAATAAGACTAGTATCTAAACTATTTGGCTTGCAATTGCTACTAGTGTAATGCTCTATAGAAGTAGGTGTTATGGCTAGAGTATCTACTCCTATCTAATCAAGATCTCTGCCTTTGCTTCGGTTGATGTATATGTTGACTTCATTGACTTTATTGAAGAACTTGAGTTGCCGATGATGGTTCCTTGAGCAGAAATTGATGTTGACATTGTCTTCAACAGCTTAGAACCTAGCAAGGGTTAAGAAGGTACAGTTGAGTACGAGCGTACTTAGCAAGTTCACTAAAAAGGAGTGTATGATGCACTATCTCAACAGTCACAAACCAAAGGTCATAGGCAATGCAGGTTTTCATAAACATTTCTTCAAAGGTGGCTTTTATTCTAAAAACTATGTCCGACAGCCTTCACAGGTTGACCTGAACTTTCATGGAGTTCCTTTCCTGCCGCATTCGTAGCTCCTTCCTGGAACAGGGAGTAACATGTCACGGTTCTTACACTGTGCAGAGGTGCGTTACTTTACCCATGAGAGACCAAATCCTTGTTGCACAATCAGGCAGCTTATTCCCGTCCACAATTCCTTGATGTGGGGTCCAGTAGATGATCCAAGACAATCACTGCCCTTATCCGTGACCCCACATGAAGACACGACTCCCCAAGCAGGAATACCTCCGTTAACCCCCATATAGGCAGATATAACCCAAGCAACCCCTTGGAGACTCCAGTGAGCAGATCATGTCCCTGGCAACCCCCACCAAAGTGGCAGATGTACCTCCGACAGCCTCTCACGGATAATCTAGATACCAATATCGTGGGGACATAAGGGTTCCCACCCATGTGATGGATTCTCCACGAGAAATCTGCAGCTTCACAATAAGGTCATCCATCCATGCAAAAGGAAGAAGATCCAGCTGACTTCTTTGTCCCATTCTAGATCACATGGTTAACCCGTAATATACGGTGCTAGAATCACTGGCAACATTGGTTGTTAAGTCCTAGATGATACATTCCTGTACAATGGCATTTCCATTACCAATTATGATAGATTAGCTGATCACCCTGGATCAGTAACCGATACTTCAAGTTAATTATGAAAATAGTGTTTTCGACCTTTTTGAAATGAAGGTGATGACAACAGTTGAGTTACAAGCATAGAAAATAATCAAAGGACATGAGCAAGTGTGAACTTGCCTTTTGTGATTGCAAGATTATGCAATCACGGTCTTCAAGACAATAGAAGATCCAAATTCTTTAAACAACATCATTGGTCTGGTAAGGACTAATGTTTAAAGAAGCAAGATGCAATTATGCATAAGTAATGTAATGCAATTGGATACACGCGAATCCCAAGAATAATCATATCCGATCTAGGGTTCAGAAACTAGGAATGAATTCTTTAGAATGTGTTTCACTTTTATATCAGCTTCATACTTGTGCTTCTTATTAAGACTTGTGAGAGTGTGTGAAACAATATGTAAATACAATAAGTAGCATACAATACTAAAGCACTCAAGAGTGGAATGGTATCTAAAGACTTCTTAAAATTATACAATTATTATATTTAATATTTTTTGATAACAAATAATATTCTAAGAGTTCAAAAATTAATTTTTTTAATTTTAACTCTTGTTCATATTTCCTTAAAATTCAATGAAGGAAATAATATTTTATTTTATGCAAACTTATTTCACTTAACTAAAATACAAGTTAGTGTTTTTATAACTTAGTATATCCATTTAGGATCTTAAAAGTTAATTTTATTCAATTTTAAATATTTTATTTATTTTTATAAAATTCCAAAAGGAATATACACAATTTCAATAATAGATTTAAATTTAATTACTTAAATATATTATTTATTATTTATATTAGGTAGGGGATGTTTTGTGATTTCATAGATATATTATTTGTATTTTTAGGATTTTTATTTATTTTTAGAGCTTATTTTACCTTAGGGGTATATTTGTTAATATTTATTTTTAAATAAGCCCTTGTATCAAATCCTAGGTCTGGCCCACTGGGCTAGCCCAAAAGCCCCCTAGGTAGTACTAGGCTGCCCACACCCGGCCTAGTACCCCCACTCGCCCTCGCTTCCCTCCCTTCTCTCGCGCATGACTCCTCTCTGGCCTGCTCGATGTTGTCACCGCTGCTCGCGATTTCGGCCACCTCCGGCCGCCATGACCGCCGCCACGATGCAAGACGACATGGATGCTACTGCTGCTGCTCGACACTGTCCCGCTCGATCTGGCGCTGGCGCTCTCCGTTGGCCGCGCTAACCCCCACCCTGTGGCTAGGGTTTGGGGTCCGTCGGGCTCTGGCGCTCCCACAACGACGCTGTGGTGCTCGTGGTGCCTCCCTTCCATGGTCACCACCGTCGTGTGGTGACACGGGTTGCAGCGTCCCCTCGGGGTGCTCTCGGTGCCGCCACTTCTCTCTGTCGCCGACAATATCTCTGCTTCCTCTTCTATACACTTGCGAGGACCTCGAGTAAGTCTCCTTCTACTCCCCCTGGGCTCTCCTTTCCATGCCAGGATTACTTGATATGGGTTCCCCATTTTAGGGTTTATATCTGAATTTTATGGTTCGTCCTCCCCTATAGTGATGCTTAGCTGGCTTCTTGATTAAACATGTCCATGTTAATCCTTTGATGGTGTATTACTGTTGGTGTAGAGCCGCACCATGTGGATCATAGCTAGCTACTTGATTCTCTATTAGTTAGCACTCTATTTCTTGTATTCAGTCACTCTGTTGTCCTGTCAGAGAACACTCTGCCGGTGCATGGTTTATTTATTGTGGAAACCTAAATTGTTGTTGTTAGTGGCTTAACTCCCATGGAGTTGTGGTCCCTTACGTTAAGCTATTGTTGATTGGGTTGGTACCTTCTATAAAACACCCTTTGAGTTCAGTCTCAGGATTTCATCCTGGTACTATGTGAAACTAGAGTTACTGATGCTTAGTCCCTTTTCTGTGATGAAAATAGGAGATGATTCATATCTGGATGATTCCTGTTTGCTTATAGGAAGTGATTCAATTAATGGTCTCTGTCTAGTCTGGCCTGGCGATAGACAATGCTAATATTTACTGTCCTTTTGAATCAAAGTGTCCCTTATGATTCCTAATTCATTTAGGAAAATGATTATATGTCTTTGATAGATGCTGCTTAGGCTATTCTTAACAAGTGATGACCTTGCTGGTATAGAGGTGCTACCCAGTTGGGGATGTGCTCTATACTAGCAGTATCAATGTGTATTGATCTTGTTAAAACTAGATCCATTAGTCTGTGATGCTGGTCTGAGACCATTATTTGTGAAGTTGGTATGGTTTTTACAAGTGGCTATCTTAAGACATTAATTTGTGGATCTACTATAGTGGCTTCTACTTCCATGGGCTACTACTATGGTACCTCCTTCTTGGAGTGTGCACAATGATGGCCTAGGTAGCATGATCTGCTGCTATGTCCCTGCCAATGATGCATAGACTGAGGCCCTAATGATTAATAAGAACATATGCTATTGTCATCTCAAAGACTCTATGATGATATGAGCATAGCATTACTATGCTTCACTAAGAGTTCCCTTTCACCCTCAAAATTCATTTTCTTACTTGAAATGATAATATCAGATACTATGATTGATTGTTTGGGTGTAGCTACCTACTGATGTGTAGCTTGTGTACTGGATCTTGGCTTCTAGATTTTCTATTGTTGGATCTTGTGGTGGAAGCCTGTTGTTGTACAACAGTTGATCTTACTGCTTATGATGCTGGCCTGCCCTTCCTTACACCTAGACTCCATCCTCCTTGTGCTCCTGAAGTGGATCTCTTCTCCTTCTCCTCTTGGATGGCTCCACTACACAACCAGAGGCTGAATATTTGGTGGATTTGACCTGTACGATTATTTGGGTACTAAGCAGGGTAGTTCGCATAGTGTGTTCTTTTAGCATGGAGATAGAAACGATGGATGTGGCTATGCAGGTCAGTGGAGAAACTGATATTGAGTTAGTTAGCTTGGGGGCTTCTCTCTCTATTTAGTGATCCCTTGTGGAGTTGATAGCACATTATTTGCATGTGGTGACTGTGCTGCTGTCAAGTGGGCATGATGTGGTGCAAGTTTCAATCCTTGAAACTTGTGCCTATGGATTGGATCAATTGTCCTGATATTTTCTGCTTTGTGACCCTTCTATTGATTTTGGTAAGTATCTTTGTCCAATCCTGTGATGTTGTATTGCTGCTAAAATTGGGAAAAGAACAGATTCTGCAACTTGATGGTTTTGTCCCTTCTTTAATTTTTTCTGGCTCAATGATGTCTAGAAAACAGTGCATTATACTGATGAAAACTGAGAACAAACTAACACTAATCCCTTCTTTGTTTATTTCATTTTTCTATCTTTGTTTGTAGGTACAAGTTGAAGCAATTAGGAGAAATAGTTTAGGATTAGTTTAGGACTAGATAAGTTTTAGTTTAGGGCTTTCTTTTATTTCTTTTGTAATTAGTTATTTCTACTCTTTGTAAAGATCAATGTAATATATATTCATTATTTAATAAAGCTTTTATTTCTTTGAGAATGTCTCTGTAATGTTTTTACTTCAAATAGATTTATATTTAGTTAATACTTGTGGAATAAAGGAAAGAATTAAGAAGTACTATTTGAGTTATACTCTTATATTTTTTATCAATTTCCTTTATTGTTTTATAAATGTGATATATTCAAACAATAATAATAACTAATTATTTTTGGAAATCAAATAAATACTAATTACTTCTAATTTTCTAATCGTATTCAAATGTTTCAAATTTTAAATATGAAATCAATTTATTCACTCCAGAACATTATAATCCCTAAGGATCAAAGGTTAAGGGTTTATTTCTAACAAGGTAATTATAGTTGATGTCTCAACCCAGAGTGAGATATTGATATAGCCTCTCAATGTGATCTTGATTAAAGATTTCTCCAGAATTCCTATCCTCAACACTTCAGTAAGCTTGGGTCCTAGTTAAGGAATTCCTTTCCTAAATATACTCTATAAATCTCTCTTATCTTATTCACAGGGATCACATCTCCCTGGATAAGTCAATAATCTCACTCCACCAAATCCATCATCATATGATGACATGGTCATGTCAATCCAACTATTCACATTCTCCATTCTTACTCCTAGTGTATAACTTCCATTTCTGAGCTATCTCTACTAAATCTATCAATGTAGCTATTTCTAGCTCCATTTATTAACTCCTTTTTATTTACCTTGCATCTACTTCTAAGACTTGCAAGATTACACTTCTCTCTATATCACATGTGATACCAATCCTTTGGAAGGGGTAGGGTTCTACTCCCATAACACAAGTTTGTTCTTCTATTAGCTTAGTTAAGCTACCTCCAACTACTCCATACAACTAAAATTATATACTTCATCAAACTCTAGCTTGACTTCTCATGATCAAGCTAGATGATTCAGCTTATATGGTTTTGCCTAATTCGGTATACTCACAACTCTTCTTCATCATCTAGTCATCTATTCTCAAGTGACTTGAGAATAATGACCACCATCCTTTGATCATACTAAGATTAGGCTTCTAATTGTTCGATCAAGATCTATAATCAACTAAGTAATAGACTTGTACAACACCTAGTCTCTTTATAGGGTTTATATTGTTAATGAAGCTTACTTTAGCTTACATGTCCTTGACTTAATAAGATTACCATTCGATTCTCTACTACTACTAGCTTTCTCATAGCTTCATAATTACTATCTAAACTCTTGGGTTTAAATACTTATTCTAGTTAACTCATGAGTGCGCTAACTCCTCCAACATCAAATGGTTTGATCACCACTAAGGATCTCATTCCATTGATGATGGCACACTCTACCATATCTAGTTCCTTCTTCTTACTAATTCACTTTAGGTCTTTGGAAGGTCAATATAATAGGTCAAAGCTAAGAATCAATAAGTGCTAGGTCAAGAATTGATTACTCAACCTTGATGATCAATTGACACTAGGACTTGGTTAAATAGGAATGTCATCTAGCAATATGACATCACAGATATGTGATGGATGGTCTTGGCTTTGCTTTCTTTTCTACTCTATTTGTGATAAGAGTTAATGTTTAAGAACTACCATGATATTCGTGGTATAAATATTTATGAAAAGCATGTATATCAAGGTTTAGTTATTGAGTTACTTTACTTCAGTTATATTCTTCACTTGGTATCCAGGGTTTGTTGTAAATGGTTCCTTGATATAATCTTTAGAAGATTAGGTATTCATCCTTGAGTCATTGTATGGAATACCATATCGTGATCTCTAGAAGATCTAGTACTCCTTATTAAGTAGTGTGTTAGGGGTTTAGCTCTATAACATTTGATCTACCCATAGATCAAATTATACTACCCAAAAAATAGGGTTTTTGCGGTGACCCAGCATACCACTGCATGATGTAGTACACTATAGTCGTTGACATAACACCAATGAAACATCGTTCACTAGTATTACATCCCTTAGAGTGGTACAACAGAAACACAGCAGGTCCAAGACATGACTATAGATTACAACTCGACTCTTTACAAAAGATCTAGAGAACACTCTAGGTTAAAGAGAGAGAAAGAACTTCTTACAAAGAAGAACCAGAAATAATAACTCAGAAATATCTAGTAACTAAGTCTAGCATCTAAACTATTTGGCTTGCCATTGCTGCTATTGCAATGCTCTATAGAAATAGGTTTTATGGCTAGAGAATCTACTCCTATCTAAACCGACACTTTATCTTCACTTCAGCTGATGTATAAGTTGACTTCATTGACTTTATTGAAGAACTTGAGTTGTCGATGATGGTTTCTTGAGCAGAAATTGATGTTGACATCGTCTTCAATGGCTTAGAACCTAGCAAGGGTTACGAAGGTACGGTTGAGTACGAGCATACTCAACAAGTTCACTAAAAAGGAGTGTATGATGCACTATCTCTACAGCCACAGACCATAGGTCGTAAGCAATGCAGGTTTTCATAAACATTTCTTCAAAGGTTGCTTTTATTCTGAAAACTATGTCCGACGGCCTTCACAGGTTGACCAGAACCTTCATGGGGTTCCTTTCATGTCGCGTTCGTAGCTCCTTCCCAGAATAGGGAGTAACATGTCACAGTTCTTACACTCTGCAGAGGTGCGTCGCTTTTCCCACAAGAGACCTTAAGCTTTGTTGCACATCCGGGAGTATGTCCCCATTCAAACTTCCGTGGTTTGAGGCCCAACTTAAGATCCAAGCCAATCGCTGCCCCTCTCCGCGACCCTGCATGAGACACGATCCCCCGAGACAACTACCATGGTTACTCTTTGGGTAGCCTCTCAGAAAGTCCGTACTCAGCTCTGTCTGGCAGTCACCATCAGTTATGGTGAACTCGGACCCAGTCAGAGATGCATAGATAATCTAGACACTAAGATCGCGGGGAACTAAGAGGTCCCACCCATGTGCTAGATTCTCTGGAACTCCATGGGAATTCAATAGCCTCACGATAAGGTCATCCGTCCATGCGAAAGGAAGAAGATCTAGCTGATTTCTCCCTCCCATTCCAAATCTCATGGTTGACGCGTAATATACGGCGCTAGAATCACTGGCGACATTGGTTGTTAAGTCCTAGATATTATGTTCCTTTACCACTTAAACTGTATCAGTAGATTATTACCATCTAGTAAATAATCCATAATCATATTATTATGAAAATAGTGTTTCCTAACCTTTTTGGAATGCAGACGATGACAACATTTGAGTTACAAGCATTTGATAGAAAATAATCAAAGGACATGACCAAGTTGTGAACTTGCCTTTTGTGATTGCAAGATTATGCACTCACGGTCTTCAAGACAATAGAAGATCCAAATTCTGTAAATAGCATCATTCGTCCAGTAAGGACTAATGTTTAAAGAAGCAAGATGCAATGATGCATAAGTAATGTAATGCAATTTGATAAATGCGAAACCCCGGAATAGTCGTATCTGATCTAGGGTTTGGACTTTGTGATGAGTTCTTAGGTATGTGTTGCACTTTTAAATCATATTCACACTTGTGCTTCTTATTAAGGATTGTGAGAGTGTGTGTGAAACAATAAGTAGATACAACAAGTAATATGCAGTATTAAAGCACTCAAATGGGTATGGTATCTGAAAGATTCCTTAAGCAAGATTAAGATTTAATTAGAGCTTTTAGAGAAGTGTTCAAGGATTACTTTTAATGTTTCTTAAAGAATAACTTTTGAGGAAAGATTACTTTTACAAAGTAAAAAGTATTCAAACTTAAAGCTAACACTTTATGATTTTCTTATTAGCTAAGATTATTAAAGAGGAAAACATTATTACATTAAATAATCATAGCATAAGTGGCGGAAATTTGCATGTATTGAATACAACATCTTATTATAGGGGGTTCACTTCCTAATGATTCCTAAAGTTAGAATGTAAGTAACATTGCTTTATGGAATTGGGATTTTCTTAAGGTTATGCTTAACAAGTACAAAATAGACACTACTTTAGTTACTTAAGAACCTAATTTAAATTTAGGTAGCTTTTCAGACTGGTAAAGGGATTAATAAATATGAGCTTGATGGTTTTATAAGTGTTTATAATTCATTTGATAAATAATATATTATTCTTGTTGATTTTATAATTGATAAAATACTTTTGGAGAGTAAAACTTACTTAATGTTTAAATGGTAGTTTTAGTGAGTACAAGTTGAATTGGTTAGACCTAAATTAACTTAATTTAAACCTTAATTGACTTGTTATTATACTTTTAGACTCTAAACAAATAATACTAAAGGCAATAGTAAAAATTTATATATTTTTAAGGAATTAAAATAAAATAAAAGGGTTTAAACTAGTTTTATTAAACCTTTACCATTTATTTTACTTCAAAAGTGAGAGTTGATATTTTTATGGTTTAGATTTCATTTTTGTGATCATTCTGTTATATTATAAGTACTTTTGTGATTTTTAAATAATAAGATATGATTTTTACAAGTTTTATCACTTTATAAATACTAAATAAATAATAAATATTAGTTAAGTGATATAATATTTTAAGTTTATAGTTTTACACTTTAGTTCCTATTTTTGCAAGAATTTTAGTATATTATTTATATTTTTCTCATTTTCCAATATTAAAATATAAATTTTCAAGTATTATTACTTATAAAATTTTATTAAATAATAACTATTTAAATAGTTAACACAATAATGTTTGGTAATAAAGTTAAATTATAGATTTTATTTTTCTGAATATTTTGACATATTATATACATTTTTCTGAATTATAAACAAAAGATATAGAATTAACAAGATTTCATCCTTTTATTAAATTTCTAAAAATTAGATTTATATCTAAACTTATTTTGTTTTATCTATTTACTAACAGAGAAAATCCTTTTACACCAGGATTCAAATTAGCTCCAGCCACTGACCAGTGGGGTCAGGCCACGTCGACAGCCACCTAAGTTAACCAAGTCAAAATTGTTGACCAGGCTTAGGTGATGCAATCATGACGTCACGCTGACGTCATCTGAGGTCAATTCATCCAGATTGGGGTTCAATCCGTCGATTGAGGACGCATGGGATCGCGGGGATGGTTGCGTTGGACGCGGACGAGCATGCTGAGTATAATAGTAGCGGCGACACCCATTTTCGGTCCCCGGGACTAGCTCCACGGCGAGCAACAACGGCGGCGGTCGGAGGTTCACGATGGCATGGCGAACAATGACAAAAGAGAAGAAATTGAGAGGTGCGGAAGCACGACAAGCTCACCCCGAGTGTGTAGGGCTGGTCAACAAGCTCGGGGAAGCTTGGAGATGGTGACATGGTCGACGACGAATGGCTTCCAGAGGCAGAGAGGAAACGGACGACGAAGTCGGTAGGAATTCCGCGAGAACGATTCCTCCGGGGTGAAGTACCAGCGCGACGAGGCGAATCTTCTAGGGTCCTCATCTGGGCGAGAGGAGGTTGGGAACGACAGGGAGGCGAGGTACCTGCATCTAGGGTTTTTGACCAGAGGAGAGGAATGGGGAATAGAGAGAGCGGAAATGGGGATAGGATGGATGAGGCGTCATTGTGGCCTTCTTATCCCCTACGGATGACGGTAGCATTAACACGAATCGTGGCGACCGCGGCGGACAGCGGAGGCGTCGCCAGGCAGCTGCTTGCTTGCCGGTCGCGAAGAAGAAGAAAAAAGAAGGACGCGAAGAGGTATGGGCCGGTTTGGGCTGTGATGGGCTAGGTGGGCTGTAGCCGAGTGAGCGGGAATTGCCTGCTGCTACTCGCGAGTGTCAAATAAACACAAGGAGGATTGGTCCACGGGCCAGAAACTTTTGTTCTTGGTTTCCCCTTTTTTCTGTCTTTTTAATCTATCTTCTTTTTTTTATTTTATAAATTCATTTCAAATTGGAATTTCTTCAAGGGTTTAAATATCCTGAATTTTTGTAAGTCAGGGATATATGATAGAGGTGAATTATAACCCATTCCTCTATATTTCTTGTTGTGTATACAAAATATGTTATTATATGAAGGGTTGTTTTATTTTGTAAAGTAAATATTATTTAGGGTTTTAGGGTTTACTTCCTATAAGAAAATCTTGTAGAAAGGATTTGTATTACCATAGAAAGAATGTATTAGTAGTGGTTTAAGATGGATATTTATATGTACGAAAATCTTATTCCTATTTATCTTCATAAAGGATTTATCTAAATACATTATAAAGGATTAATCTTTGTGGTTCATAATATGATGATTTGGTTTTCATGGTCCTCCATATTTGGTGATTTGCCAAATCCAATTCTACTTGATTTGTAGAGTTTAGAATTACCACAAAACACTTTTGGTTAGGTAATGATGAACCAATAACAATCATTGGTAGAGAAACACTAAGGTTTATACAGATATAGATGTATGGGTTTAGAGAGGATTTAATAACTCATATTCAATTAGAGGTATGGATGATTATTAAGGTTTAGACAATCAGATGAACAAGGCTTCCATCAATGCACTCTCAACTGACATTCTATTTATCTCTTAGACATTTCCTTTGACTAAGAGATACTATCCATTGGCTGCCCAAAAATAGGAATTGGTTTCACAACCCTCTTTATTCTAGGATGTAAAACAAAGAGGTAGTCATGGTTCTTGCCATGGGTTAATATGATCTTGGTTAAGGATTCTAAAGAATCCTTACCTTTAATACCTCACTAAGGTTATCCTTAGATAAGGAATTCCTTTCGTAAATATACTCTATTTAAATCTCTCTTATCTTATTCACAAAGATCCCATCTTCCTGAATAAGACAATCATCTGACTCCACCATATCCATCATCATATGATGACATGGTCATGTCACTTCAACAATACTCATTCTCCAGTCTTCTCCTAGCAGCTATATAACTTCCATTGCTAAACTACCCTTGATGAATCCATCAATGTAGCTACTTCTAAATCCTTCCATTAATTCCTTTAATTCCATCTTGCAACTATATCCAAGGCTTATAAGATTACAATCCTCACTGTAAATAACAAAGGATATCAATATTTTAGAATAGGTATGGTACTAATCTCCCCAATACAAGTTTGTTCTTGTATTAACTTGATTAATCTACTATGCCTCCAACTACTCCATATATTCATGTTATATACTTCCTCATACTCTATCTTGACTTCTCATGTTCAAGCTAGATGATTCAGCTTACTAGGCTTTACCTAATTTGGTATACCCACAACCCTTCTTCAACACCTAGCCATCTATTCTCAAGTGACTTGGGAATAATGACCACCATCATTTGATCAAACAAAGCTTAGGCTTCTAATTGTCTGATCAAGATCTATAAACACTAAGTACTAGATTTGTACTAGTCTCTCTATAGGCTCATCTTGTTAAGAAAACTTACTTTAAGTTTATGCCCACTTGGCTTAACAAGATTATTATTGGATACTCTAATACTAATAGCTTCCTTATAGCTCCATGCTCACTAGTTACTTCTTGGGTTTAAATACTACTTCTAGTTAACTCATAAGTGAGTTAACTCCTCCAGCATCATATGGTTTGATCTCCACCAAGGATCACATTCCATTGATGATGGCACACTCAACCATATCTAGTTTTTTCTTCTTATTAAGTTTACTTAAGGTATTTGGAAGGGTAACACAATAGGTCAAAGGCTATTAGTCAATGAGTGCTAGATCAGGAATTGAGCACTCAACATTGATAATCAATAGACACTAAGACTTGGTTGAATAGGATTGTCATCTATTAACATGACACTAAGGGTATGTGATGGATGGTCTTGGTTTGACTTCCTTTTCTACTCTATTTGTAATAAGAGTTAATGTTTAAGAAATACCATGGTACCTATGATAAGAGTAACTATGGCAAACAAGTGTTTCAAGATTTAGTTAATGATGTTTCTTTACTTAAGTTATATTCTTGACTTGGTATTTAGGATTTGTGGTAGATAATACCTTGATATCATTTTTAGAAGATTAACTATTCATCCTTGAGTTGTGGTATGGAATACCATGTCATGATCTCTAGAAGATCAAGTACTCCTTATTAAATAGTGTGTTGTGACTTAGTTTTATTACATTTGATCTACCCTTAGATCAAATTATATTACCCAAAAACAAGGTTTTGGCAAAGGTCATATTAAAACTTATCATAGTCAACTTGATGATCTACTTCAGTTTCACCAAGTTAAGAGAAGCTTCAATCACTTTGACAAGTTTTATCTAAAAGCGTGAAAATTATTCGGATTTTCTATGCATGAATGCAATGCACACACCCGTGTTCAGCTTATTTCTAAGCTCTAATACTGGGATGTTACAGTTTTAGCAAAGGTCATATTGAAACTTATTGTAGTCAACTTGATGATCTACTTCAGTTCCACCAAGTTAAGAGAAGTTTCAATCATTTTGACAAGTTTTATATAAAAGCGCGAAAATTATTCAGATTTTCTATGCATAAATGCAATACACACATCTGATCTCAGCTTAGTTCTAAGTTCTAATGCTGGAATGTTACAAACACCATGTTTGGTGTTATTAATTTAACGTCGGGCCTTGGCCTGTTATCTAAAAAAACTATGATACTACCACTACCACCCTCAAGTGTCTGTCACATGGACACCAATGCTTCCTTCACTTTTTTTGAAAATTTCAAAATATCACACTTTTATGTCTCTAAAATTTATGGCGCTAGATACATAGGTAGATATATGTACAGGAGAAATGTACACAAAAACAGACAAATTTCCGATAAAAGGATAAACAATTTTATACTCCCTCTAGTCGAAATAAGTTGGCTCGATTGTCTAGATACACATGTATCTAGTCTATAAATACTTATATACGAAACTAGACAAACTTGAGTCAATTGAGAGAGTACTATTTTCTGTTAGAAATTTGTCTTTTATATCTCCTAAAATACACAGTTTTTAATGAGAGTTTTTTATGTACACTCCTATTATATATATCTATTTATATATTTAACATCGTAATGTTTTGAAATATAGAAGTACGAGGTTTTAAATTTTTCAAAAATCTCAAAGTGAAGGGAGCACTTGTGCCCCATGATGTGCACAAAATCCTTTCTTCCACTATGACTAGCTAATATATCCTTTTATGATATTGTTATAATTATTATACGTAGGACAGGAGCACGTAGTGATTTGGTTTGGGGAATATCTATCCATATGGCAGTTGGCCCCACTGCACATGGTAGTGAGAGAATGGCCTGGTACGCCTTGTACCGATCCTGATTGATCCCAAGTGAGCTGAATGAAACGAGAAGTCAGTTGATTTATTCGCGTAAACAAAGTATCAACCGTGCAGGCCAAATTAGTTTGGAGTCTGGGTAGTAGCAAAATTCATCCATCCGAGCTAGTGATGGCCGGCGCCCCGATGTACGGAGCCAAAGGTGGTAGTAGAGCGAGAGCGACACATGCATGGCGACACGTACTGATCTTAGTAGACTTTAACTTGCAGCGTCGCCGGCCGGCCGCGTGACCGGGGTGAAGAAATAAACTAGGCCAATGATAATACCGGAAGACGTCGCCGATCCGTCGAGAAAGAAGGAGAGACGTCCCCGTCTTCACAGATCGATACGCATCACGAGGCCTTAAGTGCATCTCTAACCGACCCTTTAAAAAAGTCAGAGGAGTAAGACGCATCTAACCGATTTTAAAACGATTAGAGGAGTAAATATTTAGCAAACGAAGGAGTAAATTTGGTCGCAGAGGAGTAAATTTAGGAGTCGGACACCACTTTAGAGAAAAACTCCAGCCTCTCTTCCGCCGGCTCCCGCCTCCACCGTTCTTGCCCACCCACCTCTCCGCCAGCACCGAGATGTCGGCGACTCCGCCTGAAATCGACGCGCAACTCTCGGCCGCACCTTAGACGGCCATCCCGGCGTCTTCGACGCCCCGCCGCCGCCGCACTCAAACATCTCCGACACGACCGTGGGGCGAGGAAGAGGTTGGGGGCCAACATCGTGGTCCGGGTGGCCATGCGCATAGAGGCTCCGGAGGTGGCGCCTCGTCCTCCGCTAGCTCCGTTGGCCGGCCGGCGGCAAAGCAAGCCAACTCCGGCAAAAGTGGCACTCGTCGAGGAGGCGGACAACAAGAAGAGGAAGAAGGCCGTGACAGCGCTTTCGAAGGCTGCACCGACCCCTCCATCTCGCAAGGCCTCGCCGGCGAACCCTCCTCGAGGCCGGATCGCCCGTCCGACGGTCGTCAACGTCGATGACCGCGAGGTGTTCGGTGGAACGCCGACAAGGTATGATTTTTGTTTTCTCCTCGCCTCTCACTCGATAATGGTTGTAGACACACGATGATCTTGTTTTGATGATTCGTAGTGTGGAGGAGGAGGAGGTGTCTGACTTCATGATACAATTGGAGGGTAGCCATGCCGCCGGGATCAACGGCCTCCACTTCGACGAGGAAGAGGTTGAGGCCACCGAGCAACAAGAGTTGGAGGAGGAAGATGTTGAGGTCAAGGTCACTAAGCAACAAGAGGTGGAGGAGACACAAGGGAGCACAAAAAGTAGACAAGGGCTACCAACTATAGCGAGAAGGAGGACGTCGCAATGTGTTATGCTTGGATGAATGTGTCACTGGATGCATCGGTTGGCACCGACCAATCCAAAGAAAAGTTTTGGGCTCGTATCGAGGACTACTACAATAACACCATCATTGTTCCAATCATTCGCACATAAGGCTCTCTCGGCCACCGGTGGGGCGCCATTCTTTTCGTGGTGGTGATGGAGTTGGCCGAGGAGGAGAGGGTGGTGATGGTGTTGGTCTTGGAGGGGGTGGAGATGAGTTCTTCAGAAATGGTCTTTGAGCTTTTTCACAACATATGAGTTGAGTAACTTTAGAGGAGTATTTTTACTCCTATAAATTTTACTCATCTAGGGATCGGCCTGGTTAGAGATGCCCTAATCTATTCGCATGGATGCATGCATGCTAACCCCGCGCGTGTTCCCGTTTCGTCGCGTCCACCACCGTCCACGTGCGCCTCAAATAATCGGCCTCAGATTCCGACCCTCAAGGAAATAATACTCCTACTTCGTAAGTAATAATTCATCGTCTGAGCTCCCAACTATGAGGCGGAAAGTGGGAGGAGATTAGGGGAGGAATATGACCATGACCTCAGGTTAATTGTCGACGTGTAGAACCAGGTTGTTCGTGTTCTGAAATGCACACACATGTGAAGTTGCGTACTGTAATTATCTTCTCTAAGACCGTTCGAGAGGTCTTTAATATCGGCACGTACGCGTTAAACACGAGAAAAGCTTGGTTTACTTACGTAACAAGAGGGATGGATCGAGGAGGAGAAATCAACTCTAGGCCTCTTGCTTTGTACTGTAACATTCGGAGCTTTGGTTCAAGCTTTTGATGTCCGATCCGAAGACGGAAGAGCGAGAGCGACACATCACACATGCATGCGCGCCGACACCGATACTAACCGGGTGACAAGGCAGACACACCAAGAGGTTTAAACGTACCAAGGACGGGACGGGTCGCCGCGTGACCTGGATGAATGAATGAAGAAATATGAACGAGCCGAAAATATCAGGAGACGTCCCCATCTCAACAGATGGATCCACATCAGCACGTCTAATCTTCTTGGTGGCTCGCGTTCCCGTTTCCTCGCGTCCGCCACCCACATGCGCCCACGTGCTGACACGTACATACGTGTGCTCCTTGTGACAGAGAGAGAGAGATGGGGTTATGGATAACCGGATAAGGATAACCAGCTATGCTAAGGGTAGGTCCGAAGCGAAGCACGATCGAGCGTGTAGCAGCAGGATCGACGCGGAGTGTGCGCGCGCGAACCGTGTGGTCGACCGGATCGGATCGGATCGGTGAATGGGATATGCATCGGTTGCACATGTCCATGGACCGAAGTTACTTTTGACCGTCTGCTTCACTTCTTACTTCGGACGTACCACGCTCGTGGAGTATGTATATATGTTTCCTCGGCGCGTCACATTCCGTCTTGCCATGAATGGCAAACGAGGGGCCAGATTATTGGCCTGGATTTCTCTCGCGCGCGCGTGTGTGTGTGTTGAGTGAGCGGGGTACATGTGGGGGAATAAAGCGTGTCATCGCAGTCATCAACTTCCACTTAAAACATTATAAAGCTATATCCAGCTACTTTAGCCAATTTTAATACTTCCTCCATCTCCTATGGATGTCGCAGATTTATTAAAACCTGACTGAATCTAGACACTATTTAGTATATCGATACATCTAAAATTTAGAAAAATTCTGACATCTATTTTAATACGGAGGAGTATTATCCACTAACAAGAGGAAAAGAATAATGATAACTCTAATGCCATATGTCCACTCATCTTTTATGCGATCATCCAAAGTTTAGACTTAAGAGAAATTATTTTATGAGGTAGAAAATTTACATAGGCAAATTGTAGGAATAATCCCACGTACGAGAAAATAGATCGAATTCTTACAAGCGTGTCTTTGGAACAGAAATTCCTCTTGGTTAGCGTCCGTGTGCTCTCACAAGAGAAGGGTCCGATCACACCCCTTACTGCTAGACTCCAGAGAATATGCTCATTTGGGTAAAAAGTCACGCTTCCCTTTTGAACTAGCCTGGCTAGGAGTGGAAGGCTTCTTCGGAATGGTAACCAAAGAGTGGAATTCTATTCCGTGAGGAAGAACTCCCATGGAAACATGGCAAAACATAATCCAACACCTCACAAATTTCTTACCAGGTTGGACTACAAACCAAATTAGTGTTTATAAAAAAAAAGGAGCCACTCCTACATATAATAGAGGAATTAGACATCAAAGCAGAAGTTACCCCACTATCGGAATCCGAGAGAGGAGCCATGAGGGAGCCTAATGACCAGGTGACTAAACTTAGACGCGACGAAGAATCTAAATGAGCACAAAGAGCAAAAGTTAAGCATATTCAAGAAAGGAATAATAACAATAAATATTATTATCTCATTGCAAATGGCAAACATATATGGAAGAATATCTTTCAGCTTGAACAAGAGGGAGCAAACAATAATTAGAAAATTATCTATAAGAATTTGTTTGATGCACATGCACATAACTACTTCTCAATAATAGAATCAGACATTTTGGATATTCCTCAAATTTCTCCATAGAAAAATAGTACTCGTCTATCTTCACAGGGAAGTAAGCGCACGATGCTATCCTGCAAATGGAAAAAATAGATCACATGACCATAAGGGTTCCTTGGGCAGTTTTATTAAAAGTTTTGGGGCATTCTTAAACATGATATCATTGACATGTTTGAAAGCTTCCAACATGGTGATTTGCCGGTGCTCCATTTGAATTATGGCATTATTATTATTCTACCTAGAAAGGAAAATGCAATTCAGACACAACAATACAGTTCTATATGTCTTATAAATGTCAGTTTTAAAATTTTCACAAAGGCTGGTACTAATCATATTATTGAAATTGCCCATAAGCTTATTAGACCCACTCAAACGGGGTTTATGCCGGGGAGACACATTTTATAAGGGTAATTGTCTTCATGAAACAATTCATGAACTTCGTAGGAAGAAAATGGATGGTGTACTTTTAAAAATAGAATTTGAAAATACCTATGACAAAGTACAATGGCCTTTTCTTCTGAAAGCAATGCGAATGAAGGAGTTCGATCCGAAGTGGCGCCAATGGGCACATCAATATGTTCATCGTAGAAGTGTAGGCATTAAGGATGTGTTCGGTTCCAAAATGAGGTGGAATGGAACAAAGCTATTCCACACCTAGAGGTTATTCCAGTGTTCGATTGTGGAATGGGACAAAACCAACTGGTTCCATAAAAGGGAATATTCCTCTTAGATGCAGAACCAACCCATTCCACCGAATCGGTGGAATGTGGGGATACGACTCGTTGACCCGCTCAACTCATCCACCCGAAAAATGATCAGCCTCCCTAACAGCGCTAGCAACCAAGCTATCTTAGTGAAGCAGCCAAGGCCGGAGCCAAGCACGCGCGGCGGCGGCAGTGGCGGGGAGCACGTGCATCGGTGGTGGGGAGCATGCGCGATGGCCGGAGCCAAGAACGCGTGGGGACGATGGTGGTGCTAGGGAGCATGCGCGTCAGCGGCGGGGGAGCATGCGCAGCAATGGCAGCGGAGGTGGCGGGTAGCACCCGCATCGGCAGCGGGGAGCATGCGCACAGCTGGAGCAGCACCCGCGGGCCAGTTTAGTCTCTGATTTTGCCGATTTGAGAAAGATTTCTATGATTTGTGCTACAATTTCTCTAATTTTCTACCTCTACCAAAGATTTTGAGACAAAAAAGATTTGCCACCGTTAATGACATTTTTGAGACAAACAGTTAGTTTAAACTCAAATCATTGGAACTTTAAGCAGTATTTAAGTTTTTTTATCACGGGAAGGGCCTAGAAAGGCCCGAAACATTGCATTAATCTTACATGGTGGGATTACATAATACAAGGAGGTCATCAGAAGAAAATGAAATTACAACAAAGTCCTTCAACTTTACGCACAGGACCTCAGAACAAAATGGAAAAACACAATCATGTTCCTCAACACCGAAATCGATCTTGAGCTACCGATTGTGGGCATCGACGCCAGTGCCGGGGACTAGGCCACTTGGGGTGATGAAGACGAATCTTCCCGTGTCGTAGCTAACATTGGGCCTCCGAATCAGCACACTGGCCTGGAGGTTGAAGACATGATGACACCGGCAGCGGCTGGCACCAAAGCTCTGAGTAGCTGCCATTCGGCCATAAAAGTTGGCAGCAGGCTAGCACTTGGCCAACAAAAGGCCGCCAATAATATGCTCCTGGAGACAGCAACAGTCTTCCTATCATCCCGCTCCATAGATCAGCAAAGGGAAGCCGCACGCCGCCACACCCCTCTGACTCCATCACCATGCTGGCGTTGAAGAGGAACAATAACTGCATCGCTTCGATCTGGGAGGATACAACTATGAGCTTATTGAGGGATATTCTGATGCCGTCTACCACCTCCACCTCTGGCTCTGCCCACCAGAGCACCACAGAGAGGACGTTAAGCAGCAGGAGTCACCGGATCTGGCCCGCGCAACCAGGGAGCACACTCCAGATGAGCATAAAGCTCAAACGCAAAGGAGGCAAACCTAGACTACTATATACAGAGGGGTCTAGACCACCTAATCTATCTTATCGTCGGCCGGCGAAGCCGCCAGAGAGAGAGAAGGACAGGGGCCGCGGGGAAGAACGAGAGTCGACTCTCAAAACGGTTGTCAAGGCAGTGGGATGGCCATGATGATCTCCAAGTAGTATTTAAGTAGTATTATATACATTCTGCTCTCCAATTCTCCCAACCAAACACAATATGGAACCATTCCGTTCTATTTTTGGATCTCAACCAAACACAGAAACGGAACCATTCTGTTCCATGCCACTTAATTCTAGAACCTAACACACCCTAAGTGAATGATGATATAGGTCATTATCAAACACATAAGGGATTGAGAATAGGTGAATCAGCAATTTTATTTAATATCACGAGAAATAAAGATGTCACTTGTGCTTCTTTGTGAATTTGATACTAGGTAGACCCCCTCCTGGGAAGGCAAGTAGCCTTTGCGTCTTACATATTTGCTATAGGAGGATATGCACTCCTAGATCTAGGCGAGCCGATATGTTAACTGTCCTAATAGCTAGAGCAAAGGTAGATGACGGGTAGACGGGTTTATTCCTTATCTAATTGATGGGGCATATCTATCTTACAATATGACAAAGCTACTATTATTTACATGACTCATGATATAGAGAAGGTTTTGACATAAAATTAATATTACATATCTTTGAGCAACTTTCAAGTCTCAATGCAAAATCAATTTCCATAAGCGAGCTATTTGTTTCGATAAGGCACATGAGGTAGAAGACTAATATAGAAACCTCTTTGGTTGCAAATCATGTTCTTTTCCATCTAGATATTTGGGCATCCCGGTTCATTATCGAAAGTTAAAAAATGGAGAGTGGAAACTAGTAGAAGATCGCATTGAGAGAAAGATGGCAAGAAGGTTAGGCAAACTACTTTAGTATCGAGATTGTGTAGTCCTTATAAATTCGATACTTACCAGCCTTCCTATGTTTATATTTTCTTTGATTGAAATACGAATAGGGGTAATAGAAAAGACCCGCATTCTTTTGTTCTAGATTCTTTTGGCAGAGTGATTGTCATAAAAAAAGTATATAATTTTAATATAGAATATAATATGCAGACCAAAAGACCATTGGAGGGTTAGAAATTGAGGTCCTAGAACTAAAGAATAAATGCCTACTTAGTAAGTGGTTCCACAAGATTTTAAATGAATAAGGTGTATGGCATGAACTAATACATAACAAATACCTACATTCAAATACAATTACTCAGGTTACCTCAAACCCAACTGACTAGCCCCTTTGGAAGGGTCTTACGAAAATAAAGGAAGACTACTTGAGTAGAGGTTTCTTCAAGGTTGGAAATGATCAGGTCACAAGCTTTTGGGAGGATACTTGGCTAGAAGACACACCTTTCTCGTAGCAATATCCCCATTGTATAATATTGCACAATAAAAACAAGTTTCAGTAGCAAATGTTATGTCTAAAACTCGTCTAAACATCACCTTTAGAAGAGCTTTATCTTAAAATAAATGGTCAAGATGGATACATTTGGTTCACAGACTCATGGACGTGCAGCTATTGGTGCATCATCATGAATTTGTGTGGAAGCTCACAACATCATGATTTTTTTCGGTTAAATGAATGCATCTACATTACATGTATGTAGTGGCGGACCCAAGTTTATTTTGAAGCCTGGGCAAACGGTTAATTTAAAGGCTTAATAAGCTATTTTTTAGTTAAATAGTAACGCACTTAGGCTATGCCGGCCGGCCGGAAGCCCGGGCAATTGCCCGGGCGGCAGGGATGCTGGTCCGCGGATGCATGTATGACCACATTGTTTCCTCGGTAAGTATATTTGGAAAATTAAGGTGCAACTAAAAATTAAGATTTTTATGTGGTATCTACACCGCAAGGTTCTCCTCACAAGAGATAATTTGGCTGAAAGAAATTGGTATGTAGTAAGAAATGTTGTTTTTTTATCTAGATGAATCAATTCAATATTTGTTTAATACTTGTCCCTTTGTGAAAATTATTTGGTATCTTGTTCAAATGGATATGAATTTATCCCCACCTAAAAGTATTACTAATATATTTGGGAATTGTCTTACGGGTGTTAAAAATAAAGATATGTGGAATGTCGGCAATGATATCACTTTTAACCATGCAAATTATCCATCTTTTGTGCATGTCATCTCTCGCACTACTTATTGGATCCATATGTGGTCATAGAGCAACTCTAATAGATCCCATATTTTGCGCCCCTTAAAAACTCGTTTAAAGGGTATTGTGAAATGCGTTTTCAGTTCGCAAACGCGCTCACAAGAATAAATACTGAACTTTTCCATCAAACTTTAAAAATTCACACAATGAACACTTTGGGGCAAATTTAGAGAGGAACACGAGCTCGAACATAGTCAGATCATACAGTGGATCATTACATACCGTCGATCATACTGATGATCAACCACTAACCCTAACCAAAATGCAATCCCTAACCCTAGTCGTAACCAAAAATTCAGCAGCGGGAATCCTCACTGGAGCTTGTGGGTTGCGGTGGTGATGCCGCGGGCATCCTCAGTAGGAGTCGTGATCCATGATCTCCAGCTTGATGGTGCACATCGCTAGCTCCGTCTCATTGGTTGCTGCTCCACCATCGCCATGATGGCCTCACGCAGCTCCGCTGCTTCACGCTTTCGCTGCTTCTCGGTGACGAGCTCGGAGGTGCGAAGCATGATCTCCATGGCGGATGTCTCTGCTACATCGTCATTGATGAAGTCCGCCTCCACCACCACACCCTAGCGCTCCTCCTCGAAAATGGAAGGCATGGGGGGGGGGGGGGGGGGGGTGGAGCACTTCTAGTGGCACTACAAAAGCTCCTACCTTCCACACCATCGTCGATGAACCTCCACTATTGCAGGGACGGCGGCGACATCTGACCATGGTTGGTCCACTTGCATGATGAACACTTCCATGCCCCCATCGACGCCACGCGCTTCTTGAGCTCCTCCTCATCGGTGTTGCGGCCGTGCGAGGCTGCTGGGTGGCCCACCTAGCCACCCCTAACCCTGATTCAGAGGTTCCTAGGCATGCTCATGGCAGTGATTTGGTGGATCTATGTGGATCTGTAGTGCCAGCAGCTTTTGCCAGTGGGAGCACAGTGGACTTGAGCGGTAGTGACGGGAGGAATCAAAGAGGGTGAGGCGCCGGCCGGTTTTTGCCCTATGTTCGGCCTCGCGAACGGAACATATAGTGGCCGCATGTTCTGGTTTACGATGGCCATTGTAATTTGTACGGGTCAGAGCCGTAATACGGGGTATGTTCTGGTCTAAAAAAACACGTCAAAACTGAAAACTCACTGGAATTTTACGGGTCGAGGATTTTTAAAGGATATGTTAGAGTTGCTCTTACCCGCAGCCAACGGAGAAGCTGCAGACCTTGGATATTGGGTGCTACCAACTAGAAATGATCGGACAAGATATGTATAACAAGTGCAGCTGGCAGTCTGATTATAGGATATCACGTTGATGCAGTGCCACTACATGTTGTCTTTGCTTTTTAGATGGCTGATTCATATGGAGACTTTTAGAGATGCATGATGTACTCTCTTGTAATAAATAATTTTTAATAAAGGCAATAAAAAGCTGTATGCATGCAACTCGTGACTACTCGCTCCGTTTCAAAATAGATGTCAGGAATTTGCTAAATTTGGATATATCTATATACTCTCTCCGTCTTAAAATAGATGTCTTAGATTTATCAAAATTTGGATGAATCTAGATAACAAATAGTGTCTAGATTCATCTAAATTTTAGTGTCTCACTAAAATTTTACTCCCTTCTTTCGAAATTAACCCACATACATTTGTTTAGATTCACATGTATGTACGTATAAATGTGGAAATAGTTGCAAATGCAAAAATACCAGCTATATATAATTGCAACTCATGAATAGCACAAATCATAACGCAATCCAACGCTCTCGGAGTCGAGTAAGGATTAAAATAGGAGCACTACATTTAGTTGACCTAAAAGTGTTAACAAAACCGTTGAACTAAGATGGCGCATTGTCACATAGACTGATAGACAGTACCTCGTGAGCGCGATCGTGCAAAAGTATCATGCATGTACATTCCGTCTAGATTCAATGAACCTGTATAATTGTTGTTGATCCATCAATCCGGCCAACATTGATCGGGCTCGGGGGCGCGCGTACTGTCGTTGACAGCAGCAACTACCGTTGGCGGCTTTCCGCGCTGCCATTGTTTTCAGTGTCAGTAAAAAAACATACTCCTCCGTTTCAAAATATAAAGTGTTTTAACTTTGTGAAAACAGTATATCTAGACTCTTTTAGTATGTAGGTTCACTCTAAAGCTATATAAACCTGCATATTAAAAAGTCTAGGTAAATCCGTTGATACACTTCTTCTATAAAGCTAAAATATCTTATATTTTAAAACGGAGGGACTGCTAGGTAACCACGTCTAGGTACATCCAGGGGTTCGATGTAAAGCATGTAGATAGATGCTTGCATGTATCCAATCGATCGGCCTGGAACCACGGCTAGATCAATCGGCTGGAGCCTGAGAATGCACGCAGCATTTGTTGATACGCTGGAGCATGCATGTCCAGATTCAGTGAATATCGTCTCATCAGGCCAGTTTTAGGCCATTAAGGCATCTCCAGCAGGCTGTATCGCGTCGCACCCGGATGGATAGTCCCACAGACAGAAAATGGGCCGCGAGCGTCCGGCGGTACGACCCATTTTAACCGCTCAGCTCGCTGTCAAGGTTTGACGAGCTCTCGCTAATGGCGACGGGACGTCGCCAATCACCGTCGGCGGCTTTCCGCGCTGCCATTGTTTTCCACCTACTTCCCATAACCACAATCACCTGCAGCGTGCTCTCCCGTCTCGATGAGGCCACAAACAGCGCAAAACCTCAGAATCTTCTCATACTTGACCCTCATAATCACCGGTTTCGCTCCCTCTGGTTTTAAAGAGACAAAACGAGTCAAGCTTCTCCTCACATCCAGCCACACACGGGGGCAAACATGGTCTCTTCCCACCGCCAAAAAAACTCCCGCGCCTAGCCGGCCGTTTCCCGCCTTGGTCATTGTCTATGAAAGACGGTCACCAACGCAGCTATGAACACCAAACCCTAGCACCACCAATCGCTAGCCATGCCTCACCGCAAGATCGCCAATTGGACGATGCTCAGGGAGATGTGCCGCAACCAATTCCAGCAGTCCTCCGAGGAGGAGGACGTGGAGCTACAGGCCATCGCGATGGGCCGAAGCTTCGCGGAGGAGGAGGTGAACAACTTCGAGCGCAAGGTCACCATGGCCTAGCAGATGCTGGAGGAGGTGGTGGATGCCGCCGAGAACGCGGTGCGCGAGATCTACCACGATGCGGCGAAGGAGGCGGTGGCTAAGGAGGCAGCCACATCAACGTTGTGGGAGATCTGCCACGAGGACGCCATGGAGACGCTCAGGACGGTGGCCAAGGAGGCCATCGCGTTCGCCGTGCGCGAGCTGCGCTACACCACGGTAGCGCGCCAGGCGGTGGATAAGGTGGAGCACGAGCAGGCAGCGCACGCTGCCGACGCCGCGACAGAAGAGGAGCGCGTGGCGGATGCCGCCGAGGTGGCAGTGGCATGGGCTCTCATCGGCGACGGGAACGACACAGAGGTGGAGGAGGGCGACGACGAGGAGGAGGTCTATGATGCCGACATGGGGGCTATGTCGTCAAGGCTGCCATGCGGGAGGTGATGGCTCAATGCACGGCGCCCAGAAAAGTGCTTGGTGTGTGGTTGATGTAGAGCTCGTTGGGAACCCCAAGAGGAAGGTATGATGAGCACAACAACAAGTTTCCCTCAATTATGAAACCAAGGTTTAATCGAACCAGTAGGAGCAAGGAAACACCCCAAAGGTGTTACTAGCTGAGCTTTGCCAGGGCGCACTACCGGTGCTAGTAGCAACGTGGAGACCTGCACAACACAACCAAAGAACTTTGTCCCCAACTTGTGATGAGGTTGTCAATCTCACCGTGTTTTGCGGAAAACAAAGGATTAAACGTATTGAATAGAAAAAAGTAAAAGTTTGTAGAAAGTAAACACAAAGAAGTAAAAGATTGTAGATTGTATGTAAAAGACAAGGACCAGGATCCATAGTTCACTAGAGGTGGCTCTCCTTAGATAGATAACATGTTGGGTGAACAAATTACAGCGGGGCAATTAACAAACACCGAGAAAGCAATACATGCATATACTAATCATCTTGACTCCTTTGAGACTTGATTGGGCATTACAACATAATACATAGACCGCCATCCAACTGCATCTATGACTAGTAATCCACCTTCAGGTTATCATCCGAATCCCCTCCAGTATTAAGTTGCAAGCAACAGATTATTGCTTTACGAACTGCGTGTAAAGTAAACAATATGATTGTTATATGAACAAAGGATTGTTGTTTTCTCCCTAGTAGCAACAACACATCTACTACCTTAGAGATTTTTGTCACTTCCCTAGATTACTGGAGGCATGAACCCACTATCGAGCATAAATACTAACTCTTGGAGTTGCTAGCATCTACTTGGCCAAGATAGCTATTAACAACGGAAAGCATGCAAGATCACAAATAACAAAGACATGATAGAATCAATAATCAATATGAAATAGCATCTCAATATCCATCGGATCCCCGCAAACACAACATGCAGAATTACAAATAGATGATCTTGATCATGGACGGAGCTCACAAGATCAAACATGAAAGCACAAAGGAGGAGAACCAACCATCTAGCTACTACATGGATCCGTAGTCCAAGGATAAACTACTCACGCATCACACCGGAGGCTTGCATGGTGATGAAGAAGGCCTCCGGGGTGAATTCCCCTCTCCGGTAGGGTGCCGGGAAGAGCTTCAGATCCCTCC
The DNA here is from genome assembly GCA_910589775.1 of Avena eriantha. Classification (NCBI taxonomy): domain Eukaryota; kingdom Viridiplantae; phylum Streptophyta; class Magnoliopsida; order Poales; family Poaceae; genus Avena; species Avena eriantha. The sequence continues at coordinate 450,621,107 of OU342741.1, read as the reverse complement.
TAATCTAGGGATGGAGATGATGGCGGCTACAGACTCTTTCATAGATTTTTGATCGGGTACTTAGGGTTTTCGTCCCGAGGGCAATATATAGGTGGAAGGAGAGGCCGAGGGGGTGTCGGGAGCGGCCACACCACCCCCTGGCGTGGGCCAGGCCTGGCCGTGCGGCCAGGTGGTGTGGTGGCTCCCTGGCCCTTCTCCGTCTCGTATTCTGGCACTTGATCACTTCCAGAAAAATAGGCACTTTGGCTTTTGTCCCGTCCAATTCCGAGAATATTCATTTTCTGACTTTCTTGGAACCAAAAACAGCAGAAAACAGGCAGCTTGCACTGTGGCTCTTGTTAATAGGTTAGTCCAAGAAATCATATGAAAAGTATTCCAAAGTTAGAACAAAACACAAGAAAGTGGATAAAACCAAGCATGGAACATCAAAAATTATAGATACATTTGCAATGTACCAGGAGACGGCGCGCCAGACGGCGGAGAGGGAGCAACGACAGTCTACGGAGGAGGCCACCATTCGGTAGGTTGCGGTGGAGGTGCGCGGAGGAGAAGGTCACTGCGAAGGAGGCCCGGCGGGCAGACCAGGAGCCTCTCCTCTAATCTTCTTCTTCTTCTTGGCTATGGTACCGGGACATGTAGGCCTAGACCGACACCCACATCAGCTCACCGAGCAAGGGTTCGATCGATCCGTTGGGATCGATCGGGAGATCAACCTAACAGTCTCCCCATTGATCTCAACTTTACTTTTTTTTACTTTATCCTTTACTTGTTTCATCACAGTTCGGGACATAGAGCATGTTTCATCATCACAGCTCAATTGCCGATAGAATGAGACAGCTACAATATACCTCTTGTTTTGAAACAAATTCTGTTTCTTCTGGGCCTCTTTGATCCAAGAATCATAGGCTTTCCCTTAAACCCATACCGGCTAAGTACTCCTTGAACACATTGGGTGGTAAGCCTTTCGTTAGCGGATCCGCAAGCATATCCTTTATCCTTATATGTTCGAGTCTTATAGTGTGATCCTAGATCTTATCTCTCACAACATAATATTTTATCTCCATTGGTTTGGAGGCATTACTCGACTTGTTATTGTGAGCATAGAATACTGCGGGCTCGTTGTCACAGTACATCTTTAGTGGTTTGTCAATGAAATCTACCACTTTCAAGTCGGGTATAAATTTCTTTAACCATATCGCCTGCCCCGTTGCCTCATAACATGCTATAAATTCTGCATACATGGTGGATGATGCACTAATTGACTGTTTGGAGCTTCTCCACGAAATAGCCCCTCTTGCGAGACTGAAGACGTATCCTGTTGTGGACTTTCGATCGTCTTTGTCTCCCGCAAAATCAGCGTCTGAATACCCTCTTATTTCTAGAGAATCAGACCTTCTATATGTTATCATGAGATCTTTTGTGTCTTGCGCATAACGCAAAGCTTTCTTTACCATCTTCTAGTGTTGTATGCCTGGATTCTTTTGATATCTGTCGAGTACCTCGGTGATAAAAGCTAAGTCAGGGCGAGTGCACACTTGTGCATACTGTAAGCTTCCAACGGCCAAAGCATATGGTACCACTTTCATTTTGATCGATCTCATATTGACTCTTGGGACATGGAAATTTGCCAAAACTGTCGCCCTTGACTATAGGAGCAGTTGTGGTATTGCATGCATGCATACTGTATTTCTTTAGAATCTTCTCTAGGTATGCCTTCTGTGATAGTCCTAGAACCCCATTTGGTCTATCTCGGTGAATTTCTATGCCCAAAACATATGAAACTTCGCCAAGATCTTTCATGTCAAAGTTTGAGGACAAGAACTTCTTTGTTTCTAGTAGTAGACTGACATCGTTGCTAGCAAGCAAGATATCATCCACATACATAATTAGGAAAATATATCTCCCACTTTTAAACTTTGCGTAAACATAGTCATCCTCAACATTCTCTCTAAATCCAAATTTCTCAACATGCAGTGCATCTTCTTGAGGTGGCTATCGCTACTCCCTTTCATGCTCAATGGTGGGTTTAATCGGCTCCTGGCGGACAGGTTTCGGATCTTCACTCACTATTGTCATGGGTGAAGTTGCGACAGGTGCTTGCACCACAATCTCTAGGGTTATCGATGCAGGAACGACATGTTGCTCGAAGAATGGCTCCCGAGTCATCGGATTAGGTGCATGCACCCTATCTCCTCAAGATCAATTTTCTGAGTTACCATGCCCCCCTCGTCATTTCATCCTCTTCGAAAACAACATGTCTCGTTTCTACAAACTTTGTGTATCTGTCTTGACAGTAGAAACAAAAACCTTTTGACTTTTCAGGATAGCCAATGAAATGGCAACTGACTTTTTGGGGTCAAGCTTTGCTATATGTCGACTTCGATTAAATACTTTGGCCTCGGCTGGGCGAGGGAACTCTACTTTGGCCTCGGCTGGGCTCCCCCAAACCCTTAGGTGTTGTAGCGAGGGAACTCTACTTTGGCCTCGGCTGGGCTCCCCCAAAACCCTTAGGTGTTGTAGCGAGGGAACTCTCAGTATTTCTATTCCCCCCTCGAAATATGGCCTAAACGATAATGCCATAATTTCGACGAGTCATGAGTTCTCATTCTTTTTTTTTGGATCTTTATTCTACGAAGAAACATGCTTTTTCACATTACACACAGAATAAACTTTTTCACGAGTAGATAATTAAAAGAAGCTCATTGTGAAGGAAATCAACACCCACACAATCTTTATTACAATAAATGGCACACTGGCCATGTCCACAATGACATTCAAAGTTTACTTTGTTCGAACACAATACACTTATTAAAATTTCTATGCAAAAGAAGAAGCATAGAGGACATCCGTAAGAAAGATCGTCGATCCATCAGCAAGCTCCAAGGAGATGTCGCCAATGGCCTCAACATCCGCTACGATTCCATTTGCAACTTCATCGCATCCTTCGCTTCTTCTCATAATCCTCGTCGGATGGAATCCCTGTAATGAATTTGCAACATGAACAGTTGCTCCTAAGTCAATTCACCAAGTAGATTTTGAAGGCCGTGTATACATGGATTCATTTACAAAAGAAATGTTGTTGTTACCTTTCCTTGCCATCAGTTCCTTTAACAAAATAGAGCAATCTTTCTTGAAATGCCCTTTCTTGCCGCAGTGGAGACAGACATGTTTGTCCACTAGAAGAGCAGGCCTCTGCTGATGCTGGTAGTGCATGGGAGCTTTACCATATGGCTTAGTAGGGGAGCCATGGTTGCTTTGAGTGAAATTCCTTTTCTCGTTATCTTTGACAAAGTTGAAGGAACCTCCATTCTGGGCTTTGAGCCTCTCCTCTTCTTGAGTACACATGGCGATAGTCTTTTCTATGTCCCATTTTCAGGGGCCATATTGTAATTGACAACAAAGTTCTCAAACTGTTGAGGCAGTGACGCCATGAACAGGTGGACAAGGAGAGCAGGCTTTATCTCCAGATCAGTCTCCATGGCCTTCAATTTGGCAGCCATGTTGCTCATCCGGAGGATGTGCTCCCTGATGCCATGAACACCTCCTGTATAGTTCTCTATCACCAACTGCTTCAGCAGCTGGGTTGCATATGTCTTTGAAGAGCCAGTGAACTGGCTCTTTATCTTTTCCATATACTCTCCTTCGGAAGCACACTCTATGATTGAACCAACAATTGCCGGCTCAATTGTGTTCTTTATAAATGCCATGCATTTCTTGTTGGCGTTCTGCCACTTTTGGTTTTCTATGGAGTATGCCAGCTCTACTGGAGCATAGTCCCTTTTCTTTCTGTCCCATGCAACATCATCATCGGCAGCATCTCTGATGGGCTCTGTCGGCTTGGTGGGAGGCTTGGTCTCAAGGACCCAATCCACCTCAGCGCAGATGAACACGAAGTCCACCTTCTTTCTCCACTCGGAGTAATTGTCACCTCTCAGTGTGTGGACCTCCTTGATGCAGTTCATCAAGTAGAACCCTCATGAAAACCACAAAAAAATGAGAACAATAACAATTGCATGTATTAATCCAACATTGGTCAAAATTAAGACATACAAATGTTTATGCAAATAATTCTACATCACTGTTGGGCAGAACATAGAATCAAAAGCACATTACTTTAATTACTTTGAGATAACACACTAATCACAGTCATGCTATTTACAATGTTGGTTAGAAAAATAACATGAATATGACCAGAATATTAATTTAACGTGCTCTCAAATTTTTTTAATATCACTTTTGTCATATATTAAATTTTAAAAGAGCTCTTTGACTATTTGCAGTGGAAGAATGAATTAAAATTCATTAACTTTAAACTTTACAGAAACCATTTACTATTACTTTAGTATTTTCTAGACAGAATTTTGTTGGATAATGTTGTATAGAAAACACTAGACGAAAATTGTCAAAATACTGTACAAGAAACGTCCAAAAACAACTTCTGTAAAATAAAACAAAAAAACCTAGGCGAAAAACCGGCCCAAGCCACAGTCTGCCGATCGGGCGGTAGACAAACGGCCCATGGCCTAGCAGCCCAGCGCAACTCGCCCCTATGTGCCGCTCGCAGCAGCCTGCAGCCCTCGCCGCGGCCCGCCAGCGGCCCAACTCCCTCTTCCCGCGAAGCAGCCCAGCACGGCGCGCCGCCAGATCGTGGCCATTCGCCACCATCCGACGGTCGCACGACTCTGTCGCTGGGTCAAAACAGCCCCCGACGGAGGGAGTCGTAACCCTAGCCGCATATGCCTCCCTCTCCCCCGTCTGTGTGAATCGCTCCCAGCAGTGGCGGCACATTGCCCCGCGCTGGTGAGGTGGAGAGGAGGTCGCACCGCCCGGCGTACGGCCAGCGACGAGCCCCTCCCCCTCCGCAGCGAGCCCCTTTCCCCTTTCCTTGCCCCATCTACCCCCACCACATCGCACCACCGCGGCGAGGCAAAGAGATGGCGAGAAGACGGCGGCGCCTCCCTGGCTCCTTGCCGACGAGCGCCTCCACCCGCGGGTGGGAGCGCCGCCGTCAAGTGGCCAGCGGTGGTGCGCTATGCCGGCGCACGGCGGCGACCGATGACTCTTTGACTCTTTTTCTTTGATTCTTTTCTGTTCGATTTGGGATGGGAAATGGGGATTTCTTTATTGCTATTCTTTGTCCCTAACGGGATTGGTTCTTCTTCCCTATGCCTCGGCATGCCGATGCGCATAGGGATCGAGTGGAACGGCGCGGCTCGGATGGGCGGCGCACTGTATCTAGGGTTAGGGTTTTCGTTTCTCTGTTCTTTTACTTTTCTACTCGAAAAGATCTACAGGGCCTAGTAAACACCGCTCTGATACCATTGTTGCAAGTACTAGATCGACTAGGTGTAGATTTAATCGGTAGAACCTTTGCTGTGTAATGAATATGGTACTAGATCTTTGCCTGAGAGAGGAAAGGAGAACCAACCTTCTCCTGTACTTGATGAACCAGTGGCGTTAGCCTTGTGGTCGACGGCATGAGCGAGGGCGAGAGAGTGGGTAAAGTGGTGGCGGCGGCGGAGCTTCCCGCTGTACTGCGCTGACCTAGATCGGGTCGTTTATCGGTGAGGAGACGGCTGCGCAGCAGCCTCGTGAACCGAGCCAGCCGGACCCCACCTCTCTTTATAGCGCAGGCAGCAGGGGCCCACCAACCATCGTTCGGGTGGGCGCCCCCGATTAGGGCGCGAGCAAGGGTTCGATCGATCCGTTGGAACGGATCGGGAGATCAATCTAACTGGGTTGTCGTACAGAAGGGTAGTGCTTTTGTCGTAGATGATGCCATGGATTCTCCTCCCAATGAGTATACTGGAAGAGAAGAAGGTCTGTGACGACTCGGGTGATGGGGTCATGGATGGTAGGGCGGAGGTGTTCGACGGTGAGGTACCCCGCGGTGGTGCCGTCGGCACTACACACCTTCATCCGTAGCGGGTAGGGCGGCGACAACACGTGGTAGCTAGACTTGGAGAAGATGCATCTGAGCGAGAAGCAGTTCTTCGTCGGCGAGGAGCTAACGCAGGAACTGGTTCGTTATCGTCGCCGTTCGGGGCACCAGGTCGCGGGAGCTGCACCATGTCTTGCAGACGGCGTGGAAGCTAACGAAGTGGCATGCGACGTGCATGCGGCCGGCGATCTCGCGGAGCAGATCTTGTGGGAGGTCTGACCAGCCTTTCCGGCGCATGGTGGCGGCGAGAGATCAATGGTGGGGCGAGAGATGGATGGAGGCGCGAAAGAGAGGAAAGCAACAAATCAAAGGCATGAAAAAGTACAGGTTGCTGCCTCTATTTTGTATACAAATCGAATCGAATTAATCAGATCGAGCAACAATGTAATAAATTTATTTATTACCTTTTGGTGATGGCCGATGCTCTTGCCAAAAGGTAATAAATGAATAATTCCATTATATTGTTGTTGTTGGGAAACTCTTCTCGATCGGCGTGTATCGATTCGTATACAGAAATAGAGGCAGCAGCAACTCAACTCGTAGTCTTTGTGGCTTTGATTTGTTGCTTTTTTCTCTAGCGCGCCTCCATCAATCGCTGGCCGCCTGCACGTCGCATGCAGCTTCGTTAGCTTCCACACTGTTTGCAAGCCATGGCCCAGCTCACGCGACCTGCTGTCCCAGACGGCGACGACCAAAAAACCAGTTCCTGTCTTGCTTCCTCGTGCCGACGAAGAACTACTTCCCGCTCAGATGCATCTTCTCCAAGACTAGCTACTGCGTGCCGCCGCCCTACCCGCTAAGGACGAACTGGGTGTGCAGCGCCGACGGCACCACGAACCTCACCGTCGAACACCTCTGCCCTACCCTCCATGACCCCATCACCGGAGCCATCATAGACCTTCCTCTCTTCTAGTATACTTGTTGGGAGAAGAATCCATGTGGCATCATCTATGACGATGGCACCACCCTTTGCCGCTGACGGCTGGGTCATGTTCCGGGTGGCGCTCTTTTGTCCTGGCGATACAAATTGAACCCTCCTCGACTGGACCTTTCAAACCCAAGCAGGGTGAGTTCTAGAGAAACAGATTGGGAGAATTCCTAGAAGAATTTCTGGGTCATTTCTATGATCTTACAACTTGTGTATCCGCTAGCCTCAGTGTCACTTGCAATAGTTTCTTTCACGAGATCACAGAAGTTCACTTGGTTCGATAGTGAAACGCTCCGCAAGTTGCTATGGGACAGAGAATGGAAGATAAATTCAACAAATATTTGTGGGAGGGGGGGGGGGGGGGGCTTTGGCACATCGACAACAAAGAGAGCATGTCTGAAAAGGATACGAAAGAGCATATTAACAAGGGTAAGAAAGGAAAAGAAAATGACAGAGAGAAGGAGAAGGAGAATATCAACTAGCTGATTTTTTATTGCAGAAGTTGTTGATGCAAGATACAAATTATCTCCATACACAAATGTTGTCATTGAAGAAATATTTGGACATGAAAAAGGACAACTTATTTGGGCAGCTATTACCACTTGTCTCGCCGATTTGTTTGAAGAATACATGAAGTTGTATGCTCCAAGAAAAGGAACAACTGAAGTGGAAGAAACAACAATGCCAAAGATGGGAAGATGAGGCATGTTGAAGGATGTTATTGTCAAGAAGTTGAGGATGAACAATGGTACAAGTAGAAATGCCAAGTCAGAACTTGATAAATATCTTGCCGAAGATACCAAAGACCAAGAAATTAAATTTGACATTTTAGGTTGGTGGAAGATCAATGCAGCTCGAGCTTTCACATATTGGCTCACTTGGCATGTGATGTGCCTGCCATACCCATCACGTCGGTAGCTTCGGAGTCAGCTTTCAGCACAAGTGGACGTATCTTAGATGACTTTTGAACCTCACTTACTCCATTCATGTATGAAGCTCTTCTTTGTGCACAAGATTGGCTTAGAAGAACTACCTCTATTGACATCACATAGAATATGGAGGAATTAGCTAAAATGAAAAAGGGTAAATACTCCCTCATTTACTTTTTTGGCTTTATTTTCTAATTCTTTGCTACATACTTGTATTTCATTCTTTGCTAGTTTTCTATGATGAATAAGCTATTGTGTAGATGATAATGTAATTACATTTCACTTGTGCAGCAGCTTGGAGCCTTGGACAATGATCAAGCATGGACGTTAGAGGTTGGACGTTGAGGGGCCTAGACTTGGGCATTTGGCTACTTTCCTACGCTTTTCTTCATGTGAACTGCTTATCTGAGCTTCTCTATGTCGGTGTGTTGACTTGTGAGCCTGTGACTTATGTTGTGGCCGGCTGTCCAAAACTATCATGTGTGCTGTTGTCCAAAACTTTCACGTTTGCTATCATCTTGCTGACGGAAGTTAAACTGCAGAACTGTTGTTATGTTGCACAATTGTTGTCATCTTTTATGTCATTTTGCTGTCATTTCCTACAAAGCCCCTGTTTATGCTCTTGAAATGCTACAGAATTGCTGTCGAAATGCTCTCAAAAAACTAAATGCTCTAAAAAAACATAGTACAGTTTTTTTGCTGGAATACTGTTCACTCGTGTGTATGTTGGGTAATTCCGGATTACCTGAACCTGAAATTGCGGGTACCCGAACTATCGGGTAGCAAAATAAAACTCAAATTTTCGGGTGTCTATTTCGAAAACCTGAATTACCCGACCCGAATTTCGGATAAACCTGAACACGTTAACCATTTTTAGTCAATCACGCATTACCCTGAATTTGTTTTGGCCTATTTGATGTTTTCTTCAGGCGTCAGGACCATACTGCCTGCTAAGAGGGGAGCCCCTAGTTACCGCGCATGCATCTGCTGCGTTCCTGGGCTCTGCCCAATTCGGCGGCGACTGGTTTTCCCTCATGGGCCACATCTGTACGGGCCAGTAAAAAGATTCGATTTTTCTTCTTTTCATTTTTTTATATTTTCATTTTTCAGGGTAATAAACTTTTCAGAATATGAAAAATGTTCAAATTATTAAAATATACCAATTCAAAAAGTGTTCGAATTCAAAAATTACTGAAATTTAAAAATGTTCATATTTAAAAAAATCAATTCAAAAAATGTTCGAATTTGAAAATTGTTCAAATTTAAAAATGTTCAAACTAAAAATTTGTTTAGATTTGAAATGTATTCAGATTTCAAAAATATTCAAATTTGAAAAATGTTCAAACTAAAGAAACTGGAAAAGAAAAAAGAAAAAGAAAAAGTCAAAAAATGGAAACCAAAAGATTCGTAGAAAATCGGATGAACCGTCCTAGGAAACAGAAATCGATAGGAAACCATATGTCCTGCCAAACTCCCTCCGCCTATGAGCGGGAGCAAGTGGAGCATAGGGTTTTGCCTCTAAGAAGAGGAAGGATCGTCGGTTAAAAAAACACGCGTCTCACATCGCCTCCCGCGAGAGCGACGGAGACGCTAACCTTACTTCCCGCCGCCCGACAAAGTCCGTGCGGTCTGGCGGCAACGAGACTTCCTCTACCCGGTGCTGGAGAGCAAACGCAGGGTGGCGCAGCTAGCGGCGATGAGGCATGGAGTTGACGATAGACTCGTCTGGCGGCGGCGCGGTAGACACGTGGTCCCAGGGCGACGTGTCGGTGGAGCTGCTTCTGGCGGGGGCGCTCAGGCCTTGGCCGGTGATCTGCTAGAGAAGGTGCTTCTGTGGCGGCGCGTCCGAGGTCTTCTGGCGGCGGGGCATGGCAGCTTGGCCTGCGCGGCAACGACGGGGGTAGGGCGGTGATGGCCCAAAATATATCGAGCTCGTTGGAGAACCCTAAGAGGAAGGTATGATGAGCAGAGCAGCAAGTTTTTCCTCAGTATGAAACCAAGGTTTAATCGAACCAGTAGGAGTAAGGAAATACCCCAAAGGTGTTGCTAGCTGAGCCTTGGCAGGGCGCACTACCGGTGCTAGTAGTAACATGGAGACCTGCACAACACAACCACATAACTTTACCCCTACTTGCGATGAGATTGTCAATCTCACCGGTTTTACTGAAAACAAAGGATTAAACATATCGAGTGGAAAAAAGTAATAGTTTGCTGAAAGTAAATACAAAACAGTAAACAGTTAATTGTAGATTCAAAGTACAAAAAAGACCGAGGTCCATAGTTCACTAGAGGTGGCTCTCCTTAAGATAGATAACATGCTGGGTGAATAAATTATAGCGGGACAATTGACAAACATCGAGAAAGAATACACGCATATACTAATCATCTTGACTCCTTTGAGATTCGATTGGGCATTATAATATTATACATAGATCGTCATCCAACTGCATCTATGACTAATAATTCACCTTCAGGTTATTATCCAAAACTCCTTCAGTATTAAGTTGCAAGCAACGGATAATTGCATTACGAATTGCGTGTAAAGTAAACAATATGATTGTTCTATGAACAAAGGATTGTTGTTTTCTCCCTAGTAGCAACAACACATCTAGTACCTTAGAGATTTCTGTCACTTCCTCAGATTACCAGAGGCATGAACCCACTATCGAGCATAAACACTAACTCTTGGAGTTGCTAGCATCTACTTGGCCAAGATAGCTACTAACAACGGAAAGCATGCAAGATCACAAATAACAAAGACATGATAGAATCAATAATCAATCTGAAATAGCATCTCAATATCCATCGGATCCCCGCAAACACAACATGCAGAATTACAAATAGATGATCTTGATCATGAACGGAGCTCACAAGATCTAAACATGAAAGCACAAAGGAGGAGAACCAGCCATCTAGCTACTACATGGACCCGTAGTCCAGAGATGAACTACTCATGCATCACACCGGAGGCTTGCATGGTGATGAAGAAGGCCTCTAGGGTGAATTCCCCTCTCCGGCAGGGTACCGGGAAGAGCTTCAGATCCCTCCTGATCTAGGGATGGAGATCATGGCAGCTACAAACTCTTTCGTGGATTTTTGATCGGGTACTTAGGGTTTCTGTATCAGAGGCAATATATAGGCGGAAGGAGAGGCCGAGGGTGTGCATGGGCTGGCCACACCACCCCCTGGCGCGGGCTAGGCCTGGTCGCACGGCCAGGTGGTGTGGCCGCCCTCTGGCCCTTATCTGTCTCGTATTCTGGCTCCAGGTGTCCCTCGGTAAAATAATGACTTTGGCTTTTGTCCCGTCTAATTTCGAGAATATTCATTTTCTGACTTTCCTGGAACCAATAACAGCAGAAAACAGACAGCTGGCATTGTGGCTCTTGTTAATAGGTTAGTCCAAGAAATCATATGAAAAGTAATCCAAAGTGTGGACAAAACATAAGAAAGTAGATAAAACTAAGCATGAAACATCAAAAATTATGGATACGTTAGCAACGTATCAACATCCCCAAGCTTAACTCCTGCTTGTCCTCGAGTAGGTAAATGATAAAAAGAAAGAATAATTTTTTGAGGTGGCATGCACCAACATAAACTTCATAAAAGTATTTGTAAAACATTCAAAGCTGAGATCATAGTACTTCAATCATAACATGAAAGACAAAGTTCTAGCAATAAGACAAAGAAACTATGTTGCAACATGAAAAGGCACAAACAAAAGATTAATGAATAACAATGCTTTGCAAGACGTTTGTTTGTTTCACATAAAAAACATAGCATAGTAGTATTCAGCTTGTCCCTCATAGAGTAGCAAACATAAATGCATAGGACACCTTCAAAGTTTATAAGAGTGACTAGATACAAATAGTTTAAAACAAGAAATATCAAGGTATGCATCAATCAACAAGTCTTGGGACAATGCACATAGAACTAAGAATGGCCACTATGCTCTCAAAGTAAGTCCATAAAGATAGAAGGTGGAGACTCAATATAATGGTGGAAGAAAGGCCTTCATAGAAGGAAGTAGGGATTCAAGTTTCATAAAGAGCTTCCAAAAATTATGGTACTTAATAGCTTTCATCTCTCATTGCCCCCATCATAAGCATCTTGAAGTGATTAAGGTTAAAGTTAACAAACTATGGTGTATATGCTTGACGAAGTATAAGTTGGAAACCTCATGTCCCTTGAATACGAGGGCCGCTCCTCATGCTACTCAAGTTTAGTTACCGGTAAGTTCTTGTCATCGTAAGTACATGTGTATCATAGAGAACCGCCAACGGGATACCCTTTGCTCGATGATACAGAAGAATCCCCATATCAAAATGACAAGGCAAGCAGACAACGAGCATCTCAGCAATTTTCTTATTTACCATGGGAATATGGTGCTTTTTTTCTCTTTCCTCTTTTCATAATCTCTTTTTTTATTTCTCTTTTTTCTCATTATATGACTCTTTTTTATAAGAAGAATGCTTCATAGACAACTCACTATGGTTACGTTGCAGGTTTCTACCATGTCAGCATGGATTAGACCAGTGGCCCAGACGTTTCTCTAACACATATACATAACTCCATGGACTTACAAGCTCCCCTTTCATTTCACACCGACAACATCCATAGACAAAAGAGCATGATATCAACTAGGTACAAAGTACAAGTGCAATGTTGAAAGCGTTCCCCATGACATCATGGTTATGCTAATCCCCAACAAATAAGTGCAAGCATATACAACATAGACGACACAATGGTTTAAGTTTATTAAGGGCAAGAAAAGTAAAGTGTGCCATCAAGTTCGTGAGAGCTTTAATCACTAGTTTTCTCATAACAAGTTTAATTTGGAAGGTAGATAAAAACATGAATATACTTGGAATAGCATATTCTAGTAGGTAGGTATGGTGGAATCTTTGGAATAAATTGGTTTTTGGAGTTGGATGCATGAGTGGAACTCATACTTGGTTGTGAAGGCTAGCAAAAGACTGGGAGCGACAAACTAAGAGATCAATAATGGCCATAATCATGCAGAGCGACAAAACATCATTGATAAAAGCATAAAGTGATACTACAAGTTGAAATCTAAAGGATCATAAAGGCTATGGTGACTTGGGATAGTCATAACATGGTGTGAGCATGCGCCAAGTTAACCCAAATAAAGCATCAAAGGAGAATACCACAATACTATGCTTTAATATGCTAAAACAACGCATGATCCTTTCAAGGCACATTAAGCAATCTCAATTGTTTATAACAAGTCATGCTACAACAAAGAATACTAAGCATAAAGCCAAAACAATATCAAGCATGGCATGAAAAAGCATAGGCCACAGTCAAAAACAAGCTCTCTTTAACACTTAAGCATGAACTTTCCTACTCTTTTCCAATCCAAACCAAACTATTTAAAAACCAATGTATGAAAGAGGGGGTCCAACCAATTTATTTAGAAAACTAAGCAAACCAAGCAAACAAAAAATCAAAACAAGAACGAAAAAGAAGACGCTCCAAGAACAACACAACTATGCATGAAACAATAAAAATGAAGCGTTTGGAAGAAACCTAGGATTTTTATTGATGAAGAAGGGGATGCCTTGGGCATCCCCAAGCTTTGACGCTTGTACTTCTTGGATATTTCTTGGGGTGACACGCGTGGCATCCCCAAGCTTGAGCTTTAGTCCATTCTTCATCTCATTACTCATTCCTTCCATACACCTGCAAATTTTCCTTCATACAAAACTTCACACAATCTTTATTAGCAACATTAGTGCACTCAAGATAATAAGTATTTAGGTTCAGTTCTAACACCTATAAAACTTCCATTAAAACACTAGCTACTGTAGCACTTCCCTCAAAAAGCTTAATTCCCCAAAGGAACTAAAAAAAGGAACCAACAAGAAGCAAATGCAGAAAATGGCAGAAATCTATCAAAACAGACCAGCAGGTGAAGGCGAATTTTTTTAAAGACCTTCTATTGCTCAAATCAAAAAGTGTTGAACTAACGAAAGTTAGATAACAATCTGGGGCAGAAGCACAAAAAGTCACGCCTCAAAAGGACGTACAAAGATTTTACACGAATGTTTACGATGAAGCACAAAAATCTGTTTCGGGACAACAACTTTCCCAATCATTACTTCTCTCTCATTAGAGGTTACTCTTGGCACAAAAAGCAAATAAAAAGGATAAGGAGCAGTTATTACTGAAGTAATAACTTCCAAGACTCATCTAAAACTTTTGGGTTATCTCCCAATAAGTACTTTTCTTTAACGCCTTTAAGTTAGGCATAAGAAGCAAGAAAAAGGATCAAGTGTTCGAAGAAGCATTAAAACCAAATTTCTTGCCCTTACCTCTCTTACTTTTGTTCTTAACCTTGGGGAACTTGTGAATGCTTGGTGGAGAAACAAAGCACATGGTGCCCTTTTCCACATCTATTATTGCTCCAAGGAGTTTTAATAGGGATCTTCCAAGTGTGACTTGTCATTTTCCTACACATTCAATAACAAGATAATCAGTAGAAACCATTTTCCCTAGGATCTTTGTAAACACTCCTTCAGCTATTCCAATGGGTAATATTGTGGCATTATTAGCAAGAAAAATTTCTCCTCCTCCTTTAGAAAGGCCCCAAAGATTCAAGGATTCATAAATATCTTTGGGCATTAGACAAAATTCAGACATGATATCACATCGAGCATGAAAAGTTTCATTGTTTATAGCAATATTTACTGTGGGAAGCCATTCTGAGGGTTCAGAATTTATTGGAACATAGTTGTGATGCTCCCTAAGCGTATTATAGCAATCTTTCAAACTAGCAGTGCTGGTCTCAAGAGTATTCAATCTAGCAAATATGTTTATGAAAGAAGTATCTGTTTTGCTAGGCAAGTTGTAAGTAAAGACCAACTTCTTTATGGCATTAATAACATCATCATCATTGCATTGGAGGAAATCTCCTCCCGCAACAGCATCTAAAGCATATCTATAGCACAGAGCAATTCCAAGGTAAAAACTGCTAAGGAACAAGCTTTGAGTCATTTTAGGCTCAGTTTTTTCATGTAGATCAGAGATTCTAGACCAAGCTTCTTTGAAGCTCTCTTCAATTCCTTGTTTAAAAGTAAAAATCATTTCCTCAGGTGACATAGTGATTGGAGCAATGCTAGACATAATGGCAACTTAAGATAGGAACTAAATTTTGTGTGTGTTTTTGATAAAGAAAGCAAACTTGTAAAACTATTTTTTGTGTGTTTTTGATAAAGAAACAAGCAAACAAAACAAAAGTAAACTAAGCAAAACAAAAATAACAAAGTAAAGAGATTGGTTATGAGGGACTCCCCTTGTGAAGATGTCCTTGACTCCCCGGCAACGGCGCCAGAAAAGTGGCTTGATGGCCCAAAATATATCGAGCTCGTTGGGGAACCCCAAGAGGAAGGTATGATGAGCACAACAACAAGTTTTCCCTCAGTATGAAACCAAGATTTAATCGAACCAGTAGGAGCAAGGAAACACCCCAAAGGTGTTGCTAGCTGAGCCTTGGCAGGGCGCACTACCGGCGCTAGTAGCAGCATGGAGACCTGCACAACACAACCATGGAACTTTGCCCCCAACTTGCGATGAGGTTGTCAATCTCACCGGTTTTGCTGAAAACAAAGAATTAGACATATCGAGTGGAAGAAAGTAATAGTTTGCAGAAAATAAACATAAAGCAGTAAACAGTTGATTGTAGATTGAAAGTAAAAGAAAGGACCGAGGTCCATAGTTCACTAGAGGTGGCTCTCCTTAAGATAGATAACATGCTGGGTGAACAAATTACAGCGGGGCAATTAACAAACATCGAGAAAGCATACAAGCATATACTAATCATCTTGACTCCTTTGAGATTCGATTGGGCATTACAACATTATACATAGACCGTCATCCAACTGCATCTATGACTAATAATCCACCTTCAGGTTATCATCCAAACCCCGTCCAGTATTAAGTTGCAAGCAACGGATAATTGCATTACGAATTGCGTGTAAAGTAAGCAATACGATTGTTCTATCAACAAAGGATTGTTGTTTTCTCCCTAGTAGCAACAACACATCTAGTACCTTAGAGATTTCTGTCACTTCCTCAGATTACCAGAGGCATGAACCCACTATCGAGCATAAATACTAACTCTTGGAGTTGCTAGCATCTACTTGGCCAAGATAGCTACTAACAACGGAAAGCATGCAAGATCACAAATAACAAAGACATGATAGAATCAATAATCAATCTGAAATAGCATCTCAATATCCATCGGATCCCCGCAAACACAACATGCAGAATTACAAATAGATGATCTTGATCATGAACGGAGCTCACAAGATCTAAACATGAAAGCACAAAGGAGGAGAACTAGCCATCTAGCTACTACATGGACCCGTAGTCCAGAGATGAACTACTCATGCATCACACCGGAGGCTTGCATGGTGATGAAGAAGGCCTCTAGGGTGAATTCCCCTCTCCGGCAGGGTACCGGGAAGAGCTTCAGATCCCTCCTGATCTAGGGATGGAGATCATGGCAGCTACAGACTCTTTCGTGGATTTTTGATCGGGTACTTAGGGTTTCTGTATCAGAGGCAATATATAGGCGGAAGGAGAGGCCGAGGGTGTGCATGGGCTGGCCACACCACCCCCTGGCGTGGGCTAGGCCTGGCCGCACGGCCAGGTGGTGTGGCCACCCTCTGGCCCTTCTCCGTCTCGTATTCTGGCTCTAGGTGTCCCTCGGTAAAATAATGACTTTGGCTTTTGTCCCGCCCAATTCCGAGAATATTCATTTTCTGACTTTTCTGGAACCAAAAACAGCAGAAAACATGCAGCTGGCACTGTGTCTCTTGTTAATAGGTTAGTCCAAGAGATCATATGAAAAGTACTCCAAAGTGTGGACAAAACACAAGAAAGTAGATAAAACCAAGCATGGAACATCAAAAATTATCGATACATTTGCAATGTATCAGGCGGCTCGTGGAGCAGGTCGACGGCGGCGTGGAAGCCTGCTACAGAAGCCTAGCAGCAGAGAAGACGGGCCCGATGTGGGCCTGGCCGGGCCTGATCTCAGCCTGGTTGGCACTGCCGCGTCCGGACGGCAATCGCCGTGGGTGATGGAGGACAGTTCCCCTCCCCTAGGTGTCAGTGTGGCCTGATAACTATAGATCTGATGTTGCCATATTGGGCCTACCCGACGACTTTGCGATGTGACAGTTTTTGGAGCCTTGGCGCAAGTTCGTGGATGCCGGGGTGGCGGCCCCAAATGGTGGACTACACGGGCATATCGATGGCGGGGAGGCATTACGATGATGATGGATCATCTCTTTGGTCCATGATGGTGGCAAGGAGCGGGCTTCGGGAGCTCCTGGTGGTGGCAACACCCAGATCGCGTTTGGAATCTTGTCTCGAGGAGTGGTGGTGGTATGAGGTACTGAATGTGGCGAGAGTTTTTTGGGCGAAAGCCCGGTGCTTCAGCACCGACAATAGCGACGCTCTTGGGTGTCATTATCCTCTTGGGGGCATTGTTATGGATACTCTGACCCCATTAGGGCTCCGGGTGAAAACCCTGGA
This sequence comes from Avena eriantha, assembly GCA_910589775.1. Classification (NCBI taxonomy): domain Eukaryota; kingdom Viridiplantae; phylum Streptophyta; class Magnoliopsida; order Poales; family Poaceae; genus Avena; species Avena eriantha. Next base: position 450,603,748 of record OU342741.1, on the reverse strand, counting down.
CTCATGTGGTCTCGGTAGCGGTGACGCTTGGGGCGTCCTTGCTTTCTTGGATGCATTGTTGTGGAGCTCCGGTCTCCATAGCCTCATCGTCTTCGGTGGCAAGCAAGTTGCTTCTTATGTTTTAGAGTTCATCTTTGATCTGCTTATAAGAGGAACTCCTCATCACTATGTATCGGTTTGTCCGTATGGATTTATTTATAAAGCGGAGCGAAAGCCTATCTCGAGGAGGCTAAGAGCAGGAAATTGGCTCATCGGTCAAAAGTCTCAGAAGAGCCGGCGCTGGTGCCATACTGGCATGGGCCTTGGCCACCAGAACTCTTTCCTAGCCCATATTGGCCGAGTTGCCATACACACAACAACTAGTTGAAGGGCTTAGCTTACCGAATACCTAGGAAACTAGGGTTACACCTACCACACTAGCGATCGGCGATCACTGGGGAGAGGGCTTGTTTTCCACGTCCTCCGGCCGATTTCTCCTCCTCTCACGATCCAGCTGTTCGGACTGACCTAGGAGCCGACGTGTTCGGCTTCCCGACCTTGGAACTTTGGCTTGCAGAGGGTTAGATTGGATTGGATGGCGGTGGCGAAGGGTGAGGGCGAAGCTAGTGATACGATGAAGGGCATGGGCCTGGAGCCATCGCTGGAGGAGTTGCTCCAAAGTCTGAACTTGAAGGGGGAGGACATCACGGGGCTAGTGGTTGCAAACGCTGTGGTGGAATCGCTGAAGGAGTAGGCTAAGTGGATGGCAGTGATGCACCTTTTCACCACAAAGCATTTTAGTTCCGTTTTATTGAAGAAGACGATGAGATTCTCATGGGCGCCGACGAATGAGGTGATCTTTTGAGATGTGGAGGAAAATCGATTTTTTGTGCAGTCAAGCTGTTTGGGAGACTGGAAGAAGATTACTGAGCAGGGACCTTGGCTTTTCCGAGACCATGGTTTGCTGATTGAGAAGTATGACGACAATTGTAGTTCTAAGTCTGTGGAACTATACAGGATTCATGCCTGTGTAAGGGTTTATGATGTCTGATACGTTGCTAATGTATCCATAATTTTTGATGTTCCATGCTTGGTTTTATCTACTTTCTTATGTTTTGTTCCAACTTTTGAGTACTTTTCATACACTTACTTGGACTAACCTATTAATAAGATGCCACAGTGTCAGCTGCCTGTTTTCTGCTGTTTTTGGTTCCAGGAAGTCAGAAAATGAATATTCTCGGAATTGGACGGGACAAAAGCCAAAGTCAGGTTTTCACCGAGGGGGACACGGAGCCAGAAAACAAGACGAAGAGGGGCCAGGGGCGGCCACACCACCTGGTCGCGTGGCCAGGCTTGTTCCGCGCCAGGGGGTGGTGCGGCCACCCAGGGCACCCCCTCGGCCTCCCCTTCCGACTATAAGATGCCTCCGATACAAAAACCCTAAGGACCTGATCAAAATTCCACGAAAGAGTCTGTAGCCGCCATCATCTCCATACCCTGCCGGAGAGGGGAATTCACCCTGGAGGCCTTCTTCATCACCATGCAAGCCTTTGGTGTGATGCGTGAGTAGTTCATCCTTGGACTACGGGTCCATGTAGTAGCTAGATGGCTGGTTCTTCTCCTTTTTGCTATCATGTTTAGATCTTGTGAGCTATGTTCATGATCAAGATCATCTATTTGTAATCCTACATGTTGTGTTTGCGGGGAATCTGATGGATATTGAGATGCTATTTCAGATTGATTATTGATTCTATCATGTCTTTGTTATTTGTGATCTTGCATGTTTTCCGTTGTTAGTAGCTATCTTGGCCAAGTAGATGCTAGTAACTCCAAGAGTTAATATTTATGCTCGATAGTGGGTTCATGCCTCTAGTAATCTGGTGAAGTGACAGAAATCTCTAAGGTACTAGATGTGCTGTTGCTACTAGGGAGAAAACAACAATCTTTTGTTCATAAAACAATCATATTGTTTATTTTACACACAATGCGTAATGCAATTATTTGTTGCTTGCAACTTAATACTAGAGGGGGTTCGGATGATAACCTGAAGGTGGATTATTAGTCATAGATGCAGTTGGATGGCGGTCTATGTATAATGTTGTAATGCCCAATCAAATCTCAAAGGAGTCAAGATGATTAGTATATGCATGTATGCTTTCTCGATGTTTGTCAATTGCTCTGCTGTAATTGGTTCACCCAGCATGTTATCTATCTTAAGGAGAACCGCCACTAGTGAACTATGGACCCCGGTCCTTTCTTTTACCATCAATCTACAATTGTTTACTGTTTTCTGTTTACTTTCTACAAGCTTTTACTTTCTTCCACTCGATACGTTTAATCCTTTGTTTTCAGCAAAACTGGTGAGATTGACAACCTCATCGCAAGTTGGGAGCAAAGTTCTGTGATTGTGTTGTGCAGGATTCCACGTTGCTAATAGCACCGGTAGTGCGCCCTGCCAAAGCTTAGATAGCAACACCTTGGAGGTGTTTCCTTGCTCCTAGTGGTTCGATAACCTTGGTTTCATAATTGAGGGAAAACTTGATGTTGTGCTCATCATACCTTCCTCTTGGGGTTCTCCAACGAGCTTGATATATTTTGGGCCATCAATGTCCTAGAGCTATATCGCAAAAGACATCTGATTTGGGACCTACCAGGGAGTAGAGGTGAAGTGATATAAGTAGATATGAATGGGTTTGGACCTGAAGGAGGCGACCACGTTCGCGCCCGTGTGTGGCTGGATGTGAGGAGAAGCTTGACTCGTTTTGTCTATTTCAAACTAGAGGGAGCGAAACCGGTGATTATGATGGTCAAGTATGAGAAGACTGTGAGGTTCTGCGCTGTTTGTGGCCTCATTGGGATGGGAGAGCACGTAGCAGGTGATTGTGGCTATGGGAAGTGGCTGTTAGCTGATACCCTTGGAAAAAAGCTTTTCTATTTGGGTAGAATAACCGAGCTGCACGACGCGAGGGACATGGGGTGAAGACGGAAGGTTCGGGCCGCGGAGGGGGACGCAGCGGTCGTGGTGGATGTGGTCGTGGAGGTCGAGACGGAGGACGTGGACATGGGAAAGATGTGGGGAGTGCGGAGAACCGTAAGCGAATGTCTACGAAAGCTAGGCTGGCGGAGGGGAGTCTCGTGAAGGGGGCAGGTGATACTGGAGTGCAAGCTAATGCCCCGTTACTTTAGCACCATCGTGTGTGCCGGAGGATGAGGGGCCTGGCAGCATCTCTGGAAACTCAAGGTTCCATCCAAAGTGCGAATTTTCCTTTGGAGGTTGGCGCATCAGTCATTACCCACCAGGGATGTCAGGGCAAGGAGGCATATGGCACAGACAGCGACTTGCCATGTCTATGGTGAGGAGGATAGTTGGCAGCATTCGTTGATTAACTGCAATCTGGCCCGGTGTGTGTGGGCACCGACCGATTTAGAGATAGCGGAGCATGTGGCGATGACAGCAGGGCATATGGCTAAGCGATGGATCTTCATGATGATGGAGTCAATGAAGGAAGCGGAGTTGGTTCGCATGATCATCACTTTGTGGGAAATTTGGCACGCAAAACGGAAGGTTGTCCACGAAGATGGCTACCAAAGCCCCATGTCCACGGTGGGTTTTGTTAACAGGTCCATCGGTGATCTGGAGCTGAGCAAGGCAGCCCCTCGGTCTACTAGCGCCCCGAGCTCTAGGAGGGTACCGAGAAGGGGAAGCTAGATAGTGCCTCCTGCTGGAAGATCGAAGATCAATGTCGATGTGGCGGTGGCGAAATCGAAAGCACGGGGATCGGTTGGCGTGGTGTGGAGGTCCTGGGAGGGAAACTTCTTCGGTGCGTCAGCTGTCTTTTTGATGGTGTAACCTGTCCGCGGATCTTGGAGGCTCTCGCATGTCACGAAGGGCTTGATGTGGCGGACGATTTGGGAGTTGGCTCTGTTCTTCTAGCCTTTGATTGCCTAGAGGTGGTGAAAGGGCTGCATGGTGAGGACCTCGGAGCTGGCAGCAGTATCCTGGTGGAGATCTAAGACCAGGCCAAGCAAAGGGGTGACACTACGTTCATCCATGAACGTAGGGAGTGTAATCTAGAAGCCCACAACTTAGCAAGGTTTGCTTTGTCCTTGCCGGTGGGTAGGTTTGTGAACCTCCTATTGATCTTTTTTTGTTGAGAAAACCTCCTATTGATCTTGAGATGCATGTAAACGATGTTATTGATTAATGAATGGGAGTGTGAGTAAAAAAAAGTTGAAAGGCTCAAAACTCGAAAGGCTTGGGGCCAGATGGGGAGCTGCCTCCATTTTGCCCCGGCCGGCATTAGATCGAGCAGGTGGGTGGCGTCCGACAGTCACTTGCTCTACGACGGCGACGCCTGCCGGATCACCTCCCTCCAGGCACGCGCGTCCGGCGTGGCAAAGACCTCCTCATCCGCAATTCCGCATGCTCAAATGCCATCGAGGCCAGGCGGCTGTTAACAAAGCCATGAGCCCACGAATTCTCTGCTCTGCATCCGCATGCCAACCTCCATGTCCCGACCCGATGGCCGTTCCCCTCAAGCTGGAGCCAAATACACACACGACAGGAAAGAAAAGACCCGCAGCCCCTTTGCCATTGCTGATCAACTACTGGCAGGCCAACCGACAATCTCCTGAGCGGTGTGTTAGTTCCCAAGATTTGAAACCACAGAGAGAAAGAACTGCAGCTGAACAATGTATACAGAATTTTTGTGCTGCGTGCAACGTGCAGATTTTTTTGTCTATGCTTTTTCTTCCTTCCTCTTATACTGTCTGACTGTCTCCGAAAAACAGCCGAACTGAAGAACTAACTAAGGAACTAAAAATGCGGGCATGACAGAGTATGCGGCACAGCCCTCTGAAACATGCCCACTAACGCCGCCATGATCGTGTTGATCATGCCATCCCATGACCCGGTCACAGCTGCTAAAATTGACTTGGCAGTGAACAGAATCTCATGCTCGGAGCCGTCGATTATTTGCGGCTTTTGGTCACAACTGGAAGAAGCCCCATGACAATGGATTTCTACAAGCTCTTCAACGATACAGGGCTAGTTTGGGCACCTGGCAGATGGGTGTGGCGCACGGTCATCCCACACCGACACAAAATCTTCCTTTGGCTAGCTTATAAGGGGAGGCTCGACACAAGGGATAATATGATAGTCAAAAAATGGTACCCCCATGCTGACTGTGACCAATGTCCAGCTCTTGAATCTGTGGAATACATTGCACTGCATTGCCGTCAGGCAACTTGGGTCTGGAACAAATTAGGGGTGTTGCCAACTGCCACAAGGGCAAACTCTCTGCAACAGTTTCTCAGTGTGTAGACAATGATGCGTGGCCAATTTGTGTGGCTGCATGCCTCTTACACTTATGGAATGCAAGAAATAATAGAATGTTCAATGGCAAGCAAATTTCGAGAAGGCCACTACTCAAGAAAATTGCAGACGAACTAGCTCTTTGGGCATGCAGGGAGCCTAAGTTGAAACCACAATTACTCCATTGGGTAGACAAACTCTCGGATTCAGTTTAGTTTAGAGCTGAAGGGCGGTTCTTCTTTTTTCTATTTTTTTCCTTTTTCTTCCCCGGGCAAAACTGGTTTGTAAATTCACCCCCAACATCGCTGTAACTCTGTTCCAACTCATAAGGTAGAGGCTTTCTCTACCTTCGTATATGTAATATATAAATTCAAAAAAAACCATCCATTCAATCACTTTCGGTTGAAAACTCGAGGGCTTGGTATCAGCATTTTCTCAGTAAGGGGAAAACAACTAATTAAAGTCTAGAGCCTATCCCACAAAAAAGTGCAGATTCTAGTATGCCTAGCTAGAATGACCGATCAGTTAATTCAAGTCTTTTTAAATGTAAAAACTCAGCACCGAATCCATATCGACCAGGTGCTGGTGCTGCTGCCGCTACCGGAGCTGGAGCTGGAAAACCTGAAACCACATCTCCAGTCTGAATCTCTCCTCCTCCAACACAACTAATCTTTCAAAGCTCAAAAGTGACCGTGCACATCAACGGTGTATTACCCTAACACATGTGATCGTTTACGTGCATACTTCACAGTTTGACCAAGAGAATTTACGGGCAACAAAATGAAATATAAGTACACAGGTAATCTCATTACTTGGAAATAAGTTAACCAACTAAACATTGTATGGGAAGTTCATCACGACGGCCGGACGCAATGAGCTTGTCAAATAGGTTATCACCTCTCAAGCAACCTATTACCTCATCTCCCTCGTCATTCCACCAGGTACTATAAAGTTCATCAACAAAATAGAAAGGGCCTTCCTATGGTCGGTCAAGGACAAGACAACCGGGACCAAATGTAAAGTAAATTGGGAAATAGTGTGTAAACCCAAAAATCTTGGAGGTCTTGGGATCAAGAACATAGATAAGTTTGTGATGGCCCTACATTTGAGATGGCCTTGGTTTGAATGGAAAGACCCCCAAAAATTTGGGTGGGATTCGGCAACCCTTGCTTCGATGAGGACATGTGCATCTTTTATGGCACGGCCACCATCGGCGTTGGAAATGGGCACAAGACCCCTTTTGGCATGCACCTTGGCTTGAAGGAAGAAAACCAAAAGATATCGCACCGCTCATCTTTGATGTGCCAATAAGGAAAGCTTGGAAGGTCAACCAAGCCTTAAGCAACAATTCTTGGATGGGGAAGATTAAATTGGGTGATGACTTCACCATAGAGCACCTAAGGCAATGAGTTGAGCTTTGGTCCCTTCTCCAAAACGTATATCTTAATGAGAAGATGGAGGACAATATTTTTTGGAAACTAACGAAAAATGGTGAGTATACTGCTAAATAGGCCTATGAGATGCAATTCTTGGGATCCATCATCTCCAACATGAACAAACTAGTTTGGAAAGCTTGGGCTCCCCCAAAGATAAAATTCTTCGCTTGGCTTGCCACACAAAATAGAATTTGGACGGCGGATAGATTGGCTAAGAGAGGTTCGCAAAATTATGGCCTTTACCAGCTTTGCAAGCAAACCATGGTTGAACATCTTCTAATCCCGTGTCATTTCACAAAACGGATATGAGCTTATACAAGGGAATGGATTGGCATCTCCGTATTGGATCAATCTCAATGGACGAGACTCTTTATTGGGAATTGGTGGGAGATAATGATGAATGGACTACACCAAACCATAAATCCATGGCTTCACTTACCCTCCTCACCTCTTGGGAGATTTGGAATGAATGCAACGGGTGTTCAATAAAAAGCATGCGCCGCATCTTGTAGTCCTAGATAGAATTAAACGCGGAGTCCGTTTGTGGGTTAACGTGGGAGCTAAGCGTTTGGGTGAATTCATGCCGCGAGAGTAGTATGTTTACATAACTTGGACCTTTTAATTCTTATAAAACTTCTCCTTTATTAATAGATTGGGGCAAAACTTTCGCCCCCTTTTCAAAAAAAAACTATCGGTTTATAGTTCAGTGCAGGTTTTATGTACATGTCACAATCAGTTAACCTATGGTGTTACTCAACTACCATTTAATGTACAACTTCGCTGATCCACACATTTAACTTGTCAATGCGGTACGATTTGTCAAATCCAACCGATCAGTTTCCTTTAGTAAACAATAGTTTAGGAAACAAGTTGTAAAGTAAATTTACATTGCCCAAAGTTGACAAGTGCATGGTAGATGGTACAATGCATAAAAAGATTATCTTTCTCATGGTAGCCGGTAGGAACCATACCAAAGTTTCTGCATCCCATCATGACCTGCAGGCACTACCTAAAGGAACAAAACAAGCAATACACAAATTTCCACTTGAATGCTAAATAGACACACACATACATGAACATGAACGCTGGAAGACATTATCCTCACGTCTACTTCCAGTACACAATGAACCTGAGATGCCCGTTAAACTTGCATACCGCTTTAACCTGTGCAGATCAAGTTAAATATATTTCTTGATTTCTCAAACTTCGAAAATCTGAATTCAATGTTTCAAAAATTTCTGAAATAAATACCTGGATGTAGCCAATCATGTTATCAGTGTATAGATTTTCAGCTCGAAATATTTTGTACTTTGGGCTCAGAAAAAATGATAAAATCGCACAAAATGATGAAATCTTCACTTTAATTTATTGTTCAACACTGTTTACAAACGACAAAATCTTGATTTTTTTTCTGAGCCTAAAATGTAAATTATTTCGAGCTGAAAGTTTACACACCGATAGAATACATAATTGGCTTCATCCATATTTTTTTCGGAATATTTTAAACTTTTGAATTAAAGTTTTTGAAGTTCCAAAAAGCGGATTCACTAGAGCCTAGTTTCCAAAAGGACTATTCGCCATATGCTCCACCTATTCAAAACTGTGGTTTATATCTCAAAATGGAAGAGAAAAAACACTACTATCTATGACAGATGAATGGATATAGTCTAGACTGTAGGTAATGAGGCTGGTGCTTATACAAGGACTGCATATGTCAACTAACAAAACCTGCAAAACTTGTTGCACAATAATAGTTTTATATTTACAGGTTGATATCATTGGATGATCTACAAGTTGCCCTTACAAGTTACTACTAAAAAATGACCTAATTCTGTGTGAATTGCCATAACAAAGGCAAACCAAAATGTTCCTCAAAAGGATGCTGGCCAGTCATCAATTCTCCCAGCTTCTGGACTAGATCAGACACTTTCAAATATGTTCATTTTTTTCATTCGACTCGACCCTAAATCTAACTCTATTCAAGGGTATATAGATACTGCACTGAATGTCAAAAATAGGATCGTCAAATGGGACAAAGAAATTCTACACAAGACATGATAGTTCTCATTTGATCCTTCATTTCACCATAAAACTGAAATGTAAATATAGTGTCCTTATAATACAAACATCATTGCCATCGATACAGGATAATAAACGTTTGGACACGTAGAGAGAACAAAAACACTAATTTTTAACACTGATAAAAAAAGTTGCATGTGCATCAGTTTAATCATCCATTTTGATCACTTCTAGTTGAAAACTCGAGGGCTTGACATCCAGCATTTTCCATGTGAGAGGAAAATAACTAATTAATGTGTAGAGCCTTATCCCCCAAAAATGTGTAGAGTCGATTATGACTAGCTAGAATGACCGATCAGTTAATTCAAGTCTTCTCAAAGGTAAAAACTCACATGTTTTGTACAAAAAAAATCTTTATTGTGCATTCTCGTGCCGAAATAAGTCTTATGGTTTCTATAGGCCAGAAGATATCACTATTATATTCTAATTATGATGGCCTACCAGATCATGCATGATACATTAAGCATTCGACCCCAATCAAATGAAACAAGAGTGATTTTTTATCAAAAAGGTATGATGTAAAAATCCATGGCGTGATTGTGCCTTTGTTCATTTTCACTGTAAGCCACTTAATGATGACAATATACCCCAAGAAAGTTAGTTTCCAATGAATTGTGTCTTTTGGAATCCTAGAGGAATTCAAGCACTAGAAAGAAAAATTGTGATCATTGACCTTTTTAATAAACTCATGCTCACTATGTTGGTTTCCAAGATACTAAGAAAGAAATTCTTTCTATTAATTATCTGAATTCTTTAGTTGGTAATAGGATGTTTGACTGGAAAGCTCTACCTGATGTAGGCTCTGCTGGAGGCATAGTAGCGGGGGTGGATTTAGATTACTTTGATGTGGTTAGTTGACAAGTTAAAGATTTCTCGGTTTCTGTCATTGTCAGGCTGAAGGCCAAAGATACTGTGATTAGGATCATTATTGTCTATGGGTATTCCTATGAATACAAGAAATAGGCTTTTCTTTCAGAATTGCATAGCCTCTTTTTTGATTATAGTGGTCACACTATTATTGGTGGTGACTTTAATTTTGTTAGATTCCAAAGTGATAAAAGCAATCGAACATAGATCATAAGTGGAGTGATAAGTTTGATGCTTGGATTGAAATTTGGAGTCTGCTTGAGGTTAATCTAAGTAATAGGAGGTTTACTTGGGGAAACAATAGGGAGAATTCAGTCATGTCTAACATTGATAGGGTTTTATATAATGTATAGTTAGACCAATTTTTTCCCTTGCCTCAATTAGGGCTCTTCCTAGACTAGGTAGTGATCACACACCCATTCTGTGGGAATTTGGATGTGGAGTCACACCTAGGCCTGCCACTTATATATTTGAAAAGTGGTGATTTCAAAATCCTGCTGTTGAAAACTGGTCTAAGCCTATTAAAGGAAAAGATGCAGTTGACATTTGGCAAAACAAAACCAGGAGATTTGGAAAATGGTCTAAAGGTGGAGCAAGAATATTGAATCTGAGCTCAGAAACCTTAAAAAATATCTCATGGAAGAATATGGTTTGTTAGATGTCAAATCTGAATCAAGAGAACTCTCTGTTGATGAACATAATAGGCTAAAGAAAATTTATTTGGAGATGATTTTTTTATGGGTAAAGATAGAGGTTAAAGCAAAGAAGAGATCCAAAGGTAGGGATATTAAGGAAGGGGATAGAAACACAACTTATTTCCATGCTATTTCTAACCAAAGAAGGAGGAAAATGTTAGTCAACTCGCTGGATGGGCCTGATGGGCCTGTCAAGGAAGAGGCTGACATGATGGAAGTAGCCACCTCCTTCTATAAAGACATTTTCAAGAAATAGGAATCCTCTAGTTGTACCTTAGCTGAGGATTTATTTTTTCCCCGTGAAAAAAATCTCTGAGGATCAGAATCAGAAGCTTGAGGCCCCCTTTACTGAGGAAGAAGTCAAACATGGTGTGTTTGGCTCCTACTCGGATGGGGCCGTAGGACCTGATGGTTTATCCTTTTTTATTTTACCAGCACTTTTGGGATGTGATTAAAAATTATCTTATGGCAATGTTTGTTGACTTTTACCATGGCAAGTTAGATATTTACAGGCTAAACTTTGCCATTTTGACTCTTATTCCTAAAGAACCTGAGGCTAGCAGTATGAAAAAAATTCGACCTATTAGTCTCCTAAACTGTGCTTTTAAAATCTTTACTAAGGTGCTTACAAACAAGATGGACTTAATCATGGGTACCATCACTTCCTCTAACCAATCTGCCTTTATCAAAGGTAGATTCATTCTAAAAAGTGTAGTCACTGCCCATGAGGTTATTCACTCTGTTTCTCATGGTAAAAGTCAAGGGCTAGTTCTCAAGTTAGACTATGAGAAGGCTTTTGATAAAGTAGATTTAAATTTCCTGTTAGACTTGCTAGCTAAAAGAAGTTGTAGTTCAAAAACTATTGCTTGGATTAAAGACATTACACATGGTGGGTCTGTAGGTGTTAAGATCAATAATACCATTGGTAATTTCTTTATCACTGGGAAAGGGCTCAGACAAGGAGACCCCATTTCCCTTTGCTTTTTAATTTGGTTGTCAATGTACTAACTAGAATGCTTATTAAAGCTTATAATGTTGATCTGATCAGGGGTCTTTGTTCTAATCTCTACCCTGGTGGAGTCATCTGTCTCCAATATGCAGACGACACCATCTTGTTTTCTGATAATAACCTAGTCTATGCTACTAACCCCAAGTGGGTTTTAACTTTCTTTGAACAGGTCTTTGGGATGAAATCAATTACTATAAGAGTGAATTCATTCCTTTAGGCCTTGAGGAAGTAGATATCCTCACTTACTCTAGCATTTTGGGATGTGTTATTGGAACTTTTCCCAATAAATACCTAGGAATCCCTCTACATTTTGAGAAGTTAAGAAGAAAGGATATTCAACCTCTAATTGATAAAATCCTCAAAGGATTGTTGGCTGGAGAGGGAAGTTACTTTCCTATGCTGCTAGACTAACCCTCATCAAAGCTTGTCTAGCAAGTATTCCTATCTATCTTCTTTCCTTTTTCAGGTTTCCAAAATGGGGCCTAGACTTAATCAATTCCAGATGGCTAACTGTTGGCGGAATGATTTTGAAGGGCATAGGAAACTGCATCTAGCTAGTTGGAAACTAGTTTGTAAAAAGAAAGAGTTTGGGGGACTAGGAATCCCTGACTTAGCAAATGTCAACCTTAGTTTGCTAGGCTCTTGGATCAAAAGATATACCCAAGATGAAGGGAAAATCTGGAGAACCATTGTAGAAACTAAATATGATACTAGGAACCCTAACATATTTTGTAGCAAACAAAATGGGGTTTCACAATTTTGGAAAGGTGTTTTGTGGGCTATGAATAGTATTAAATTTGGCTACAGATGGAAGATTGGGGATGGGTCCCAGGTCAGGTTCTGGGAGGATACATGGTTTGAGACCTCCCCACTATCAGTACAATTCTTTGAAATTTATGTCATTGATAATGAACATAATAAAACTGTGCAGTAGATCAAGGATGGATCTTCTCTAAATTAACATTTAGGAGAAATTTTAATGTTGAGATCATGGCTCAATGGTATGAATTAGAAGGGATTGCTTTTGGTATCTCTTTTAACTCTAATACTGATGCTTTGATCTGGCAGTATGAAAACAAAGGAGTATACACTATTACTTCTTTTTATGCTATCATTAATTTTTTTTGGGGGGGGGGAGGGTGGGGGGGGGGTCCTATTTGTATTCCTGTTGTTTGGCAACTTCATATTCCTCCAAGAGTACACATATTTCTTTGGTTGCTTGCTCATAACAAGTTAATGACTAGAGATCATTTGAAAAAACACACCTCAATAAACTTGAAGATTGTGTTTTCTGTGCCGAGAATGAATCTATTGATCGTCTCTTTTTCCATTGCTTATTTGCTAGACAACTTTGGGATACCATTTCCATGTTCTTTAAAATTAAAATTGGGAGTGACTACCTGTCTATAGCTAAGTTCTAGATAGCTAACAAGAAACATGCAGTTTTGAATTCAGTTTGCTATGCTACTCTTTGGTGTCTTTGGAAGTTTAGAAATGAGATGATCTTTAATGGTCTCTCATGGCTTAACTTGCATCAGATTTTGAGAAAAGTACTGAATTCTGTGAAACACTAGAGTGTAATCTTCAAGGAGGGCATGATGGCGGATGTGGACCGCTTCTGCAACCACTTATCCAAGATCCTTGACTCGAACTTCGCGCTGACAAGTGGCTGACTTGGCTGCCAGCTGATGAGAGGGAACCTCAAGATCCCTCCTCGTTCCCAGCTTCCAAGAGAGATGTGCTGCAAGCCTGCAAGGAACCTGGTCGATACCAACATCCACCTTAGAGCCGACACCCTTTACTTCTTCTGTTTAGCTTCTGTCAAACACCCTTTACTTCTCCTGTTTAGCTTCTATTAGCAGGTGTGGATGCGCCTTTGGCTTTGTACCTAGCTTCCCTTAGCTTTTGTTTTTCTACCTGTGCTGCGTTTACTGAAGTTCTCTTTTTGGTAGTTGCTTGTAAGAAAACTCAGACGTGAGCTCGCTTTCAAGTTTCGTTGATCCAATCAATGGAACCGGGGGCATGTGTCCCTGTTGATCAAAAAAAAATGATGACAATATATTTGGATAAAGCACATTGGCGAGAGTGGCTATATACATAACAATGTACAAGTTTGTATCCAACAACAGAAGAGGATATACAAATACTCCCTCCGTCTCAAAATAAGTGACTTGAGTTTGTCTAGATTCGCATGTACCTATATACTAAAACGTGTTTATATACATCCAAATCTAGTCAAACCCACGTCACTTATTTTAAGACGGAGGGAGTATAATTTCCCCCACATCACAGTTGATTGCAAGTAGAACTGGTCCCTAACTTCAATACTCTGGCAAATTTTGGTAAACAAGTTTGCACGGTCGAGTAATTGAAAATTAGAGTGATCACCAGGGAGACCGATATTAAGACGTGCTGGGCAGGAGTGCATAGGCCCTTCTGGCCAGCTTGGACATGGTGTAGCACACTAGCACCGAATCCTTCGCATGACCATCTCGACTCGGTGCTGCTGCCGCTGCTGGAGCTGGAGCTGGACTGCCTGGACGCAGAGCGCGCTGGAGGCAACTTTGGCATTGACGAGCCTGGTGATACAGAGCCGGCCACCTCCCAGGTAGACCAGGCTGCCATTGGGTGCGACCCCATAGCCGATTTTGATGCACTCCTCGGGAAAAGTGTCCTCCCACACCTCCTTCACGACAGGCGGCCGGACATCCATGTCGCACGCGCACAGGCACCGGCGTTGGGGGCAGAGCCCAAACAGCCGTCCCAGCTCCGGCACGTACACCGCCGGAAGCCCTTCTATTGGAAGCTCCCAGGAGCCTTCTTTCCGCCACGTGCGCCGCGGCCCGGCCGTTTCCAGCGAGTAGGTACCCAGCCCCTGCGCTGACAGCCACAGCCGCCCGCCCATGGTGAAGCAGGTGGTCATCCTACAGACCTGACTGCTGCCAGGGTTGCTGCTGATCTGCAGCTCCGGCGGCGGCTGCGTGGCCCTTCCCGGGAGAGAGGGCCTCCAAGTGGGGCCGGTGCCCCCAATGCGGGAAGATGGCGAGCGCGTAGACGTCGTCAGCGCCGACGGGGAGAAGGACCGCGCCGGTCTTGGCGGCGGCCGTCCCGGGGCCGGATCCGGCGGCTTGCGCTTTGATGTCGTAGGTGAATGTGCGTTTGAGGCCGAGGCCTACTATGGTGGTACCGGAGACGGCAAAGGCAATATCACCGCGGAAGAATTCGGGCTCGTGGAAGGAGGCGACGGGAGGACCTGGGAGCGGGAGCATCTCCATCTTCATTGGTAATCGGAGAAGAGGTCCTTGAGGTTAAACTTGAACACAGAGTAGCCTTCTCTCTCGTAGTCCACCACGAAAAGCACGCGCCTGCGCTGGTGCTCCTCCGCCATCCTCCTCGCCGGCGAGATCAATCGAATTCGATTCGATGCTCTGTGTGCGTGTGCGTGTGGAGTCGATGTGGGGATCTCCAAAATAAAGGAGCTGGAGACTGCTACTACCAGAGGGATCCCGTTCGGTTTCGGGGTCTAGGAAGACTTTTCCACTCCGCCCGGCCCAAATATAAAAAATCGGACCGGTAACGGCGGTTCAGCAGTCGGATTCAAACGGGTAGGAGTTTGAACACGTTTGCTAGATGTTTAGAGAGGTGTTTAGCAAAATAAATCGTATTTTTGCTCAAGAAAAATTGTATTTTATAGGCACTCTCCTACATAAATAAGGGTGCTTAAGCAAAAAACTTAAGTTTATACACACCCTCTAAACACCTTGCAGTGTACATGGGCTTCCGTTGTTCTAGGTCGGCAGGCTAGAGTTTAATCGCCGGTGCCCCCAAGGGAAATACTACTCGACTATGAAAACTTATTTATGAAATTCTAGCAGAAAAATCAAATTATGATCAAATAGTTCTGCATTTTGCAATCATATTTTTGGATTAAATATATGTACTTGCAATCTGATGTTGCATGGGGAAAGTGTGCATTATCACATTCTTTTGTTGCACATAAACTTGAACTTCGTTCCAGGGGAATATGGCCGCTCTTGACGATGCTCGCTCAACTGAAAAATACCATCATCATTAAGGATCTTATGGCGGTAAATAAAAATAACCTAAAATAAAAATAATTTTAAATAATAAACCTATCTCAAAACTATTTTACAGGGTAACCCTTTTCTGCCACTCCCGTCCGCGCGGCGCTGCACACAAGTCTGCTGCGCCACCGCCAACGGCGCCGCACAGAGGCCACGCTGGCCCCGTGGGCCCCGGCGCCGCAGCGGCGCCACGCTGGCTCGACCCTGCAGCACCAGCCACTATGACGCCGCACTAACCGTTGCTGCTCCCGTCGGTGCGGCGCGGCAACCCGTGTCACGCTGGCGCGTGGCCCCCCTGCAGTGTTAGTGCCACGCCACTCGTGCTGGCGCCACACCCTAGCCTGCCGCGCCACGACGCATGGCGCCGCACAAGCAGCAGCACTAAGACGCGTGGGGCTCGGCCCGGCCCGACCCTCTTATTCCTCTTCCTCTCCAACTCCTCACATAGAGCACACACCCATGGCGGTGGCTAGGTTGATCTCCCCCTCCTCTAATCCTTCTCCAATCCGAAGATTTTGCCCGTGGATCTTGTTGTTGAGCACCTCCTCCATGTATTTGTCCAAGAAATTCTCCTCTTTGTCCAATGAATCTCACTAATTTTGATAGTTAGGAAAACCCTAGTTCATCCTAAAATCAAGACATATGGTAGTGTGTCTAGTTGATTTGTTGATTACTTAAAGGAGGATAGATATGTGGTAGTGTGTCTAGATTTAGAGATGCCAAATAGAGATGGTTGTACCTTTAAAATATTAGTATGTATGCTCACATAGAGATGGCCACATAGAGATGTCAAATATATATGCTTGAAATTATATATGTGCTTGTAGGTTGAAACTATATGCTTGAACTACTATGTTTGTGCTTGAAAATATTCGTAGTATGTATGCTCACATAGATATGGTGGTTAGCAATACTTCATCATGTGCTTGTTAGCCCACATAAAATTTTCTCACATAGATATGACCATATAAAAAGCACTCTATTCATATTAGTATGCCATTTACAATATGCTCACATTTTTAGTTGTACTTTCTTTTTTTAATTATGTAGTATGTCGGAATTGGAAGAGGAAGAAACCCATGCCCCAACCTATGTAGAACCCGGGTATGTCGACGGCACATCGCTTCTTGAGACGACGTATGATAAGCGTCATCGTGCCTACCTGATGGCCGAGCGGGTAAGAAAAATAAACCCAACTATTCATGTTGTGTTGCTAAAGTTTGATGGACATGTTATAATCGAGCTTGTATGTGTGCAGACTCTTGTTCCCCTACGACTGAGGTATCACGGACATTTCCAAGAGATGATGCCATATGATGATCGGTGCACGGTGCACATCCAAGCGCTAGGACTGCTCCCATTCATCCATATGGTCAACCGTGGTACACCGCACATGAACCTTGCTGCCATCGCCGCGCTTGTGACCGGTGGAGGTCGGAGACGCATAGCTTTCACCTCCGTACCGGTGAGATGACTGTGACTCTCTAGGACATGTCCATGATCCTTGCACTCCCTATCTAGGGGATCCGCTTTGCATTAACATGTCCTCTGACAACTGGCGTGACCGGATGTGTTCCCTTACTAGTGGTAAGTGTCCCGGTGACACTATAAACTCACAGGGGGTAAAATTGAGGGTCACAGCAGGGGCTACTTTCAAGTGGATATCACAGAACTTCAGTACATGCCCTGAGAATGCTAGTGATGATGAGGACATGATATATGCCCGTGTTTATGTGTGGTATGTTATCACGAAGACTATATTTCCCGATGGTAAGGGAAACATGGCTCACTGGTAGCGGCTGAAGGCTTTGACTAAAATGGATAAGAATGGAGCTGGGGTTCAGCGACATTGGCCTTCTTGTACCGACAGGTAATGAAGTGCTTCTATTTTTTCCATCTTTACATGTGCTCTTTGAATGTCCCCATGATTAAACTTTGTTTGCTTTGGTGCTTAGCTGGATGAGGCTTGTCGGAGGACTGGTCCTGAGGCTTACATTGGTGGTCCATTGCTACTTCTCTCGGTGTGTATGTGGGAACGCTTTCTAGTTGGACGACCCAATAAAATGCCTGCCAAGGATTATATCGATGGAGGGAACCAATCGAGGTGGCCAACTTGGGCTTACAATTGGGACGTGGTCTTCAAGCCCCCAACTGACCTACAAGTGGCGTATATTAGATACACCAATGAGTTTGACAACCTTCTCCCGGAGCAAGTAAGAATTTTCAACCCATATACCATTTAGCATTCCGTTCAACTACTTTTCTTATTGAACTATCTTGTGTGTGATTAAGGTTGTATGGGAGGTATATGGCCCTAGGGAAATGCGCCAATCGGGCCCTCCCTTGTATGGTCTTGCCCGCACAATCCAAGGGCATCCATCATCCTCGCATTTAACAGTGTAACGCTTCTTCACATCCGAGTGAACCACCATGAATGGCCGATGATACCTAATAGAGAAGTCCTTGATCCATTGCTTAAGTTCCAACAATGTGGAAAACCTAAGTCCTTTTGAAATCCCGTTCTTCTCATGGCTACCATCCTGGTACGAAGTTGGCCTTGGTCCAAGCACTACACCTTTGCCACCGTCAACCGTGGATTCATCCGCTAGACTGAGATCGCACATCAAGGGTATCCGAGGATCCCTTCCTAATACCTTCTCGTGCACTTCGGCCTCATCCTTCGTGAACCCCTCTTCATCAACCTCTTGATCAGGGCCATCCTCATCTGAGTCTGATGCATACATTTGAGAATATGGGATGTCGTGATCCATGTTCTCTTGTGTATGATATAGGTCCAAATCTCTAAGTGTGTTGTCGTTGAGCTCCACCTTGTCCTCACTGTCCTCATACTCATCATTGTCCTCTCCCACTGCTTCATCTTGGTTGTTTGAAAGGGGGCTCACACATGTCCTCACTTCATGTTGTTGGGTCAAAGGAGGCTCAATAAATTCCTCTTGGTTAATGGGTGGAGGACTCCGAGCTTCATATGGGGAGGCAACTTGTATGATACTCTTTTGCATATTAGTATCAACCTAATTTGTGGCAAATAGTTCAAGAGCTTTGTCTTGTGATTCGGCCACCACTTCCTTATATATAACCCAACATTGCTGAGAGCTAATACGCATTGTCTTCCAACGATTGTGCATCCCAAATCCAACATTGTGCCTACCTTACAACTCAACAACATCATTAGGATCAACCCAATTCAAATCTACTCGAACTTGGTGCAACACCTCGGGATAGGTAGGACTATGCTCGAACACTAGGTCAATCTTATCCGGGTCCGGCTCAATATTGCCTCTCAAGAACCCGTCTTTGTCCGTATGATGAACATGCACAATTCTAGCCATACCTAAAACAAGTATAACAAAACAACTATACTAAATTCAATAAATACCTATACCAAATTTTGCACTAACAAAATGCTCTCAAAACCAAAACCTTACCGTTATCTTAACCCTAACCCTTATCTTAACCCTAACCCTAAAAATCTTAGCTACCTACACAAGAAGGCTTAGTATACCAATCCTATACCAATACTAACTCTAGATATCTACCAAACATACCATTGCTCCATACAAATTTACATATCCAATGGGGTTCCAGATTTGGACGAATTTTGCAAAATATGAACAAATAACTTAAAATTTGCGAGTGAAATTGAGGGAAGTAGAGGAGAATACCTTGGAGAAGCGATTGGGTAAGAAATCCTCCGAGTTTTCCTTCGACTCTTGTGTTTTTGGTGGTGATTGGACTAGGGGAGAGAGAGAGCCGCCGCCACCACCTTTTTGCTCAGGTGAAAATGGGACAAGAGGAAGAAGAGGGTCGAGTCGGGCCGAGCCCCGCGCGTCTTAGTGCTGCTGCTTGTGCGGCGCCGTGCGCCGTGGTGCGGCAGGCTAGGGTGCGGCGCCATCACGAGTGGCGCGGCACTAACGCTGCAGGGGGCCCATGCGCCAGCGTGACACGGGTTGCCGCGCCGTACCGATGGGAGAAGCAGCGGTTAGTGCGGCACCATAGTGGCTGGCGCTGTAGGGTCGAGCCAGCGTGGCACTGCTGTGGCGCCGGGGCCCACGGGACCAGCGTGGCCTCTGTGTGGCGCCGTTGGCGGTGGCGCAGCAGACTTGTGTGCAGCGCCGCGCGGGCGGGAGTGGTAGAAAAGGGTTACCCCCTGTAAAATAGTTTTGAGATAGGTTTATTATTTAAAATTGTTTCTATTTTGGGTTATTTTTATTTAAATTGCCTCTTATGGCTTATAGAGTGGAAACGGCTGAAGCCGAATCATGTCATTTAGGTCACAAAAGCAACCTGCTAGTTCCACACTATATCCAGACTAGATGTGAATAATGTGGCTTAAGTACCCTACTTAGACAAAGTTGATCTAGATGCTAATCAACTAATTGTTCATTCTAGCTCAGCAACTGTGTGTACTTGAACAATTGCATAATAATGTTTTGGCTAAGTGCACATTGCATAGTGGACCGTGGAGCGAGTGGCACTGTAATACAGTGGTAAAGAGAGTGTTCACTGAGGGGGCAAGATAGCAAGTCGACATGAACCTGAAGTTGTTTCATGCACGCACATGCTGGAGTGGAGGAGATAAAAATGAATGTTGTGGAACCAAATCATGTTTTAGACAATTTGAATTGGTGTATGCTAGGTAATTTGCTAGAATGCTGGGAAATTAGCACACCCAAACGTGATCTAAAAATACGCAGTGTAACAAGATGTAACTTCAACATCACTCATGTACTAAATCTACGGATCATTGCTCAATCATGAAAAGAAACATATACATCAAACATATATGCCTCCGCCGAGGATAAGTCATGCGTTCTCTTAGCACACAAGTAGCTGATTTATGCAGGTAAATAGGACAAGTCTTATGTGATCTCAGCATATATGTGCAGCAACAAGAAAATCAACACATATGGATCCCAATCTTTTTTACCTTTTTACGTGGAATACCTCTCAACTTGAGGAAAAAAAACCACGAGCCGAAACCATCAAAATATTCTTCTATTGTTACCAAATAGGATAACATTTGTTCTTCTCTAGAGAGCATTAGAGGATCTCATACATCAGGATACACGCGGATCTAGGATACCAACAATAAGATTTGGGGCACAAGAGTTAGGAAGACTCACCAAAGACAGTGAAACCACAGATGGAAAGAGACAAGGAGGTGAATCTTGTGAAGGAGATATGACTTAGAGGCCAATAATAAAGATGTTGTTATTTACATATCTCATTAGTTCGTAATAGTTTCGTATCATGCTATAACTGTATTAAGTGGAAACATTAATACAGGTGTGGTATATAAATAAATCAGGTCCCTAGTATCCTCTAGAGTATTTTGTTGGGCAGCTGATGATCGAGGTTTCCCGATCATGGACTTTACCATGTCAACTGACAACGAGGTCACTTATGAAGTGATGGACAACACCCAACCCCTAGAATTGCAGTATGATCCAGTCATATATTTCAACATTGCAATATCTAGCTAAGTGTAGTGATTCAGTCCTTCGGCCATAAGATCATATTAATCGCTGTCTCCCGAGGCTACTTTGATCACATCAACCGTCATGTCCATAACTAGGTGACCATAAAGGTGTGCGTCAGGTATTCCAGAGGAACTTTTGAGGCCTATGTATAAATAGCAGGATTTGCACATCCGAGTGACGGACAAATACTCTGGACCCACTCGGTGAGATAACATCTATAAGTTTGCAAACATGTGACTAGGTCACAGGGATGTAATATCACGAGAACAAGTAAATGTGTTTGTCAGTAACAAGATGGAACTTAGGTATATCGATACCAGGAGATCAGGTCTTGGACAAACTAGGTATCATAGAGCAAAGGGAATGAGACTCGACGTTCAAGGTTCAAGCGAACAAGTTAATCGTGGAATGCATGGGGGGCATTATGTGTTTCCAGATACCACTATTGGTCATTGATCAACAAGTGTGTCGATCATGTATATGTATTCCCGAGCCATAGGGCGTCACACTTAAGGATAGAGACACTTAGGGATTGATCCAAGATCGTAGGAGAAAAGAGAGAGAACTCTAGAATAGTTCCAGAGTCATACCAAAAGTGTTTTGGGGATATCCAATGATAATCAGAGGGGTCTGAAAGGTGTTCAAAATGATAGATATTAAATAATATGTATTTAATATTAATTAAATAAATTAATATGTAAATTGGATTTTGGGGGAAGCCCACCTAATTGGGCCTCACTGGAGGAGGACCAAGAGGGGGCCGCCGCCCTAGGGAAGGCCAGGGGAGGCCGCCAACCCTAATGGGCCCTCCCACCATGTGGGGCCCATGAGGAGGGCTGGCCGGCCACTCCCTCCACCTCCTCCCTCATGTTTAGTCCCACCCCGAGACTTTGTACCTCCCTTCCACCTATATAAAGAGGGGCACCCATCTCCCCAAATCCATCCTATAAATTGGCTATTGCCTTCCTCTCTCCCTCCCTCTCATGTGTGGTTCCCAAGATTGGAACTTCATACGGGAATTAGGGTTTCTCCACCATACACACGCCGTCGTGCTACTGGACTCGGTCTGGATCAATCTTATTCCGCTACTTTGCTGGACCGGAGCCTGGGAGACGTCTCTACACCATATGTGTGTAAGGACACGAGGCACCGCCACTTGTGTTGTTTTTCTTGGCGCTTGGAGCTTGGGCATCGACACGACCATGAGGTCAGCTACGTCGTACAAGGAGCAAGGGGTGACTTGTGATGAGCTTCACGACCTTGAGGTCGAGTGAGTATGACTACATCATCCATGTTCCCCTTGGAACGTTAACCACTTTCGGTCTTCAAAGGTATGAACACCAAACCCCTTCTTGTTACTTTACATCTACATAGGTAGATCTTAGCTAGGTGTGTTTGCATCATAGAATTTTTTTTGTTTTCTGCCGCGGAACCCTACAGTGGTATCAGAGCCGATCTATGCGTAGATGTTTGGTATGAGTAGAACACATGTTGATTGTGTGGGCATAGATTCTCTAGTTTCTACTGTCCCACGTATACTTGTTCATATCGCGGCAATGTCGGATGAAGCGGTCCGGACCAACCTTACGTGTAACCTTACGCGAGACCTATTCCATGACTAACATATGGCTTGTACCACATAAGTGGCTGGCGGGTGTCTGTCTCTTCGACATTAGTTGATATGGCATTTACAAAGGATGGACCTAGGAAGGTACTTAAAGCGGCAACTAGTCAATCCATGTTATGGTTCAAAGTGCATAGGTAGAAATTTTTCTCTTGCGAAAGCCCTAACAACCACGTAAAACATGCAAAGATAAAGTACAGGCGTCTAACTTTATTTTGCAGGGGCGTGTGATATGTATGGTGATGTATACGCACTTCTATTCTTGTAGACAGTTGTTGGGCCTCCAAGTGCAGAGGTTTGTAGAACAGCAGCAAGTTTTCCCTTAAGTGGATTACCCAAGGTTTATCGAACTCAGGGAGAAAGTGGTCAAAGATATCCCTCTCAAGCAACCCTGCAATCAAGATACAAGAAGTCTCTTGTGTTCCCAACACACCCAATACACTTGTCACATGTATTGGTGCACTAGTTTGGCAAAGAGATAGTGAAATACAAGTGGTATGGATAATTATAAGTGGTAACGATCTAGAAAATAGCTTGACGGGTAGGAAGAGACTAAAGGCAATCTGAAATAAAGATGGAAGCAAGCAAACATGTAACAGATCTAGTTGCAAATGGTGTTTCAATGCTTATAAACAAGGCCTAGGGATCATACTTTCACTAGTGAACACTCTCATATAAATATCTTCTCTTTATGATACTACTCTTAACTACTCTCTAGTTGGACACTCTAATCCATGGTAGGGCTATAACAGCACTCCTCAAAGTTCGCTTTCCCCATCTAGGTAACCCCACACTATCACCTTGAGCGCTAGATGGTTCCAACAAACACCACAATTTCATAGAGACATCCAACTCCAAATATAACTCATAACAAGTATTTGCAATCTCTAGCCTAAGTGCCACCCTGGTGTGCACGCTGTCACTTTCACACACATGGGGAGAGCAGAGTTCTATTAAAGCACTTGAGTAGCAAGGTAGATCTACTTGATTACAAAGCTCATGATCACAATATGATCATGCATAGAGAGAGACATGAACACATAGCTACCGGTAGAACCCTTAGCCTCGAGGAAGAACTACTCCCTCATCATCATGGGAATCAGCAACGGCGATGGAGATGGTGGTGGAGATCAATGAAGATGGCCCCGGGGGCACTTCCCCGTCCCGGTAGGGTGCCGGAACAGAGACTTTCTGTCCCCCAAATCTCCCCTTCAGTGGCGGCGGCGCTGCAGAACTTTTCGTGGCTGGAGGCTCCCATCCAATTCCGAGAATATTCATTTTCTAACTTTCCTGGAACCAAAAACAGAAGAAAACATGCAGCTAGCATTGTGGCATCTTGTTAATAGGTTAGTCCAAGAAAGTGTATAAAAATACTCCAAAGTGTGGACAAAACATAAGAAAGTAGATATAAAACAAGCATGGAACATAAAAAATCATAGATACGTTTGCAACGTATCATATGGTCAAGGTAAGTATTTATTAAATGTGTTTTCGATGGCATGGAGGCACCGTTAACCTGGTGCAATGCCGGGGAAATCGATGGAGATCAAGGCGCAACGACCATATCATATTGCATAAATGATTTGCATTTGATGTTTGTGCATATTATTATGCTAGTATTAGACTACGATGGCAGCATTGTAAGATGATTCCTCAAACATAGTTCTAATGTTCATGTTCCCCTTATGTGCGCACCACTAAGAAAGTTCTCCGTTATGAGGCACGCCATGACGACGGGTGTCATACATATCTGCGTTCACATACGGTGGGTGTAAGATCTGTTGCACTGCAAAACACATGGGTTAGAGTTGGCAAGCCTAGTGTTGGAAATATGCCCTAGAGACAAATAATAATAAGGATTATTATCATATTTCATAAAGTTTATGATTAAGTTTTATATTATGCTATAACTTTATTGAGAGGAAATATCAATACATGTGTGATATATAAACAACCAGGGGTTCCCAATGAAACTCTACTCACTGGTTCATTGGTCAACATATGATCAAGGTTTCCTGATCATGTGGCATTTATGCCAGTTGGAAATGGAGTCAACTCATTCTAAGAATGAGATGATGAACCAATACCCAACCTAAACATCATGACCCGATCATGTCACGAAAGTCAAGTTACGATGATTAGAAATGGATCCTAGTAGACTATTCCTTAGACCGTGGGGCTATATCAATCACTGTCTCCCGAGAATGCTTAGATAGCATCAAACATCACTTGGTAATATAGTGAAAATAAAGGTGTGTTCAGGTATTCGGAGGAACCGTAGAGGCAATATATGCCAAGAGCGGGATTTGTCCGTCCACGTGACGGAAAGATACTCAAGGACCCACTCGAAGAAGTTATGTCCAATAGCTGCGCAGCGTGTGATTTGATCACCGGGATATCACTTGTCCGAACGAGTCAAGTAGCATTGTTCGGTAACGAGATCGAACACGATATGGTGATGTCATTGATCAGATCTCGGGCAATGCGAGTGCCAAGAGACAAAAGGAATAGGACACGACTATCCCGGTTCAAACGACGAAAGATCTTCATGGAATGCACGTGGGTCACATGGCCATCCAGGTCCCTCTGTCGATCATTGGTCTGGGAGTGTCCCGACCATGTCTGTAGTATTCCCGAACCATGGGGTATCACGCTTAAGGGTTTGATGATTCTTAGAGAGTGTTTATAGGATCGGTAGAATCGCTGAAGAGGAGAAGGGAGAAAACCGGAAGGGTTTCGGTAAGTCCGGAGGATGTCGGGAGTGGAGGTGGAAGGTGTTCTATAGCCACGGACGTTGAATAATATGTGAATGAATGTTAAATATTTATTTAATCATTTATTCATAATTATTTAATAAAATAGAAAATCAATTAAATGGTCAAAAGGCTTAATGGGCCAATTCTGGAGGGAAGAGGGCCCATTAGGGAAAGGCAAGAGGGGAGAAGGGGCAAGGGGGTGGCCGGCTGAGCCAAGCCCCCCCTGCGTGGGGACCACTAGGGCTAGCTGGTGGCGCCCCCTCTCCCGCTCCTTTAGTCCCACCCCGGGATTTTGAGGGAGGTAGTACCTCCCCTCCCCTATATATAGTGGGGGTATTTGGCCAGATAAATACACACAATATTCAATAAAGGTTTCCTCTCTTTTGGGGAGACCTCCAATTGATATTCTCTCTCTCTCTCTCTCTCTCGTGACCATGGTCCCAAGTTCGGACTGCGCGAACGAGAGACATCTTCACCGTGGAGCACCATCACGCTGCAGGATTCAGATCCAGGAGCTCTACTTCCGCAACTGCTGCTGGATCGGGGAAGCGGGAGTCATCGTCAGGCACCGGACGTGTGTAACTCCCCGCGAGGTGTCACACTTGAGGCACTCAAGTCGTTGGAGCCACAGGAGCGCAAGGACTTCATCACGATGTTGAGGTCGGCTTTGGCTCATCTACATCAACCACGCTCTCCTGAGCATTGACAACGCTTTTCGGTCTTCAAGGGTAAGTTCGCGAAAAGCCCCTCCCGTTACTGCATTACTAATAGATAGGTCCTAGCAACATCAGGGTTCAGGGGCGTAGGGTAAAAATTATTGTTTTCAAACGCGGAACCCCTGCAGTGGTATTAGAGCTAGATCTATGTGTAATAATGCTATTACGGTAGAACACACGAGATGTAGCGTGTGGGCGTTGATCTTTTAGTTGTTACCCTCCCACGTGTATTTGTGTATACCGCAGTAATGCTTGATGAGGCGGCCCCCAACCGACTTTACGCGTTCATTCGCGAGACTGGTCCACGCTTGACATACGGCTTGTACCGTATAAAGTGGCTTAGGGGGTGTCTGTCTCTCTCGCATTAGTTGGTATGCCATTTGCAATGGAGGGTCCCGAAAGGGGTATATTATAGACAACTACTTGATCAACATTGTGGTGAAAGTTCATAGGTAAGAATGGTTCTTATGCGAAAGCCCATTCAGCCACGTAAAACATGCAATGATAAAGTAGAGGCGTCTAACTTTGTTTTGCAAGGGGGGCGTTGCTTTGTGATATGGTTGTGGCAAAGGTAAAGTGATTACCGTGTGTTACATAGTAGTAGATAGTCACGGAAGTGACAGACTACCACGCCAGAAATACACCGGTACCCTAGTGTCTACAGCGCCGGAACCCTGGCACCGGAATCCGGTGACGACGGATGGAGATCACGATGTGAAGGACCATATCACATGGCATTTACATTCAATGTTATTGTTTGTATCGCTTATTGTGTGCTAGTATTAGATACTCGACGGTAGCCTAATAAGATGATCGCTGTTTAAAAAATTACCAATGATTGTGTTCCCCCTTAGTGTGCACCACCAAGAAAGTTCTTCGGTATGAGGTAGGCCGTGATGAGCGGGTGTCAGACATATCTATGTTCGCATATAGTGGGTGTAAGCCATGTTGCAGAGCAAATACACTAAGGTTGAGTTGGCGAGCCTAGCACGTTACAGAGACGTGGCCTCGGAACGTAGATGGTCGAAAGATCGAGCACGGGTCGCATGAATGATGTGACCGACATTTAGCGTCCACCCTAGAACCCACATTGATGGCCGTGATGATCGGGGGAGATGTGGGGAAAAGGGGTCGTGTTATCACTAGAACCCTTCAGGGGATAGGTGTTTCTGAGTGGAGTTATTATTAACTCGTTTCATTATAAACTTATTCTAAATTCCTTTTGCAATTATAAATGTAGGAAATGGTTCTCCCCGAGATTACCTTCCCTATTGACAATTGGTTAAAAGGAGAAAAGCTCAAGTTAGATGGGTCCAACTTTTCTGAATGGGTCATGCGCCTTTATGATCTCCTTAGCGAGAACAAAGTGGCTGACTACATGATCTACGAGATTTACTTGGAGCCACCCTATCTTCATGAGACCCAGGAGCAGCGGGATCACCGCTGCTGTCGTCGTGTGATGGCCACATTCATATCAGTAACGATGCGCCTCGGGATGGAAGGTGGGCTATGGCCAATTGTGGGAAGTCTTAATCCCCGAACGGTTATGTCACATCTGAGATCACATTTCGTGGAACAAGTGCGCATATAGGAATATGAGCTGATGGGGGATTTCCCCTCCATTAAGAGGGAGGAGAAATCCTCACTAGACGATCACTTGTTAAGCATATATGATGCATACATGAGTCTTGCATACTTCCTGGACAACTGGTTCGCAAGCTCTTTTGCAATAGGCGTGTTATTGCGGTCACTGCCACCAAGCTACCAAGCACTTGCCAGGATTTGCATTATGGGAGGCGACGCGGAAACATGGGATTTCCACGAGTTCATATCACATTTCAGAGATGTGATGGTTGAACCTGTTGTTTCTGAGGTCATCGATGACAAAGGTATATATTTGATATACAATTTTATATATGTTATAATCTTGCAAACACATTTGCAGTGTTAAGTATATTTGATACTTGTTCTGTTATACTAAAAACAGGTCCTTCTGCATAGAGGTGCTTGCTGGAGAGGAGGTGACGTTGCGTGTTGATGGCGAGAATGATGATGATGGCGAACAACACTCTCCCTCAACATTTATCACATAGTTTATATTTTAGGATGATTATTGTAATCAAAAGATTGTGAACCTCTGATACGTCCATTTTGCATCACTATTCTATATCATAATTTACTGTTATTCATTGATATATTTCATATTAAGAGATGATACTTATGTTATTTCATCTGTTTTTGCATGGTTGATGACTTTTGGAGCATGGACTGCTGCAGTCAGGATTCTGATGGAAAAGGTGTTGTTTGGAGGCAAAATTCGCGAAGATCAGAAAATCTGGGAAAATACATGGAAAATTCTATTTTTCTAGAAGACGAAGATTGCCAGAAGGGGAAGTGGAGATGGGCCACAGGGGGCCCACACAACCCCCTGGCGCGGGCAGCCCTAGGCCACGCCAGTAGGTGGTGTGTCCAACCTGGCCCACTCCAGGCTCTCCCCTCTGGCGTATATTATCCTCCCGAAACCTTAAGACTCGAGAAGCGACCACAGAAAGATTCCGCCGCCTCTACGGGGCGGAAAATACCGAGAGAGAAAGATCTCTCCGGCAGACAGAATTTTGCCGAAGGAATTCCTTCCTGCAGAGGGGAGATCGTCACCATCAAGACAACTAAGCTACTAACCGGCCTAGAGCAGAAGTGCCGTGCCACCCGTTTTTGGTCACCGCCGGCCGAACGTGGGCAACGCTCCCCAGACCGCGCCACGCCGTTCCCGCACCACCACCAGCTCCGCCCAACCCTACCGCACTCCCCTGTCCACCCCACGGCCAAAGCCAGCCCCTGGACCACCTCCACTCGCTCGCGCCCATGCCTCTCTGTGCCGCGCCAGAGCATGCCAGAGCGCCCTCACCGCTAGCATGCCACAGACCGCACCTCGACCGCAGACCGTGCACGCCGCTCCGCCTTGACCACCTCACCCCGCCAAACACGGCCGTGCACCGCCGCGCGACCCACAGTCGCCAGGAACCCCGCCGAGCACCGCCCCTATCTCCCAGAGCACGCGACGCTCCCGACCGATTGCCACCGCCCCTAGCAGCGCCATAAAGCCGTAGAGGACCGCTAGGAGGCAAGCCACCGTCTGCCTCCGCCGCCCATGCCTCTAGGCCCCTGTATCGTCGTCACCGACGAGCTCGCCGTCGCCCCTTCGGTCCCCTCCTCGAGCCTATATAAGGAGACCTTCCCCAGCCTCAATCGCCACACCATTCCACTCCCCTCTCACCCCCAGTATTTCCCCACCTCTTGCTGGAGCAGCTCGAGCAGCCTCTCGCCGGAGACCACCGCAGCAGAGGAGGAGACGCTGCCGTTGATTTCGTCCACCCCAGCCTCTACCACGACTTTGCCTGAGCTCGCCATCGTCGTCTCGTTTGTTTGCCCGCCTCGCCGCACTAGCTGGAGCCCCGGACATCCCCACTGCACCCCCAGCCGAGCAGCTAGGGTTTAGTCTCGCCGGCGACGAGTCCGTCGTCGACGACAACCGTGAGCCGTTAGATCTAGTTCTAATCCTACGGTCCATCTCGCCCTGTACCGCTTCGCGTGTAATGAGCCACTGACAGGCGGGACCCCCTGTCAGCAGCCCTCAGCGTTTTAGAGTGAATTGGGCCGGCCCAATTAGTTTCCCGCGCGGCCTAGTTAATTCAAAATTAAGATTTTTCTTTTTAGACTTAAACTAGATTCTGTCCTTTAATTTGAAAATCAGTTCAGAGAGTTATATAAATCCAAATTGAGTGCTTCCATTTTTTTGGAAAGATAATGAAAACCTCTATCCAAGCCGGTTGGATTTAAATCATTTAGAGTTATAGATCTCTCCTAGTAAAAATAACAAGACAGAAGCTTTTGCACATTCAAACATTTTTCTAAAATCAACCACATTAGCTTTTGAGTTGATTCCAACTCTCATAAATCACATTTAACCATAACTATCTGAATATGTATAATATTAAGGTTTGGATGCAGTGACTTTGGACTAGTACCAAAATAATGCTATATAGGCATTTCTAGTCACTTTAAATCATTAATTATTAAACTTAAACTTATTAAAATGTGATCCAACCCTTAAATCACATTCCCATATGTTAGAATATGTGGTGATGACATGTGTTCACATGATCCCATATTTTAATTGGAGGATATTAAATCTTAGTTAATTTCAATGAGTAGAAATTACTTTTCTCAAATAAAATAAAGGAAGCTAGTTCATTAAACCTTGTGATGTTTGTGATGATAATAGATCATCAAATGTGTGACTTAGTGTGCTAAGTAGACTAGTTAAGTATTGTTTGGTGATCGTGTATTCCGTATGTATTTATAGACGATAGTACCGACCAAGTCTTCGAGGAGGAGGAGTTCTACCAAGAGGAGGAGGAAGAGAATTTCAACCACTGCACTACACAAGGCAAGCCATCATTAAGAATGCAAGCTAACCCTTGCAAGCTAGATAACCCAAGAAAAATGCATTAGGCATGCTTTGGTTATACCATTTTGACTTATACCTACTCCAAGTTTTAGTTACAAGATTTACTTTTCTTTACTTTACCAAAGTCCCCGACTTGTGTAAAGGTAGCATAAAGAGTATAAAACTTGACCTATCTAGTTAGACTTAGATGCCATTCTATGGAATGAGATTGACATTAGCACCCCACATTAGTGAACACTCTTAACTTAGTAGTTTAGAGTTCAACCAAAACTTGATCACTTTAGATGGGAATACTTGGTGAAAATGACTTGTGAAAACCTTGGAATGATGAGTCATTCTATTGAGATGTTTTGACATGTGTTGAGAAACACAAATGGTTTATGATGATGATGAAAATGTTAAGGCATGAGCCTTAACCCCTTTTATAAAAACTGATGGTTGGGTTCGGATCCGATACCATTCCAATTTTATCGTACAACCACAATACCTGAATTGGGTAAGGCTTAGCCGGAAGTTTATATGCATTAGTATTAGTTCCCTTGCGGGAGAGGTTTGAGCTGAGGCTACCTCTCAATGTAGTCCACCTATGCAGTGCCCAGGATGATAGATGGTCATGGCTGGGAGGCCATACTCATAGGGGAGGTGCTTATACTAGAGTGTGTAAAGGAAAGGTTATGTTTGATTATCTGCATACTAAGTATGATGATTCAGGGTTATCCCTGATAGATGTATCGAATTTTGTGGTGAAAGTGTACCACCTCTACAGAGTGTCAAACTATTCGAATAGCCGCGTCCGTGGTTATGGACAGTTGGAGTGGCCATACTGTTCCGTTGTCAGATGTTTTCAAAATGACTTATGAAATGAATTGTGACATGACTTGACCACAACAGAGTTGTGACTATGAAAATTAAGTTCCCACTTAGGTGATTTCAAAACTTTATTTTATCTTTCTTTGTTTTTTAACTCAGCTTAGGTTTAAAACTTAGCTTTACAAATAAACTTAGAACTTAGCATTCCTACTATAACTACCTTACCTGTTAGTGATAGTTTGCGAGTACTTAAAGAGTACTCATGGTTTTGTCCCTGGCTATTCCTATGGCCAGAGTATGAGGAGGACTACCCTGAAGGAGGACAGCAGGACAGCTATGACAACTAGGATCATCTCCCATCGTCAGCATTGCCCGTGACACTGAAGATGGACCCCACCGCTACGCTATTTATTCTGCTACTTGATTGTACTAAGACTGGATCATGAGATCCTTTATTTGTGTAAGACCTTATTATGGTTTGTAATGGATGATGTACTGTGATATCCAATCTGTTATGTCTCGCAAAAATGGTAATCCTGGGATTGCGATGTATGGCATAACAGGCATTTGGGATTAAAAATCCGGGTGTTGACAAGTTGGTACCAGAGCCATCCTGACCAGAGGAGACCCTAGTTAGAATGGACGTCCGAACAAAAACTTAGTTTCAAAAACCAAAGTGAGTATTTATGAAAACTATTTCCTCTCTTACCCTTGGGAATTCTTTCTCTCAAAAAAATTCATGCTCCTCCAAATTCTTGCATTACTACATAAAACTTTGACATACTTGAGCACATCACTAACTTTCTCATCCTCAATTCTTATAGATGGAAGCCCAATACAACAAGTTCTACCAGTTGGGCAACGGAGGCCAACTGATCTTCGAGAGGGATCTGGATTCACTGTCTGAGTTCTTGGAGCGTTCTCATCCGGAATTCCATGGAGCTCAACTCTCGGGTCCACCAGGAGGAGATTTACAATGGCTAGTAACTGCTGATCTTCGAGGCAAGATAGAAGCACCAGTATCTAGGAGGATTCAGTTCTCAGTGAGAGAGAACAATTGGCTAGATGGATTAGCCAAGGCAATGCATGAAGCTCTCGCACGTCTATGTGCCCAAAGTGTCAACCTAATCCAAGGAACCCGCTTTGTTCACTATGCAAGGCGTGATTCCATGGGAATGCCGCTAGAGATGCCAAGTCACCCAATATTGAAGCGTCAAGTGGAGAATCTCAACTTCCTACTATACGACAAACAGAAGGAGTTGGACAATGCTAGAGAGGTCGCCAACCACAACCTCGCCCTTGCTGCCCAGAAGGCCCAGACTTTCTCACTGCTCATCAAGGATTGTCAGTCTCTTCACCGCCAACGCACAAAGAAGGATCGCACCATCGACCGTCTTTGTAAGAAGGTGTCCGACCTCAAGAAGACCATTAAGGAGCAAGAATCTCAGCTTGCAGCAAAGGAAGAAGAAGAGGAAGGTAAAGATATCCAAGGGGATATTGACTCATACCTCAGCAATGATGATGACTATCTGGAGGAGGATGTCATGGACTTCTACACCGACAATGATGACTCCGACTTCATAGATGATGAGTAGATGCACTAGAGCACTATCGTAGGAGTGAGGAGTATTGGTCCCATTGTATCTTAGCTTGCAGAATGGTTCTTAAAACCATCTGTTTTCCTTTGATGGTGTGGTGTGTGTGTTTGTATCGTGTGCTTTGCTTGAATGAATGAAAAGAAGTTAGTTGCAAAACCTGAGTCAAACTCAAAGTTTTAGCCTTGAAATCAAAACCATGAACCTTAGAACTTTCCCTCTTACCCCTTTATCTATCTCAATCTTCAGATGACTCGTGGGAACCAAGGAGGGAGCAGCTCATCGCAAGACCCAATGCTGCAGATTCTGCAGACTCTCATTGCAGACCATGAAGCTAGTAGGGCAGAGCGGCAAGCAAATCTAGTCACACTGCAGCAGATCGCCCAGATGGCTCACAACCACCAGAACCATGGAAATCAGGATCATCATGGATCCAAACTCAAAAACTTATAGAATACCAATCCCCCAATCTTTAGCTAGTCTGAAAACCCACTGGATGCTGATGATTGGTTGCAGACAATGGAGAACAACTTAGAAGTAGCAGGAGTGGATGCCAACGAGAAAGTTCTTTTTGCCACCCACTATTTGGTAGGAGATGCAAGAGCATGGTGGAACAGCACCCGCACAATGAACCATGGTCAAGTGATGACATGGGAAGCCTTCAAAATCAAGTTCAGCCGCACCCACATGCTGCAGGGTCTAGTCACCCGAATGAGGGATGAATTCAGAGAGTTGAAGCAAGGAAGAATGACGGTAGTGGAGTACCATGACAGATTCTTGTCCCTTGCCAGGTATGCACCTGATGAGATCAACATAGAGGCCAAGAAGAAGGAGAGATTCCTGAACGTACTGCATGATGAGATGCAGATTGTCCTCGTCAACATCCGTTTCGAGGATCTCGAAGAGCTAGTCAACTCTGCCATTCAGATGGAAGGGAAGATCAATCAAGCAAACGATAACCGCAAACATCATATGATGCACCAAGCTAGATCCAATAGTCACCAGAAGTACCGTCCCAACCCTTCTGCAGGATATGCATAGCGGAACAATCGACCCCCAATGTCTCGCCCAAGCTACCCCAACCGTAGCGGAGGAAATGTGAAGTCCGGAGGAAACAACAATCACTCCGGTAACTCCAGCAATTTCAACCATGCACCTCCCAAGAACAACAACAACAACACCACCGCACCCAGAACTGGAAGCAATGTTGTGCCCATGGGAGCGAAAGACAAGTCTCAGATTACTTGTTTTGAGTGTCGAGTGAAGGGTCACTATTCTAATGAGTGTCCCAAGAAGATTGCCGCCACTGCCAATGTGAATGCCCCAGCTCAACAGCAGCGCCGTGTTCAACAAGGAAGAAGATTCGCCCCAGGGAACCCTCACAATTGCAATGGCCGTCTCTTCCACATGAACGCCGAAGAAGCCCAAGAAGCGCCAGATGTAGTCCTGGGTATGTTTTCTGTCAACTCAGTTTTAGCAAGAGTGTTGTTTGATTGTAGAGCATTGCACTCATTTGTCACCGAAGAATTTGCATGCACTAGTAAGATTCACCCAACCAACTTGAAGCATGTCATGATAGTTCAAATCCCTGGTTCAACTACAAAAGCTAGAAAAATTTGCAAAGTTGTGCCTACCAGAATACATGGGATATATTTTTATGCCAATCGAATAGTACTTGGAACCAAAGGTTTGGAAGTAATACTAGGAATGGATTGGATGTCAAAGCATAAAGGATTGATTGACTGTGGCAAGAAAGCCATCACCATGACCAGTAGCTCTGGAGTCTCAGTAGAGCATATATCTGAAACCTTCCCCCGTGAATTCGAGTGCAACAAGAGTCTAGCCCTACCCACCATAGACCACGTCAGAGTAGTCTGTGAATACCTCAACATATTCCTGGATGAATTGCCCGGTATGCCCCCAGATAGGGATATTGAGTTCATTATTGAACTAATCCCCAAAACCGGACCCATAGCCTAGAGACCCTATAGCATGAACCCCTCAGAGGTAGTGGAATTGAATAAGCAGCTGGATGCTATGTTGGCAATAGGCTTGATTCAACCAAGCGCATCGCCATGGAGATCGCGAGTGTTATTCGTCAACAAGAAAGATGGAAGCAACCGTTTGTGCACAGATTACAGGAAGCTGAATGACGTCACAATCAAGAACAAGTATCCTTTGCCAAAGATAGAGGATCTATTTGATCAGTTGAGTGGAGCAAATGTGTTCTCTAAGATCGATCTTTGGACTGGTTATCACCAACTTAAGATTCGTGTAACAGATATTCTAAAGACTGCCTTTACTACTCGTTATGGATTATACGAGTATACGGTCATGTCTTTTGGATTAACCAATGCCCCTGCTTATTTCATGAATCTCATGAATAAGATCTTTATGAATTTCCTAGATAAGTTTGTCGTTGTGTTTATCGACGATATCCTTATCTACTCCAAGTCAGAAGAAGACCATGAGCAACATCTGAGAATCATTCTTGAAACCCTTAGAGAGCATCGATTGTATGCCAAGTTCAACAAATGTGAGTTTTGGCTGAAAGAAGTAGGATTCCTAGGACATATTGTGTCTGCTGGAGGAGTCGTTGTTGATCCCGCCAAGATCAAAGATGTCGAAGAATGGGAAGCCCCAACCACTCAAACCCAAGTCCGTGCATTTCTCAGATTAGCGGGATACTACCGCAAGTTCGTAGAAGGATTTTCGAGCATCGCCAGACCCATGACCCAATTGTTGAAGAAAGACAAGAAGTTTGAATGGACCGACAAATGTTAAGCAAGTTTCCAAGAGCTCAAGAAGAGATTAATTTCAGCCCCAATATTGATTATGCTAGATATCAAGAAGCCGTTTGACGTGTATTGTGATCATCCAAGATTGGTCTTGGATGTGTATTAATGCAACATCGCATATCGATCGCGACAACTGAAGCAGCATGAGCAGAATTACCCCACCCATGATCTTGAGTTAGCAGCCGTAGTTTTGGCATTGAAGACATGGCGTCATTATCTTATGGGTAATCGCTGTGAGATTTACTCAGACCACAAAAGCTTGAAGTATATTTTCACTCACAAGGAGCTGAATATGAGGCAAATGAGATGGATAGAGTTAATCAAGGATTATGACCTAGACATTCACTATCACCCCGACAAAGCTAATGTGGTAGCAGATGCTCTTAGCAGATTGCCGTGTAGGCTAAACACGATGATCAAGGAGAAGCAACCAAGTTTGTATGAGGAGTTGGAGCAGTTTAGAACTGAGCTAGTTAGCAAAGGATTTTTAGCTAGCATCGAACTTCAACCCACTTTGATTAGCCAAATCAAGGAAGCCCAAAAGGGAAATGAAAGTATCGACGGAATCAAACGTCGTATTGGTACAGGAA
Organism: Avena eriantha; assembly: GCA_910589775.1. Classification (NCBI taxonomy): domain Eukaryota; kingdom Viridiplantae; phylum Streptophyta; class Magnoliopsida; order Poales; family Poaceae; genus Avena; species Avena eriantha. Next base: position 450,567,426 of record OU342741.1, on the reverse strand, counting down.
AGGTACCAGGATTCACCGAAGATGAAGAAGGAGTTCTGTGGTACAAAGGACGTATCTGTGTGACAGCAGATTCAGAATTGAAGCACATTCTCATGCAAGAAGCTCATGATACTCTTTATTCTATCCACCCCGGAGGAACGAAGATGTATCAGGATCTGGAAGAGCAATTTTGGTGGCACAAGATGAAGAGAGAAATCGGAAGCTGCATCACCAAGTGTGATATTTGTCAGAGAGTCAAAGCGAAACATCAGAGACGCGCGGGACTGTAGCAACCATTGCAGATTCCGGAATGGAAATGGGATTCTGTCGGCATGGACTTTATCACCGGTTTGCCTACATCTAGTAGGGGAAATGACTCAATCTGGGTCATCGTTGATAGACTATCCAAGGCCGCTCATTTTATACCTGTCAAGACAACCTACTAGAGTTCGAAGCTATCAGAGTTGTACATTGCTAGAATTGTTAGTCTGCATGGAACCCCCAAGACCATAGTATCGGATCGAGGAACCCAGTTTACCTCGAGATTTTGGCAGAAAGTCCAAGAAGGATTAGGAACCAAGTTGAATTTCAGCACCGCTTATCACCCGCAAACCGATGGACAGACTGATAGAGTCAACCAAATCTTAGAATATATGTTGAGAGCTTGTGTGCTAGAGTAGGGATCAAAATGGGAAGACTGCCTGCCTTTCACAGAATTCTCATATAACAATAGTTATCAAGCTAGTTTGCAAATGGCCCCATTTGAGTTCCTGTACGGAAGAAAGTGTCGTACCCCTTTGAATTGGTCGAAAGTAGGAGAGAGTCGGATCTTTGGCCCCGACATTCTCCGAGAAGCTGAAGAGAAGGTTCACAAAGTCGGTGAGCACCTCAAGACCACCCAATCCAGACAAAGGAGTTATGCTGACAAGAGAAGGAGAGACCTGACTTTCAATGTCGGAGATTTTGTGTATCTCAAAGTTTCACCATTGAAGGGAACCTAGAGTTTTAGTCTGAAAGAAAAGTTAGCCCCCAGATATATCGGACCCTTCAAGATTCTGAATCATCGAGGAGAAGTATTGTATCAACTGGAACTACTAGAAGAGATGTCTGCCATCCACAATGTGTTCCATATCTTGTTACTTCGCAAATGCCTAGAAGTGCCGGAGAAGACCGAAGTTTTCAAGAACATCGATCACCGAGCTGTTGATATCAACAAGGATCTGACGTATCGTGAAGTGCCCATCCGTATCTTGGAGGAAGCCTACAGAACCACCAGGACCCGGAGTATCAAATTTATCAAGATTCAATGGAGCAACCATACCGAAGAAGAAGCCACTTGGGAGCGAGAAGATTACATTAGGACTGAGTTCCCAGATCTCTTTAGTTCCTAGTTTCTTTCTTAAATCTCGGGACGAGATTTTGTTTAAGGGGGGAAGGTTTGTAACATCCCAAATCTTTAATCAAGGTTAATCAAGATCAAATCTACCCAATTCAGGGTTAACAAAACCTTTTTCCATTAAAAATCTTTAAGCATTCATATGTGTGTGCATTTAAAATAGGAGTTGTTTGAAATGCCATTATTGTGTGTTCTAATGGTTGTAAAATGGTTCTATGATGAATGTCACATCATCTAGATCATTCCCAAGCAAAAAACCAAGGAAAAAGAAATCAAAAAGAATTAAATAAAGGAAATGGTCACTTTTGCCATTTTCATCACCTAGCCCACTTTGGGTGTTCCTAGCACTCAATTCCCAACAGAAACAATTGTCGATCTTTGCACCCCTTGCTAGTACAAGTAGTGATGTGCCAAGGCCCACTTTGTGATCTCCCAGAAGCATTCAAACTCTAATTTTAAATGACAAGTGAAAATGGAATCTAGTTCATATGTCCAGATCCCACTATTTCATAAACCATCCAAATGAACTCCATTTCAAAATCCCAAGCAACCAAAGATGCTCAAGCATGAGACCAACAACTCCACCAAAAATCATCTCAAAATTTGAAAGTTTGGTTCATGCGGCCATTGTGTCGAACATGTGGCATGCACATTTTATCTGCCTAACTATTACTATTCAATGATCAATGCATTGTCGAGTAATTGGGCTCCATTTGGTCCCCTTGTCCACTCTAACTCTAACCAGCCCCTAACTAAGCTACTAACCGGCCTAGAGCAGCAGTGCCGCTCTACCCGTTTTTGGTCACCGCCGGCCGAACATGGGCAACGCTCCCTAGACCGCGCCATGCCATTCTAGCACCACCACTAGCTCTGCCCAACCCTACCACACTCCCATGTCCACCCCGTGGCCAAACCAGCCCCTGGAACACCTCCACTCGCTCGCGCCCATGCCTCTCTGTGCCACACCAGAGCACGCCAGAGCACCCTCACCGCCAGCATGCCACAGGCCGCGCCTAGACCACAGACCGTGCATGCCACTCCGCCTTGACCACCTCACCCGGCCAGACACGGCCGTGCACCGCCGCGCGACCCACAGTCGCCAGGAACCCCGTCGAGCACCGCCCCTGTCTCCCAGAGCACGCGATGCTCCCAACCGATTGCCACCGCCCCTAGCGGCGCCATAAAGCCGTAGAGGACCACCAGGAGGCAAGCCACCGTCTGCCTCCCCCACCCATGCCTCTAGGCCCCTGTATCGTCGTCACCGACGAGCTCGCCGTCGCCCCTTCGGTCCCCTCCTCGAGCTTATATAAGGATACCTTCCCCAGCCTCAATCGCCACACCTTTCCACTCCCCTCTCACCCCCAGACCTTCCCCACCTCTCGCTGGAGCAGCTCGAGCAGCCTCTCACCGGAATTGATCCGGAGACCGCCGCAACAGAGGAGGAGACGTTGCCGTTGATTTCGTCCACCTCAGCCTCTGCCGCGACTTCGCCTGAGCTCGCTGTCGTCGTCTCGTTTGTTTGCACGCCTCGCCACACTAGTTGGAGCCCGGGTACGTCCCCACTGCACCCCCAACCGAGCCGCTAGGGTTGAGTCTCGCTGGCGACGAGTCCGTCGTCGACGACGATCGTGAGCCGTTAAATCTAGTTCTAATCCTACGGTCCATCTCGCCCCGTACCGCTTTGCGTGTAATGAGCCACTAACAGGCGGAACCCCCTGTCAGCAGCCCTCAGTGCCGCGGAGTGAATCTGGGCCGACCCAATTAGTTTCCCGCCCGACCCAGTTAATTCAAAATTAAGATTTTTCTTTTTAGACTTACACTAGATTATGTCCTTTAGTTTGAAAATCAATTCAGAGTGTTATACACATCCAAATTGAGTGATTCGAATTTTGTTGGAAGCTAATGAAAATCTCTATCCAAGCTGTTGGATTTAAATAATTTAGAGTTATAGATATCTCCTAGTAAAAATAACAAGACAAAAGCTTTTGCACATTCAAACATTTTTCTAAAATCAACCACATTAGCTTTTGAGTTGATTCCAACTCTCAAAAATCACATTTAACCATACCTATCTGAATATGTAATAATATTAAGGTTTACATGCAGTGACTTTGGACTAGTACCAAAATAATGCTATATAGGCATTTATAGTCACTTTAAATCATTAATTATTAAACTTAAACTTATTAAAATGTGATCCAACCCTTAAATCACATTCCCATATGTTAGAATATGTGGTGATGACATGTGTCCACATGATCCCATATTTTAATTGGAGAATATTAAATCTTAGTTAATTTCAATGAGTAGAAATTACTTTTCTCAAATAAAATAAATGAAGGTAGTCCATTAAACCTTGTGATGTTTGTGATGATAATAGATCATCAAATGTGTGACTTAGTGTGCTAAGTAGACTAGTTAAGTATTGTTTGGTGATTGTGTATTTCGTATGTATTTATAGACGATAGTACCGACCAAGTCTTCGAGGAGGAGGAGTTCTACCAAGAGGAGGGGGAAGAGAATTTGAACCACTGCACTACACAAGGCAAGCCATCATTAACAATGCAAGGTAACCCTTGCAAGCTAGATAACCCATGCAAAATGCATTAGGCATGCTTTGGTTATACCATTTTGACTTATACCTACTCCAAGTTTTATTTACAAGCTTTACTTTTCTTTACTTTACCAAAGTCCCTTACTTGTTTAAAGGTAGCATAAGGAATATAAAACTTGACCTATATAGTTAGACTTAGATGTCATTCTGTGACATGAGATTGACATTAGCACCCCACATTAGTGAACACTCTTAACTTAGTAGTTTAGAGTTCAACCAAAACTTGATCACTTTAGATGGGAATACTTGGTGAAAATGACTTGTGAAAACCTTGGAACGATGAGTCATTCAAATTGAGATGTTTTGCCATGTGTTGAGAAACACAAATGGTTTATGATGATGATGATGAAAATGTTAAGGCATGAGCCTTAGCCCCTTTTATAAAAACTGATGGTTGGGTTTGGATGCGATACCATTCCAATTTTACCGTACAACCACAATACCTGAATTGGGTAAGGCTTAGCCGGAAGTTTATATGCATTAGTATTAGTTCCCTCGCGGGAGAGGTTTGAGCTGAGGCTACCTCTCAATGTAGTCCACCTATGCAGTGCCCAGGATGACAGATGGTCATGGCTGGGAGGCCATACTCATAGGGGAGGTGCTTATACTAGAGTGTGTAAAGGAAAGGTTATGTTTGATTATCTGCATACTAAGTATGATGATTCAGGGTTATCCCTGACAGATGTATCGAATTTTGTGGTGAAAGTGTACCACCACTACAGAGTGTCAAACTATTCGAATAGCCGCGTCCGTGGTTATGGACAGTTGGAGTGGCCATACTATTCCGTTGTCAGATGTTTTCAAAATGACTTATGAAATGAATTGTGACATGACTTGACCACAATAGAGTTGTGACTATGAAAATTAAGTCCCACTTAGGTGATTTCAAAACTTTATTTTATCTTTCTTTGTTTCTGAACTCAGCTTAGGTTTAAAACTTAGCTTTACAAATAAACTTAGAACTTAGCATTCCTACTAGAACTACCTTACCTGTTAGTGATAGTTTGCGAGTACTTAAAGAGTACGCATGGTTTTGTCCCTGGCTATTCCTATTGCTACACTATGAGGAGGACTACCCTGAAGGAGGACAGCAGGACAGCTATGACAACTAGGATCATCTCCCATCGTCACCATTGCCCGTGACACTGAAGATGGACCCCACCGCTACGCTATTTTTTCTGCTACTTGATTGTACTAAGACTAGATCATGAGATCCTTTATTTGTGTAAGACCTTATTATGGTTTGTAATGGATGATGTACTGTGATATCCAATCTGTTATGTCTCGCAAAAATGGTAATCCTAGGATTGCGATGTATGGCATAACAGGCATCTGGGATTAAAAATCCGGGTGTTAATATGTGTGAACTCCTAAAAATTGTCAACTATTCTTCGACCAAGAGCTAAGTTTGCCATTACCAATTGTGATTTACTTTGTGTATCTTTATTGTGTTTCCTTTACTTATTACAAGTTAAGTTATATAATAGTGAGTTGTCTTCTATTATGATTTGTGTATTGATCAATATGATGCTTCTTGTCTGTATTATTTTATCGACTCTTCACTCCATAAACCTGAGGTCATGTTTATTGAGCTCAGTTTTCGCTTGGGGACAAGCGAAGTCTAAGCTTGGGGGGAGTTGATACCTCCATTTTGCATCACTATTTTATATCATAATTTACTGTTATTGATTGATATATTTCATATTAAGAGATGATACTTATGTTATTTCATCTGTTTTTGCATGGTTGATGACTTTTGGAGCATGGACCGCTGCAGTCAGGATTTTGATGGAAAAGGTGCTGTTTGGAGGCAAAATTCGCGAAGATCAGAAAATCCGGGAAAATACATGGAAAATTCTATTTTTCCAGAAGACGAAGATTGCTAGAAGGGGAAGTGGAGATGGGCCATAGGGGGCCCACACCAGCCCCTGGCGCGGGCAGCCCTAGGCTACGCCAGCAGGTGGTGTGGCCAGCCTGGCCCATTCCAGGCTCTCCCCTCTGGCGTATATTATCCTCCCGAAACCTTAAGACTCGGCGAGCGACCACAAAAAGATTCCACCACCTCTGCGGGGCGGAAAACACCGAGAGAGAAAGATCTATCTAGTAGACAGATTTACCAGGGGAATTCCTTCCCAGAGAGGGGAGATCATCGCCATCAACACCACCATCAAGCTAGACTTCATCGGGATCATCATCATCATCACCACCATCATCTCCACCAGCACCATCATCACCACTCCATACTACTGTAACAATTGGGTTGAATCTTGCATAGTTCTTAGGGGAAACTTTCCTGGTGTTTATTACTCCTTGTAGTTGATGCTATTGAGTGAACCATTGAATTATTGTTTATGTTCAGATTATTACATATCATTATATCATCTCTGATCTTGATCCATATGATGTCTTGTGAGTAGTTCGTTTTGTTCTTGAGGACATGGGAGAAGTCATGTTGTTAGTAGTGGAATTGTGTTGAGAAAGATTCATTGGTTTGATATTTAAGTTCTGGTGTATTTCTTCTAGTGGTGTCATGTGAACGTAGACTACATGACACTTCACCTTTATGGGCCTAGGGGAATGCATTGTGTATTTGGCTACAAATCGTAGGGGTTGCCGGAGTGACAGAAACCTGAACCCTCGTTAGGAAACCTTTGGACAAGGGACATCATGGTCTTAGAGTTTAAAGTTGTGGTTAGGTTTATACCTTAATACTTTCTTATACTTGCGGATGCTTTCAAGGGGTATAATCACAAGTATGTATTGGTCCTAGGAAGGTCGGTACATTAGCACAGGTTCACCCACACAACACTTATCAAACTAAAGAAGATTAATCAACTATATGAAGCGAAAGCACTTGACGATATTCCCGTGTGTCCTCGAGAACGTTTGGTCATCTTAAGTAATACAACCGGCTTGTCCTTTGCTAAAGAAAGGATTGGGCCACTTGCTGCATTTATTATTATTGTATTTTATTTACTCGTACTTTATTTATCTGCATTATCAAAAACTCCTAAAAATTCGTTTGCTAAGTATTTACAGAGAATTCTTGCTCCAAGCCATTCGCCAACACCTTCTGCTCCTCGTTGGGTTCGACACTCTTACTTATCAAAAATACGGCGATACACCCCCTATACTTGTGGGTCATCAACCTCTTTAGTGTGTCTCACACTTTGTGAGACGGTTATTCATATGAGCTTGTAACAAAAAGTTGTTCCACTTTTATGAATGATCTCTATTCATGTTCATATCTTGTTCGATTATGTGTGAATTATCCTTGTTTTGAAACTAATTGATAATACATGAATATTTGTAAAATATTGAAATGTCTTAAAATACCCAAATTAATGAGATATTCATTAATGAATGAAACCATTGTTTAAATTCAAAGTTATGTGATAATATGTGAAAGACATTTGATTTCTTATCACATATAAATCATGCCTAAGTTCGGCAAAATAACTTGAACACCGTGTAGTGCTTGAATACAGAGTGTTTTAATGAATTGTTAAAAGTAAATACATATTCGACGTATTGTGTTTCGACAAAATGGTAATTATCATTATATGATTGTTTAAATGTGTAAAGAAGTTTACCAAAGGAAACATAAGTATGAAACTATTTGATATGATCAAAGTGTTTCATCAATAAAGGGTATTAAAAGATAAAGGAGAATCTAATTACTATGATTTGATCAATAGTAGTGAAATTCAACTTTATAAGATTAGCATAAAAGAATTGTGGAATGCAAAGCATTTTGAAACGTCAGAATGCAAAGCATCACAATATGATATTAGATATGAAACTGGGTGAATAGATGGCGCCAAATAAATCGTTGTAGTGTAGATGTAGAGACCATTAGTTATAAATAGTTAGCACTCAATTAGAATATATTGTGAACCATGTGACTTCATGAAAGCGACTCCATATCTAGTATGGATCGTCGTAAAAGTTTTGGGGTTATTCGATATAACCAAAACAATAGCAAATAAGTCCTTGTAGAGTATTCATTGGAAACTTTGAATACGAAATCCATAGTTGGAACCAAAAGGAAAGCAAAATTTGTATTGCCTGTATTTTGGTATATTTTCGAGAAAGTTCACATTCAGTGATATTTCTCGATTATGGAGCAAATGGAAGATAGTGTGAAACACGATGAGGATTCAAAACCCCGCATCAGAGTGTTGAGAAGCGCAACGGAAAGTGTTCCTAAACGATTCTCTTCATAAAGGAAAGAATCAATGATAACGATCATTGTGTTTTCCCCACTAGTGTTTTCACTACATGAAGTAGGATTCAAAATGTATCCCATATCTTGTATGGAGACATTTGTGAATCATTTGTCATGATTACTAGAATATGACATACCTACAAACTACTAAGGAAATAATGGTAAACTAAAGTGATGAGAAATCCTAGAAGTAAAATTCCCTTGAGATTAGAAAGCAATTCGTTGCTGAATCTTACAAGTAAAGGCGTTACTTGAATTTTCCCAAATGATTGCAAAGCCATAGTGGAAAAAGGGGGTGAATGACAAAAGCACAATTTGTCAAGTATTGGACGAATTCAAATGAATTTGATTTAAGTGTGCTAAATGTCTAGAGTATTTAAAACTAGTAAAAGTACTAGTATCTCATAGTAAATATCCAAGTTTGATATTTGATCAAAGGATTTTTGAAGTTGTTCAAAATAGTGAGTGGATATGCAATTTGCATGAAATTGAGTGGGAGCTATGAAAGTCTTCCTAAAACAATATGTGAATAACATATTTTTGAGTGGGAGCAATATAAGTCTCAAATTCAAATATGTAGGAACATAGTTTGAGTAAGAGTAGTGACTCATACCCAAATATGTTGGGAACATATTTTGAGTGGGAGCTTATAGGAGTGATTCTTAAGTGTGTTAAGAATAAAAGCACAAGTACCAATAAATAATGATTTATAAAGGAGTAGAAGTTGATAATAAGTGTATTACGATATTATGTAGTATTCCTTAAAGTATTCTGAAAAAGGGTTTCAGAATAGAAGTTAGTTAAGGAACTGGTTCTTAATATCTCAAGTTAGGAATAGTATTAAGTTTAACATCAATGGTTGAAAGAAAGAAAAGGATGATCATCATCCACTATGTTGAGACATAGGTTCTATCTTAGAAAACCATGATAGTAAATTAACATAATATATGATCCAATAAGGAACGTTTGAAAAGTGATTAAGTTCGAATCACGGAACATTGAGCTAAGTTTGTCCGCAGTGTCTGTTAGAGAACTGTAGACATGTTTTCCAAATCCATAAAGGATGGAATATCTTAAAGCATAAAGGGTTATGCTACAAGGGAAGATGTTGGAAACTCATGTAATACTGACTAAAGTCAAGTACGAAGCGAGGTGAACAAAACATCGAAAGTTTCACAGAGTGCACTTGTATTTCGATGATTACATTTATAATAATAGATAAGGGTACCATCTAAAGTGTTGTATAATGTTATGGCGGGGCTAGTTCACTTTTAACGTAGAATAATGTGTACCAGGGCATAGTGCCCATGAGAAAGCCCTCGAGGTTGATCTAAAGTCACTGTAGGCTCCTGGAATTCGGCCTCGTTCTACTGCCATAGCAACGATACATACACAAAGATGTTATTATGTGATGATAAAGTATTAATGTCAATCAAGGTGACATTAGTAAGTTGCAAAGGATTTGGGACTATAAAGTACAGGCCCAAGACTCAACCTCTTCCATGAGTAAGCATGTTTAGGGTACCGGGATATATGGTGCCAATGATTAAGAACAAATGCAGCTAGTTTATTTGTACTCTAGTGCACGTGGGAGACTGTTGGAAATATGCCCTAGAGACAAATAATAATAAGGATTATTATTATATTTCATAAAGTTTATGATTAATTTTTATATTATGCTATAACTGTATTGAGAGGAAATATCAATACATGTGTGATATATAAACAACCAGGGGTTCCCAGTAAAACTCTAATCACTGGTTCATTGGTCAACAGATGATCAAGGTTTCCTGATCATGTGGCATTTATGCCAGTTGGAAATGGAGTCAACTCATTCTGAGAATGAGATGATGAACCAATACCCAACCTAAACATCGTGACCCGATCATGTCATGAAGTTCAAGTTACGATGATTAGAAATGGATCCTCGTAGACTATTCCTTAGACCATGAGGCTATATCAATCACTGTTTCCCGAGAATGCTTAGATAGCATCAAATGTCACTTGGTAATATAATGTAAATAAAGGTGTGTTCAGGTACTTGGAGGAACCGTAGAGCCAATATATTCCAAGAGCAGGATTTGTCTGTCCACGTGACAGAAATATACCCAAGGGCCCACTCGGAGAAGTTATATCCAATAGCTGCGCAGCGTGTGATTTGATCACATGGATATCACTTGTCGGAACGAGTCAAATAGCATTGTTCGGTAACGAGATCGAACATGACATGGTGATGTCATTAATCATATCTCGGGCAATGCGAGTGTCGAGAGACAAAAGGAATAAGACACGACTATCCCGCTTCAAACGACGAAAGATCTTCGTGGAATGCACAAGGGTCACATGGCCATCCAGGTCCCTCTGTCGATCATTGGTCCGAGAGTGTCCCGACCATGTGTGGAGTATTCCCGAACCATGGGGTATCACGCTTAAGGGTTTGATGATGCTTAGAGAGTGTTTATAGGATCAGTAGAATCACCAACGAAGAGAAGAGAGAAAACTGGAAGGGTTTCGGTAAGTCCAGAGGATGTCCGGAGTGGAGGCGGAAGGTGTTCCATAGCCACGGAGGTTGAATAATATGTGAATTTATGTTAAATATTGATTTAATCATTTATTCATAATTATTTAATAAAAGAGAAAATCAATTAAATGGTCAAAAGGCTTAATGGGCCAATTCTAGAGGGAAGAGGGCCCATTAGGGAAAGGCAAGAGGGGAGAAGGGGCAAGGGGGTGGCCGGCTTGACCAACCCCCCCACACGGGGCCCACTAGGGCTGGCCGGCGGTGCCCCCCTCTCCCTCTCCTTTAGTCCCACCCCGGGACTTTGAGGTACCTCCCCTCCCTATATATAGTGGGGGTATTTGGCTAGATAAATACACACAATATTCAATAAAGGTTTCCTCTCTTTAGGGGATACCTCCAATTGATATTATCTCTTTATCTCACTCTCTCTCTCTTTCTCTTTCTCTCTCTCTCTCTCTCTCTCTCTCTCTCTCTCTCTCTCTCTCTCTCTCTCTCTCTCTCTCTCTCTCTCTCCTCTCTCTCTCTCTCTCTCTCTCTCTCTCTCGTGACCGTGGTCCCAAGTTCGGACTGCGCGAACGAGAGACATCTTCACCGCGGAGCGCCGTCGCACTGCGGTATTCGGATCCAGGAGCTCTACTTCTACAACTGCTGCTGGATCGGGGAAGCGGGAGTCATCGTCAGGCACTGGATGTGTGTAACTCCCCGCGAGGTGTCACACTTGAGGCACTCAAGTTGTTGGATCCACAGGAGCGTAAGGACTTCATCACGACCTTGAGGTCGGCTTCGGCTTGTGTACATCAACCATGCTCTCCTGAGCGTTGACAACGCTTTTCGGTCTTCAAGGGTAAGTTCGCGAAAAGCCCCTCCCGTTACTGCATTACTAATAGATAGGTCTTGGCAACATCAGGGGTTCAGGGGCGTAGGGTAAAAATTATTGTTTTCATACGCAGAATCCCAGCACCTAGCATGTACAGACATGGACTCGGAACACACGAGATTGAAAGATCGAGCATGAGTCACATGGTTGATGTGATTGACGTTGTTGAATCTCTACCTTTGATGCTATGCCATCAGTCGTGATGATCAGGGGTGGTATAGTGGACTAGGGTCACGTAATCACCAAACGACAATGAGGGATGTTTGTTTGAGTGGGAGTTCTGGTAATGAATTCATATTATGAACTAAACAATCTAAGTGAATTTTCATAGTTGTTGTAGTTGGCATCCATTATAGACTACCTTGGTTGTAATTGAGATAATAGCACTATAGTATTATAGATACTTAATTTACAAACTAGTACCGTATCGTTTGAGTGTCAAATCAAAGATAAAAGGTCCTAAAGAAAACTCTCAACAAAAGATTCACTTACTCCATAAGGTTTAATAAGTGTATTAATCCTAGAGTAAATGATTCTGAAGTTAGTGTCTAAATAATCATACTTGCCTCCATGATACTTGATATTAGAAAGAAGTTTCTGGTATCAAGATTATCTAGGAGCGGAAAAGCTCATTTCAGAAATCATCTTGTGTAAACGATATTTTGATATCTGAAACACTATTTGATTACATCATGATAAAGTATAATTTCGTTGAAAACATATCCTCATATTGGATGAGCATTTGCGAATGATGGTGACGCTAGGCGTACCTATCACCCAATAAGTTTGAGAACTAAATTTATGTGATGTTCATCTAGATGAACTATATAGTTCATTTGCGCAAATGGTTGTGATAGGATGAACAGGAAGTATAGGTAAAATGTTTACAATACCAAAAGATCACTAATGAATGAATCTGGAAGAACACGAATCATGTGATGATTGTGATCCACTTCAAAGTGTGAGTTTAAGGGTATTAGTGTTTGACTAACACGCTTGAACCAGGTGCCATGTGATTGGTGCCACTCTTGATGTTGGTTGATTCTTCTGAAAGAGAGGAAAATGTTGAAAAGGAATCCATAAATATAATTGGCAGAATTTAAAGGACTGGATTATCTAGCTCAGGTATATACAAGATATACATGTTATGAATATACATTCTTTGCTTGTTAAACCTATGTAATTCTTCGGTATTGGATACTAAATCGATTGGTATGAAATGTCATACTGCAACTCAATGGGAGAAATATGATGGTTCGAATAACTAGCAAAAGAATATGGTAATGATGTTCATCGATAAACAAATATGTCATCTACATGAAGAACCGAGCCATTAAGATTTATTCTAATAATCTTTATCTGGTTCCAGTATTGTGAGAACAAGCTGTTGTTCAAATAATTACTGTATTCCATAGTTAATGGATGGACCACTATATCTTGTTGGTGAAATAATATTCATAAAAACTAAATGCTAAAAGCATCGCAAGATGAAATGATTATTCTATGGCATATACTTCCACCGAGGACTTGAATAGATATATGACTATATCCATTTAATGAGGAAAAAATATAAGACATTTGAAACATGTTCAAAGGTTTTAGCGTGAAGAAGAAATCATACGGATTCGCGGAAATAACACCATAAGAGTTATGACATGTTCGAATTTCTAGAGACTTTGATAAAGTCGTTGCAAATAAATAAATCATCATAACAAGAAAATCAAGAGTTTGTGATTGGATCATAAATGAAGAGATTTGAGTTACAAATTTAGCAAACATCTGAAAGTTGAGAAATTGTTTCTTACACTTGAGTTTCCCAAAAACACCATAGTATTATGGAATGTTTTGAGAATATAACCAAACCTAGTTTAACTTGGTGAGATCAAATATAAAACTGCCATTATGATTTAAAAGATTATGCTATGGTGACATACCGCTTTTACACTGAAAAGAGCAACATCATGATCCATTCAAATGACAAGGGGTAAACCCAGATTGTCTTTTCTTAAATTTTTGTATGCTAGATATATGTAAAATGTTTACAAAACCAAAGTCGGATATGCACGTCTTTGTAGGTTATCCCAAAGTATCATTGGGAATTCCTCCACCGTAACACTAAAGACAAAAGTGTTTGTCGCTAAAACGGTGATTTCTTCGAGAAGAAACTTTTCGTGAAAAGTTAAGTGTGAGGATAATAGAAATTTGGATGTGGTTAATTGAACCTAAGTGACATGATTAGAGTAGCGCAACACCAGAAAGTGTTCTAGAGGATGCTACAATGCTCATGGATACCTTTTCTACAAATGTTGTATGTACCGAGAATCTAAGTTCCTATTGAACCATATGGATCGGGTCAGAATCAAATAAGAAGATTTGAGGCTAGATGTAATTGTTGGACAATGATATACCGATTACATGCAAAGAAGCAATGATGATCCCTGACTCCGTTAAACGGTTACCTAGGATGTGTACATGACACTATCCAAAGGGATTTATTAATTCAAAAGGTGCTAAAATATATGCAAGTTTCAATGGTTGAAATACGCATAATGGAGTTGGAATCTTCACCATGATGAAACTTTAAAGAGTTTAAGTTCATCAGAACGATGAAGATGCTTGTGTTTACAAGGAACTAAGTGGGAGCATTAATACATATTTCAAATGTTTTATGTGAAGGACATTATATTGGAAATGATGTATATTTAATTTTACACGAATTAAGATTTTCATTCAAATTGGATTTGATGAAAGACTTAGGAAAAACTGGAATATTAAACATCTAAGTCTATACAGATAGATTGAAATGCTAATATGGTTATGTTGAAGTACATATATGAAATATTGAATTAGTTCAATATGATGGCATATTTGAGTGGGAGTTGTGTGAGTCTCCTGGTAAATATTTGACAAGAAAAGTTCTTGCCACATGGTAGCAAGATCAATTGTATTGACAATTGACAAGTGAAACCTTGTGAATGATTTGATTAGGTCATGAATGCCATGATATGTACATATCTAGGAGTCCTATGCTCTAAGTGTTAGGAGCATATATTGGAATGATTCATAAGATGATCATTGGACAATAGTGATGATATTCTTGTGTACTTTGGAAGAACCAAGAATATGCAATGTATGCAAAAGTGACGAAATAGTTCAATATAATATGTTACATTGATGCAAGTTTTGTCACATATACAAATTAAGTTTATCTCAATCAGGCTATGTATTAATAAATAAGGTGGCACAATGTAATGGAAGAAAGTTCCATGATGAATTTGGACTAGTTTCAAAGTTATAACATTGTGACGGATAATACACCGACGAATAAGTATATGACTGCTTTAGAAGTAGCATATAGAGGATTTTTGTGTAAATAAGTTTTGGCATCAAAACTAGATACAGTTCCAAGTAGGCTACACTATGAAGATCTATTATATCACAATAGTGGCAACATAGCTTTGGCTCAAAGAATTAAAGTCTCACAATAAGACTTAATTTATACAATGACATATCATTCAAGAATGAGTGATGCGTAGTGACGCATAGGCATGCAAATACACACAGATCTAAAAGTGTCAGTTCTGGAGATTGGCTTTACCACGAGCAACACGTGTGGATAGCACCGGAATGCAATAGGTGTTAAAATGTGTGAACTGTATTATTGACTCTAGTGCAAGTGGAAGACTAAAGGAGATATTCCCTAGAGGCCAATAATAAAGATGTTGTTATTTACATATCTCATTATTTCGTAATAGTTTTGTATCATGCTATAACTGTATTAAGTGGAAACATTAATACGTGTGTGGTATATAAACAAACCAGGTCCCTAGTATCCTCTAGACTAGTTTATTGAGCAGCTGATGATCGAGGTTTCCCATCATGGACTTTACCATGTCAACTAACGACAAGGTCACTTATGAAGTGATGGACAACACCCAACCCCTAGTATTACAATGTGATCTAGTCACATAGTTCAACATTGCAATATCTAGCTAAGCAGAGTGATTCAGTCATTCGACCGTGAGATCATATTAATCATTATCTCCTAAGGCTGCTTTGATCACATCAACTGTCATGTCCGTAATTGGGTGACCATAAAGGTGTGCGTCATGCATTCTAGAAGAACTTTTGAGGCCTATGTATCAAGAGCGGGATTTTCACATCCGAGTGACGGATAGATACCCTGGACCCACTCAGTGAGATTACATCTATAAGTTTGCAAACATGTGACTAGGTCACGGATATGTAATATCACAAGAACGAGTAAATGTGTTTGTCAGTAACAAAATCAGACTTAGGTATATCGATACCAAGAGATCAGGTCTTGGACAAACTAGAAATCGTAGAGCAAAGGGAATGAGACTCGACGTTCAAGGTTCAAGCGGACAAGTTATTCGTGGAATGCATATGGGGCATACTGTTAGTAGATCCTCTAATGGTATGTTACTATCCCAACATCAATATGCTACGGAAATTCTTCAACACGCTAGCATGGCTAAGTGTCATCCCACTTCAACCTCGATTGACACTTAGTCTAAGCTCTTTGATACTGATGGTGATGTCCTCTTTGATGCTACGAAATATAGGAGTCTGACAGGTGCTCTCTAGTACCTCACATTGACGTGTCGGATATCCCATATGTGGTTCAGCAGATTTGTCTTCACATACATGCTCCACGCTAGCCTCATATCGCTCTTGTGAAGCGTGTTCTCCGCTATGTCCATGGTACCCTGGTGACGTGGGGTCTCCACGGTAATGCCCATGGTTTATGGACTTGGGTTTTCGGGAAGTAGGTGTGCGCTGGAGACTTCATCGGCTAACAAACAAGAGGGGAGCACAATTTACCTAGGTTCAGGCCCCCGGAGGGTAATACCCTACTTCCTGCTTGTTTGTTCTTGATTGATGATGAAATTGAATGTTACAATATCACCGAGATGGGTATGAATCCGCAGATTGGATCTGGCGTAAACTACGAGAGGTGTGATTATGGATTTGATCTCCTCCTCGGTGGCCCCTCCTAGCCTTTATATGGGGAGGCTAGGTCTCGGGTACCGTCTTAGTCGGTTACAAGTTGAACTCTAGATTCCTAATCAGGATCTTTTTCTTGTTAGGCATGCCAGGATTCGGTAACCTTTTTGGGCTTCGGAGCAGCTGAATTGTCCTGAGCTTCGTGAATCTTAGCAGATTGTCATGTGGACCTCCTATTGCGCCGAACCAGATAGGCTAGAGGTAGGTGCCTATTAGGGCATACCTATGCCACCTAAGAGTTTGGTCTCTACATCAGTGCTCCATCCTTGACTGCTCTGACGGACTATTCTGATGCTAACTAGGTTGGCTGCCCCGACACTCGTCGTTCTACGTCAGGCTAATGTGTCTACTACGATGAAAGTTTGATTTTCTGGTCTTCCAAGAGACAAACCACCCTCTCCCACTCTAATGTGGAAGCTAAGTACCGTGTTGTGGAACACACCGATGTTGTGTGTTGTTGGCTTCGTCAACTTCCGCAGGAACTTCATCAACTCCTCATCCCTGCTACGCTTTTCTATTGTGACAACGTCTCCGCCATATACAGTCATCCAATCCATTGCAACATCGCCGCACCAAGCATATTGAGATTGACAATCCATGTTTTGCATGTCCCTTCTGCGCTTCAATTTGCTGATGTTATGACTAAGGGATTGCCGAGCCATCTTTTTCTTGATTTTCGTTCCAATCTCTGTGTTTGAGAACTTTCCGTTATGACTGCGAGGGGTGTTAGCATATGTATTAGGTTTTGTATATGTTGTACCCCTGTTGTATACGTGTGAGAGGCTTCCCCAAACCCATTTTACCCGTCCTACAGAAGGGAGCAGCAGCGGGAGCGCAGGAACGCACGGCCACAGGGCGGAGGAGCAGCGACGCTCACCACTAGAGGGGCACGTGTGCGTGGAACAACAAACCTTTCCATCCTCCGGTTGATATGTATCATTTCCCTTCGTCGAGACACATCAACAAGAGTAGTACATTCATGAATCATCGATCACAAGACTGACTTACTACCTAGCTGCCACGGGTGACGGGTAGGTAGTTTCAACATTCACTTCGTACGCACGCATGTACTCCAACATATTAGCTACTCTTTGATCACAATATTATACTCCCTCTGTCTATAAATAACCGACTTCGATTTGTCTAAATTTAGATATATCTATACATTAAAACATGTCTAGATACATTTGAATCTATAAATCCAAGTCACTTATTTCTAGACGGAGCAAGTACTTAAAGTTGCAAACCAATCGGTTGGGTGGCTAGGAGGACGCCTGTACTCCTAGTCCACCAGAGTTCAAACCCTAGGTTTGACACTGTCTATTGCTTAATTCGTGTGTCTCCCTCCTATTACTAGAGTAGAGAGGCAGGCTTACAACACGGAACATTGAATTGTGCCCAAAATAGTATACGACAAACACCAAAGGCACCAAATTTGTCTGTCTTAAAAAAGTAAGTACAATAGTGTAACTTGAACTACCACTGCATGCTACTACACAACATAGCACAGAATGATTCCAAGATACAAATGCAGCACATTATAAGGACTTCAGCAAGCCACAGGTTACCTCTGCCATCTCAAAGATATGGAGATTGTGAGGGTGTGTGTGACTGCGTCTAAAAGAGCATGGCTTTGATTCCCCTAACGTACTTGTATCTCGGCGCTCGGCCAGTTTTGGGATCAAAGACCACATCCGTGTAGTCAGGATTGCACCAGCGAGGCATGGGCACATGCCACCTGCAAATTCAATTCAATGAAATCATTTGTTCCAAAACTTAGCCCCAGCTTAATATGCATCAGAATACCAACATGTTCAGCTTGATTTCGTCATATTTATCCATTCTCCAGAAAGACGCTCCAGAGGGATCACTGTCATTGCCAACTTCACCAGGTTTACTGTCAAACGTACCAACAAAAAGATTATGCTTCAGCGAGCTTCTTAAAATATATTCAGAAAAGAACTTAATGTGATGTGCACTTGAATACCTTTTTGTCTCAAACGATGCTAGAATATCGTAGATTTCCAGCATATATATGAAAGGGGTTCCTAGTCTCTTATCATAGAAGTTCATGCCAATAACATTCCCATCAAGACTAACAAGAGGGCCTCCAATCCCAGCCTAGCAAGTTGACATGAACAAGCTGTGATTTCTATTCCAAATCGGTATTGTATTGCTAGCCAACTCATTCTGATGCAACTATACTTCCTTTTTTTTCAGAAATACAAAGGCACTTTGACCATTGATGTTTTGTCAAAAAAAAACATGAGATTCATATTCCAAAGCGCTTTCTCATGGCCATGTTAACTGCAAGCAAAATAATGTCAGGGGAATTTACAGTCAAAGCTCGCTTTTGGACAGACAAATTATGCCTTGCAAAAAAACAGAGTATTTATTATCACCATGAAAAATTAGGGAATAAAAAAGACTAGAATACGTTAGTGATTTTACACGTTGAAGCTGAGAGGAATTCACATTCATGTTTGCCTGTCCAGGAAGCCAGTTTCCCACTAGTAGCCATTAACGCGCCTGATTTGAAGCAACGCCCTATAGCTGCTACTTTAAAAGGCTCGTCCTCATAAAGCTGAGGTTTTAATGGACGAAGAGCAGGCCAGTCCTTGACACTGACTAGAGCAACGTTGTAATGTAGATTATAATGCTTTAACGTCCCTTCTCTGCATTGGCTGTTAAGCAACACTTTAATCTGCAAATAATAAGTGATGAGACTTAAGCAGCACCTCAAAAGAACAGCAGTTACAGGACAAGGAGCACCAACCATCAAGTTTTCAAGAAACTTGTTCTCATCACCAGAATTTCTAACCAAGCTTGCTGATGTCAAAATTATCGTAGATCCATTCCATTCAATAAAAAAACCAGTGCATGCAAAAAACCTTTTTTCTCCTGCGTACCATGATTATAGCTATTAGCTATTTGCAATCAATGAGATAAAACAGTGAATGGCACATTACTGTAAAATCACCATTGAATGAAGCCAGTGTGACAACATTGCGATCTATGTTAGAAGCTTTTTTACTAAATTCTCTCCAAACACCTTCACCATGCATGTTGCCAAAACTCTCCTCAAAAGTATTAACCAAAATCATGCCAGCTGGAGTAATATACATTATAGAATAGTTGTTAGTGGTACAGGATTGCTAGGCCAGTAAATTTAGAAGCAGTGACACACCTCCTAACATGGAGGATGGTAACTTCGGGTAACCCATGGTGTCTAGCTCTAACTGCTCCTGGTTGAGAAAATCTCCATGTACTGGCAATAAGGTCAAGTGATCAGCACTGACATATACTAGTACTGTACATGGAAAGTAAATTCACATAAATTATGTGCATGATCAGAATGTAACATTAGTTGTATCATGACAACAGCCTGAGCAACAACGAACATTAGAAGTCGACATGGATGAACATACCCAAGAATGTAGTGTACATATGGTAACTGCTAAAATCTAACAATATAAGAGTATAAATGAAAAGGCCAGACTAGCTAATATACAAATGTAAACACTAGACTTGCACAGCTTCTAAACACCACTACAAACTGCAACAATTTGCATAATATCACAATGTTAACCAGTCTCGAGGAGTGCCTGTGTGCTCACCTTCTGGATGGCAGTTAGATTTCTCACCTCTGGGTCTTGCTCCAAACCTGCCAGACATAAAAATGACTAGTTGACTACTAACCAAAATGCAAAATGGATCTAAACAGTGCATTAATACGAAAAATGGTGCCAAAAAACTACATGGTAGAATCATAGGCAAGGAACAAGATAGAGAAATGAGGACCCCAAGTCGTGAAAACTGTTTCCTGAAAACATGATCATAATGCACATTCCAATACAATAAACATACGGTTTTCAACGTTGGCACAAGAAATATGACTAATCTAATACAGGACAACTGTGGCACATGCCAAAGGTTAGCAAATATTTTGCTTGAGGTGGCAAAGGAACAAGTTAATATTAAAAGT
Organism: Avena eriantha; assembly: GCA_910589775.1. Classification (NCBI taxonomy): domain Eukaryota; kingdom Viridiplantae; phylum Streptophyta; class Magnoliopsida; order Poales; family Poaceae; genus Avena; species Avena eriantha. The sequence goes on along the minus strand of OU342741.1, from coordinate 450,546,798 downwards.
TAACATGGTGAACTGCAAAGCGCAGATGCCAAAATAGGCTAAGGAACAGCAACGAATGATTCCGATTATTACATGCATATGTTGTCTGGCACGCAAAAAGGGTAACCTTATTAGCTCCTTTACAAGAAGAGCTAAGGTAGAATAGAGTTGGCGAACAAAAGGGCATACATCAATAGACGTACCTGTAAACCTTCGTAGTTTTTGACCGTGCAAGGCTAGCCTTCTTTTGCTGAGATGTCCAGTAATGCTCCAGATGCTTGAGAATTGTGCCCCATGGTAGGAAAACAGCTCTTCTAGTTGTCAGAAAAAGGTTCATGCCAACAACCTTCCCATCAATAGAAACGAGTGGCCCACCTTCCCAAGCCTAATAACACAACAAAGGTGACAGGCAACAAGGGTTAAATTTGAACAAAATGAAGTTGTATAGAACATCAGTTAAATAAAAAATCATTCTTGTTGCCTCCATTCATAATAGAATAAAATAATCATATCGTCATGCAAGTGTACCTCTGAGATTTTACAATCAAGATCTTCATTATCCTCAGATACCCTTGGATAACCATCAAATTCCACATTCTTGGCTATTATTTCACCAGAGACGCCACGCCCTATAACTATTAACATCTTTCCATGGGGAGGAATTTGCAGTGCATGTTGGAAAGATCCAACCTGAACATCAAGGAACGCATGGACATTGACAACAGCAAAGTTGCAATCTAAATCAAATTCAGCACTCACCCCCATATACACTTCATTGCCTTCATGGCGCACTTCAATCTTCAAAACGGCAAGGCAAGAAATAAGCACACAATTATCAGAGGTGAGCAAATTAGTAAAGGATGATTGTCAGTGCCAACCTTCAGGTCATCATGGTCTTTATTTGTACCATTGAGAGCTCTAACCAAACTTGCAGAAGTCAGAAACCTTGTAAGGTGGCACCCCTGGCGTTCCATAGCTATGCCCGAGCATGAAAACAAGATTGAGTCTCCTACAGAAGATCACAATTTAAATTATTTATAACTGGTTGTGTTCCAATATATTTGTTGGAAAACTGAAAAGACTAAGCATATATAATCACCATTATACAAAGTAATAGAGGCGACACTTTTAGACAAATATGATATTGGCCCATCACAGAGTCCAGACCAAACACCTTGATGAGAGTCTGCAAGTAAGCGACCTAGTTTAAGGAAAAAAACATTAAGGCAACTGTGAATAATCAGATAAAGCTCTGAAAATGGGAGGGGAAACCTAGCAGAAAAGAGGAACATCTAACAGACTTGAGACCAATGCTTTATTCTTGGAAGCTCTTCTGCTCTTACGAAAGCTTCTAGTGAGATGATCACCGCTCCTCTTAGCTTTCCGCATCTCTTTCAAGACTGGAGCAGAACTTTCTTTTCGGAATTAAAACAATAGGAAAAAATGTTGAGGTCATAAGCGGTGAAGCAGTGATATAAAACTATAACCGAGCAACTAATCAGGAACGCTAATAATGACCTTATGTTAGGGCTGCTGGTCCTTGACTTGCCCAAAATACTAACAGTGATAATTTTGGTGGGGTCCCCAAAGAAGGTGGCCAAAGAGCATAATTTCTTAGCTCAAATATCAGCTATCAACTATAGCATGGAGTGCTGACATGAAAAGGCATGTGAACTGTTTTTGTTTTTTGAATATAAGGCTAGCCTAGGTTGTGTCCAACTGTATTTAAAGTGCCACCTTGCTCCCAAAAAACATACATGTCTTGTATCATCTTGGAGCGAAGGATTCGCCACAATCACAACTAAAGAAAGGAGCTCAGTTAACCCCATATTTTTTTGGCGCAGGTTGTGGTACACTGGGATTAAGGTAGTCAAACCTAGGCTTTATATCCCATTGGACAATATTTTTTTTTTGCGAATTCAGAGAGCTTTATTGATTAAGCGATAGGATTACAATCACTCATAAGAGTATCTGCGAGAAAACCTGGGTTATAATTTATCCACAGGCATCTCTTCTTATCAGAACTAGCTTGCTTAGCACATAAATGAGCCGCCATGTTTGCTTCACGCCCAACGTAAACAATGCTAATGCTAGAAAAAGCTCTCTTAATCTCTCTAATCTCCTGACAGATAGGCATCAATTCCGATCTATTTTTGTCATCTCCATTACAGAAGTTAACAGCCAGCTGAGAATCACTCTCAGTGATCACCCGGTTGTAATTCCTCTCCATCGCAAGTCTTGTACCATCCAGTATTGCCCTTGCCTCCATAATAAGAGCACTGGCAGCCAGTGGCGGAGCTCGGAACGGAACACAGTGATGTCAAAACGTCAAATATGGACATGTACGCAGTATTTATGTACATACACACACAAGAAAACAGCTAGAGTTTGCTTGCTAATTAAATTTTAGTGATGTCGCTTGACCACAGTCTACACGCAGCTCCGCCACTGCTGACAGCATGCTCATACCACATAGCTTGTCCTCTGATAAAAACGCCCTGGTGGTCACGAACAACCAGGCCAGTGCTTCCGGACATAGTAGACTCGAGGAAACTAGCATCTGTGTTTATTTTAATCACCCCATCCTCAGGCGCCTTCCACCGTTCTTTCTTCTTTGGTGTCTTCTGTACTTTCTTTCAACCGATTTGAACAAGATTGACGGTAGTTTGCACCACCCACCGTACTGAATCAGTTACTGATCGACCTCCCTCTCCATGCTTCCTAGTATTCCTTTCCTGCCAGGCGGCCCAACAGCCGCACAAAATCAAGCTGATATGCTCCTCTGATATCCCACTGCCATCAATTATATCCATAGCCCACGATCTTGGATGCAGTGTAGGTATTTTGACACCTGCCATGCTTCTGAGTTCAGACCAGAAGATTTTTGCCCATGTGCAACCGAAGAGTGCATGCTGTATAGTTTCTTCATGCTCTCCACACGCTTCACAGCGTGCTAGCTGATCCATGTGCCTACCTTTGAGAATTCCTCTAGCAGGTATAAATTTCTTCATTACCCTCCACCAAAAACAACGTACCTTTGGTGGAACTGGTAATCTCCACACTTTCTTCCAGCACACATTATGATCCTCTCCTGACCCCGATGGTTGGGTGGCTTGTTGTATTGATGAGATTAATCGGTAGGCTGACCGTACCCAAAAAACTCCATTTTTCTCCATGACCAAGCCCATTCGTCCTCAGCAAATCTTCCTAATGGAATTTGACGAATCGCCCGCCTATCAGTCTCTATGAAATTCACCTCCAACTTCTCCTCTACCCAACACATTTGTTCCATGTCGATCAGTTCATCGACCATTGTAACTTTTGCCTCCAAAGGCTTACACAATGGCCGACCATTTATATTGGTCGGTATCCAAGGATCGTCAAAGGCCCGGATTGATGTTCCGTCCCCAACTCGTTTAATGAGACCTTTGCATAGGGCATCCCTTCCGTGTAATATTGCTCGCCAAACATGTGACAAGTTCCTTTTCCTTCTTGCCTCCAGAAATTCCGAGTTGTGAAAGTATTTCCCCTTTAGAACTCAAGCACATAATGAATCAGGTTTAGTCATTAACATCCACCCTTGCTTTGCTAGCATGGCTTGGTTAAACATCTGAAAGTCTCTAAAACCCATGCCTCCAGCCCTCTTCGGTATAGCTATGTCACTCCATTTTTTCTAGTGTATCTTACTTTTCAGTTCATCTCCTCCCCACCAGTACCTAGCAACAATACTAGTAATCTTCTTACACATTATCTTAGATAAGCGGAAGCAGCTCATAGAGTATGTTGGTACCGCCTGACATATAGCTTTCACCAAAACCTCCCTGGCAGCTCCACTCAAATTTCTTGGTGCATAGTCGTTTTCCAGCTTCTTGATTCTGGTCACAATGTGTTCAAACTCATCATCCACATAGGGACCTAGGGCTGTAGGGAGCCCTAGATATTTTTCCACTAGTGCCTCTACATCAATACCAGAAGATTCGTGCACCTGCTATTTCATTTCATCGGTGCAATTAGCACTGAAAAATACAGCTGACTTCGATCGGTTAACCAACTGCCCTGAACCAATCCTATATGTTTCCAGAATATTTTGCAACCTCTCAGCTCCATTTGCCGATGCTTGTGCAAAAACGAGGCAATCATCCGCAAATAGGAGATGCGATACCCAAGGAGCATGCACCCCCACCTGTATACCTCTAGATAAATAAAGTGGCCCAGAATATTTGAGTAAACTACTCAATCCCTCTGCACATAAAAGAAACAAATATGGTGATATTGGGTCCCCTTGGCGAATACCTCTAGTTGGTTCGAAGAATTCTGAGAATTGTCCATTCACCCGGACAGAAAAGGACACCATTTCTACACACTTCATCACCAAATTGATCCATCCTTCCGCAAAACCCAGCTTAACCATTATTGCTCACAAATACACCCATTCCACACGGTCATATGCTTTTGCCATATCCAACTTTATCGCACAAGCTCCGCTCTTTCCCTTTTTATTCAAACAATGAATACTCTCGTAAGTTGTGAGAACATTGTCCATGATTAATCGGCCAAGAACAAATGCACTTTGTTCTTCTGAAATTATTTCCTCCAAAACGGGTCTTAGTCGGAGAGCTAAGACCTTAGAGGCTACCTTATATAATACATTACACAGAGCAATGGGCCGATATTGTGACAACTCTTGAGGCTGCTTGATCTTTGGAATAAGAACAAGGACTGTACTATTAACAACCTCTGGCATCTCACCTCCTTCCAAAAACTTCCGAATAGCTGAACATACATCATTCTTCAGAATGTCCCAATGTTTGATATAAAAGCCTGCCGTGAATCCATCCAGACCCGGAGACTTATTTGGATGCATCATAAAAAGTGCCTTCTCTATCTCAAAATCTGTAAACGGAGCACAAAGTTGCACGTTCATCTCTGTTGTAACTTTTTGAGGCACAAAGTTAGTAATTAATTCTGGTGTAGTAACTTCCTGTGCTGAGAAGAGACTAGTATAAAAATTAATAGCCAAAGATTCTAACTTAGATTGAGTAGAAGCATAAGTACCGTCTGCCTTCTGCAAGGAAACAATCTTGTTTCTACGTGATCGTTCTTTCGCCTTAGCGTGAAAATATGCGGTATTGCGGTCTCCTTCCGCAAGCCAAAGCACTCGAGATCGCTGTTTTATCATCGCTTCTTCTCTAGAGAGAAGCTCTGATATTTTGTACATCAATGTCTTCTCTTCACTTGAAGGGCCAGTCCTTAGTGAATTAGCCGTAGAGTTTCCAGTCTCTCTCTCATAAGTCTGAATTGCTTCTTCACAGAACCGAATTCCTCCCTACTCCACTGCACTAGGCTAGACCGGAGGTGGCCTAGTGCTTCATGTACTTCTGCCAAGTCAGAGCTTCCAGCCTGCCAATCTCCTTGGATCACGTCCTGGTATTTATCATGACGCGTCCACATATTTTCAAAACAGAATGACCTGCTAGAGTTGGCGCCATCCAGCCATTCCGATCGTCCCACAGAAATCAACAAAGCACAATGATCTGACTTAGTTGTTTGAATATGCCTCACTCTCGTGCTGTCAAATAACTCAAGGAACCTATTGTTGGGCCAGGTCCCTCCACATGGAGGTGTGTTGGCAGCCCAACGTCATCCCGTGAAGTCCAACACGTTTCAACCGTTGATCGAGGTTCGTATCCAACGGCTGAGGTACTCTTTGGGAGAGGAGTAGAAAAGAAAACCCTAGCCACCAAGGGTGGCGATGTGTGTGAGACACTCTATGAGAGTGAGAGCTGAGCAAGCAAGCCATCGTGGCTGCTGAGAGAGGGTGAGAGAACACACAAGAACACCACAACCTAGTGAGAAGAGAGGAAGAAGAAGGAGAGGTGATTTATGTCCAGATTTCTGAGATCTGACCGGTCTATCTTCAAGCTGGTGTTTGGAGGCTCAAAGGTGCTTGGATTGACTCCAAACTTGGTGAGCTCGTTCCTTGATTTGAGTATTTCGATCAGGTTAGCTGGTTTGAGTTCTGGGTCAATGTAGCTTCAGATTTGGAAGCGGTTTATTCAGTTCAGACTGCTGTTGTTTCAGCACAGAACAATTTTGGTAGACGAACAGTTTGGGCAGGCAAACAGTGTCCGATTGACCTGAAATTTGGTGTGTATATTGGGTATTCGTATGTCAGCTTGTCTACCAAGTTTGGTGCTGATTGGATCTGCGGTTTAAGCGTAGTTTGCTGATTACCGAAGAGGACAGAAACTGAGATACTCTGTTTTGCTGTAATCTTTCTCTCAAGTGGTTGTTGTTGTTGTTGCCGGTTGGCAACGTGCTGAGTGTGTTGTATATCTCTATATGTTCTAGAAAAGACTCTGTACCCAGGTTGCTCATAGTGAAGCTCGCGTGGACCGGTTGGTCCACACCCGTGGTTTTTTCTTCCTCACCTTGAGGAGGTTTTTCCACGTAAATCCTTGTGTCACCTGTGCATGTGCTCGTTGTTTCATTTCCGCTGCATATCTGTTGATTGAAACTATCCTTGAAGGTTCACCGTAGGTAGGAGCGGGGAGGTCGTGTGTCTCTCCTCCCCCAACAAAGTGGTATCAGAGCTGAGATTCGGTTTGTATTCAGTTTCAGAGCAAGGTTTGTTTTGGGCTGATTGCATTTGCTTGTGGTGAAAGATGGAAGTGAATACCAACAGAATGATTTCTTTGAATGGTACAAATTATCAATCTTGGAAGTGCAAGATGAAAGACTTGTTATATGTGAAAATTTACTAGATGCCGGTATTTTCCACTGAGATGCCCAGTGATATGAAAGAAGATCAGTGAGAGGTACTTCATCTCCAAGCTTGTGGGTTCATCCGCCAATGGGTGGATGATAATGTTTTGAACCATATCATTAAGGAGACACATGCACGTACCTTATGGCAGAAATTGGAGGAGTTGTATGCCCGCAAAGAAGGTACCAACAAGATGTAAATTGATGCGTTTGAGGTACAAGGAGGGCACTCCAATTACAGATCATGTAAATGAGTTTCAGGGCATTATAAATGAGCTATCTTCAATGGAAATTACATTTGAAGATGAAGTGCGAGCTTTGCTGCTACTTGGCTCATTATCGGACACTTGGGAGACTTTTAAGGTCACCGTGTGCAATTCAGCACCTAATGGAGTTATCACTTGGAACCTTGTGAAGACCAAGGTACTAAATGAAGAGTCCAGAAAAATTGCTGATAAGGACGGTGCTTCCTCACACTCGGAAATGTTAGTGACCGAGTCACGGGGGAGAAGCAAGAGCAAAGGTCCGAGTAAGGGAGGAGAAAGAAGTAGAAGCAAATCAAGAGGCAAAGGCAAGTATGCTGGTGTTATATGCTATCACTGCCGTGAGAAGGGTCACATCAAGTGGCATTGTGAACAATGGAAGAAAGATAAAAAGAAAAAGAAGAAAGTTCAGAAACAAACCGATAGTGATAGTGACAGTGAGGGAGGCCGGATTGCTGCGGTAGAGGAGATCATGTTTCTCATGCACGAAGAACATGATGGCAGCAGTGTTTCCACCATTGAGGAGAGGATCACTGTAGTTTCTGATGATACCATCAGCCTTGCAGATGGTGATGATATGACTTGGATTCTGAACAGCGGTGCTACCATACATGCTACATCTCGTAGAGAGCTCTTCACCAACTACACAGCATGTGATTTTGGTGTTGTGAAGATGGGGAACAATGATAGAGTAAAAAATCATTGGAAGAGGAGATGTGCACTTGGAGACTGAAAATTGTACGACACTAGTCCTCAAGTCGGTGAGGCATGTTGAGGCCCTTCGGCTCAACATTATCTCAGTTGGATTGCTTGATAGAGATGGGTACTTGAGCAGATTTGGAAATACACAGTACAAGCTCACCAAAGGAAATCTGATTGTTGCTAAAGGTAACATGGTTTCAATTTTGTATCATGTTCATGCTAAGCTTTCTGCTGCTTGTGTAGATGCGTTGCAGAAATAGGATGCGTGTGCTTTATGGCACAAGAGGCTTGGGCACATGAGTGAGAAGGGAATGGCGGTGCTAGTGAAGAAAAATTTGTTGAAAGGTGTGAAGGGTGTTCACATCAAGAAATGTTCAGGTTGTCTAGCGGGGAAGCAACACAGAGTTGCATTCAAGAGTCAACCTCCTCACAAGAAGCCCGAGGTGCTGAACTTGATACATTCTGATGTTTGCAAAATGTCGGTGAGATCATTGGGTGGAGCAAAGTACTTTGTCACATTTATTGATGACTTTTCCAGAAAGGTTTGGGTCTATGTTTTGAAGAACAAACATCAAGTACTAAGTATGTTCAAGCAATTTCAAGTCTTAGTTGGGAGAGAAACTGAGAAGAAGATCAAGTGTATTCGCACTGATAATGGGGGAGAGTATATTGGCCCTTTTGATGCCTATTGCAACGAGCAGAGAATTAGGGACCAATTTACTCCTCCGAAGACACCACAGCTGAATGGTCTTGCTGAGAGGATGAATAGGACAATTGTTGAGAGAGTTAGATGCTTGCTATCAAGTGCAAAGCTGCCTAAACATTATTGGGGTGAGGCTTTGTCGACTGCATTTTATCTTATCAATCTCTCACCAAGTTATCCATTGTAGGGAGATGTTCCAAACAGGGTCTTTTATGACAAGGACGTCTCATATGAGAACCTGAAGGTTTTTGGGTGCAAGGCCTTTGTTCATATCCCTCAAGATGAAAGGTCAAAGCTTGATTCAAAGACACGACAATGTATATTTCTTGGCTATGGAGGTGATCAGTTCGGCTATAAGTTATATGATCCAATAGCAAGAAAGGTTGTGAGAAGCCATGATGTTGTGTTTGTTGAAGACCAAACAATTGAGGATATTGTGAAGACAAAGGTGCAGGCTCCGGTGCAAGTTCCGGTGCATGTTCCTCCTCGAAATCAGCAGCAAGACAGATCTGATTCTGACCCAATTCCTACAGATTCAGCTAAAGAAGAAGCTGAAGATGATGATGCAGAAGATGTGCAAAGTGATGCACATAGTGGTACAGGTGAGGAAGCTCCCCAGCAGCAAGAGTATGATGTTGAAGAAAATGATTATGATCAGCAAGCACCTGAACCAGATAGTCCACCTGCTGCTCCACTCAGACGGTCCAGCCGAGGCCGTGTTCCTTCTACCAGGTATGATTCAGACCAATATGTGGTGTTATTGTCTGATGGTTCAGAACCTGAGTGCTTTCAAGATGCAATGACAGATGAGAACAAGGAGTGGAATAAGTCTATGCAAGAAGAGATGAATTCCTTGCATAAGAATCATACTTATGAGCTGGTGAAGTTGCCCAAGGGCAAGAAAGTTCTAAAGAACAAGTGGGTCTACAGAATCAAGCAACAAAAGCACACGTCACATCCAAGGTATAAGGCCATGCTAGTTGTAAAAGGATTCAGCCAGAGAAAAGGTATTGACTTTGATGAAATATTTTCTCCGGTGGTGAAGATGACATCAATCCGTATGATCCTTGGCATGGCAGCAAGTCTCAACTTGGAAGTTGAGCAAATGGATGTGAAGACAACTTTCTTTCATGGAGAGTTGGAGGAAGAAATCTACATGGAGCAGCCTAAGGGGTTTCTTGTTAAAGGCAAAGAAGACTATGTGTGCAAATTGAAAAAAAGTCTCTATGGCCTGAAACAAGCACCAAGACAATGGTACATAAAGTCTGAATCTGTCATGGGGGGGGGGGCAAAGCTACAAGAGGTGTAGCTCAGACCATTGTGTATTTATCTAGAGGTTCTCAGATGATGATTTTATCATGTTATTGCTCTATGTTGATGATATCTTGATTGTTGGCAAAAATGTCTCAAGAATTGCTAGGCTAAAGAAAGAGTTGAGCAAAAGTTTTGCTATGAAAGACTTAGGTCCAGCAAAGTGTATTCTCGGCATGAGAATTGAGAGAGACAGAAAATCCAACAAGTTGTACTTGTCTCAAGAGAAATATATTAAGAAGGTACTTTGCAAGTTCAAGATGGACAAGGCAAAGGAAGTGAGCTGTCCACTCGCAGCTCATTTCAAGTTGAGTAAAAAACAATGTCCCTCCACTAAAGACATGGAAAAGGAAATGCAAAAGGTTCCTTATGCTTCAGTTGTTGGGAGTTTGATGTATGCTATGGTGTGTACACGGCCTAACATTGTTCAAACAGTTAGTACTGTGAGAAGATTTATGTCCAATCCAGGAAAACCACATTGGGAAGCCGTGAAGTGGATTTTGAGGTATCTCCAGGTCAGCACTAAGATGAAGCTTTGCTTTGGTGGTAGTGAGCCTAAGCTGATTGCATATTCAGATTCAGACTTGGCTGAAGATGTCGATGGAAGGAAGTCAACTTCAGGTTATTTGATTACCCATTCAGGGAGGAGCAGTGGCATGGCAAAGCAGGTTGCAAAAGTGTGTGGCGTTGAATACAACTGAGGCCGAGTTCATCGCAGTAACCGAGGCGAGCAAGGAGCTATTGTGGCTGAAACGATTGGCTTGTGATCTTGGTTTTGAGCAAGACAAGTATGTGATGTTTTATGACAACCAAAGTGCCATTCACCTGAGTAAGAATGCAAGTTTTCATTCAAGGTCGAAGCATATTGATGTTCGCTATCATTGGATTCGAGATGTGCTGAATTCCAAGAAAATGCAAATTGAGAAGGTGCACACAGATGACAATGGGGCTGATATGTTAACCAAGGTGGTGACAAGAGGAAAGCTCGAGGTATGTCGTCGGCTCGCCGGCATGACTGCCGGTTGGCAGTGAGACCCTCCATGATGTCGGGAGGGAGAGTTTGTTGGGCCAGGTCCCTCCACATGGAGGTGTGTTGGCAGCCCAACGTCAGCCCGTGAAGTCCAACACGTTTCAACCGTTGATCGAGGTTCGTATCCAACGGCTGAGGTGCTCCTTGGGAGAGGAGTAGAAAAGAAAACCCTAGCCACCAAGGGTGGCTGTGTGTGTGAGACACTCTGTGAGAGTGAGAGCTGAGCAAGCAAGCCATCGTGGCTGCTGAGAGAGGGCGAGAGAACACACAAGAACACCACAACCTAGTGAGAAGAGAGGAAAAATGAGAGGTGATTTCTGTCCAGATTTCTGAGATCTGACCGGTCTGTTTCAAGCTGGTGTTTGGAGGCTCAAAGGTGCTTGGATTGACTCCAAACTTGGTGAGCTCGTTCCTTGATTTTAGTACTTCGATCTGGTTAGCTGGTTTGAGGTCTGGGTCAGTGTAGCTTCAGATTTGGAAGCGGTTTATTCAGTTCAGACTGCTGCAGTTTCAGCACAGAGCAGTTTTGGTAGACGAACAGTTTGGGCAGGCAAACGGTGTCCAATTGACCTGAAATTTGGTGTGTATATTGGGTATTCGTATGTCAGCTTGTCTACCAAGTTTGGTGCTGATTGGATCTGCGGTTTAAGAGCAGTTTACTGATTACCAAAGAGGACAGAAACTGAGATACCCTACTTTGCTATAATCTTTCTCTCAAGTGGTTGTTGTTGCCGGTTGGCAACGTGCTGAGTGTGTTGTATATCTCTATATGTTCTAGAGAAGACTCTGTACCCAGGTTGCTCATAGTGAAGCTTGCGTGGACCGGTTGGTCCGCACCCTTCCTCCCCTTAAGGAGGTTTTTCCACGAAATCCTTGTGTCACCTGTGCATGTGCTCGTTGTTTTATTTCCGCTGCATATCTATTGATTGAAACTATCCTCGAAGGTTCACCGCAGGCAGGAGCGGGGAGGTCGTGTGTCTCTCCTCCCCCCAACACCTATCATCTCCCAGACCTCTGTCGAGTCCGACCTTTATGTTAGAATTTCCTTGCTGCCTATTATCCCAAGTATACGGGAGCCCTGAAAAACCAAGATCAGTGAAGCAGCAATCATCCACTATATCTCGGAACCCTTCCATCTTCCACTCCTCGCGGTCATTACCTCCATACTGCTCCGAGGCAGAAAGAACCTCGTTAAAGTCCCTGGCACACAACCAGGGGTTGTCGAGTTACCTCCTCATGTATCTCAATAGTTCCCAACTGCATGCTCTAGCCGATCTCACCGGATGACCGTAGAAACCAGTGAACCGCCACTCATCCTGGCCTGTCAGATTGTTCTTGATCAGTACATCAATGTGAGATCGGCTAAAAGATTTCAACGTAACATCTGAATCATTATTCCAGAAAAACACTAATCCACCACTAGCACCCACGCTCTTAACACCAAAAGCGCGATCAAAACCAAGTCTCCTCTTAAGATCTTGTGATCGTATATCTGACATTTTGGTCTCCGAAAGGAAAACCAAAGAAGGGTGATGCAGCTCAACAAAGCTGCGTACTTCCTGAACTACCTCGGGCCGCCCACAACCCCGGGAGTTCATACTGAGGAGATTCATTGTTGACGGCGGTCATCCTCGAGGGATGCCGCCGATCCTGAGTTTGTATCTGCCATAGATTGTCCATCACCTCTTTTCGTCCTTTTAGGATCCTTCTTATACTGGTTATTTGCATGTACATTCGTCTGAATAGCCGAGTCAACCAGCATAGCATTACTATCCTTGGTTAGAGCCAAGGTATTACCAGCCAGGTCCTCTTTCCCCACTTGTTCTCCCTCAAAATTGATTCTCTTTTTAGCAGTACGGTCACCTTCTTCCATGTTGGTGTCCGTAGTTTCCATAGGACTTGTTGCTGTATCATCCAGATCTCCATTACGACATTCAGGGTGAGCGCTCCAGTCCACAAAGCCTCCACGTCCTCGTCCGTGAGGAACATGGCCATAATTATTGCGACCCCTGCCCACACCAGCATTTGTTCGCCCTCCCCGTCCACCTCGAGAGCTAGATGAACCTCTATGCTGAGAGGGAAGTGTAACGTATATCCAGTCACCATACTTGAGGTCCTGATCCTCATATACTCCCAGGCCACACTCTTTCGACCCATGGCCTATGACTCCACATGCATAGCACACTTGGCCTAGTTTCTCATATTTAACTGAGTACATATACCTCTTTCCAGCCCTTGAAATAGTCACAAACCTGGTCAAAGGCAGACGGACATCATGATTAACACGAACCTTGACAAAGTCACCTCGAAAAGCCCCCACAGGATGCATCTCAACAAACTTAACTTCACCTGCCACTCTCCCAACTAATTTCTTCACTATCTCCTCGTCTCTATATCCTTCTGGCAGCCTATGAACTTGTAGCCAGATTGGCATAATGTTTAGGTCGATAGAATCAGCATCAGACAGTCCATCGTAAGGGGCCATGGCTACCGCCCAGTCCCTGAACAGCCATGGACCTTGCTGAGTTACCTTTTCCCAGTCACCAAGACAGAAACATTGGATAATGAACTTGTTTTCTGCAATAGCTCTGATTTTGATCCCTTGCGCTGAGTTCCAGGCATATTGCATCTGCTGAAAGAATGCCTCATGACTGAACTTTTTTGGACAGACTACTCTAGCCACCGCAAGCCACCTGGTTTTCTCCACGATCTCCTCATCATCTTCCGGAAGAACAAAATCATCAAAATCCTCATCCTTCAGATCCATCTGCTCAAACATCGAGCCAAGATCACTTGTTTTGGACGATCCTGGATCAATAGAGAAGCCTGCAGGATGGTCGCCCACCGCCGGGGAGCCACCACTCGTTGTTGATCGCTGGTCCGACATGCCGCGTTAGCACCAACACCCTAGCCTCCAAAGCCCTTACTTTCACGGTCCCACAAGCAAACAGCAAACACTGAAGCGGACGACCAGGGAACTCGGCCAGAATCTGAGGTAGGAGTAGATCGACTTCCAATCGGATCCCGTAGGGAAGACTAGGACTCGCCGCCGTCACCGTGTGGGAGTAAAAAAACCCCTAAAGGGTACCCCCATTGGACAATATGTAACATGTTCTCTTCTACTACTTAGCCTAGTCCAGCCATACAAAATCACCATAGAAGTCGTATATGCAGCCACACAAATGAAAACCTTCCTCATTTTAAAGATTTCCTCTTGTCCTTCTAGAAGAGGCAATGCACAGAGGAGGAGGGGTGTAGGGGGCAAGAGACGCTTCTGGATTCTGGAAGCGTCTCCTTCCCCCTAGACCCCTCCTTCTCCCCTTTCTCCTGGCGAGCGACGCCCAGGAGATCCTGCTAAGATTGCCCTGCCCTCTGCCATCTAAGGCTGGACACCAGGTATGCGCATCACCCTCCTCATCCCTTCCCTCCCTCTTGTGTGACTTCAGGCACCTTAAACCCTAAATTTGACCTAAAAATTCTTATGGCAGGAGAGGGGAATGCTGAAATCCAGTTTTGTGCCCCACGTCTTGTGGTATGTGGGTGTAATGTTGTTTTCTCTTGTACCACCAGCCAATTACATATGTCCATCTAATTGGAACTTTACTTCAGTGGGTCGACTTCTTGATTAGGTGGTACAATTTTGCTGTTTATGTATATATGCAACCTTTGTTTAGAGACACGCTTAAAGGATCTAGTTTGATTTCTAATCAACAAGCAGCGCTACCAGAGTAAAAGCAGCACATGAATATCCTTGTGCGGTTTCAGATTAGTTCCATTGTGTTCAGATTAGTTCCATTGTGTTCACTGCCGGACCTTGGGCCGGAATCCTTGGGGGGGGGGGGGGGGGGATGGCCCTTTTCGCCTCCACTAAGATCCGCCAGTGATTGTGTTCCTTTTTTGAATTATCAAGAGGCTCGAGCGGCGGCAAAAGCCTAGTACGCCTCTTCCGCTCTCTGCTCCTTTATTTTATGGCAGGAGGAGGGTAAATAACTCCAGAGTTGAGGGGTACGCTGGTCTTTGCAATCGTCGGGAGGCCCGAATAAGCGGGTGGCCGGCCGCTTCCCAGATAAGTCGGTTCACGGTGGGGGTACAAACTAAACTAAGCCAAGTTTTGCTATTTGTGCCCCCCGCTTAGTTTAGTATTCCCTCCGAGAGTTATTTCTGGACGGAGGAAGTATCTAAAATCAGTACCAGCAACAAGCATAGCAATAGCATAAATCTTTTTCCATAAAGTATATAAAATAATCTGTATAACTATCTAGATCAAATTTTTCCATAAAAGCATCATCACATCAGTACCAGGAGCAAGCATCATCACAAGCATCAAGCAATATCACAACATCAATCAAGATCATAGTACCAGCAGCAATCAGCATGACAGCATGTACAACAGCAAGAAACCTACAGGAGATGAAAGAGAAAGAGGGAAGGGAGGCTCACCTTGCGGTTTTGCTCGGTTAATCCCCCTTCACTAGTGGATTGAAGTGGAACGGAGAGGATTAGGAGGGAATTTGTCTTAGATGGGATTTAATCCCCCTCAATCCAAGTCAATCCCGTCTAATTCTGGGTAAACAGAACAAGGTCTGCGGGAGGTCAGCTCAGGAGGAGCGGGCGGAGCCGAGGAGGGCGTCTGCCGGCGGGGACGGGGCTGGCTCGGAGGTTGTTGGCGCATTCGACCTTGGGGGAGCGGCCGAGTACGGTGGGATCCGGCCGGAGACTGAGGGAGAACGGCTGGGGATGGCGGGAGTGGTGGCGGCGGCCTAATGCGTCGCTCGTCTCTAGCTCGTTTCGCGCGATCGGGAGAAGGGGATATTTTGGGCCAGGTGATAGGGCGATTCCTATACTACGTTCTTTTTTTTAAGGGAACCTATACTACGTTCATTGCGTTGGTTACGGCTTCAATGCTCACGGAGCCTCCTTCACGGGGCCAGCCCAGGTTACGTCCCTTTTTTCGTTTTTCTGTTTTATTTTCCCATTTTCTTTTTCGTTTCTTTTTTGAGGCACACGTGTAAATTCATACAAATAGTTGTAAAATGTAGTGAAGTGGTAAATGAACTTATGCCCAGTGTGCAAAATTGGTCCAAGTGATTCTGACGTCGACACGTGGCTGTGTATTTTTGCAATAAAGTCACATGCCATAGTGTTATCTTCCAAGCGGGGCTGAGGAAATTAAAAATAACTAAAATTTATGCAACTCTGGGATTTGAACACTCATCCTAAGAGGACAAATAACTCAGGTTGCAAGTGGACAGGCCGCCGGCCCGTCCGCCTTGTCCGTTCTGTCCGCAATCGTAAATAGCAAGATTAGGGTGCTCGCGTCCGCTAATTGTGTTCGCCGCTATGCCCGACGGACGAGGCGGACCAGCCGCCGCCGCTATGCAGGAGGAAATAACAGCTAACATCAGTGTGGCATTTCCTCTACATAGTCGACCAAACTAGTCACAGCAGGGCAGCGGGATGTAGCCGGTGGCCTGCAATTGTTGAGGCAGCTCCTTGTTTCATCGTCCTTCAAACGGGCTTCAACGCCGCTGACTGTAGACTGACCCTGCGCGCATGCGTGCCTGAGCTCGCCATGAAAGAGCACTGAGCTCGCCTGAGGGTGAACTGGCATTTTCATTATAGGCGTCGTCCGTCGCGAGAACAAGCTCACCGTGCTCCAGCGTCTCCCTTCACGTCCCGCGCGAGGTCTGCCGGCCATCAGGCCATGCCGCTCGTGGCGAGGGCGGCGCTCTCAGGCCGTGTTGTTCTAGACTGCAGCAGAGCTTTCCACGCTGAAGGCGCTGCTGCTCTGCACCTTCGCGGCAACGCAGGTTATGCTGCAGACAAGAGGGGCCAAGTAGCTCCCGCGACTGGTGGTGGGTGGCGATCTGTGTGGTGGCCACGGCGCGCGCCCTGCGGGAGCATGTCGTCGACTTCGCAGGCGGAGTGAGCAGCTAGTCCACACTCCACAATGAAGGACGAGCAGCCCTTGCAGTCCCGACGGAGTAGACGGGATCGCGACCACATAGCACCAGTATGCCGGCCAAGGATTCTGGCCATGAGGACGTCGGCCATGGATGTCATGCTGGATTTCTGATAGTGGGCTCGACTAACTGACGCGGGCCACAGGATACGAGCGGGGTGCGGGGCGGTGACGAGGTAGTGCAGCCGCCCACAAGCTGGGCGGCGACAAGCGATCCGCCGGCCCGGCGGCGGCGACCAGCACGGCGGTATGCCCTTTCTACCCTGCTTCTTTCACCGCGACTGCCAGCAGCAAAGTGGCGACAAGTTTTTTCTTAGCGGGATGGACGTCCTGGCAGGCGAAGTGGACACTGTCCGTGAGGCCGCCTCGCTTATGCGGCCTGGCCGCTGCGCCGTTTATGCCCTTGAAGCGGCGCGGATGAAGCGGATGAGCGGACATCCGCCTCCGCCTGCATCCTGACAAATAACCAATAGAGCTACGACCAACTTTTTTTATTGGAGCTACCACCAACTTGTGCTTAATCACTCAGAAATGATATAACATGCAACATTGGTGAAGGTCTCGCCGGTGTCCGGAGGAGTGGAGAACCCGATCTATGGTGGCATTTTCAATAAAAGTAATGTTTTCAAAGATTAGATTAGTGTTTTGATTGTCATCTTCTTGACCTCCATATTAATGGAGATTTCATTGTCTATAATAAGTGACCTTCGGTCTTTCGTTCGACAACGAGATCTCTTTCATGTCTTCAATGGTGGTGTTTAAAGATTAAGATTCTATAGGTACAGTCTTTCAGATCTTCCTTCACCTGATCGATTTTGGACTTTTTCTCATGGTTGTCGCGAGGAGGATTATCCTCGCAATATTAGTCTCGGCTGCTACGTCCTCGACAATGGTGATTCGTACTCTCGGTTCGTCAGCGACGTCGATCGTTTTGTTTGGTTAATTTTCTCTGAAATACTTGTGTTGGATCTCTTGACGATGTTGATTGATTATCCTAATGGTTGCATGCGTGCACGTAGCCTTGGCATTGCGGCTCAAAACGTTATGGGAGAACCTTCATTGGTATTTATGGGTTATTGTTTGATATCTGTCACTATTCGGCTGCCTTCAGAAAAATACAAGATTATGTCTTGGGAGAAGAAAGAGATTGAAAACCTCAAAGATTTGCTAGTTTCTTTTAGACTTTATTTCGTAATCGATGGAGTCAGCTTATGTATCTCTACCATGTACTATTTGTTACTATGAATATAACATGGTATCAATTGTTAAAAAAAACTTGTGCTTAGTCACTAGAGCACTCTTTTATATACATAAATATGTTGCACGAACGCTTCTGCTTAATCATTGATTGTGTGAA
The DNA here is from genome assembly GCA_910589775.1 of Avena eriantha. Taxonomy (NCBI): domain Eukaryota; kingdom Viridiplantae; phylum Streptophyta; class Magnoliopsida; order Poales; family Poaceae; genus Avena; species Avena eriantha. The sequence continues at coordinate 450,528,726 of OU342741.1, read as the reverse complement.
GCCAGTCATCTTTCACTATTGGCTCGGTGCTGCTTGAGAAATTTGGAGGGTTCAACCTCAAAAAACGAGTCAAGCGATCCTGCTTAAGTGAGTTGTTGTTGTTGTTGTTGTTGTTGTTGTTGTTGTTGTTGTTGTTGTTGTTGTTGTTGTTGGATTCTGCATATTCTGAGTGAGGAGCTGGATCAACAGATTCTGGGTGTTCAAAAGTTTTGCAATTTCTGGAGGTGGAGCATAGTTCTCATGGCTTGGCCGCATCTGAGGGTTTAGACAAAAGATAGACATAGATAGAAAAACTTAAAGAATATAGTCTACCTGACGAGGGATTAACTTTCCAATGTCCATAGATGATGGACTTGGATTTGAGGAAGTGGGAAGTGTTGGAGGCATCGACCGGCTAGCAAAAAAGTACACCGGGGACACGCGGTTTACCCAGGTTCAAGCCCTCGGAAGGTACCATACTCCTGCTTGTCTGCTCTTTGTTATTGATGGAATCAAAGATTACAGGGGTGTGCAGATGCAATCTGGCGGGGTGTGAACTAGGTTTTTCGAATTTTCCTCCTCGATGCCCCTCCTAGCCTTTATAGGGAGGCTAGGTCTCGAGATAATAGACCAAGTCGGTCATAGATTAGGGTTTTCCCTTTAAGTTTCCTATCTATACTTTGTCATGTTTCCCAAGGAGTCGCACCATCCTAGACTTCGGCCCCCGAATCTTCTTGGGCTGCACCGTATAGGCAAAACCTGGGTACGTGTGGGACATACCCATGTCATTAGCCCCCGAGTGTCCCTCCGAATCACAGATTCGGAGGGAGACTCTATAGTCTTCGAGTGCTCATCTGAATACTTTATTGGGTATCCGCTTATATCATAGGGATAGTTGATATGCGTGTCTGATTCATCCGACGGATCGAGATCAGTTAACTGCCTTCGGGCAAAACAACGCTATCTCCTCAAACTCGAGTACCCGGACTCAAATTCGGAAAACTACTGGCGTAATTCGACTCAAGTTGTGGAGGCCTTACAGGGTCAAATTCTAGTGTTTAAGGTGTGCACTCGACGCGTCCGTCGAGGCTTTCTCATCGTGCATGTAGGCATAATATGTTTCTGGTAGAGCGCAGTGGGTGCGTTGCTAGGCCATTGGATTGTATCCGCAGGTCTTATCTTCACGTTGTAAACCCGGCATCAGAAGTTTTATCACCTCGGAGGTGTTTCGGGTGGCCCAGGAGAAGTTGTCTGTTTGCAAGGCAAATTGCTGGCATTGGCCATAGTTTGTCGATTAAGCTTCCAGTGCTCCCTATGGGAGTAGCCCTCGAGTCCGTAATCGAATCGTAAGATCTTCGTGTGTGCGACCAGTGATCCTGTTAAGAGTAGCCCCCGAGTGTTTGGTCGAGTCATAGACTCAAGCAAAAACTAAGTGAGTCTAAAAAATTACTGTTGCCCACTTCTATCTCGAGCTGCTGATGGTGTGAATGTTTATGAAGTCATTGTTGGCGATCTAATGAGATCAACCAAAGGTGTGAGCGGTGTTGATGGGACGAGATGAAACGTGGGCCCTATTATCTGACCAGGATTTGACCAGTCACGCGTAATTTGGGGTTTTAACTGTGTCTCCTCGAGTTCCGCACTGAGTGGGGATCATGCAGCGACGGTGTGGTGTACACACCACCACGCGTCAGCACCGATGCGTGCCACACATTTAAGTAGGTGAATGCTGGCCGTCGGATGATATCTCGACAGTGCTTAAGTAGCGATTTGGATCAGTAATTTTGATACATTGCCTCTTCTTCCTCCTCGTGCTGCTGCTATTGTCCCTCTAATTCTCTACTCCTTGTCTCCTATCCGTTGCACTAGACGTGCTTAAGGAATTCCGAGCTACTTCTTTTGGTCACTGCGCCAGAAGAGGATGGGGAAAAATAAATCCGCCGATGCAGATGGATCTAGCGCCACCGCCGCTGCTCCGAAGAAGAAGGGGATTGAATCATGTGTGACCAACGGGTCTTGGATACGCTCTACATTAAGGGCCTACGAGCTCAATCCTCTTTGCCAGGCCGGCATCATTCCAAACAGGGAGGATGATTGTCGAATCCCCGGAACGGAGGTAATCCCTGATCCTCTCGCCAGATTTCGCATCATGTTCATTGCTTATATCCTTCGAGGTCTCTCTCTACCTCTCGACGACTTTGTGCATGGAAGGCTTTGCTTCTACGGGATTCAACTTCACTAGCTGAGTCCCAACTTCGTTCTTCACATCGCCGCTTTATCACCTTTATGCGAGTGCTAGCTCGGTATCGAACCACACTTCAGCCTCTACAAAAGGTTGTTTACCGTGAAGAGGCAGTCGGGGTTGAAATCTATAGTGTATGACCTGGGCGGATGCGTTATATCCGTGAAATCCCACGTCCAGTACTTTAGCCTCAACTCTGTCTACTCTGCTCAAGGATGGAGGGACAAGTGGTTCTACATCCAAGACTAGAAGGTGGGGGGCAAAGGTTCGGCGTTGCTCCTTTTGACTCAAATGCAGAGCTAAAGAAGAAAATGTCTTGGAAGAACGTCATGAGGCCTAGTGAAGAAGATGATGTGGAGATCTTGTACAAGCAAGTGCAGGACCTTTAGCTCATCTGAGGCCAAGAGGTCACCGGTGTGGACCTCATTAAAACTTGGCTGCAACGTTGGCTGTAACCTCTGCAGGCTAGGGCCTATCCAATGTACCTCTAGACAAGTGTGTTGGATCCGGCACGCATTTTTCCGGAGGACATGTCATTGGTGGAGCTCGAGAATAAGATTAGGTCGTTGACCAAGCTCACGAGGAAGGAGACTCTTCTAGCAGAGTCGAACACATAGCCATTCCATGCTACTTATCCTCATCTAGTCGTAATTTTCATGTTTCCTATGTCTTTGTCCGTAGGACAGTTTTGATGAGGGTCTCATGATGTTTTATGATTGGAAAGTGGAGGACTCGAAGCCTCCTCAGCCCGAGGGCGTAATCCCTCCAGGGGCTGCAGAGGAAGACGAGTCGGACTCCACTATGCCTGTTATTGAGGCATAAGAAGTCCCCGAGTATAGCGAGACTGGATCTCGCAAGCAAGAGCGGAGCGAGTATTTGGATGCCTCCACGCCAAAGACTCCAAGAGATCTTGCTTATGAAGAAGGTGTCGCGAATCCGATTCCTGCGGTACCTGTCCAGAGCATCCGTCCTCTGCCTCTAAATAAGCAGAAGCATGATGAAGTTTTTGACCTTGACATATTTGATGGGTGAGCATCTGCCCCTTTCACGATGTTTTTAGATTGCTCCTCTTATTGCCTTCCTTGCACTTAGTTTATTTGCATCTGCTGAAGTGTTCTGGCGTCATGTTCATCTGACACCGTCCGGGACCTGGAAGATGAAGGAGTCGTGGAATCCAGGGGAAAAGGTACAGAGCAACCCGAGTCCTACCCAAAGACAATGGCCACCTCTAGCGCGAGATCCTCAAGTTCCTCCAAGCTGGGGAACACGTGATTCTCACCCGGATGACCAGAAAGGAACCTTTGGAGTCTTCGGGTGATCACGTAAGTGTGTGCTTAGTCATATGAAGGAGCCCCCGAGTTCTTTCTTTGTCGTCCGATGTGAAGGTTGCTACAACCCTTTCTACAAAGCATGATTCACCTTGGCCAGGAACATGTGCGGCTGGATGCTGACCGTCGGCAGCTTCAAAGTAAGATCCTTTGTTCTTCGAGTAGTCTACATGAAGATGGGATCAATTTCTGACTAATGCTCCTTTTGTTGCCAGAGGAAAACAATGAAAATATTTGTTAACCGAGCTCTCTTGAGAAGAGTCTCAACACGGCGGAGACGAAGAGAAAAGACGTGGTCCATGCCCTCGAGCGCTGCAAGGTGGAGTCGCAACGGTGCAAGGAAGACTAGGCGGCAAACGCAACTGAAAGGGAGAGGAGGTTCACAGAACAACTCATGGCCGCTGCCTAGGCTCTATCCGATTGGTTTTCTGGTTCGAATTTTCCTTTAATGATGTGTCTTCTTTGACCTCTTTTTCTCCTTAACCATTAACTATTGTGGTTTCGCAGATGCAGCCAGTATTGATTTTGACCGCCAGGCACTGACCCGTGAGGACTTCTTAACTGGCGTCGTGGCTGTAATCGAAGACCGTAGTGTTTCCGCCAAAGATTTATTCCAGAAGGCCAAGACCATGCTTGGACGTATCCGAGAGGTGATGATGCTGAAGGCCAAGGCTGTGGAAGACATTGGTGGTCTCGCTGAAGCTTTTTTCGAGGGGGTGCCTACGGACTACAAGAAGATGCAGAAAGGGGTGGTGCCTCCCTCAGGCTGGCGATGGCGCAGGCTTACAGCACTAGGCTGAACATTAGCAGGATCACATCCAAGATGTCGGTCACCACGGAAGGCGAACAGGTAGCGTTTGCACCTTTCGTTGCTCGCTATCAGAAGTATGGGCCTCGTCTTATAGAAACACTCGTGAAGTATTCTGCAGAGTAGAAGCGACTGAATGCGGTGAAGGCCACAACGTAGGGGGCTGCTTCCACCAAGGCCGTGGTGTTGGAGGCTGCCCCGGAATCCGCGAAGCCCGTGGATGCTTCTACATAGGCCTGGTTGTGCTCTTGCTTGTTCTTTCGTTGTATAATCATGATAGGGTCTCGCGGTATATTGAGTACTTTTGTGGATGTGACCAGTTAAGAAACATTGAAGTCCCACGTATATACTGGTTATTTGATGCTTCTTGTCTTTCTTCAGACTTGCATTCTTTGAGTGGTGTCACTTATCTTCGATTATTTGCTTGGCTAGGGACCTGCGAGTGGCGCTCAGGACATGTCGTTTTCGTCTGCATCCTTAGCTCTACTACGCCCAAGATTCGACGAGTTATCTCAACTCCCTCGGTTGCGCGACTGCATGAAGGAGTTGGAGAAAAACATGTTGGTCATCCGCGGCAATGCTGACGCGTGGAAGTCGAAGGCGGAGAAGGCTGCTAAGTGGGATAATTATATGATTGGCGAGGTTGCCCATATCAGCGAACAGCTGTAATGTGAGCATCATTCGATTGTTTTGTACTCATGTTGGCTTGTTGTGAGCTCGAATGACGTGTCTTGCTCTGTATGTGTAGTTGTGAATCTTATTCCACATGAAGATAGAGACCACATTAGCATCTGACTGAATTGCCTGACTCAAGCGGAGCTAGAAGCTGGAGGGCTCTTCTGGTCTGATCGAAACCTGGGCGACCGTGCTGGCGACCTTGCAGGATCGTGTTTCATAGGTGCTACACTTCTTGAAGAAAGCGTAGTTGTCCCTAAAATATATTTTCAGGGCGATGTTCCCCTGGATGCAGTCCCTGCAAGCCTACTAGTGTTACTACAGAAGTTCCATGATGCTGGTGTTGTACGTGAGTGCGTCCACCAGCAACTTGTCACGGGTGCCAAAGCTGCATTGGTGCATATGCAACGTCCGGATGTGGACCTGGGTGCTATTGCAAGAGGACCTCTGGCGCCTCCGGATGGTATGGCGTGGAACATGGTTCCACACTACCGGGCGGTTGCTCGGCCTGTAGAGGACAGTGTGGATTTATTTGATGAGCGAACCAACGTCCTCCTTCAGCGTCAGTAGAGTAGTTTCTAGCCTACACATGACGTATACGTGTTGTAAAGCTCATAAAGTTTCGATTGTTCATTTTTTGGCCCTTGTAATTCTTGCAAACTTGTTAGCTTGTATTTGTTTGAGTGTGACTATGGGATGCCTTTTCGTTAGCCTGATGCTTCCAGATCGCTACACCTTGCCAACCTATCAATTCGGCTGTAACTGAGCTGGAGTTTTCAAGGGTTCGATTGTAAGTTGAATCAGCTACTCGGGCAATCGTGATGGTGAGTTATGTGTGATATGAGGTTGTCATGCAGGCGTAGCCCCCGAGTGTGAAATGTATGGAAAGTAAAAACATAATGAGACTCATTGTTGAGACACTTAGCTATATTTATTGGAGAATAGCAGGAGGTACATTGTTTTGGCTAAGTAGCCTGGCTGAGTAGCCTTATTGTAAAGGAAAAAAATCTAAGGGTAGAAACATCGCAGCTGCGCGATGTTCCACGGGTTGGAGTATGCGACTATAGTCTCTAAGTCCTTAAGGCTATAGGTGCCACATGGGATCACTTCGGTGACCACTTATGGTCCTTCCCATGGAGATTCGAGCTTCAGGTGCCCTTTATACTTCAGTCGTAGGATGAGGTCACCTTCGACGAAGGACCTTGGACATAACCATTGGTTGTGGTAGTTGCGGAGGCTCTATTGGTACACAGTTGACTATTCCGTGGTGATTTCACGTGCTTCGTCGAGAAGGTCATGGGACTGCTATATATTCGGCCTCACTGTAGGCGATGACCCATGGGACTTTGTAGCGCACTTCAGCTGGTAGTACTGCCTCAACACCGTGCACCATGATGAAAAGCGTGTAGCCAGTGGCACTGTTCGGGGTTGTCCGTAGGATCCATAGTACGGAGGGCAGCTTGTTGGCCCAACATCCCTCTGCTTGTTTGAGAGGCCAAAGGAGGTGCTTCTTGATGCCGTTGCAGACTAGGCCGTTGGCCTTCTCGACTTGACCGTTGGTCTGGGAGGGGGGGGTCCCACAGAAGCATAGCTGATGTTGATGCCCAGGTTTTCGCAGAAATCCTGGAACTCGTTCGAGGTGAAATTTGTCCCATTGTCGGTGATGATGTTGTGTGGCACCCTGAACCTGAAGACGATGGACTCGAAGAACTTGATGGCGGTGGCTCCCGTTTGGTTGGTCACCAGCATGGCCTCGATCCACTTGGTGAACTTGTCGACTGCAAAGAGGAGGAATACGTATCCTCCGGGAGGCGACTTCTGCAGCTTGCCGACCATGTCGAGACCCCATTGCACGAAGGGCCAAGCCACGGGTATTGACCTGAGTTCCACGGCTGGTGCGTGCGGCTTATCCGCGAACCTCTGACATGCGTTACACCTTTCGACGATGCTTTTAGTGTCGCGCATCGGGGTTGGCCAATAGAAGCCAGCTTGTAGAGCTTTGGCGACGAGGGCACGACTGCCGACGTGATGTCCACATGTACCTTCGTGGATTTCAAGGAGGATGCCCTTGCCATCACTGTTGGTGATGCATGCTGAAGGACACATGTAATGCTTCACTTGTACAACTCGCCGTTGATAATGGTGAAGGCATTGGAGCACCGAGCGATGTGTCGTGCATCCGCTAGGTCATCTGACAGCTTCTTAGTGAGCATGTACGTGATGTACGCCTGAGTCCATGATGGATCGATGGGCAGACTTCCATTGGGCCTTCGGGTGTAGGTCCCTGTTCCATCTTGTTGGATCCTTCGGCTTCTTCGGGTGGCGTATCCCCCGAGTACGTTGCTGCTGAAGGTAGTCCTACGGTAAGTTTCGTCTTGATGGATCGTTCGCATATTTGCTCCAGGAACACGCTTGGTGGTACCGGGGTGCATGTGGAGCCTATGTTGGCTCGTGTGTCGGCCTCCTTGTTGCTTTTGTGACAAACGTGCCGGAGTTCACAACCATCGAAGTCCCCTTCGAGTGCAATGTAGAGGTCGCAATAAGCGATCATGTTTTTCATGATGGCTTTGCATGCATTCGTGGTTTGTTGGACCACGAGGTTGGAGTCGCCATACATGACAAGTCGAGTGGCTCCGCAAGATTTGTCCATCCGCATCCCATGAAGCAGGGCCTCGTACTCCGCTCCATTGTTGGATGCGCAGAATTTAATCCGCAGTGTGTACCACATCTTGTCGCCCTGTGGAGATGTTAAGATGATGCTGGCACCAGCTCCCTCTTTGCGTTTGGACCCATCGAAGTGCATAGTCCATAGATTTGACATATCCGGTGTATCCGGCAGGACCTATGACTTGATCGTTGTCCGAAGCTCATAGGTGATGTACCGTGGGGATAGTTTGATGCCCCAGAGGGCAACCCATCTCGTTGCGTCGGGGTTGTTGAGGATGTGATTTAGCGAGGCATCGTTCACCATGATTATCAGGGCGGGTACCACTGCTTTGTGGGCGTGAGTACCTTGTTGAGGTAGTGCACCCCATGGACATTGTTCTCCTCGGCTCGTTCAACCACAAGCACGGTGTTGAGGGAAAACCTCGTGGGCGGCCCAATCTTTCACGAATCCCTTGAAATTGAAGCGGAGTGAGTGGGGGATGAGGGAGAGGATGAAATCCGGGAACTCACACATGAAGAACACGATGAACACACGCACACATGAAGACACGATACACACTTATAGCTCACGCCGGCGGCTACCGGTCCGGCGCAATCCCTAGGATCGGTGTCGAGCGAAGATCTCTCTCTCGAACCGACATGGGGAGTGGGGAGTCTTTGTGATATATTGACATCTTGGCAAGGGGCTCCGATGCCAAGGCCTTGTACAACAAGGGAGGCACGATGCAAACTCCAACGAGGTGGGGGTAATTGGTGCTCCTTTCTCAAGGAGCATGAGACTAAAAATTAGGGAGATCCACACGGGTGTCTTGTAATTTCAATTATCCAAGTCTGAGTAATACATGGGGGTGTGGGGGCTATATTGAAGGGTTCCGCAGCAGAAAACAAAAAAATCCTATGTTGGAACTTCCTAACGCCCAAGATCTATCTATGTAGTAATGTGGTAACGGCCGAGCGTATAGAATTCATACCCTTGTAGACCATACGCGGTTAATATTCCGAGGGGAATGTGGTTGATGTAGTCGTACTCGTAGCTAACCTCAAGGTCATGAAGCTCCTCGTAGGTCACCCCTTTCTCCTTCTTCATTGTGCAGTAGCTCCGGCTCACGACATTTAAGTGCCCCAAGTGTTGTACCTCGTGGCTTCGTACATATCTGGTGTACGATGAGACCTCCGGCTCACCGAGACTGCGAGAGTGCAGAAGTTGATATCCGGCTAGGAATCCCTCCAGTGCAACGACATGCTACATGTGTGTAGTCTCTCGCGCGGACGGTTGATGGCTCAAAATGTAGAGCTCGTTGGGAACCCCAAGAGGAAGGTATGATGAGCACAACAACAAGTTTTCCCTCAGTATGAAACCAAGGTTATCGAACTAGTAGGAGCAAGGAAACAACCCCAAGGTTGTTGCTAGCAACTTGGAATCCTGCACAACACAACCACAAAACTTTGCCCCCAACTTACAGTGAGGTTGTCAATCTCACCGGTTTGCTGAAAACAAAGGATTAAACGTATTGTGTGGAAGATAGTAATAGCTTGCAGAAAGTAAACAGTAAACCGTAATAGTAGATAGTATGGCAATGGTAAAAGTATGGACCGGGGTCCATACTTCACTAGAGGTGATTCTCCTTAAGATAAATAACATGTTGGGTGAACAAATTACATCGGGGCAATTGACAGATTTGAGAAAGCATACAATGCATATACAAGACATCTTGACTACTATGAGAACTGATTATGCATTACAACATTATACATAGATCGTAATCCAACTGCATCTATGATTAATAATCCACCTTCCGGTTATTGTGCGAACCCCTTCCAGTATTAAGTTGTAAGCAACAGATAATTGCATTAAGCAAAGTGTGTAAAGTAAACAATACGATTGTCCCATGGACAAATGATTGTTGTTTTCTCCCTAGTAGCAATAGCACATCTACAACCTTAGAGATTTCTATCACTCCCGCATATTACTAGAGACATGAACCCACTATCGAGCATAAATACTCCCTCTTGGAGTTGCAAGTATCTACTTGGCCAAGATAGCTACAAACAACATAGAGCATGCAATATCACAAATAACATAGACATGATAGAATCAAATAATCAATCTGAAATAGAATCTCAATATCCATTGGATCCCCACAAACACAACATGTAAGATTACAAATAGATGATCTTGATCATGGACGGAGCTCACAAGATCTAAACATGATAGCACAAAGGAGGAGAACCAACCATCTAGCTACTACATGGACCCGTAGTCCAAGGATGAACTACTCACACATCACACAGGAGGCAGGCATGGTGATGAAGAAGGCCTCCAGGATGATCTATCCCCTCCGATAGGGTGCCGGGAAGAGCTTCAGATCCCTCCCGATCTAGGGATGGAGATGACAGCGGCTACAGACTCTTTCATGAATTTTTGATTGGGTACTTAAGGTTTTCATCCCGGTAGGCTTTTATAGGCGAAGGGGTAAGGTCGGTGGAGCACGAGGGGCCCATACCTCCTGGTGGCGTGGCTAGGGCTGGCGGCGCCACCATAGGGTGTGGCCGCCTCCTGGACCCCCTTCGGCTGCCCTTCGGACTCCGTGTTCCTTCTAGTAAAATATTGACTTGGGTTTTTGTCCGGTCTAATTCCGAGGATATTCCCTTACTAGCTTTTCTGAAACCAAAACTAGCAAAAAAAACAGGCAATTGGCACTATGGCATCTTGTTAATAGGTTAGTCCCAGAAAATGTATAAAAATACCTCAAAGTATGAACAAAACATAAGAAAGTAGATATAAAACAAGCATGGAACATCAAAAATTATAGATACGTTTACGACGTATCAAGCATCCCCAAGCTTAACTCATGCTTGTCCTCGAGTAGGTAAGTGATAAAAAGAATATTTTTTGAGGTGACATGCACCATTATAATCTTGATCAAGGTATTTGTAAACCATTGATAACTGGGATCAAAGTACTCTAAACATGATCATGAAATATAGAGTTCTAACAATAAGACATAGCAACTATGTTGCAACATGAAAAGGTACAAACAAAAGATTCATGAATAATAATGCATTAAAAGACGTTTGTTTGTTTCACATATAGAGAACATAATAAAAATGGTATTCAGCTTGTCCTTCATGGTATGGCAAAACATAAATGCATAGGACACCTTCAAAGTTCATAAGGGTGACTAGATACAAATAATTTAAGAACAAGCAATATCACAGCTATGAATCAATCAACAAGTTTTGGGACAATGCACATTAAACTAAGAATGATCACTATGCTCTCTCAATTGGTGTATAAAGATAGAAGATGGAGACTCAACATAAAAGTAAAAAAAAGGCCCTTCATAAGAGGGAAGCAGGGAGTTCAAGTTTCATAAAGAGCTTCCAAAAATTATGGTACTTACTAGCTTTCAACTCTCATTGCCCTATCATAAGCATCTTTTTTAGGTGGTTAAGGTTAAAGTGAAAAATATGAGGATATGCTTGCAAGTTATAAACCGAGAATCTCATGCCCCTTGCCTATGAAGCCCAAACCTCATGCTACTCAACTTTAGTCACGGGTAAGTTCTTGTCATTGTAAGTACATGCGTATCATGGAGAACCGCCAACAGGGTACCCCTTGCCCCATGATACATGAGCTATCCCATATCAAAATGAGAAGGCAAGCAGACAATGAGCATCTCAGCGATCTTTTTATTTGCTATTTGCATATATTTTTATTGAGGATGCTTCATAGAATGCTCACTATGGTTATGTTGCAAGTTTCCACCATGATTAGGCATGGCTTAGGCTAGCTGCCCAGGCGTTTCTCTAACACACATATAAACTCCATGAGCTTACAAGCTTCCCTTTTATTTCACACCGCCGGGATCCATAAACAAAAGAACATGATATCAACTGAATAAATAGTGCAATATCGAAAGCATTCCCCATGACAGCATGGTTCTACTAATTCTCAACTTATAAAGTGCAAGCACATACGCAACATAGATGGACCCAATTGTTCGTTTATTAATTGCAAGAAAGTAAAATGTGCCATCAAGTTCGTGAGAGCTTTAATCACTAATTTTCACACAACAAGTTTAATCTGGAAGGTAGATAAAGACATGAATATACTTGGAATAGTGTAAACACTATGCATAGGAATTTATAGTGGACTCTATGGAATAACTTGGATTTTTTTGGGGATTGGATGCATGAGTGGAACTCATACTTGGTACAAGTGGAGGCTAGCAAAAGACTGGGAGCAACCAACTAAGAGAGCACTTATGACCATAATCATGCAAAGTGACAAAAAATATTAATTAAAGCATAAAGTGATATTATAAGTCAATAAACAAAATGATCATAGAGGCTAAGGTGACTTGTTCATAGTCTTAACATGGTGTAAGCATGTGCCAAGCTAACCCAAATAAAGCATCAAAGGAGAATACCACAATATTATGCTTTTGTATGCTAAAACAACGCATGATTCTTTCAAGGCACATTATGCAATCTCAATTGTTGGAACAAGTCATGCTACAACAATAATTACTAAGCATAAAGTCAAAGCAATATCAAACATGACATGATAAAGTCTTGGCCACAGTCAAAATAGAACTCCTTTTATACCACTCGTAAGCATGAACTTTTCTACTCTTTTCCAATCTCCAATCAACTTATTTGAAACATCATATGAATGCGGGGGTACAACTAATTTATTTAAGCAAACTAAACTAAAGAAAACTAAAAACAAAATAAAGACGCTCCAAGAATAACACAATTGTGCATGAAACAATAAAAATGAAGCGTTTGGAAGAAAACCTGAGATTTTTATTGATGAAGAAAGAGGATGCCTTGGGCATCCCCAAGCTTTGACGCTTGTAATTTTTGAATATTTCTTGGGGTAACACGGGTGGCATCCCCAAGCTTGAGTTTTTGTCCATACTTCATCTTATCATATTATTCTTTCCTACACTTTAAAATTTCGTTCATACAAAACTTCACACAATCTTCATTAGCAACATTAGTGTACTCAAGATAATAAGTCTTTGGGTTCAGTTTCAACATAAGTAAAAATTCCATTAAAACACAAGATACTGTAGCAATTTCTTTAAAAAGTTCAAATAATTGGCGAGAACTCAAAGAGAAAGAGATTAAGAGGCAAATGCGAATAATGGCAGAAATATGTCAAAACAGCCCAGCAGGTAAAAACCTATTTTTTCGAAGACCTTCTGCTGCTCAAATCAAAAAGTGATAAACTAAAGAAAGTTAGATAACAACCTGGGGCAGAAGCACAAACAATTACAGCCCAATACGACGTACAAAGATTTTTCACGAATTTTTACAGTGAAGCACAAAAATTTGTTTTAGGACAGCAACTTTTCCAAGTCTTACTTCCCTCTAATTAGAGGTAATTCTTGGCACAAAAACCACACAAAAAGGATAAGGAGAGGTTATTACTAAATAAATAACTTCCAAGACTCAACAAAAGAAAAATACTTACTAAATAAAAAAAAGGGTTATCTCCCGAAAAGCTCTTTCTTTATAGGCATTAAGATAGGCTCAGTAATTTGAGAAGATGCTCACATAAGAAATATGAATTGAAGCAAAAGAGAGCGTCAAGGAGAAAATATGATACACATTTAAGTCTAACCCAGTTCCTATGCATAGGAATCTTGTAAGAAAATAAATCAAAGAAGCACATAGTAACAAGAATGGGTACATAAAACAAGAGCAACTTTGGAACTTTCAATATAAAGAGAGGTGTTTTAGTAACATGAGAATTCCAACAACCATATTTTACTCTCTCATAATGATTTTCAGTAGCATCATGGACAAACTCAAGAATATAAATATCACACTGATCCTCCTTTGGTAAGCATGGAGGGCGATCAAATAAGGTATTAGTTAAAGAGTTACTCTTATTGGGAGGTAGACATGGGTAGATGTTCCATTCTTCCTCCTCTTGATCATCACTCTCCTCCTCTTTTTCATCCAATGAGCTTCCAGTTTCAGCGATGTCTTCTTCCATAGGCTCCTGCAAGGAATTAGTCTCTTCCGTTGGTGGAGAGCATCTATTAAGATATTCAATTAATATAGCCATTTTCTTCCTTATAATTATCAAAGCAAAATTTAAGTATATCATAAACCTCATATTTATAAGGTGGATAATAAGTATTTTCAAGCAAATAAGCAAGTATAATGCACCCTTCCAAGCAATAAATTCTTCAATTTGTTCCACATCATAAAAGTCATAATTTCCCTTAACATAATAAGATATGGTAACAACATCATTATACTCACATTGAAAAGGGAGGTGTTTATACCTCCTACAGCAACAAGATTTATCAAAGAAATAAGTAACATTATAAGTAGAGCACACGTTTCTATCAATGGTAGACAATTCATTAATTTGTTTCCATACGTGTTTCCCTTTTTGTGACAAGCGGTGTTCCTCATAATAATAATTTTTTTCTTCCGTGAACCCACCTTGCCAATAAGATCTAGTTTCAAAGAAACCAGGCACTGATAGGAAGCATGATAAAGCAAGACAATGATAGACCAGGAAAAATAACAACTATAGTAGGAACTAATTTTTTTTTGTATTTTTGATAAAAACAAGCAAACAAACAAAGCAAAACAAAAAAACAAAGTAAAGAGATTGGTTGTGAGGGACTACCCTTGTGAAGCTGTCCTTGACTCCCCAGCAACGGCGCCAGAAAAAGTGCTTGATGACTCAAAATGTAGAGCTTGTTGGGAACCCCAAGAGGAAGGTATGATGAGCACAACAGCAGGTTTTCCCTTAGTATGAAACCAAGGTTATTGAACTAGTAGGAGCAAGGAAACAACCCCAAGGTTGTTGCTAGCAACTTGGAATCCTGCACAGCACAACCACAAAACTTTGCCCCCAACTTACAATGAGGTTGTCAATCTCACCAGTTTGCTGAAAACAAAGGATTGAACGTATTATGTGGAAGATAGTAATAGATTGTAGAAAGTAAATAGTAAACAATAATAGTAGATAGTATGGCAATGGTAAAAGTATGGACCGGGGTCCATAGTTCATTAGAGGTGATTCTGCTAAGATAAATAACATGCTGGGTGAACAAATTGTAGCGGGCAATTGACTGATTTGAGAAAGCATACAATGTGTATACTAGACATCTTGACTCCTATGAGATCTAATTGGGCATTACAATATTATACATAGATCGTAATCCAACTGCATCTATGACTAATAATCCACCTTCCGGTTATCGTCCGAACCCCTTCCAGTATTAAGTTGCAAACAATAGATAATTGCATTAAGCAAAGTGTGTAAAGTAAATAAAACTATTGTCCCATGGACAAATGATTGCTGTTTTCTCCCTAGTAGTAACAACACATCTACAACCTTAGACATTTCTGTCACTTCCCCAGCTTACTAGAGGCATGAACCCACTATCGAGCATAAATACTCCCTCTTGGAGTTGCAAGTATGTACTTGGCCAAGATAGCTACAAACAATAGAGAGCATGCAAGATCACAAATAACATAGACATGATAGAATCAATAATCAATCTGAAATAGCATCTCAATATCCATCAGATCCCCACAGACACAACATGTAAGATTACAAATAAATGATCTTGATAATGAACGGAGCTCACAATATCTAAACATGATAGCACAAAGGAGGAGAACCAACCATCTAGCTACTACATGGACCCGTAGTCTAAGGATGAACTACTCACACATCACATCGGAGGAAGGCATGGTGATGAAGAAGGCCTCCAGGATGATCTCTCCCCTCCGGCAGGGTGCCAGGAAGAGCTTCAGATCCCTCCCGTTCTAGGGATGGGGATAACGGCGGCTATAGACTCTTTCGTAAAATTTTGATCACGTACATAGGGTTTTCGTCCCGGGAGGTTTTTATAGGCGAAGGAGTAAGGTCGGTGGAGCACTAGGGGCGCACACCCCCTGGTGGCGCGGCTAGGGCTGGCCGCACCATCATAGGGTGTGGCCACCTCCTGGATCCCCTTCGGCTGCCCTTCGGACTCTGTGTTCCTTCTGGTAAAATATTGACTTGGGCTTTTGTCCGGTCCAATTCCGAGAATATTTTCTTACTAGCTTTTCTAAAACCAAAAACAGCAGAAAACTGGCAACTGGCACTGTGACATCTTGTTAATAGGTTAGTCCCATAAACTGAGTAAAAATACCTCAAAGTATGAACAAAATATAAGAAAGTAGATATAAAACAAGCATGGAACATCAAAACTTATAGATGCGTTTACAACGTATGAATAGTCCTTACTTCGGACCGTGCCAACGCGTGGAGATAACTAGAGAGAGAGGGAGAGCATTCCAACCAAGGGGAATAACTCTATATTATTATGTGTTTAATCCCACCCATGGGCACCCCTTTATATAGGCGAAGGGGTGTGCCTTTCTCAAAGGCTAAGCCATGTGGGACTAATTGATAAAAGAAAATACACATGAATTTTCGTCCAAACAGTTGGGCCGAATCTAACCAGCCCAACAAGCTAAGAGGGAAGCATCAAACAGTAGTTTGGGAGGGGCCGGCCGAGTGGGCCTTGGCGCGGCCCACTCCGCGTTCGCCTGTCACCCGCGCATGGAGGCCTTGAGAGAGTGTCCCGGGTGGGCCGACTGCCCACCCCGCGGTCCACGCGTGCCCCGTAGCCCGGTGCGCCAGCAAGGCAGCGGCAACAATGAGCACCCTGGCTGGGCCTGTCTGGCGCGGCGGCCCATGAGCGGGGCCAGCTGCTTGCCGGTCAAGCCTGGTTGTGTGTTGCCCTGTGCGACGACTGTTATCCGCTGTCCACGTGGGTTGTTTCCTTTTTCCTGTTTTTATGCAGCTTTTCTCCTAGGCTATTCCCTCTAGGGATTTGGCCTAATATGAAAGTTTCTTCTATAAATCTGAATTTAAATATTATTTAGAATATATTAATTCATAATTAACATATAGTAAATGTATATTTAAATTCCTATTTATCCAAAAACATTTCTCCGGCCTTTTCCTTTATTCTTTATTCGAACAACTTTAGATCTCTCCACGAAATGATTCCGGCTTTCTCTTTCTCTACTATGATTCCATCTTACGGATGATCGCTCTCATCGTACCCTTAAGTGTATCCCCTCATGGCTCGGGAATGCTCTAGACATGATCTATAACAATGATCAACAGAGGGACCAGGGATGCCCATGTGACCCCTATGCACTCTAGATGACAATGTCGTTTGAACCATAAAATGTAGAATCCAATTTCCCTTTGTTTCTTTGATACGACTTGTCTGAGATCCGATCATTAGTATCACATACCCTGTTCAATCTTGTTACCGACAAGTTCTATTTTACTTGTTACCGTGATATTACATCCTCGTGACCGAGTCACATGTTGCAACATTTATGGATGTAATCTCGTTAAGCCAGCCGTATTTATCTTACCCGTCACGTGGGAGAACAAATCCCGGTCTTGTAGTCACATGTCATCTACTGTTCCTTTAGATTTCCTAACATACACCTTTATGATCACCGCATTACTAGATGATGTTTGATGCAATCAAAGCAGCCTCGAGAAACAGTGAGTAATATGAACTCACAGTCTAAGGAAAAGGAGATTAGATTTTAGCTATTGCAACAATGAACTATATGACTTGATCGTGTCATAATCTTTCGAGGAATGTCCATCACATCATTCACCAATTATATGACCTCGTTGTCAATTGGCATAAATGCCCATGATCTTGAAACCTAAATCATCCTCATGACCAACGAACTAGTATGAATAGAGGCTACTAGAGACTTGGTTTGTTTCATACCACACATGTACCAATGTTTCTACTTGATACAGTTATAGCACAATGTGAAACTATTATAAACTAATTGAGATATGACAATAAAAACCTATTTATTATTTGCCTCTAGGTCATATCTCCTTCAGTCTCCCACTTGCACTAGAGTACAAATAATCCAGCTCGCAATTTACTCATCATAAACCATATAACATATGCGTTTATTGATCATGCATGCTCATGGGAAACATCATGTCCATGTTTTGTTTTACCAGATCATTATGTCTTTTGCAAATCATTAATGTCTTCCTAATTTTGACATTCATACCATTATCTTATAATGAGTTGAAGTATTTGTTTGGCTTTGTTTCTTGTGTTTATAATGACGGTCGTTTTCATTGTTGTCATCTAAACTTACAAACACACTTTGCAATCCTTTGTGTATGTACGATAGTTATGGCAGTAGAACATGGCCGGATTCCAGGAGCCTACAGTGACTTTATATCAATCTCATGGGCTTTCTCATGGGCATTGTGCCCTGGGACACATCATTCTACGTTAAATTTGAACTAGTCCCACCATAACAATATACATCATATCATATGGAGCCTTTATACTTCTATATCTATGTAGATCCTAGTGCATGAAATGCAGCTATACGCCTTACTTTGCTTCTTGTCATTAAGTACTAACTTAATTATGGTTCAGTGATTAACTTAGGAATCACTTCAAGACATGTTCTTATAGGTAAGAGCTTGTCCTACCCACCAGAACCTCAGGTCACATTATGTCGAGTATACAATATGATTGTATGGAAGAACCTATGGCTGAGGCATAGGAGATGCAACACATCTCTTTCTTTGTTTTAACCATAGTTGCAATACTAACTCAATGATTCATATAATAAGAACTTCTTTCTTACCTTGTTCCATTCTAAGCTTCGTCAGAGTCTTGTCTAGGACATTCTGAACATCTTCATAATCAAGTCCAAGAAGCATTCGACATTTGATTTTTATTAAACTCACCAATCTATCTCGATAGATCTCATTGTTTAATAACTTCAACTTCATCCTAATTTATCTACTTAAATGTTATTAACACCACTCACATCATTCACATATGTTGTCCAGATATCCCAGAATGATTTCACGCTCCCACTAAAATATAGAATCCGTATTTGAGATCCAAGGATCTCACTTAGCTCCTACTCAAAATATGTTAGCTACATATTATGATTTAGCCAAGCTGATTTACTCCCACTCAAATCCAGGTCCTTTCAATAATCTTGGACATTCCAAAATTCTTTGATTGCCATCAAAGCGAGAATACCACTAACGATATTTCAATATCTATTTATTTCTCGCACTTAGGTCCATCACACTTCTTTGTATTTTATAGGTATGTCTTGTTCAAAACATGACAAGTGAATCAACAATATAACTCCACAAACTTGTAGAATATATAGTTGAATCCTACTTTCTTTATTAAAAGTATTCGCCGAAACTTTATGATCATTATCAATAGTTTCTCCTCTATTTGTAGAGTTCGGTTTCATGGAACAAATTCCGCTGTGCCACTCAACAATCTGAGGGTAAGGTCAAATACCTTGTTTTGATCTTTTACTTTCTTCCACCCATATCTTCATCAAGAC
Organism: Avena eriantha; assembly: GCA_910589775.1. Lineage (NCBI taxonomy): Eukaryota > Viridiplantae > Streptophyta > Magnoliopsida > Poales > Poaceae > Avena > Avena eriantha. The sequence goes on along the minus strand of OU342741.1, from coordinate 450,509,603 downwards.
ATATTAACTTACTACAACTGCAGGATTGCCCCCTTTGTGGAACATGTATTCATAGCTGCCTAAGAATACTCTACAAAGACTTGTTTATTCACCACGACTTCGAACTATCGAAATCTCCAGAAACTCGAACATGCCATAACACTTATGGTGTTGTTTCCATGAATCTTTAGATGTTCCTATGTATTTCAAATGAGTGTTTGCTTATTTTGATCTCTAACTCTAAACGATAACTATAACCCTGAGAAGAGATAATATTATACCATATGTATCTAATACATAAATGATTATGATGTTTAGACATTTCAATACACTTTGAATTTGTCCAATTGTCATAATTTGTGAAACATCTTTCACATGTACTTTTAAGCCAAAATTAACTTAAATACTTTAGTCATGTTGATCAAATTGAAGAGACTTAATATTTCTGTTAATTCAATATCCCTTTTGTTGTGAACTCATTTAAACAATTCAAATTGTTTCAAACTTATGTTTCATTAAGTAAATATGCTTATTCACTTAAGTCCACAATTAACTAATGATTTACACTACTTGTTGAAAATATGATACATCACTATGTATAAGATTCAACATTTCTTCGCATATCACTGTTTTACCAGAATGCGGAGTTTTAGTCATTCTACCCAACTAGGCATGGTTTTGCACAGTCTCTAGATTAAGCAGCTAGGACCCCAATATTCATTTATAATGAAGAACATGCAATAACCAAAATGACTTAAACTATAGTGTCATATCATTGTTAAACTTTGGATATCTTTTAGCATTCTAATCCTTTATAAATGCTTAAACTATTATCATTAACATAGTGATGAGAATAACTCATTTATAATCATAATGTGACCACAAGGTATTGTTCATAAGAATAGTATAACTGGCTTGTAACTCATTCATATGAATAGTCGTCTTGCCAATAGCAAGACACACAAACAAGGATTATATTCAAGTCCACTAATCCAAATGATAAACCTTGAGGAAGGGGGTGATGTCGGCCATCAACAGTTGTGTTTGCCGTATCAAGTCACGTTGCCTCAAAACCAGCAATTCTCAAGCATATCATCCTGTTTTCACAAAGCAAGACAAGTATCAAATACTTTTCAAACTGCAACGAGTTTTTGCAAGAATTACATTTATAACTTTGTATATCTAACATATACCCTTTTCATCCATGACCTCCATTGCAATCAAGCCCTTCTAAGAGTTCTCAACTCTAATGCAAAATTGCTAAGTGTTTCTCCAAATATTCTCTTTTCATCCATGATGGAGGAAAACTCATCCATCGGCTCATACTTTGTGTGCCAGATCTTGCACAATACAAATTGTAGTCCAACTCTCCATCGTATGGAGAGTGGCTTATTGGATGATAATGGAGAAAACATAAAAATTGTGGAGTCATCAAATTATCTCCATCAAATTATCTCCTAATGGTTATTGTATCAAGAAGAGAAGATCACCTTTTACGAGGATATCCCTCAGGCGTGGGTATTAATCTATGAAGTTGGACCCTTTTGCTAAGTTCCATATCAAGCAATAAATTTCTCATGGTCGCAAAGGACCTCAATGGGATAGGCCATGATCTACTAAGATATTTGCAAATATACATCTAGACTAAGTTCATAATATGAGTTCAATTTATAATTGATCTCCCACTAAAATTGTCATCCCCTGGACAATTTTAGTGGTCACATGATCCCAATCCTCTACACCTCCCCCGATCGTCACGACCATCAGTGCAGTATCAAAGGTAGACATTCCCTAATGCCAATCACATCATTCATGTGACTCATGCTCGATCTTTCGATCTCTTGTGTTCCGAGCCCCGTGTCTGACATGATAGGCTCGCCAAATCTAGCTTGTGTGTATTTGCTGTGCAACATGGCTTACACCCACTATATGCAAACATAGATATGTCTAGCCCCCGATCATCACGGTTGGCTTCATAATGAAGAACTTTCTTGGTGGTGCACACACAAGGGGAACACTGTCATTGGAATTAAATAGGGATTATTTATTTGCTACCGTTGGGTATATAATACTAGCACACAATAAGATGTAAAACAGGTATCAACATCATATGTATATTGTGATATGATATGTCCTTTTTGCGCCTTGATCTCCATAGAGCGCTCCGACACAATCTCCATCTTGCCCTTGGTTTAACGTCAAGTCCACGACGCCACCACCAGGTTGTCCATGAGAACGATGACTATTACTATACTACTTAGTAACAGAAAGTAAAGTACTTTACCTTTGTAACAACCAATACCATATGAAATGACATGCCCTCCTACAAAATAAAGTTAGACGCCTCTACTTTATCTATCGCAAGTTTTGCGTGGTTGTTAGGGATTTTGCAATAGAATCGTTTCTAAACTACAAACTTTCCAACCACAACATGGATCCAACAGTTGTCTCTACTACACCCCTTTCAGTACCCTCCATTGTAAATGCTATATCAACTATTGAATGAGAGACAGACACCCGCTAGCCACTTATACGGTACAAGCCATATGTTGAGCGTGGAACCAGTCTTGCGTACGAATACACGTAAGGTCAGTCTGGGCCACTTCATCAAACAATACTGTGATATAAACAAGTACACGTTAGAGGGTAACAACTAAGGGATCAATGCTTGCACAATACATGTGCGTACTGGCCGTACAGCACTCCTATGCATAGATCGGCTCTGATACCACTGAAGGGTTCCGCAGCAGAAAACAAAAAAATTCCTACGTTGGAACTTCATAACGCCCAAGATCTATCTATGTAGTAATACGGTAACAGCCAAGCATATAGAATACATACCCTTATAGACCGTACGTGGTTAACGTTTCGAGGGGAATGTGGTGGACGTAGTCATACTCGTAGCCAGCCTCAAGGTTGTGAAGCTCCTCACAGGTCACCCCTTGCTCCTTCTTCATCCCTTAGCAGCTCCGGCTCACGACATTTAAGTGCCCCAAGTATTGCACCTCGTGGCTTCGTACACATCCGGTGTACGATGAGAAATACGGCTCCCTGATCCCATCGAGAGTGGGGAAGTTGATATCTGGCTAGGAATCCCTGCAGCGCAACAGCATGCTACAGGTGTGTAGTTTCTCACGCGGACTGTCCTTACTTGGGACCGTGCCAACGCGTGGAGACAACTAGAGAGAGGAGATCATTCCAACCAAGGGGAATAACTCTTGGGCACCCCTTTATATAGGTGTACGGGTGTGCCTTTCTCAAAGGCTAAGCCATGTAGGACTAATTGCTAAAAGAAAAGACACAGGAATCTGGTTGGGCTGAATCTAACCAGCCCAACAAGCTAAGAGGGAAGCAACAAACAGCAGCCTGGGAGGGGCCGGCCGGGTGGGCCTTGGCGTGGCCCACTCCGTGCCCGCCTGTCACCTGCGCATGGCGGCCTGGAGCGAGTGGCCCGGGTGGGTCGGCTGCCCACCCCGCGGCCCACGCATGCCCCTGTCCGGCGAGGCGGCGGCGGTAGTGAGCGTCCCGCCTGGGCCTGTCCGGCGCGGTGGACCACGAGCGGGGCCAGCTGCCTGCCGGCGAAGCCTGGCTGTGTGCTACCCCGTGCGGCGGCTATTATCTGCTGCCCACGTGGGTTGTTTCCTTTTTCCTGTTTTTTGTAGCTTTTCTCCTAGGCTATTTCCCTCTAGGATTTGGCCTAATATGAAAGTTGCTTTTATAAATCTTAATTTAAATATTATTTAGAATATATTAATGCATAATTAACATATAATAAATGTATATTTAAATTCCCATTTATCCAAAAACACTTTTCCAGACTTTTCCTTTATTCTTTCTCCGAACAGCTTCAGATCTCTCCGCGAAACAATTCTGGCTTTCTATTTCTCTACTGTGATTCCATCATACGGATGATCGCTATCATCGTACCCTTAAGTGTATTCCTTCACGGGTCGAGAATGCTCTCGACATGATCTACAGAGGAACCAGGGATGCCCATGTGACCCCTATGCACTCCAGATGACAATGTCGTTTGAACCATAAAATGTAGAATCCAATTTCCCTTTGTTTCTTTGATACGACTTGTCCGAGATCTGATCATTGGTATCACATACCATGTTCAATCTCGTTACCGACAAGTTCTATTTTACTTGTTACCGTGATATTACATCCTCGTGACCGAGTCACATGTTGCAACATTTATGGATGTAATCTCACCAAGCCGGCCATATGTATCTTACCTGTCATGTGGGTGAACAAATCCCGGTCTTATAGTCACATGTCATCTACTGTTCCTTTGGAATACCTAACATACACCTTTATGATCACCATATTACCAGATGACGTTTGATGCAGTCAAAGCAGCCTCGGGAAACAATGAGTAATATAAACTCACGGTCTAAGGAAAAGGAGACTAGATTTTATCTATTGCAACAATGAACTGAAGGAAATATGCCCTGAGAGGCAATAATAAAGTTGTTATTATGTATTCCTTGTATATGATAGATGTTTGTTTTGCATGCTATAATTGTATAGATTGGAAACGTCAATACATATGTGTTTAATAAACAAATAAAAGGTTCCTAGTTATGCCTCTCTTATAGACTAGCTTGTTGATTAACAAGATGATCAAGGTTTCCTGATCATGGACATTGGATGTTGTTAATAACAAGGTCACAGCATTTGTGAAATGATGTGATGAACATTCATCCGAAGTATAGCATTACAATCAAAGTCATTATGTTTATATTGCTATAACATCATACAAAGTAATCTTAGTCCTTAGACCATGAGATCATGTTAATTTCTAACATCGGAAGAGTGACTTGATAACATCAAACGTCACACCGTAAAAGGGTGACTATAAAGGTGGGTTTAGATACTCCGAAGGTGTTATGTTGAGGCTCATGGATCAAGAGTGGACTTTCTCAATCCCGATGACGGATAGATATACTCTAGGCCCTCTCGGTGATATCACATTAAGATAGCTTGCAAGCGAGTGATATGATCACTAGAATGTTATATCACAGGAACGCGAAAAAAGTGCATGTCGATAACGAGATCAAACTAGGTATTGAGATACTAATGATCGAATATCGGACATGTAATATATCGCGAGACAAAGGGATTTAGTTGCTCTCGTTAAAGGTTCTCATGATCACAGAAGTCATCGTTGAATGTGTGGGAGTCAGTATGGCTCTCCAGGTCCCACTTCTGATTATTGATCTAAGAGGAGTCTCGATCATGTCTGCATTATTCACGAACCGTAGGGTGACACACTTAAGGGTTTCCAACACCATTTGGAGCAAATATGTTCTAGACGAAAGAATTACAAAGCGCTGGAATTATTTCAATAGACACCGGAATTGTTTCGGGTGAAATAGCTGAAATTGGTTCTGCATGTGATATTGAAATATTGCAGGGGCTTTTATGTGAATGTTTGTGAATTAAAGTAATTAACAAAATTCTGAATAAAATAAATAAAATAGTTTTATTAAATGAGAGTTGTATTAAATTTGGTGGAAATTTAATACATATGAGTGGGATTTTTGAGTGGAGAAAATGGAGGGGTAATTTATGTGAGTGGAGCTCCCTCCACATGAATGAGGAAGAGGTGGGGGCACCCCCCATGGTGCACCGTCCATGAGGAGAGGTTGCCCCCTCTCCTATATAAAGCCCCCCTCTCACTCCTTCTCGCTCACACCTCCTCGTGAAGGATCTCTCTCCCCCTCTAGAATTATTCCCCATAGTCTCGGATTAGCGAGATACATGTTCCTGGTGGCATTTTGTCTGGAAGGGGTTGCTGCCTCCGCTGCTTCGCTGGAGCAAGGAGGTGGAGGTTGTCCGGTGGCTTGAACGTGTGTGCGAGGACGGATGCGCTGCTGATTTGTGGCGCTAGGACTTCCACACGATCTTGAGATCAGGAAGCGTTCGTCTACATCATCCACGAGTTCAATCTTGTTACACTTTGTCGGTCTTCGAGGGTATGTTCTCTTTGGATGTATATCCACCTATTGCTTGTATCTAGTAGATAGATCTTGGCGTAGAATAGTTCTCATCCTAGGAATTTTTTTGTTTCCTATGCTGTGAACCCAACATGAACTATATGACTTGATCGTGTCACAATCTTTCGAGGAATGTCCATCACATCATTCACCAATGATATGACCTCGTCATCAATTGGAATAAATGCCCATGATCTTGAAACCCAGATCATCATCATGACCAACGAACTAGCATGAATAGAGGCTACTAGGGACTTGGTTTGTTTCATACCACACTTGTACCAATGTTTCTACTTGATACAGTTATAGCACAATATGAAACTATTATAAACTAATTGAGATATGACAATAATAACCTATTTATTATTTGCCTCTAGGGCATATCTCCTTCATATATACAGGCCAGCCACTAAAACAAGGGTAGTTTTGGCACAAAAGGGTAAAAACTAGACGAAATAGGAATATTCTCAGGAATCAAACCCATGTTGACTTTCGAGGGGCGATTCTGGTGATAAGTTCGGCGACACCTAAATCAGCACTGGAATTTCCGGTCGCCGCCTGTAATTCTGGTCGAAACCGGAACGACATACAGAAGGGCAGTTTGGTCGGTGCCGGTTGGTTTCGGCGGGTGCCGGGAATTCTGGTCATGGGTCCGGTCCGCCGGAGTGTGTGCTAGAAATTTCGACGAGGATTCAAGTCTGTTGGGCCTGGCGCCGGTTTGGTGTGGACCTTCATCTTGCGATGGCTTGGATCCTTCTCTTGGCATTTCTTCATGGGGTTCATAGCTGAGGATGCAAAGGGTATTGGTATGAAGTAGCAAGCCATCCAATGATGTATCGAAATCACATGAGACAAGGAGCGACTTCACCTTAGCTTGAAGGAGCTTGGCTCGGGCATGCGTCATTGGTCCACTTGGGGGACTTGGTGGTGTAGATGTGGGGACGTACGTAGGAGCATCAGCCCCCCCTTGGGAAAGAGTCGTCCTCGACTCTTCATGGTTATCATCTTGAACATCTCTATGGAAAGGCGAAAGGTCCTTGACGTTGAACGTATTTCTCACAAGGTACTTGGAGGTCGGGATGTCTACGTGTTGTTGTTGATTCTCTTGAGGACCTTGATGGGACCATCTCCCCTTGGCTTGAGCTTGGAGTCTCGTTCTTTGGGGAATCGGTCTTTTCTTAGGTGTATCCACACAAGGTCACCTTCTTCGAAGATCGACTCTTTCTTGTCCTTGTTTATCCATGATGCTCGATGGTGAACTTGTTTCTCAATTGTATCTCTTGTCTCTTCATGGAGTTTCTTCATAGCTTGGGCACGCTTGTCGACATCCATGTTGGTGCTCTTGTGTAGAGGAAGTGGTAGTATGTCGAGCGCGGTGAGGGGCTCGAAAGCGTAGACGACCATGAAGGGGCTTTGTTGTGTTGTAGAGTGCTTAGTGCGATTGTAGGAAAACTCAGCGTGGGGAATGCATTCCTTCCAATCCTTCAAGTTCTTCTTGATCAACACACGAAGGAGAGTACCGAGGCTTCAGTTCATGACCTCGGATTGGCCTTCGGTGCGGGTGCGATGCGGAAGAGAAGAGTAGCTTGACACCGAGCTTGGCCATGAGGGTCTTCCACAAGTAGCTCATGAATTTGACGTTGCAGTCAGAGACGATTGTTCTTGGCACACCATGAAGATGGATAATTTCCTTGAAAAACAAATCTACAACATGTGAAGCATTGTCGGTCTTATGGCACGGTATGAAGTGTGCCTATTTGGAAAATCGACCCACTACCACGAATATAGAATCATGACCATGCTTAGACCTAGGTAATCCTAACACAAAATCCATGCTAATGTCTGACCATGGTGCCTGAGGAATAGGCAATGGCATATAAAGACCATAAGGGTTAGCTTGTGACTTAGCTTGTAAGCATGTGGGTGCATTGTTGGATGTAGCGCTCCATGTCTCGCTTCATCTTGGGCCACTAGTAATGAGTGGCGAGCATGTTCAATGTCTTGTCACGACCAAAGTGACCCATGAGACCTCCACCATGTGATTCTTGGATAAGCAAAATTTGGAGATATGACTTCAGAATTCAAAGCTTGTTTTGTTTAAAGAGAAAGCCCTTATGCAAATAGAAATCATCAACTCCTTTGTCAATGGAGCACTTTGCGAAAATTGGTCCGAAGAATGGGTCGGAAGAGTACAAAGTTTTGATTTCATCAGGACCCAACACATGTACTTCAAGTCGAGTAAGAAGGCTTGTGTACTTGCGAGACAAAGCATCTGCAACTACATTATCTTTGCCCTTCTTGTACTTGACGATGTAAGGAAAAGACTCCATGAACTCAACCCACTTAGCGTGTCGCTTCCTCAAGTTGGCTTGGCCTTTGAGATATTTCAACGACTCATGGTCGGAATGTATGAAAAATTCCTTAGGCCAAAGGTAGTGTTGCCAAAATTGAAGGACATGTACTAAGGCAAAAAGCTCTTTGTCATAATTGGATAGTTAAGGCGAGCACCATAAAGTTTCTCGCCATGGTAGGCAATAGGACACCCATTTTGCATGAGGAATGATGGCCCAAAAGTATAGGGGGTGTATCGCAGTATTTTTGATAAGTAAGAGTGTCGAACCCAACGAGGAGCAGAAGGTGCTGGCTAGTGGTATGGATCAGGAATTCGCTGCAAATACTTAGCAAACGGATTTTTAGGGGTTTTCGATAAAGCAAGTAAACAAAGTATGAGTAAACAAAAGACAACAGGAAGAAATGCAGCAAGTGGCCCAATCCTTTATGCAGCAAAGGACAAGCCGGTGGTATTACTTAAGATGACCAAACGTTCTCGAGGACACATGGGAAGACTGTCAAGTGCTTTCGCTTCATATAGCTGATTAATCTTCTCTAGCTTGCTAAGTGTTGTGTGGGTGAACCTGTGCTAATGTACCGCCCCATCCAAGACTAATACATACTCGTGATTATACCCCTTGCAAACATCCGTAAGTACAAGAAAGTAATTAAGGTAGAAACCTAACCACAGCTTTAAACTCTAAGACCCTTACGTCCCTTGTGCAATGGTTCCCTAACGTGGGTTCAGGTTTCTGTCACTCCGGCAACCCCTATGATTAGTAGCCAAATACACAATGCATTCCCCTAGGCCCATATAGGTGAAGTGTCATGTAGTTGACGTTCACATGACACCACTAGAAGAAGTACGCCACAACTTAAATAACAATCTATTGAATCTTTCTCAACGCAACTCCACTACTAACAACAAGACTTCTCCCATGTCCTCAAGAACAAAACGAACTACTCACAAGACATCATATGGATCATGATCAGAGATGGAATAATGATGTATAACAATATGAACATAAACAGTAATTCAATGGTTCACTCAATAGCATCAACTACAAAGAGTAATCAACACCGGGAAAGTTTCCCTATGAACTAATGCAAGATTCAACTCAATTGTTACAGAAATATGGAGATGATGATGAGGGTGCTGATGGTGATGATGGTGGTGGTGGTGACGATGATGATGATGATCCTGATGAAGTCCGGCTTGATGGTGGTGTTGGTGGTGATGATCTCCCCTCTCCGGGAAGGAATTCCCCCGGCAGAAATCAGTCTGCCGGAGAGATCTTTCTCTCTCGGTGTTTTCCGCTCCGCAGAGGCAGCAAAATATTTCTGTGGTCGCTCCCCGAGTCTTAGGGTTTCGGGAGGATAATATACGCTAGAGGGGAGAGGCTGGAGTGGGCCAGGGTGGCCACACCCCCTCCAGGCGCGGCCTAGGGCTGCCCACGCCATGGGGTGGTGTGGCCCCCTGTGGCCCATCTCCACTCCATCTTCTGGCATCCTTAGTCTTCTGGAAAAATAGGATTTTCCATATATTTTCCCGGATTTTCTGATCTTCGCGAATTTTGCCTCCAAACAGCACCTTTTCCATCAGAATCCTGACTGCAGCGGCCCATGCTCCAAAAGTCATCAACCATGCAAAAATAGATGAAATAACATAAGTATCACCTCTCAATACGAAATATAACAATGAATAATAGTGAATTAAGACATAGAATAGTGATGCAAAATGGACGTATCAACTCCCCCCAAGCTTAGACTTCGCTTGTCCTCAAGCGAACTGAGGTCAATAAACATGGCCTCAGGTTTATGGAGTGAAGAGTCGATAAAAGAATACGGACAAGAAACATCACATTCATCAAATACATAAATCATAATATAAGACAACTCACTATTATATAACTCAACTTTTAATGAGTAAAGGAAACACAAATAAATATACATAAAGTGAATCATAATTGGTAATGGCAAACTTAGCTCTTGGTCGAAGAATAGTTGATAATTTGCTGGAGTTCACAAATAGCTGGCTTTTCAATGATAGCTTTCAAAGTAGTAAACTTCAAGATAAGAGCAACGTGCAAAGCAAGGAACATAAGAAACATGATTGAATAAATCATCATAGGAATGAATGAAACACATCAACTCAAAATACCTGCTGAGATAGAAGGGAATAGGTTTACTGACTCAACTACAAAGTAAAAGAAAGGCCCTTCAAAGAGGGAAGCAGGGATTGCAAGTCTCATAAAGAGCTCCCAAAAATTATGATACTTACTAGCTTTCAGCTCTCATTGCCCCTATCATAGGCATCTTTAGGTGATTAAGGTTAAAGTGATCAAAATGAGGATATGCATTGATAAGTTGTAAGTTCAGAATCTCATGTCTCTTGAATACGAGGGTCGCTCCTCATGCTACTCAAGTTTAGTCACCGGTAAGTTCTTGTCATCGTAAGCATATGTGTATCATAGAGAACCGCCAACAGGGTACCCCTTGCCCGATGATACGGAAGAATCCCCATATCAAAATGACAAGGCAAGCAGACAACAAGCATCTCAACAATCTTCTTATTTACCATGGGAATATGGTGCTTTTTTCTCTCTTTCCTATTTTCATAATATCTCTTTTTTTCTCTTTTTTCTCAATATCGGACTCTTTTTTTATAAGAAGAATGCTTCATAGATACTCGTTGTGGTTACGCTGTAGGTTTCCACCATGTCAGCATGGATTAGACGAGCGGCCCAGGCGTTTCTCTAACACATATGCATAACTCCATGGACTTACAAGCTCTCCTTTCATTTCACACCGACGACATCCATCGACAAAAGAACATGATATCAACTTGGTACAAAGTACCAGTGCAATGTTGAAAGTGTTCCCCATGACAACATGCTTCTGCTAACTCACAACTTACAAAGTGCAAGCATATACGCAACATAGGTGAGCACAATGGTTCAAGTTTATTCAGTGCAAGAAAGTAAAGTGTGCCATCAAGTTCATGAGAGCTTTAATCACTAATTTTCACATAACAAGTTTAATTTGGGAGGTAGATAATACAAGAATTAACTTGGAATAGCAATAATGCTACTAGGTAAGTATGGTGGACACAAATGGCAAAGGTTTTGGTTTAAAGGAGGTGGATGCACGAGAAGAATACCCTCTCAGTACATGTTTTTGGCTAGCAAGACTGGGTAGCAAGTATAAGAGTTGAAGGAAACAACCAAACATACAGGTGATAAAGACAAACATGCAATCTTCTTCGGAAGCAGAAAAGATCTTAACTAGAGAATACTAGACTTATGAGCAAATCAAGAAAGAAAGATGATGAAATAATTTTTCTTTAAAGGTACTTTTATCTTTTTCATTCAACTCTCAAAAATAGTGTTGCTACTGACCGAGCCGGGTTTGCCAAAACCAACTAAATTAACTCAATGATCCCAGAGTGCTACCAATACTAACAACAAGATCAATCATATAACCACGAATTGAAAACTAATATAAGCTATGCAAAAGAGTGAATGATAGAACTTCTCATTAATATTCCATAACGGCAACTCACACCAAGGGATACATATCTAACGAGAGAGGGGACACTTCCATAATGCAAACCATCCTACATAATAACTCCTCTATTCATGATATGACTCTACTAAAAAATGGTAAAAAGATAGAAGATAGTGATATGATGCCGCGACACTCCCCCAAGCTTGGAACAAACCAAGGGGATGCCAAACCTGATGACGATTTACTCCTTAGGTGGTGGTGGTATCCTCTCATCTTCGTCCGTCTTCCAAGGTAAAGGCTTCCCATCAACAAAGGACATCGTGGTTTCCAACATCCTGAAACTTGCAGCCGCACTTATGAGTTTAAATCTAGCCTCATAATCACAGTTTTGATTTTGAACGTCATAGAACTGTGCTTGCAGTTTGTTGGTTGTTTGGCCGAGTGATAGGACTTCGTCTTTGAGTTCAGCAGTCTCCTTTTGGTGCTCGGTAATGAGTTCGGAACAAATCTTATGGATGATATCCACTTCGCGCTCCGCCATCTTCTTGTACCTAAAGACTTCTTGTTCCAATGCTTCCATCCTGTCCTCCAGACTTCCTTCACCTTTAGGGCCTTGAACCTCTTTAATCCGAACCTCCCCACCTTCAAGCAATAACTCCTTGGGATGAATCTTCAATTCTCTCATGTATGGGTTGATGATAACTTCCAAGGAATCTCCCTTAACTGATCCAGTGGAAGACACTGAGGCTACAAATCTGAGATTTTTACCTGGCAGAAACAGATCGAAACAAAAACACGACGAAAACACGATATACGGACCTCGGGGGATCCGGGGGGTTATATATTACGGAGTTTCATATCAAACGGAAGGTACTGGGAGAAAACGAGTTGGAGGCGGAGTCCTAGGTGTCCTCACCACCTGGTGGCGCGACCAGGGGTGGGCCCGCGCCACAGGGTGGTGTGGGCTACCCTGGCTCCGGTTCTGTCCCTTTTTTGCTTCGTAACTTTCCTTATCGACTAAAAACCGCAAAAATATAGTTGTATTGTATTTTCGCGGAACTTTTCTTACCAGAAGTATTACCTATTTGAAAACAGACTCTGCAAGTCTCTGAATTTGGTCCTCGATGAATTTCTTTGGAGTTATAACTTGAAAGGTATCAACATCTTCATTGTAAGAATCTCCAGCAATATAGTGTTTGAGTCGCTGTCCATTCACTACTGAACGGTATACTTTTAGAGAAGAAATTTTTATTGCTCCTGAACGGTATACTTCTTCAATGATGAAAGGTCCTTCCCATTTTGATAGTAGCTTACCTGCAAAAAAATCTGTGATGAGACCTATAAAATAGAACTTTCTCACCAACATGAAATTCTCTCTTAAGTATTCGCTTGTCATGCCATCTTTTAACTTTTTCCTTAAAGAGCCTAGCATTCTCATAGGCTTCACTCCTCCATTCATCTAAAGAACTTAAGTCAAATAATATTTTCTCACCAGTGAGCTTACTATCTCTATTTAGTTCTTTCACTGCCCAGTAAGCTTTGTGTTCTAATTCTAAGCGCAGGTGGCAAGCTTTCCCATAAACCATTTTATAAGGAGACATTCCCATAGGATTTTTGTAAGTAGTTCTATAAGCCCATAAAGCATCATTCAACTTCTTAGCCCAGTTTTTTTAGACCTATTAACAGTCTTTTGCAAGATAGATTTAATTTCTCTATTTGATAACTCTATTTGCCCGCTAGTTTGGGGGTGATAAGCTGAAGCAATTCTATGATTAACATCATATTTAGCAAGGGTCTTCCTAAAACCACCATGAATGAAACGAGAACCCCCATCAGTCATGAGATACCTAGGCACCCCAAACCTTGGAAAGATAATATCCTTAAGCATTTTTAGAGAAGTCTCCCCGCCAGCACTCTTTGTAGGAATGGCTTCCACCCACTTAGTAACATAATCAACGGCAACAAGAATATGAGTGTAGCCTTTCTGGAGGGAAAGGACCCATAAAGTCAAATCCCCAACAATCAAAAGGTTCAATAACTAGAGAGTAGTTCATAGGCATTTCATTGCGTCTAGAAATATTACCAACCCACTGACATTCATCACAAGATAATTTTTTTTTGCTTGGATCTTTAAAAAGGGTAGGCCAGTAGAAACCTGATTGTAGTACCTTCTGTGTAGTTCTATCTCCTGCATGATGTCCTCCATAGGCGCTACCATGACATTTACGCAATATCTCCTTTTGTTCATATTCTGGAACACATCTTTGCATAATACCATCCACTCCTTCTTTGTATAAGTGTGGGTCATCCCAAAAATAATGCCTCAAATCATAGAAGAACTTTCTTCTTTGCTGAGCTGTAAAAGTTGGAGGCAAATACTTGGAGACAATAAAGTTAGCATAATCAGCATACCAAGGGCTTCCTCGCGAGCTCACCCCTACTGCAGCTAACTGTTCATTTGGGAAACTATCATTAACATGCATAGGGTCAAAAGAGATGTTTTCCAAACGAGATAAATTATCAGCTACAGGGTTTTCAGCACCCTTCCTATCTACTATATGCAGATCAAACTCTTGTAAAAGCAGTACCCATCTAATAAGCCTAGGCTTAGCATTCTTCTTCGTCATAAGATATTTAATAGCAGCATGATCAATATGAATGGTTACTTTTGAGTCCACAATATAGGGCCTAAACTTACCACATGCAAAAACAATAGCTAGAAATTCCTTTTTAAGTAGTGGCATAATTCCTTTGCGCAGCATCTAGAGTCTTACTAGCATAATGGATAACATTTAACTTTTTATCAATACGTTGCCCAAGGACAGCCCCTACAGCAAAATCACTAGCATCACACATTATTTCAAAGGGTAAAATCCAATCAGGTGGTTGAACAATAGGGGCTGTAGTTAAAGCCTTCTTAAGAGTTTCAAAAGCTTCCCTGTAATCATTATAAAAAACAAAGGGTACATCTTTTTGAAGAAGATTAGTGAGGGGTTTTGATATCCTAGAAAAGTCTTTAATAAACCTTTTATAGAAACCAACATGACCATGAATACTACGAATACCTTTGATGTCTCTTGGGCATGGCATCTTCTCAATTGCCTCAACCTTAGCTCTGTCAACTTCTATGCCTCTTTCAGAAACTTTATGCCCGAGGACAATCCCTTCATTAACCATGAAGTGGCATTTCTCCCAATTAAGAACAAGATTAGTTTCTTCACATCTCTGCAAAACTTTATCAAGGTTGTGCATACAATTATCAAAAGAAGTTCCATAGACAGAAAAGTCATCCATGAACACTTCTACAATTTTCTCACAAAAACCATGAAAGATAGCAGACATGCACCTTTCAAAAGTAGCAGGAGCGTTACATAAACCAAAAGGCATACGTCTATAAGCATAAGTTCCGTAAGGGCAAGTAAACGTAGTTTTTTCTTGATCTTGTTGTTTAACAGCAATTTGAGAGAAACCAGAATAACCATCAAGAAAACAAAAATGAGTCTTTTTAGACAACCTTTCCAACATTTGATCAATAAAAGGAAGCGGGTAGTGATCTTTCTTAATAAATTTATTGACTTTTCTAAAATCGATGCACATCCTATAGCCTACTACTATTGTTTGAGGAATAAGCTCATCATTATCATTAGGAACAACGGTAATACCTGCTTTTTTAGGAACACAATGAACATGACTAACCCATTCACTATCAGCAATAGGGTAAATAATACCAGCATCAAGGAGTTTCAATACCTCATTCCTTACCACTTCCTTCATCCTAGGATTTAAACATCGTTGATGCTCTACTACGGCTTTGCATCTAGTTCTATGTTAATAGAATGCTGACATATAGTGGGTGAAATCCCTTTTAAATCATCCAGAGTATAGCCCATAGCTCCGCGATGTTTCCTCAGAACTTCCAATAACCTTTCTTCTTCCTTCCCTGAAAGTTTAGCGCTAACAATAATAGGATATATCTTTTTATCATCAATATAAGCATATTTAAGATCATCAGGGAGAGGTTTTAGATCAAAAACCGGATCCTTTTTATGTGGCATCGTGGTACCCAAGTCTTCTATAGGCAAGTCGTGCTTAAGCATCATAGGTTGATCACGGAGAATCCTGTCAGTCTCATTCCTTTCTTCCATGAAGATTTCACTTTCATGATCTTCCATAAATTGCTGCAAAGCATTGTTAGGAGCAAGAGAAATAGAAGCAAGTTGTTCAACCCTAAAATCCTCATTATGGGTTTCCTCTTCGCAAGGTTCTTTAGCAAATTTCTAAAAATTAAACTCATAAGATTCCCCATCAAACTTAGTCAAGATTTTCTCCCTCTTGCAATCAATAATAGCTCCACAAGTACTCAAGAAAGGTCTACCAAAAATGATAGGGTAGGATTTACTAGCAGCAGAACCTAGTACTAGAAAATCAGCAGGGTACTTAATCTTACCACAAAGAACTTCCATGTCTCGTACCATACCAATTGGAGAGATGGTCTCTCTAATAGCAAGGTGAATTACCACATCAATCTCTTCCAACTCGCAAGGACTGATTTCATGCATAATTTCTCTGTAAAGCTCATAAGCTCATAAGGAATAGCACTGGAACTTGCACCAATATCACATAAACCATAATAGCAATGATCACCAATTCTAACAGAAAGCACAGGAACACTAGCCTTTTTAGTTCTATTGGGATGTGGAACAATATTAGAAGCATCCTCACAAAAGACTATGTGCCCATCTTCTACGCTTTTAGTGACAAGGTCTTTCACTATTGCTACCACAGGTTCAATGTTTATTTGTTCATCAGGTTTTACAGTTCTTTTTTTACTTTTGGTGATTACATTAGTTATCATAGGATGGTCCTTTACCTTTTTGGGGAAGGGAATCTTCTCGATATAAGGTACGGGTAAGATGGGGTCAATAATGCAATACTCAGCACTTCCAATAGGAGCATAGTCAACAATATCTTTGTAAGGTGCATGGTATTTGTTCCATCCCCTCTTTGGAATTTCGATATAGGAAGCAAAAGCTCTAAAACAATTCGTAATAACTTGCAAATCAAGACCATAAATATTACTAATATTTTGAAAGTCATCAGTTCCCATAAAAGATTCAATGCATTCATAATCATAATTTATACCTGACTTTCTACCTTTGTCATTCTCCCAAGCTTCAACATTGTCTTGAATACGATCTAGAAGGTCCCATTTAGCTTGTTCTTCCATACGAGTGAATGATCCAGCACAAGAAGCATCCAATAAATATTTATCATGTAGAGGGAGCCTTGCATAAAAGTTATTGATAATAATATTGTCGGGGAGCTCATGAATGGAACATTTGAGCATTAGTAACTTTAGTCTCCCCCAAGATTGAGATGTACTCTCTCCATCAAGAGGCCAAAAGTTGTATATTTGATTCCGATGTTTATGAATCTCACTGGGGGATAAAACTTTGAATAAAAGAGAGGCACTATTTCCTCCCATTCTAGAGCTTGACCATTCTTCAGCAGCTTATACCATTCCTCAGCTCTTCCTTTTAGTGATAATGAGAATAACTTCTTCTTAACTTGATCTATAGTAATACCTGCACACTTGAAAAACCCGCATAATTTGTGTATAAAGAGTAAATGATCACTGGGAGGGACAGTTCCATCCCCAACATAGTAGTTATCCATAACACAATCAATAATTCTTGTAGGTATTTTAAAAACATCATTCTCAGCAGATGGTGGTTCATCTACTACCTTAGCAGTGGTAGTAGCATTACCAAATAAGAAACTCAGCGAATTATCCATAACGAAAATAAGGCAACTAACAGTAGTAAACAATACTCACAGTAGAAGTTTCCTTTACCAGTTCCACTCTCCAATAGCGCTTCACTCCCCGGCAACGGCGCCAGAAAATAGTATTGATGACCCACAAGTATAGGGGGGTGTATCGCAGTATTTTCGATAAGTAAGAGTGTCGAACCCAACAAGGAGCAGAAGGTGCTGGCTAGTGGTATGGATCAGGAATTCTCTGCAAATACTTAGCAAACGGATTTTTAGGGGTTTTCGATAAAGCAAGTAAACAAAGTATGAGTAAACAAAAGACAACAGGAAGAAATGCAGCAAGTGGCCCAATCCTTTATGCAGCAAAGGACAAGCCGGTGGTATTACTTAAGATGACCAAACGTTCTCGAGGACACATGGGAAGACTGTCAAGTGCTTTCGCTTCATATAGCTGACTAATCTTGTCTAGCTTGCTAAGTGTTGTGTGGGTGAACCTGTGCTAATGTACCGCCCCATCCAAGACTAATACATACTTGTGATTATACTCCTTGCAAACATCCATAAGTACAAGAAAGTAATTAAGGTAGAAACCTAACCACAACTTTAAACTCTAAGACCCTTACGTCCCTTGTGCAATGGTTTCCTAACGGGGGTTCAGGTTTCTGTCACTCCGGCAACCCCTACGATTAGTAGCCAAATACACAATGCATTCCCCTAGGCCCATATAGGTGAAGTGTCATGTAGTCCACGTTCACATGACACCACTAGAAGAAGTACACCACAACTTAAATAACAATCTATTGAATCTTTCTCAACGCAACTCCACTACTAACAACAAGACTTCTCCCATGTCCTCAAGAACAAAACGAACTACTCACAAGACATCATATGGATTATGATCAGAGATGGAATAATGATGTATAACAATCTGAACATAAACAGTAATTCAATGGTTCACTCAATAGCATCAACTACAAAGAGTAATCAACATCGGGAAAGTTTCCCCTATGAACTAATGCAAGATTCAACTCAATTGTTACAGCAATATGGAGATGGTGATGAGGGTGCTGATGGTGATGATGGTGGTGATGATGATGATGATCCCGATGAAGTCCAGCTTGATGGTGGTGTTGATGGCGACGATCTCCCCTCTGCGGGAAGGAATTCCCTCGGCAAAAATCTGTCTGCCGGAGAGATCTTTCTCTCTCGGTGTTTTCCGCCCCGCAGAGGCGGCAGAATCTTTCTGTGGCCGCTCCCCGAGTCTTAGGGTTTCGGGAGGATAATATACGCTAGAGGGGAGAGGCTGGAGTGGGCCAGGGTGGCCACACCACCTCCAGGCGCGGCCTAGGGCTGCCCGCGCCATGGGGTGGTCTGGGCCCCCTGTGGCCCATCTCCACTCCATCTTCTGGCATCCTTAGTCTTTTGGAAAAATAGGATTTTCCATATATTTTCCTGGATTTTCCGATCTTCACGAATTTTGCCTCCAAACAGCACCTTTTCCATCAGAATCCTGACTACAGCGGTCCATGCTCCAAAAGTCATCAACCATGCAAAAATAGATGAAATAACATAAGTATCACCTCTCAATACGAAATATAACAATGAATAATATTGAATTAAGACATAGAATAGTGATGCAAAATGGACGTATCAAGGACTCCTCCAATGCCAATACCACTAGTGTCACACTCTATCTCAAAAGTTTTTGTGAAATCCGGTAACGCAAGAAGAGGTGCTTTGGTGAGCCTCTTTTTAAGTTCATCAAAATCTTATTGTTGACCTTTGCCCCACACGAAGGTGACATTATTTTTTGGTCAACTCATTGAGAGGACAAGCAATGGTAGAAAAGTTTTTGACAAATCAACGATAGAAACCGTCCAACCCATGAAAACTTCGGAGTTCACTCATATTTGTGGGGATGGGCCAATCTCGTATGTACTTTACCTTGGAAACATCAACTTCAATGCCCTTCGAATAAACGACAAATCCAAGAAAAATCAACTTGTCTTTAGCAAAAGTACACTTGGGAAGATTAGCATAAAGTTTTTCATGTCGAAGGATTTGCAAGACCTCCTTGACATGTGTAACATGTTCCTCAAGTGACTTGCTATAAACAAGTATATCATCAAAATATACAAGAACATTTTTTCCAATGAGAGAATTCAAAATATGATTCATAAGGCGCATGAAGGTGGATGGGTCATTAGATAAGCCAAAAGGCATGACAAACCATTCATAGAGACCAATTTTAGTCTTGAAGGCGGTTTTCCACTCATCACCTTCTGCCATGCATATTTGATGGTAACCACTACGAAGATCAATTTTTGAGAAAATAGTGGCTCCAGACAACTCATCAAGCATGTCATCGAGACGTGGTATGGGATGTCGATAACGGACAGTGATAGCATAAATTGGATGGCAGTCCATGCATAACCGCAACGTATCATCCGTTTTTGGAACAAGAATCATGGGTACCGCACTCGGGCTAGTGCTTACTTGGATCAAACCTTTGGAGACGAGTTGGTTGATTTGATGTTCAATCTCCTTTGTCTCCTCTGGGTTTGTGCGGTATGCGGCACGGTTTGGGAGAGGTGTGCCGGTATGAGGTTAATGCGATGCTCGATTCCGCGAAGAGGAGGAAGTCCATGAGGTAGCTCTTCGGGAAACACATCCTTGAATTCCTAAAAAATAGCCATCAAAGAGGGAGGAATATTTCTCAAGTCATTAGTTCCTTGCGCTAGTCCCTTGCAAACAAGGACATAGTGTAAGACAGGTGGATTTTTCCTCACAACTCTCATCTCACTTTTGGTGGCAAGGATATCACTCTTAGTTTTTCCACTCAAGTTAGGCTTGTGGCTCTCACTCATTATATGGTGATTCTCTCGCTCACCGCTCCTTTCACAAGTTTGTGTTGTGGTTTGCGCCCTTGCTAAAGCCTTTGCATTATCCGCAATTATTTGGCTAGGAGTCATCGGTTGCGAAACACATGTCTTGTTAAGCCACTTGAAGGTGTATACATTTGTGCGACCATCATGTAGAGCACCTTTGTCGAATTGCCATGGCCGACCATGCAACATATGGCAAAACATCATTGGGACTGCATCACACTCCACCGTGTCTTTGTAAGGGCCAATTGAGAATGTTATCGAGACGGTATGCTTGATCTTCATGGACCCTTGTTCACTTAGCCATTGGACATGGTAGGGGTGCTTGTGAGGATGGAGGGTGAGGTTGAGCTTCTCACACAACTCGATGCTTGCAAGGGTGTGGCAACTTCCTCCATCGATGATCACCTTGATAGATTTCCCATTGATGTCGGCATGTATTTGGAAGATATTTGATTGTTGATCTTCATGCGCTTGTACTTGAGTGGTCAAGATCCTTGTGACGACAAGCGATGTACTTGCATCATGTTCACACATGAGGATTTCTTGGTCATCTTCCACGTGTTGCCTTGTCATTGCCTCTTCGACTCTAGCATCAAATTCTTCCTAACTCAAGTACTCTTCGTCGCCATTGTCATGGATGAACAATACTTTATTGTTTCCACAATCGACTGACTTGTGTCCTTTTCCTCCACACTTGTAACATTCACCATTGAATGGCAGGGCATCCTTTGTAGACTTGCCAATTGGAGGAGGTTTTCCTTGAGGAAGTGTGGGCTTGAAGGAAGGCTTGGAGGTACTTGAGGAGCTTCCATTGAGGGGTGTTGGTGTAGCGGTTGAAGCTTTCTTGTAGGTGAAGTACATCTTTCGCTTGTTGTATTTGATGTCCTCTTGTACTTGATGCTCGGCTTTTGTTGCCATGTGCACAAGCTCAACCATGTCGTTGTATTTTTGAAACTCGATGATGCGCTTGATAGAATGGTTCAAGCCGATGAGGAAACGTGCCATTGTTTGCTCCTCGCGCTCTTCAATGTTGGCGCGGATCTTGTTGAGCTCCATTTTCTTGAAGTACTCTTCCACGGTCTTTGTCCCTTGACTAAGCGATTGAAGCTTGTTGAAGAGGTCACGCGTGTAGTGCGAAGGAACAAAGCGGGATCTCATATGAGCCTTCATGTCATGCCAAGTTGTGATTGGAGGCTCTTCTCTAGTGTCACGAGCAACTTGAACTTGTTCCCACCAAAGGTTGGCGTAATCATCAAACTCAAGCGAGGCCGTGGTGACCATCTTCTCATTTCTATAGTTGTGCATACGGAAGATTTTTTCCACTTTGAGTGCCCATGAGAGGTATTCTTCGGGATCCTTGGAACCGGTGAGCTCGCCAAAGGTTTCTTCATCATTGCGGTCATGGTAGCGGTTTTTGCCATGATGTTTGCGTGCTTCATCTTCCATGCAATAATTGCGACGAGCTTGGTGACCTTGTTGGTGTACTTGCGGTTCAGGAGTCACATTTGGAGGTGGTGGAACTTGATTCTCGCGACACGGTTGAGGAGCTTGCTCTTGCTCTTAGCACGGTCGCTGATGAGGAGGAGGCACTTGGGCCTCATGAGTTTGGTGAGGGTGTGGAGCCTCTTAACGCGGTTGTTGACAAAGAGGAGGCTCGTTCCTTGGTTGGTGTTGTGGGTGAGGCACTTGGGCCTTAGGACAAAGGTCATGGTCTTGAGCCTCATGACGTGGTGGGTGTATCTCAATATGTACCATTTGACGCTGCATGTCTTGATGTGGTGGAGGAGGCACGTCATGGAACATGGTGGCGGTGTTTACGTTGATGACGACAATGATGAAGATGAGGATATTGGAGAGCTTCATGTCGATAACGAGCTTTTTCCTCCAAGTTGGAGTCATCACTTGTTGAGTCAAGAATGTCTCGTGGACGATGGCGATGTAGTTGAGGTTGTACTCGAGGTTCCACTTGTTGTTATGCTTGTTGGATCACTAGTCCCCTTACGTAATGACGGTGTCCTTCTCTCCTTGCTTGGGGCCTTGAGGAGGACTCACCATCATAGCTTGCCGTTGTGATGTCCCGTGGGGAAGGTACATAGTGCGAAGATCTTCCATCTTTAACCATGGGGGCGTCATTGCATCTTGGAGCACTTGGATGATGATCTTGACAAAGAAGAGAATGGTGACGCGATGAGCTTGAAGAGCATGATGCGCGTGAACATTTTCTTGTCATTCCGTTGATGAGGAGTCAAAGCTTGTCATTTGTTTCAGTGATGGAACATTGGAGCGCTTCATTTTGATGGCCAAAGTTGTGATGCATTGCATGCATTTGTCTTTCTAGGCCATCGAAGCGGTTGTGGATGTTCTTGAACTCATCTTGTCACATCTCAAGAGCATTGCAATGTTCACGGAACTCATGTCGGATGATGTAGTGGCTTGCGCGCTTCATGTACGGGCCTTGTTCTTCTTCTTGGGGAGGTGGTTGGATCGACTCACCGTGCCTATCCATCATGCAAAACACACAAGGATTGTATATGGAAGTGTAAAATGGTGGTGTTAGCCTTTTACCTCACCTTGGGGATTGCACCGAACTAGAAACCACACGTGAGAACTATAAGTGTGCAAAGTGAAAACGCAAAGAAATATCACACTAAAGAAAGAACTAAACTCTCCAAAGTTTTTGGTGGAAGGTTAGGGTGGTGGAAAACCAAACGAAATGATCCAAAGAAAATGTTATTGTTAAAGGTGGTAGAGAACGAAATATCAAAAGCAAAAAGGATACGAGCTACAAAAACACGAGGATACACACATGTGGAGACGGATTTGGTTAGCATGACTATGAAAATGAGCAAAAAAAATGTCCTAACGGATACTATGCTCAGGTGTCATGAAAACACAAGGAGAGACCACAACTCGTTCACCAAAAGAGGATAAGCAACGGATTTGTGCACTTGCCTTGGTCGCTCTCTTTCTCTCTCTTTGCTTATAAGCTTGAGACTCTCTTTTTATTGGGAGACTATGTATCTTGCTATTTTTTCTTTTGCTTTCCCTTTTCTCCTTTTTTGGTTGTTTTTTCTCCCTTTCTATTCTATTATATGTCAACTCTTGAATTTTCTTACACACTCTTGATGTCTACGCACTTCTATTCTTATAGACAGTTGTTGGGCCTCCAAGTGCAGAGGTTTGTAGAACAGCAGCAAGTTTCCCTTAAGTGGATCACCCAAGGTTTATCGAACTCAGGGAGGAAGTGGTCAAAGGTATCCCCTCTCAAGCAACCCTGCAATAGGTACAAGAAGTCTCTTGTGTCCCCAAAACACCTAATACACTTGTTAGGTGTATAGGTGCACTAGTTCGGTGAAGAGATAGTGAAATACAAGTGGTATGGATAAAACACAACGGTGCCAGAAAATAGCTTGATGGCGTGGAAAAGACTAAAGGCAAACTGAAATAAAGATGGCAGCAAGCAAACATGTAATAGATCTAGTTGCAAATAGTGTTTCAATGTTTAGAAACAAGGCCTAGGGATCATACTTTCACTAGTGAACACTCTCATATAAATATCTTCTCTTTATGATACTACTCTTAACTACTCTCTAGTTGGACACTCTAATCCATGGTAGGGCTATAACAACACACCTCCAAGTAAGCCTTTCCCATCTAGATAACCCCACACTGTCACCTTGAGCACTAGATGGTTCCAACAAACACCACAATTTCATAGAGACATCCAACTCCAAATATAACTCATAACAAGTATTTGTAATCTCTAGCCTAAGTGCCACCATGGTGTGCACGCTATCACTTTCACACACATGGGGAGAGCAGAGATCTATTAAAGCACTTGAGTAGCAAGGTAGATCTACTTGATTACAAAGCTCATGATCACAACATGATCATGCATAGAGGGAGAGATGAACACATAGCTACCGGTAGAACCCTTAGCCTCGAGAGAGAACTACTCCCTCATCATCATGGGAATCAGCAATGGTGATGGAGATGGTGGTGGAGATCGATGGAGATGGCTCCGGGGGCACTTCCCCGTCTCGGTAGGGTGCCAAAACAGAGACTTTATGTCCCCCGAATCTCCCATTCGGTGGCGGCAGCGTTGCAGAAATTTTCGTGGCTGGAGGCTTGACTCTTCAGGGTTTTCGTCCCGGGGGCTTCTTATAGGCGAAGGGGCAAGGTCGGTGGCTGGCCAGGGGGGCCACACCATGCCCTGGCGCGGCCTAGGGCTGCCCACGCCAAGGGGTGGTGTGGCCGCCCTGTGGCCCCCCTTTGTCTCTCCTTCGGACTCCATGTGTCTTCCGGTAAAATATCAACTTTGGCTTTTGTCCCGTCCAATTCCGAGAATATTCATTTTCTGGCTTTTCTGGAACCAAAAACATAAGAAAACAGGCAACTGGCACTGTGGCATCTTGTTAATAGGTTATTCCAAGAAAGTGTATAGAAATACTCCAAAGTGTGGACAAAACATAAGAAAGTAGATATAAAACAAGCATGGAACATCAAAAATTATAGATATGTTTGCAACGTATCAACATCCCCAAGCTTAACTCCTGCTCGTCCTCGAGTAGGTAAGTGATAAAAAGAAAGAATAATTTTTGAGGTGACATGCACCATCATACTCTTGATCAAAGTATTTGTAGAACATTGATAGCTGGGATCATATTACTCTAACATAGCATGAAAGATATATTTCTAACAATAAGACATAGCAACTATATTGTAACATGAAAATGTACAAACAAAAGATTCTTGAATAACAATGCATTGAAAGATGTTTGTTTGTTTCACATATAGAAAACATAGCGTAGTGGCATTCAGCTTGTCCCTCATGGAGTAGCTAAACATAAATGCATAGGACACCTTCAAAGTTCATAAGGGTGACTAGATACAAATATTTTAAGAACAAGCAATATCAAAGTTATGCATCAATCAACAAGTCTTGGGACAATGCACATTAACTAAGAATGGCCACTATGCTCTCTCAATAGGTGCATAAAGATAGAAGATGGAGACTCAACTTAAAAGTAAAAGAAATGCCTTCATAGAAGGAAGCAGGGATTTAAGTCTCATAAAGAGCTTCCAAAAATTATGGTACTTATTAGCTTTCAGCTCTCATTGCCCCTATCATAAGCATCTTTAAGTGATTAAGGTTAAAGTGAACAAACTATGGAGTATATGCTTGACAAAGTATAAGTTGGAAATCTCATGTCCCTTGAATACGAGGGCCGCTCCTCATGCTACTCAAGTTTAGTTACCGGTAAGTTCTTGTCATAGTAAGTACATGTGTATCATAGAGAACCACCAACAGGGTACCCCTTACTTGATGATATGGAAGAATCCCCATATCAAAATGACAAGGCAAGCAGACAACGAGCATCTCAGCAATCTTCTTATTTACCATGGGAAAATGGTACTTTTTTCTCTCTTTCCTCTTTTCTCATATCTCTTTTTTTCTCAATATGTGACACTTTTTTTATAAGAAGAATGCTTCATAGACGGCTCATTACGGTTACGCTGCAGGTTTCCACCTTGACAGCATGGATTAGCCCGGCGGTCTAGGCGTTTCTCTAACACACATACATAACTCCATCGACTTACAAGCTCCCCTTTCATTTCACACCAACAACATCCATAGACAAAAGAGCATGATATCAACTAGGTACAAAGTACAAGTGCAATGTTGAAAGCGTTCCCCATGACAACATGGTTCTGCTAATCCCCAATATATAAGTGCAAGCATATACAACATAGACGACACAATGGTTCAAGTTTATTAAGGGCAAGAAAAGTAAAGTGTGCCATCAAGTTCGTGAGAGCTTTCATCACTAGTTTTCTCATAACAAGTTTAATTTGGAAGGTAGATAAAAACATGAATATACTTGGAATAGCAAATGCTAATAGGTAGGTATGGTGGACTCTTTGGAATAACTTGGTTTTATTTGGAGTCGGATGCATGAGTGGAACTCATACTTGGTATGGAGGCTAGCAAAAGACTGGGAGAGACCAACTATTAGAGCAATAATGGCGATAATCATGCAAAGCGAGAAAACATTAAGCATAAAGTGATATTACAAGTCGAAAACTAAATGATCATAGAGGCTATGGTGACTTGGTATAGTCTTAACATGGTGTGAGCATGTGCCAAGTCTACCCAAATAAAGCATTTAAAGGAGAATACCACAATACTATGCTTTAATATGCTAAAACAACGCATGATTCTTTCAAGGCACATTAAGCAATCGCAATTGTTTATCACGTGTCATGCTACATCAATAATCACTAAGAATAAAGCCAAAACAATATCAAGCATGACATGATAAAGTCTAGGCCACAGTCGAAAACGAGCTCCTTTTACCACTTAAGCATGAACTTTTCCTACTCTTTTCCAATCCAAACCAACTTATTGGAAAGCTCACAAAGATAATAATAAATAAAGATCAGTGAGCTTGTCTCACGAATCCACAAAGAAGAACTAAAAATTTCTAAGCTGAAAGCACAAGCAAACTAAGGCTAAATATAGTGCTAGCAAAAGAGAACACTCACAAAACAATAAGAATGAAAACTAGAGTGTTCTAGGCAATGAAAATGGAGTGTGTCTCTCTCCAAAAGAAGTGCGTTGGGATCCAACCAACTTATTCAAGCAAACTAAGCAAACCAAGAAAACGAAAACCAAAACAAAGATGCTCCAAGAACAACACAATTGTGCACGAAATAATAAAAATGAAGTGTTTGGAAGAAACCTGAGATTTTTATTGATGAAGAAGGGGATGCCTTGGGCATCCCCAAGCTTTGACACTTGTAGTTCTTGGATATTTCTTGGGGTGACACGTGCGGCATCCCCAAGCTTGATCTTTAGTCCATTCTTCATCTCATTACATCATTCTCTCCATACACCTGAAAGTTTTCCTTCACACAAAACTTCACACAATCTTTATTAGCAACATTAGTGCACTCAAGATAATAAGTCTTCGGGTTCAGTTTCAACACCAATAAAACTTCCATTAGAAAACAAGCTACTGTAACACTTCCCTCAAAAAGCTCAATTCCCCAAAGATAACTCAAAAAGGAATCATCAAGAAGCAAATGCAAATAATGGAAGAAATCTGTCAAAACAGACCAGCAGGTAAAAACCAATTTTTTAGAAGACCTTCTGTTGCTCAAATCGAAAAGTGTTGAACTAACGAAAGTTGGATAACAACCTGGGGCAGAAGCACAAAAAATTACAGCTCAAACAAACGTACAGAGATTTTCACGAATATTTACAGCGAAGCACAAAAATCTGTTTCAACATAAAGAGGGGAAACCTAATATTATTCAGATGCATAAAACCATGTTTCCCTCTCTCATAATAACTTTCAGTAGAATCATGAATAAAATTAACAATATAAATATCACATAAAACATTCTTATCATGGTCCATGCATATAATAATTATTACTCTCCACATAAGCATACTCATTCTTATTAATTGTGGTGGGAGCAAATTCAACAAAATAGCTCATTATTATTCTCATCACTATAATCATCAAATATAGGAGGCATATTGTAATCATAATTAATTTTCTCCTCAATAGTAGGTGGACTGAAAATATCATATATTGGAGGTTTGGTATCATCATAAGCAACAGAATAGCTATCTTCCAAAGCTGGGGAACTAAAAAGATCATTTCCATAAAAACTAGCTTCCCCAAGCTTAGACTTTTCCATATCATTAGCAATAATGGTGTCCAAATAATTCATACTAACAACATTGCTATTAGCATGCAAATAAAGTTCCATAGGTTTTTTAATTTTCTCTTCAAATACTTCATGTCCTAACTCAAGATAAATACTATAAATCTCTCTAATTTTGTTGTTGTTTTCCATGAAGCCTAACTAGTGAAAATAAAAACAAGAAACAAAAAGACAAAATTGCAGAATCTAAAGGAAATACCTTCGAGCACTCACACCGGAGGATGTGAGTACCTTTTACCTTACCTCGCCGACAATGGCGCCAGAAAATAGCTTGCTGTCTACGCACTTCTATTCTTGTAGACAGTTGTTGGGCCTCCAAGTGCAGAGATTTGTAGAAGAGCGCAAGTTTCCCTCAAGTGGATCACCGAAGGTTTATTGAACTAAGGGAGGAAGTTGTCAAAGGTATCCCCTCTCAAGCAACCCTGCAATCAAGGTACAAGAAGTCTCTTGTGTCCCCAACACACGTAATACACTTGTTAGGTGTATAGGTGCACTAGTTCGGCGAAGAGATAGTGAAATACAAGTGGTATGGATAAAAGACAATGGTGCCAGAAAATAGCTTGATGGTGTGGAAAAGACTAAAGGCAAACTGAAATAAAGATGGCAGCAAGCAAACATGTAATAGATCTAGTTGCAAACACTGTTTCAATGTTTAGAAACAAGGCCTAGGGATCATACTTTCACTAGTGAACACTCTCATATAAATATCTTCTCTTTATGATACTACTCTTAACTACTCTCCGGTTGGACACTCTAATCCATGGTAGGGCTATACAACACACCTCAAAGTAAGCCTTTCCCATCTAGATAACCCCACACTGTCACCTTGAGCACTAGATGGTTCCAACAAACACCACAATTTCATAGAGACATCCAACTCCAAATATAACTCATAACAAGTATTTGTAATCTCTAGCCTAAGTGCCACCATGGTGTGCATGCTGTCACTTTCGCACACATGGGGAGAGCAGAGAACTATTAAAGCACTTGAGTAGCAAGGTAGATCTACTTGATTACAAAGCTCATGATCACAACATGATCATGCATAGAGGGAGAGATGAACACATAGCTACCGGTAGAACCCTTAGCCTCGAGAGAGAACTACTCCCTCATCAGCATGGGAATCAGCAATGGTGATGGAGATGGTGGTGGAGATCGATGGAGATGGCTCCGGGGGCACTTCCCCGTCCCGACAGGGTGCCAAAACAGAGACTTTCTGTCCCCCGAATCTCCCGTTTGGTGGCGGCGGCCTTGCGGAACTTTTCGGGGCTGGACGCTTGACTCTTTAGGGTTTTCATCTCGGGGCTTCTTATAGGAGAAGGGGCAAAGTCGGTGGCCGGCCAGGGGGCCCACACCATGCCCTGGCGCGGCCTAGGGCTGCCCGCACCAAGGGGTGGTGTGGCTGCCCTGTGGCCCCCCTTCGTCTCTCCTTCGGACTCCATGTGTCTTCTGATAAAATATCAACTTTGGCTTTTGTCCCGTCAAATTCCGAGAATATTCATTTTCTGGCTTTTCTGGAACCAAAAATAGAAGAAAACAAGCAACTGGCACAGTGGCATCTTGTTAATAGGTTAGTCCAAGAAAGTGTATAAAATACTCCAAAGTGTGGACAAAACATAAGAAAGTAGATATAAAACAAGCATGGAACATCAAAAATTATGGATACGTTTGCAACGTATCAACTCTCACTTTCCAAGGGCAAGTGCACAATGCTTAGGCAAACACAAGATGAGTTGATCTCATAGGATAGATACACACACTACCGGTGTGGGGGATGATTTTTGGGCGTTGCGGTGTCGAGGAGCACAGTATTTGGTGATTTGTCGAAGCTTGAAGTTAGTTTGGGTGACACGCACACGAGACACGAACAACACAAGTGGAAAAATAGTCAAACCTGGGTCAGATTTGCAGTTTTGGCGACTAAACTAGCGGCGCCGGACCATGTGCCAGAAATTTGGGCGGTAGTTCCAGTTCGCCGGAATTTTCGGCGGCTGGGTCAGTCTGCCGAGCCTGGAGACAATTTGCGTTCGTGACGAACTCCATAAGTCAAATATTGGATTTTTTGAAATCTGTCCAAATTGGGCTGGAGAAAGGTTCTAGGAAGGTAGATGGACACCCAAAGCAATTGATCTACGGACCAATATTATGAAAACCTAACCAAATCCAAAGATCGATCCGAAGGCAATTTGGGGCTCTTTTTTTGGGATTTTCGAATTTTTGGAGGATAAAAGAAAAATTGATGGGGGAATTCATGAGCAACAAAGCTCTTGATACCAATATGTTGAGGGCAAACCTCGTGGGTGGCCCGATCTTTTGCGAATCCCTTGAAATCGAAGCGGAGCGAGTGGGGGATGAGGGAGAGGATGAAATCTGCAAACTCACGCACGAAGAACACAATAAACACATGCACACACGAAGACATCATACACATCTATAGCTCACGCTAGTGGCTATCGGTCCGACGCAATCCCTAGGATCGTCATCGGGCAAAGATCTCTCTCAAACCGGCACGATGAGTGGGGAGTCTTGGTGAGATCTTGACGGCTTGGCAAGGGGCTCCGATGCCAAGGCCTTGCACAATGAGGGAGGCACGATGCAAACTCCAACAAGGTGGGGGATAATTGGTGCTTCTTTCTCAAGGAGCATGAGACTAGAAATTAGGGAGATCCACAAGGGTGTTTTCTAATTTCAATTATCCAAGTCTGAGTAATACATGGGGTGTGGGGGCTATATATAGGCCAGCCACTAAAACAGGGGTAGTTTGGGCACAAAAGGGTAAAAATTGGACGAAATAGGAATATTCTTGGGCATCAAACCCATGTTGAATTTCGAGGGGCGATTTTGGTGATAAGTCCGGCGGCACTAGAATCAGTGCCAGAATTTTTAGTCACCGCCGGTAATTCCGATTGAAACCAGAATGACGTATAGAAGGACAGTTCGGTCGGTGCCGAATGGTTTCAGTGGGCACCGGGAATTCCGGTCATGGGTACGGTCTGCCGGAGTGTGCGCCAGAAATTCTGGCGAGGATTCTGGTCCACCGGGCCTAGCGCCGGTTTGGTCTAGACCTTTGT
Source organism: Avena eriantha (assembly GCA_910589775.1). Taxonomy (NCBI): domain Eukaryota; kingdom Viridiplantae; phylum Streptophyta; class Magnoliopsida; order Poales; family Poaceae; genus Avena; species Avena eriantha. Next base: position 450,478,316 of record OU342741.1, on the reverse strand, counting down.
CTTACGATGGATTGGCTCCTTCTCTTGGCATTTCTTAATGGGGTTCATAGCTGAGGATCCATAGGGTATTGGCATGAAGTAGCAAGCCATCCAATGATGTATTGAAATCACATGAGACAAGGAGCGAATTCACCTTAACTTGAAGGAGCTTGGCTCAGGCACACGTCATTGGTCTACTTAGGGGACTTGGTGGTGCAGATGTGGGGACGTCCATAGGACGGGCTGCATCACACGGTACTGACCACCTGGTTGGTGGCGTATATGTATAGCAATATTGGTTCCTTCTCCTTGGGGGTTACTAGAACATGCGAGGTGGAGAGCAAGCGCTTGAGGTGTTCGAATGCTTCTTGCGCCTCATATGTCTACTCGAACTTGTCCGTCTTGTAGAGAGGTTGGTAGAGAGGTAGTGTCTTCTCACCCATCTGACTGATGAATCGGTTGTGCACCGCTGCATACAGGTAGTTGTTGGACGCCCTTAACGTTCTCCGGCTTCTCCATGGCTAATATGGCCTTTATCTTTTTTGGGTTAGCCTCTATTCCCCTAGTAGAGATAAGGTACCCGAGTAATTGCATGAATGGGATGCCAAAGGTGCACTTCTCCGGGTTCAACTTGATCTTGTAGCGGTCGAGATTGTTGAAGGTCTCGCGGAGATCATCGATGAGTGTAGTTTCTTATTTGGTCTTGACCACTATATCGTCGATGTAGACCTAGACGTTGCGGCCAAGCTGGCTCTTTAGACAGGCCTGCATTCACCGCTGGTAGGTGGCATCTGTGTTCTTCAGCCCGAAGGGCATCGTGGTGTAGCAGTAAACACCGAAAGGCGTGATGAACGCTGTCTTTTCTTGATCCTCCATGTTCATCTAGATCTGGTGATAGCCTAAGTAGGCGTTGAGGAAGCAGAGGCGCTCGCATCCCACGGCTGAGTCGATGATTTGATTGATCCGTGGTTGTAGGAAGTGGTCCTTCGGGCAGTGCTTGTTGAGGCAGGTGAAGTCCACACACATCCGCATGGTGTTTGTGTCCTTCTTTGGAACCAACATGGGGTTATCAACCCAGGTGCTTTCCTTGATTTTACGGATGAAGTCGGCATCGAGGAGTCTGTTGACTTCCATACCGACCGCTTTTCCCCTTGGTTCTGACAGTCGTCACATCGACTGCTTGACGGGTCTTGCGACTGGAGACACGTCGAGTGCGTGCTCGACGAATTCCCTGGGAACTCCTGGCATGTCTACAAGACACCAAGCAAATATCTCCCAGCGCTCATGGAGGAATTCGACGAGCACGAGTTCCTATATGGAACTCAAGTTGTTGGCGATGAGGGTCATCTTAGTTGGGTCCGTCAGGTGGACTTGGACTACCTTGGTGTTTATCATGGAGTTGAAAGACTGGTCCGGTGCATTCTGCTTGCTCACAGGATGAAGACTGTTGTTTGTCAACCCCTTGAGCCTTGCTAGCTCCTTGTTCATGTAGAAGGACTGGGATATTTTGCTGAACTCCTTGTCGCAAATGTCAGACTTGGTGAAACTCCCTTGGACGATGATTATGCTGTTTGGTCTCGGCATCTTCATCTAAAGGTACACGTAGTGTGGTATCACCAGGAATCTTGAGAATGCAACTCATCCGAGGATTGTGTGGTATTGTGATGGCCAATCGACCACCTCGAACTCAAGGCGTTCACATCGGAAGTTGGCGGGCGTGCCAAATATGACATCTAGCCAAATTTTGCCTAGGGGATAGACTCCTTTGCCTGGCATGATACCATGGAAAGGTTGTTTCGGATGCCTCCGGGCTGGAGAGGGGAATCCGCATGGCAAGTAAGGTGCTGGCGAACATGAGGTTAATGTTGCTGCCCCATCCATGAAAACCTTTCTCATCTCAAATTCGCCGATCTGTGCCTCGAGCATCAGGGGAGAATGGCCTGGGCGAGGGATCTGACTCGGGTGGTCGCTTCTGTCGAAGGCGATGCAGCACTCTGACCCACTGAGGTACTCAGGGGTTGAGGGTGGAGCATTGACTGCCAGGTTGACTTGGCGAGTGATTGTTTTTTGCGTCCTATTGGAGGGGCATCCCTTCTGGATCATGCCCATGTTTCTGAGTGGGTGCAGGTATTGGTCTCCTCCATTGTTTGGCACTGGTGCAGCCATGGGCTACACGGGTGCTCCAGGTGGCGGTGGTGGCACGTCGTAAGCTATGGCACCTAGCGCGGCTCCTTACCCTTGGTTCGTCACATCGCGATGTATTTGGATGTATCCCTCATGGAGCTTCTGGAATTCACATTAGTATTTGAGGAGGCGGTTGGACTTCTTATTGCCATCATGCTTGTCGATGTAGAAGTGGATGTTGCAGGGTCTAGACAGTCTCTCCAAGACAGTGGGTTCACCAGGTGCATCGTTGCCACACCTGCGTAGTTTTTCTGCTACCGTAGTAGCTGCTGTTGCGGTACCTGCTGTTGGGTTTACCCTCATCGCGCTTGTCGGCATAGCCGGCTGCGACCATGTCGACCTCCTCGCGGTGTTCGTAGCAGCGGATCCGAAGTTTTCCTTGGTGGTCGTGTCTGCGGCTAAGATCATCCTCGTCATCAGAGCGAACACGATTGTTGTTTATCGAGTCTTCGCCATCTGCCCACCGGTTCACAATGTCCATCAGGTGGTCAATGGTTTTGGGCTTGGTGTGCCCTAGTTCCTCCCTGAGCTCTTGACAACATACACCGCCATTGAACATGTTGATTGCGCGCTCTTCGGAGATGTCCTCGACATAATTCTTGATGATGGACCATCTTTGGATGTAGGAGAGAAGGTATTCACTCGGCTTTTGGCAGCAGGCCCTAATCTCTTCGATTGACATGGGACATTTATAGGTGCCCTTGAAGTTGCAGACGAAGCTGTACACTAGCTTCTCCCAACTACAGATTGAACCACAAGGTAGATTATTAAGCCAAGCTCGAGCGGCACCCTGTAGCTAAAGCTGAAGGCACTGCATCATTGTGTTCTTGCTCCCACCAAGCAACTTGATGGATGAGATGTGGTCATCTAGCCAAATCTTCGGCTCCTAAAGTCTGTCGAACTTCAGGTTGCTCAAAGGAAGTTTGAAGCCTTTCGGCATGCGAGTTTTTCGTATGCCTCTGCTAAAGAAGCTAGCGCCACAAAGCTCTATTTCTTCATCTTCGGACTATGTTGAGTAGGCATGTTTAGCATGCATCTTGTCGACTTTGCACTGCGTGATTTCGTCACACGCGTCATAGTTCTGGCTTTTTTGTCGTGGGCTGCGGCATCGCCGCGACATGTCATGTTCCTCCCCGCTAGAAAATGGCAAGTTACTCACGAGTGGAGTCTTTGATTTCTTTAGCTCTGGTGTTGGCACTTTCGTGAGCGCAACTTCTACCAATCCGAGTCCGGCAATGGTGGATCGGTGCATAACAGATCGTGGATCTCCGGCGGGTGGCTAGTTCGTCAGCAGGTACGTGGTATCTTCTATCACCGCGGCTTGCGGTGATTTGGGGATCATGTGACCCCGAGAGTCCACCAACATGAACAAGAAGTAGAGGGACTTCGTTGCCTCTTCTCGATCTTTGTCATTGAGGTGGTCGAGCCGAGAGCATATTTTGGCGACTACTACGCTATTGCCCTTCGAGGAGGATCCACCGATGAAGGAGAGTGTTGTCCATTGGGAACTTGACGTGTTGGCTGCCTGTTTACGGGTCGTGTGTTCAGCGTTCACCGCCTGTTGGCGATTGAATTCCTTGACGAGTAGCCAGTGGTATCCCATCAGCATGTGGTGTGATTCGTCTGCTAGGATGGGTTGCCATGTAGGGCTTCCCTGACTCGCACCCATCCAGCCTTGTTGAGGTGGATCTATTGGTGTTTTGCCCCATTGTTGGCGTTTATGCCCTGGGTGTCGGGGTTGGAAGGGTTGACCATGTTCGCCGTTGGCGGGGCCATTGGTAGGAGCTCCGTTGGCAGGGTCGTTCATGGGGGCTCCATTTGTTGGCCCTTTGTTGCCGGTGTTTTCTCGAGTGCCTCTGTCACCGCAGGTGACGACAGAGCACATGTAGTGCTCGGGGAAGTTGCTGCTCCCACAGCTCTCCGACTTGGAGCCGTAGGTGCTGTCTTCCGATGATAGATCGCAGAGATCAGAGTCGCAAATAGTGTTTCTATCTGTGTCGTAGGATGACAATGAAGCGTTGAGCTTGCTGATACATCCCAAATGTATCTACTTTTCCAAGTACTTTGCTCGATGATTTGATCCGGAATCTTCCCATACTTGGATAAAACTGTTGAATCAAACGTTCTTTTTAGCAGAAGTCTTCTTTCTGTCAGATTTCGCAGGAAATAAAATAAAGGAAATATACCAGAGCGGTTTTCACCAAATAATGAAGCCTGTGAACTTGAGCCACGAGGCCCAAAAGGGACCAGGTGGTGTGCACAGTAAGGGTAGGCGCGCCACCCAGGCCCTTTTGGCTATGGAGCATTGTCTCGGCCTCTCCTTTGGCATACCTCCTTATATACCAAGAAAACCTAGTTCCCTAGAGGCACGGAATATTTGGTGAAACAGAGCACCGCCAGAGCCACGATCTTCGTTTTGGGGGTCAGATTGGTCCTGCTCCCCACCCTAAGGAGTGGGATTTTGATGTCTTCTCCACCACCATCATCATCAAAATCATCACCAACGACCATGAGTTTGTCCCCCATCATCATGTGTGAGTAATTCCCCGTGGGCATGTGAGGTGGATGGGGATTGGATGAGATACATCATGTAATCATCCATATGTATTGAGATTTGAGGTGTTTATCTTGTAGACATTCTTGTATGAGTGTTGGTACATTTTTTCTATGTTTAATGCTTGTTGCTAGGGCCCAAGTGACATGATTTCGGTACTAAACTTTTATTGCCCCATCATATATTTGCGTTTGGTATATATTTGCAAAGTGTATTACCTATTATTATGTTGAACCTACGAGCCCTAAAGTGAGAATTAGGGAAAACAATGGGAGTACATGATAGTTGGAGGATATTGTGTGTTCATGAAGTGTTAATGCTTTGTTCAGGTCTATTTGAAAAGGTATATCTTAATTTCCTGTAGTACCAAGTTGGCCCCGGGGAAATGGGTAGGCAGGACAAAAGATATTATGCAAACTTACATGCATGATTATGTTTGGAACACACACCTACACACAACTGAATTAGAGATAAATGACATGGTAATAGGATACATCATATGATGGATATCATTCATGCAACACCCTGCTATCACCTCATGCCTATGTTTTAGCCACTGAAAGTTTCACAACATTACTTCTGGTGAAAACTAGAAATCTGTTGCTTTATTACTGTTTGCTTTACTGCTCTGAATCAATTGCCATAAATCACCACTTTCTTTGCAATTTAATTGATATACAGGTGTGATTGAGAGTGACGTATCAATTGCTAAAGTCTTATCGGTATTCTTGTGTTCCCCTTGAGTCAAACTATAAATTTGGGTAATACTTCCCATCGGAGATTTCAGCGATCCCCTATACTTGTGGGTATCAAGACATTTTCTGGCGCCATTGCCGGGGAACCTAGCTTTATAGCTAAGAGCACTTGTTATAATTTACTTGTTGTACTTACTTGTCTCTCATCATGGGAAAGAGTAAGGATGCTGCTAAGAAGGGCATTATGCCTTCTACTACAAGAAGAGGTACAAATTTGCCTTCTAGGCCAAACTTTTCATCTAATGTTGTTACTACTCCTGCTATTAAAAATAAAACTACTATACTAGAAAGTTCACCATTGTCTAGGATGTCTACTAGTATTGAAAAATATTTGTTGGATGATGGCCAAGATAAAGAGGGGATGCGTGATTTATCTAAGTCCTTGTCCAATGATGATATGGAATCTGAATATGATAAATATGAACATGTTAATGAAAAAGATAATGCCACTAGTTCAAAAAAGACACCTATTGAAGAGGATATTGCTTTCACTAAAGCTTTTATGAGTCTTGATCTAGATGACTTGGATAAATTTGAAGAAACTCTGAGTACTTTTTCTCTAGGAAAGTTATTTCCTAATGCTAGTAAATGCAATGAACCTGAAAATATTCATTAAAGATAATGATTATGATTTTGAAATGGACCCTGAAATAAAAGAAAGAGTGGAAGCATCTAAGTTCTATGGTAAATAAGAAGAATTCCCCTATGAGCATTTAATGAAATATTTTAAGGGACAAGACTACTGAGGAAGCTAAGGAATTATTGAATACTATTACTCAGAATTATCGTGATTGGCATATTGAGTAAGAAGAAGAGAAAAGTGAGAAGACTCATAACAAGAAATGTGTTCTCATATTATCTAATGAACATATGGAAAAAACTCATAAATCTATGGAGGAAAAGGGTATTAAATCCTCTCATTTAAAGGAACTTTCTGATAAGGGTTTTAAATTCCCTATTGATAACCATGTTTACCTATTCAAGTTCATGCTATATGCTCTTCTGAAAGCAATGGAAAGTTATCACCTCCTACTAAAATATTTATGTTTCTCATTCTAACAATTTTGTTCCTCATCAAGAAACATCTGATCACAATATTGAAAGGGAAATAATGGAGAACTCTCATAAGATAAATGTTCTTCATAAAAGAGTAGGCTCTTGTGTTGACTCTCTTAAGACGACTATTAAGCATTGCAAAATGATGAATAATCAAATTGAACAAATGATTTATCTTCAAAATAAGTTATATGAAAGGCTTCTTAATGAGAATAAGCAAATTTGTGGAGTTAATACAAGGGGGGCTCTAGCACTCAGGATCTTGATTGTCCTGATGGACATCCAAAAAGGAAAGAGCAAGAGGATCTTAAGAAGAACTAAATTATAGGAAAATATCCCAATGAAAATGAAGATAATGGGAATTTTGAAGATCAAGAAAATGATGTATCTCTCTCTGATGCTGAAACTAAGGATAATAATAATGAATAAGATGATGTGGAAATGTCCTAACCAAATGAAGAATCACAAGAACAAGAGAATAATGAAGAATCTGAGCCTATTGTAAGTGAGGATCCTCACTCATAAAGGGATAAATAATAATAAGAAGAAACCTCCACCATAACCAAAAGGTAAAGAAAGAGATCCATGGGTAAAAAGACCTATACCATATCCCCAAGAGGTAATGAAACTTTGGATGATGCAAGGTTTGAGAAGTTTATTGAATTGATAAAAAGTTTATACTTGCAAATTCACTTAGTTTATGCTATTAAAGTACATCCATATTCCAAATATATGAAAGATATTGTCACTAATAAAAAAATATACCAAATGAAGCTATTACTGCCATGCTTACTGACTATTCTTGCAAGGAAAAACTACCTGAAAAGAGAGGGGATCTAGGTATTCCAACTATTCCCTGCACCATTAAAATACTCATGTGAAATATGCCTTATGTGATCTTGGAGCTAGAGTAAGTGTCATGCCTTTCTCACTTTATAAGAAAATTAATTTAAACAAGTTGGTACATACTGAAGTTTCACTTCAAATGGCTGATAAATCGACTTCTATTCCTATTGGTATATGTGAGGATGTTCCTATTATGATTACTAATGTGCATATCCCCATAGACTTTGTTATATTAGATATGCTTGAAGATGATAACTTATCTGTTATTCTTGGTAGACCTTTTCTAAATACTGCAGGGGCTGTGATTAATTGTACTCAAAACAAAGTAACATTTAATGTGAAAGGGAAGGAGCACACTATATATTTTCCAAAGAGGAATTCTATTGAGTTACCCAAGAGAGGTGTTAATGCAATTGAACCAAAAGTTCTTATAATTGGAAGTTTTGAGATTCCTATTGCTCCTCCTAACCCTAAGTTTGAAATAATAATATTTAGAACTATTCCAATCCAATATGAGGTAGGTACCTTGAACTCCTCCTTTTAAAAACAATAAAGTGAACCATTGTTTCTATCCTTATCATAGTATTAATGGGACCTGGTCAACCTCATTTTTAACATGATAATGATGGGATGGTGATCATCATTTAAGTTATTTCTATAGTAGTATTATAGTTGACTAGAAGTCCTTCATTTAAATTTAGTTACTTTAATTATTTTATGTCTGTTTTTGACTAATTTTGAGTTCAGGAAAGTTTACACAGGAAATATTTCCAAAAATTACAAAAAAAAATCCCTGGGCATTTTCCTGCACAGAGGATCCACCATGCCAAAGGACACTGCCAAAAAGTAAACAAGGGCCAGGAAAGACCAGGTGGCGCGCCTAGTGGGGGTCTGCACGCCCCTGCCCTTGTGCCCCCCAAGAGGAGTTAGGTGGCCTCCAACCTCCTAGGTTCTTCATTTCCTCTGAGAACCCCACCAGGTACCACTCGAAAAAAAAATCCTTTGCTCCCTTGCTGCCCATTTCTTGATCTCCAAGTTTTGGCAGCCATTTTCAAATTCCTTTGGAGGGATTGCTCATTGGTATGTGACTCCACCACTCATCCAAGATATTCTTGGTATAATGCTTTATATTGTGAGAAAAATGCTGCTTGTGGTGCTACATCTCATGCATGAAAATCCATGGTTTTGAAGCTTTCTAGTGGAAATTGTCGTGGAAATGGCCACGGCAGTCGCTGCCACTGGCAGCGATTGAGTGTTTCGTGAGGAAGAGTTGGCGGCCATCTGTGGTGCGATATGGGGGCGGATGCACATGGGTTTATCCAGGTTCGGGCCCCCGGAGGGTAAAGACCTACTCCTGCTAGATTACATTATGAGAGAGCGAGTTACAGGGGTGGCGAGCTCGGCGGCTAGGTAGCGAGTCGCTCGAGGGGGTGTATGATGGAACGTAAGGTTCAAAGATACCCTAGGGAGGTTTATATATGAAGCACCTCGCTAGGGTTTACAAACTGTCCCCGAACAAGATAAGGAACCGGAGACTTTTGACCTAATCCGACTAGGCTTCCGCTATGCTTCTGGGCTTCCAGTCGCCAGTCGATGGGCCTTTCCTTTCTTCATGGCTCAGTCGCTGTCCTTCAGACGTGCTAGCAGGCCCTTCGGCCCACTCGGAACGTTCTGCTAGGCATACCCCCTTTTGCATATCCCCATCAGCAGTCCCCGAGGCCATTGTTGATGCAGGCGCGGGCGTCCTTTTCGCGTTTGGAGTAGGCGAGCCCAATTTGGGCGTCCACTCGAGTCGGCGATGGACTCTATTAGAACCGAGGAAGATTACCCCAGGTTTCCACTCTTCACTTCAATGAACATCTCCGCCGCCCAGTCGTCGCTTCGGCGAGAGGAAAGACTGGCGGGTGGCGGGTAGACCAAAGGAGTTGGACCATCAAACCTAGTCAAACTATCCGTTGGAATTTCCAACGGTAACTATGGCGCAATTACCGTGAGTAGCGGCTATCCCGATTTTGGCGGGTGACATTTCTGATATAAGGGGAGTGATGGCTTCAGCTCCACAATCCTTCTTCGCATTCTTCATCCTTCCTCATTTGCTCTTCCTTCCTGCATTCTTCGACTTGTTCTCCCTGCGTCGCGCGATTCCACATCTTAGTCGGTGGCGCCTCCCAAGGGCTCATGGGGGAAATCTAAGTGCACCACGGCCCAACTTAGATCCTTTGAGGACGCCGGGGTGCTCCGCAAGGGGAATTGGCGGGTTCCCTCTACTCCGAGACCGAGCCGAGGCCGCGACCCGGCGAGTTCATCTGCTTCACCAGTCATCTTGAGAGGGGTTTGGGGTTCCCCACCTCACTCTTCTTCCGCCGCTTCTGCATGTATTACGCGATCAAGATGTCAGATCTTGGTCCACATAGCATCGAGCAGCTGGCGATCTTCATTGCCTTCTTCGAATGCTACCTTGGCTGCAGGCCATATTTCCCGCTATGGTTGGAGCTTTTTCACGGCTACATCGGGCGCGAGGCGTCTAGTGGCTTGATGTTGGCCGTAGGTGGGGTCACCTTTCAATTGAAGCCGAAGGCCAACTTCGTCAAGCTCCTCCTGCCGAAGAAGGCCACCAGCGAGTGGAAGAAGAGCTGGTTCTACGTCAAGGAAGCCACTCCCTCCGACGAGGTGTCTCTTCCCGAGTTCATCACCGAGAGGAGCGATCCCCGTCGATTGGCGCCAAAGAAGCTTCCTGAAGATCAGCGGATGGCCATCGCAGAAATGATGAATCAGATCCAGAAGCTGAAGGACCAGGGGTTGATTTCGATCAACCTCTACAACTACTGGCTCGGGCGGTGCCTGGTTCCGCTGGCGGCTCGACTGCACTGGATGTACGAATACAGCGGGAAGCATGACCCATCTCGAACCAGCAAGGAGTCATGGGAGGCCGAGGACTACAAGGCCGCCCTAAATAAGATTACCGACGCGGAGTTCACCGGCGTGGCGGTCGGGGTCGCCCCATACACTCCTATGAAGAATGAAGCCCCCACAGTAAGTTCTCTTTCCAATCGCTACATCTGTATCTCAATTCCAGTCTTCTCCCTTGGTGTTTTTTGACTCGTGTTGGTTCTCAGCTTTTTCAGGTATTGGAGGGATGGCTCCCTCCGCTTGACGAAGAGGTTCCCCAGGAACTAGAGGAAGACTCTAAGGGGGGTTCTTCTGACAGCGACGGGGAGGAAGAAGAGGTCCCTCCCCCAGCGCCTATGGCTCGCAAGACCCGGATGCAGAGACAACGAGAAGCCAAAGCGAGCCACAGCCTGGACGAGCTCGAAGAAGGCGACGAGGTCGCCCAGGAGCAAACGTCCCGGCGCACTGCTACACCATCGAAGCCCCCGCGCCGGCCCAAGTCGCCAGCGAAAAGGCCTGCATCACCGGCCAGGTTATCGGTGGTATTCGAGTCGGATGATGATTCCGACAACGAAGGATGTCCCGAAGTCTCGCACAAGGCCCCAAGGGACACCATCCCGGCGAAGGGGTTGGAGGGCGAGGACACGGAGGCGGTGGTAGAGGTTCCCCTGGTGGCGATTGCGCCGATGACCTCGGGGGTTCCAAGGCAAGAAGCAGCTGAGGCGATGGCATCCAAGTCGCCACAGCCGTCAAAGGCAGCCGCATCGGAGCCGGAGATCCCGGCGACTACAGCTTCATCATCAAGGAAGCCCTCGGTTTCGTGGGCTTCAGACGTCTTTGAGAGGGGGCTCAGCCGCAAGCTGGGTCCTGAGTTGGACAAGCCCGCCAATATTAGGACCGGGCTTCGCGTCCTTCCAGTCGCTAAGTAAGTAGCACTTCCTCGTCCCACTTTGCCTTGCTCCTTTTGTGTTGATGTTGTGTTGATTGAAGGGGTTCGTGCAGGTCGGGGGCTAAAGAGATTGGTCGCCCTTCGGTGGCTAAGATTCCACCGGCCGCTGACATGGGAGAGGGTGACCTACCCAAGAAGAGGAAGGCCTCTGAAGATGTGGCGACCGCCACGGTCACGAAGAAGCATAAGGAGGGCGTCGACGACGCTGCGACCAGGGGGAGCGCCGCGGAGCCGGCTGCTGCGCCAGTCGCCAAAGAGGTTGCGGCGACGCGATCGGAGCCAACCTTGGCTGCGTCCGAGCCGAAGGCGCCTGTCCCGGCAACCAGCGCCCCCGCCAGGGCGTCGGCGACGTTACCTCGTTTTATGGCGAAGGGGTTTCCAGGTGTGGAAGACACGCAGTCTCCACAGAGTCCGGAAATCGTGGATGCGGACATTGGGTCCCGCCGCGGGCGCACCTCCTTCACGATCCCGTCAACTGATGTCGGGGAGCTTCACAAGATGCTCGGCGCTGCTATTCAGGTATGTCTAGTCCCCGAATTCCTAGTCGCTGAATTTCAGCGGCTAGGGATTGGTTTTCTTTTTCTTCCTTCTCCAGTCCCCGAGTTCCTAGTCGTTGAATTTCAGTGGCTGGGAACTGGGTTTTGCTCCTTTCCAGTCCCTGAATTCCTAGTCGCTGAATTTCAGCAGCTGGGAATTGGTTTTCTTTGTTGTCCTCCTCTAGTCCCCGAGTTCCTAGTCGCTGAATTTCAGCGGCTGGGAACTGGGTTTTGTTTTGTCAAATGCTTAGGTGAGTTCTTTGTTTGCAGGGGTTACAAAGGGAGTAGAGAGCGCTTGGAGCGTGACTTGCGCGAAGCGCAGGAGGTGAACCGGTGGCTTTAGGAAACTATTGGTGAGTGTCTGCATCGTCTTTGTCATCTCTTTCGGGTTTGAGCTGGTCGTGTATAGCGTTCTGATGTATTCTCGTGCAGATGCTTTTCCGGCTGAGATCTCCAAGGCCCATGATGGGTATGTTCTGGTCGCCGAGCTGGACACGGCGAATGAGAGAGTAGCCTCTTTGGTCAAGGATTTGGAGGAGGCGAGAGCGGCCTCTGTTTCTTCAGAGGAGCGGGCAAAGGCTGCCATTGCCGCAGCTGAAGAAGAACGCAAAGCCACTGATTCCATCATCGTGGGGTTGCACAACGAGCAGACTGCCTTGGAGAAGCACGTCAAGGAGAACTGCCGCAAACTCCTTGGTGAGTCTTTGTTTTGCTTGACCCTTTCGTCTAGTCCCTACTTAGGGGATTTCATAGTTTCACTGACGTCTAACTTTGCAGCTGTGGTAGGCCAAAGCGACCCGGTTGAGCAGACTTACACCGCTTCGCAGTGCGTGACTGCCGTGGTGAATGCAGCCACTGCCTCGGCGTTGTGCGTCCAAGTGGCTCTCCAGGGCATGTCTCCCACCGAGGTTATCCCTGGGGGGCTGACGGAGGTGTGGAGCTATCTGGAGGAGGTGCCCGCCGCCGTGGAGTGGATGACGCGCTCGGCGTTCAGGCACGGGGCCGCCACGGCGTTGAGCTTGGGTCTCGCCCATTTCCCCGATGACTTCGATCTTGACGATGTGACGAGTGGCTATCCGTTGGCAACCGGCACGGTGGAGATGTCGGAGGTGCTGAAGCTGACCGCGAAGGCCACTCCTTACGCCGATCGTGTCTTGGCGATGGGGGATCTGCTGCCATATCAGGAGACGGTGTCGGCGCCTAGCGACCCCGAGCCGGAGTACCACGACATGAAGTCGGAGCAGCCCTTTCGGTCGTCGTTGTCGAAGTCGCTGACAACTTACCCGACGAACCCGTGGCAGCCTTTTGTGCGCGTCAAGGGGGTGGTGCTGCTTCGTCATCCGGGCCTGTAGAGTAGACAATGTAATTTTCCAAGTTGTGATGAATGCCAAGTGGCAAATTCTGTAAGATATTTTTGTAATATATGCTGTGGGGGGTCAATCGACTCGTGTTTTGATGAGTAATGTATGTTGTGTTTTTGCTTATGCATTGTTTTGATTGAACGAGTCCCTGGGCGCGTCCGCCTTTTAATGGGGTATAACTCGAGTGTATACATTTGTGTATTTGTTTTGTTTACGCGTTTGTTTTTATCCCTCGCGCCTTCTGAGTGGCGAGTCCCCGAGCGCGAGTATGGCTGACTTGTGAGCGAGTCCTCGAGCGTGGTGCCTGGCTGTATTGGTCGTGATCCTGTTGCAGGTTGTGAATGTGTTGTTTGTAACGCGTCTCCTCCCCTGGCTCGGAGAGCCAGTCGCTTGGCGAGCCCTAGGCAGCTCTCTTACTTGGTGTGTTCCCGAGCCACGTGGGGGTTCCCGTTTTGCGGAGTCCTCGTGCATGGTACTTAACCGTTCGAGTCGCTTTGTGCGAGGGTGGGTGGGACAGAGCGCTGTGGGAAGCGTGTATCGGATGTCTTGGCCCGGCTGGCCAGTTGGGCTAGGCGACTCCAATGGCGGCTCCGGGTTGGCGTTTTTCCTGGATGACCCAAGGCCCGAATATTTCCGGTGCCCTTGTGCCGCACTACTTTGCCGTGCCGGTCGCTCGACCAGAGGTTGACTTCCGTAAGTAGCGTATTTCTAGCATGTACGAGTGCGAGTGGCACAAGAATATGGTGAGTGGGCACAATTTGTGCGATCCGAATGAATTTCATTATATATTCCGATGGAGTATAGTGTGAGGTTCTAAGTATAGAACTTTCTAAGGAGGTGTATATTCCATGGCCTCCCGACATCCAATTGGCCATCACCCCGTATGTCGATGAGGTAGTAGGCGTCGTTGCCAAGGACTCGGCCTATGGTGAATGGCCCCTCCCATGGGGGGGAGAGCTTGTGCATGCCCTTCTTGTCTTGGGCCAGTCGTAGGACTAGGTCGCCTTCCTGGAAGGTGCGAGTTCGCACTCGGCGGCTGTGATAGCGGCGGAGTCCTTGCTAGTATATGGTGGTGCGGGAGCGAGCCAGGTCGCGTGCCTCGTCGAGTTGATCGATGCTATCTTGGCGGGCGATCTCATTGGCCGCCTCGACGTAGTTGGCGACTCGAGGTGATTCGTTCTCCAGGTCTGTTCGCATCACGGCCTCGGCGCCATACACCATGAAGAAAGGCGTGAACCCGGTTGATCGGTTGACGGAGGTGCGAATCCCTCATATCATAGAGGGGAGCTCGTCGACCCAGCATCCTAGGGTGCGTTCGAGGGGCACCTGCAGTCGCGGATTGAGCCCGTGGAGGACGCTCTGGTTGGCGCGCTCTGCTTGGCCATTTGATTCCGGGTGGGCGACTGATGCGAGGTCGAGTCGGATGCCATGTTCCTCACAGAATTCCGCCATGGCCCCCTTGGCGAAGTTGGTGCCGTTGTCTGTTATGATGTTGTGCGGGCAGCCGTACCGATAGATGAGTTCACGGAGGAACTTGGTGGCCGTCTTGCCGTCGCACTTTTTGATCGGCTTGGCCTCGACCCATTTGGTGAACTTGTCGACTACGACCAGGAGGTGAGTGAACCAAGACGGGGCCTTCATGAACGGGCCTACCATGTCCATGCCCCATACGGCGAATGGCCACGTGATGGGGATTGTCTTGAGTGCCGAGCCAGGGAGGAGCGTCTGGTTGGCGTACTTCTGGCACCCGACGCATCGTTGGACAATGTTGGCGGCATCGGCGTGTGCGGTGAACCAGTAGAAACTGTGCCGCATGGCCTTGGCGACTAGCGACTTGGCGCCAGCGTGATGGCCGCAGTTGCCGGCGTGAATGTCCTGGAGGATCTTGCGGCCTTCTTCTGGCTGTACATAGTGCTGGAACACGCCGGTCACGCTGCGCTTGTGGAGCTCGCCGTTGATGATGACGAAGGATTTGCAGCGGCACACGATCATTCGCGCCTCTGTCTCGTTGCTCGGTAGGAGTTTGTGTTCCAGGAAGGTGACGTATGGCATTGTCCAGTCGCTAGGTTCCACAATCATGGCGACTAAGGTCGGTTCTGGTTGTAGTGGGATCCCGACGTCGATCTCCTTCGGTGGGCTAACTGAGGGTTTGTGGATGATGTTGAGGAAGACTACTACTAGTGTAGCCTGTCGAGCCGATCCGATGCGGGAAAGGGCGTCCGCCTCCTCGTTTTTACGCCTGTCGATCCACTCGACGAAATAGCTGTCAAAGTGTCCTCCCAGTTGGTCGACGGCCTGGCGGTACGCTATCATTGTTGGGGAAACAGCGTCGCATGTCCCGGCCACTTGGCCGGCGACTAGGTCGGAGTCGCCGTAGCATCGTAGGCGATTGATGTTCATCTCCTTGGCGGCTCTCATACCGTGGAGGAGGGCCTCGTATTCCGCCACGTTGTTGGTGCAGGGTTTGAAGTTGAGGTGGAGCACGTAGCGGAGCTTGTCTCCTTTGGGGGAGGTCAGTATGACCCCAGCCCCCGCGCCGTCGGAGTTCTTGGAGCCATCGAAGTGGAGCGACCAGTAGTGGAGGTATGGGAGCTTTTCTGGCTGCTGTGCTTCTTCCCAGTCGGCGAGGAAATCAGCCAGGGCTTGCGACTTGATCGCTTTTCGGGGCTCGTACTTGATGTTGTGGACGCCGATCTCGACGGCCCACTTGGCGACTCGCCCAGTCGCATCGCGATTGCGTATGATGTCTTGCAGGGGCGCGGAGGATACCACCGTGATTGGGTGCTCCTGGAAGTAGTGCGGGAGTCGCCGCTGTGCTCGGAATACCGTGTACACCAGTTTTGGTATTGCGGGTAGCGATGTCGTGAGTCTGTTAAGACTTCGCTGATGTATTATACTGGGCGTTGTATGGGGCACTCCTTGCCCTCTTCTTGTCGTTCAACGACCATCACGGCGCTGACAACCCGATTGGAGGCCGCGACGTAAACGAGCATTGGCTCTCTGTCGAGTGGCACGGCGAGTAGTGGTGCCGCGAGTAGAACTTCTTTGAGTGCTTTCAGTACGTTGTCGGCCTCTGCGTCCCATTGGAACGTTGGGTTCTTGCGCATCAGGCGGTATAGGGGCATTGCCTTCTCGCCTAGCCGGGGGATGAAGCGACTGAGAGCCGTGACTCGCCCTGCCAACTTTTGGACGTCGCGCAGACACTCGGGTTTCCCGAGTCGCGCGATGGTTTCGATCTTGGTGGGGTTGGCCTCAATGCCTTGCTTGGAGACTACGTACCCGAGAAGTTATCCGGTGGGTACACCGAAGGTGCATTTTCCGGGGTTCAGCTTGATGTTGTACCTCCGCAGATTTGCGAAGGTTTCTGCTAGGTCGGCGTGCAGATCATCCTGGCGGGTGGATTTTACCACCACGTCATCAATGTAGACATGAATGTTGCGGCCAATATGGCTCGCTAGACACTCATGCATGCACCTCTGGTATGTGGCGCCTACGTTCTTAAGGCCAAATGTCATGGCCATGTAGCAAAATGCGCCGAATGGCGTGATGAACGCCGTCTTATCCTCGTCTTCGACTGCCATCTTGATCTGGTTGTAACCAGAGTAAGCGTCGAGAAAACACAGCGACTCCGATCCCGCGGTCGAGTCGATGATCTGATCGATGCGCGATAGGACAAACTCCTCCTTCAGGCAGGCGCTATTGAGGTTGGTGTAGTCTATACACATTCTCCAGGTGTTGTTCTTTTTGAGGACCAGGACTGGGTTTGCCAGCCCCTTGGAGTACTTAATTGGCCAGATGAAGCCTGCGGCTAGCAGGCACTGGACTTCCTCGGCGATTGCTCGACGGCGCTCTTCATTGAAGGGCCGTAGCGACTGTTTTACTGGTCGCACTTTAGGGTCGGCATTAAGTTTGTGCTCAGTGAGTTCCCTCGGGACACCTGGCATGACAGATGGCTTCCATGCAAAGATGTCGCGATTCTCACGGAGGAACCCGATGAGCGCGCTTTCCTATGCGTGGCTCATGTCCGCCCCAATGGTGACCGTCTGGCTGGAGTCGCCTGGGATGGGCTTGACGGTGCGGGTGTGCGTGGTTACCTCGAACGCGGAGTTCGCGGCGATTGGTTTCTTCAACATGGTGGGGTCATCCTTGTTGATGTTGCCCGCGTATTTCGTGAGCTCCTCCGAGTGGTCAGTCTCCGCGGCAATGACGGCGTCGGCGAGTTCGGCGCCCTTTTCCTCGCATTCCACGGCCATATCGGGGTCGCCATGGACGGTGATGATGTCGCTCGGCCCGGGGAGCTTCATCATGTTATAGGCGTATTGTGGGGTCGCCATGAATTTTGCGAATGCCTGGCGGCCCAGGACGTAGTGGTAGGGACTACGGAAGTTCACCAGCTCAAAGACGATTCTCTCCGTGCGGTAGTTCGCCGGGGTGCCGAAGGTGACTGGCAGTGTGACCTTCCTGATCGGGTACGCCTTCCGACCGGGGACGATGCCGTTGAAGGTCGTTAGTGTTGGCTCGATGGCCGTTTCTGGGAGCTGGAGCCTTTTGAATGTGTCGAGGTACAGGATGTTGATGGAGCTCCCACCGTCCATCAGCATCTTGGGCAGCCAGTAGTCGGCCACCTTTGGCCTGACCACCAGGCCGACTTGCCCTGGATATTCGATTATTGGCGCGTGGTCTTGGCGACTCTAGGTAATGCTCTGCTCGGACCAGTTTAGGAAGCGGGGGATGTCGACCTGCGTCACCGCATTGACGGCGACCGCGCGGGCGAGTACCTTCTTCTCACGCTTTGTGCCGAGCCCAGTGAAGGTATGTAGCGACCCGACGGCGGTTCCGAAGCTGCCGCCGTTCCCGTTGTCCCGCGATTGGTTGTTCTTGGGGTCTTCCCTTACACGTCTCGCCTTCTCGATCTCTTTGAGAGAGTGGCAATCGGCGGTGGTGTGGGTGGTGGGTTTTCCCTCCCTGCTGTGGTAGATGTAGGGCTGATTGAGCAGGGCGGTGGGGTCGAATTTCGGCCTTGTCGCGTTGTTGGCACGGTAGTTCCCGCTGTCATGGTAGTTTCCTCCTTCACGGCGGTGGTTCTTGGAGTCGCGTTGGCCGTAGCCGGCGTTGGCGATGAAGTCAACTCGCCCGTCGGTCCGGCGCTTGCCGGTGATGCGGGTGTTGCTGTAGCGCATGTCACGTAGGCGCCCGCTGTCGTGGATGCTAGTGCGCCATCTTCCTCCCGACTCGTCGTCGGAGTCTTGGTTGGGGTCTTCCTCCGCGTAGCGCTTGGCGATCTTGAGGAGGTCGGGGATATTATCGAGCGTCCGGTAGACCCTCTTGATCTTGGCGACCAGAGGTCCGTACTGGCACGCGTTCTTGAAGCAATGTATCGCCGTGTCTGGGTGGATGCCAGAGGCGTTTATCCACAGCTCTTGCCACCTTTGGATCCACCGGCGGGTCGACTCGCGTTGTCCCTGGATGCATCGCTCCAGGTCCTCGATGGTGGTGGCACGGGTGTAGGAGCCCTCGAAGTGCCTGACGAAGGCGTCCCGCATTTCTTCCCAGGAGTCGATGCTGTCGGCGGGTAGCGTGTTGATCCATTGCCAGGTCGCACCCTCCATCATCAGGGGGAGGTAGCGAGCGGCAAGCAGGTCGGTGTGGCCTGCGATCTCCATTGCCATGAGATATGTCTCCAGACAAACGGCAGGGTCGTACGTCGGGTCGTATTTCTCGATCTCCTTGGGGGCCTTGAAGTTGGCGTGGTATTTTTCCCTGCGGATCATGGGTCCAAAGCATTTTGGCCTGACTCGGCTGAGCGAGCCTCTTGGCTCTGGGTCGCCGCGGTTGGTGAGGGTGTGTCGCAGGTCGTAGGGCTGGTGCGATCGCCACGCCTGATTGTTGATGATGTGCGTTCGGGCATCGAGTGGTTGCCCGTTTGCGGCGACGGTGTTGTTCGCAGGTCGCGGCTCGTTGGTCGACAACGCGGGGTTGGCGGCCCGCGGTTGGTTTGCCAGGGGTTGGGGTGGTGGGCAAACTATCGTGTTGGCCACGGTGGGGTGGCCGCTTGATGCCACCATGCTTGCTGACGAGCGGGAATACATCCGCCCTCGCAGATCGACTCCCGCGGCTTGTTGCTCGACGGCCCCGACAAGTAGGGCCTTGGCATACTGGATCTGTAGAGCGCCGTCGCCCTGGACATCAAGGTTGGCGATCGCGGCGTCGGCCGCGACGACGTTGTCTATCAGGGTAGAGTACAGTGGTAGCCCGTTGGCGTCCCGGGCTTGAGGCGAGATGATAATCCGTGGATGGTTTTGTGGGGGCGCACGGCCCATGGGTGGTGGAGGGGCCCCATTCACCGGTGCTCCGGGTGGTGGTCTTGCGGGGTTGCCTCCTCTTGGCGGCACGTTCTCGCCGTGTTTGCGCTCGGCGATGCGTGTGGGGTCGCCCTCGTCATTGAAGTTCAGGACGCGGCCCTGAACATCGGGGTTCAGGCGGGTCCTAATGCGGCGCTAGTGATAGAGTGACAGCTCCTTCCCCGTCTCTCGTTCGAGGCGGTATTTCTAGCGCTCGGCGAGTTTGTTGCGTTGCGCCTCTTGGAGCCGCAGGCGGGCTTGTTCCACCTCCGTGGCCGTCGCGGTCAGCAGAATCGGCGTGGAGAACGGATCTGGCAGGGCGGCCGTGCTGCCTGCCATGTAGATCACGTTGAAGCGATTGGATCTGGCGTGAAGATCCTCGGGGGATTCTAAGCCGGAGTCGGAGTCGAAGATCCCCAGGATGGAGGGATCCTCGAAATCTTCGGGGTTGGAGACTCGCGTGATGGAGTCCTCCCGTGACGCGGCGGTGATGGATCCGTTGGCCGATGCAGGGGTCGCGGAGTCGGCGTCGTCGTTTAGGGTGTCGTCGTTTAGGGCGTCGTCGTTGGTGGCGATGTTGGTCTCGACCGCGTCGCTAGCGGCCGAGTGGTACTCGGTGACGAGGCCCCTGATGGAGCGGACCTGCTCCTCCGAAAGCAGATCGCGATGTGGAGGCGATCTGCCGGCGATCATCGTCACGGCTGGGTCGACCGCGCCGGTAAAGCCGACGAAGAGGTTGATGGAGCTGACCGGCATCACCACGGCGTGTGTGACCGGGCGCGACGCCGGGATGTAGCTGTTGGGCAGGATCTGCAAGATCCCGCCGAAGGCGATCATGCGGCCGGTGGCAAACGGCCGCTCGATCGGCGAGTAGGGTCTCGCCGCAGAACTCAGGCCAGTCCCGCTATGCCCCACGGTGGGCGCCACTATCGTGGAAATGGCCACGGTAGTCGCTGCCATGGGCAGTGATTGAGAGTTTCGTGAGGAAGAGTTGGCGGCCATCTGCGGTGCGAGATGGGGGCAGGTGCACAGGGGTTTACCCAGGTTCGGCCCCCGGAGGGTAAAGACCTACACCTGCTAGATTGGATTATGAGAGAGCGAGTTACAAGGGTGGCGAGCTCGGTGGCTAGGCAGCGAGTCGCTTTAGGGGGTGTATGATGGAACGTAAGTCTCTACGATACCCTAGGGAGGTTTATATATGAAGCACCTCGCTAGGGTTTACATGCTGTCCCCGAACAAGATAAGGATCCGAGGGCTTTTGACCTAATCCGACTAGGCTTCTGCTACGCTTATGGGCTTCCAGTCGCCAGTCGATGGGCCTCTCCTTTCCTCAGAGTCCAGTCGCTGTCCTCCAGGCGTACTCGCGGGCCTTCCAGCCCACTCGAAACGTACTGCTAGCATACCCCCTTTGGCATATCCCTATCAAGGGTTCTACCGCGAAAGCCCTAAAGCCGCGTAAAACTTGCAATAGATAACATAGAAGCGTCTTTTTTTATTATTGCACAAGGGCATGTGTTGAGACATGGTAGTGACAAGTTTATGAAACTTTCATTGAAGCTATTGATGATGATCGAGATGCTTTGACCACATCACAACACTTTACTTTATGAAGTATTACTTATTATGCTTGTGTAATAAGATATACATTCGACGGTAGCATAATAAGATAATCCCTCATAGTATTCCAGTTATCATATTCCCCTTGTGTGTGCACCACCAATAAAGTTCTTCGTTATGAGGCCGACCGTGATGATCAGGGGTTAGACATATCTACGTTCGCATACAGTGGGTGTAAGACATGTTGCACTGCGAATACACACAAGTTAGAACTGGCAAGCCTAGCATGTGACAGACATGGCCTCGGAGTACAGGAGACCGAAAGGTCGAGCATGAATCACATGGTTGATGTGATCGACACTAGGGAATGTCCACCTTTGATACTGCACTAATGGCCGTGATGATCGGGGGAGGTGCAGGGGATTGGGATCATGTGATCACTAAACGAGTGGAGGGATGTTCATTTGAGTGGTATTTCTTTTGGTTTAAAGTTTGATAACATAATTAAAACTTGAACTCATTATTATGAACATGGTCTAAACACTTTGAGAATCCATTATAGATGTCTCGCCCACCCACCTTCAACCTTAGCACTTTCTTCGAGAAGGATAAGCTGAAAACTGATGGAACCAGCTTCACCGCATGGTTCCGCAATCTTAGGATCCTCCTAGTCCCCTACAAGTTGACTTATGTCATCGAGGCTGAGCTTCCGGCTAAGCCTGCAGATTCCGCCTCCCAGGACGAAAAGAATGTCTAGAAGTCCAAGGCGGATGATTTCTCCCTCATCTAGAGTGGAATGCTCTATGCCATGGAGTCGGAGCTTCAAAAGCGTTTTGAGAAGATGAATTCTTTTGAGATCATTGAGGATCTCAAGGTTGTCTTTGATCCATAGGACCATGCAGAGAGGTATGATGCTTCCGAGCTCTTCTTCTCTGCTAAAATGGAAGAGCACAGAAGTATTAGTGAGCACGTAGTCAAAATGTCTGGCTATGTTAAGCGTTTGAACACCCTGGATTGCAAAATCCCGGAAGAGCTCGCAATTGATAGGGTGCTCCACTCGCTACCCCTAGCTATAAGAGCTTTGTGATGAACTACAACATGCAAGGCATGACTAAGACCCTTGCTGAGGTGTTCGCCATGCTCAAAATTGTTGAGGTTGAAATCAAGAAGGAGCACACAATTTTGATGGTCAATAAGACCACCAATTTTAAGAAGTCATGGCAAAAGGTAAAAGGCAAGGGCAAGAAGTCCAAGAAGGATGGCAAGTCCGTTGCCAGTACCTCAAAGACTGCCAAGCCTGGCCCTAGCCCGACACTACGTGCTACTACTACAAAGGGGATGGGCACTGGAAATGCAACTTCCCCAAGTACCTTGAAGACAAGCGACCCAGCAAGATAGCCACCAAGGACAAAGGTATATGTGATATACATGTTATTGATGTGTTCCTTACAAGCGCCAGGACTAACACCTGGGTATTTGATACTGACTCTTTTGCTCACATTTGTAACTCTCAGCAGGATCTGCAGAGTAGGAGGAGCCTGAGGAAGGACGAGGTGACGATGCGCGTCGGCAATGGTTCGAGAGTCGAAGTGATGGTCGTCGGCACCCTACATCTCCATCTACCGTCAGGATTATTTTTGGTTTTGAATAAATGCTACTATGTACCTGCATTGAGTATGAATATTGTGAGTGGGTCTTAATTGTTGCAAGGCCGTTGTTCGTTTACATCAGGAACAAATGGTTGTTCAATTTATATGAATGATATTTTCTATGTTCATGCTCATGTGTGTGATGGTTTATTCTTACTTAATCTTGATTGTGATACACACATCCATCGTGTTGATGCTAAACACTGTAATCATAATGATGACAATTCCATGTTTATGTGGCATTGCCGTCTTGGTCTGGCATAAAACGCATGAAGAAGCTTCATTCACAAGGGCTTCTTGGATCATTGGATTTCGAATCCCTTGATACATGTGAGCCATGCCTCATGGGCAAGATGACTAGGACACCATTCTCCGGGACAATGGAGAGAGTTGTAGACCTACTAGGAATCAAACATACAGATGTACGTGGACCAATGAGCGTCTGAACACGCAATGGTTATCGTTACTTTGTTGCCTTCACTAACGACTTAAGAAGATATGGATATATCTACTTAATGAAGCAGAAGTCTGAAACCTTTGAAAAGTTCAGGGAATTTCAGAAAGAAGTAGAGAATCAACTTAACAAGAGAATCAAGCATCTTCAATCGGATTGGGGAGGCGAGTATTTGAGTTATAAGTTTAACATGCACTTGAGAGACTGTGGGATTATCCCACAGCTTACGCCAGTCGGAACACCATACTGTAATGGTGTGTCGGGACGACGTAACTGAACCCTATTAGATAGTGTGCGGTCCATGATGTCTTTATTTGATTTGTCTATGTCTTTTTGGGGATACACGTTGGAAACCGCTGCTTTTATTTTAAACCGAGCACCATCCAAATCCATGGAGACAACTCCATATGAGATATGGTATGGCCAGAAGCCAAAGTTGTCATTTCTAAAAGTTTGGGGTTGTGAGGCTTACGTCAAGACTCTATAGCCTGACAAACTCGAACCCAAGTCGGAAAAATGTATCTTTGTAGGATACCCAAGGGAAATGGTTGGGTATACTTTCTACAACCAGGCCAAAGGCAAAATGTTTGTCGCAAAATCCGGCACCTTTCTTGAGAAAGAGTTTCTTGATAAAGGAGTTAGTGGAAGGAAAATTAAGTTAGATGAAGTTCTTGACCCTTCTCTCCAAATTCTGAGGAGCACAACGGAAGCTTTCCAAAAATGCTCTCCAACATGGAGGAAGAGTCCAATGATGCTGATCAAAACAACAACATCGAGACTCCTGAGGTTCGTAGGTCTACAAGAGTTCGTGCCACTCCTGATTGGTATAGTAACCTTGTGATGTATGTCATCCTAGATGAACAGGAAGAACCTACAAACTACAAAGAAGCTATGGATAGTGCTGACTCCAAGAAATAGCTAGAAGCCATGAAATCCGAAATAGGATCCATGTATGAAAACCAAGTTTGGACCTTGGTAGATCTTCTGGAAGGCTGCAAGGCCATTGAAAATAAATGGATCTTTAAGAAAAAGACAGATGCGAATGGTAATGTGACCATTCACAAAGCTTGACTTGTTGCAAAGGGGTTTCGACAAATTCAAGGAGTTGATTACGATGAGACTTATTCTCCCATAATGATGCTTAAGGCTGTCCGGATTTTACTAGCAATTGTTGCTCATTTCGACTATGAAATTTGGCAGATGGATGTCAAGACCGCATTCCTCAATGGTCACATTGATGAAGAGTTGTATATGATGCAACCGGAAGGTTTTGTTGATCCTAAGGATGCTGGAAAGGTGTGCAAATTTCAGCGGTCCATTTATGGATTAAAGCAGGCATCTCGGAGCTAGAACCAACGTTTTGATCAAGTGATCAAGAGTTTTGGATTTTTCTAGAATCAATCAGAGTTCCGTGTTTGTAAGAAAGCGAGTGTGAGCTCAGTTGTTTTCTTAGTAGTATATGTGGATGACATATTACTCATGGGAGATGATGTGGATCTTATGAGAAGCGTGAAAGCATATTTGAGTAGTCAATTTTCCATGAAGGATCTGGGTGAAGCTGCATACATATTAGGAATCAAGATCTATAGAGATTGATCAAGGCGCCTAATTGCATTAAGTCGGAGTACTTACATCGAAAAGATTTTGAAGAGATTCAAAATGGACAATACCAAAAGGGGATTTGTACCAATGATGAAGAATTGCAAAATGAGTATGACTCAATGTCCGGTAACGGATGATGATAGATAAAAGATGTCTTACATCCCATATGCCTCAGCCATAGAATCTATCATGTATGCAATGTTAAGTACGCGACCTGATGTGGCATTGGCTCTTAGTTTGACGAGCCGATACCAAAGTAATCCAGGACCAGATCACTGGACAGTTGTGAAGAATATCCTAAAGTATCTAAAAAGAACAAAGGATATGTTCCTAATCTATGGAGGAAGTGATGAAGCTCTAAACATAACGCGTTACGTGGATGCGAGCTAGAACTCAGATCATGATGACTCGAAGTCTCAAACAAGATTTGTGCTCCTAGTGAATGGTGGGGCGGTAAGCTGGAAGAGTAAGAAGCAGCCGGTGGTGGCGCAGTCTTCAATGGAGTCTGAATACATTGTTGTGGCTGATGCAGCGGATGAAGCTGTTTGGCTAAGGAATTTTGTCATTGAACTAGGAGTTTTTCCAAATGCACAAGACCCCGAGATGATCTATTTTGATAACACGGGAGTGATTGCAAACGCAAAGGAATCAAGGACTCATTCCGCAGCCAAACACATCAAGCTTAGATTTCGCGTCATCCGGCAGAATGTTGACGAAGGTGAAGTCAAGATTTGCAAAGTAGATATGGAACTGAATATGGCAGATCCTTTGACCAAAGCTCTCCATCAGGAAAAGCACGAACAACACCGAGATTCCATTGGTGTTAGGTTCCTGCCTATTGTAAACTAGTTTTATTTGTACTCTAGTGCAAGTGGGAGACTGGAGGAGTTATGCCCTAGAGGCAAATAATAAAGTGTATTATTTGATATATCTCCTATATGTTCATAATGCGTTTCATACGGTGCTATAACTATGTTAATGTGAAACGTTAATCCATGTGTGGTATGTAAACAAATCGTGTCTCTAGTTACCTCTAGCAAACTAGTTCATTGGTCATGAGGATGATATGGGTTTCAAGATCATGGGCATTTATGCCAATTGACAATGAGGTCATGTCATTAGTTGAATGACATTATAGACATACATCTGACCGTTATATCTTAATGAGATCTAGTTACAAAGTTCACCATTGATGATAAAGCACAGAGAACCTCGCAACCTGATCCTTTGACTGTGAGGTAATGCAAATCACCATTCCGAAGGAAGCTTAGATGGTTATCAATAATAATCTTGTAATAGGGTGATCAAAAAGGTGCCACTCAGGTTTTCCAAAGGGATGCATAGAGGAGTACAAATCAAGACCAGGATTTGTCTAATCCATGTAACGGATAGATACATGTGGCCATCTTGGTGACATTGCATTAATGAAGCTTGCAAGCATGTGACTTGGTCACGGAATGACATGAGAACGAGTAAACAAGTTCATTGGTAATGAGAGCGAACTAAGGTATGGGGATACCAAAGATCAAGTCTCGAATGAATTAGGTATCAGATGACAAAGGGAACGGGAAACGACTATCTCACGGTTCGAGCAATTATATTCGTGAAATGCACGGGGTCACATGGCCATCCAGGTCCCTTTGTTGATCATTGATGTGAGAGTAGTCTCGATCATGTCCGGGGTGTTTCCAAACCGAAGGATGTCACGCTTAAGGGTAGGGATGCTTAGGGTAGATGAGGTATCGTAGGAGAAATAGAGAAAGAGAAACCGGAATAGTTCTAGGTAACATCCGATGAAGATCGGAAGGGGTCCGGAAGATGTTCCGGAGTGAAGGAATAATATAAGTGTATTTGAATGTTAATTGGAAAATTAATATTAAATATGTATTTTATTTTATTATTAAAGGCATCATAATGCTAATGGGCCACACCCAAAGGGAGGCCCAATAGGGCATCGCGTCTAGGGAGAGGAGGCCAGCTGACCTGGTCTTGGTGGGCCACCCCAGCGGGGCCCACCTAGGGCCAGCGGCTGCTCCTAGGTGGCCGGCGGGTGTGGGGATTAGTCCCACACCGCCTAGCCCCTGGGTGGTGCGCCCCCTTCCCACTATATATAGGGGTCTCCCCTCCACCTTTGGAATCATCCCATTCTCTCTCTCTCATCCATTGAGGACTTCTCCGTAATATTGGAGAGGACCTTGTGCGTGAGTTCTCCACCTTCACAACACCGTCGTGTAATCAGCGATCCAGCGTCTACTTCTTCCGTTGCTCGGCTGGATCGGAGTCCGGTTGACGTCTCCTACACCAGACGTGTGACGAACTTCGGAGGCACCGCATTTGGGGTGCTGCTCATCTTCATCAATACTCCCTCCGTTCCAAGGCTTAAGGCGTATAATTATTTTGAAAAGTCAAGCTATGCAAACTTTGACCAAAGTTTTTGAAAAAACTACCAAAAACTATGATATTATATAGATACCACGTGAAAATATGTTTCATGATGTATCCAAATATATATATTTCATATTATAAATATTAATATTTTTTCTAAGAACTTGGTCAAACTTTACGTATTTTGACTTTTTCAAAAAATTATATGCCTTAAGCCTTGTGACAGAGGTAGTATACGCCTTCCTGCGTACGGCGTGCCTCGGTCTTCAACATTATGAATGCCGCCTCTCTCCTTCGTTACTTATGTCTACATAGTATAGATTCTGGTATTAGTGTTCGAGTAGATAGAATTTTTTTGTTTTCTGCTACGGAACCTAACGAGGGTTTAACTCATCAATGCCCATTGTTATGGATTTGGGTATTGGAGAAGGAGGGAGCGCTGGAGACATCTATCGGCTAGCAAACAAGCACACAGGGGACTCAAAGATTTACCCAGGTTCAGGCCTCGTAGAGGTCCCTACTCCTGCTTGTCTGCTCGTGGTATTATCGAAGGAATCGAAGATTACAATGGTGCGCAGATGTAATCTGGCAAGGGTTGTGGAAACTAGGGTTGCATGTGTTCTCCTCGCCGCCCCCTCCTAGCCTTTATATAGGTAGGCTAGGTCTCGGGTAGCAGGTGGAGTCGGTTACAAGTTAGTGTTTTCCCCTTCAAACTTTCTATCTTTAGCTTCTTCTTGTTCTTCAAGCAATCGAGAGTCCTTAGGTTACTCGAGTCCTTCATTTGGGCTTTGGCGACACCATGGGCCTTTACGTATTTAGGCCGTATATACCAAGCTCGAGTACTTGTAGGGTATACCCATGTCAGCAGCCCCCGAGTGTCCAGTGGAATCGCAGATTCGACTGGGGACTTTTTGAAGCCTTTCGAGTGCATGAATGAGTATATTTCGACTGCTTTGTTTGTGTCATAGGGATTGTTGATGTGCGTGCCGGATTTAACCGAAGTATCGATATCAGTTAACCACCTTAGGGTGAAACGATGCAATCTACTCGAACTCGAGTCCTCGGACTCGAATCCGGAAAAGTGCTGGTGTAATTCGACTCAAGCCACGGAGGTCTTACAAGAGTCGAATTCCAGTTATATGGGTGTGAGCACTTGACACGTCCGTCAAGGCATATTCATCGTACCTGTAGGCACGGATATGTTTCTGGTAGTGCGCAACAAATGCGTTGCTAGGCCTTATTCAGGTCTTACCTTCACGCTGTAAGCGCGGCATCCGAAATTTATCATCGCGGAGACGATTCGGGTGACCCAGGAGACACAGTCTCTTTGTAGGAAAACTATGAGGCGATGTCGCCATAAACTTCGAGTGTGGATGTTATCAACACACAGTACTTTGTACAAAAATCATAGGGTGAGCGACCAGCGCTCCCTATGGGAGTAGCCCTCGAGTGCTTGGTTGAGTCGAAGACTTAGGCAGGGACTAAAGAACTTTTGCGACTGCTGTCGTCTTCTGTTTGCTTGTTTCAGTTGAATTTCTTTCTGGCGCTCCCTATGGGAGTAACCCATGTCCATAGTTGAACCATGTTTCGAGTGGTTGGGTTTGGCTTGATTGTCCATGTTCCTGCAAAAAGAAAAAGAAAAATTCGTAGGGTGCGCGACCAACGTGGGTTTGGCTTGATTGTCCATGTTCCTGCAAAAATAAAAATAAAAATTCGTAGGATGCGCGACCAGCGCTCCCTATGGGAGTAGCCCTCGAGTGCTTGGTGGAGTCGAAGATTTGAGCAAGGACTAAAGTAGTCGAAGTCTTCTGTTGCGTAGCTTTGATGACGTCAGTGCTGACGATTTGATGACCTCAGTTGCCCGCGTGAGCGAGTTTGACGGGACATGACGAGCAGTGGGTCCCACTCCTGACTTTGATTTGACTGGGCATGCGTAATCTTTATTTTAACTATGCCTCCTCGATTTACGCACGTAATGGGAGCAGTGGGGGGACGGTTCGCGTTTCCGCTCCTCCACGTGTCTAGCGGTGTTTGCCACGCGTCCAGTAGGGTTTTTCTAAGCCGTTGGATTGCATCTTCCAGGGGTTAAAATTCACATCTTCCAGGGGTTAAGTAGTGACGCTTGCGACGGTAAAATTCACATCTGCTTTTCGCTCATCTTCTGCTCTCATCGCCATTGCCACTGCTCCATTGCTTTCTCTGCTCTCTTTTCTTCCGTGGAGCTGGACCATCTCCGCGCATTTCCCAGCTATTTTCTTCGATCACATCGCCATCGCGCAATGGGGAAAAAGAAGGGAGTTGCTGCGGCCGATTCCCTAGCTACCGCTGCTGTGGCGAAGAAGAAGGGCGGCTCCGCCGTCGTGGGTACCAGCACCGCCGCCGGTGGGAAGAAGAAGGGCGCAGCCACCCGCGTCACGAATGGTGCGTGGCGTCCCTCCATCATCAAGTCTTCGGATCTCCGTCTTCTTTGCCAAGACGGAGTGTTCTCCGCCGCCGTCGTCGACGCGCGCGTCCCCGACGGTGAGATAATTCCTTCTCCTCCCGCTGGTTTTCAAGTGATGTTCTTGGCTTTCATCATTCACGGCCTCTCTTTGCCCCTGCATCCTTTCTTCAGGGGCCTCCTTTGTTTTTACGGGCTTTAGCTCCATCAGCTGTCCCCGAACTCTATCCTCCATATCTCTTGCTTCATCACCCTCTGCGAGTGCTGGCTCGAAATCGAGCCGCACTTCGGCCTCTTCAAGCGCCTCTTCAAGTTGAAGCGCCAATCTGCGTCTGGCTCTTTAGTCTACGATGTAGGTGGTTGCGGAATCCACGTCGAACCATCCGCCACCTATTTCGACATCAAGATCACGGCATCCGTCCAAGGGTGGAGGGACAAATGGTTCTACAGCCGCGACAAGAAGGCTAACGGGAAGCACTTCGGACTCGCACCCTTCGATCCCACGACGCCATGCAAGAGGAGGCACTCCTGGAAGAACGTAGTCATGTCTGGCGAGTCTGCGGAGACAGACGTGTTGTACGAGCGCGTCTGCGACCTCGAGAGTCGCATAGGTAAAGAGGAGGGAGGATGCACCCTCATTCGCACGTGGCTGCGCCGTCGCATCCAGCCCCTGTAGGCCAGAGTCCACCCCATGTTTCAGTGGGCTGGCGGTGACGATGTCACTCGCGTGTCTGTCGATGGCATGTCCGCGGGTGAAGTGGATAAAAGCGTTCGACTGGTCACCAAGTACACCGTCAAGGATGTGCTCCCCAGTGAGCCAGTTGTTCCTCTGTTTGATGCTGCTAACCCTCCTCCTGAGGTGTAGTTGTGCTACGTAGTAGCTTAGTTTGTCGATTGCTTCTTTGCTAATTTCTTATCTGTGTGCTAAATTGTTGTCTGTATGCAGGATTGGGCGGTGTCACGCTGTATGCCCCCTCTTCCGGAGGGGATTATCCCTCGTGAAGCCTTGGAAGAGGACGAGTCGGAGTCAACCGTCCCATCTGATGTGGAGGAGGAAGCCCCCGAGTCCGAAAGTCCAGATACTCGCAAACGTTCGCGTAGCGAGGATTCCGATGCGTCGTCTCCTTCGACTCCAGAAGGTGCAGGCATTGGTGCGGAGTCGCCGATCCCTGCCATCCCCGTGAGTGTCGTGGCGCCTTCTTCTCGCAAGAAGATGCGACTGCCAAAGGAGTCCTCATCGGAGTCGGGGGAACCAACCTTTGACTTTGATAATTTTGATTGGTAAGTATTCGGATCTTCCTTTTTTCGTTCTTCTTTGCAGTTGCCTTTTCTTGATGTTGATTTTATCTTGCAGTCAGCAGGCGTCGTCATCTCCTAGCGATGTCCAATTTCTAAAAGAATCTGGAGTCGCAACCTCCGGTGCCAAGAAAGAGGTCGAGCGTGCTCCTTCTCCTCCATTGGTGGCCCACTCCGGGCACAACTCTTCCAGCTCTCCGCATGATGGGGAGCATCGAATGGTTGTCCGGATGACGACACACCAAACAACTTTGGAGTCATTGGAGGATCATGTAAGTGTAGTATTTCTTCTCCTTGTGCTGCAGTCGATGCTGCTTATGACATCTGATAACTTTGTTGTTTTCTTTGTTGCGACAGCTCCTTGTGAAGGAAGCTGCTCATATGGCAGACCAAGTGCTTGCGATGGGTCGCCAGCATGCAATGCTGGATACGCAATATCGCGTGGTGGAAAGAAAGTACCTTTCCTTCTCATCCTTCTACATCGTTGTCCTGTAGTCGATTGATAGCCAATCCCTTTTGTGCTGTCTTGCAGCTGAACATAATGCCCTTCTTCGTGACGCTGCTACCATGGAAAAGACGCTCGTCGCGGCTGTGAAGAGCCATGATGAGGCAATCGCGGCGCGTGACGAGGCGCAAAAGCGTGAAGAGGGCCTTTGTGCCTCTATTGCAGCTAGGGAGAAGTTGTTCGAAGAACAGCTTTTCTTGATTGCCAAAGCCCTCTCGGGTACCTTGGTTGGATATCATTGCTGTTCTCTTGTTCGGTGTTTTGTTGTTGGCGTTGATGCTTATATCCAGGTGTTGGTTTGTGTATAGATGCTAGCAGTTTGAGCTTCGATCCTCAGGCCCTCCGTCGCGACGACGCTTAGGCGGGTGCGCTTTCAGCAGTCGAGGACCGCAACGCCGCCATTCAAGATACGCTCTCCAAGGCCAAGGGTGTTCTCAGTCGCCTTCGGGAGGAGCTGATGCCCAAGGCTGAGCTAATCGAGAACATGGACGAGCTGGTGGAGTCTCTCGGGGGGGTGTTCCTTCCAGCTTCAAGAACTCACTCAGCGTGGCTGGTGCGTCCATGTCACTTGCCATGGTGCAGGCCCACAGAGTCGACATTGATCCTGCCGCGGTGTCGAAGGCGATGCCTGTTAGCGCGGACGGCCAGCAGGTAGTATTTGCTCCTTTCGCGACTGCCTATGGCAAATATGGGCCGCAACTGATAAACACAGTTGTAAAGTATTTTGAGGAGCTACAACGTGCCAAGAAGGCGGCAAAGTCTGCGGCATCAGGGGCTGGCTGAAGGTCAGTGGCATCTAACACTGCCACGGACTCGATGAAGCCCCCGAAGCCATCGAAGTCGAAGAAGCCAATCGCTCCTTAGTAGCTTTGTAATAGTTAACTAGTTTATGTCCTTTGTTAAGAACATGCCTGCTGGCGCGTGTATATGCTGATACTTTTGCTAGTCTTGAATGCACTTGAATCTTTTGTCTTTGTGTTGATTTGATCGTCTTATTTGTTTCTATCTTGGCTTGTGGTAGGGTACATCAAGTGATCCTTTGAGGGAAACTCGGGACTCGCCGCCTCTTGATGATACTTTGGCACCGCCGCGCTCCAGGGTAGATGAGCTGTCGCTGCTTTCGCGACTACGTGACCACGTGAAGCAGCTGGAGCATGAGTTGCCCATGCTCCGTGGTAACGCGGATGTATGGAAGTCAAAAGCGGAGAAACCAGCCGCCCGAGAGCAGTATCTGCTTGGCGAGGTGACGCGGCTGGGCGACCAATTCAAGTGTTAGTTTGCTTGCTCTTATCTTTTCCTTGTAGTCACTCGTGATGGTGTGTTGTACTTATGCTGTTGTTGCTGCTTCGTGTAGTTGTCAGCGCGCGTCATCCACAGGATGAGAAGGATAGAATTGCCATTCGTATGCATGATCTAACCTAGGAGCAACTTCAAGAGAGTGGATACTTCTGGGTAGATCATGATCGTGCGATTGCGCTGGCGACCCTACAGGATCGTGCGGCGCGAGTGCTGCACTTTCTGAAGAAGTCACAGTCATTCTTGAAGAACATTTATCGGACGATGTTTCCGCTGGATGTTTCTCCATCAAGCCTGCTGGCCCTCCTTGCCAAGTTTCAAGACCTGACCGCAGTTCACGAATGCGTGAGGCAATAGTTGGTGGTTGGTGCCAAGGCTGCTCTATCGCTGGTGCGACTGCATAGGCCTGACATAGATGTTGCAGCAATTACGGCTGGGCCGCCTGCGCCACCAGCAAGTTCTGCCTGGAATATGGTGCCGCACTACCAGGCGGTGGATCGCCCAGCAGAGGAGATCGTCGATTTTTTTGAAGAGCAGACCAACGTCCTTTTGTTGCAGTAGTGGCTTAGTTTGTAACCTGCACATAAGTGTACCAATGTTGTAAAGTTCGCGTATACGATGTATAACTGACTATAGATTATTTATAAAGAGCTTGTTAGCGTGTGAGTGCGTTGCACTATGCGATTCCCTTTCGTTAGCCTGGCCATGTGGTTTTATCTCAGTCCCTTTGTCAACCTGTCAGGTGTGCTGCAACTGGGTTGGTGTTTTGCGTCAAGGGTTTCGATTGATGTGCCAGCTACTCAGGATATCGCTTTTTAGTTCGTAGAACAGATGTGTATAGGGTGGCGCAGCCCCCAAGTAGATAAATTATGGAAAAAATAAAGAAAACACAGAGTTTTGGGGCACTTAGCTTTATTTATTCGAGGGACAATACGAAGTTCAATGTGTGGCTAAGTAGCCTTGGCTGATTACCTTATTTGTAATATAAAAGAAAAACGACTAAGGGTAGAAGCATCGCAGTTGTGCGATGTTCCAGGGGTTGGAGTATGCGACTCCTGTCTCTAAATCTTGAAGGCAATAGGCGTCACCTGGGATTACTTCTGTAATCACGTATGGCCCCTCCCAGGGGGATTCGAGCTTGAGATGTCCTTGCTGCTTTAGTCGCAGGACCAGGTCGCCTTCGACGAAGGATCTAGGGCGTAGCCTCCTACTGTGGTAGTTGCGCAGGTTCTGCTGATAGATCGTTGATCTTTCCGCTGCGATTTCTCTTGCCTCGTCAAGGAGGTCAACAGAATCTTCGTGTGCGAGGGATGACTCTTGTTCGCTGTACGCGACCATGCGTGGCGCCTTGTACCGTACCTCGGCGAGTAGCACTGCTTCGGCTCTGTGCACCATAAAGAATGGCGTGTAGCCCGTGGCACTGTTTGGAGTTGTGTGTAGGCTCCAGTGTACTTATTGCAGTTCGTTTGGCCAGCAGCCCGCGGCTTGCTCGAGTGGCCGGAGGAGTCTCTTCTTGATGCCGCCGCAGACGAGCCCGTTTGCTTTTTCCACCTGACCGTTGGTCTGTGGATGTGCTACCGAGGCGTAGCTGATGTTGATCCCCAGATTCTCGCAGAATTCTTGGAACTCCTTGGATGTGAAGTTCGTCCCATTGTCGGTGATGACGTTGTGCGGTACTCTTAAGCGGTAGACGATGGATTCGAAGAACTTAACTGCGTTGTGTCCTGATTGGTTGGTCACTGGCATGGCCTCAATCCACTTGATGAATTTGTCGACTGCGACCAAGAGGTAGATGTAGCCTCCTCGTGGGGACCTTGGGAGTTTGCCAACCATGTTGAGTTCCCATTACGTGAATGGCCAGGCCAATGGAATTGGCCAGAGCTCTGCGCCAGGTGCGTGTGGCTTGTCCGTGAATCGTTGGCAAGCATTGCATTTTTGGACGATGTCATTGGCATCGTGCATGACCATAGGCCAATAGAATCTAGCTCGTAGAGCTTTGGCAACGAGGGCGCGACTGCCGGCATGGTGCCCGCAGGTCCCCTCATGGATATCGAGGAGAACGGCTCTTCCATCGGCCGTGGAGATGCACCGTTGGAGTACTCCTGTGATGTTGCGTTTATACAGTTCGTCATTGATAATAGCGAATGCCTTGGACCGCCGCGCGATGTGTCGTGCATCAGTCGGATCGTCCGGTAGCCTTTTGTTGAGGAGGTACATGATGTACGGTTGCGTCCAGGATTGTTCAATCATCATGACGCTCATTGGTCCCTCGAGTCCTGTGTCTAGCTCCAAGTCATCGAGTGCCATTGACTCATTGGGCGGCGTAGCCCCCGAGTCCGTTGCTGCGCTTGTTTTCTTCTCTGCGGCCTTTGGCTTGATGGAGCGTTCGTAGATGCGCTCGAGAAATACCCCAGGTGGTATGGGGGCGCAGGTAGAGCCTATGCTGGCGAGTGCGTCCGTCTCTTTGTTGCTTTCGCGACCTACGTGCCGCAGCTCGCAACTGTCGAAGTCTCCTTCGAGTGTGTCGTAGAGGTCGTGGTACGCGATCATGTTGTCACTCAGTGCGTCTCACTCATGCATTGTTTGGTTGATGACCAACTTGGAGTCGCCGTATATGATGAGCCTCTTGGTGCCGCAGGCTTTTGCCATCCTCATCCCGTGCAATAGGGCCTCGTATTCAGCTTCGTTGTTTGAGGCTGTGAACTGCATTCGCAGGATATACTTCAACTTGTCCCCTTGAGGTGATGTCAGTATGACACCGGCACCTTCTCCGTCCTTCCGCTTGGATCCATCGAAGTGCATTGTCCAGAGGTAGGACATATCTGGTTTTTCAGGGAGCCGGTTCTCCATCCAGTGCACGAGGAAGTCAGGGAGAACTTGCGACTTGATTGCGTCGCGCTTTTCCTATGTAAATGTCTCGTGGAGACAATTCTATTCCCCAAAGCGCGACTCGTCCCGTGGCGTCGGGGTTATTGAGTATATGCCCCAACGGGGCATCGTTGACCACCACGATTGGGTGCTCCTGGAACTAATGGCGCAGTCTCCGGGAGGTCATGAAGCCGCCGTACGCCAGCTTCTGGTAGTGCGGGTGATACATTGCAAATGTATCTATAATTTTTGATGTTCCATGCTTGGTTTTATCCACTTTCTTGTGTTTTGTTCCAACTTTGGAGTACCTTTCATATGATTTCTTGGACTAACCTATTAACAAAGAGCCACAGTGTCAGCTGCCTGTTTTCTGCTGTTTTTGGTTCCAGGAAAGTCAGAAAATGAATATTCTCGGAATTGGACAGGACAAAAGCCAAAGTGCCTATTTTTCCGGAAGTGATCAAGTGCCAGAATACGAGATGGAGAAGGGCTAGGGAGCCACCACACCACCTGGCCGCGCGGCCAGGCCTGGCCCACGCCAGGGGGTGGTGTGGCCGCTCCAGGCACCCCCTCGGCCTCTCCTTCCGCCTATATATTTCCCTCGGGACGAAAAACCTAAGTACCCGATCAAAAATCCACGAATGAGTCTGTAGCCGCCGTCATCTCCATCCCTAGATCGGGAGGGATCTGAAGGTCTTCCCGGAACCCTGCCGAAGAGGGGAATTCACCCTGGAGGCCTTCTTCATCACCATACAAGCCTCCGGTGTGATGCGTGAGTAGTTCATCCTTGGACTACGGATCCATGTAGTAGCTAGATGGCTGGTTCTCCTCCTTTGTGCTTTCATGTTTAGATCTTGTGAGCTCCGTTCATGATCAAGATCATCTATTTGTAATTCATACATGTTGTGTTTGCGGGGATCCGATGGATATTGAGATGCTATTTCAAATTGATTATTGATTCTATCATGTCTTTGTTATTTGAGATCTTGCATTCTTTCCATTGTTAGTAGCTATCTTGGCCAAGTAGATGCTAGCAACTCCAAGAGTTAGTATTTATGCTCGATAGTGGGTTCATGCCTTTGGTAATCTGGAGAAGTGATAGAAATCTCTAAGGTACTAGATGTGATGTTGCTACTAGGGAGAAAACAACAATCCTTTGTTCATAGAACAATCATATTGTTTACTTTACACGCAGTTCGTAAAGCAATAATCTGTTGCTTGCAACTTAATACTGGAGGGGGTTCGGATGATAACCTGAAGGTGGATTATTAGTCATAGATGCAGTTGGATGGCGGTCTATGTATAATGTTGTAATGCCCAATCAAGTCTCAAAGGAGTCAAGATGATTAGTATATGCATGTATTGCTTTCTCGGTGTTTGTCAATTGCCCCGCTGTAATTTGTTCACCCAACATGTTATCTATCTTGAGGAGAGCCACCTCTAGTGAACTATGGATCCCGGTCCTCTTTTCTTTACATACAATCTATAACTGTTTACTGCTTTGTGTTTACTTTCTGCAAACTATTACTTCTTTCCATTCGATACGTTTAATCCTTTGTTTTCCGCAAAACACGGTGAGATTGACAACCTCATCGCAGGTTGGGGACAAAGTTCTGTGGTTCTGTTGTGCAGGTCTCCACGTTGCTACTAGCACCGGTAGTGTGCCTTGCCAAAGCTCAGCTAGTAACACCTTTGGGGTGTTTCCTTGCTCCTACTGGTTCGATTAAACCTTGGTTTCATAAATGAGGGAAAACTTGCTGATGTATTCATCGTACCTTCCTCTTGGGGTTTCCAACAAGCTCTATGTCGAACGACGAGCACATCAG
Organism: Avena eriantha; assembly: GCA_910589775.1. Taxonomy (NCBI): domain Eukaryota; kingdom Viridiplantae; phylum Streptophyta; class Magnoliopsida; order Poales; family Poaceae; genus Avena; species Avena eriantha. Next base: position 450,440,988 of record OU342741.1, on the reverse strand, counting down.
CGGGTACGCTGTTTTGTTGGCGTGAGGACCTCGCTGAGGTAGTAAACTGGGCATTGTACTCTGTGGACCTTGTTTTCCTCGGCTCGTTTGACCACGAGTACTGTGCTGACCACTTGGTTGGTGGTGGAGATATACATCAACAATGGTTCCCTTTCTGATGGGGTCACCAAACCTAGCGAAGTGGATAACAGGCGCTTGAGGTCTTCGACTGCTTCTTGCGCTTCATTGGTCCACTCGAATTTTTCAGCTTTGCGGAGGAGCTGGTAGAAGGGCAGTCCCTTTTTTCTCCCATCCGGCTGATGAATCGACTGAGGGCCGCGATTTGTCCAGCCAGCTACTGGACGCCCCTTATGTTTTTCGGCTTCTCCATGGCCAGTATGCTTTTATTTTCTTTGGGTTCGCCTCGATTCCCCTCGTGGAGATGAGATACCCGAGTAGTTGCCCCGATGGTACGCCGAAGGCGCATTTATCTGGATTGAGCTTCATCCGGTAGCGGTCGAGGTTGGCGAAGGTTTCACGCAAATTGTCAATTAGGGAGGATTCTTCCTTGGTCTTGATTACTATGTCGTCGACATAGACGTGAATGTTGCGACCGAGTTGCTCTTTAAGACAAGCCTACATGCACCACTGATAGGTGGCTCCTGCGTTTTTTAGCCCGAAGGGCATTGTATTGTAGCAGAACACACCAAAGGGCGTTGTAAACGCTGTTTTCTCTTGGTCTTCCTCCTTCATTCGAATCTGATTATAGCCTGAGTAGGCGTCTAGGAAGCAGAGGCGCTCGCATCCCGTGGTGGAGTCGATGATCTGGTCGATGCGCGGCAACAGGAAGTGATCCTTTGGACAGTGTTTATTCAGAGAGGTGAAGTCCATGCACATCCGCAGGATATCCGTGTCCTTTTTTGGTACCAGCACCGTGTTGGCGAGCCAAGTGCTTTCCTTGATCTCGCGTATGAACTTGGCGTCGAGGAGTCTATTGATCTCCATTCCAACTACCTGTGCTCGTGGCTCAGACAATCGCCGAATTGTTTGCTTGACTCGCCTTGTGTCGGGGTTGACGTTGAGTGCGTGCTTGGCGAATTCCCTGGGAACTCCTGGCATGTCTGTAGGACACCAGGCGAAAATTTCCCAGTGCTCACGAAGGAATTTGACGAGCGCGAGTTCCTATGTGGGGCTCAAGTTGTTGGCGATGAGGGCCGTCTTGGCGGGATCCGATGGGTAGACCTGCACTTTCTTTGTGTGCACCGATGAGTCGAAGGATAGATCAGGTGAACTTGGTCGGCTCAGGGGAGGCAGATTGTTGTCTGTCGACTCCTTTAGTCTCGCGAGTTCCTCCTGCATGCCGAAGGACTGGGAAATTATGTTGAATTCCCTGTCGGATCTCTCGAAGCTCCCGTTTATCATGATGACGCCATTGGGACATGGCATTTTCATCCGCAGGTAGGCGTAGTGGGGCACTGCCATGAACCTAGCGAACGCGACGCGCCCGAGGATGCAGTGGTATTGTGAGGGCCAGTCGACGACCTCAAAGTCGATGCGCTCGCGTCGGAAGTTCTTCGGCGTGCCGAAGATGACGTCGAGGTTGATTTTGCCCAGGGGGTATATGCCTTTCCCTGGGACGATGTCGTGGAATGTTGTGTCCGATGCCTCTAGGCAGGTTAGAGGGATCCACATTGCTCGCAAGGTACTCGTGAATATAAGGTTGATGCCGCTCCCGCCATCCATGAAGACGCGGCTCATCTCGAAACCTCCGATTTGCGCCTCGAGTACGAGGGGGCAATGGCCTGGACGAGGTACTTGAGGCGGATGATCGCGTTTGTCGAAGGTGATGCAGGACTCGCTTCCACTAAGGTACTCAGTAGTAGATGGTGGCGAGTGTGTGGCCAGGTTGACTTGGCAAGTGATGGCCTTCTGCACCTGATTCGAGGGGCGTCCCTTTTGGATCATCATGCTGCCCATGGCTCGTGGGTACGGTTTGCCTCCGTGGTGCTGGTCCGGCGCAGCTGCATTCGGGGGTAGCCCATGTGGTGGTGGCGGAGCGCCATGTGCCACGTCACCTAGGGCGGCTCCGTAGCCTCTTTCGACTATGTTGTGGTTCATCCGAACCAATCCCTCATGTACCTTGAGGAACTCGCGGCAATCCTTGAGGAGGTGGCTGGACTTCTTCTTTCCATCATGCTTGTCGATGTAGAAGTGTACCGTGCATGGCCCGGACAGTTTGTCCTCAATGGATGTCGCGGGTGCCTCGTCGCGATTGCGGCGTTGCCACACTTGCGTGGTTTTCCCGGAGTCGCAGTATCCGCTGTTGCAGTTATCGTCGCGTCTATCGGCGTAGCCGGCTGCGACCATGTTGACATCGTCGCGATCGTCGTAGATGCGCATGCGGCGTTTGCCTCGGCGATCGCGTCTGCGCTCGAGTTCCGCCTCCTCGTCGGAGTGAACGTGATTCTTCACCGAATCTTCTCCATCGGCCCACCGATTCGCGATTTCCATCAGGTGGTCGATGGTCTTGGGCTTTGAGCGGCCTAGCTCCTCCCTGAGTTCTAGGCAGCGAACGCCGCCGTTGAACGCGTCGATCGCGCGATCCTCCGAGATGTTCTCTACGGAGTTCTTGATGAGGGACCACTTTTGGATGTAGGAGCGTAGCGATTCGCCCGATCTGTGCTGGTAGCACCTCAGCTCTTCGATTGATGCGGGCCGCTTGTACGTGCCCTTGAAGTTGCGTACGAAGCTATAAACCAGCTCATCCCAGCTGCGAATGGATCCGCGCGGGAGGTTCTTGAGCCATGCTCGAGCGGCGCCTTGCAGCTTTAGCTGTAAGCATTGCATGGCCGTGCTTCGACTGTCGCCGTGGAGCCTAACGGAGCAAATGTGGTCCTCCAGCCAGATCTTTGGGTCATGTAGGCCGTCAAACTTTGGGTTCTCCGACGGGAGTTTAAACCCCTTAGGCATTCGCTTCTGCCTAATGGATCTACTAAAGCATCTGGCACCGCAGAGCTCCACATCTTCCTCTTCCGAGTCAGTCGACTGAGCATGTCGCGCCCTGGATTTGTCAATCTTGCGCTGCGTGAGGTCGTCGCGCGCATCATAGTCGCAGTTGTGTCGCCGTGAGCGGTGGCGTCGAGACAGGTCGTGACTATCGTCGCTGGACAAGGGCGAGGAGTAGCGCTTTGCCCTTTTTCGGCTCTGGTGTAGGCTCCTTGTCGAGGGCGGCCTCGATTAATCCCAAGCCCGTGATGGTAGATCGGTGCATGGCGGCCCATGGATCTCCAGCTGGCGGCTGGTTGTTAAGGAGGTACATGGTGGCCGCTGTCACCGCAGCCAGTGGCGTCTTGGGGACCACATTGCCCCGTGTGTCGACTGTCATAGAGCTGAAGTCGAGGACCTTTGCAGCTTCTATGCGTTCTTGCTCGGTGAGATGGGCCATCCGAGATTGCCTCTTCTTGGCGAGGTACTCGTTGCCCTTTGAGGAGGATCCTCCATGGGAGGAGAGCCTAGCACGACGAAGGCTTGACTCGTCTGCTGCCTTTTTGCGCGCCTCGAGTTGCGCGATTGTTTGTACTTGGCGCTTGAATTCTTCCTTCAGGAGCCAGTGATAGCCCATCAGCAGTTCTTGCGGGGATCCGAAGGGTAGAGGAGCGCCTCGTAGGGCCTCACGGCAGCGAGCCCATTCTTTCTCGTTGAACCTGATCACGACGTGTTCGCCGGTTTGCTCGTTTAATATGGTTGGAGGTTCGCCTGCTCCTCCATTGTCGACGGGGGCGCGATTTCCACCGTTGCCGCCGTTGCCTCCATTGCCACCGTTTGCCGCTGTTAGGCGGGTCGGTTCCATTACCGCGATTGCCCGTGTTGTCGCGGTTGGCGGAGGTATCGCCTGCGTTGATGATGGCGCATATGAAGTGATTTGGGAAGTTGCTGCTTCCGCAACTCTCATATCCGGAACCGTAGGTTCCGTCTTCAGGGGCTAGATCGCTTAGATCGGAGTCGCGACTGCTGTCGCTGACCGTGATCTCGACTGTTGTCAGGGCGTTGAGCTCACTGAGGGTGCCGATCGATGGACGGAACCATGATGCTGGGGCAATTGATGGTGCCGTCGGCTGATCAAGCATGCGAAGCGTGCCAATCTGACCAACTTGGAAGCGCAAGCTCCCGATCGCCAGGCTGATCCCATCGCCCACGGACTCGAAGGCCGGGCGAGTGGCCGGCGTGTGGACGGTGAAGTCGAACGCGCCGAAGAACTAGCTAATCTCCGCTGTTGCGGAGTTGTAGATTGAGGTTGATGGGGCCAAAGAAGCCGCAACATCAGCACTCCCAATTCCCACAGACGGCGCCAATTGACAAGGGTTTAACTCATCAATGCCCATTGTTATGGACTTGGGTTTTGGAGAAGGAGGGAGCGTTGGAGACATCTATCGGCTAGCAAACAAGCACACAGGGGACTCAAAGATTTACCTAGGTTCAGGCCTCATAGAGTTCCCTACTCCTGCTTGTCTGCTCGTGGAATTATCGAAGGCATCAAAGATTACAATGGTGCGCAGATGTGATCTAGCAAGGGTTGTGGAAACTAGGGTTGCGTGTGTTCTCCTCGCCGCCCCCTCCTAGCCTTTATATAGGTAGGCTAGGTCTCGGGTAGCAGGTGGAGTCGGTTACAAGTTAGGGTTTTTCCCTTCAAACTTTCTATCTTTAGCTTCTTCTTGTTCTTCAAGCAATCGAGAGTCCGTAGGTTACTCGAGTCCTTCATTTGGGCTTTGGCGACACCGTGGGCCTTCACATATTTAGGCTGTATATACCAAGCTCGAGTACCTGTAGGGTATACCCATGTCAGAACCCTTCAGAGTTCATCCCCCATCATCATGTGTGAGTAATTCCCCGTGGGCATGTGAGGTGGATGGGGATTGGATGAGATCCATCATGTAATCATCCATATGTATCGATATTTGAGGTGTTTATCTTGTAGACATTCTTGTATGAGTGTTGCTACACTTTTTCTATGTATAATGCTTGTTGCTAGGGCCCAAGTGACATGAATTTAGTACTGAACATTTATTGCCCCATCATATATTTGAGTTTGGTATGTATTTGCAAAGTGTATTACCTATTATTATGTTGAACCTGCAAACCGTAAAGTGACAATTAGGGAAAACAATGGGAAAGATATGATATTTTGACAATATTTTGTGTTCATGAATTGTTAATGCTTTGTTCCAGTCTATTTGAAAAGGTTGATCTTAATTGCCTATAGTACCAAGTTGGCCCCGGTGAAATGGGCAGGCTGGACAAAATATATTATGCAAACTTACATGCATGATTATGTTTGGAACACACACACCTACACACAACTGAATTAGAGATAAATGCCATGGTAATAGGATACATTTTATGATCGATATCATTCATGCAACACCCCGCTATCACCTAATGTTTGTGTTTTAGCCACTAAAAGTTCACAACATTACTTCTGGTGAAAACTGGAAATCTGCTGCTTTATTTATTATTTGTTTTACTACTCTGAATCAGTTGTCGTAAATCACCACTTTCTATGCAAGTTTATTGATATACATGTGTGATTGAGAGTGACGTCTCAATTGCTAAAGTCTTATTGGTATTCTTGTGTTCCGTTTGAGTCGAACTATAAATTTGGGTAATACTTCCCGTCGAAGATTTGACCGATCCCCTATACTTGTGGGTATCACTCGCTCAGGGTGCTAATCGATGGTGGGAACCACGAGGCAGGTGCAATCAAAGGTGCCGATGAGTGGTCGGGGAAGCGAAGCATGCCGATCTTTCCAACCTAGAAGCATAAGGTCCTGATCATGATGTCGGTTCCATCGCCCATGGACTCGAAATTCAGGCGAGTCGCCGACGAGTGGATATTGAAGTCAAAGGTATCAAAGAGGAGGTGATTATTCGCTGCTGCAGAGTTGTAGATCGCGGGTGTTGGGGCTGACGAAGCCGCAACATCAACACTCCCGGTTCCCACAGGTGATGCCAATTGACGAGGGGTTAATTCGCCAATGCCCATAGATGATGGACTTGGGTTTGAGGAAGTGGGGAGTGCTGGAGGCATCGATCGGCTAACAAACAAGCACATCGGGGACACGCGGTTTACCCAGGTTTAGGCCCTCGGAAGGGACCCTACTCCTGCTTGTCTACTCTTTGTTATTGATGGAATCGAAGATTATAGGGGTGCGCGGGTGCAATCTGGCGGGGTGTGAACTAGGTTTTCCAGATTGTCCTCCTCGACTCCCCATCCTAGCCTTTATATAGGGGGTTAGGTATTGGTATAGCAGGCCGAGTCGATTATAGATTATGGTTTTCCCTTTAAATCCCTATCTATACTTTGTCGTGTTTCCCAAGGAGTCGCACCATCCTAGACTTGGGCCACTCGAATCTTCTTGGGCTTTACCGTGGGCTTCTCTTAGGCTGCACCGTATAGGAAAAACCTGGGTACTCGTGGGACATACCCATGTCACTACCCTTATGCATGCATCACACATGGAAACACAAAAAGAAATCAACCATGTTTTAATCACACTGAGTTTTATTAAAACCAAGCATTACAATACCAAAAAAATGGTAAAGGCACTATGATATTTGGTATGCTAACTATGCTAATCATTTGTCTCTTCATCTCTGAATTGGGATGTGCATGTTGTCGTTCTTCAAAGGCTTGGTGCATCCTCGGTTCAACATTTTCGAAGCTTCTTATGTGGGCAGTTGATAGCATAATGCCCGTTGTTGAGGCACTTGAAACAAGTGACATCTCTAAGGTCTTTGTTATGCTTCTCGCTGTAGTTGCCACTATTCCCATTACCATTGCCCTTTTTCTCAGGACAATTATATGCATAGTATCCTAGGTCTCCACACTTATAACAGAGGGTTTCGCTCAAATCGTTCCTCCTTTTTGGCCTTTCTAAGGCCAACAAGTCTTGCTCTTCATACTCTACCTAAATCTTCGGAACCCTTGCTCTTTTCCTTGAGATAGTTTTGGGAACATGGACCCTATTTCCATAAGTTGAGTATTGTGAAGTGATGACTTTGGGTGTGGTGTCTAGATTCTTGACTACATCTCTCAGCTCTCGCCATTGTCATAGACCTTGTGTCCTCATAGAGCTTCATGAGACCTTGGCGCATTCCGTTTCTGACTTGCTTATTCACCTGTTGGACCATCGGGCATAGGCGACATTGAGTAGGGTTGTGATTGGTTCCTTCACACAAGAAGCACGTAACTTGAGCGGTGGGAATTCTTTAGATGGGTGACTTGCATCACAGTAGGGCACTGATCCGATGCTCCTTGGAGGTGTGTCCTCTGTCCCCGTAGATTCTACAAGATAAATGTCTTGGGGCTTCAACTCCTTGGGTTTTTTATATCCGAGTGACAAGATGAGGTTGTAGCAGAACCACTTTAAATTCTTCCCAAGATATCATCCCTTTATGATCAGCAATGGTGTTTTGCATATCCTACCAAGTTGCATCCTCCTCCTTAAGGAACTAGGTGGCATAACAAACCATTCTATTAGCTTCAATGTTGGCATCCTTCATTGTTCCCTCAACCTTGTGCATCCACTCCTTTGCATTGGCGTGGCTCATACAGTTGGAGAAGCTGAGTTCCTTGTCTTCCTTATTGATATGGTGCATCTATCGAGTTGACCAAGGTTTAGAGTGGGAACAAACTAATTATATAAGGAGAAGAATAACCCATACAAACAACTTCATTTTCTTGAAAATAGGTTTTTATTTGTTACTATTAACAAACCACAAAAAATGAAGGCAAACAACCGCGTCTAATAGGAGCATACTATCTAGTTTTAGTTCCTAATGGGTCGCTTTAATCTTAATCTTCACGGTCTTCAAAGTATTCATAATCTTCATATTGCTTCATTGTATTCGAAGTCTTCGGTGCTTGCAGCTATAATCATTGAAGCATATTCAGTGAAGGCCTTGTATTCTTGACTTGGAAGGAAGCATCAACTTGATCTTCCTAGGAAAAGTTGACTTGAGAAGTTTTGTGAAGTGAGTAATGGTGAACTAGTTTTGAAAGGATAAGAGATCTGAAAACTTTTACAAGTCTAAAAATAGATGACGAGAAGTATGAGAGTTTTCTGAAATAACTTAGAAAATATAAATCCTAAGGTTTTTCTGAGGCTAGGGTCACGATCTACGGTCCACATGTTCTCTGATACCATCTGTAGTGACCTCGGATCGATAAAGATCCTAAGTCCATGTGATTAACATGCTAGTCCCTGGATCATTAGCTAGCACTCGCAATCGACGAAATATCATGTAAAACACAAGTCTATATTACATGAATCGAATAAACCAGACTTTACATTATTACAACAAAAGCAAAATAAATACAACTTGGAGTCCCATCAATGCCATAAGCTAGTTGAGTGAAGACCCACGATCCTAGTGCACCTTTCAACGATCTCCAAATTTTGCACATGAAACGTGCAGCCAAACGAGTTGGTCAATAATTTGAATGTATTGGCAAATCACACCGAGGAAAATAAAACTTATCTCTACATGCATAAGGCTCACCGAAGGCTTGAGGTTTATTTGCATAAAGCCAATTTTCATAAGATAAGAAGAGAAGTAGAGAGAAAAACTTTTATCTTGCTTTGCAAACTTTTTAATAACATAAGGTCGAGTGGCTCGCCCTGACGATTCTTTCTGGTATCGCAGTATTGTTGGTGGTTTACAGTATTTGACACTCACACGTACAGATACTCCTTTTGCTGTCAACAAGGTGTGTCAGTTCCTTTCCCAGCCTACGAAGGTACATTGGGAAGTTGTTAAGCGTATTATGCGTTATGTTAAAGGAACTCTGAACACCGGTTTTACCATCCACATGTCACCTTCTGTGGGTATTAGCATGTTTACAGATGCAGACTGTGCAAGATGTGTTGATGATTGCCGCTCTACTGGAGGCTTTGTTGTCTTTGTTGGGCCTAACCTTGTGTCATGGAGTTCGAAGAAGCAGCCTATTGTCTCATAGTCAAATACAGAGGCTGAATATAAGGTCTTAGCCAATGGAGCTTCTAAAGCTATTTGGGTAGAGTCTTTGCTCAAAGTACTTGGGGGTTCCCTATTAGCGTCTCCCATTTTATGGTGTGATAACTTAGAGGCTACTTAGCTAACGACAAATCCAATATTGCATGCTCGCACAAAGCATATTGAGATAGACTTCCACTTTGTGCATGAGCGAGTAGCTGATGGTGTCTTAGAGGTGAGATTAGATCTTCAGGTTATCAGTTGGCTGGTGTATTTACTAAACTAGCCACGCGGCAGATGTTAGACCTATTCAGAACCAACCTAAATCTTGCACATACCAGTTTAGATTGAGGGGGTGTGTAAGAATCGGACACGGTGTATATACCTTATACAACTTGTACTGTAACATGCTAATGACCCACAAGTATAGGGGGTGTATCGAAGTATTTTCGATAAGTAAGAGTGTTGAACCCAACGAGGAGCAGAAGGTGTTGACAAGTGGTTTGGATCAGGAATTTTCTATAAATACTTAGCAAACAGATTTTCAGGGTTTTTTGATAATGCAGATAAATAAACTGCAAGTAAATAAAAGACAATAATAATAATTGCAGAAAGTGGACCAATCCTTTCTTCATCAAGGACAAGCCGGTTGTATTACTTCAGATGACCAAACGTTCTCAAGGACACGTGGGAATATTCTCAAGTGCTTTCGCTTCATATAGTTGATTAATCTTCTTTCGTTGAATAAGTGTTGTGTGGTGAACCTATGCTAATGTACTGACCTTCCTAGGACTAATACATACTTGTGATTATACCCCTTGCAAACATCCGCAACTACAAGAAAGTAATTAAGATAAAAACCTAAGCACAACCTTAAACTTTGAGATCCTACACTCCCTTATGTAAAGGTTTCCTAACGGGGGTTCAGGTTTCTGTCACTCCGGCAACCCCACGATTAGTAGCCAAATACACAATGCATTCCCCTAGGACCATAAAGGTGAAGTATCATGTAGTCAATGTTCACATGACACCACTAGAAGAATAACACCACAACTTGAATATCAAACCATTAAATCTTTCTCAACACAATTCCACTACTAACAACATGATTTCTCCCATGTCCTCAAGAACTAAACGAACTACTCATGAGACATCATATGGATCAAGATCAGAGATGAAATAATGATAAGTAACAATCTAAACATGAACAATAATACAATGGTTCCACTCAATAGCATGAATTTTTTGATCTTCATGAATTTTGCATCCAGACAGTGCTTTTTCCATCAGAATCCTGACTCTAGTGGTTCATCCTCCAAAAGTCATCAATCATGCAAAAATAGATGAAATAACATAAGTATCATCTCTTAATATGAAATATATCAATGAATAACAGTAAATTATGATATAGAATAGTGATGCAAAATGGACGTATCAACTCCCCCCAAGCTTAGACCTCGCTTGGCCCCAAGTGCAAACTAAGCTCAATAAACATGACCACAGGTTTATGGAGTGAAGTGTCGATAAAGAGAATACAGACAAGAAGCATCACATTCATCAATACACAAATCATAATAGAAAACAACTCACTATTATATAACTTAACTTGCACTAAGTAAAGGAAACACAATAAATATACACAAAATAAATCATAATTGGTAATGGCAAACTTCGTTCTTGGTCAGAGAATGGTTAACAAGTTGCATGAGTTAAACATGATGGGGTTTTCAATGATAGATTTCAAAGTAATATTCACTAAGATAAGATCAGTGTGCAAAACAAGGAACATAAGAAACATGATTAAATATATCATCATATGGATGATTGAATCACAACAACTCAAATACTTGCTTAAGATAGAAAGGAATAGATTTACTAACTCAACTAGAAAGTAAAAGATAGGCCCTTCGTAGAGGGAAGCAGGGATTTCAAGTTTCATAAAGAGCTTCCAACAATTATGGTACTTATTAGCTTTCAGCTCTCATTTCCCCTATCATAAGCATCTTGAGGTGATTAAGGTTAAAGTGATACAAATATGAAGATATGCTTGACAAGTTATAAGTTGAAAATCTCATGCCCCTTACTTACAAGTACAAAACCTCATGCTACTCAACTTTAGTCACAAGTAAGTCCTTGCCATTGTAAATACATGTGTATCATGGAGAACTGCCAATGGGGTACCCCTTGCCCCATGACACAAGAGCTATCCCATATCAAAATGACAAGGCAACATACAATGAGCATCTTAGTGATCTTTTTATTTGCTATTTGCATAGGTTTTTATTGAGGATGCTTCACAGAATGCTCACTATGTTTATGCTGCAAGTTTCCACCATGATTAGGCATGGCTTAGGCTAGCCGCCCAGGCGTTTCTCTAACACATATACAAACTCCATGAGATTACAAGATCCCCTTTTATTTCACACCACCTGGATCCATAAACAAAACAACATGATATCAACTGAATAATAAGTGCAATGTTGAAAGCGTTCCCCATTGTAACATGGTTCTGCTAATTCACAACTTATAAAGCAGAAGCATATACGCAACATAGATGGACACAATGGTTTAAGTTTATTAAGTGCAAGAAAAATAAAGTGTGCCATCAAGTTTGTGAGAGCTTTAATCACTAATTTTCACATAACAAGTTTAATTTGGAAGGTAGATAAAAACATGAATATACTTGGAATAGCAACAATGCTAATAGGTTGGTATGGTGGACACAAATGGCATAGGTTTTAGTTCAAGGATTGGATGCACGAGAAGCATTCCCTCTCAGTACAGGTTTTTGGCTAGCAAGGCTGGGTAGCAAGCAATAAGAGTTGAAGGAAACAAACAAACATACAAGTGATAGAAACAATCATGCAATCTTCCTTGGAAGCACAAAAGATCTTAACTAGAGAATACTAAACTTATGAGCCAAACAAGAAAGAAAGATGATGAAATTATGTTTCTAAAAGTACTTTTCTCTTTTCCATTCAATTCTCAAATAGTGTTGCTACTAACCAGAGCCAGGTTTGCCAAAACCAACTAAATTTACTTAATGATCCCAAAGTGATACCGATACTAACAACAGATCAATCATATAACAGAAATTGCAAACTAAAATAAGATGTGCAAAAAGTAAATGATAGAACATCTCATTAATATTCCATAATGACAACTCACACCAAGGGATACATAGATATCTAACTAGAGTGGTGGTACTTCCACATTGCAAACCATCCTATATGATAACTTCTCTATTCATGATATGACTCTACTAAAAAAGGTAAAAAGATGAAACATAATCATGTGATACCACGACACTCCCCCAAGCTTGGAACAAACCAAGGGGATGCCAAAACCTGATAATGAATTACTCCTTCAGTGGTGGTGGTGTTCTCTCGTCATCATCCGACTTCCAAGGTAAGGGCTCCCCATCAACAAAGGATATCTTGGTTTCCAACATCCTGAAACTAGCAGCAGAACTTATGTGTTTAAACCTAGCCTCATACTCACAGTTTTGATTTTGCACGTCGTAGAGATGTGCTTGTAGTTGGTTGGTTGTTCGATGGAGTGAGAGAATTTCATCCCTAAGCTCAGCAGTCTCCTTGTTGTGCTCGACGATGAGTTCTAAACTAATCTTATGGATGATATCCACTTCGCGTTCCGCCATCTTCTTGTACCTAAAGACTTCTTGCTCCAATGCTTCCATCCTGTCCTCTAGACGACCTTCTCCTTTAGGGCCCTGAACCTCTTTCATCTGTATCTTCCCATCTTTGAGAAACAACTCCTTGGGGTGAATCTTCAACTCATACATGTACGGGTTGATGATGTCCATGGAGGAATCATCCGTGGTTGATCCAGAGGAAGACATTCCAGCTCCAAGACTGAGAATCTGCCTGTTAGAAACAGATCGAAAATAGAAACATGGCGAGAACACAATATACGAACCTCGGGAGATCTAGGGGATTATATATTACAAAGTTTAACAACAAAAGGAATGTACTGGCAAAAAACAGGTCGGAGACGGGCTCTAGGGTGGCCACACCCCCTAGTGGCGCGGCCAGGTGGGCCCGTGCCACAAGGTGGTGTGAGCCACCCGGGCTCCGTTTCCATCCCTCTTTCGACTCATTATCTTCCACGTTAGATAAAAACTACAAAAATATAAATTGAAAGGTTTTTCGCGGATCTTTTCTTACCAGAATTGTTACCTATTCGAAAACGGACTCTGCAGGTTTCTGAATTTGGTCTTTAATAATTTTTTCCGGAGTCACCACTTGAATTACATCTATATCTTCATTGGAAGAATCTCCAGAAATATAGTGCTTGAGTCTTTGACCGTTCTCCATCTCATTACATCATTTTCTCCTATCACTTGAAAATTTCTTTCATACAAAACTTCACACTATCTTCATTAGCAACATTAGTGAATGCAAGATAATAAACCTTTAGGTCCGATTGCAACTGAAATCCATCAAAAACATAAGGTACTGAAGCAACTCCTTTCGAAAGCCCAAAAAGAATTCAAAAAGGAAATCGATTTACGAGGCAAAGAAAAAATGGCAGAAATCTATCAAAACAGACCAGCAGGTAAAGATATTTAGAAAATATTCTGTTGCTCAAATCAAAAAGTGCAAAACTAATGAAAGTTAAATAATAACCTGGGGCATGCACACAAAAAATTACAGATCGGTATGACATTCTGGGATTTTTCACGATTTTCTACAATGAGGCACAAAAATCTGTTTCGGGACAACAACTTCCCAAATCTTACTTCTCTCTAATTAGAGGTTGATCTTGACACAAAAACCAAACAAAAAGGATAAGGAGAGGTTATTGCAGAAGCAATAACTTCCAAGACACAAATAAACAAAAATAAACTGAAAGCAAAAATATATTGGTTTGTCTCCCAAAAAGCTCTTTCTTTATAGTCATTAAGATGGGCATGATAATTTCAATGATGCTCACATAAGAATATGAATTGAAGTAAAAGAGAGCATCAAAAAGAAAAAATACACATATTTAAGTCTAACCCAATTCCTATGCAAGGTAATTTTGTAAGAAAATAAGTTATTGAAACCAAAGGCTACCAGCATAGGAAGGCGAAACAAATGCAACATAAAGACTTTTAGCATATAGCGAGGAAACTTAATATTATTGAGATACATAAAAGAACATTTCCCTCTCTCATAATAACCTTCAACATCATGAATAAATCTAACGATATAACTGTCACATGAACCATAGCAGCAATGATCACTTATTCTAACAGAAAACACAGGGACACTAGCTCTCCTAATTCCACTATGTGAAACAATATTAGAAGTATCCTTACAAAGGATAGTGTGTCCATATTCTACATATTTAGTGACAAATTCTTTCACATTTGCTACTGCGGGTTCAACATCTATTTGTTCATCAGGTCCCATAGCTTTATTTGTACTTTCATTAACCATACTAGCTATCATAAAATGTTCCTTTACCATAATAGGGAAATGTATTTTCTTGATGTAAGGTTCAAGTAAAATACGATTAGCAGTATAAACTTCAGTATTTCTTGCAGGAACACAATTAGCAATATCTTTATATGGCTCATGATACTTGTTCAATTTCTTTTTAGGAATTTCAATATAAGAAGAAAAGGCCTTAAAATAATTTGCAGTACTTTGAGAATGAAGACCATAAGCAACACTAATATTATGAAAGTCATCAGTTCCCATAAAAGATTAAATGCATTCATAATCATAATTTATACCTGACTTTCTTCCTTTATCATTCTCCCATGCTTCAACATTGTCTTGAATACGGTCTAGAAGATCCCATTTAGCTTCTTCTTCCATACATGTAAATGACCCAGCACAAGAAGCATCCAATAAATCTTTATCATGAAGGGAAAGCCTTGCATAAAAGTTATTGATAATAATATTATTAGGGAGCTCATGAATAGGACATTTGAGCATTAGTAACTTCAATCTCCCCCAAGCTTGGGCTGTACTCTCTCCATCACGAGGCCAAAAGTTATATATTTGATTTCGATCATTATGAATTTCACTAGGAGGATAAAAATTGGAATAGAAAAGAGGTACTATATCCTCCCATTCAAGAGATTGGCCATTATTTAGCAGCTTAAACCATTCCTCGGCTCTACCTTTCAATGATAAAGAGAATAACTTCCTATTAACTTGATCTGTTGTAATACCTGCACACTTAAACAATCCGCACAATTCGTGTATAAAGAACAAATGATCACCGGGATGGACAATTCCATCTCCAAAATAGTAGTTATCCATAACACGATCAATTATTTTTGTAGGTATCTTAAAAGGATCAATTTTAGCAGGTGGTGGTTCATCTACTACCTTAGCAGTGGTAGTAGCATTACAAAATAAGAAACTAAGTGAATTATCCGGCAACCCCACGATTAGTAGCCAAATACACAATGCATTCCCCTAGGCCCTGAAGTATCATGTAGTCGACGTTCACATGACACCACTAGAAGAATAACACCACAACTTAAATATCAAACCATTAAATCTTTCTCAGCACGATTCTACTACTAACAACATGACTTCTCCCATGTCCTCAAGAACTAAACGAACTACTCATGAGACATCATATGGATCAAGATCAGATATGAAATAATGATAAGTAACAATCTGAACATGAACAATAATTCAATGGTTCCACTCAATAGCATCAACTACAACAAGTAATCAACACTGGGAAAGTTTCTCTAAGAACTATGCAAGATTCAACCCAATTGTTACAGCGGTATGGAGTGGTGATGATGATGCTGGTGGAGATGATGGTGGAGATGATGATGATGATGATCCCGATGAAGTCTAGCTTGATGATGGTGTTGATGGCGACGATCTCCTCGCTCCGGGAAGGAACTTCCCCGGCAGATTTCTGCCTGCCGGAGAGCTCTTTCTCTCTTTGTAGTTTCCGCCCCGCAGAGGCGGTGGAACCTTTCTGTGGTTGCTACCCAAACTTTAGGGTTTCGTGGGGATTATATACACCAAAGGGCGATGCCAGAGGTGGGCTAGGGTGGCCACACCACCTGGTGGCGTGGCTAGGGGTGGCCCTCGCTAGGGGGTGGTGTGGGCCCCCTGTGGCCCATCTCCACTCCTTCTGTCCTCCTTCATCTTCTGGAAAATAGGAATTTCCATACATTTTCTAGGATTTTCTGATCTTCGCGAATTTTGCCTCCAGACAGTGCTTTTTCCATCAGAATCCTGACTCCAGTGGTTCATCCTCCAAAAGTCATCAATCATGCAAAAATAGATGAAATAACATAAGTATCATCTCTTAATATGAAATATATCAATGAATAACAGTAAATTATGATATAGAATAGTGATGCAAAATGGACGTATCACATGCCTTATTGATGTATATATAAAATGATCACCGGTGGGCACATAGCTACACCGAAAACCCTAAACTTGACTGATGGTAGAGTCGATGATCAGATGGTTCAGTTTGTAAACAAATAGCAGGAACCTCAAACGGGGCTAAGAGCATGACTAATAACACCCGTAAAAGGGGCAAAACCTTATAATAACCGCCAGTTTACGGGTTTCGACGTGAAAACAACGGCGATCAGCAGCCGTAAATGTTGCGATCCGTAAAAAAAATTATGGGCCAGCTCGAAAACCGCCCGTCGACCTGTACAAACAAGGGCTGGGTGGCCGACCCGGACGCGACCCGCACTCCACAGGCTGTTTGCGCGCGAGTTCATTTCAGCTCCTCCTCGTCCCGCCCATTCGTCGCCGATCTCCACGCCCCCACCTTCTCCTACAACACTATAGCCGGATCCTGGTGGCATGGACCTCGAATCGGCCCCGCTCACCTCTGGAGGCAATCTGTAACAGCCATCCTCTCCGGCATTGACCGTATCTCCGGGGGCTGGCGGAGGGCTTCCGACGAATGTCAACGTGACAAAAATGGTCGCCGCCACCAGCGTGAAGAAGATGAAGCGGGCGAGAACACACCTTGTCCTGCAATCAGGAGCTGGCCCGACTGTTGCGACTACCCCTGCACTGCCCCTCGCCCCCACGGGTGCCCCTGCCCCTGCGTCAGCGTTGAAGCCAAAGCCGAAGAGGGCGTTGCGCCTAAAATCATAGTCGGGTGGGCCGGGGATGAAGCCGAAGCAGAAGAGACCAGTCCACCGCAGCGCCCTCCCGCCGGTCACTATCTCTCTGGTGTCGTCTTCCCCTGTCATCGCCCCACACATGCTCGAGGAGATGCCGCAAAGGTATACGTTTTGTACTCTGTGTCTAATGAATCCAAAATCAATTTACTGTGACATTTATCTCTGATTTTAGCAACAATGGACATGTGGGGTTCATGGATCTTTTGAATGAGACGACCGTGAATATTGAACACCGACGTTTCCCCACTCGCTCCATTCGGCAACAAGGAAGAGGGTGATGCGGAGGAGGAAGAGGTGACCGGAGAGGATGAAAAGGGTGATGCTGCGGAGGAAGAGGTGATGGAGGTCGACGCTACGGGCGAGGTGAAGCCGAAGAAGAAGAGAACTTCTAACTACACGGAGATAGAGGATGCAACTTTGTGTCGTGCTTGGGCTCAAGTTGGAATGGATGCGGCCACATGCACAGATCAAACCGGGAAGCGCTACTGGCAGCGCATAGCGGATAGGTTTTTGAATATCATGCCTCGAGTATGCCAACCGATGTATCGCACTTTCTGATCCCTTCAAGGCCGTTGGGAGGTGATCAAACCGGCTTGTATCCGTTGGAGTGCGGCTATGGACGTGGTTAGGACCAATCCTCCAAGCGGTAGCACTATCGATGAATACGTGAGTTTCTTGTCCATCACTTCTTGGTCAATTTTGATCATTAATTTGCGAATTAACCTTTGTGTTGTTCTTGTAGGAGGGTTTTGCCGATGCAAGGTACAAAGAAATGGCCAACGGCAAGGGCAAAAGTTTTGCATATAAAAATTGCTTTGATGTGCTCCAACATCTCCCCAAGTGGACATTAAGGGACCAAGAAGCTCCAGTGAAGAAAGGGTTGATGGTTATACCGGATGATAGTGATGACGATAAGGAAGCAAGGAAGTTTGACAAGCCGGAGGGGAGCAAAAAGGCGGAGGAGAGGCTAGCATCATTGTTGCGGGACAAGTTTGATCAAATGATGAAGTCCAAAGAGGCAATGACAATGAAGACATTGGAGACAAAGCTTGCCATCACCGAGAGGAAGAAAGAGGAGGAGCTCGCAAAGGTGGAAGCCTCCCGAGAATATGCTAGGCGCAAGGCTGAGTTGGAGGAGATGAAGCTCAATGTGAAAAAAGACAAGGCAATGAAGGATCTCTTGGCCGAAGAGAGGGAGATAATGATGATGTCCACCAAAAACATGAATGAGCAACAATTGGAGTGGTGGAAAGAGACCACTGCGGAGATCACAGAGAGAAGAAGGCTTGCTCGTCTAGGTGGAACCGGAGGTGCCTCGGTTGAGCATGGTGATAACTCAGATTCATGATTCTCCCTTGCATGATTCTCCCTTGAACTGTTTGCGTATGAATTTGTGGTGAACTACTTTGTTGAATTGATGTAAAACTATGAACTATGCATCAAATGTTTGCATATTTCTGCATATTGCTTTTGTGCATTAAAATCTTTACGGGTCAGGAACCAGCCGGCACAGATCAACGCCTTACTCGCAACCTGTAAAACAGAACCGGCGCCCTCAAACGTGAAAATCACGAGTACAAAGGTACGTACTTGCGTTTTACCGGTCGGACGTTTACGGGTGTTGTTAGTCATGCTCTAAGTGGAACGAGATGTGCGCGTCTCACTCTTGTTTGGGCATGAAGTTGTATTTGTCTCTTTGACAATACCTGGTAGTCATTGGAGCGTGCTCCATTTTGGCATAAAGTGCGGATCTGGTCTTGGGTACATAGTAATAATTTCACCAAAAGACATAGCTCTAAGTTTAGAAAAGAGTATGAGAAACGTTGTGTATGTAAAGGACAAGTAGAAACATACGTGTAAAGTTTGGTACGAATATAGAATAGGTTACGGTCCACATCAGGTTACGATAGCGCGTATTATAACTTTTGTATTTTAACATACTGTAACTTTTTTCTCCTTTTCCTAGCTTGCAGATGATTGCGTCTTTTCACCAAATTTCAAATGTATGTGTGTCTACCTATATCTTCTACACGACTCGACTGTTTCACGATTTTTTTGAAACTTATACCTATATTATCATGCATGTTCCAAAAAGCCGCTCAATTGTTTTGGTTACTCCTCTTTAAGTATCTTTTCTCTCGATCTTATTTGCTTCTTGTATGCATGCATTTCTTTCTGGTGGATAGGAAATTCATCACAGAGAGACCGAGGGCCACAAGTTAATTAATTAAGAGTTTTCCCTATCCGTCATTCTTGATCGACGCACCCAACCCTACGGACTAGTAGATCATTGGTCATGAAACTCAAGAAACTAAGAGACAGTACTAGTACTAGCTAGCAAGGGGACGACAACAACTTAGACAGCGAGATCACAACCACGACCACGATTAAAAGGAAGATGTGGAATTTGTAGCAACATATGCGTTACAATTCTGCAGGCTTATATTAGTTGCAAGCAAAGCAACCTGAGGAACTCCTCTCGGCTTTGCTCTAGCTACCTGCATTGATCGTCCCTACACACTCAACCAGTTAAGCGTCTCGGTCAGATGTAGTGTATCTTTCGCAATTCGCATCACACGCCCGTCGTCTTCGCTTTGCTTCCTGTCTCGAATATTGTACTACCAACTCATGATTAGTTGACAGAAGCATCACAGTAGCTAGGTCGGCGTCTACCTGCTTAACTAACTTGTTCCATTGCCAGGCAAAAAAACTAACCTGTTTCATTTCGAGCAATATCAATAATCACTAGTTACAAGTGAAATGATGCAAACTTACACTATTTTCTTCACTATGAATAATTTTCAGATAATGGCCGTGTGCATACCTTTCCAATGCATGCAATAATGATCCTCTAATCTCCTGATTATACAAACGTGCTGCTGGAAGCTCACTCCACCCATCATGCCAAAGCAGACAGACTTATTATTCGTTTACTCAAAAAGATAGCTTCGGTTAGTTAACGTGTGTGCAGGTATGTACTAATGTACGTCGCAACAGCCAGCTGGTCCAGGGCTCCAGGTAGGTAGCTAGGTTAGTGTGTGGTTTGTCCGTGGGTCTCCATCCATCAAGCAATCAAGCGTGTTTTGCAAGAAGACCATTGTCCATCGTGAACACGAACCTTTGAGATACAAATATTGTTTGTCTGGTGTTTATTTAGTTTATTACTATTCCGCTGACTATTTTGCATGATCCTTAACGGATCATTTGGAAAGTGTCTTTAGCTCCCGAGCTCCAACACTCCATTCATTTAAAAAAAATCATATTTACACGTTTCAAAAATACCGGGAAATAAATTTTAGGCATAGTCAATGTTGTATCCTACAAGCGTGCAAAATCGCAACCTGAAATTCTTTATATTCTGAGCTATATAAAAACGTCAACATTCTGATAAAATTTGGAGATTTGAGACTATGCATAGATTCCGGAAATCCCTTTTGGCTCACGGGTGTATTCGCACCCATTGTGAGAAAACATATTTTAAAATATCAAAAAATTTAAAAGTAAATATCTACATGTACATTCAAACATTTTATGTTCGTTCACAAGTTTTTGGCATGAAAAACATTTTAGTGTGTCATGTCACTAGTAGAAAACGGACCTTTGGTCCAGGGGTATTAGCCCCGGTTTTGCTACAAACCGGGACTAATGCCCCGGTCCAACGGCTAGATCTGACCCTAGGGGGTGGCAGGCACTAGCCCCGTTTCGAACGGGACCTTTAGCCCTGGGCTGTGTAACAAACCGGGACTAAGGGTTTCAGGCAGGCTGGGTCAGGAGTCAGACCCTTTAGTCCCGGTTTGTTATACGACCCGGGGCTAAAGGTGGACCTTTAGCCCCGGTTCTAGACACGAACCGAGACTAAAGGTCTGGCTATATCTTCTTCCCCTGCCCGAGCCACCATTCAAGCTCCTCTCTCTCTTTCTTGCTCAAGCTCGAGTTCATGCCCAATTTTTTCTCAAGATTTTTCTATATTTTGTGGTGCCCCATCTATCCAAAGGTTCTAAAAGGTGAGCAACTTTATCCTTTGAACTCTCATTGCTATATTAGCTCATTTCCATGCTCTATCTTGTAGATGGATTTGTGGATTTAGTTTGGTAGTAATTTTTGCAATGATAACATGAGATCGATGTTTAGATTCTATCTATCTTGTATTAATGTAAGGAACTCTAAGGTAAATATCACAATATGTGGATTCTATCTATATATATCTTGTTTTGGCACATAGTCTCGAAATTTGATTTTAAAGCACACACATGCGTGAGTTCATCATTATAACTAGCTGGGCAAAATATCCTTCTTCGTCTACCTGCGTTCAACAAACTGAAAAAATTGTAACAAAGATAGGGTTAATTCATAAAAGCTTGATAAGAAGACATCACAGTACATCTTCGAGAAGCTCCTCTATGGCGAGCTCCTCGAAGATGTCTAGGGATAGGATCTTAAGACATCTTCGAGAGAAGCTCCGCCGTAGTGGTGTCCCTCTCGCACCATCTTGGAGTTAATAACTTCTCTAGCTATAGATTAATACGTCGGGTAACTAAAACAATTCACATATTAGGGAGTGCCTCTATGGCGAGCTCCTCGAAGATGTCTAAGGACAGGATCCTAAGACATCTTCGATAAGCTCTGCCGTAGTGGTGTCCCTGCTCTCGCACACCATCTTTCAGTTTATATCTTCTCTAGCTAGATCAGTATGCTGGTGGAGCTAACTAATTTCACATATTAGAGAGTGCCTCTACGGCGAGCTCCTCGAAGATGTCTGAGGACGAGGACATCTTCGAGAAGCTCCGCCGTAGTGGTATCCCTGGTCTCGCACACCATCTTGCAGTTCTTCACAAGAATGCATACCTATTTATAGATTAAGCAGCACAACATAGTGTTGGGCACTGATGACATAATATCGACACACTCACCCCTGGCATAGTGCTGCCACACCCAAAATAGTGTCGTCATTTAATTTACTGACTTAGTGCTGCCCACTGAGGACATAGTGTCGACATGTTGTCTCCACATCCACATTTAGTCCTGGTTGGTTCCTCCAACCGGGACTAAAGGTTCATCATATCTTTAGTCCCGGTTGTTGGCTTTAATTTTGTTTTTTAGATTAGTACTAATTAATTATGATTATGCTGCCACCTGCCCAAAATAGTATCATCATTTAATTTACTGGCTTAGTGCTGCCAACTGAGGACATAGTGTCGACATGTTGTCTCCACATCCACATTTAGTCCCGGTTGGTGCCTCCAACCGGGACTAAAGGTTCATCATATCTTTAGTCCTGGTTGTTGGCTTTAATTTTGTTTTTTAGATTATTACTAATTAATTATGATTATGTTTGATGTACTTAATTAATTATATAATGCAGATGAGCCGGCAATGGATGTACGCTGACCGACTCTCTAACGAGTTCATTAAAGGCGTGCATTCTTTTCTTCTCGTGGCCGAGGAAAACAAGCGGAATGGTTTTATGTCTTGTCCACGTGGTGTCTGTCGGAATCATAAGGAATACTCTTCCTCAAGAGTCCTTCACAGCCACCTATTTCGGTCCGGTTTCATGACCGGCTATAATTGTTGGACCAATCACGGAGAAAGAGGGGTTATGATGGAAGACAACGAAGAAGAAGAGAATGATAACGACTACCCTACTATGTCCCATGAATACGATGGTACTACAATGGAAGACATTGATGAAGAAAAATATGAAGAACGGGCATCAAATCTGCCCGATGAAGATCTTAGTCGGGCAATTGCTGATGCCTAGGAAGAATGCGTAA
Source organism: Avena eriantha (assembly GCA_910589775.1). Classification (NCBI taxonomy): domain Eukaryota; kingdom Viridiplantae; phylum Streptophyta; class Magnoliopsida; order Poales; family Poaceae; genus Avena; species Avena eriantha. The sequence goes on along the minus strand of OU342741.1, from coordinate 450,418,086 downwards.
CTGAAAGGGAGAGGTTGAAGTTTAAAAAGATGTTAGAGGATCACAACAAATTGTTGTATCCAAATTGTGAAGATGGGCACAAAAAACAGGGTAGCACACTAGAATTGCTACAATGGAAGGCAGAGAACGGTGTGACTGACAAAGGATTTGAAAAGTTGCTAAAAATAATGAAGAAGTTGCTTCCAAAGGATAACGAACTGCCCGCCAGTACCTACGAAGCAAAGAGGGTTGTCTGCCCTCTAGGATTAGAGGTGCAGAAGATACAAGCATGCATTAATGACTGCATCCTCTACCGCGGTGAGGAGTACAAGAATTTGGATGCATGCCCAGTATGCACTGCATTGCGGTATAAGATAAGACGAGATGACCCTGGTGATGTTGAGGGCGAGCGCTGCATGAAGAGGGTTCCTGCCAAGGTGATGTGGTATGCTCCTATAATACCACGGTTGAAACGTTTGTTCAGGAACAAAGAGCATGCCAAGTTGTTGCGATGGCACATGGAAGATCGTAAGAAAGACGAGATGTTGAGACACCCCGCTGATGGGTCGCAGTGGAGAAAAATCGAGAGAGAGTTTCCGGACTTTGCAGGTGATGCGAGGAACTTATGGTTTGGTCTAAGTATAGATGGCATGAATCCTTTTGGGGAGCAGAGCTACAGTCGTAGCACATGGTCTGTGACTCTGTGTATCTATAACCTTCCTCTCTGGTTGTGCATGAAGCGGAAATTCATTATGATGTCAGTGCTCATCCAAGGCCCGAAGCAACCCGGCAATGACATTGATGTGTACCTAAGGCCATTAGTTGAAGAACTCTTACAGTTGAATCAATGATTGGCCTGCTCTTAGTAACATTTCAGGACAGACAAACAAGTGATACAATGCATGCACATACTATTTAAACGAGACTGAAAGTATATATTTAGATAAATGTAAGAAGAATGTGTACCTGGGGAATCGTTGTTTTCTTCCGTCCATGCACACTCTAAGAAAGAAAGGTAAGCATTTCAATGGTGAGTCAGATAGCCGGTGTAAGCCTATCCGCCGTACTGGTGATGATGTATTTGATATGGTGAAGGATTTAAAAGTAATATTTGGAAAGGGTCCTGGTAGACAATCTGTTCTGAAGGACGATGTCGGACACGCACCCATGTGGAAAAAGAAATCTATATTTTGGGAGCTACCCTATTAGAAAGTCCTAGAGGTCCGCTCTGTAATTGACGTGATGCACCTGACGAATAATCTTTGCGTGACGCTGCTAGGCTTCTTGGGTGTGTATGGGAAGAGCAAAGATACACCTGAAGCACGGCAGGACCAACAACGTATAAAATACCGAGACGGCATGCATCCAGAGTTATTTGAAGGTACTGCTAGCTACTCTCTTACCAAAGAAGAGAAGGAAATCTTTTTTGAAGTCCTTTACAGTATCAAGGTCCCATCTGGTTTCTCGTCGAACATAAAGGGAATAATAAATATGGCAGAGAAAAAATTTCAAAACCTAAAGTCTCATGACTGCCACGTGCTTATGACCCAGCTGCTTCCGATTGCATTTAGGGGACTCCTGCCGGAAAATGTTCGAGTACCCATTGTGAAGCTATGTGCATTTCTCAATGCAATTTCTCAGAAGGTAATCGGTCTAGATAGTCTACCAAGGTTACAGAAAGATGTGGTCCAATGTCTTGTCAGCTTTGAGTTTGTGTTCCCACCATCCTTCTTCAATATTATGACACACCTCCTATTTCACCTAGTCGAAGAGATTAACATTCTTGGTCTTGTATTACTACACAATATATTCCCCTTTGAGAGGTTCATGGGAGTGTTAAAGAAATATGTTCATAACCGTGCTAGGCTAGAAGGAAGCATCTCAAAAAGATATGGAACAGAGGAGGTCATTGAGTTTTGTGTTGACTTTATTCCTGACCTTAAGCCCATCGGTGTTCCTGAATCACGGCATGAGGGTAGACTTAGTGGAAAAGGCATGCTAGGAAAGAAAGCAAGGATATGTATGGACGGACATTCTCTCACTAAAGCACACTACATAGTTCTGCAAAGTTCCACCTTGGTGGCTCCGTATATCGAGGAACATAATAATATTATACACTCCAACAACCCGGGGAAGCCTAGCTCCTGGATTAGAGATGAACGCATGAGGACTTTCGGCGGTTGGTTGCAGACACATCTCATGAATGACATAAATTTGGAGAGCAGTTGTACTTGTTGGCCAGGTCACCGTCTTCAACTATATTGACTTTCCAAGGGTACGAGATAAATGGGAATACATTTTACACGATCGCCCAAGATAAAAAGAGCACCAATCAAAACTGTGGTGTCCGATTTGATGCAACAGACGAGAATGGGCAAAAGGATACATATTATGGTTACATAGAGGAGATATGGGAACTTGACTATGGACCTTTTTTTAAGGTTCCTTTGTTTCGGTGCAAATGGGTCAAGCTGACAGGAGGCGGGGTTGAGGTAGACAAGAAATAGGGAATGACAACAATGGATCTCAACAACCTTGCGTATAGAAATGAACCATTTGTCCTAGCCAATGATGTGGCTCAGGTTTTTTATGTCAAGGACATGTCTACCAAACCGAGAAAAGGAAAGATAAGCAAAAGAATACAGCATCTAATGAGCCAAAGCGCCACATAGTTCTTTCAGGAAAAAGAAACATCGTGGGGGTGGAGGATAAGACAGACATGTCAGAAGATTATGATAAGTTTCATGAAATTCCGCCCTTCGCTGTGAAGGATGACCCAAGCATCCCGTTAAGTAAGGAAGATGCTCCATGGTTACGGATTAGAAGAAAACCCTAACATGTGTGGATGTTGGTGATGTACAATATTATTAAACCTTTATTTTTAATGATCTTCTTATATGTATATGGATATGAACTATCTCGATCTCAATAGGTAGTATTACAACTTGCTGTGGCCAGACATTTATTAATATTAAATCGTAAAAATTAGTCATAATCATATCTAGCTCTGTAGTACACAGCTTCAGGGTCGTCTTCGGAATCGTCATCGTCATCGCTCGTAGCACGCGGATGGATCCTTAGCCCTTCTCGTAGCACGCGGATGGATCCTCTATCCTCGGATTCACGATGCGCGGGGGAGGGGGCTCCCGGATGACGACCCTAGTACGCCCTAGGCCTTCACCACCACCACCATTCTTGTGGCTATGCGGCTGGTGAAAGTGCGGGTACCTTAGGCGAGGATGGTCTCCCATGGCGATGTAGCGCATCACGCCGGCGATAGTCCGGTTCGCCCACCACAGGCGGCGACCAGCCTCGTTGTGGTTCACTGGGGGCGGGTCATCACCCTCGTACCTGGTGAGCTCCCTTTCCCGCCGGTTTGCAAAGAAGGCATTCCAGGTGTCGAGGTTGTTGGGATCCCAATGGGGATCCATCCGCTGCTCCGACGTGAGCTCGAGGTAGAAGTGGTTCGTGATGGCCGTCTGGCGGGCCGAACCCTGAGGCACAGGAGGAACAGGAACCCCTCCAGCACTCAGCATCCAGCCAGCGGGCAGCCGGTACCCCGGCGGACATGGGTAGCTAGAGGCGCACAGCGCCTCGATCTCCTTGAGCGTTAGAAAGGCCCAGTAAGCGGTGTCCATTGTTGTGAGAGAGAAGGTGTCGATGTGTGGATGGACATGGCGGTCGGCCTAGATATAGAGAGAAATGGCGGGAGAACATGGCGGGAAGCAGGAGAAATGGCGGGAGAACATGGCGGGAAGCGGGGGAATGGCGGGAAAACATGGCGAGAAGCGGGGGAAATGACGGAAAAATATGTTTTAGTCCTAGTTACTAGTTTTAGTAATAAATATTATATTTCTAATGAGTATATTATTTTTGTGAATATTTTGGTATATTATATGTATTTTTCTGTTTTTAAATAATAAACTATATTTTTCCTATATTTGTACTAAATATAATACTTGTTAAACAATAAATAATTTTATTTAAGTTGTATAATAAAGTATGATAATAGATTTAAATTATAGATCTTATTTTTCTGAAAATTTTGATATATAATACATAATTTTTTGAAAAACTATAAACTATTTTTGGTTTTGGCGCCAAAAATAACCTTTAGCCCCGGTAGCCTCGGTTTGTATTACAAACCGGCGCTAAAAGGGTGTGGCTCGCGGGAATAGCGGTGGCCGAAAACACCTTTAGCCCCGGATTGTAATACAAACCAGGGCTAAAGGGCCTTTAGCCGGTTTGTATTACAACCCGGGGCTAAAGGGTGGGGGTATAAATACCCCCACCTCTACCCCGGGTCGACCTACAACCCGGATCAGTTTTCTTCCCCGACACAGGCGTAAGCTCAACGCGCTGTCCCGCTGCGCCGCCCGTGTCTAGGCTGTCTCGATGCGCCCATCCCTCCTCGTTGCGCCCGTCCTAGCCTCGCCCGTCAGCCCTCCGCATGCACCGTCGCCGCCCGCGCCATCGAGGAGGGATCGCCGCCGCCGCCCGCGCCATCGCCGTCCCGCCTCGTAGCTCGCCGTCGTCCATCCTGCCGCGTCACGCCGCCCCCCTGCAGTTGAGGTACGTGTATGTAGTTAGTGATTTTCTTTAGTTAGGGATTTAGTTAGGGATTTTATTTAGTTAGGGATTTAGTTAGGGATTTTATTTAGTGAATTAGTTAGTGATTTAGTTAGGGATTTTAGTAGTGATTTAGTTAGGGATTTTAGTTCGTGATTTAGTTAGTGAATTAGTTACTGATTTTAGTTAGTGATTTAGTTAGTCATTTTAGTTAGTGATTTAGTTAGGGATTTTAGTTAGTGATTTTAGTTAGTTTTTTATTAGGGCTTTTAGTTAGGGATTTTAGTTTGTGATTTTATTTAGGGATTAATTAGGATAATTAGTTAGTTTATTAGGGATTAGGTTTAGTTAGAATACTTAGTTAATTAGGTTTAGTTTAGTTTGTGTTAGGTTTAGGGTTAGTGTTATTAGGGCAATACTTAGTGATTTAGTTACTCTTTATGTTTTAAGATTGTTTATTGTTATTATTTAGTTATGCCGCGTCCACCTTGTCCGAGTCTACTGGACTCCGTCGGTTCCGGGGATGTCCGAGTCTGGGCTCCGCCGGGTTGGCACTAGGAGGTGCTACCTATCGGGACTCGTACCTTGGTGAGGAATCCGGGTATCATCGTCGACCTAGAGCTTCTTTGGTGGTGTCCACGAGGTCCAGGAGCGGTGCAAAGGGAGCTGGCCCCCGAGGAGGTGGTACGTCGTCGTATCAAGGAGGATGACGAGCACGTACGATGATACATGTATCTTTTAGAGACTAGGTTCTCCAATATCTGGCAGGTTCACGGATCTCACCCGAGCTATTCTCCGGTGATGGTTCCTCTTCTCTGGCTGCAGAGCTCCGTAGCACAGAACGCGGCAGCCGAGTTCGCTAGTTTGATATGAGCGAGATGTATTAATAATGTACTTTTTATTATGAGCGAGATATGAGTGAGATGCATTAATAATGTACTTTATCTTATATTATTGTACTTTATCTTAATCACTAAGTATTGTATCTGAGTTGTCGCAATTGTAATATTCTTTTACTTAATGCAATATTCTTTTTCTGTATTAGTTAAGCTATGAACGGTAGACAAAATGAAGAGGAGCTTCTCAACATGATAGATGAGGGTACTGGGGGTTCTTATTACGATGGCTCTGAATGTCTTAATTTGTCTGGAGGAGTCAATGGTGGAGACGATAGTGGAGACGATGGTGCTGACCATGGTGGAGATCATGGTGAAGACACCATAATAATAACAAACTCCGTCGAGGTATATAAAGCCTCTATCGATCGATCACTAGTATAGATGCACTAATTGATTCGTATATATGTACTGACGAATGTTTTTTCTCTTAGACCTCCGCTTCCGGCCAATCTTCTACAAGGACAAGAGGCCCGACACACAAGTTGCCCGCTGATGTCCGTTTCAGCATTGACTTAGACTCTCCGTTGGATCAACCGTTGGAGCCCAAAGAATCTGCGAATGCATTTACAAGTCAATGCAGAGTGATTGTTAGAGACACCGTCTCGATCACCACGTGAAATTGGAATAAGCCAGGAAAGAAAAAGGATCTAGCTGGGGCTAGTTTTGTAGATGACAGAGCGAGATATGCGATGTGGAATTCTCTCATGACACATTTCACCCTACCAGTCTTGGAGACTGATGAGCCCACACAACAAATGACGAGGAAAGTCAAGCACTTTGCTCTTAAGAAGATGGCCGAATTATTCAAGGAATGGAAAAAAAGATCGTACCACAAGTATGTCTTGAAGAAAAAAACTCCTCCATTCACTGGCCCACTAGAGTTGCAGCAGGATAACTAGGCCGCATTTGTGGAATACAAGACCGCAGCACCAGCTAAGGCAATGTCAGAAAAGAATAAGTTAAATGCAGCCAAAAAGAAATATCACCATCATATGGGCACAGGTGGCTACAGGAGTGTCATGCCTAAGTGGGATAAAGCTGAGGCTGACCTAGAGGCTAAAGGGGTCACTCCAGCTATGTCTCGTTGGCCCAGGAGGTCAAGAAATTGGGTACTCGGGCATGGGGCATCGTTAGACCCAGAAACAGGCGAGATTGTTGTAGCCGAAGAAGTTTCTTCACCCAAGAATGAACTTATTAAAGTGGTAAAAGAGGTTGAAGAGGGAACATTTGTTCCTGACAGAGAGAACGATGAGCTGACAAAGGCTCTCGGGAATCCTGAAAAGGCTGGACGAACAAGAGGGTTCGGACCTTCTTATCCATGCGTTATCGGGTTTCTCGAGCACCTTGACACGTACAGAAGCCGATCGATCAAAACAAAGCGGCAAAAAGAGGAGGATATGGAGCGGTTCGCGAGGTTTGAAGCCATGCCGCAGGAGCATCGCCAGGAGCTTAATGAACTTAAAGGACTCTGACAGCAAGATCCTGCACCAGACAGTACGGTTGGCCCATCACAACAGAAAAGCAGTGTGGCTTCCACGGAGGGCCACGGTAATGATGCAATGATGGATGTGTACCCCGTGGATGCAATTAAAGAGAAGACTAGTTGTGAGCTGCATGTTAAACTGAAGAATATATCCATGAAGGTGGCGGTCGGCTTTGCTTTACCTTCTACACCGGGAGCGACCTACCATTGCAATTCGATTCCAGCTGGCTATGCTCGTGTCAGTGTCGATGAAATTCAACCTATGTGTCAGTCACTACAGCTTGACATCCCTGGAGGTGAAGGGGAGACGACACTGAAGAAGTCACGAGTAGCTTCATTCTTTGGAAAAAAGAATACATCAAGTTTCTAGGCTCGACACCAAGGCCACCTTCTCCACCGAGAAACAATCCATCACCTCCAAGGCAACCGTTTCCTCCCAGTAAAAGTCCACCTCCAAGTCCACCTCCAAGTGCACCGTCTCCTCCCAGTAAAAGTCCACCACCTCCAAGTCCAATCCATGACCCCAACATGAGTCTATCTCAATCTACGCAGCCGCCTCCACCCGCTAAGGACCAAAAGCGGAAAAATATCACCGCTCCGTCGAGCGATAACCGACGCCCAAAGCGACAGTTGTCGCCCCTCCCAAGAGTACCGCCGGTTCCTCCCAAGAGGGCTTACGACCTGACCGATGAGGAGACTGATGCGGTCATACGGGCCGAAGTGGATGCTCATTTTAAAAAGAAACAACCTGAGCCAGAGGTCCAAATAAAACTGGAAACCAAGGAGCACTTTAGGAAATTACTGATGCAGCCATCCCAAGCTCAGTTAAATACGCCAGATGACTATACATGATGTCTTCGGAAGACACTGAAACAGAAGAGATCAAGCGGTAGAGGGAGCATCACAAAAGAGGTTCCCCAGCAGGGGGAACAAGCAAAACAATTGAGTGGTAGCGGAAGCATCAGAACGGACGTCCCCCAGCTGGGGAAACAATAAAAACAATCGAGTGGTAGCCGAAGAACCAAAAGAGATGTTCCCCAGCTGGGGAAACAAGCAAATCAATCGCTCCCCCACTCCAGGTGAACATACCCGAACCTCAACTATATGAGGTTGAACCTATGGATCCGGAAACGGCTAAGATATTGGCTGGGCAATGTAATATGTCTATTCATGACATTATTCACGGCGATATGCCCAAGGCTGAGGTAGCATCCAAATTTGTTCACGGGGAGCCTCTGGTCAGTTCTGAGAGGCTTCGGGATATGCCAACAAAAATGCGATGATTCCATGAATGGTACATGAAAGCATCAAAAGAACAACAATATTGGCTCATACTGAAAGTTCAAAAATCGCATTACTTCGCTGAAGACGAGGTCCCTGTTGAATTTACAGAATTATTTCAGTTATTCAATCTAAAGGAACTCAACAAAACTATCCTCAGTTCCTATTGTCTGTAAGTGATTACTTTATTTATGTAATTAAGTCTCTATCTCAGCTTGTTCAATTCATTGCCGGCAAGTATACTCACTATATTCTTTTGTACGCTATATATAATGATGCAGAATGTAGATTCTCGATTGTAAAAGCAAGACTATCAATGGATTTGGGTTCATTGACCCACATCGAGTTCATGGAGCTATACTAAAGGATAAGCCACTGGAGACCGAGCACAACTTGTTCCGGTTTCTCACGAACCAGCATTTCTGTAATGAAATACTATTTCCTTACCACGACGGCAAGTGAGTTCTTTTACACATTAAATTTTGCTTACTCGATGTTCAGTGTAAATGATAAGTTACTGACGTATGTAAACCTTGTGTAGGTACCACTAGATTCTTCTAAGCATTTCAGTTGACTTGGGAAGAGTTCACATCATGGACTCACTAAACAAAGACATTGAAGACTACCGCAACATTATCGATGCGCTCCAGAGGTAATTTCAACCATTATCGCATTATATCGGTTTCTTTCGTTCATTTTCTAGGATATCAAGTGGTTATTAACTCATACATTCATTTTTTTTGTCAGGTAGGATTTGGACATGGTTCAAGAACCATGTCCGCGGTCAATGGTGTGAGGAGCTATTTTTGAAATCGCTCTCGGTAAGTACTACGACCTAAGTCCGCGCATCTATTTAATTTTTGTTTATGTGCATTTATCATGCTAGAGTTATTATTTGATTGAATTATATTCTTGTAAAGTGCGCGAGGCAGCCACAGGGGACTAATCTATGTGGATTCTACGTGTGCGAGTTTATTCACATCATTATTGAGAAGCCCTTGGAAAATGTTCGGGTAAGTACCCTTTATTTTTATTACAAAAAGTTGTGTTGAGTCTAATTCATACGATCTCCTTCTTTATATAGTTGGACGCGATGCGGGAAGCTTCTACCAGAGGACCGCCTAATAGCAATCCAAGAGAAATTTGCTGGATTTTTTGTCGACGAGGTCATAGACCGACGCGGAGAATTCTCTCTACGTAGACCCTAAAGCATCCATGTAATGATCTCCATGTAATCAAATAGACATGCTCTGGACCCGGTTGGGACTCCATGTATGCTTGTAAGAGAAATTATATTATATATTGCATCAATGTGTACAAGTACTGTGTACTAGCGTTCTGTATGTATACGAAAACTTGTTTCTAATGAAAACATAGAATGAAAAATAATTAAACACAAAACACAAAATGAAAAGAAAAACACAAAACCGAAAACCCCATCTCCTGCCGCGACAGCCAAATGGTCCAAAACGCTGCCGTGGCAGGAAACCTTACGAACCGGGACTAAATGTCCTCTAGCCTAGCGCGGCTCGCGGGGCCACGTGGTGGACCTCTAGTCCCGGTTCATAACAGAACCGGGACTAAAGTCAGTACCTTTAGTCCCGCTTTTGCAGTCTCGGTTCGCAATCCGGGACTAAAGGTCTTTACGAACGGGGCTAATTGCCTGATTTCTACTAGTGTGTATAAAAAGACAAAAAAATGTCCCATAGATAGGACTAATCACAGAATATTTTTTGTATTTTTCTGCACAGGAAACGCGGAATGTTTTTTCATCGCGAAAACTTGTGAACGAACATAAAATGTTCAAATGTATATGTAGATATTTTTTTCGATTTTTTTGACATTTCGAAATATGTTTTCTTACAATGGGTGCAAATGCACCCGTGAGCCAAATAGCCATGCTTTTGTCATTGTTGTGTAACTAATAATTGAAAGTATTCGAAATTGATATTTTGCATGTTTTTCTGATTTTTTTCTCAAAAAAATTGAAGTTCAGAAATATGATATTTGACTTTTCAGAAAATCAGAATCTTTTTTTGACATAACAGAAAAATCAGAATCAGTGGTACACGTGAGCACCAAATATCCACTCGATCCCTAAGCCCAACAAACATGTGAATTCATAATAGAAAAAAAATACTAGACAAACAATCAAACATACATATGAATTGATTGAGGACGGCAGTTTGATAGAAATATATGCTTGGAAGCACTTTACAGATTGAAATGGATATGCAAAGCAGGATCAGAAGCAGAAGCCTCTTTTGAGAGCTGGTCCAGCTGCACCAGAAAGTTGGTGGAACAATTTTCCCGCGTCAACACCGCAAAACACGTGACGGTCCTCTCACTTACACTACAATACACCGTACACGAACTGCTGGAGGCACTCACATGCATGCATGGGAGACTGGCAGGTGGTCCCGCACAGCGATACAAAAGATGATAGAAACAAAAGCTTCGAGATACATGTATTTTATTGAGGTCGTAACTGCCGGGAAGCTTGGTGAGAAAACAATAATAGCAGTACGTGCTAGTGACATGCATGTTGGCAAAGAATATTTGGCTACAGAAGTAGTGGTTGCTGAGAGGCCATCGATCACTTTTAGAAGCACAAGGAATGTATTTTTTTTTCTTTTCCTTTTTGCAAAAAGACTTTTTGCTACAAGCTATTGATCGTGCAGTGACGTGTTAACTGTTCCTTGACAATTTTGAATGGGGATTTTCTTTACCAACGTCCACTCTTGGAATGAATTTTGTTAGGACTCACGCTACTATTGCACATTCGTAGTTGTCGACGGGCCATCATGGATTTTGAGAACAGTCGATTCACTAGAAAAAAGAATAACAGACGCTAATAGAAAAAGGGCTTTTGGTTTGGACAACTAGTCCCGGCCATGGCTGGGGCCGGGACTAATGGTCCGAACCGGACGGTCCGAGGACGCTAAGGTCCTTTGTCTTGGCTCGTAAGGGACCATTAGTCCTGGTTCGAGATACAAACCGGGACTAATGGGTCTGGGCACGCACGCGTGCTCCGGGCAGAACCATTAGTTCCGGTTTGTATGGTCTGGCCCTATATATATGCACCCAGCCTTCCACTCTCTTCTGTTTTTTTTCCTCTGTGAGGTGGGTATAACTTTGTGCTAATTTTTTTTTCATATGCACTAGAGGTATTCGGTGAAATGCCTGTTAGAGCGATGTCACTTGAGTTCACACAAGACAAAATATGATATGAGGTGCCAGAGCCACACTTAAGTTTTCTCATCTTTGTTTCCAGGTGTCCTAAAAGGTTAGCCACTATTTTCTCGTTTAGACCGCGCAGTACTAATTTGAGCATCGTGATTGCGTTTGATATATATGCATGGTTGTATGATGCAGATGAGCCATCCATGGATGTACGGTGACCGACGCTCTGACGCTTACAGAGTAGGCGTGCGTTCTTTTTGCCTTGTGGCCGAGGCGAACAAGCGGCGGGATGGTTTTATGTGTTGTCCATGTGTTGAATGTCGAAATGAACAGGCTCACACTTCCTCAAGAGTCATTCAGAGTCACCTGATTTGGTCCGGTTTCATGTCCGCTATAATGTTTCGACCAATCACGGAGAAAGAGGAGTTATGATGGAAGACGGCGATGAAGAAGAGAACGATGATGACAACTACCGATCTATGTTCCCTGAATACGCTGATACCGCAATGGAAGACAATGAAGAAGAAGGGGGTGAAGAACGGGAACCAGATGAGCCCGCTGATGATCTTGGTCGGGTCATTTCTGATGCAAAGCGAGACTGCGACACAGAAAAGGAGAGGCTGCAGTTCGAGAAGATGTTACAGGACCACAATAAATTATTGTACCCAACTTGTGAAGATGGCCAGAAGAAGCTAGGTAGCATACTAAAATTGCTGAAGTGGAAGTCAGAGACCGGTGTGACTGACTCGGGATTTGAAAAGTTGCTGGTAATAATAAAGAAGCTGCTTCCAAGAAATAACGAATTGCCCTCTAGTACGTACGAAGCAAAGAAGGTTGTCTGCCCTCTAGGATTAGACGTGCAGAAGATACATGCATGCCCTAATGACTGCATCCTCTACCGCGGGGAGAAGTACGAGAATATGGATAAATGCCCGGTCTGCACTGCATTGCGGTATAAGATCAGAAAAGATGACCCTGGCGATGTTGAGGGCGAGCCACCCAGGAAGAGGGTTCCTGCCAAGGTGATGTGGTATGCTCCTATAATACCACGGTTGAAACGTTTGTTCAGAAACAAAGAGCATGCAAAGTTGTTGCGATGGCACATGGAAGACCGTAAGAAAGACGGGAAGTTGAGGCACCCTACTGATGGTCGGCAGTGGAGAAAAATCGAGAGGGACTTCCCAGACTTTGCTGGTGATGCAAGGAACTTATAGTTTGGTCTAAGTACCGATGGCATGAATCCTTTTGGGGAGCAGAACTGCAGTCACAGCACCTGGCCCGTGACTCTATGTATCTACAACCTTCCTCCTTGGTTGTGCATGAATCGGAAGTTCATTATGATGCCAGTGCTCATCCAAGGCCCGAAGCAACCCGTCAACGACATTGATGTGTACCTAAGACCATTAGTTGATGAACTTTTACAATTGTGGGCCAAACCAGGTGTACGTGTGTGGGATGAGCACAAACAGCAGGAATTTGACCTACAAGCATTGATGTTCGTAACCATCAATGATTGGCCTGCTCTTAGTAACATTTCAGGATAGATGAACAAAGGATACAATGTATGCACGCACTATTTAGATGAGACAGAAATTATATATCTAGATAAATGTAGGAAGAATGTGTACCCGTACAATTGTCGTTTTCTTCCGCCAAGTCATCACTTAAGGAAGAAAGGCAAGCATTTAAATGGCAAGGGAGAAGCCCGGACGAAGCCTGTCCCCCGTACTGGTGCTGATGTATTTGGTATGGTTAAGGATTTGGATGTAATCTTTGGAAAGGGTCCTGGAGGACAACCTGTTCCGAAAGACGCCGACGGACACGCACCCATGTGGAAGAAGAAATCTATATTTTGGGAGCTACCCTATTAGAAAGTGCACGAGGTCCGCTCTGCAATCAACGTGATGCACCTGACGAAGAATCTTTGCGTGAATATTCTAGGCTTCCTGGACTTGTATGGGAAGTCAAAATATACCCAGGCAGCACGGGAGGACCAGCAACATCATAAAGGACGAGACGGCAAGCATCCAGGGCAGTTTCAAGGGCTTTCCAGCTACGCTCTTACCAAAGAAGAGAAGGAAATCTTTTTTGAAGTCCTTTTCAGTATCAAGGTCACGTTTGGCTTCTCGTCGAATATAAAGGGAATAGTAAATATGAAAGAGAAAAAATTTCAAAACCTAAAGTCTCATGACTGCCACGTGCTTATGACCCAGCTGCTTCCGATTGCATTTAGGGGACTCCTGCCGGAAAATGTTCGACTAGCCATTGTGAAGGTATGTGCATTCCTGAATGCAATTTCTCAGAAGGTAATCGATCAAGAAAGTCTATCAGGGTTACAGATTGATGTGGTCCAATGTCTGGTCAGCTTCGATTTGTTGTTCCCGCCATCCTTCTTCAATATTATGACGCACCTCCTAGTTCACCTAGTCGAAGAGATTAGAATTCTCGGTCCTGTGTTTCTACACAATATGTTCCCCTTCGAGAGGTTCATGGGAGTCTTAAAGAAATATGTTCATAATCGTGCTAGGCCAGAAGGAAGCATCTCCAAGGGATATGGAACAGAGTAGGTCATTGAGTTTTGTGTTGACTTTCTTCCTGACCTTAAGCCGATTGGTGTTCCTGAATCTCGGTATGAGGGGAGGCTGACTGGAAAAGGCACACTAGTAAGGAAATCAATGGTATGTAGGGATGGGAATTCTTTCACTCAAGCACACTACACAGTTCTACACAATTCCACCGTGGTGGCTCCGTATATCGAGAAACACAAGAATATTCTACGCTCCGAAAACCCGGGGAAGCCTGACTCCTTGATTAAAGGGGAACACGGGAAGAATTTCGGCAGTTGGTTGCAGACACATCTCATGAATAACACCACTGTTGGAGATCATGTACTTGTTGGCCAGGTTACCATCTTCGACTATATGTACTTTCCAAGGGTACGAGATAAATGGGAATACATTTTACACGTTGGCCCAAGATAAAAAGAGCACCAACCAAAATAGTGGTGTCCGCTTTGATGCAACAGATGAAAATGGGCAGAAGGACACATATTATGGGTACATAGAGGAGATATGGAAATTTGACTATGGACCTACTTTTAAGGTCCCTTTGTTTCGGTGCAAATGGGTCAAGCTGACAGGAGGAGGGGTACATGTAGACCAAAAGTACGGCGTGACAATAGTGGATCTCAACAATCTTGCGTACATGGATGAACCATTCGTCCTAGCCAACGATGTGGCTCAGGTTTTCTATGTGAAGGAAATGTCTACCAAACCGAGAAAAAGGAAAGATAAGCAAAAGAATACAGAATACGATGAGCCAAAGCGCCACATAGTTCTTTCAGGAAAAAGAAACATCGTGGGAGTGGATGACAAGACAGACATGTCAGAAGATTACAGTAAGTTTCATGAAATTCCGCCATTCAAACTGAAAACTGACCCAAGCATCCTGTTAAATGATGAAGATTCTCCATGGCTACGGTGCAGAAGAAAACCACAACACTAGATGTTGGTGTTATGTAATAATGTATTAATTAAACCTTTTATTTGAGACATAAATCTATGTAATGTATTAAACCTTTTATTTGAGACATAAATCTAGGGAATGTGTGGATGTGTGGTGTTTCGCCGGAGGAAGACCACCGGAGCGTCGGCCCCATGTGTAGGCCCCAGGTGTGACCCCCTTCTCGGACATGCGTTAACACTTAGTGAAATCCTTGATATGTACGTGGAAACTCCCGCCGCGGGACAACCGGGGCCTAGAATGTGGCAAAGTTGGCCCAACATTTGCTCTCCATGTACATAAGTCCTAAACAAACCAAAACAAATAGAAATGTCCACCACGCTACCCTCGTACGGAGAAAGCTATAGGGGTAGACGATCCAGGTCCCCGATCTAGGGTTTCGCCGGAGGAAGACCACCGGAGCGTCGGAATCACATCAAAACTTGCATGTGCCCCTAGGATATGTGTGTGAGACTGGTGCAAGGTTGGTAGGTGCCATGTGTAGGCCCCAGGTGTGACCCCCTTCTCGAACATGCGTTAACACTTAGTGAAATCCTGGATCTGTACGTGAAAACTCCCGTCGCGGGACAACCGCGGACTAGAATGTGGAAAAGTTGGCCAACATTTGCTCTCCATGTACATATGTCCTAAACAAACAAAAACAAATATAAAGGTCCACCACGCTACCCTCGTACGGAGAAAGCTATAGGGGTAGACGATCTAGGGCCCCCGGTCTAGGGTTCCGCCGGAGGAAGACCACCGGAGCATCGGAATCACATGAAAACTTGCATGTGCCCCTAGGATATGTGTGTGAGAGTGGTACAAGGTTGGTAGGTTCCATGTGTAGGCCCCAGGTGTGATCCCCTTCCCGGACATGCGTTAACACTTAGTGAAATCCTGGATCTGTACGTGAAAACTCCCACCGCGGGACAACCGGGGCCTAGAATGTGGCAAAGTTGGCCCAACATTTGCTCTCCATGTACATATGTCCTAAACAAAAAAAACAAATAGAAAGGTCCACCGCGCTACCCTCATACAAAGAAAGCTATAGGGGTAGACGATCCGGGGCCCCCGGTCTAGGATTTCACCGGAGGAAGACCACCGGAGCATCGGAATCTCATGAAAACTTGCATGTGCCCCTAGGATATGTGTGTGAGAGTGGTGCAAGGTTGGTAGGTGCCATGTGTAGGCCCAAGGTGTGACCCCCTTCCCGAACATGCGTTAACACTTAGTGAAATCCTAGATCTATATGTGCAAACTCCCGCCGCGGGACAACCAGGGCCTAGAATGTGGCAAAGTTGGCCCAACATTTGCTCTTCATGTACATATGTCCTAAACAAACCAAAACAAATGGAAAGGTCCACCGCGCTACCCTTGTACGGAGAAAGCTATAGGGGTAGACGATCCGGGGCCCCCGGTCTAGGGTTTCGCCGGAGGAAGACCACCGGAGCGTCGGAATCACATGATAACTTGCATGTGCCCTTAGGATATGTGTGTGAGAGTGGTGCAAGGTTGGTATGTGCCATGTGTAGGCCCCAGGTGTGACCCCTTCCCGGACATGCGTTAGCACTTAGTGAAATCATGGATCTGTACGTGAAAACTCCCGCCGCGGGACAACCGGGGCCTAGAATGTGGCAAAGTTGGCCCAAATTTTTCTCTCCATGTACATATGTCCTAAACAAACCAAAACAAATATAAAGGTCCACCTCGCTACCCTCGTACGGAGAAAGCTATAGGGGTAGACGATCCGGGGCCCCCTGTCTAGGGTTTCGCCGGAGAAAGACCAGCGGAGCATCGGAATCACATGAAAACTTGCCTGTGCCCCTAGGATATGTGCGTGAGAGTGTGCAAGCTTGGTAGGTGCCATGTGTAGGCCCCAGGTGTGACCCCCTTCTCGGACATGCGTTAACACTTAGTGAAATCCTGGATCTGTACGTGAAAACTCCCGCCGCGTGACAACCGGGGCCTAGAATGTGGCAAAGTTGGCCAAACATTTTCTCTCCATGTACATATGTCCTAGACAAACCAAAACAAATAGAAAGGTCCACCGCGCTACCCTCGTACGGAGAAAGCTATAGGGGTAGACGATCTGGGGCCCTCGGTCTAGGGTTTCGCCGGAGGAAGACCACCGGAGCGTCGGAATCACATGAAAACTTGCATGTGCCCCTATAATATGTGTGTGAGAGTGGTGCAAGGTTGGTAGGTGCCATGTGTAGGCCCCAGGTGTGACCCCCTTCCCGGACATGCGTTAACCCTTAGTGAAATCCTGGATCTGTACGTCAAAACTCCCGCCGCGGGACAACCGGGGCCTAGAATGTGCCAAAGTTGGCCCAAATTTTTCTCTCCATGTACATATATCCTAAACAAACCAAAACAAATAGAAAGGTCCACCTCGCTACCCTCGTACGGAGAAAGCTATAGGGGTAGACGATCCGGGGCCCCCGGTCTAGGGTTTCGCCGGAGGAAGACCACCGGAGCATCGGAATCACATGAAAACTTGCTTGTGCCCCTAGGATATGTGTGTGAGAGTGGTGCAAGCTTGGTAGGTGCCATGTGTAGGCCCCAGGTGTGACCACCTTCTCGGACATGCGTTAACACTTAGTGAAATCTTGGATCTGTACGTGAAAACTCCTGCCGCGAGACAACCGGGGCCTAGAATGTGGCAAAGTTGGCCCAACATTTGCTCTCCATCTACATATGTCCTAAACAAACCAAAACAAATAGAAAGGTCCACCGTGCTACCCTCGTACGGAGAAAGCTATAGGCGTAGACGATCCGGGGCCCCCGATCTAGGGTTTCGCCGGAGGAAGACCACCGGAGCGTCGGAATCACATGAAAACTTGCATGTGCCCCTATGATATGTGTGTGAGAGTGGTGCAAGGTTGGTAGGTGCCATGTGTAGGCCCCAGGTGTAACCCCCTTCCCGGACATGCGTTAACACTTAGTGAAATCTTGGATCTGTACGTGAAAACTCCCGCCGCGTGACAACCGGGGCCTAGAATGTGGCAAAGTTGGCCAAACATTTTCTCTCCATGTACATATGTCCTAAACAAACCAAAACAAATAGAAAGGTCCACCGCGCTACCCTCGTACGGAGAAAGCTATAGGGGTAGACGATCTAGGCCCCCGGTCTATGGTTTCACCGGAGGAAGACCATCGGAGCGTCAGAATCACATGAAAACTTGCATGTGCCCCTAGGATATGTGTGTGAGAGTGGTGCAAGGTTGGTAGGTGCCATGTGTATGCCCCAGGTGTGACCCCCTTCTCGAACATGCGTTAACACTTAGTGAAATCCTGGATCTGTACGTGACAACTCCCGCCGCGGGACAACCAGGGCCTAGAATATGGCAAAGTTGGCCCAACATCTGCTCTCCATGTACATATGTCCTAAAAAAATCAAAACAAATAGAAAGGTCCACCGCGCTACCCTCGTACGGAGAAAGCTATAGGGGTAGACGATCTGGGGGGCCCTGGTGTAGGGTTTCGCCGGAGGAAGACCACCGGAGCGTCGGAATCACATGAAAACTTGCATGTGCCCCTAGGATATGTGTGTGAGAGTGGTGCAAGGTTTGTCGGTGCCATGTGTAGGCCCCAGGTGTAACCCCCTTCCCGGACATGCGTTAACACTTAGTGAAATCCTGGATCTCTACGTGAAAACTCCCGCCGCGTGACAACCGGGGCCTAGAATGTGGCAAAGTTGGCCAAACATTTTCTCTCCATGCACATATGTCCTAAACAAACCAAAACAAATAGAAAGGTCCACCGCGCTACCCTCGTACGGAGAAAGCAATAGGGGTAGACGATCCGGGGCCCCCGGTCTAGGGTTTCGCCGGAGGAAGACCACCGGAGCGTCGGAATCACATGAAAACTTGCATGTGCCCCTATAATATGTGTGTGAGAGTGGTGCAAGGTTGGTAGGTGCCATGTGTAGGCCCCAGGTGTAACCCCCTTCCCGGACATGCGTTAACACTTAGTGAAATCCTGGATCTGTACGTGAAAACTCCCGCCGCGTGACAACCGGGGCCTAGAATGTGGCAAAGTTGGCCAAACATTTTCTCTCCATGTACATATGTCCTAAACAAACCAAAACAAATAGAAAGGTCCACCGCGCTACCCTCGTACGGAGAAAGCTATAGGGGTAGACGATCTAGGCCCCCGGTCTATGGTTTCACCGGAGGAAGACCATCGGAGCGTCAGAATCACATGAAAACTTGCATGTGCCCCTAGGATATGTGTGTGAGAGTGGTGCAAGGTTGGTAGGTGCCATGTGTATGCCCCAGGTGTGACCCCCTTCTCGAACATGCGTTAACACTTAGTGAAATCCTGGATCTGTACGTGACAACTCCCGCCGCGGGACAACCAGGGCCTAGAATATGGCAAAGTTGGCCCAACATCTGCTCTCCATGTACATATGTCCTAAAAAAATCAAAACAAATAGAAAGGTCCACCGTGCTACCCTCGTACGGAGAAAGCTATAGGGGTAGACGATCTGGGGGGCCCTGGTGTAGGGTTTCGCCGGAGGAAGACCACCGGAGCGTCGGAATCACATGAAAACTTGCATGTGCCCCTAGGATATGTGTGTGAGAGTGGTGCAAGGTTTGTCGGTGCCATGTGTAGGCCCCAGGTGTAACCCCCTTCCCGGACATGCGTTAACACTTAGTGAAATCCTGGATCTCTACGTGAAAACTCCCGCCGCGTGACAACCGGGGCCTAGAATGTGGCAAAGTTGGCCAAACATTTTCTCTCCATGCACATATGTCCTAAACAAACCAAAACAAATAGAAAGGTCCACCGCGCTACCCTCGTACGGAGAAAGCAATAGGGGTAGACGATCTGGGGCCCCCGGTCTAGGGTTTCGCCGGAGGAAGACCACCGGAGCGTCGGAATCACATGAAAACTCGCATGTGCCCCTAGGATATGTGTTTGAGAGTGGTGCAAGGTTGGTAGGTGCCATGTGTAGGCCCCATGTGTAACCCCCTTCCCGGACATGCGTTAACACTTAGTGAAATCCTGTATCTGTACGTGAAAACTCCCGCCACGGGACAACCGGGGCCTAGAATGTGGCAAAGTTGGCCCAAATTTTTCTCTCCATGTACATATGTCCTAAACAAACCAAAACAAATAGAAAGGTCCACCTCGCTACCCTCGTACGGAGAAAGCTATAGGGGTAGACGATCGGGGGCCCCCGGTCTAGGGTTTCGCCGGAGGAAGACCACCGGAGCGTCGGAATCACATGAAAACTTGCATGTGCCCCTAGGATATGGGTGTGAGAGTGTTGCAAGGTTGGTAGGTGCCATGTGTAGGACCCAGGTGTGACCCCCTTCCCGGACATGCGTTAACACTTAGTGAAATCCTAGATCTGTACGTGAAAACTCCCGCCGCGGGACAACCAGGGCCTAGAATATGGCAAAGTTGGCCCAACATTTGCTCTCCATGTACATATGTCCTAAAAAAACCAAAACAAATAGAAAGGTCCACCGCGCTACCCTCGTACGGAGAAAGCTATAGGGGTAGACGATCTGCGGGGCCCTGGTCTAGGGTTTCGCCGGAGGAAGACCACCGGAGCGTCGGAATCACATGAAAACTTGCATGTGCCCCTAGGATATGTGTGTGAGAGTGGTGCAAGGTTGGTAGGTGCCATGTGTAGGCCCCAGGTGTAACCCCCTTCCCGGACATGCGTTAACACTTAGTGAAATCCTGGATCTGTACGTGAAAACTCCCGCCGCATGAAAACCAGGGCCTAGAATGTGGCAAAGTTGGCCAAACATTTTCTCTCCATGTACATATGTCCTAAACAAACCAAAACAAATAGAAAGGTCCACCGCGCTAGCCTCGTACGGAGAAAGCTATAGGGGTAGACGATCTGGGTGGCCCTGGTCTACGGTTTCGCCGGAGGAAACCAGCGGAGCGTCGGAATCACATGAAAACTTGCATGTGCCCCTAGGATATGTGTGTGAGAGTGGTGCAAGGTTGGTAGGTGCCATGTGTAGGGCCCAGGTGTAACCCCCTTCCCGAACATGCGTTAACACTTAGTGAAATCCTGGATCTGTACGTGAAAACTCCCGCCGTGTGACAACCGGGGCCTAGAATGTGGCAAAGTTGCCCCAACATTTTCTCTCCATGTACATATGTCCTAAACAAACCAAAACAAATAGAAAGGTCCACCGCGCTACCCTCGTACGGAGAAAGCTATAGGGGTAGACGATCTGCGGGGCCCTGGTCTAGGGTTTCGCCGGAGGAAGACCACCGGAGCGTCGGAATCACATGAAAACTTGCATGTGCCCCTAGGATATGTGTGTGAGAGTGGTGCAAGGTTGGTAGGTGCCATGTGTAGGCCCCAGGTGTAACCCCCTTCCCGGACATGCGTTAACACTTAGTGAAATCCTGGATCTGTACGAGAAAACTCCCGCCGCGTGACAACCGGGGCCTAGAATGTGGCAAAGTTGGCCAAACATTTTCTCTCCATGTACATATGTCCTAAACAAACCAAAAAAAAATAGAAAGGTCCACCGCGCTACCCTCGTACGGAGAAAGCTATAGGGGTAGACGATCCGGGGCCCCCGGTCTAGGGTTTCGCCGGAGGAAGACCACCGGAGCATCGGAATCACATGAAAACTTGCCTGTGCCCCTATAATATGTGTGTGAGAGTGGTGAAAGGTTGGTAGGTGCCATGTGTAGGCCCCAGGTGTGACCCCTTCCCGCACATGCGTTAACACTTAGTGAAATCCTGGATCTGTACGTGAAAACTCCCGCCGCGGGACAACCGGGGCCTAGAATGTGGCAAAGTTGGCCCAACATTTGCTCTCCATCTACATATGTCCTAAAAAAACCAAAACAAATAGAAAGGTCCACCTCGCTACCCTCGTACGGAGAAAGCTATAGGGGTAGACGATCCGGGGCCCCCGATCTAGGGTTTCGCCGGAGGAAGACCACCGGAGCGTCGGAATCACATCAAAACTTGCATGTTCCCCTATAATATGTGTGTGAGAGTGGTGCAAGCTTGGTAGGAGCCATGTGTAGGCCCCAGGTGTGACCCCCTTCTCGGACATGCGTTAACACTTAGTGAAATCCTAGATCTGTACTGTGAAAACTCCCGCCGCGGGACAACCAGGGCCTAGAATATGGCAAAGTTGGCCCAACATTTGCTCTCCATGTACATATGTCCTAAAAAAACCAAAACAAATAGAAAGGTCCACCGCGCTACCCTCGTACGGAGAAAGCTATAGGGGTAGACGATCTGCGGGGCCCTGGTCTAGGGTTTCGCCGGAGGAAGACCACCGGAGCGTCGGAATCACATGAAAACTTGCATGTGCCCCTAGGATATGTGTGTGAGAGTGGTGCAAGGTTGGTAGGTGCCATGTGTTAGGCCCCAGGTGTAACCCCCTTCCCGAACATGCGTTAACACTTATTGAAATCCTGGATCTGTACGAGAAAACTCCCGCCGCGTGAAAACCGGGGCCTAGAATGTGGCAAAGTTGGCCAAACATTTTCTCTCCATGTACATATGTCCTAAACAAACCAAAACAAATAGAAAGGTCCACCGCGCTACCCTCGTACGGAGAAAGCTATAGGGGTAGACGATCCGGGGCCCCCGGTCTAGGGTTTCGCCGGAGGAAGACCACCGGAGCGTCGGAATCACATGAAAACTTGCATGTGCCCCTAGGATATGTGTGTGAGAGTGGTGCAAGGTTGGTAGGTGCCATGTGTAGGCCCAGGTGTGACCCCCTTCCCGAACATGCGTTAACACTTAGTGAAATCCTGGATCTGTACGTGAAAACTCCCGCCGCGGGACAACCGGGGCCTAGAATGTGGCAAAGTTGGCCCAACATTTGCTCTCCATGTACATATGTCCTAAACAAACCAAAACAAATAGAAAGGTCCACCGCGCTACCCTCGTACGGAGAAAGCTATAGGGGTAGACGATCTCGGGGCCCCCGGTCTAGGGTTTCGCCGGAGGAAGACCACCGGAGCGTCGGAATCACATGAAAACTTGCATGTGCCCCTAGGATATGTGTGTGAGAGTGGTGCAAGGTTGGTAGGTGCCATGTGTAGGCCCCAGGTGTGACCCCCTTCCCGGACATGCGTTAACACTTAGTGAAATCCTGGATCTGTACGTGAAAACTCCCGCCGCGGGACAACCGGGGCCTAGAATGTGGCAAAGTTGGCCCAACATTTTCTCTCCATGTACATATGTCCTAAAAAACCAAAACAAATAGAAAGGTCCACCGCGCTACCCTCGTACGGAGAAAGCTATAGGGGTAGACGATCCGGGGCCCCCGGTCTAGGGTTTCGCCGGAGGAAGACCACCGGAGCATCGGAATCACATGAAAACTTGCATGTGCCCCTAGGATATGTGTGTGAGAGTGGTGCAAGGTTGGTAGGTGCCATGTGTAGGCCCCAGGTGTAACCCCCTTCCCGAACATGCGTTAACACTTAGTGAAATCCTGGATCTGTACGTGAAAACTCCCGCCGCGGGACAACCGGGGCCTAGAATGTGGCAAAGTTGGCCCAACATTTTCTCTCCATGTACATATGTCCTAAACAAACCAAAACAAATAGAAAGGTCCACCGCGCTACCCTCGTACGGAGAAAGCTATAGGGGTAGACGATCTGGGGGCCCCTGGTCTAGGGTTTCGCCGGAGGAAGACCACCGGAGCGTCGGAATCACATGAAAACTTGCATGTGCCCCTAGGATATGTGTGTGAGAGTGGTGCAAGGTTGGTAGGTGCCATGTGTAGGGCCCCAGGTGTGACCCCCTTCCCGGACATGCGTTAACACTTAGTGAAATCCTGGATCTGTACGTGAAAACTCCCGCCGCGTGACAACCGGGGCCTAGAATGTGGCAAAGTTGGCCCAACATTTGCTCTCCATGCTACATATGTCCTAAAAAACCAAAACAAATTAGAAAGGTCCACCGTGCTACCCTCGTACGGAGAAAGCTATAGGGGTAGACGATCCGGGGCCCCCGGTCTAGGGTTTCGCCGGAGGAAGACCACCGGAGCGTCGGAATCACATGAAAACTTGCATGTGCCCCTAGGATATGTGTGTGAGAGTGGTGCAAGGTTGGTAGGTGCCATGTGTAGGCCCCAGGTGTGACCCCCTTCCCGGACATGCGTTAACACTTAGTGAAATCCTGGATCTGTACGTGAAAACTCCCGCCGCGGGACAACCGGGGCCTAGAATGTGGCAAAGTTGGCCCAAATTTTCTCTCCATGTACATATGTCCTAAACAAACCAAAACAAATAGAAAGGTCCACCGCGCTACCCTCGTACGGAGAAAGCTATAGGGGTAGACGATCGAGGGCCCCCGGTCTAGGGTTTCGCCGGAGGAAGACCACCGGAGCGTCGGAATCACATGAAAACTTGCATGTGCCCCTAGGATATGTGTGTGAGAGTGGTGCAAGGCTTGGTAGGTGCCATGTGTAGGCCCCAGGTGTGACCCCCTTCTCGGACATGCGTTAACACTTAGTGAAATCCTTGGATCTTACGTGAAAACTCCCGCCGCGGGACAACCGGGGCCTAGAATGTGGCAAAGTTGGCCCAACATTTGCTCTCCATGTACATATGTCCTAAACAAACCAAAACAAATAGAAAGGTCCACCGTGCTACCCTCGTACGGAGAAAGCTATAGGGGTAGACGATCCGGGGCCCCTGGTCTAGGGTTTCGCCGGAGGAAGACCACCGGAGCGTCGGAATCACATGAAAACTTGCATGTGCCCCTAGGATATGTGTGTGAGAGTGGTGCAAGGTTGGTAGGTGCCATGTGTAGGCCCCAGGTGTGACCCCCTTCCCGGACATGCGTTAACACTTAGTGAAATCCTGGATCTGTACGTGAAAACTCCCGCCGCGGGACAACCGGGGCCTAGAATGTGGCAAAGTTGGCCCAACATTTGCTCTCCATGTACATATGTCCTAAACAAACCAAAACAAATAGAAAGGTCCACCGCGCTACCCTCGTACGGAGAAAGCTATAGGGGTAGACGATCCGGGGCCCCTGGTCTAGGGTTTCGCCGGAGGAAGACCACCGGAGCGTCGGAATCACATGAAAACTTGCATGTGCCCCTAGGATATGTGTGTGAGAGTGGTGCAAGGTTGGTAGGTGCCATGTGTAGGCCCCAGGTGTGACCCCCTTCCCGGACATGCGTTAACACTTAGTGAAATCCTGGATCTGTACGTGAAAACTCCCGCCGCGGGACAACCGGGGCCTAGAATGTGGCAAAGTTGGCCCAACATTTGCTCTCCATGTACATATGTCCTAAACAAACCAAAACAAATAGAAAGGTCCACCGTGCTACCCTCGTACGGAGAAAGCTATAGGGGTAGACGATCCGGGGCCCCCGGTCTAGGGTTTCGCCGGAGGAAGACCACCGGAGCGTCGGAATCACATGAAAACTTGCATGTGCCCCTAGGATATGTGTGTGAGAGTGGTGCAAGGTTGGTAGGTGCCATGTGTAGGCCCCAGGTGTGACCCCCTTCCCGGACATGCGTTAACACTTAGTGAAATCCTGGATCTGTACGTGAAAACTCCCGCCGCGGGACAACCGGGGCCTAGAATGTGGCAAAGTTGGCCCAACATTTGCTCTCCATGTACATATGTCCTAAACAAACAAAACAAATAGAAAGGTCCACCGCGCTACCCTCGTACGGAGAAAGCTATAGGGGTAGACGATCTGGGGCCCCCGGTCTAGGGTTTCGCCGGAGGAAGACCACCGGAGCGTCGGAATCACATGAAAACTTGCATGTGCCCCTAGGATATGTGTGTGAGAGTGGTGCAAGGTTGGTAGGTGCCATGTGTAGGCCCCAGGTGTGACCCCCTTCCCGGACATGCGTTAACACTTAGTGAAATCCTGGATCTGTACGTGAAAACTCCCGCCGCGGGACAACCGGGGCCTAGAATGTGGCAAAGTTGGCCCAACATTTGCTCTCCATGTACATATGTCCTAAACAAACCAAAACAAATAGAAAGGTCCACCGCGCTACCCTCGTACGGAGAAAGCTATAGGGGTAGACGATCCTGGGGCCCCCGGTCTAGGGTTTCGCCGGAGGAAGACCACCGGAGCGTCGGAATCACATGAAAACTTGCATGTGCCCCTAGGATATGTGTGTGAGAGTGGTGCAAGGTTGGTAGGTGCCATGTGTAGGCCCCAGGTGTGACCCCCTTCCCGGACATGCGTTAACACTTAGTGAAATCCTGGATCTGTACGTGAAAACTCCCGCCGCGGGACAACCGGGGCCTAGAATGTGGCAAAGTTGGCCCAACATTTGCTCTCCATGTACATATGTCCTAAACAAACCAAAACAAATAGAAAGGTCCACCGCGCTACCCTCGTACGGAGAAAGCTATAGGGGTAGACGATCCGGGGCCCCCGGTCTAGGGTTTCGCCGGAGGAAGACCACCGGAGCGTCGGAATCACATGAAAACTTGCATGTGCCCCTAGGATATGTGTGTGAGAGTGGTGCAAGGTTGGTAGGTGCCATGTGTAGGCCCCAGGTGTGACCCCCTTCCCGGACATGCGTTAACACTTAGTGAAATCCTGGATCTGTACGTGAAAACTCCCGCCGCGGGACAACCGGGGCCTAGAATGTGGCAAAGTTGGCCCAACATTTGCTCTCCATGTACATATGTCCTAAACAAACCAAAACAAATAGAAAGGTCCACCGCGCTACCCTCGTACGGAGAAAGCTATAGGGGTAGACGATCCGGGGCCCCCGGTCTAGGGTTTCGCCGGAGGAAGACCACCGGAGCGTCGGAATCACATGAAAACTTGCATGTGCCCCTAGGATATGTGTGTGAGAGTGGTGCAAGGCTTGGTAGGTGCCATGTGTAGGCCCCAGGTGTGACCCCCTTCCCGGACATGCGTTAACACTTAGTGAAATCCTGGATCTGTACGTGAAAACTCCCGCCGCGGGACAACCGGGGCCTAGAATGTGGCAAAGTTGGCCCAACATTTGCTCTCCATGTACATATGTCCTAAACAAACCAAAACAAATAGAAAGGTCCACCGCGCTACCCTCGTACGGAGAAAGCTATAGGGGTAGACGATCCGGGGCCCCCGGTCTAGGGTTTCGCCGGAGGAAGACCACCGGAGCGTCGGAATCACATGAAAACTTGCATGTGCCCCTAGGATATGTGTGTGAGAGTGGTGCAAGGTTGGTAGGTGCCATGTGTAGGCCCCAGGTGTGACCCCCTTCCCGGACATGCGTTAACACTTAGTGAAATCCTGGATCTGTACGTGAAAACTCCCGCCGCGGGACAACCGGGGCCTAGAATGTGGCAAAGTTGGCCCAACATTTTCTCTCCATGTACATATGTCCTAAACAAACCAAAACAAATAGAAAGGTCCACCGCGCTACCCTCGTACGGAGAAAGCTATAGGGGTAGACGATCCGGGGCCCCGGTCTAGGGTTTCGCCGGAGGAAGACCACCGGAGCGTCGGAATCACATGAAAACTTGCATGTGCCCCTAGGATATGTGTGTGAGAGTGGTGCAAGGTTGGTAGGTGCCATGTGTAGGCCCCAGGTGTGACCCCCTTCCCGGACATGCGTTAACACTTAGTGAAATCCTGGATCTGTACGTGAAAACTCCCGCCGCGGGACAACCGGGGCCTAGAATGTGGCAAAGTTGGCCCAACATTTGCTCTCCATGTACATATGTCCTAAACAAACCAAAACAAATAGAAAGGTCCACCGCGCTACCCTCGTACGGAGAAAGCTATAGGGGTAGACGATCCGGGGCCCCCGGTCTAGGGTTTCGCCGGAGGAAGACCACCGGAGCGTCGGAATCACATGAAAACTTGCATGTGCCCCTAGGATATGTGTGTGAGAGTGGTGCAAGGTTGGTAGGTGCCATGTGTAGGCCCCAGGTGTGACCCCCTTCCCGGACATGCGTTAACACTTAGTGAAATCCTGGATCTGTACGTGAAAACTCCCGCCGCGTGACAACCGGGGCCTAGAATGTGGCAAAGTTGGCCCAACATTTTCTCTCCATGTACATATGTCCTAAACAAACCAAAACAAATAGAAAGGTCCACCGCGCTACCCTCGTACGGAGAAAGCTATAGGGGTAGACGATCTGGGCCCCCGGTCTAGGGTTTCGCCGGAGGAAGACCACCGGAGCGTCGGAATCACATGAAAACTTGCATGTGCCCCTAGGATATGTGTGTGAGAGTGGTGCAAGGTTGGTAGGTGCCATGTGTAGGCCCCAGGTGTGACCCCCTTCCCGGACATGCGTTAACACTTAGTGAAATCCTGGATCTGTACGTGAAAACTCCCGCCGCGGGACAACCGGGGCCTAGAATGTGGCAAAGTTGGCCCAACATTTGCTCTCCATGTACATATGTCCTAAACAAACCAAAACAAATAGAAAGGTCCACCGCGCTACCCTCGTACGGAGAAAGCTATAGGGGTAGACGATCCGGGGCCCCCGGTCTAGGGTTTCGCCGGAGGAAGACCACCGGAGCGTCGGAATCACATGAAAACTTGCATGTGCCCCTAGGATATGTGTGTGAGAGTGGTGCAAGGTTGGTAGGTGCCATGTGTAGGCCCCAGGTGTGACCCCCTTCCCGGACATGCGTTAACACTTAGTGAAATCCTGGATCTGTACGTGAAAACTCCCGCCGCGGGACAACCGGGGCCTAGAATGTGGCAAAGTTGGCCCAACATTTGCTCTCCATGTACATATGTCCTAAACAAACCAAAACAAATAGAAAGGTCCACCGCGCTACCCTCGTACGGAGAAAGCTATAGGGGTAGACGATCCGGGGCCCCCGGTCTAGGGTTTCGCCGGAGGAAGACCACCGGAGCGTCGGAATCACATGAAAACTTGCATGTGCCCCTAGGATATGTGTGTGAGAGTGGTGCAAGGTTGGTAGGTGCCATGTGTAGGCCCCAGGTGTGACCCCCTTCCCGGACATGCGTTAACACTTAGTGAAATCCTGGATCTGTACGTGAAAACTCCCGCCGCGTGACAACCGGGGCCTAGAATGTGGCAAAGTTGGCCAAACATTTTCTCTCCATGTACATATGTCCTAAACAAACCAAAACAAATAGAAAGGTCCACCGCGCTACCCTCGTACGGAGAAAGCTATAGGGGTAGACGATCCGGGGCCCCCGGTCTAGGGTTTCGCCGGAGGAAGACCACCGGAG
This sequence comes from Avena eriantha, assembly GCA_910589775.1. Lineage (NCBI taxonomy): Eukaryota > Viridiplantae > Streptophyta > Magnoliopsida > Poales > Poaceae > Avena > Avena eriantha. Next base: position 450,389,046 of record OU342741.1, on the reverse strand, counting down.
CGTCGGAATCACATGAAAACTTGCATGTGCCCCTAGGATATGTGTGTGAGAGTGGTGCAAGGTTGGTAGGTGCCATGTGTAGGCCCCAGGTGTGACCCCCTTCCCGGACATGCGTTAACACTTAGTGAAATCCTGGATCTGTACGTGAAAACTCCCGCCGCGGGACAACCGGGGCCTAGAATGTGGCAAAGTTGGCCCAACATTTTCTCTCCATGTACATATGTCCTAAACAAACCAAAACAAATAGAAAGGTCCACCGCGCTACCCTCGTACGGAGAAAGCTATAGGGGTAGACGATCTGGGGCCCCCGGTCTAGGGTTTCGCCGGAGGAAGACCACCGGAGCGTCGGAATCACATGAAAACTTGCATGTGCCCCTAGGATATGTGTGTGAGAGTGGTGCAAGGTTGGTAGGTGCCATGTGTAGGCCCCAGGTGTGACCCCCTTCCCGGACATGCGTTAACACTTAGTGAAATCCTGGATCTGTACGTGAAAACTCCCGCCGCGGGACAACCGGGGCCTAGAATGTGGCAAAGTTGGCCCAACATTTGCTCTCCATGTACATATGTCCTAAACAAACCAAAACAAATAGAAAGGTCCACCGCGCTACCCTCGTACGGAGAAAGCTATAGGGGTAGACGATCCGGGGCCCCGGTCTAGGGTTTCGCCGGAGGAAGACCACCGGAGCGTCGGAATCACATGAAAACTTGCATGTGCCCCTAGGATATGTGTGTGAGAGTGGTGCAAGGTTGGTAGGTGCCATGTGTAGGCCCCAGGTGTGACCCCCTTCCCGGACATGCGTTAACACTTAGTGAAATCCTGGATCTGTACGTGAAAACTCCCGCCGCGGGACAACCGGGGCCTAGAATGTGGCAAAGTTGGCCCAACATTTTCTCTCCATGTACATATGTCCTAAACAAACCAAAACAAATAGAAAGGTCCACCGCGCTACCCTCGTACGGAGAAAGCTATAGGGGTAGACGATCCGGGGCCCCCGGTCTAGGGTTTCGCCGGAGGAAGACCACCGGAGCGTCGGAATCACATGAAAACTTGCATGTGCCCCTAGGATATGTGTGTGAGAGTGGTGCAAGGTTGGTAGGTGCCATGTGTAGGCCCCAGGTGTGACCCCCTTCCCGGACATGCGTTAACACTTAGTGAAATCCTGGATCTGTACGTGAAAACTCCCGCCGCGGGACAACCGGGGCCTAGAATGTGGCAAAGTTGGCCCAACATTTTCTCTCCATGTACATATGTCCTAAACAAACCAAAACAAATAGAAAGGTCCACCGCGCTACCCTCGTACGGAGAAAGCTATAGGGGTAGACGATCTCGGGGCCCCGGTCTAGGGTTTCGCCGGAGGAAGACCACCGGAGCGTCGGAATCACATGAAAACTTGCATGTGCCCCTAGGATATGTGTGTGAGAGTGGTGCAAGGTTGGTAGGTGCCATGTGTAGGCCCCAGGTGTGACCCCCTTCCCGGACATGCGTTAACACTTAGTGAAATCCTGGATCTGTACGTGAAAACTCCCGCCGCGGGACAACCGGGGCCTAGAATGTGGCAAAGTTGGCCCAACATTTTCTCTCCATGTACATATGTCCTAAACAAACCAAAACAAATAGAAAGGTCCACCGCGCTACCCTCGTACGGAGAAAGCTATAGGGGTAGACGATCCGGGGGCCCCGGTCTAGGGTTTCGCCGGAGGAAGACCACCGGAGCGTCGGAATCACATGAAAACTTGCATGTGCCCCTAGGATATGTGTGTGAGAGTGGTGCAAGGTTGGTAGGTGCCATGTGTAGGCCCCAGGTGTGACCCCCTTCCCGGACATGCGTTAACACTTAGTGAAATCCTGGATCTGTACGTGAAAACTCCCGCCGCGGGACAACCGGGGCCTAGAATGTGGCAAAGTTGGCCCAACATTTTCTCTCCATGTACATATGTCCTAAACAAACCAAAACAAATAGAAAGGTCCACCGCGCTACCCTCGTACGGAGAAAGCTATAGGGGTAGACGATCCGGGGCCCCCGGTCTAGGGTTTCGCCGGAGGAAGACCACCGGAGCGTCGGAATCACATGAAAACTTGCATGTGCCCCTAGGATATGTGTGTGAGAGTGGTGCAAGGTTGGTAGGTGCCATGTGTAGGCCCCAGGTGTGACCCCCTTCCCGGACATGCGTTAACACTTAGTGAAATCCTGGATCTGTACGTGAAAACTCCCGCCGCGGGACAACCGGGGCCTAGAATGTGGCAAAGTTGGCCCAACATTTGCTCTCCATGTACATATGTCCTAAACAAACCAAAACAAATAGAAAGGTCCACCGCGCTACCCTCGTACGGAGAAAGCTATAGGGGTAGACGATCCGGGGCCCCGGTCTAGGGTTTCGCCGGAGGAAGACCACCGGAGCGTCGGAATCACATGAAAACTTGCATGTGCCCCTAGGATATGTGTGTGAGAGTGGTGCAAGGTTGGTAGGTGCCATGTGTAGGCCCCAGGTGTGACCCCCTTCCCGGACATGCGTTAACACTTAGTGAAATCCTGGATCTGTACGTGAAAACTCCCGCCGCGGGACAACCGGGGCCTAGAATGTGGCAAAGTTGGCCCAACATTTGCTCTCCATGTACATATGTCCTAAACAAACCAAAACAAATAGAAAGGTCCACCGCGCTACCCTCGTACGGAGAAAGCTATAGGGGTAGACGATCCGGGGCCCCCGGTCTAGGGTTTCGCCGGAGGAAGACCACCGGAGCGTCGGAATCACATGAAAACTTGCATGTGCCCCTAGGATATGTGTGTGAGAGTGGTGCAAGGTTGGTAGGTGCCATGTGTAGGCCCCAGGTGTGACCCCCTTCCCGGACATGCGTTAACACTTAGTGAAATCCTGGATCTGTACGTGAAAACTCCCGCCGCGGGACAACCGGGGCCTAGAATGTGGCAAAGTTGGCCCAACATTTTCTCTCCATGTACATATGTCCTAAACAAACCAAAACAAATAGAAAGGTCCACCGCGCTACCCTCGTACGGAGAAAGCTATAGGGGTAGACGATCCTGGGGCCCCGGTCTAGGGTTTCGCCGGAGGAAGACCACCGGAGCGTCGGAATCACATGAAAACTTGCATGTGCCCCTAGGATATGTGTGTGAGAGTGGTGCAAGGTTGGTAGGTGCCATGTGTAGGCCCCAGGTGTGACCCCCTTCCCGGACATGCGTTAACACTTAGTGAAATCCTGGATCTGTACGTGAAAACTCCCGCCGCGGGACAACCGGGGCCTAGAATGTGGCAAAGTTGGCCCAACATTTTCTCTCCATGTACATATGTCCTAAACAAACCAAAACAAATAGAAAGGTCCACCGCGCTACCCTCGTACGGAGAAAGCTATAGGGGTAGACGATCCGGGGCCCCTGGTCTAGGGTTTCGCCGGAGGAAGACCACCGGAGCGTCGGAATCACATGAAAACTTGCATGTGCCCCTAGGATATGTGTGTGAGAGTGGTGCAAGGTTGGTAGGTGCCATGTGTAGGCCCCAGGTGTGACCCCCTTCCCGGACATGCGTTAACACTTAGTGAAATCCTGGATCTGTACGTGAAAACTCCCGCCGCGGGACAACCGGGGCCTAGAATGTGGCAAAGTTGGCCCAACATTTTCTCTCCATGTACATATGTCCTAAACAAACCAAAACAAATAGAAAGGTCCACCGCGCTACCCTCGTACGGAGAAAGCTATAGGGGTAGACGATCTGGGGCCCCGGTCTAGGGTTTCGCCGGAGGAAGACCACCGGAGCGTCGGAATCACATGAAAACTTGCATGTGCCCCTAGGATATGTGTGTGAGAGTGGTGCAAGGTTGGTAGGTGCCATGTGTAGGCCCCAGGTGTGACCCCCTTCCCGGACATGCGTTAACACTTAGTGAAATCCTGGATCTGTACGTGAAAACTCCCGCCGCGGGACAACCGGGGCCTAGAATGTGGCAAAGTTGGCCCAACATTTGCTCTCCATGTACATATGTCCTAAACAAACCAAAACAAATAGAAAGGTCCACCGCGCTACCCTCGTACGGAGAAAGCTATAGGGGTAGACGATCCGGGGCCCCCGGTCTAGGGTTTCGCCGGAGGAAGACCACCGGAGCGTCGGAATCACATGAAAACTTGCATGTGCCCCTAGGATATGTGTGTGAGAGTGGTGCAAGGTTGGTAGGTGCCATGTGTAGGCCCCAGGTGTGACCCCCTTCCCGGACATGCGTTAACACTTAGTGAAATCCTGGATCTGTACGTGAAAACTCCCGCCGCGGGACAACCGGGGCCTAGAATGTGGCAAAGTTGGCCCAACATTTTCTCTCCATGTACATATGTCCTAAACAAACCAAAACAAATAGAAAGGTCCACCGCGCTACCCTCGTACGGAGAAAGCTATAGGGGTAGACGATCCGGGGCCCCCGGTCTAGGGTTTCGCCGGAGGAAGACCACCGGAGCGTCGGAATCACATGAAAACTTGCATGTGCCCCTAGGATATGTGTGTGAGAGTGGTGCAAGGTTGGTAGGTGCCATGTGTAGGCCCCAGGTGTGACCCCCTTCCCGGACATGCGTTAACACTTAGTGAAATCCTGGATCTGTACGTGAAAACTCCCGCCGCGGGACAACCGGGGCCTAGAATGTGGCAAAGTTGGCCCAACATTTTCTCTCCATGTACATATGTCCTAAACAAACCAAAACAAATAGAAAGGTCCACCGCGCTACCCTCGTACGGAGAAAGCTATAGGGGTAGACGATCCGGGGCCCCCGGTCTAGGGTTTCGCCGGAGGAAGACCACCGGAGCGTCGGAATCACATGAAAACTTGCATGTGCCCCTAGGATATGTGTGTGAGAGTGGTGCAAGGTTGGTAGGTGCCATGTGTAGGCCCCAGGTGTGACCCCCTTCCCGGACATGCGTTAACACTTAGTGAAATCCTGGATCTGTACGTGAAAACTCCCGCCGCGGGACAACCGGGGCCTAGAATGTGGCAAAGTTGGCCCAACATTTTCTCTCCATGTACATATGTCCTAAACAAACCAAAACAAATAGAAAGGTCCACCGCGCTACCCTCGTACGGAGAAAGCTATAGGGGTAGACGATCCGGGGCCCCCGGTCTAGGGTTTCGCCGGAGGAAGACCACCGGAGCGTCGGAATCACATGAAAACTTGCATGTGCCCCTAGGATATGTGTGTGAGAGTGGTGCAAGGTTGGTAGGTGCCATGTGTAGGCCCCAGGTGTGACCCCCTTCCCGGACATGCGTTAACACTTAGTGAAATCCTGGATCTGTACGTGAAAACTCCCGCCGCGGGACAACCGGGGCCTAGAATGTGGCAAAGTTGGCCCAACATTTGCTCTCCATGTACATATGTCCTAAACAAACCAAAACAAATAGAAAGGTCCACCGCGCTACCCTCGTACGGAGAAAGCTATAGGGGTAGACGATCTGGGGCCCCGGTCTAGGGTTTCGCCGGAGGAAGACCACCGGAGCGTCGGAATCACATGAAAACTTGCATGTGCCCCTAGGATATGTGTGTGAGAGTGGTGCAAGGTTGGTAGGTGCCATGTGTAGGCCCCAGGTGTGACCCCCTTCCCGGACATGCGTTAACACTTAGTGAAATCCTGGATCTGTACGTGAAAACTCCCGCCGCGGGACAACCGGGGCCTAGAATGTGGCAAAGTTGGCCCAACATTTTCTCTCCATGTACATATGTCCTAAACAAACCAAAACAAATAGAAAGGTCCACCGCGCTACCCTCGTACGGAGAAAGCTATAGGGGTAGACGATCCGGGGCCCCCGGTCTAGGGTTTCGCCGGAGGAAGACCACCGGAGCGTCGGAATCACATGAAAACTTGCATGTGCCCCTAGGATATGTGTGTGAGAGTGGTGCAAGGTTGGTAGGTGCCATGTGTAGGCCCCAGGTGTGACCCCCTTCCCGGACATGCGTTAACACTTAGTGAAATCCTGGATCTGTACGTGAAAACTCCCGCCGCGGGACAACCGGGGCCTAGAATGTGGCAAAGTTGGCCCAACATTTGCTCTCCATGTACATATGTCCTAAACAAACCAAAACAAATAGAAAGGTCCACCGCGCTACCCTCGTACGGAGAAAGCTATAGGGGTAGACGATCTGGGGCCCCGGTCTAGGGTTTCGCCGGAGGAAGACCACCGGAGCGTCGGAATCACATGAAAACTTGCATGTGCCCCTAGGATATGTGTGTGAGAGTGGTGCAAGGTTGGTAGGTGCCATGTGTAGGCCCCAGGTGTGACCCCCTTCCCGGACATGCGTTAACACTTAGTGAAATCCTGGATCTGTACGTGAAAACTCCCGCCGCGGGACAACCGGGGCCTAGAATGTGGCAAAGTTGGCCCAACATTTGCTCTCCATGTACATATGTCCTAAACAAACCAAAACAAATAGAAAGGTCCACCGCGCTACCCTCGTACGGAGAAAGCTATAGGGGTAGACGATCCGGGGCCCCGGTCTAGGGTTTCGCCGGAGGAAGACCACCGGAGCGTCGGAATCACATGAAAACTTGCATGTGCCCCTAGGATATGTGTGTGAGAGTGGTGCAAGGTTGGTAGGTGCCATGTGTAGGCCCCAGGTGTGACCCCCTTCCCGGACATGCGTTAACACTTAGTGAAATCCTGGATCTGTACGTGAAAACTCCCGCCGCGGGACAACCGGGGCCTAGAATGTGGCAAAGTTGGCCCAACATTTTCTCTCCATGTACATATGTCCTAAACAAACCAAAACAAATAGAAAGGTCCACCGCGCTACCCTCGTACGGAGAAAGCTATAGGGGTAGACGATCCGGGGCCCCGGTCTAGGGTTTCGCCGGAGGAAGACCACCGGAGCGTCGGAATCACATGAAAACTTGCATGTGCCCCTAGGATATGTGTGTGAGAGTGGTGCAAGGTTGGTAGGTGCCATGTGTAGGCCCCAGGTGTGACCCCCTTCCCGGACATGCGTTAACACTTAGTGAAATCCTGGATCTGTACGTGAAAACTCCCGCCGCGGGACAACCGGGGCCTAGAATGTGGCAAAGTTGGCCCAACATTTTCTCTCCATGTACATATGTCCTAAACAAACCAAAACAAATAGAAAGGTCCACCGCGCTACCCTCGTACGGAGAAAGCTATAGGGGTAGACGATCTCGGGGCCCCGGTCTAGGGTTTCGCCGGAGGAAGACCACCGGAGCGTCGGAATCACATGAAAACTTGCATGTGCCCCTAGGATATGTGTGTGAGAGTGGTGCAAGGTTGGTAGGTGCCATGTGTAGGCCCCAGGTGTGAACCCCCTTCCCGGACATGCGTTAACACTTAGTGAAATCCTGGATCTGTACGTGAAAACTCCCGCCGCGGGACAACCGGGGCCTAGAATGTGGCAAAGTTGGCCCAACATTTTCTCTCCATGTACATATGTCCTAAACAAACCAAAACAAATAGAAAGGTCCACCGCGCTACCCTCGTACGGAGAAAGCTATAGGGGTAGACGATCCGGGGCCCCCGGTCTAGGGTTTCGCCGGAGGAAGACCACCGGAGCGTCGGAATCACATGAAAACTTGCATGTGCCCCTAGGATATGTGTGTGAGAGTGGTGCAAGGTTGGTAGGTGCCATGTGTAGGCCCCAGGTGTGACCCCCTTCTCGGACATGCGTTAACACTTAGTGAAATCCTGGATCTGTACGTGAAAACTCCCGCCGCGGGACAACCGGGGCCTAGAATGTGGCAAAGTTGGCCCAACATTTTCTCTCCATGTACATATGTCCTAAACAAACCAAAACAAATAGAAAGGTCCACCGCGCTACCCTCGTACGGAGAAAGCTATAGGGGTAGACGATCCGGGGCCCCGGTCTAGGGTTTCGCCGGAGGAAGACCACCGGAGCGTCGGAATCACATGAAAACTTGCATGTGCCCCTAGGATATGTGTGTGAGAGTGGTGCAAGGTTGGTAGGTGCCATGTGTAGGCCCCAGGTGTGACCCCCTTCCCGGACATGCGTTAACACTTAGTGAAATCCTGGATCTGTACGTGAAAACTCCCGCCGCGGGACAACCGGGGCCTAGAATGTGGCAAAGTTGGCCCAACATTTGCTCTCCATGTACATATGTCCTAAACAAACCAAAACAAATAGAAAGGTCCACCGCGCTACCCTCGTACGGAGAAAGCTATAGGGGTAGACGATCCGGGGCCCCCGGTCTAGGGTTTCGCCGGAGGAAGACCACCGGAGCGTCGGAATCACATGAAAACTTGCATGTGCCCCTAGGATATGTGTGTGAGAGTGGTGCAAGGTTGGTAGGTGCCATGTGTAGGCCCCAGGTGTGACCCCCTTCCCGGACATGCGTTAACACTTAGTGAAATCCTGGATCTGTACGTGAAAACTCCCGCCGCGGGACAACCGGGGCCTAGAATGTGGCAAAGTTGGCCCAACATTTGCTCTCCATGTACATATGTCCTAAACAAACCAAAACAAATAGAAAGGTCCACCGCGCTACCCTCGTACGGAGAAAGCTATAGGGGTAGACGATCCGGGGCCCCGGTCTAGGGTTTCGCCGGAGGAAGACCACCGGAGCGTCGGAATCACATGAAAACTTGCATGTGCCCCTAGGATATGTGTGTGAGAGTGGTGCAAGGTTGGTAGGTGCCATGTGTAGGCCCCAGGTGTGAACCCCCTTCCCGGACATGCGTTAACACTTAGTGAAATCCTGGATCTGTACGTGAAAACTCCCGCCGCGGGACAACCGGGGCCTAGAATGTGGCAAAGTTGGCCCAACATTTGCTCTCCATGTACATATGTCCTAAACAAACCAAAACAAATAGAAAGGTCCACCGCGCTACCCTCGTACGGAGAAAGCTATAGGGGTAGACGATCCGGGGCCCCCGGTCTAGGGTTTCGCCGGAGGAAGACCACCGGAGCGTCGGAATCACATGAAAACTTGCATGTGCCCCTAGGATATGTGTGTGAGAGTGGTGCAAGGTTGGTAGGTGCCATGTGTAGGCCCCAGGTGTGACCCCCTTCCCGGACATGCGTTAACACTTAGTGAAATCCTGGATCTGTACGTGAAAACTCCCGCCGCGGGACAACCGGGGCCTAGAATGTGGCAAAGTTGGCCCAACATTTTCTCTCCATGTACATATGTCCTAAACAAACCAAAACAAATAGAAAGGTCCACCGCGCTACCCTCGTACGGAGAAAGCTATAGGGGTAGACGATCCGGGGCCCCCGGTCTAGGGTTTCGCCGGAGGAAGACCACCGGAGCGTCGGAATCACATGAAAACTTGCATGTGCCCCTAGGATATGTGTGTGAGAGTGGTGCAAGGTTGGTAGGTGCCATGTGTAGGCCCCAGGTGTGACCCCCTTCCCGGACATGCGTTAACACTTAGTGAAATCCTGGATCTGTACGTGAAAACTCCCGCCGCGGGACAACCGGGGCCTAGAATGTGGCAAAGTTGGCCCAACATTTGCTCTCCATGTACATATGTCCTAAACAAACCAAAACAAATAGAAAGGTCCACCGCGCTACCCTCGTACGGAGAAAGCTATAGGGGTAGACGATCCGGGGCCCCCGGTCTAGGGTTTCGCCGGAGGAAGACCACCGGAGCGTCGGAATCACATGAAAACTTGCATGTGCCCCTAGGATATGTGTGTGAGAGTGGTGCAAGGTTGGTAGGTGCCATGTGTAGGCCCCAGGTGTGACCCCCTTCTCGGACATGCGTTAACACTTAGTGAAATCCTGGATCTGTACGTGAAAACTCCCGCCGCGGGACAACCGGGGCCTAGAATGTGGCAAAGTTGGCCCAACATTTGCTCTCCATGTACATATGTCCTAAACAAACCAAAACAAATAGAAAGGTCCACCGCGCTACCCTCGTACGGAGAAAGCTATAGGGGTAGACGATCCGGGGCCCCCGGTCTAGGGTTTCGCCGGAGGAAGACCACCGGAGCGTCGGAATCACATGAAAACTTGCATGTGCCCCTAGGATATGTGTGTGAGAGTGGTGCAAGGTTGGTAGGTGCCATGTGTAGGCCCCAGGTGTGACCCCCTTCCCGGACATGCGTTAACACTTAGTGAAATCCTGGATCTGTACGTGAAAACTCCCGCCGCGGGACAACCGGGGCCTAGAATGTGGCAAAGTTGGCCCAACATTTTCTCTCCATGTACATATGTCCTAAACAAACCAAAACAAATAGAAAGGTCCACCGCGCTACCCTCGTACGGAGAAAGCTATAGGGGTAGACGATCCGGGGCCCCCGGTCTAGGGTTTCGCCGGAGGAAGACCACCGGAGCGTCGGAATCACATGAAAACTTGCATGTGCCCCTAGGATATGTGTGTGAGAGTGGTGCAAGGTTGGTAGGTGCCATGTGTAGGCCCCAGGTGTGACCCCCTTCCCGGACATGCGTTAACACTTAGTGAAATCCTGGATCTGTACGTGAAAACTCCCGCCGCGGGACAACCGGGGCCTAGAATGTGGCAAAGTTGGCCCAACATTTTCTCTCCATGTACATATGTCCTAAACAAACCAAAACAAATAGAAAGGTCCACCGCGCTACCCTCGTACGGAGAAAGCTATAGGGGTAGACGATCTGGGGCCCCGGTCTAGGGTTTCGCCGGAGGAAGACCACCGGAGCGTCGGAATCACATGAAAACTTGCATGTGCCCCTAGGATATGTGTGTGAGAGTGGTGCAAGGTTGGTAGGTGCCATGTGTAGGCCCCAGGTGTGACCCCCTTCCCGGACATGCGTTAACACTTAGTGAAATCCTGGATCTGTACGTGAAAACTCCCGCCGCGGGACAACCGGGGCCTAGAATGTGGCAAAGTTGGCCCAACATTTGCTCTCCATGTACATATGTCCTAAACAAACCAAAACAAATAGAAAGGTCCACCGCGCTACCCTCGTACGGAGAAAGCTATAGGGGTAGACGATCCGGGGCCCCCGGTCTAGGGTTTCGCCGGAGGAAGACCACCGGAGCGTCGGAATCACATGAAAACTTGCATGTGCCCCTAGGATATGTGTGTGAGAGTGGTGCAAGGTTGGTAGGTGCCATGTGTAGGCCCCAGGTGTGACCCCCTTCCCGGACATGCGTTAACACTTAGTGAAATCCTGGATCTGTACGTGAAAACTCCCGCCGCGGGACAACCGGGGCCTAGAATGTGGCAAAGTTGGCCCAACATTTTCTCTCCATGTACATATGTCCTAAACAAACCAAAACAAATAGAAAGGTCCACCGCGCTACCCTCGTACGGAGAAAGCTATAGGGGTAGACGATCCGGGGCCCCCGGTCTAGGGTTTCGCCGGAGGAAGACCACCGGAGCGTCGGAATCACATGAAAACTTGCATGTGCCCCTAGGATATGTGTGTGAGAGTGGTGCAAGGTTGGTAGGTGCCATGTGTAGGCCCCAGGTGTGACCCCCTTCCCGGACATGCGTTAACACTTAGTGAAATCCTGGATCTGTACGTGAAAACTCCCGCCGCGGGACAACCGGGGCCTAGAATGTGGCAAAGTTGGCCCAACATTTTCTCTCCATGTACATATGTCCTAAACAAACCAAAACAAATAGAAAGGTCCACCGCGCTACCCTCGTACGGAGAAAGCTATAGGGGTAGACGATCCGGGGCCCCCGGTCTAGGGTTTCGCCGGAGGAAGACCACCGGAGCGTCGGAATCACATGAAAACTTGCATGTGCCCCTAGGATATGTGTGTGAGAGTGGTGCAAGGTTGGTAGGTGCCATGTGTAGGCCCCAGGTGTGACCCCCTTCCCGGACATGCGTTAACACTTAGTGAAATCCTGGATCTGTACGTGAAAACTCCCGCCGCGGGACAACCGGGGCCTAGAATGTGGCAAAGTTGGCCCAACATTTTCTCTCCATGTACATATGTCCTAAACAAACCAAAACAAATAGAAAGGTCCACCGCGCTACCCTCGTACGGAGAAAGCTATAGGGGTAGACGATCCGGGGCCCCCGGTCTAGGGTTTCGCCGGAGGAAGACCACCGGAGCGTCGGAATCACATGAAAACTTGCATGTGCCCCTAGGATATGTGTGTGAGAGTGGTGCAAGGTTGGTAGGTGCCATGTGTAGGCCCCAGGTGTGACCCCCTTCTCGGACATGCGTTAACACTTAGTGAAATCCTGGATCTGTACGTGAAAACTCCCGCCGCGGGACAACCGGGGCCTAGAATGTGGCAAAGTTGGCCCAACATTTGCTCTCCATGTACATATGTCCTAAACAAACCAAAACAAATAGAAAGGTCCACCGCGCTACCCTCGTACGGAGAAAGCTATAGGGGTAGACGATCCGGGGCCCCCGGTCTAGGGTTTCGCCGGAGGAAGACCACCGGAGCGTCGGAATCACATGAAAACTTGCATGTGCCCCTAGGATATGTGTGTGAGAGTGGTGCAAGGTTGGTAGGTGCCATGTGTAGGCCCCAGGTGTGACCCCCTTCCCGGACATGCGTTAACACTTAGTGAAATCCTGGATCTGTACGTGAAAACTCCCGCCGCGGGACAACCGGGGCCTAGAATGTGGCAAAGTTGGCCCAACATTTTCTCTCCATGTACATATGTCCTAAACAAACCAAAACAAATAGAAAGGTCCACCGCGCTACCCTCGTACGGAGAAAGCTATAGGGGTAGACGATCCGGGGCCCCCGGTCTAGGGTTTCGCCGGAGGAAGACCACCGGAGCGTCGGAATCACATGAAAACTTGCATGTGCCCCTAGGATATGTGTGTGAGAGTGGTGCAAGGTTGGTAGGTGCCATGTGTAGGCCCCAGGTGTGACCCCCTTCTCGGACATGCGTTAACACTTAGTGAAATCCTGGATCTGTACGTGAAAACTCCCGCCGCGGGACAACCGGGGCCTAGAATGTGGCAAAGTTGGCCCAACATTTTCTCTCCATGTACATATGTCCTAAACAAACCAAAACAAATAGAAAGGTCCACCGCGCTACCCTCGTACGGAGAAAGCTATAGGGGTAGACGATCCTGGGGCCCCCGGTCTAGGGTTTCGCCGGAGGAAGACCACCGGAGCGTCGGAATCACATGAAAACTTGCATGTGCCCCTAGGATATGTGTGTGAGAGTGGTGCAAGGTTGGTAGGTGCCATGTGTAGGCCCCAGGTGTGACCCCCTTCCCGGACATGCGTTAACACTTAGTGAAATCCTGGATCTGTACGTGAAAACTCCCGCCGCGGGACAACCGGGGCCTAGAATGTGGCAAAGTTGGCCCAACATTTTCTCTCCATGTACATATGTCCTAAACAAACCAAAACAAATAGAAAGGTCCACCGCGCTACCCTCGTACGGAGAAAGCTATAGGGGTAGACGATCCGGGGCCCCCGGTCTAGGGTTTCGCCGGAGGAAGACCACCGGAGCGTCGGAATCACATGAAAACTTGCATGTGCCCCTAGGATATGTGTGTGAGAGTGGTGCAAGGTTGGTAGGTGCCATGTGTAGGCCCCAGGTGTGACCCCCTTCTCGGACATGCGTTAACACTTAGTGAAATCCTGGATCTGTACGTGAAAACTCCCGCCGCGGGACAACCGGGGCCTAGAATGTGGCAAAGTTGGCCCAACATTTGCTCTCCATGTACATATGTCCTAAACAAACCAAAACAAATAGAAAGGTCCACCGCGCTACCCTCGTACGGAGAAAGCTATAGGGGTAGACGATCCGGGGCCCCCGGTCTAGGGTTTCGCCGGAGGAAGACCACCGGAGCGTCGGAATCACATGAAAACTTGCATGTGCCCCTAGGATATGTGTGTGAGAGTGGTGCAAGGTTGGTAGGTGCCATGTGTAGGCCCCAGGTGTGACCCCCTTCCCGGACATGCGTTAACACTTAGTGAAATCCTGGATCTGTACGTGAAAACTCCCGCCGCGGGACAACCGGGGCCTAGAATGTGGCAAAGTTGGCCCAACATTTGCTCTCCATGTACATATGTCCTAAACAAACCAAAACAAATAGAAAGGTCCACCGCGCTACCCTCGTACGGAGAAAGCTATAGGGGTAGACGATCCGGGGCCCCCGGTCTAGGGTTTCGCCGGAGGAAGACCACCGGAGCGTCGGAATCACATGAAAACTTGCATGTGCCCCTAGGATATGTGTGTGAGAGTGGTGCAAGGTTGGTAGGTGCCATGTGTAGGCCCCAGGTGTGACCCCCTTCCCGGACATGCGTTAACACTTAGTGAAATCCTGGATCTGTACGTGAAAACTCCCGCCGCGGGACAACCGGGGCCTAGAATGTGGCAAAGTTGGCCCAACATTTGCTCTCCATGTACATATGTCCTAAACAAACCAAAACAAATAGAAAGGTCCACCGCGCTACCCTCGTACGGAGAAAGCTATAGGGGTAGACGATCCGGGGCCCCCGGTCTAGGGTTTCGCCGGAGGAAGACCACCGGAGCGTCGGAATCACATGAAAACTTGCATGTGCCCCTAGGATATGTGTGTGAGAGTGGTGCAAGGTTGGTAGGTGCCATGTGTAGGCCCCAGGTGTGACCCCCTTCCCGGACATGCGTTAACACTTAGTGAAATCCTGGATCTGTACGTGAAAACTCCCGCCGCGGGACAACCGGGGCCTAGAATGTGGCAAAGTTGGCCCAACATTTTCTCTCCATGTACATATGTCCTAAACAAACCAAAACAAATAGAAAGGTCCACCGCGCTACCCTCGTACGGAGAAAGCTATAGGGGTAGACGATCCGGGGCCCCCGGTCTAGGGTTTCGCCGGAGGAAGACCACCGGAGCGTCGGAATCACATGAAAACTTGCATGTGCCCCTAGGATATGTGTGTGAGAGTGGTGCAAGGTTGGTAGGTGCCATGTGTAGGCCCCAGGTGTGACCCCCTTCCCGGACATGCGTTAACACTTAGTGAAATCCTGGATCTGTACGTGAAAACTCCCGCCGCGGGACAACCGGGGCCTAGAATGTGGCAAAGTTGGCCCAACATTTGCTCTCCATGTACATATGTCCTAAACAAACCAAAACAAATAGAAAGGTCCACCGCGCTACCCTCGTACGGAGAAAGCTATAGGGGTAGACGATCCGGGGCCCCGGTCTAGGGTTTCGCCGGAGGAAGACCACCGGAGCGTCGGAATCACATGAAAACTTGCATGTGCCCCTAGGATATGTGTGTGAGAGTGGTGCAAGGTTGGTAGGTGCCATGTGTAGGCCCCAGGTGTGACCCCCTTCCCGGACATGCGTTAACACTTAGTGAAATCCTGGATCTGTACGTGAAAACTCCCGCCGCGGGACAACCGGGGCCTAGAATGTGGCAAAGTTGGCCCAACATTTTCTCTCCATGTACATATGTCCTAAACAAACCAAAACAAATAGAAAGGTCCACCGCGCTACCCTCGTACGGAGAAAGCTATAGGGGTAGACGATCCGGGGCCCCCGGTCTAGGGTTTCGCCGGAGGAAGACCACCGGAGCGTCGGAATCACATGAAAACTTGCATGTGCCCCTAGGATATGTGTGTGAGAGTGGTGCAAGGTTGGTAGGTGCCATGTGTAGGCCCCAGGTGTGACCCCCTTCCCGGACATGCGTTAACACTTAGTGAAATCCTGGATCTGTACGTGAAAACTCCCGCCGCGGGACAACCGGGGCCTAGAATGTGGCAAAGTTGGCCCAACATTTGCTCTCCATGTACATATGTCCTAAACAAACCAAAACAAATAGAAAGGTCCACCGCGCTACCCTCGTACGGAGAAAGCTATAGGGGTAGACGATCCGGGGCCCCCGGTCTAGGGTTTCGCCGGAGGAAGACCACCGGAGCGTCGGAATCACATGAAAACTTGCATGTGCCCCTAGGATATGTGTGTGAGAGTGGTGCAAGGTTGGTAGGTGCCATGTGTAGGCCCCAGGTGTGACCCCCTTCCCGGACATGCGTTAACACTTAGTGAAATCCTGGATCTGTACGTGAAAACTCCCGCCGCGGGACAACCGGGGCCTAGAATGTGGCAAAGTTGGCCCAACATTTGCTCTCCATGTACATATGTCCTAAACAAACCAAAACAAATAGAAAGGTCCACCGCGCTACCCTCGTACGGAGAAAGCTATAGGGGTAGACGATCCGGGGCCCCCGGTCTAGGGTTTCGCCGGAGGAAGACCACCGGAGCGTCGGAATCACATGAAAACTTGCATGTGCCCCTAGGATATGTGTGTGAGAGTGGTGCAAGGTTGGTAGGTGCCATGTGTAGGCCCCAGGTGTGACCCCCTTCCCGGACATGCGTTAACACTTAGTGAAATCCTGGATCTGTACGTGAAAACTCCCGCCGCGGGACAACCGGGGCCTAGAATGTGGCAAAGTTGGCCCAACATTTTCTCTCCATGTACATATGTCCTAAACAAACCAAAACAAATAGAAAGGTCCACCGCGCTACCCTCGTACGGAGAAAGCTATAGGGGTAGACGATCCGGGGCCCCCGGTCTAGGGTTTCGCCGGAGGAAGACCACCGGAGCGTCGGAATCACATGAAAACTTGCATGTGCCCCTAGGATATGTGTGTGAGAGTGGTGCAAGGTTGGTAGGTGCCATGTGTAGGCCCCAGGTGTGACCCCCTTCCCGGACATGCGTTAACACTTAGTGAAATCCTGGATCTGTACGTGAAAACTCCCGCCGCGGGACAACCGGGGCCTAGAATGTGGCAAAGTTGGCCCAACATTTGCTCTCCATGTACATATGTCCTAAACAAACCAAAACAAATAGAAAGGTCCACCGCGCTACCCTCGTACGGAGAAAGCTATAGGGGTAGACGATCCGGGGCCCCCGGTCTAGGGTTTCGCCGGAGGAAGACCACCGGAGCGTCGGAATCACATGAAAACTTGCATGTGCCCCTAGGATATGTGTGTGAGAGTGGTGCAAGGTTGGTAGGTGCCATGTGTAGGCCCCAGGTGTGACCCCCTTCCCGGACATGCGTTAACACTTAGTGAAATCCTGGATCTGTACGTGAAAACTCCCGCCGCGGGACAACCGGGGCCTAGAATGTGGCAAAGTTGGCCCAACATTTGCTCTCCATGTACATATGTCCTAAACAAACCAAAACAAATAGAAAGGTCCACCGCGCTACCCTCGTACGGAGAAAGCTATAGGGGTAGACGATCCTGGGGCCCCCGGTCTAGGGTTTCGCCGGAGGAAGACCACCGGAGCGTCGGAATCACATGAAAACTTGCATGTGCCCCTAGGATATGTGTGTGAGAGTGGTGCAAGGTTGGTAGGTGCCATGTGTAGGCCCCAGGTGTGACCCCCTTCCCGGACATGCGTTAACACTTAGTGAAATCCTGGATCTGTACGTGAAAACTCCCGCCGCGGGACAACCGGGGCCTAGAATGTGGCAAAGTTGGCCCAACATTTTCTCTCCATGTACATATGTCCTAAACAAACCAAAACAAATAGAAAGGTCCACCGCGCTACCCTCGTACGGAGAAAGCTATAGGGGTAGACGATCCGGGGCCCCCGGTCTAGGGTTTCGCCGGAGGAAGACCACCGGAGCGTCGGAATCACATGAAAACTTGCATGTGCCCCTAGGATATGTGTGTGAGAGTGGTGCAAGGTTGGTAGGTGCCATGTGTAGGCCCCAGGTGTGACCCCCTTCCCGGACATGCGTTAACACTTAGTGAAATCCTGGATCTGTACGTGAAAACTCCCGCCGCGGGACAACCGGGGCCTAGAATGTGGCAAAGTTGGCCCAACATTTTCTCTCCATGTACATATGTCCTAAACAAACCAAAACAAATAGAAAGGTCCACCGCGCTACCCTCGTACGGAGAAAGCTATAGGGGTAGACGATCCGGGGCCCCCGGTCTAGGGTTTCGCCGGAGGAAGACCACCGGAGCGTCGGAATCACATGAAAACTTGCATGTGCCCCTAGGATATGTGTGTGAGAGTGGTGCAAGGTTGGTAGGTGCCATGTGTAGGCCCCAGGTGTGACCCCCTTCCCGGACATGCGTTAACACTTAGTGAAATCCTGGATCTGTACGTGAAAACTCCCGCCGCGGGACAACCGGGGCCTAGAATGTGGCAAAGTTGGCCCAACATTTTCTCTCCATGTACATATGTCCTAAACAAACCAAAACAAATAGAAAGGTCCACCGCGCTACCCTCGTACGGAGAAAGCTATAGGGGTAGACGATCCGGGGCCCCGGTCTAGGGTTTCGCCGGAGGAAGACCACCGGAGCGTCGGAATCACATGAAAACTTGCATGTGCCCCTAGGATATGTGTGTGAGAGTGGTGCAAGGTTGGTAGGTGCCATGTGTAGGCCCCAGGTGTGACCCCCTTCCCGGACATGCGTTAACACTTAGTGAAATCCTGGATCTGTACGTGAAAACTCCCGCCGCGGGACAACCGGGGCCTAGAATGTGGCAAAGTTGGCCCAACATTTGCTCTCCATGTACATATGTCCTAAACAAACCAAAACAAATAGAAAGGTCCACCGCGCTACCCTCGTACGGAGAAAGCTATAGGGGTAGACGATCCGGGGCCCCCGGTCTAGGGTTTCGCCGGAGGAAGACCACCGGAGCGTCGGAATCACATGAAAACTTGCATGTGCCCCTAGGATATGTGTGTGAGAGTGGTGCAAGGTTGGTAGGTGCCATGTGTAGGCCCCAGGTGTGACCCCCTTCTCGGACATGCGTTAACACTTAGTGAAATCCTGGATCTGTACGTGAAAACTCCCGCCGCGGGACAACCGGGGCCTAGAATGTGGCAAAGTTGGCCCAACATTTTCTCTCCATGTACATATGTCCTAAACAAACCAAAACAAATAGAAAGGTCCACCGCGCTACCCTCGTACGGAGAAAGCTATAGGGGTAGACGATCCGGGGCCCCGGTCTAGGGTTTCGCCGGAGGAAGACCACCGGAGCGTCGGAATCACATGAAAACTTGCATGTGCCCCTAGGATATGTGTGTGAGAGTGGTGCAAGGTTGGTAGGTGCCATGTGTAGGCCCCAGGTGTGACCCCCTTCCCGGACATGCGTTAACACTTAGTGAAATCCTGGATCTGTACGTGAAAACTCCCGCCGCGGGACAACCGGGGCCTAGAATGTGGCAAAGTTGGCCCAACATTTTCTCTCCATGTACATATGTCCTAAACAAACCAAAACAAATAGAAAGGTCCACCGCGCTACCCTCGTACGGAGAAAGCTATAGGGGTAGACGATCCGGGGCCCCCGGTCTAGGGTTTCGCCGGAGGAAGACCACCGGAGCGTCGGAATCACATGAAAACTTGCATGTGCCCCTAGGATATGTGTGTGAGAGTGGTGCAAGGTTGGTAGGTGCCATGTGTAGGCCCCAGGTGTGACCCCCTTCCCGGACATGCGTTAACACTTAGTGAAATCCTGGATCTGTACGTGAAAACTCCCGCCGCGGGACAACCGGGGCCTAGAATGTGGCAAAGTTGGCCCAACATTTGCTCTCCATGTACATATGTCCTAAACAAACCAAAACAAATAGAAAGGTCCACCGCGCTACCCTCGTACGGAGAAAGCTATAGGGGTAGACGATCCGGGGCCCCGGTCTAGGGTTTCGCCGGAGGAAGACCACCGGAGCGTCGGAATCACATGAAAACTTGCATGTGCCCCTAGGATATGTGTGTGAGAGTGGTGCAAGGTTGGTAGGTGCCATGTGTAGGCCCCAGGTGTGACCCCCTTCCCGGACATGCGTTAACACTTAGTGAAATCCTGGATCTGTACGTGAAAACTCCCGCCGCGGGACAACCGGGGCCTAGAATGTGGCAAAGTTGGCCCAACATTTTCTCTCCATGTACATATGTCCTAAACAAACCAAAACAAATAGAAAGGTCCACCGCGCTACCCTCGTACGGAGAAAGCTATAGGGGTAGACGATCCGGGGCCCCCGGTCTAGGGTTTCGCCGGAGGAAGACCACCGGAGCGTCGGAATCACATGAAAACTTGCATGTGCCCCTAGGATATGTGTGTGAGAGTGGTGCAAGGTTGGTAGGTGCCATGTGTAGGCCCCAGGTGTGACCCCCTTCCTCGGACATGCGTTAACACTTAGTGAAATCCTGGATCTGTACGTGAAAACTCCCGCCGCGGGACAACCGGGGCCTAGAATGTGGCAAAGTTGGCCCAACATTTGCTCTCCATGTACATATGTCCTAAACAAACCAAAACAAATAGAAAGGTCCACCGCGCTACCCTCGTACGGAGAAAGCTATAGGGGTAGACGATCCGGGGCCCCGGTCTAGGGTTTCGCCGGAGGAAGACCACCGGAGCGTCGGAATCACATGAAAACTTGCATGTGCCCCTAGGATATGTGTGTGAGAGTGGTGCAAGGTTGGTAGGTGCCATGTGTAGGCCCCAGGTGTGACCCCCTTCCCGGACATGCGTTAACACTTAGTGAAATCCTGGATCTGTACGTGAAAACTCCCGCCGCGGGACAACCGGGGCCTAGAATGTGGCAAAGTTGGCCCAACATTTTCTCTCCATGTACATATGTCCTAAACAAACCAAAACAAATAGAAAGGTCCACCGCGCTACCCTCGTACGGAGAAAGCTATAGGGGTAGACGATCCGGGGCCCCCGGTCTAGGGTTTCGCCGGAGGAAGACCACCGGAGCGTCGGAATCACATGAAAACTTGCATGTGCCCCTAGGATATGTGTGTGAGAGTGGTGCAAGGTTGGTAGGTGCCATGTGTAGGCCCCAGGTGTGACCCCCTTCCCGGACATGCGTTAACACTTAGTGAAATCCTGGATCTGTACGTGAAAACTCCCGCCGCGGGACAACCGGGGCCTAGAATGTGGCAAAGTTGGCCCAACATTTTCTCTCCATGTACATATGTCCTAAACAAACCAAAACAAATAGAAAGGTCCACCGCGCTACCCTCGTACGGAGAAAGCTATAGGGGTAGACGATCCGGGGCCCCGGTCTAGGGTTTCGCCGGAGGAAGACCACCGGAGCGTCGGAATCACATGAAAACTTGCATGTGCCCCTAGGATATGTGTGTGAGAGTGGTGCAAGGTTGGTAGGTGCCATGTGTAGGCCCCAGGTGTGACCCCCTTCTCGGACATGCGTTAACACTTAGTGAAATCCTGGATCTGTACGTGAAAACTCCCGCCGCGGGACAACCGGGGCCTAGAATGTGGCAAAGTTGGCCCAACATTTTCTCTCCATGTACATATGTCCTAAACAAACCAAAACAAATAGAAAGGTCCACCGCGCTACCCTCGTACGGAGAAAGCTATAGGGGTAGACGATCCGGGGCCCCCGGTCTAGGGTTTCGCCGGAGGAAGACCACCGGAGCGTCGGAATCACATGAAAACTTGCATGTGCCCCTAGGATATGTGTGTGAGAGTGGTGCAAGGTTGGTAGGTGCCATGTGTAGGCCCCAGGTGTGACCCCCTTCCCGGACATGCGTTAACACTTAGTGAAATCCTGGATCTGTACGTGAAAACTCCCGCCGCGGGACAACCGGGGCCTAGAATGTGGCAAAGTTGGCCCAACATTTTCTCTCCATGTACATATGTCCTAAACAAACCAAAACAAATAGAAAGGTCCACCGCGCTACCCTCGTACGGAGAAAGCTATAGGGGTAGACGATCCGGGGCCCCCGGTCTAGGGTTTCGCCGGAGGAAGACCACCGGAGCGTCGGAATCACATGAAAACTTGCATGTGCCCCTAGGATATGTGTGTGAGAGTGGTGCAAGGTTGGTAGGTGCCATGTGTAGGCCCCAGGTGTGACCCCCTTCTCGGACATGCGTTAACACTTAGTGAAATCCTGGATCTGTACGTGAAAACTCCCGCCGCGGGACAACCGGGGCCTAGAATGTGGCAAAGTTGGCCCAACATTTGCTCTCCATGTACATATGTCCTAAACAAACCAAAACAAATAGAAAGGTCCACCGCGCTACCCTCGTACGGAGAAAGCTATAGGGGTAGACGATCCGGGGCCCCCGGTCTAGGGTTTCGCCGGAGGAAGACCACCGGAGCGTCGGAATCACATGAAAACTTGCATGTGCCCCTAGGATATGTGTGTGAGAGTGGTGCAAGGTTGGTAGGTGCCATGTGTAGGCCCCAGGTGTGACCCCCTTCCCGGACATGCGTTAACACTTAGTGAAATCCTGGATCTGTACGTGAAAACTCCCGCCGCGGGACAACCGGGGCCTAGAATGTGGCAAAGTTGGCCCAACATTTTCTCTCCATGTACATATGTCCTAAACAAACCAAAACAAATAGAAAGGTCCACCGCGCTACCCTCGTACGGAGAAAGCTATAGGGGTAGACGATCCGGGGCCCCCGGTCTAGGGTTTCGCCGGAGGAAGACCACCGGAGCGTCGGAATCACATGAAAACTTGCATGTGCCCCTAGGATATGTGTGTGAGAGTGGTGCAAGGTTGGTAGGTGCCATGTGTAGGCCCCAGGTGTGACCCCCTTCCCGGACATGCGTTAACACTTAGTGAAATCCTGGATCTGTACGTGAAAACTCCCGCCGCGGGACAACCGGGGCCTAGAATGTGGCAAAGTTGGCCCAACATTTGCTCTCCATGTACATATGTCCTAAACAAACCAAAACAAATAGAAAGGTCCACCGCGCTACCCTCGTACGGAGAAAGCTATAGGGGTAGACGATCCGGGGCCCCCGGTCTAGGGTTTCGCCGGAGGAAGACCACCGGAGCGTCGGAATCACATGAAAACTTGCATGTGCCCCTAGGATATGTGTGTGAGAGTGGTGCAAGGTTGGTAGGTGCCATGTGTAGGCCCCAGGTGTGACCCCCTTCCCGGACATGCGTTAACACTTAGTGAAATCCTGGATCTGTACGTGAAAACTCCCGCCGCGGGACAACCGGGGCCTAGAATGTGGCAAAGTTGGCCCAACATTTTCTCTCCATGTACATATGTCCTAAACAAACCAAAACAAATAGAAAGGTCCACCGCGCTACCCTCGTACGGAGAAAGCTATAGGGGTAGACGATCCGGGGCCCCCGGTCTAGGGTTTCGCCGGAGGAAGACCACCGGAGCGTCGGAATCACATGAAAACTTGCATGTGCCCCTAGGATATGTGTGTGAGAGTGGTGCAAGGTTGGTAGGTGCCATGTGTAGGCCCCAGGTGTGACCCCCTTCTCGGACATGCGTTAACACTTAGTGAAATCCTGGATCTGTACGTGAAAACTCCCGCCGCGGGACAACCGGGGCCTAGAATGTGGCAAAGTTGGCCCAACATTTGCTCTCCATGTACATATGTCCTAAACAAACCAAAACAAATAGAAAGGTCCACCGCGCTACCCTCGTACGGAGAAAGCTATAGGGGTAGACGATCCGGGGCCCCGGTCTAGGGTTTCGCCGGAGGAAGACCACCGGAGCGTCGGAATCACATGAAAACTTGCATGTGCCCCTAGGATATGTGTGTGAGAGTGGTGCAAGGTTGGTAGGTGCCATGTGTAGGCCCCAGGTGTGACCCCCTTCCCGGACATGCGTTAACACTTAGTGAAATCCTGGATCTGTACGTGAAAACTCCCGCCGCGTGACAACCGGGGCCTAGAATGTGGCAAAGTTGGCCCAACATTTTCTCTCCATGTACATATGTCCTAAACAAACCAAAACAAATAGAAAGGTCCACCGCGCTACCCTCGTACGGAGAAAGCTATAGGGGTAGACGATCCGGGGCCCCCGGTCTAGGGTTTCGCCGGAGGAAGACCACCGGAGCGTCGGAATCACATGAAAACTTGCATGTGCCCCTAGGATATGTGTGTGAGAGTGGTGCAAGGTTGGTAGGTGCCATGTGTAGGCCCCAGGTGTGACCCCCTTCTCGGACATGCGTTAACACTTAGTGAAATCCTGGATCTGTACGTGAAAACTCCCGCCGCGGGACAACCGGGGCCTAGAATGTGGCAAAGTTGGCCCAACATTTTCTCTCCATGTACATATGTCCTAAACAAACCAAAACAAATAGAAAGGTCCACCGCGCTACCCTCGTACGGAGAAAGCTATAGGGGTAGACGATCCGGGGCCCCGGTCTAGGGTTTCGCCGGAGGAAGACCACCGGAGCGTCGGAATCACATGAAAACTTGCATGTGCCCCTAGGATATGTGTGTGAGAGTGGTGCAAGGTTGGTAGGTGCCATGTGTAGGCCCCAGGTGTGAACCCCCTTCCCGGACATGCGTTAACACTTAGTGAAATCCTGGATCTGTACGTGAAAACTCCCGCCGCGGGACAACCGGGGCCTAGAATGTGGCAAAGTTGGCCCAACATTTGCTCTCCATGTACATATGTCCTAAACAAACCAAAACAAATAGAAAGGTCCACCGCGCTACCCTCGTACGGAGAAAGCTATAGGGGTAGACGATCTGGGGCCCCCGGTCTAGGGTTTCGCCGGAGGAAGACCACCGGAGCGTCGGAATCACATGAAAACTTGCATGTGCCCCTAGGATATGTGTGTGAGAGTGGTGCAAGGTTGGTAGGTGCCATGTGTAGGCCCCAGGTGTGACCCCCTTCCCGGACATGCGTTAACACTTAGTGAAATCCTGGATCTGTACGTGAAAACTCCCGCCGCGGGACAACCGGGGCCTAGAATGTGGCAAAGTTGGCCCAACATTTTCTCTCCATGTACATATGTCCTAAACAAACCAAAACAAATAGAAAGGTCCACCGCGCTACCCTCGTACGGAGAAAGCTATAGGGGTAGACGATCCGGGGCCCCCGGTCTAGGGTTTCGCCGGAGGAAGACCACCGGAGCGTCGGAATCACATGAAAACTTGCATGTGCCCCTAGGATATGTGTGTGAGAGTGGTGCAAGGTTGGTAGGTGCCATGTGTAGGCCCCAGGTGTGACCCCCTTCCCGGACATGCGTTAACACTTAGTGAAATCCTGGATCTGTACGTGAAAACTCCCGCCGCGGGACAACCGGGGCCTAGAATGTGGCAAAGTTGGCCCAACATTTTCTCTCCATGTACATATGTCCTAAACAAACCAAAACAAATAGAAAGGTCCACCGCGCTACCCTCGTACGGAGAAAGCTATAGGGGTAGACGATCCGGGGCCCCCGGTCTAGGGTTTCGCCGGAGGAAGACCACCGGAGCGTCGGAATCACATGAAAACTTGCATGTGCCCCTAGGATATGTGTGTGAGAGTGGTGCAAGGTTGGTAGGTGCCATGTGTAGGCCCCAGGTGTGACCCCCTTCTCGGACATGCGTTAACACTTAGTGAAATCCTGGATCTGTACGTGAAAACTCCCGCCGCGGGACAACCGGGGCCTAGAATGTGGCAAAGTTGGCCCAACATTTTCTCTCCATGTACATATGTCCTAAACAAACCAAAACAAATAGAAAGGTCCACCGCGCTACCCTCGTACGGAGAAAGCTATAGGGGTAGACGATCCGGGGCCCCCGGTCTAGGGTTTCGCCGGAGGAAGACCACCGGAGCGTCGGAATCACATGAAAACTTGCATGTGCCCCTAGGATATGTGTGTGAGAGTGGTGCAAGGTTGGTAGGTGCCATGTGTAGGCCCCAGGTGTGACCCCCTTCCCGGACATGCGTTAACACTTAGTGAAATCCTGGATCTGTACGTGAAAACTCCCGCCGCGGGACAACCGGGGCCTAGAATGTGGCAAAGTTGGCCCAACATTTTCTCTCCATGTACATATGTCCTAAACAAACCAAAACAAATAGAAAGGTCCACCGCGCTACCCTCGTACGGAGAAAGCTATAGGGGTAGACGATCCGGGGCCCCCGGTCTAGGGTTTCGCCGGAGGAAGACCACCGGAGCGTCGGAATCACATGAAAACTTGCATGTGCCCCTAGGATATGTGTGTGAGAGTGGTGCAAGGTTGGTAGGTGCCATGTGTAGGCCCCAGGTGTGACCCCCTTCTCGGACATGCGTTAACACTTAGTGAAATCCTGGATCTGTACGTGAAAACTCCCGCCGCGGGACAACCGGGGCCTAGAATGTGGCAAAGTTGGCCCAACATTTGCTCTCCATGTACATATGTCCTAAACAAACCAAAACAAATAGAAAGGTCCACCGCGCTACCCTCGTACGGAGAAAGCTATAGGGGTAGACGATCCGGGGCCCCGGTCTAGGGTTTCGCCGGAGGAAGACCACCGGAGCGTCGGAATCACATGAAAACTTGCATGTGCCCCTAGGATATGTGTGTGAGAGTGGTGCAAGGTTGGTAGGTGCCATGTGTAGGCCCCAGGTGTGAACCCCCTTCCCGGACATGCGTTAACACTTAGTGAAATCCTGGATCTGTACGTGAAAACTCCCGCCGCGGGACAACCGGGGCCTAGAATGTGGCAAAGTTGGCCCAACATTTTCTCTCCATGTACATATGTCCTAAACAAACCAAAACAAATAGAAAGGTCCACCGCGCTACCCTCGTACGGAGAAAGCTATAGGGGTAGACGATCCGGGGCCCCCGGTCTAGGGTTTCGCCGGAGGAAGACCACCGGAGCGTCGGAATCACATGAAAACTTGCATGTGCCCCTAGGATATGTGTGTGAGAGTGGTGCAAGGTTGGTAGGTGCCATGTGTAGGCCCCAGGTGTGACCCCCTTCCCGGACATGCGTTAACACTTAGTGAAATCCTGGATCTGTACGTGAAAACTCCCGCCGCGGGACAACCGGGGCCTAGAATGTGGCAAAGTTGGCCCAACATTTTCTCTCCATGTACATATGTCCTAAACAAACCAAAACAAATAGAAAGGTCCACCGCGCTACCCTCGTACGGAGAAAGCTATAGGGGTAGACGATCCGGGGCCCCGGTCTAGGGTTTCGCCGGAGGAAGACCACCGGAGCGTCGGAATCACATGAAAACTTGCATGTGCCCCTAGGATATGTGTGTGAGAGTGGTGCAAGGTTGGTAGGTGCCATGTGTAGGCCCCAGGTGTGACCCCCTTCTCGGACATGCGTTAACACTTAGTGAAATCCTGGATCTGTACGTGAAAACTCCCGCCGCGGGACAACCGGGGCCTAGAATGTGGCAAAGTTGGCCCAACATTTGCTCTCCATGTACATATGTCCTAAACAAACCAAAACAAATAGAAAGGTCCACCGCGCTACCCTCGTACGGAGAAAGCTATAGGGGTAGACGATCCGGGGCCCCGGTCTAGGGTTTCGCCGGAGGAAGACCACCGGAGCGTCGGAATCACATGAAAACTTGCATGTGCCCCTAGGATATGTGTGTGAGAGTGGTGCAAGGTTGGTAGGTGCCATGTGTAGGCCCCAGGTGTGACCCCCTTCCCGGACATGCGTTAACACTTAGTGAAATCCTGGATCTGTACGTGAAAACTCCCGCCGCGGGACAACCGGGGCCTAGAATGTGGCAAAGTTGGCCCAACATTTTCTCTCCATGTACATATGTCCTAAACAAACCAAAACAAATAGAAAGGTCCACCGCGCTACCCTCGTACGGAGAAAGCTATAGGGGTAGACGATCCGGGGCCCCCGGTCTAGGGTTTCGCCGGAGGAAGACCACCGGAGCGTCGGAATCACATGAAAACTTGCATGTGCCCCTAGGATATGTGTGTGAGAGTGGTGCAAGGTTGGTAGGTGCCATGTGTAGGCCCCAGGTGTGACCCCCTTCCCGGACATGCGTTAACACTTAGTGAAATCCTGGATCTGTACGTGAAAACTCCCGCCGCGGGACAACCGGGGCCTAGAATGTGGCAAAGTTGGCCCAACATTTTCTCTCCATGTACATATGTCCTAAACAAACCAAAACAAATAGAAAGGTCCACCGCGCTACCCTCGTACGGAGAAAGCTATAGGGGTAGACGATCCGGGGCCCCCGGTCTAGGGTTTCGCCGGAGGAAGACCACCGGAGCGTCGGAATCACATGAAAACTTGCATGTGCCCCTAGGATATGTGTGTGAGAGTGGTGCAAGGTTGGTAGGTGCCATGTGTAGGCCCCAGGTGTGACCCCCTTCCCGGACATGCGTTAACACTTAGTGAAATCCTGGATCTGTACGTGAAAACTCCCGCCGCGGGACAACCGGGGCCTAGAATGTGGCAAAGTTGGCCCAACATTTTCTCTCCATGTACATATGTCCTAAACAAACCAAAACAAATAGAAAGGTCCACCGCGCTACCCTCGTACGGAGAAAGCTATAGGGGTAGACGATCCGGGGCCCCCGGTCTAGGGTTTCGCCGGAGGAAGACCACCGGAGCAGTCGGAATCACATGAAAACTTGCATGTGCCCCTAGGATATGTGTGTGAGAGTGGTGCAAGGTTGGTAGGTGCCATGTGTAGGCCCCAGGTGTGACCCCCTTCCCGGACATGCGTTAACACTTAGTGAAATCCTGGATCTGTACGTGAAAACTCCCGCCGCGGGACAACCGGGGCCTAGAATGTGGCAAAGTTGGCCCAACATTTGCTCTCCATGTACATATGTCCTAAACAAACCAAAACAAATAGAAAGGTCCACCGCGCTACCCTCGTACGGAGAAAGCTATAGGGGTAGACGATCCGGGGCCCCCGGTCTAGGGTTTCGCCGGAGGAAGACCACCGGAGCGTCGGAATCACATGAAAACTTGCATGTGCCCCTAGGATATGTGTGTGAGAGTGGTGCAAGGTTGGTAGGTGCCATGTGTAGGCCCCAGGTGTGACCCCCTTCCCGGACATGCGTTAACACTTAGTGAAATCCTGGATCTGTACGTGAAAACTCCCGCCGCGGGACAACCGGGGCCTAGAATGTGGCAAAGTTGGCCCAACATTTTCTCTCCATGTACATATGTCCTAAACAAACCAAAACAAATAGAAAGGTCCACCGCGCTACCCTCGTACGGAGAAAGCTATAGGGGTAGACGATCCGGGGCCCCGGTCTAGGGTTTCGCCGGAGGAAGACCACCGGAGCGTCGGAATCACATGAAAACTTGCATGTGCCCCTAGGATATGTGTGTGAGAGTGGTGCAAGGTTGGTAGGTGCCATGTGTAGGCCCCAGGTGTGACCCCCTTCTCGGACATGCGTTAACACTTAGTGAAATCCTGGATCTGTACGTGAAAACTCCCGCCGCGGGACAACCGGGGCCTAGAATGTGGCAAAGTTGGCCCAACATTTTCTCTCCATGTACATATGTCCTAAACAAACCAAAACAAATAGAAAGGTCCACCGCGCTACCCTCGTACGGAGAAAGCTATAGGGGTAGACGATCCGGGGCCCCCGGTCTAGGGTTTCGCCGGAGGAAGACCACCGGAGCGTCGGAATCACATGAAAACTTGCATGTGCCCCTAGGATATGTGTGTGAGAGTGGTGCAAGGTTGGTAGGTGCCATGTGTAGGCCCCAGGTGTGACCCCCTTCCCGGACATGCGTTAACACTTAGTGAAATCCTGGATCTGTACGTGAAAACTCCCGCCGCGGGACAACCGGGGCCTAGAATGTGGCAAAGTTGGCCCAACATTTTCTCTCCATGTACATATGTCCTAAACAAACCAAAACAAATAGAAAGGTCCACCGCGCTACCCTCGTACGGAGAAAGCTATAGGGGTAGACGATCCGGGGCCCCGGTCTAGGGTTTCGCCGGAGGAAGACCACCGGAGCGTCGGAATCACATGAAAACTTGCATGTGCCCCTAGGATATGTGTGTGAGAGTGGTGCAAGGTTGGTAGGTGCCATGTGTAGGCCCCAGGTGTGACCCCCTTCTCGGACATGCGTTAACACTTAGTGAAATCCTGGATCTGTACGTGAAAACTCCCGCCGCGGGACAACCGGGGCCTAGAATGTGGCAAAGTTGGCCCAACATTTTCTCTCCATGTACATATGTCCTAAACAAACCAAAACAAATAGAAAGGTCCACCGCGCTACCCTCGTACGGAGAAAGCTATAGGGGTAGACGATCCGGGGCCCCCGGTCTAGGGTTTCGCCGGAGGAAGACCACCGGAGCGTCGGAATCACATGAAAACTTGCATGTGCCCCTAGGATATGTGTGTGAGAGTGGTGCAAGGTTGGTAGGTGCCATGTGTAGGCCCCAGGTGTGACCCCCTTCCCGGACATGCGTTAACACTTAGTGAAATCCTGGATCTGTACGTGAAAACTCCCGCCGCGGGACAACCGGGGCCTAGAATGTGGCAAAGTTGGCCCAACATTTTCTCTCCATGTACATATGTCCTAAACAAACCAAAACAAATAGAAAGGTCCACCGCGCTACCCTCGTACGGAGAAAGCTATAGGGGTAGACGATCGGGGCCCCCGGTCTAGGGTTTCGCCGGAGGAAGACCACCGGAGCGTCGGAATCACATGAAAACTTGCATGTGCCCCTAGGATATGTGTGTGAGAGTGGTGCAAGGTTGGTAGGTGCCATGTGTAGGCCCCAGGTGTGACCCCCTTCTCGGACATGCGTTAACACTTAGTGAAATCCTGGATCTGTACGTGAAAACTCCCGCCGCGGGACAACCAGGGGCCTAGAATATGGCAAAGTTGGCCCAACATTTGCTCTCCATGTACATATGTCCTAAACAAACCAAAACAAATAGAAAGGTCCACCGCGCTACCCTCGTACGGAGAAAGCTATAGGGGTAGACGATCCGGGGGCCCCTGGTCTAGGGTTTCGCCGGAGGAAGACCACCGGAGCGTCGGAATCACATGAAAACTTGCATGTGCCCCTAGGATATGTGTGTGAGAGTGGTGCAAGGTTGGTAGGTGCCATGTGTAGGCCCCAGGTGTAACCCCCTTCCCGGACATGCGTTAACACTTAGTGAAATCCTGGATCTGTACGTGAAAACTCCCGCCGCGTGACAACCGGGGCCTAGAATGTGGCAAAGTTGGCCCAACATTTTCTCTCCATGTACATATGTCCTAAACAAACCAAAACAAATAGAAAGGTCCACCGCGCTACCCTCGTACGGAGAAAGCTATAGGGGTAGACGATCCGGGGCCCCCGGTCTAGGGTTTCGCCGGAGGAAGACCACCGGAGCGTCGGAATCACATGAAAACTTGCATGTGCCCCTAGGATATGTGTGTGAGAGTGGTTGCAAGGTTGGTAGGTGCCATGTGTAGGCCCCAGGTGTGACCCCCTTCCCGGACATGCGTTAACACTTAGTGAAATCCTGGATCTGTACGTGAAAACTCCCGCCGCGGGACAACCGGGGCCTAGAATGTGGCAAAGTTGGCCCAAATTTTCTCTCCATGTACATATGTCCTAAACAAACCAAAACAAATAGAAAGGTCCACCGCGCTACCCTCGTACGGAGAAAGCTATAGGGTAGACGATCCGGGGCCCCCGGTCTAGGGTTTCGCCGGAGGAAGACCACCGGAGCAGTCGGAATCACATGAAAACTTGCATGTGCCCCTAGGATATGTGTGTGAGAGTGGTGCAAGGTTGGTAGGTGCCATGTGTAGGCCCCAGGTGTGACCCCCTTCCCGGACATGCGTTAACACTTAGTGAAATCCTGGATCTGTACGTGAAAACTCCCGCGCGGGACAACCGGGGCCTAGAATGTGGCAAAGTTGGCCCAACATTTTCTCTCCATGTACATATGTCCTAAACAAACCAAAACAAATAGAAAGGTCCACCGCGCTACCCTCGTACGGAGAAAGCTATAGGGGTAGACGATCCGGGGCCCCCGGTCTAGGGTTTCGCCGGAGGAAGACCACCGGAGCGTCGGAATCACATGAAAACTTGCATGTGCCCTAGGATATGTGTGTGAGAGTGGTGCAAGGTTGGTAGGTGCCATGTGTAGGCCCCAGGTGTGAACCCCCTTCTCGGAACATGCGTTAACACTTAGTGAAATCCTGGATCTGTACGTGACAACTCCCGCCGCGGGACAACCGGGGCCTAGAATAGTGGCAAAGTTGGCCCAACATTTGCTCTCCATGTACATATGTCCTAAACAAACCAAAACAATAGAAAGGTCCACCGGCTACCCTCGTACGGAGAAAGCTTATAGGGGTAGACGATCTGGGGCCCTCGATCTAGGGTTTCGCCGGAGGAAGACCACCGGAGCGTCGGAATCACATGAAAACTTGCATGTGCCCCTAGGATATGTGTGTGAGAGTGTGCAATGTTGGTAGGTGCCATGTGTAGGCCCCAGGTGTGAACCCCCTTCCCGGACATGCGTTAAACTTAGTGAAATCCTGGATCTGTACGTGAAAACTCCCGCCGCGGGACAACCGGGGCCTAGAATGTGGCAAAGTTGGCCAACATTTTCTCCTCCATGTACATATGTCCTAACAAACCAAAACAAATAGAAAGGTCCACCGCGCTACCCTCGTACGGAGAAAGCTATAGGGGTAGACGATCTTGGGGCCCTCGGGCATGGTTTCGAACGTGAGGAGGAAGACCAACGCGAGCGAGGATCACATGAGAAAAACTTGCATGTGCCCGCTAAAATGTGTGTGTGTGAGAGCTGGGGCAAAGGTTGGTAGGGCATGTGTAGGCCCCCTGTGTGAGCCCCCTTCCCGGACATGCGTTAACACTTAGTGAAATCCTGGATCTGTACGTG